>JAQSUU010000460.1:0-2400000 GCA_038087645.1 Saccharum hybrid cultivar R570 | reverse complement strand
AAAATGGCATCCAACCAAGGTTGGAATGAAGAAAGAACTCAAACCCGCAAGAGAGGTGGAGGTATGCACTAGCTAAAGGAGGTAGACATGTTGTCTGCCAAGATTCCCGCATGACTTGTGAAGAGGCTCGATGAGAGAGCCGGCGAGAAGAAGGAAGTCATACACATCCATGATTCACGCATGACTTGTGAAGAGTGTGGAGACACTGGGCACTCAGGAAGCAATTGCCCAGAGCTACAAGAGGATGTGAACTACCTTAACAACAACAACTACTACTACTGTCCTCAACAGAATCAAGGCTGGAATCAACAGCAAAGACCTAACTACTCAGGTAACTACTCAGGTAATTATCAAGGTAATAATTCTTTTAATCAACCTCCTCTGAGAGAGTTAGTGCTTAATCAAGGAAAGTTAATGGATAGCCTGTCTAAGAAATTAGCATCCAATGATAAAACATTAGAAACAATTAATAACAGAATGGATAGCTTTTCTACTGCTATTAAGAATCAGCTCAGCTTTAATAAGATGCTAGAGTCTCAGTTGCAATAGCTTGCCAATATTGTTCCTGCTAACCAAGGAAAAATTCTGGGACAACCAGAAGATCTAGAAACTACAAATCTTGTAGACATATTTAATGCAGGAAGTTATTAGATTAACCCTATCTCTGAAGGATGGAACGACGAGACTCTATCAATCAAGAAAGGTGATCCAGGAAGACCTTTCATCCCGATCTCCATTGGAAGCATGAACTTCAATGAAGCTATCTGTGACTTTGGTGCAAGCGTCAACATCTTGCCTAAGGTGATCTATGATAAAATGTTTAATTAACCTTTATTGTATACAACCATGTGCTTGTAGCTTGAAGATCAGTCACTTTGCTACACCAAGGGAATCTTAGAAGACATATGTGTACGAATAGGCAACTCGTATGTTCCTGCAGACTTCGTGGTAATAGAAATAGGTGGTGATGAGAAGTCGCCCATCATTTTGGGACGACCATTCTTGAACACCGCTAGAGCTATCATGTACGCCAACACTGCCAAGATATGTTTCAACATCAAAGGAAAAAGAGATACCTTCTTCTTCAAGGATAGAGTGTTGCAATTCCCTGCACACCCTCAACATCCCTATGAGCCAAAGAAGAACAATCGGAAGAACAAGAATAAGAAGCCACAATATATGGAATTAGCAAGAGTGATCACTGTAGTCCATAGAGAGCATGATCATCAGCTCAAGTCCCCATACCTGCTCAAGAGAGACGACCCAGGTGTCCCAACTATTGAATGCACAATCAACAGGAGCTCCTTTTAGAAAGTTGTCTGTGACACTGGATTGGGCGTCAACATAATGGCCAAGGTAACTTATGAATATTTATATGGTACTATGCCTTTAGACCCAACCTATGCGCAGCTGCAGATGGTGGACCAATCATTTCGCTTCATGGATGGAATAGCTAAGAGCGTCCCCATACAAATTGATGACCCTTCATCCCGACTGACTTCTTAGTCATCGACATGGGAGAAGATGAGTACGATCCACCGATCATCCTAGGGAGACCATTCCTGAGCACCACCAAGGCCATCATCTACATTGCAACAGGAGAAGTGCATTTCCAATTCCCCTCAGAGAAGGTACGCCGCTATTTCAACAGTAACTATATAGTTGACGAAGAACCCAAGAAGAACAGAACCAGAAGAAGGCGCTGTAACTGCACCTAGAAGAATCAGATCCCTAAGGATGGATGGGCTGACTATGAAGGAGAGGTATCGAGATATGAAGATCGATTTCCTAAAGACAATACATCTCCTGAGAGAGAAGTTGTACCACTAACAGAGAGTGACTCAGTCACTAAGGAGTATAAAGAAGATAAGATAGAAAAGCAAGCTTTCTCCTCAAAGTCAACCTCACCAATAAAACAGGTATGGAAAGTAAAAATAAATTTAACATCAGATTCAGCACAAGCAGAGGCACCACTCGATCCATCCGAGGTGCCCCAGAATAATTAGAGCAAACAAGAGGTCCTATTCGGAGGACCCAAATCACCGAACATCACGCCAAGAGGTAACTTGGTAGTTATCAATATTTCTCTGTTTAGTTCTGCATTTAATTTTCCGCATCATATTTACTTTCCTTCATTACATGTTTAGTTATACTTTATTTCTGCATAGAAAAGGAAATAAATATACCTTGCATTGCATTATAAAACTGCTAAGCTCCATGCAAATAAATTTGTGGCATAAAACCCATAAGTCTACTTGCTGTGGTGGCATAAAAAAATAAAATAAAGAAGCATTCATCATCCTTTATAATTCCTTGCATAGTATAAATATAAAAGCATAAAAATATGGCAACACGAGATCCTGCTAGAAAGATACATCTGTTAAGAGGTTCTAGATGCTCAAGTCTTAGAGGTTTATCACTAACACTTAATCAAGTTCCACAAGCTTTGTTGTCTATTTGAGCTTCACAGAATTTGAAGGATCAAGAAAAGCAAATTGATAGAAGGACAATCTATCCCCTGTCGAAGTGTTGTCTCAACAATCATCATCATGAGCACTCTGATGAGGGAAGTACAAGTTCACAGTCTGCCTGCTTCATCAAGCAAGATTATATCAACATCCAGTTTGGGGGAGAGCATCCCCCATATATCCAGCTAAGTATTTTCTTACCTACTTATTTTTGCTTTGATATATGAAATAAATAAAAAGATGCATAACCTATAGAAACCTAAATAAATGTTTTCTTATATATATATATATATGCTTTCTATATAATCTTTAAGTTTGATAAATAAATATAGGGGAGTGTGCTAAGTTTCATCTTGCTAAGTGAACCCCTAGAATAAACTCTTATATGGAAATGATGAATAGTTGCTCTACCGTAATTCCTTTCAAGTACCTAGTTTTCAATCGCGAACTCTCTCGAGTTTTTGACACAATGGTTTTGATTTAAGATTTTCTCTAAACCTGAACTTGTGGGTAGCGAATGCTTGATCTAAGTCTAGGTAGTTGACAGATATGATATGGGAAGGTTTTGAGCTGTTGTCTATCATGTTCCTAGAGATACTAGAGTTCTAGAGAATTTATCTTTTGAAAATTAACTTGCTACATGATGAGTTCCTGTATGATGAGAGTTTGAATTCCTACCATAGCCATATACATGCTTATAGATTAGGAAGCCTTACATTCATATTTACTATTTGTGAGCATTGAGTATGGTCAGGCTGTGTCGATCCTTAGGAACTAGTCATACGGTTAAAATCGAGATCCACCTATACACTCTACCTATATATGCTGCTTCTACCCTAGAAGTACACATCCATCTTCATCCATATACATCCACCCATATATTATACTTCTACCCTGGAAGTACGGATCCACATATATTCCATTTAGATCCACCTAGAAAATAGTTCTACTCTTATACTAGGAGTGAACTGTCCAAAAATATCCCTATTATCCATTTTATCCCTTGCTAGCCAATAAAGCTCCAAACATCCAGTGATGCTACCTCATGTTATTATGTTCCAAAAGAGGCTTGGGTATTCTATTAAAAAAAGAAGAAAAAAGAAAGAGGACAAATGTCCCACTCAAAATAAAGAGAGATTTAGCGGCCCAAGTTTCTTCTCAAAATCTTCAAGTTTCTAAGAGAGGTATATAAAATTTCTCAAAGGAGCTAAGTATTCACCATCATCATTCCTTTACCCCTTATAACCATTCTACCCTATTCTCTATTTATCCATTTACCACCACCTACCATACAGCCCATACACATGCATATCTTGATTTGACTTTATGACTCATTCCTTTGGATCCATAGTTTTGATTATGCAATATATGTTTCGTTGTATCCCCACCTATGAGCTCCACACAAGCCTATTAGAAGTAGGGTGAGAGAGAGAAGACATAATGTTACTATGCTACCAAAAATACCACATATTTTGAGAGGAGAGAAAACGCATACACCATAATTGCCTTGGAGATGATCCAGAAATACCACAAAGGAGAGACTTAGAAGGGTCATACATAGGAATCTCTGAGTTTTATTTTGAAAATATAGCAAAACTCCGGAATAATAGTTGATCAAAGAGCTTGAAACATGGCGCTTGACTTGACCGTTCTGTCTTTCAACTACTCAAGACCCAAGTGACAGCTGCAAGCCCCATGGTGGAAGGTAACATGGGTGAGTTTTTTATCATAATAGTTCACTCTAATCCGGAGGAGAGTTCTTGTTTGAATGCATGTGTACCTATAAGGCGTGAAAGTATTGTAGCAACTCCTAATCCATCACTGAGTTTATCTTTGCTCAGGGATGAGCAAAAGGTAAACTTGGGGGAGTTTGTTGATGGTAGATAAGTATCATTTTTAACCATCAACATAGCATGAGAAAGGACCTAAACATAAATACTATCTAGATATAGGGGTTACACTAACAGAATTCCATGAGTTTTGGTGAATATCTATTTCTATAGGGGGTTATCAGGAAATAACCAAAGGAGGTCCACATGTCAGATTTACATAGAGAGAAACGAACCATACTATGAAAAAGAATACACTAGAAGACTCGGGAAGATCACACCCCAGAGGGTAGGGCCCACAGGCTAGGCAACAGGGGCGACCGCCCCTGGGCCTGGGTGCTCGCCCCACCCAGGGAGCCAATCAGCTTCCACCTCATGGATCCTGCCTCCACCACCTTTGAGAATGAATAAAAATTGTTGATCATGGTCAGTTTGATCCAAGGGTTGTGGTGCTTCCTAGAGGGCTATATAAGCAAGGCCCCTAGCCCCGGGAGAAACCCTAATTCATTAGAGAGAGAACTCATTCCATTCATTCAGAGAAGCCCTAGAGCCACCATCTTAATTAGATCTCTAGTTTAGCAGAGCTACATAGGATTAGAACTAGAAGGAGCCAAGCATTGCTTGATTTTTGGATCTGTCAAGAGAATACTTGGTAATTCTCTCCTACTTTTGTATTTGTTCTTATATTACATCTAGTTCATCATTTGTATGAATATGACTTTAGTCTATTCTATCATATAGGATATGACTTTGCTCTATTTGATTATGTTCTTAATTATATTGTTCTTAGTCTACTATGATTATATGCTTGACATAGTTCGATCAGAATTATATTTAATAATAGAATCGTATAGCACTTGCTCATTGATATCATGGGTGAGTGGTAAACATTGGGTAGGCGTGGTGCCTATACCGTATTTACCAACGATTGCACCCTATATTCTAGACCGTGTGGTAGATCGTGGGAGTGACAGTCCTGTTGAGTCCTTTGTAGTCCACCTCCCAAGTATAGGATAGGCAGAGCACAACTATTATAGGGAAGTGATGACTATGTTCTATATCTTCCTTAGTAATATCACTATGTGTAGATATAACCTTTTCTTGCCATGATTGCGAAGTGTAATTGCACTAATCATCATATGCTTTGACTATATAGTTTGAATAACTTAGGATTTATCCTTATAGTTCGTCATAATCCATACTAGTGCTATATACTTAAAGTAATCTATTGAGATGTTTATCATTATATGTGGCTATGAGCTTATCAGTTATCTCTTATTATTCTTTATTTATATATATTATTTATCTTGTGACACTTACCCTGTATGAGAAGATAGATAAAGACATGGTTATGGTCTCCATTATCACATGCAGTGATGCTCATTGCTCATTATCCTTAGCTTCCATTCCTAGAGGTAAAAATATAAATAACGATACCTGGATTACTCCCAGTTAAAATGCTACATTTGTATTATCTGTGCGCTTGCGGATTTCATATTTATTTCAGAGGATCATTTGCATATTTTAGTACCAGCACCTTTAGTGTCATGCTAGAGATGACAACCTAGCATAGGTGGCATTATAGGTGTCAACACCCAGTACTGGTGCCAAAAATGCTTGTTGATATTAATTAACACAATCACTAAATAGCAACGGCGCTAAAAATGCATGGTAGTAAATTAACATGTCTCTAAATACTAGTCACCTTTTATATTTACCTATACTTCTTAGCCTAGAACTAGGTTGTCATCCCGAATGAATAAAGCTCAGAAGTATATAAGTGGCACTATGATTTTATATGACTAGGCAGAAATATAAATGATATAAAGATATGTTCAATTAAGAATAAGAACAATTAAGAACATCTGCAAGCGAACAGATAATTATACCATTATAGCATTTTACCTAGAGTATTACCAGTTGTCATTTATAATTTTATCACTAGGAAGGTCTAGCTAAACTTCTATCTAGAGTATTGATAAACTTTATTGAGATGTTTATCATTATATGTGGCTATGAGCTTATCAGTTATCTCTTATTATTCTTTATTTATATATATTATTTATCTTGTGACACTTACCCTGTATGAGAAGATAGATAAAGACATGGTTATGGTCTCCATTATCACATGCAGTGATGCTCATTGCTCATTATCCTTAGCTTCCATTCCTAGTGGTAAAAATATAAATAACGATACCTGGATTACTCCCAGTTAAAATGCTACATTGGTATTATCTGTGCGCTTGCGGATTTCATATTTATTTCAGAGGATCATTTGCATATTTTAGTACCAGCACCTTTAGTGTCATGCTAGAGATGACAACCTAGCTTATGTGGCATTAGAGGTGTCAACACCCAGTACTGGCACCAAAAATGCTTGTTGATATTAATTAACACAATCACTAAATAGCAATGGCGCTAAAAAATGCATGGTAATAAATTAACATGTCTCTAAATACTACTCACCTTTTATATTTACCTATACTTCTTAGCCTAGAACTAGGTTGTCATCCCGAATGAATAAAGCTTAGAAGTATATAAGTGGCACTATGATTTTATATGACTAGGCAGAAATATAAATGATATAAAGATATGTTCAATTAAGAATAAGAACAATTAAGAACATATGCAAGCGAACAGATAATTATACCATTGTAGCATTTTACCTAGAGTATTACCAGTTGTCATTTATAATTTTATCACTAGGAAGGTCTAGCTAAACTTCTATCTAGAGTATTGATAAACTTTATTGAGATGTTTATCATTATATGTGGCTATGAGCTTATCAGTTATCTCTTATTATTCTTTATTTATATATATTATTTATCTTGTGACACTTACCCTGTATGAGAAGATAGATAAAGACATGGTTATGGTCTCCATTATCACATGCAGTGATGCTCATTGCTCATTATCCTTAGCTTCCATTCCTAGTGGTAAAAATATAAATAACGATACCTGGATTACTCCCAGTTAAAATGCTACATTGGTATTATCTGTGCGCTTGCGGATTTCATATTTATTTCAGAGGATCATTTGCATATTTTAGTACCAGCACCTTTAGTGTCATGCTAGAGATGACAACCTAGCTTATGTGGCATTAGAGGTGTCAACACCCAGTACTGGCGCCAAAAATGCTTGTTGATATTAATTAACACAATCACTAAATAGCAATGGCGCTAAAAAATGCATGGTAATAAATTAACATGTCTCTAAATACTACTCACCTTTTATATTTACCTATACTTCTTAGCCTAGAACTAGGTTGTCATCCCGAATGAATAAAGCTTAGAAGTATATAAGTGGCACTATGATTTTATATGACTAGGCAGAAATATAAATGATATAAAGATATGTTCAATTAAGAATAAGAACAATTAAGAACATATGCAAGTGAACAGATAATTATACCATTGTAGCATTTTACCTAGAGTATTACCAGTTGTCATTTATAATTTTATCACTAGGAAGGTCTAGCTAAACTTCTATCTAGAGTATTGATAAACTTTATATTCATGACAAAGAGAGTAAACCAATGTTATGCACTCTAACTCAATAAAAAGGATAAGTTACATGATAAAAGATATATATAATAAGTAATGATCAGTCATCATAGATAAATAAGTAGATACACTCCGAGCTCTCTAACTATTACTAATAATGTAATCCAATCAGAATATTAGAGGAATAATTTCTAAGTATTCAAGTTACATGTCAAGCTACTACAACTAATAATCATCGTTAAGTAATACTACCATATGTCCCAACCATAACGGAGCCATGAACAAGAGAAGTTGAGTTCAGAAACCTCTAATATACGAATATATCCTTAACCAGACAATGCTGCTCTACCAATAATCCACTGCACAGGGGGAGGACTGCAGAGGACTCAATGGGCCTATAAAAGTCACACCCACGATCTACCACACGACCCTAAACAACTGGAGGCATCCGCGGATATGCAAAGCATCTAAGCACCATGCTTACATAATGCATACCACTCTTCTTATGGCCAAATAGATGAGTGCCATATGAACATGTGATCGAACTAAATAGCAACCTAACTATATTAGAATTGAAGTAGACAATGAACGATTCATTCAAGAACGAAATAAAGATGAATTGAAGAATAATGTTGACATTGCAATAATTGTGCAAAGACAGAATTACAATAAGAGCGGAGAACTAGAACATTACCAAAACTCCACGCTCGCCAATGATCAGGAATCCAAGCTAGGTTGACTCAGCTTGACTTTCTCGAGACCTAATCTAACTATGCTAAAGCTATGAACTAGAGGAACTCTGATAATCTAGGGTTTCTGGCTCTGGATGAACTGATCTTCAAATAACTTGATACCTTTAGGGGGGTCTGCCCCTGTATTTATACCCTGGTGGGAAACACACGAGCCATTGGATCAAACTGACTTTACATAGGGCTAGGATTGATCCTTAAGGTCGGTAGAAGAATACTCCATAAGCTCGTGGAAGGGGGAGAAGAGGGTGGCTGCCTAGCCACCCCCTAGCCGGCTGGCCCCACCTGGTAGGCACTCGGCCTCCGCTTTGTTCTGATGTCTTCTGGGGTCTTCTATAATATACTAGTATTTATCTCGTGGCAAAATTCCAAAAATTCTTTTAATAATTAGGTATCTCTCTCTCCACTTTAAAATTCAACAAAGCTCATAGAATTCGTCAGATAACACCCTAGTCTTCTATATTTTCATGTATTTTGACCATTCTCTAATGTTTATTTCACTATATATTGTTGATGTTAACGATCGTCAACAATCCTTTCGAGTTATCTTGTCTCTAATGCTCTTGTTAGAAGTTAATCTTGGTACTGGCATGTATTTGAAATAAGAGTAATGTTAGTTCCAAATTACTTTGCATCTGCTACTTTTCAACTTAAGTTGTAATAACTATGTTGAACTCTGATGTATATTGAATTACTTGAGAAATGGATGTAATATGTGACTTGTTATGTTGAATCACTATGATCTTGGCTTGTATGTTGGTTGGTTTGAAATCCCTCATGATTTCATTGGACTACCGGAGTTATATGGGCTCAAGTGTGAGAATTTGATCACTTCGGTGATTATTTTTATACTTGTACTCTTATAATTTGGACGGTTCTATGATAGCTGGCATTGGAGCAAGATTCAACATTGAACATGTCATATGTATATTTAAAACAAAGGTTTTTGTTTGCAAAAGTTAGTTTTGACAACTTATAGCTATATATAGGTGTTCAAATCTGAATTTTTAAACCTAAGCATGCCAGTGGTCAATTTTCTTATTTTCATATAAGGATTATTAGGTGGCTTATATAAGTACTAACTTGGGTCGTTTTAATTTGGCATCTACGCCTAGGCCAAGGTATGTATGTGTGGACCGCACTATGCTACCCTGTGGTCAAATGTTAGAGGTAGCCTTCATATATGAAATAGCCATATATGTCGCTAGTTTACTTTTATGCAACATCACACCTATGCCCATGTAAGTGTGAGTTGGAAGAGCATGACCGAACAACTATCAGTCTAGGGGAGAGCTAGTTTTGGTTACTAGATTATTTACATGTTACCCACATGTATTTATAAAAGTACTTAATTATGGGTACATCTGTCGGGTAGTTGTGATACCGAAGTATATGCATCAGGGATGTATGTATGGAGAGTATTTAGTTTACTACTTTCATTGTGTGCTATATATATCATGTGGGTTGGGCTGTAATTAAATTTTTCTTTAGGTACGCTAACCACGAATGCGTAAGTTGAATGTAGCTATCGACTAGCTATACATCGAGAGAGTGTGTGTTATGCCACTGTTGACGGTAATTAACTATCATTTTAAACTATCAACATAAGAAGAGAGTGTGTGTTATGCCACAGTAGGTTTAGAGGTTTAAACTAACAAATTCCATGAGTTTTTGTGATTCTGTGTTTTTTAGGGGCTAAGCTGCATAATACAGAATTGATCCTCCTTCCAAAGGAAGAAACTGAAGCAATCGGCCTAATCTCCACGTCACGGATGCGGATAGGGATTCTAGAAGACCTAAACCGACTCCACGAGGCAACACGAGCCAACCCGCCGTCAGGTGGGGCCGACCGGCCCTAGGGCTAGGCCGACTGGCCCTCCCCTACGCCGCCTCAGCTCCTTCTCTTGCAAGCTACCTATACTGTCTCTAAGAATGCATCTAAACCCCACGCCAAGGTTGGTTTGATCCAAGGGCTGTGGTTCCACACCCTAGGCTATATAAACAGCCCCTAGGATCTCCTCTCAAGGAAGCAGTTGAAGAATTAGATCATCTCTTCCTCATTTGTGAAGGCAAGGCTAGAAGTTAGGGTTTTCAGAGAGAAAGAGAGTTAGAGTTCTAGTTCAAGTTTAGAGTTTAGTCTAGATTGATTCAAGAAAAGGCAAGCAACTGCTTGGGATCAGAATCGTTCGTCAGAGACTTGGTAATTTCGTTGTAATCATCATTCGACTTTATGCTACTTCAATATATTTCTATATTTCAACTTTATTCTGTTCTTAAGATTGTTCTTGTTCTACATCTTGATATGAATATGATTAGTAGAGAGTTTATGAATATGTTCGTAGAAAGCTTGATCCAATTCTGGATAGGATTGAGTGGTTGGCATATTGTAGGTGTGGTGCTTAGATTATGATTGTCTGCGAATGCACTCTATGCTCCGGGCCATGTGGTAGATCACAGGTGTGACATTCCTGTTGAGTCCTTTGTAGTTCACTCCTTGGGTATAGAACTTAGTAGAATGCGGTTACAGGGAAGAGATCATTACTCTATTCTTGACTTTTCTCTCAGTAATGTTCCTTATTCATAGATGACATGTTGATTATATCATAGATGATTGTGTATAGCTAGATTGATTAATAGACTAATTGAATAAGAAATACTTATGATTTACATCTCTAAATTAATCTCCATGACTACTTGACTTGAATAATGTTAACTCCCTCTTGTCTCTGGAATACCCATGATTATCATTTACCATTTATCTTATTTGTCTTATCCCTTTCATGACAAGTGATTAGTTATTTTGATATTTATTATTAAGTAAGTGCAAATGATTATCTCTACTGCCATTGTAACTATTTATATAGTCCCGTTTCGATTTTCCTTTCCTTGGTAAAATTATAAATAACAATACTTAGGGAAACCTGGGTGAAATGCTACAATGGGTGTATTTATCTGTGCCCTTGCGGATATATGCTATAATATCTTTATTTAGTTAAATGGCATGAGTATAATACAACCACACTCTTGGTGTCATGTTGGGGATGACAACCTAACATGAGTTACATTAAGAAGTGTCAACAAGCATTTCTGGCGCCATTGCTAGGGAGATGGAAAACTTCACTTTCCAACACGGGATGTCATAGGGATTTACTTTTCAAGGGAATTACCTTTATGGCAATAAGAGATTAATCAATACAACTTACTCATAATAAAAATCACAATTAGTACCTCTGTCTTGATAGCCTTACCCTTGTTTTATCTTTGTTCATATCTTATGCAAGGTAATACAGGTTCGGTTGTGACTTATCAATTTCTAATCCAAGAGTCAACCAAATCTAGAGGAAGACCAACACCAGTAGTGAAGCTATGGCTAATAAGACTTTACTTGAATGTTCAGCTCCAAGTGTAAGGAACATTCGTACTGGACCAACACTCCAGATGGACAACCTTGAATTCGAGCTCAAGCCAAGTCTAATCAACCTAGTGCAAGCTACTACATTTGGTGGAAAGGAAGAAGAAGATGCCACTAAACATCTGTAGATTTTTCTGGAGATTGGAAGCACCATCATCATCAAGGACGTCTCCCAAGACATCATACTCCTTCGTCTCTTTCCATTTTCACTAGAAGGGAGAGCGAAGCAGTGGTTCTACACCAACAAAGAAGACATCAACACATGGGATAGATGTTCAAAGGCCTTTCTATCAAAGTTTTTCCCTATAGGCAAAACTCATGCCTTAAGAGGAAAGATTTATAATTTTCAGCAGCAAAAAGGAGAAACCATTTTCAGAGGCATGGGGACATTTTCAAGAGAACATCTTGGAATGCCCACACCATGGAATGGAAGATTGGTCACTCATGCACAGATTCTACTATGGATTAACCCAAAGATCACATGAGCAACTAGATGCTACTGCTGGAGGTTCATTTATGTCACTCACTCTTGGAAAAGTAGAATATCTGATGGAGAAGATAGCAAAGAACCAGAGTTGGAAACAAGACAACACTCAATGCTGTCACCAGATTGAAGAAGTTCTAGAAGTGTGTGCACTATCAACAAAAATGGATACATTGTTGAACTGACTTGACCAAAGAGCCAATTTCAAGAAAGATCGTCAAGCAATTCAAGATGCATTCGATGCTTAGACCAGATGTGAAGAGTACCTAGGAATGGAAATTCTGGAGAATCAAGAAGATGCAAACATCATTAACAACTCTTCCACGCTGCAAAAGCAAAGGTGGAATCAAAAGCAACAGACTACATATCTAGCTAAGTACTCAAGCAATTTTAATAATTCTTCCAATTTTAAGCAACCCCCTCTACAAAATTTAATTTTGAAACAAGATAGAATTAATGATACTATTGTTAAGACACTTGCTTCTAATGATAAAATTCTAGAGGATATAAATACTAAAATGGATGACTTTTCTTCTGCTATAAAAGACCAACTTGATCATAATAAAAAGGTAGAAACTCAATTATCACGGTTAGCTGCTTCTTTTGCAACTAACAATGAGAAGGTCAAAGGTATAACCACCAGACATGGTAAAACTACTAAAGACCCACCTTATCTAGAAGGGGCATAGAGAAAACTAGTACCAATGATACCCATAGTGATAGAAGAAAAGGATGATGAAGTAGAAGAAGTTCAACCACAAGTGCAAGATTTCCAAGACACCAATATCTTACCCTTCCCACGTAGAGATCGAAAACTCAAGATGGATGCATAGTTTAGTAAGTTTGTTGAGATTATTCAAAAATTATATATCAATATCCCTTTGTTAGATGCGTTGTAGGTTCCCACCTATGCAAAGTATGTTCGAGACATCCTCAACAATAAAAGACCACTGCCTACCACTGAAGTGATCAAGCTGACAGAAGAGTGTAGTGTGGCCATCCTCAACACATCAATCAAGAAGAAGGATCCAGGATGCCCCACTATCAACTGTTCAATTAGAGATCAACATTTTGATAATGCGCTGTGCAACCTTGGAGCAAGTGTCAGTGTGATGCCCAAGGCGATCTTCGATAAACTTCCACATGCAAAGCTCGATCCAACCTCGATGTGCCTGCAGCTAGCGGACCCGTCACTCTGTTACCCTGTGTGAATCACCGAGAATATTCTAGTCAAGATCAAAGAATTCTTCATACCAGTCGACTTTGTGGTTCTGGACATGCAACCTGACTCAAGAGTGTCACTCATTCTTGGGAGAACCTTTTTGAGTACCGCAAATGCCCACATCGATGTCGGAATTGGAGAAGTCAAATTCAACATTGATGGACGAGAAGAGTGTTTTCCATTCAGACCAAAACCTGAGTTAAGCTCCACTGCGAAGATGATAGATGAAGAAGGAGTCACATAGTCACCACTCACAGGGATGACTACGACCCCCGAAGAATAAATCCAGCTAGAGTAGTCCGATTCGGTGGACTTAAAAATCCCGAACCATCGCTCGGAGGTAACTCGGTATTTATCTGCATTTAATTTTTACATAGCATATTTACTTATTCATGCATAGAAAAAATAATAAAAATCAATCTCATGGCATAATTATTAAAGCCCTATATAATTAATATTTACCGAGCGTGAAAACCTCTAGTAAATAATAATCCCTGTGGTGGCAGAAAATTAAAAATACCATCATTAGAATTCTAATTCTTCATAGTTTCATAAAAGTATTTTTTTCTTTGCATACTTGTGTGATTATACGGTGCAAATACGGAAGACATACGGACCCATGGGACCCACCTCACTTCACATCACTTCACTCCACCACCTTCACTCTCCTCCATTCTTTTTCAACCACCACATCACATGGAGCGTCGGCAGGTGAAGGCATCTCTTAATAACAAAGCAAGTAAGTTAGAGAAGGAAGGGATGGATGAGTAGGCCCCACATAGGGCCGGTTGGCCCCACCACCAGGCCGGCCGGCCTCCCTCTCTCGCGCCTATAAAAAGACTGCTTCTCCCTCTACTCCACACACCACAAAACACTCAGAAAACATACCCCCAACTCGAAATTCCAAAATCCAAGTACGGTTTGAGAATTCTTAATTTTTGAGTAGATTCTAGAAGTTCTTGAGTGGAGAGAAGTATTCTGAAATTTTTTGAGCCACATTGAGATAAGAATCAGTAAGAGAGAAGTGCTAGAAGTTGTTTAGAAAATCATTTAGTAGGAGAAGTGCTGCTCGAATAATCTAAGTACTAGGAGAAGTCAAGATATAAAATTTCCAACTTGAACGACTGACTTCTGGATGACTAACTTTGGGATCACTGACTCCTAACTATTTATTTATTCTAACCCCTCATTATTTCCACCAGTTGTGTTTTGTGTTTCTGTCTGTGTAACAAGATGAGTAGACTTAAGAAAACACTTAGGAGTGCGGCTGGAGCATTCTCTTTTCGCAAGAGAACCCGCTCCCAGACCGGATCATCATCAGGGCTGGTTCTGTATCCGTGCCCCGGTCCTCATCCGTCAGCCAGCCAGAACACCACATACTCCTTTAAGAGCGTCATATAAAGCTTCGCACCACCTACGAGAAGGATCTGATGAGATTGTACAAAGATCGTGAGTTCGAGCATATCCCAACCTTTGACCCCTACTTCTTACAAAAAATAGGTATGGATGATGAATTTGATCTTATTTTTCGCAATATTGGATGGGATAATAATTGGAGTATTTCGGAGGACGGATGCAAATTACTTACTTTAGAATTCCTCTACACTCTATCTTTCACCAAGACTTATGTTTCCTTCAAGTTGTTTAACGAACAATATTAATTTACTTGGAAAGAATTCAGCCTTAGACTAGGATTCCCTGATGCTTGCGGAGTAGAAATAGATAAACTTTTGAGCGATTTTCACAGAAGAGCAATTTTGGGAAGATATTTTGGGCAAAGACTACTGTTCCGACCCATGCACGAATGACATTCACAATCCCACTTTGAGAATTATGCATAAATGGTTAGGGATCACTTTCTTTCCTAGGAGGGAAGGTCACATAGTTAGGATCGAGGAGATGAAATTAATGTATGCTATGATCAAGAAACGTAAAATATCTCCTATTAGGCTCATGGTAAAATTCTGGGCTATCCTTCACACTTTGCAAGGCCCTATCACCATCACTTCTTGGATTACACGTCTTGCCGGAAACCTGAATTTGTTAGGGAATGCTAGTATTACCTACATCTCCACACCCTGCCGATCTCTTGACATTTACTTTTTCAGTCAAGCACATCTATTTAAACAAAAGGGCAATAGAATCTTTGTAACATACAAGGGATTTGTAAATGAATATGAACTGCCGAACAGACCACTTGGTCTATATGTTGTGGAGACATTTTTGCTTGATTTACAGAGACCGACCAGGGGAGTTGGAAGAAGTCCGTCCGCCAGAATAACGAGAAACACTGTGCCTAGGTACACAGTAGAAGATGGTGCACCCCCTGCACCAGCTTTCACTCACTATCAAGGATTTGACCAACCAGGACCATCTGAACCGAGGCACCGGTGTCACACCCGGTTTTCTAAAGAACAAAACCAGGCTAATCATATGTGTGCCTAGGAAGTCCACACATATGCCAGAATGAAAAAGTATCAGAAACAATGTTATTATATAACGTATACATAGCTATATTAACACTTACATCAGAGTATCGCGGAACGGTGACTAAACTTCGGGCTCCATTCTTCTCAGGGACGGCTGACTGGGGGTAACATATGCCTAGCACTTCTACTAGTCTTCTGGAAACTCCACTACACCTTTGTCCTTTTTCTGAGTAGCATCTTATTACACACTGGAGTGTTGGGGAAATAGCAAGAGTGAGTCCATGTCGAACTCAACAAGTATAACACAGGGTTCATGAGGCTCAAAAAGGCTAGACACTGTTTAACTGCGTTTAGCTTTTAATCATCATATAATTAGCAATTGAGTAGCATCAAGGTAATCCAAATCCCATTAATGAATCAATGATCAATTGTAATAAGGATAATGAATAGCATTAACATGAGCATAATAATAATCAACAATAATTAAGCATGATATAACAATGGTGATCAACTATTCTGTAAGAATCCCCAAGGCCGCTCGTATCCGTGAGCACGGCTAGTATACCAGTTTTTAACTCTGCGCAGAGGTGTACACTTTCACTGTGAGTCATGATTTCCAAATGCATGGGTTTGCAAGGCCCAAAACATCAGAGACCATATAAAGTCATTCAAAAGTTTGTCTAACAAGTTAGGGCCATTAGATTCACTCGGCAGGCAGATGTAGAACCCCCCTTCCCTGTGGCACAACAACCGCAGCCTATACACACTAGGCCAGGGGCTCGCACTACACCCAACGTGGCAAGCCATTCTTACGCCATTTAAGGTAACCTCTAACAAGCTAGAAAAGGTCTCTTGAACAACTAGAGCCAGAGCCATATAGCCCTCACAGCTGTACTGTATGTCCCGGTTATCACTTACAGGTAAGTCCTTACGGAGAGTAACTAGAGCATCAAAATAACCCACATGCTCTAGCCCCCTTTCAACAGAAATAACATCATCTTAATTGGTTGATTGCATAATCCATTAGTCAAATTACAAGATCATTGTTCATGATTAAGCGCTAGCAGTAGCTAACCAAATGCATAACCCATAGGTGACAAGGAAACAAGATATCAATAGCTAAGTTATAATCTCTATGGTTGTCAAGGAAGACACATGCATATGTATAATAATTTCAGTGAATAGGTAATAAGGATGGTCCCATGTTATACTTGCCTTAATCAAATCCTTCCTGATGATACTGCTGGTCTGGCTCAAAATAATACTCTTGATCGTCAAGAAATTGCTCACCGTCTATACTCGATCATCAATCAACAACACACATGCATCCAATCAAACATACATGAAGCAAACAAAGAGATACAATTAGAACAGTACACCAACAATAACAAAACAGTAATAAAAGTTTATAAAACTCTTCTACACATTTCTACGATCACACATACGCAAAGATCACCAAATTCGGAGTTAAAACGTGAAAATTATGAATTTTCTAAGATTTCCTATATATAAATAATTACTTTAATATAAACTCGAAAATAAATTGTCACAAACCTACTGTACAATACTACCAACATGTAGAGCTCGCAAATACGAACCTAACGCAATTTGAACGGATCAAATCGGAGTTAAAACGAAGATTTTATGACCAAAACAATTCTAGTGGCAAAACTGTAAATACCTAAAAACGTATTTTTGATTTAACCGAGAGAAAATACGCTTTCAAAACACGAAAACGTATTTCAGACAATACGCTAAGGATGGCGGGTCCTATTATGAGAAAATCCAGGGGCTCTTTATGAAGTTTACCCCGCGAAGGGGTATCTTCTGATCTCGGCCCTTGATTTCAAATCGGACGGCTCATGTTCATCCTCAACCCCACAGTGAACATCCAATCCCTCTTCCCCAGGTCCGGCCAGTGGCCCCCCATGGCCGGCGGGCTCCATCTCACCGGAGATGGCGGATCTCCCCCTCTAGACCACCGTTCGACCCAAAAGTTGATCCAAACGGAAGAGAAGCTTTGTGCTAACTCATCTAAGCATTAAGAACTAGCTACGATAGACCGAATACGACGCGCGGCAACAAGGGAGCGGCGGCGCCATTACCGGCCACTGTGAGCTCCAAATCCACGGTATAAAGCACAAAAGCTTCAATGGAAAGCATTGGGAGTAAGAGGAGAAGACAACAAACTTACCCAAGCGAAGAAATTAACCACCAAACCACCCTAAGGCCTCACCCGCACTCAACCGAAACCTCCAACAACCTCAAACCCTAAACCTCGTTTTCTCGCGGTAGAGTTCACGGTTTACATGAAAAACGGATATAGGAAGGTCAAGGCATCCTATTTATAACTTCTATTTGCCGTGTTCGGGTAAGATTCTCCAGGAATCACGAAGTCAAACGTCGTCGTCTGCTTCTGGTTTGGAGTCCGGGGCGCTCACGGGAGGTGGAAGACGACCGACAACCGGGCCCCACCGGTCAGCGACCAAGAGAGGGCGCGCGGCTCGTCACAGTGACGCTGGGCTGGCCCAACCGGTGGCTTGCGCGGAGGAAAACAGCAGCGGCCCACTGCGCGGCCCAGGCACCGGCTCGGGAGAGCAGGCCATCGGGCCAGGCGGTCGGCTGCCAGGTAAGAAGGTAAGCTATTTTTTTTTCTTCTTTCTTTTCTTTATTTGCTTATTTACCAAACTATTCCAAATAGAATTTTTCAAATCCAAATCAAAATAAAATAAAGTCCACACCACAAAATAAAATAAATGCAACAGCATGAATGCATCACCAAATATTCTTTTCTAAATTTTAATTTGCCCTTAATTGTTATCTAACTTATTTGAAATTCATTATTCCTAAAGTTTAGAATTTTTGGGTGTTACAAATTCTACCCCCCTTAAAAGAATCTCGTCCTCGAGATTGAACTGCTTACTCAAACAATTGCGGATATGATTTCCTTAATTCATCCTCTCTTTCCCAAGTTGCCTCTGCCTCTGAATATCGATTCCACTGTACTTTACACATCTTAATAATCCGACTTCGAGTAACTCTCTCAGCAGTCTCTAAAATCTTAATCGGAAACTCTTCATATGTAAGATCCTCCTTGACAGTCAACTCTTCTAAAGATATCTGCTCCTCAGGCACTCGTAAACACTTCTTAAGTTGTGAAACATGGAACACATCATATACTCCAGATAAATTCTCAGGCAACTCTAATTGATAAGCAACTTCCCCACGTCTAGTAATAACTTTAAATGGTCCAACATACCTTGGTGCTAGTTTACTTTTCATGTTAAACCTCTTCACACTTCTCATAGGTGACACCTTCAAATAGACATAATCACCTACCTAAAAAACTAAATCTCTTCTTCTATTGTCAGCATAACTCTTCTGACGTGACTGTGCTACTCTCAAATTCTCACGAATCACTCGCACTTGATCTTCTGCGTTTCTGAGAACATCTGTACCAAACACTTGAGATTCACCTGTCTGATCCCAAAACAATGGAGTTCTACACTTACGTCCATACAAAGCTTCAAACGGTGCCATCTTAAGACTCTGTTAATAACTATTATTGTAAGAGAATTCTGCATAAGGCAAACTCTTATCCCAACTAGTTCCATATTGCAATGCACAAGCTCTCAGCATATCCTCTAATACCTGGTTGGTCCTTTTAGTCTGTCCATCTGTCTATGGATGATATGCTGTACTAAAATTCAATTTTGTTCCCAAAGATTCATGTACAACTTTTCAAAAGTGCGACGTAAACTGCGATCCTCGATCAGATACAATCTTCTTTGAAACTCCATGCAAACATACTATTCTTTCTATATACAAAGTAGCTAATTATACTCCCGTGTAATTTAGTCTTGACTGGTATAAAATGAGCAACTTTAGTCAATCTATCCACTATCACCCAAATAGAATCATAACCTCTCTGAGTACGCGGTAACCCTACTATAAAGTCCATACCAACTTCCTCCCACTTCCATTCAGGAATCTTCATTGGTTGCATAATCCAGCAGGTCTCTGATGCTCTGCTTTCACCCTCTGACAAGTGTCACACAATGCCACATACTCAGCCACATCTCGCTTTAATCCAACCCACCAATATTTCTGTTTTAAGATCCAAATACATCTTAGTACTACCAGGATGAATGGAATAAGCTGACTCATGAGCTTCGCTAAGAATTGCCTGTCGAACAGCTTGATCCTCAGATACACACAGCCTCTTTCTGTAACACCCTAAAATTTTGAAAAGAAGAAAAATAGGAAAAATATGATTTTTTTTTATATTTTTGTGAGCATGCAAATTTAGAATAAGAATAATTTTTATAAATTTAAAATCAAATATAAGAGTAGAAATATGTTTGTGCACTCATGCTGTTGCATTTAAATTTTTGAGATGAGTGGTTTGATCAAATTCAAATTTGGATTTGAAAATCTTTTGAAAATGCTTTGAAAAATTAGAAAAAGAAAAAGAAAGGAATTCTTTCTGCTCTCGGGCCGCTTCTTACCGCAGCCCAACTCCCCGGCCTGCCTCGGCGGCCCACCTTTCCCTCTCCCGCGCCCCGCTCCCGCGTGGGCCGAGCCCAGCCGCAGCCGCCGGCCCAGCTTCACCGCGCGAGAGCCTTCCCCCGCTCCCGCGTCGCTGACAGCCCGGACCCGCGTGTCAGGAGCACCTTCCTCCTTCCCACGCCATCGCCGGATCCTCCTTTCCGAAAATCACCGACGCCGAATCCACCTCCGATCTCCCCTTTCCTTACTCGGTGCGCCTCCAGGCTATATAAGCATGGGCGTCGTGCACAGCCACCCTCATCGAGCCTTTTCGCAGCATCGGCCAAGCTCCTAAGGCACCACCGCGAGCTAGAGCCCTAACCCGCCACCACCGTCCGCCTCTCCGAGCCGCGCGTCCTCTTTGTCTCGTCATCGGCTTCGTTTTCGCTCGTGGTGAGTTCGCGTTGATGCGCTCTACCCGTTGGTGTATTTTTTTCGCGAGGTAATGCTCTGTAGCGCGAGGAAGCCATCTCCGGCCATGGTGCCGCCGCGGAGACTGCCGTCGCGGCCCTGTTCCGGCCGGAGCGCCGCCGGCTCCCTCCCCGATCCGATCGGAACCATCCGTTTTAAATCTAACGGTTGATATTACGCGATACCGGTTCGCCTGTGAATCTTGCTAAAGAGTCCCTGTAAGATTTAAGTTGTAAACCCGCAGTCCAAAACGTATTATCCCGCGTTCGTTTTGATCTGTTGAAAACGTATTTAGATCTATTGTTTGGTGTACTATTCTAATTTAGATCTATTGTTTGCTTCGTGTATGATTGTATGGATACGTGTGTGGTGATTTATGATTTCGTCCAGTCGGTGAGATATACGTGGTTATTAAGAAGAAGAAGAAGAACGTTGAAGATTAAAGCTTACCGAAGGATCGGTGTTTAAGGCAAGTATAGCATGGGATTATCCTTGTTGGCCTATTCACATTAAGCAAATAATATCATTATGCATATGTTTCCTTGTTAAGGATGACTTAGTGTTGATCTTATTCCTTGATACCTATTATATTGTATGGATTAGTATTGCTAGTGCTTAATATGAACTATGATCATGTAATTTGACTAATGGAATATGCAATAAACATTAAAAGATGATTTTATTACTGTTTAAGGGTACTAGAGCATGGGGTTACTTTGGTGCTCTTGTTACTCTCCATAAGGACTCATCTGTAAGCGAAAATCCGGGACTTACAGTACAACTGTGAGGGCTAAAATGGCTCTGGCTTTAGTCATATAGAAGGACCTTTTCTAGCTTGTTAGAGGTATTCCTTCATGGCGTAAGAACGGCTTGACGAATCGGGTATAGTGCGGCCTCTGTCCTTATGTGTATAGGCTGCGCGTTATTGTGCCATTTGGAAGGGGGGCTCTACATCTGTTTGCCGAGTGAATCTAATGGCCCTAACTTGTTAGACGAACCTTTGAAAGACTTCATAGTGAACCCTGCCAACCTTCCTTGGAAGTGGGTCAAGAGATTAGCTACCTCGGGCGAAAGGGTAAATCACGACTCACAGTGAAAGTGTACAACCTCTGCAGAGTGTAAAACTGTTATAACAGCCGTGCTCACGGTCACGAGTGGCCTTGGACCCTTACAGAATAAATGATGAACACTGATGATAATGATAATACTGATGATATTGATGCTCACTAATGATTATTGTTTCTTGCTATACATTATTCTCGTTTACATGATCATGAGGTTATTTGGGATTTTGGTAAACTTGTTGCTACTCAATTGCTAAAAGATGACTCACTAAAAGCTATTGCAGTAAACCCGTGTCAAACTTTTTGAGCTTCATGAACCCCATGTTATATTTGTTGAGTTCGACATGGACTCACTCTTGCTATCTCCCCACATCTCAGGAAGGGTACCAGACTGTTAGATTCTGGAATTGTTAGGCTTGTGATCAACCAGTTAGTTTGATCCTGGAGTGAAGGTTGCACCCGGTGTTCGGAGTTGTCTTTCCGCTGTGATGCTCTTTAAGGTATACTTTATACTATTGAGTTATGTATATTAAGCATTTGTCTTTTGATATTACACTTATCTGTGGCTATATGTGAGATTTGTTGTCTTTATTTCACATATAGTGTATGTCTGGTTTTGTCCTTAAAACCGGGTGTGACAGATTGGTATCAAAGCAATGCTGACTGTAGGACGCAAGCCTAATTAGAAATCGGTCGTCTTAAGGTTTTAAAATTGCTATAACTTCCTTGTCTATAAACCTTGATATTTCTTCTCCATTATATCCCCACCCTTGATATTCATCTTCTCCATGATGCTTGTTTTAAGCCTTTGATCTCATCTACACTCCTTGATTTGATATGCTTTTTAGAACCATTCCTCACCCCCTTCTTGCGAAATTGAAAGAGGAGCTTTAGGATCTTTACCCTTGGTATGAAGAGAACGATAGTATCGCAAATTGAGTCAATGATTGTTTTGTGCACCTTTATTGCTTGTTGAATTATAATTATGCTTTTGCTTGATTTGGAGCTTTGTAATGATTGCAATGAATTTGTGGATCCCACAATTTCATTTAGTTTATAGGCCTAAGGTATAAGGATTAATGAAATAAATAGTCGGGTTGGTTTTGTTGTTTCTGCCTGTAACACCCTAAAATTAGCCTCTTTTAAAGTAGAGTTAAAATGATTTATTTATGAATTTTGTGCACATGAAATATAGGAAAATAACATTTTTCATTAATTTAAAATACATTATAAGGTAGTAACATGTGTGAGCATACATGCTGTTGCATCTTATTTATTGTGATGGATGGTGAGGATCCAAAACTCCGAAGTAAATTGGAATGTTTTTGAAAAGAGTTTGAAAATGGCTTTGAAATAAAAGAAAGAAAAGAAAAGAAAATTAGGAAAAAAAAATATATAAAAAGTTGTATAAATTATTTTTGAAAACTTACTAAAATTTTCTCACTTTTATTGGAATTGAAGAGTATGTTCAAACTCTATTTGAATTTGCATTTGGTTTACATTTGAATTTGGATTGGAAAACTAAAAATAGAAAAGGAATTAGAAAAAGAAGAAAAACCCTCTCTCTCATTTTTGGCCCGAAGGCCCACTGTTTTTTTTCCCTGGCCCGCTCCTCCCTTCTCTTTTTCCCACGCCCGGCCCCGCTCACTTTCCTTTTTCTTCCCCGACGCGCTCGGAGCCTTTCCTTTCTCTCCCCCGCAGATGGCGCGGCCAAACACGGCAAGCCGCCGCCGCCATTGCGCATGCAAGGCAAGCGCCCAAATCACCGCGCTCCGTTTCCCTTCCATCCACCGCGCTTGCACGCCTATAAAGCCCCGAGCCGGACGCTTTCCTTCTCCCTTTTCTCGGCCGTGCTCAAGCACCCACCGCCGCTCGAGCTCACACTCCCCGCCATTGCAACACGACGACCAGCGCCCTTACCTCGACGTCGACGTGCCCCGAGGCTCCGCCATGATCTCCCGCGAGTGTAGGTGTCTTCAATTTGCCGTATTGCCCTTATGATTTCTTGGATTTAGCCCTCACCGTACCGTCGTTGTCTCTCTAGATCGCCGCTGCCGTCGACCCCGCTTTCGGAGCTCTTCCGGACGCCACGAACGCCTCCATAGAACCCGCGGTGAGCCCCTCGACCTTCCCATCCCATCGGCCTTGAGTTTAGTGCCCTAGAGCGTCGCTTAGGGGAACTTCCATTCATCCTGGCCATGGCGCTGCCGTGGGAGCCCTCGTCCCGAAGTGCTTCCCGTCCTTGTTTTGTGTCCCGTTGAGTTCGTGAGACCTCGTGCTACGCGTAGGTGCCCTCGGCTCGGTCTAGGGTGGCCGGAATCACCGTACCGGTGATCACCGACGAGCTCGGGCCGTCGGCAACAATGGCGCCGCCGTCCTGTGCTTCTTCCCCGGCGACCTGCTGCCCCCGTACATGCCTGCGCCGTCAGATGTGACGTGGACGGCCACGATAAGCCCGTACCCCTTCGCTGTGTAACCGGTCCACTGGGACTTGTGGACTCGGTCCATCCCGCCAGGTCAGCAGCGCCCACACCACGTGGTGCACCGAGCCAATCACATGTGCCCACGTGTTTGCCCAGTCAGCAGCCCCAGTCAACCACGGTCAGCCATACCAGTTTTACATAATAGCCCCCCTGATTTTGGTGAATTAACCCGCAATCTAACTCAGTTCAAAATAATTGTTTTTCAGCCCTGATTTATTTCATTTAGGACCCTATCATTTTCAGAAATAGTATGCCCAGTCCAAAATACATTTAAATTTAGATTTTTAATTGTTTTAATTCAAATTTGAGTTCAAATATTTACAGGAATGCCACTGAACCTTATTTCATGCGTAACTTTTGCGTTTTAAGTTCGATTTGACCCGTTCGAATTGCGTTAGGACCGTGTTTACGTTTTCTACATGATTATACAACTGTTAGACATGTTTTCAACACTTGAAATTCATGAGTAGATTTAATCTATTATTTAATTAAAGTAAAACTTGTTTAAATCGTAACTTATTTATTTAAACTCTGAAATAGCCCGTTCAAGTTGCGTTTGTTTCGTAACGATGAGATCTACGTATTAGTAATGATGTTTACTACATTACTATTTCATAAAAATCGTGGTTTAAATCATATCTTGATTAAAGATTATGCAACTAGGTTTTATACATAAAATATGATTTGTTTTACTTTTGTTTTATAATTTAAATCTAAAATTGACTTAAATCAATCTATATTATTTATACATATCTTTTATAAATGAATTCATATAGTTAACATAAATGAAGCCTATAGTTTATTTTTCCACGTATTAAGCAAATCTCTCGGTAGCTGTAACTTTTTAACCATAGCTTCGATTAGCGTGCCTCTCACGACTGTATGTTCGTAGTGATACGTAGAATCGTATATCAATCTCTTTTACTTATTTTCTATGATTGGTGTACTGTTCTGATATAGATGCAACTGTATGCTATGCATGTATGTGTATGGATGTTTGTGTGGTGTTTTACGATTACGTCCAGTCGGTGAGATACACGTGGTGATCCAAGAAGAAGAAGGACATCAAAGATTAAAGCTTACCGAAGGATCGGTGTATAAGGCAAGTATAGCATGGGATTATCCTTGTTTCCTATTCATCTTTAATATATTTAATTCATATGCATGTGTCTACCTTGTTACCATTAAGGATATCCTAGTTTTTGTATCTTGTACCTTGACACCCATGGGATATTGCATTGGGTAGTATTTATGCTAGTGCTCAAGATAAATAACCATGATCTGTAACTTGACTAATGATATATGCAATAAACGTTTAAATGATGCTTTATAGCAACATGGATCAAGGGGGCTAGAGCATGGGGTATTTTTGGTGCTCTAGTTTCTCTCCCTAAGGACTTATCTGTAAGCGAACATCCGGGACTTACAGTACAACTGTGAGGGCTATATGGCTCTGGCTTTAGTCAAGTATGAGGACCTTTTCTAGCTTGTTAGAGGTATTCCTTCATGGCGTAAGAATGGCTTTACGAATCGGGTATAGTGCGGCCTCTGTCCTTATGTGTATAGGTTGCGCGTTATTGTGCCATTTGGAAGGGGGGCTCTACATCTGTTTGCCGAGTGAATCTAATGGCCCTAACTTGTTAGACGAACCTTTGAAAGGCTTCATAGTGAACCCTGCTGACCTTCCTTGGAAGTGGGTCAAGAGATTAGCTACCTCGGGCGAAAGGGTAAATCACGACTCACAGTGAAAGTGTACAACCTCTGCAGAGTGTAAAACTGTTATAACAGCCGTGCTCACGGTCACGAGTGGCCTTGGACCCTTACATAATAAATGATGAACACTGATGATAATGATAATACCGATGATAATGATGCTCATTAATGATTATTGTTTCTTGCTATACATTATTCTTGTTTACATGATCATGAGGTTATTTGGGATTATGGTAAACTTGTTGCTACTCAATTGCTAAAAGATGACTTAATAAAAGCTATCGCGGTAAACCTGTGTCAAACTTTTTAAGCTTCATGAACCCCATGTTATATTTGTTGAGTTCGACATGGACTCACTCTTGCTATTTCCCACATCTCAGGAAGGGTACCAGACTGTTAGATTCTGGAATTGTTAGGCTTGTGATCAACCAGTTAGTTTGATCCTGGAGTGAAGGTTGCACCCGGTGTTCGGAGTTGTCTTTCCGCTGTGTTGCTCTTTAAGGTATATTTTATACTATTGTGTTATGTATATTAAGCATTTGTCTTTTGATATTACACTTATCTGTGGCTATATGTGAGATTTGTCTTCTTTATTTCACATATGGTGTATGTCTGGTTTTGTCCTTAAAACCGGGTGTGACAGATTGGTATCAGAGCAATGCTGACTGTAGGACGCAAGCCTAGTTAGAACTGGACGTTTTAGCATGCTTTTATCTTTCTTAGTTCTTGTTTTCTCTCCAACCTTGCTATTTGCTAAAACTTATGCTCACTTCAACCTCTGTCTGTTATGAAAACTTTGTCTCTATTCTCAATCCTCTATCTTTGTCTATATAGATGGAACGTAACGAGATAACTGCCAACATCAGAGATCAGGAGGACCAAGCTATGTTGTCCTTGACTGCATTCAACAAGGAGAAGTTTGTAGCTATGCAACAACAAGCACCAGAACGAATGACTCAACCTAGGAGTTTTCAACAGTGCTTGCCACAAGGTCAAACCAACATACCAAAGGGACCAGAGAAGAGACAAGTAGCAAAAGTTTGGAAGAATATAAAGTCCAATGAAGATGTTGGAAGGACGACACATGAATGCCAGGATCAACCACAGCAGAAGCAAGAACAGAAAGTCCAGAAGAAACAGGAGCAAGGAAGTAAAGCAAAGTGAAACCACATCTAAGGAAGACTGAACAATGTGGATATGATGACCACTCATAGAGCTAAGGAGGTTGTGTATGGTTTCATTCCAGTAAACTCAGCTTCCGCCACAGTGCTATTTGTCCCTAGTGCTTCACATTCATTTATCTCTAGTGCATACGTAAAGGAACATAAGATAACTATGCTTCCAATGAGGAGACCAGTGATAGTTAAGACCCCAGAAGGAGAAATGAAGGCAAACCACAAATGCCCAAGAGTTAGTCTTAACATCAAAGGAGTAAAATTTGAAGCAAACCTTATTGTATTAGAGTTAGTGGACATTGATGTCATTCTTGGAATAGGATTGCTATTTGCTTATAAAGGAGTGATCAAGTATGCCCAGCGTTCGGTGCTTCTGACAACACCGTCAGGAGAAAGAATTGAGTATGAAGGTATTCAGCCTGTACCTAAGGACAATGTGGATAAGAAGAGAAAGGAGATCTCACCAGAGTTAGAATCAGGAAGAAATCAACATTCGAGTTCTATTACATTGTCACATCCAGCTCCAATCCCTAGTCAGTTAAACTCAGACTCTAAAGAATTGGAAGTTTCTCAAGCTAAGGTTACTCCAGTCTTTCCACATGAGGTATGTATAGATGGGTGGACAATCACCTACACGGAGTTTCAACCCTGAAAGATCAAGCGAGCTAAAAAACGGTCCAGTCAAACAAAGATGAACTTACAGAATCAGCAAGCTTTAAGCAATAATTCTGTGGAGTATGACATCACAAAAGATCTAGCTAAGAGAAAGTGTTATCATTGCTAGCAGGAAGGACATTATGTTAAATCTTGCCCACAGAAGAATCAACAAGTACACCATGGAAGTTGCCAGAGTTAGATCACAACCGAACTGTCACCAGGAAGTGTCAGTGATACCCAACCCAAAAGAAGCACATGGTAAAATTGATGTAGTGGATGACGTGTCACTCCCATGCGAGAGATGTCCCTGTAATCATGCCATTTTTAAGAATTAGGAATTTGTGCCCTTTATGTAATAAAAACGATAGTATCGCAAGTTGAGTCGATAATTGAGTTGTGCATCTTTACTGTCTTGTTAAATTGTCATTATGTTTATGCTTGTTTTGCATCTTTATAATGATTCCAATGATCTTGTTGGATGTTCCCACAATTTCATTTAGTTTATAGGCCTAAGGTATAAGGATTAATGAAATAAATAGTTGGGTTATCGTTCTTCTATTTTTACTATCCTGTCGTTGGAGCTGCCTGTCTTTATCGGTTCATATCTCTGAGTTTGGATGATCAAAAACCCTGAGGAAATCCTGAACAACAGTAGACTTCAATCACAAGATGATGCAAGCTATACTTTGGTGTCCCCTAGTTTGCCTTATCTTAAGGGGGGTAGCTAAGTGGGAGAATTGGTAAGATGAAGTATAATACGTTCGAGTTTGCACAGCGGAAATCAGAGTGCGTAGCGGAAGCGTGGTGGCACTCAAGGATGTAAAAGAGAACTCAGAGTATTAAATAATGAGGTTTGGTTATAGGAAAGGTGCCTAGTGATTGGAGATACCAGAGTATTGTTTGGAGCATTTGTCAAAAATCTTGGAATTAGTTACATGTATGCAAAGTAAGACGGAATTCTTATCAAGACGATGGAACTACACGATGAAGTAAAGAATAATCTAGAGACGAACTATCCCTATCTCTTTTGTCATCATCTTCCGAATCTCGGGACGAGATTCATCTTAAGGGAGGTAGAATTGTAACACCCTAAAATTAGCCTCTTTTAAAGTAGAGTTAAAATGATTTATTTATGAATTTTGTGCACATGAAATATAGGAAAATAACATTTTTCATTAATTTAAAATACATTATAAGGTAGTAACATGTGTGAGCATACATGCTGTTGCATCTTATTTATTGTGATGGATGGTGAGGATCCAAAACTCCGAAGTAAATTGGAATGTTTTTGAAAAGAGTTTGAAAATGGCTTTGAAATAAAAGAAAGAAAAGAAAAGAAAATTAGGAAAAAAAATATATAAAAAGTTGTATAAATTATTTTTGAAAACTTACTAAAATTTTCTCACTTTTATTGGAATTGAAGAGTATGTTCAAACTCTATTTGAATTTGCATTTGGTTTACATTTGAATTTGGATTGGAAAACTAAAAATAGAAAAGGAATTAGAAAAAGAAGAAAAACCCTCTCTCTCATTTTTGGCCCGAAGGCCCACTGTTTTTTTTCCCTGGCCCGCTCCTCCCTTCTCTTTTTCCCACGCCCGGCCCCGCTCACTTTCCTTTTTCTTCCCCGACGCGCTCGGAGCCTTTCCTTTCTCTCCCCCGCAGATGGCGCGGCCAAACACGGCAAGCCGCCGCCGCCATTGCGCATGCAAGGCAAGCGCCCAAATCACCGCGCTCCGTTTCCCTTCCATCCACCGCGCTTGCACGCCTATAAAGCCCCGAGCCGGATGCTTTCCTTCTCCCTTTTCTCGGCCGCGCTCAAGCACCCACCGCCGCTCGAGCTCGCACTCCCCGCCATTGCAACACGACGACCAACGCCCTTGCCTCGACGTCGACGTGCCCCGAGGCTCCGCCATGATCTCCCGCGAGTGTAGGTGTCTTCAATTTGCCGTATTGCCCTTATGATTTCTTGGATTTAGCCCTCACCGTACCGTCGTTGTCTCTCTAGATCGCCGCTGCCGTCGACCCCGCTTTCGGAGCTCTTCCGGACGCCACGAACGCCTCCATAGAACCCGCGGTGAGCCCCTCGACCTTCCCATCCCATCGGCCTTGAGTTTAGTGCCCTAGAGCGTCGCTTAGGGGAACTTCCATTCATCCTGGCCATGGCGCTGCCGTGGGAGCCCTCGTCCCGAAGTGCTTCCCGTCCTTGTTTTGTGTCCCGTTGAGTTCGTGAGACCTCGTGCTACGCGTAGGTGCCCTCGGCTCGGTCTAGGGTGGCCGGAATCACCGTACCGGTGATCACCGACGAGCTCGGGCCGTCGGCAACAATGGCGCCGCCGTCCTGTGCTTCTTCCCCGGCGACCTGCTGCCCCCGTACATGCCTGCGCCGTCAGATGTGACGTGGACGGCCACGATAAGCCCGTACCCCTTCGCTGTGTAACCGGTCCACTGGGACTTGTGGACTCGGTCCATCCCGCCAGGTCAGCAGCGCCCACACCACGTGGTGCACCGAGCCAATCACATGTGCCCACGTGTTTGCCCAGTCAGCAGCCCCAGTCAACCACGGTCAGCCATACCAGTTTTACATAATAGCCCCCCTGATTTTGGTGAATTAACCCGCAATCTAACTCAGTTCAAAATAATTGTTTTTCAGCCCTGATTTATTTCATTTAGGACCCTATCATTTTCAGAAATAGTATGCCCAGTCCAAAATACATTTAAATTTAGATTTTTAATTGTTTTAATTCAAATTTGAGTTCAAATATTTACAGGAATGCCACTAAACCTTATTTCATGCGTAACTTTTGCGTTTTAAGTTCGATTTGACCCGTTCGAATTGCGTTAGGACCGTGTTTACGTTTTCTACATGATTATACAACTGTTAGACATGTTTTCAACACTTGAAATTCATGAGTAGATTTAATCTATTATTTAATTAAAGTAAAACTTGTTTAAATCGTAACTTATTTATTTAAACTCCGAAATAGCCCGTTCAAGTTGCGTTTGTTTCGTAACGATGAGATCTACGTATTAGTAATGATGTTTACTACATTACTATTTCATAAAAATCGTGGTTTAAATCATATCTTGATTAAAGATTATGCAACTAGGTTTTATACATAAAATATGATTTGTTTTACTTTTGTTTTATAATTTAAATCTAAAATTGACTTAAATCAATCTATATTATTTATACATATCTTTTATAAATGAATTCATATAGTTAACATAAATGAAGCCTATAGTTTATTTTTCCACGTATTAAGCAAATCTCTCGGTAGCTGTAACTTTTTAACCATAGCTTCGATTAGCGTGCCTCTCGCGACTGTATGTTCGTAGTGATACGTAGAATTGTATATCAATCTCTTTTACTTATTTTCTATGATTGGTGTACTGTTCTGATATAGATGCAACTGTATGCTATGCATGTATGTGTATGGATGTTTGTGTGGTGTTTTACGATTACATCCAGTCGGTGAGATACACGTGGTGATCCAAGAAGAAGAAGGACATCAAAGATTAAAGCTTACCGAAGGATCGGTGTATAAGGCAAGTATAGCATGGGATTATCCTTATTTCCTATTCATCTTTAATATATTTAATTCATATGCATGTGTCTACCTTGTTACCATTAAGGATATCCTAGTTTTTGTATCTTGTACCTTGACACCCATGGGATATTGCATTGGGTAGTATTTATGCTAGTGCTCAAGATAAATAACCATGATCTGTAACTTGACTAATGATATATGCAATAAACGTTTAAATGATGCTTTATAGCAACATGGATCAAGGGGGCTAGAGCATGGGGTATTTTTGGTGCTCTAGTTTCTCTCCCTAAGGACTTATCTGTAAGCGAACATCCGGGACTTACAGTACAACTGTGAGGGCTATATGGCTCTGGCTTTAGTCAAGTATGAGGACCTTTTCTAGCTTGTTAGAGGTATTCCTTCATGGCGTAAGAATGGCTTGACGAATCGGGTATAGTGCGACCTCTGTCCTTATGTGTATAGGCTGCGCGTTATTGTGCCATTTGGAAGGGGGGCTCTACATCTGTTTGCCGAGTGAATCTAATGGCCCTAACTTGTTAGACGAACCTTTGAAAGGCTTCATAGTGAACCCTGCCGACCTTCCTTGGAAGTGGGTCAAGAGATTAGCTACCTCGGGCGAAAGGGTAAATCACGACTCACAGTGAAAGTGTACAACCTCTGCAGAGTGTAAAACTGTTATAACAGCCGTGCTCACGGTCACGAGTGGCCTTGGACCCTTACAGAATAAATGATGAACACTGATGATAATGATAATACCGATGATAATGATGCTCATTAATGATTATTGTTTCTTGCTATACATTATTCTTGTTTACATGATCATGAGGTTATTTGGGATTATGGTAAACTTGTTGCTACTCAATTGCTAAAAGATGACTTAATAAAAGCTATCGCGGTAAACCTGTGTCAAACTTTTTGAGCTTCATGAACCCCATGTTATATTTGTTGAGTTCGACATGGACTCACTCTTGCTATTTCCCACATCTCAGGAAGGGTACCAGACTGTTAGATTCTGGAATTGTTAGGCTTGTGATCAACCAGTTAGTTTGATCCTGGAGTGAAGGTTGCACCCGGTGTTCGGAGTTGTCTTTCTGCTGTGTTGCTCTTTAAGGTATATTTTATACTATTGTGTTATGTATATTAAGCATTTGTCTTTTGATATTACACTTATCTGTGGCTATATGTGAGATTTGTCTTCTTTATTTCACATATGGTGTATGTCTGGTTTTGTCCTTAAAACCAGGTGTGACACTGCCTTATCCTGTCTTTTCGGAGCAGTCTGTCTTCTTCAGCTTATGCCACTGTTCTTGAAAGACCAAAAATCATGAGAAAATTTTGGACAAGAGTGGACTTCAACATCTCTCTCTAAATGCAAGAACCACCCTCATAGTTGTTTTGATTTGGGAGATACAAAAAGCATAAGGCAATGTATATGTGCTGTCATAAACCTGGAACAGTTTCTGATAAGTACTGTTTTCGACCAAGTTAACTACAGAATCTGGAAGTGTGTTCTATAAGAAAGTTGCAGAGAATTTTATAAGCTTTCCATCGGTGTAAGCTACAGTTTCATTGGATTAACAGAATGAGAGTTACAGCTGTTTTACTGCACTGCTGATTTTCTGCTCGTGAGAAATTTCAGATTTCTTGTTCTTACCCATGTACAAGAGTATCATTGGGATGTCAGAACACTTTTTAACTCATCTAGAAGAAAAAGGTTCAAAGCTACCCTATTTGGTGTCTCTTATTTTAAGGGGGTAGCCAATGTAAAGAAGGATTATTAAGATTGAACTCTTTAGTTGAAGTATTGGTTAGTCTCCATAATTGAGTTGCCACTCTTGAGCAAAAATGTTCTGTGAACAAGGTTGATAATTTTGGATCCATGGAGACAAGAGTTGTCCTTTTGGATAGTTCATGATTATGATCATCTATACTTGCTCGTGTTGCTGATGTTGGTCACTTGATGACAGGAAGTGTAGTGTCTCATGACTCAGGAGTCCTATATGACGTCTCGCACTAATATGTGGGAAAAGATTGATGTTTCTGCCATTGAAGGATGTTATGGGTATGATGAAGCCGAGCACTATCAAAACAACAATGTTGAAGAGCAAGTTGGGAGTGAACTAAGTCAGAATCCACAACAACGAAAGCGAAAAAGGAAAGCCCATAAGAAGCCTGCTCAAGGAAGCAAAGCGCAGCAAAACTATGTCAATGGAAGACTGAGCAATGTGGATATGGATAAAATTCATGGAGTTACCAAAGTAGTGGGAGGTTATATTCAAGTAAGTTCAGTACAATTTTTTGCTTTATTTGACCCTAGTGCTTCGCATTCTTTCATTTCCGCCGACATGGAAGAGACGTGCAAGATGGTGAAGTGTCCAATGAGGAGGCCTTTGCTAGTTCAAACCCCAGTGGGAGAAATGCAGGCAGATCAGATATGCCCGAATGTCAGTCTTGTCATAAACAAAGAAAACTTCATCGCGACACTCATTGTGTTGGAGTCACTTAAAATTCGCGTGGTTCTTGGTAATGGATGGCTCTGTGCACACAAAGGAGTGATTCATGGTACTCGGTGCACAATGCTCTTAACAACACCGTCAGGGAAAAGAATTGAGTATCAAGGTGGTCGACTTTTACCTGAGGGAGACGAGAATGATCAATTAGAAGATAGGTACACCAAGGATAGCAAAGTGGACCATGAGTTTACTGGAGTCATAGCAGAGGAACAAATAACTTTGGAGAAGCTTTTAAGTTCGTTTAGATCAAGAGCCCTCAGGCAAATGTTTGAAGGAGTCTAAGAAAAGGTTGAAGTAAAACCCAAGTATTAGCTTTGTCAGATCCAGACAAGAGCTTCATATCTACAATGATGCACCTTATCAAGGTGTGGGATGTGTCCTTATGGAAGAAGAAAAATATAGTACCTTGTTCATTAAGTCAACTAAGGAAGTGTGGGTTGAATTACCTAACGTGTTATCTGGAGTTTTCCACTATGGAGTACTGTCTTTTGGAAGGAAAGTGACATATAGGAGGGTCACAAGAATCTACAGGACATCTTCGCTAAGTTGGTCTTGAATTTGTGATATCCTCGTTGGAATGAAATGGATTAGGACATGGAAAAGTGCTATTACTTGGAGAAGTAAAAGTCGCAGCCGATGCCCTTAGCAATGGAGAATAATGCTAAGAAGGTTCGGGTGACACCAAGGATTAAGAATCGTACTCCAAATTTGAGCAACTTGACCAGAATCATTAATGTTTTGAAGGTTGGTAGTAGAAATTCCTTCTGACTAAGAGATTCGTCAGGCTCTGTTGGAAGATAAGTATTTTAAGGAAGAAAATTCATATTATAGGAAAGGTGCCTAGTGATTGGAGATACCAGAGTATTGTTTGGAGCATTTGTCAAAAATCTTGGAATTAGTTACATGTATGCAAAGTAAGACGGAATTCTTATCAAGACGATGGAACTACACGATGAAGTTGTAACACCCAAATTTTAGAGTTAATAAATTTTAAATAATTTAGATAACAATTAATGAGAAATTAAAAATTTAAAAACTATTTGGTGATGCATTCATGCTGTTGCATTTTTTTCTTTTATGTGGTGTGAATTTATTTTATTCCATTTTGGATTAGAAAATTTTATTTGAGATACTTTTGGAAAATTAGAAAAGAAAAGAAACAAAAGAAAAAAAAAAGAGAACAACTTACCTTCAGCTGGTGGCCGCGGCCCGTTCAGGGAGGCCTGCTCCATCTCGCGTCTGCCCGCGTGGGCCGGTCCAGCATCGCGGCGACCCAGCAGCCGAGCCCAGCGCCGCAGCGGCCCAGCAGTCGAGCCCAGCCGCCGAGCCCGCCCAGCCGCGCACCCTCTCCCTCCCTGTACCGCTGACAGGTGGGGGCCGCGTGTCAGTCGTCTTCTCCCTTTCGAATCGTGACCGAGCCGGACTCAAGTATTGCCGCCACCGATTCTTGCCGATTTCTTCGAGATTTCCTACCCGATTATGGTAAATTGAAGCTACAAATAAGAAGCCGTGACCCCCTATGTTCCGTTTTCCATCTAAAACCCGAGCTTCATCACGAGATTTTGGGCATAGGAGGTCGGAACCCTAGGCTCTTTCGGTTGGTCGCCGGTGGAGCTTGTGGGTAGGTTCGGGCTCTTTTTCTTCGCATTGGTGAGTTCGCTGTCTCCTCCTCTTTCTTCCCGTGCTCTCCTTTTGTGTTGAGACGCTTTGAATCACGGTTTTGGTGAGCTCCGGTAAACCGGCAATGGCGCCGCCGCTCCCTTGTAGCCGCGCGTCACGTATGGTCGAACGTAGCTAGTTCTAAATGCCTAGATGAGTTCGCACGGAGCTTCCCTACCGTTTGGACTAAACGCGGGCTTGATTGGTGGTCTCAGTGGGGAGATTCGCCACCTCCGGCCATGGAGGAGCCGCCGGCAATGGCAGCCACCGGCCGGACTTGATAGGGATGGCCGGATATTTCACTGTGCACTTGATGATGAACACGAGCCGTCCGTTCTCAGATGGACGCACGAGATTAGAAGATACCCCTTCGCGGGTAAAATTGATAAAGAGCCCCTAGACTTTTTCAGATTAGAACCCGCAGTCCTTAGCGTATTGTCTGAAATACGTTTTCGTGTTTTGAAAGCGTATTTTCTCCCGGATAAGTCAAAAATACGTTTTCAGGTATTTACAGTTTTGCCACTAGGATTGTTTTGGTCATAAAATCTTCGTTTTAACTCCGATTTGATCCGTTCAAATTGCGTTAGGTTCGTATTTGCGAGCTCTACATGTTAGTGTAGTTGTACAGTTAGTTTTGATAATTTATTTTTCGAGGTTATAATTAAGTATTTATTTATCTATAGGAAATCTTAGAAAATTCATAACTTTCACGTTTTAACTCCGAATTTGGTGATCTTTGCGTCTGTGTGATCGTAGAAACATGTAGAAGAGTTTTATAAGCTTTTATTACTGTTTTGCTACTGTTGGTGTACTGTTCTAATTATATCTCTTTGTTTGCTTCGTGTATGTTTGATTGGATGCATGTGTGTTGTTGATTGATGATCGAATATAGAAGGTGAGCAGTATTTGGACGATTCGGAGTATTACTTTGAGCCAAGTCAGCAGTATCACTTGGAGAGCTTTGATCAAGGCAAGTATAACACAGGACTATCCTTGTTACCTATACATTGAATTATCATACATATGCATGTGCTTACCTTGACAACCTTAGAGATTATAACTTAGTGATTGTTATCTTGATTCCTTGACAACCTTGGGAATGCATATGGGTAGCTATTGCTAGTGCTTAAACTAAGAACAATGATCTTGTAATTTGATTAATGGATTAAGCAATCAACTATTAAGATGATTTTATTATTGTTAAAAGGGGGCTAGAGCTTGTGTATTATTTTGATGCTCTGGTTTCTCTCCATAAGGACTTATCTGTAAGTGATAACCGGGATATACAGTACAGCTGTGAGGGCTATATGGCTCTGGCTTTAGTTGTTCAAGAGACCTTTTCTAGCTTGTTAGAGGTTACCTTAAATGGCGTAAGAATGGCTTGCCATGTTGGGTGTAGTCCGAGCCCCTGGCCTAGTGTGTATAGGCTGCGGTTGTTGTGCCACAGGGAAGGGGGGTTCTACATCTGCCTGCCGAGTGAAATCTAATGGCCCTAACTTGTTAGACGAACTTTTGAGTGGCTTTATATGGTTCTCGGGTGTTTGGGCTTGATCTCCCCACTCATTTGGAAATCATGACTTACAGTGAAAGTGTACACCTCTGCGCAGAGTTAAAAACTGGTATACTAGCCGTGCTCACGGATACGAGCGGCCTTGGGGATTCTTATGGAATAGTTGATCATAATTGTTATATCATGCTTAATTATTGTTGATTATTATTATGCTCATGTTAATGCTATTCATTATCCTTATTACAATTGATCATTGGTTCTTTAATGGGAAGTGGTTTATCTTGATGCTACTCAATTGCTAATATATGATTAAAAAACTAAACGCAGTTAAACAGTGTCTAGCCATTTTGAGCCTCATGAACCCTGTGTTATATTTGTGGAGTTCGACATGAACTCACTCTTGCTATTTCCACCATAACAGATGAAGATAATGAGGAAGATTATCAGAATGAGTACTAGTCTTGGTGTCAACCAGTCAACCGTGTCCCTGTGTGGAGTTTCCGCTGAAGAATTATTATTAGTTATTATTATCTATCGTTCAAGACTATGTCTTAAATAATTATTCGTTATGTAATAAGCACTGTGATGATACTTTGTAATTTGTCAACTTATGTGTGCGACTGGTTCCTGGGGCGCACGTGAGTCTTTTATACATCCTATTTTTGTCCTTAAAAATGGGTGTGACAGATTGGTATCAAAGCCGTGTTGACTGTAGGACGCAAGCCTAGTTAGAATGGTCGTTAATAGCATCCATACTCCATTTAATTCATGCTTCCTCTTTTCACCTTGTTAATTACTAAAGTTCTATGCTTCCTCTACTTTATTCTATTGCGAAAATACATTGATTCTATCTAATCTATGTCTAAATTTTATAGATGCCTCCTCATCCCCGTTTGTCAGCTGCACAGTACGTTGCCCGTTTTAAACCTCAGGAGCTGTATGAAGATGGTGAGCAAGAGCTATCTGATGCTGAATCAAGAGTTGGTGATACACCAATGGAGAATGTAGTTATGGGATGGACTACGAAGTTTCATATCATGGTTCCTAAAGCTGATGCTTTCTTCCATGACATGTTGACAAGAACATTGGACAACTACTACTACGACTGGGAAGCTACGCTGGAGTATCGTAGTGCAGAGTATAGTCATCCATGGATGGATTCCTATTGGGAAACTGAGTTATGGGTTAAGAAAAGAGATCCTACCACTAAGGAGCCTAAGGTGGAGTCAAAGTTCATTACCAGAGTGAGCCGGGCAACTGTGGAGATAAGCATGGAGGATGTCGCTTTCAATGCATTTGTTTACTACCATGGTCTACGCTCGGACAAGACGTTAAAGGGTGCACTTCGGCATTTTCCTTGTTTCTTACATGACAAGGGTATTTGGACGGTGCTGCCTGCAGATGATTCCTCCTTGACTTTACAAGCTACGGTGGGATTAGCTCGTGAATTGGCTCTCCATGAGGTGGATTTGAAGGATGAGTTGCTGAAGGAAAAAGAACTTAAGGAGCAAGCTTATAAGGAGATTGACCAATTAAGGGCGGAGTTAGGTCGTCCCAAGATTTATGAGAAGTTTAATTATGCAATAGGAAAAATCCCTATGTAATAGGAACGATAGTAGTTGCGAGTTAACTTTAAGTTTGGATTATTTTAAGAGTCAGTTTGTGGTGTGAACAATTGTGTGATTGATGGATTGTTATTATGATAATGTGTGATTTGGATCTTTGTAATGTGTGCTGGAGTTTTGTAGACATGCCTACAAGTTCCATGGTTAAGAATATTAAGTTTGATCAAAATATATTAGTTGAATATGAGGTTAACTTAGTTATGTCCTTTGCTGATTTTTGGATCAGTCTGGGATGTTTTAGAAATAACTTAAAATCCGTTCATGAGAAATTTAAGAAACTTTACTGGGAATAATTAGACTTCTATATCTTTCCAACCCCATAAGAATCACTTTAATATCTATTATGAGCTAAGAGATATACCTGTTCCAAGTTGGAGTAACTGCACAGTCTGGAATTCGGAAACAGTTTCGGTTAAGTTCAGTTTTTGGCCAATTTATTGACAGAATCAGAAAAAGTGTTGTGAATAAAAGATGTAGATAATTTTGTAATCTTTCCAACCATGTAAAGATCATCTGAATTGGACGTCTGTAGCTCGAGATATGACAGTTTTACTGAGTTGCTAAAATTGGAGATCGCCCAGAAAAATCAGATTTTGTTTATCTATTGAATTACTTCCTGGAACTGCACCTATAGCCAAACGACCATATAGGATGGGAGTAGATGAATTAGAAGAACTTAAGAAACAAATTAAAGAATTACAAGATAAAGGTTTTATTAGACCTAGTTCATCACCTTGGGGAGCACCAGTTATTTTTGTTGATAAGAAAGATGGTGGTCAGAGGATGTGTGTTGATTACCGGTCACTAAATGAGGTAACTATCAAGAATAAGTATCATTTGCCCAGGATTGATGACTTGTTTGATCAGTTGAGAGGTGCTTGTGTGTTCTCTAAGATTGATTTACGTTCTGGATATCATCAGTTGAAGATTCGTGTTTCTAATATTCCAAAGACAGCTTTTACTACAAGGTATGGATTGTATGAGTATACTGTTATGTCATTTGGATTGACCAATGCACCTGCATACTTTATGTACATGATGAATAAGGTGTTCATGGAATATTTGGATAAGTTTGTGGTAGTGTTTATTGATGATATACTGGTATTTTCCAAGACAAAGGTAGAGCATGCTGAACATTTGAGGTTGGTATTGCAGAAACTTAGAGAGCATAAACTGTATGCGAAGCGAAGTAAATGTGAGTTTTGGTTGAAGGAAGTTTCTTTCCTTGGTCATATTGTTTCTAATGGAGGGATATCAGTGGATCCAGGTAAAGTAAAGGATGTATTAAATTGGAAACCACCTATTGATGTTAGCGAGATTCGTAGTTTCTTGGGATTAGCTGGATATTACAGACGGTTCATTGAAGGGTTTTCTAAACTTGCTAAACCTATGACATCTCTGTTAGAGAAGAATGCCAAGTTTGTGTGGTCAGATAAATGTCAAGCTAGTTTTGAGGAGTTGAAAAAGAGGTTGACTACAGCGCCTGTTTTGGTTTTGCCAGATTTGAGTAAGAAGTTTTCTATTTATTGTGATGCTTCTCGTCAAGGTTTGGGATGTGTTCTTATGCAAGAAGGCAGAGTTGTGGCTTATGCATCTAGGCAGTTGAGAAAGCATGAGTTGAATTATCCTACACATGATTTGGAATTAGCAGCTGTAGTTCATGCTTTAAAGATTTGGAGACATTATTTGATTGGACATAAGAGTGATATATACACTGATCATAAGAGTTTGAAGTATATTTTCACTCAGTCAGATCTGAATTTGAGGCAACGCAGATGGTTAGAATTGATTAAGGATTATGATATTGAGATACACTATCATCCTGGTAAGGCTAATGTAGTAGCTGATGCTCTTAGTAGGAAAAGTTATGTCAATGAGATACGGACATTGTCTATGACTAGTGAGTTATGTGCTGAATTTGAATATTTGAATTTGGGAATTGTTACTAATACAATGGAATTAGTGATAGAGCCTACCTTAGAGCAAGAAATTTACAAGGGGCAGTTGAAGGATGAGAAACTAAAGAAGATAGCGGAAGATATAGTGATTGGTAAGTCACCAGGCTTTCGAATGGATGATAATGGAATTTTGTGGTTCGGAAAGAGGCTGTGTGTACCTGAGGATCAAACTGTTAGACAGGCAATTCTTCGCGAAGCTCATGAGTCAGCTTATTCTATTCATCCTGGTAGTACTAAGATGTATTTGGATCTGAAACAGAAATATTGGTGGGTTGGATTAAAGCGAGATGTGGCTGAGTATGTGGCATTGTGTGACACTTGTCAGAGAGTGAAAGCAGAGCATCAGAGACCTGCTGGATTGTTACAACCAATGAAGATTCCTGAATGGAAGTGGGAGGAAGTTGGTATGGATTTTATAGTAGGGTTACCTCGTACTCAGAAAGGTTATGACTCTATTTGGGTGATAGTAGATCGGTTAACTAAAGTTGCTCATTTTATACCAGTTAAGACTACTTACCATGGACCAAAATTGGCAGAGTTGTATATGGAGAGAATAGTCTGTTTGCATGGAGTACCAAAGAAGATTGTATCTGATCGAGGATCGCAGTTTACGTCGCATTTTTGGAAAGCTGTGCATGAATCATTGGGAACAAAATTGAATTTTAGTACAGCATATCATCCACAGACAGATGGACAGACTGAAAGGACCAACCAGGTATTAGAGGATATGTTGAGAGCTTGTGCATTGCAATATGGAACTAGTTGGGATAAGAGTTTGCCTTATGCAGAATTCTCTTACAATAATAGTTATCAACAGAGTCTTAAGATGGCACCGTTTGAAGCTTTGTATGGACGTAAGTGTAGAACTCCATTATTTTGGGATCAGACAGGTGAATCTCAGGTGTTTGGTACAGATGTTCTTAGAAACGCAGAAGATCAAGTGCGAGTGATTCGTGAGAATTTGAGAGTAGCACAGTCTCGTCAGAAGAGTTATGCTGACAATAGAAGAAGAGATTTAGTTTTTGAGGTAGGTGATTATGTCTATTTGAAGGTGTCACCTATGAAAAGTGTGAAGAGGTTTAACATGAAAGGTAAACTAGCACCAAGGTATGTTGGACCATTTAAAGTTATTACTAGACGTGGGGAAGTTGCTTATCAATTAGAGTTGCCTGAGAATTTATCTGGAGTACATGATGTGTTCCATGTTTCACAACTTAAGAAGTGTTTGCGTGTGCCTGAGGAGCAGATACCTTTAGAAGAGTTGACTGTTAAGGAAGATCTTACATATGAAGAGTTTCCGATCAAGATTTTAGAAACTGCTGAGAGAGTTACTCGAAGTCGGGTTATTAAGATGTGCAAGGTGCAGTGGAATCGATATTCAGAGGCAGAGGCAACTTGGGAAAGAGAGGATGAATTGAGAAAATCATATCCGCAGTTATTTGAGTAAGCAGTTCAATCTCGAGGACGAGATTCTTTTAAGGGGGGTAGAATTTGTAACACCCAAATTTTAGAGTTAATAAATTTTAAATAATTTAGATAACAATTAATGAGAAATTAAAAATTTAAAAACTATTTGGTGATGCATTCATGCTGTTGCATTTTTTTCTTTTATGTGGTGTGAATTTATTTTATTCCATTTTGGATTAGAAAATTTTATTTGAGATACTTTTGGAAAATTAGAAAAGAAAAGAAACAAAAGAAAAAAAAAAGAGAACAACTTACCTTCAGCTGGTGGCCGCGGCCCGTTCAGGGAGGCCTGCTCCATCTCGCGTCTGCCCGCGTGGGCCGGTCCAGCATCGCGGCGACCCAGCAGCCGAGCCCAGCGCCGCAGCGGCCCAGCAGTCGAGCCCAGCCGCCGAGCCCGCCCAGCCGCGCACCCTCTCCCTCCCTGTACCGCTGACAGGTGGGGGCCGCGTGTCAGTCGTCTTCTCCCTTTCGAATCGTGACCGAGCCGGACTCAAGTATTGCCGCCACCGATTCTTGCCGATTTCTTCGAGATTTCCTACCCGATTACGGTAAATTGAAGCTACAAATAAGAAGCCGTGACCCCCTATGTTCCGTTTTCCATCTAAAACCCGAGCTTCATCACGAGATTTTGGGCATAGGAGGTCGGAACCCTAGGCTCTTTCGGTTGGTCGCCGGTGGAGCTTGTGGGTAGGTTCGGGCTCTTTTTCTTCGCATTGGTGAGTTCGCTGTCTCCTCCTCTTTCTTCCCGTGCTCTCCTTTTGTGTTGAGACGCTTTGAATCACGGTTTTGGTGAGCTCCGGTAAACCGGCAATGGCGCCGCCGCTCCCTTGTAGCCGCGCGTCACGTATGGTCGAACGTAGCTAGTTCTAAATGCCTAGATGAGTTCGCACGGAGCTTCCCTACCGTTTGGACTAAACGCGGGCTTGATTGGTGGTCTCAGTGGGGAGATTCGCCACCTCCGGCCATGGAGGAGCCGCCGGCAATGGCAGCCACCGGCCGGACTTGATAGGGATGGCCGGATATTTCACTGTGCACTTGATGATGAACACGAGCCGTCCGTTCTCAGATGGACGCACGAGATTAGAAGATACCCCTTCGCGGGTAAAATTGATAAAGAGCCCCTAGACTTTTTCAGATTAGAACCCGCAGTCCTTAGCGTATTGTCTGAAATACGTTTTCGTGTTTTGAAAGCGTATTTTCTCCCGGATAAGTCAAAAATACGTTTTCAGGTATTTACAGTTTTGCCACTAGGATTGTTTTGGTCATAAAATCTTCGTTTTAACTCCGATTTGATCCGTTCAAATTGCGTTAGGTTCATATTTGAGAGCTCTACATGTTAGTGTAGTTGTACAGTTAGTTTTGATAATTTATTTTTCGAGGTTATAATTAAGTATTTATTTATCTATAGGAAATCTTAGAAAATTCATAACTTTCACGTTTTAACTCCGAATTTGGTGATCTTTGCGTCTGTGTGATCGTAGAAACGTGTAGGAGAGTTTTATAAGCTTTTATTACTGTTTTGCTACTGTTGGTGTACTGTTCTAATTATATCTCTTTGTTTGCTTCGTGTATGTTTGATTGGATGCATGTGTGTTGTTGATTGATGATCGAATATAGAAGGTGAGCAGTATTTGGACGATTCGGAGTATTACTTTGAGCCAAGTCAGCAGTATCACTTGGAGAGCTTTGATCAAGGCAAGTATAACACAGGACTATCCTTGTTACCTATACATTGAATTATCATACATATGCATGTGCTTACCTTGACAACCTTAGAGATTATAACTTAGTGATTGTTATCTTGATTCCTTGACAACCTTGGGAATGCATATGGGTAGCTATTGCTAGTGCTTAAACTAAGAACAATGATCTTGTAATTTGATTAATGGATTAAGCAATCAACTATTAAGATGATTTTATTATTGTTAAAAGGGGGCTAGAGCTTGTGTATTATTTTGATGCTCTGGTTTCTCTCCATAAGGACTTATCTGTAAGTGATAACCGGGATATACAGTACAGCTGTGAGGGCTATATGGCTCTGGCTTTAGTTGTTCAAGAGACCTTTTCTAGCTTGTTAGAGGTTACCTTAAATGGCGTAAGAATGGCTTGCCATGTTGGGTGTAGTCCGAGCCCCTGGCCTAGTGTGTATAGGCTGCGGTTGTTGTGCCACAGGGAAGGGGGGTTCTACATCTGCCTGCCGAGTGAAATCTAATGGCCCTAACTTGTTAGACGAACTTTTGAGTGGCTTTATATGGTTCTCGGGTGTTTGGGCTTGATCTCCCCACTCATTTGGAAATCATGACTTACAGTGAAAGTGTACACCTCTGCGCAGAGTTAAAAACTGGTATACTAGCCGTGCTCACGGATACGAGCGGCCTTGGGGATTCTTATGGAATAGTTGATCATAATTGTTATATCATGCTTAATTATTGTTGATTATTATTATGCTCATGTTAATGCTATTCATTATCCTTATTACAATTGATCATTGGTTCTTTAATGGGAAGTGGTTTATCTTGATGCTACTCAATTGCTAATATATGATTAAAAAACTAAACGCAGTTAAACAGTGTCTAGCCATTTTGAGCCTCATGAACCCTGTGTTATATTTGTGGAGTTCGACATGAACTCACTCTTGCTATTTCCACCATAACAGATGAAGATAATGAGGAAGATTATCGGAATGAGTACTAGTCTTGGTGTCAACCAGTCAACCGTGTCCCTGTGTGGAGTTTCCGCTGAAGAATTATTATTAGTTATTATTATCTATCGTTCAAGACTATGTCTTAAATAATTATTCGTTATGTAATAAGCACTGTGATGATACTTTGTAATTTGTCAACTTATGTGTGCGACTGGTTCCTGGGGCGCACGTGAGTCTTTTATACATCCTATTTTTGTCCTTAAAAATGGGTGTGACAGAAGTAAAGAACAATCTAGAGATGAACTATCCCTATCTCTTTTGTCATCATCTTCCGAATCTCGGGACGAGATTCATCTTAAGGGGGGTAGAATTGTAACACCCTAAAAATTTGAAAAGAAGAAAAATAGGAAAAATATGATTTTTTTTATATTTTTGTGAGCATGCAAATTTAGAATAAGAATAATTTTTATAAATTTAAAATCAAATATAAGAGTAGAAACATGTTTGTGCACTCATGCTGTTGCATTTAAATTTTTGAGATGAGTGGTTTGATCAAATTCAAATTTGGATTTGAAAATCTTTTGAAAATGCTTTGAAAAATTAGAAAAAGAAAAAGAAAGGAATTCTTTCTGCTCTCGGGCCGCTTCTTACCGCAGCCCAACTCCCCGGCCTGCCTCGGCGGCCCACCTTTCCCTCTCCCGCGCCCCGCTCCCGCGTGGGCCGAGCCCAGCCGCAGCCGCCGGCCCAGCTTCACCGCGCGAGAGCCTTCCCCCGCTCCCGCGTCGCTGACAGCCCGGACCCGCGTGTCAGGAGCACCTTCCTCCTTCCCACGCCATCGCCGGATCCTCCTTTCCGAAAATCACCGACGCCGAATCCACCTCCGATCTCCCCTTTCCTTACTCGGTGCGCCTCCAGGCTATATAAGCATGGGCGTCGTGCACAGCCACCCTCATCGAGCCTTTTCGCAGCATCGGCCAAGCTCCTGAGGCACCACCGCGAGCTAGAGCCCTAACCCGCCACCACCGTCCGCCTCTCCAAGCCGCGCGTCCTCTTTGTCTCATCATCGGCTTCGTTTTCGCTCGTGGTGAGTTCGCGTTGATGCGCTCTACCCGTTGGTGTATTTTTTTCACGAGGTAATGCTCTGTAGCGCGAGGAAGCCATCTCCGGCCATGGCGCCGCCGCGGAGACTGCCGTCGCGGCCCTGTTCCGGCCGGAGCGCCGCCGGCTCCCTCCCCGATCCGATCGGAACCATCCGTTTTAAATCTAACGGTTGATATTACGCGATACCGGTTCGCCTGTGAATCTTGCTAAAGAGTCCCTGTAAGATTTAAGTTGTAAACCCGCAGTCCAAAACATATTATCCCGCGTTCGTTTTGATCTGTTGAAAACGTATTTCGTCTCGGTAATTGAAAAATACGTTTTCTGATATTTACAGTTTTGCCACTGAGTTTGTTTTAGTTATAAATTATCCGTTTTAACTCCGATTTGACCCGTTTAAATTGCGTTAGATTCATATTTGCGAGCTCTACATGATTATAGAACTGTACAGTAGGTTTGAGATAATTTATTTTTGAGTTTATATTAAAGTAATTATTTATCTATAGGAAATCTTAGAAAATTCATAATTTTTACGTTTTAAATCCAAATTTCGTGATCTTTATGTCTATGTGATCGTAGTAACGTGTAGAAGAGTTTTACAAACTTGTTATACTGTTAGTGTTACAGTTGGTTAGGTTTTCTATCTTTAAGTTCCGATGTAAGATTTAATCTATTACTTTAATAAAGTAGATCTTGTTTAAATCATATCTTCTACGTTTTAGATCCGTTTTAGCTCATTCGAGTTGCGTTAGATTCATAGCAACGAGATCTACGCGTTAGTGACAGTGTTTACCATATTACTAATTCTGAAATTTTATGGTTTAAATCATATCTTGATTAATAATTATGCAACTGGGTTTTGTAAATAAAATATGATTTGTTTTACTTTAGTTTTATAATTTGAATCTAAATTTGACTTAATTCTGTATATAGTATTTATAAAATATTTTTTATATGTTATTATATAATTAAAACTCATGAAGCTAATATTTTTATATTTTCTCCTATGAGCAAATCTTTCGGTAGATGTATCTTTTCAACCGTAGCTCTGATTAGTGTGCTTTTCGCGTCTGTGTATTCGTAGAGAGACGTAGATTCGTTCTACAAACTTTTCATCTTAATTTTATGTTTGGTGTACTGTTCTAATTTAGATCTATTGTTTGCTTCGTGTATGATTGTATGGATACGTGTGTGGTGATTTATGATTTCGTCCAGTCGGTGAGATATACGTGGTTATTAAGAAGAAGAAGAAGAACGTTGAAGATTAAAGCTTACCGAAGGATCGGTGTTTAAGGCAAGTATAGCATGGGATTATCCTTGTTGGCCTATTCACATTAAGCAAATAATATCATTATGCATATGTTTCCTTGTTAAGGATGACTTAGTGTTGATCTTATTCCTTGATACCTATTATATTGTATGGATTAGTATTGCTAGTGCTTAATATGAACTATGATCATGTAATTTGACTAATGGAATATGCAATAAACATTAAAAGATGATTTTATTACTGTTTAAGGGTACTAGAGCATGGGGTTACTTTGGTGCTCTTGTTACTCTCCATAAGGACTCATCTGTAAGCGAAAATCCGAGACTTACAGTACAACTATGAGGGCTAAAATGGCTCTGGCTTTAGTCATATAGAAGGACCTTTTCTAGCTTGTTAGAGGTATTCCTTCATGGCGTAAGAATGGCTTGACGAATCGGGTATAGTGCGGCCTCTGTCCTTATGTGTATAGGCTGCACGTTATTGTGCCATTTGGAAGGGGGGCTCTACATCTGTTTGCCGAGTGAATCTAATGGCCCTAACTTGTTAGACGAACCTTTGAAAGACTTCATAGTGAACCCTGCCGACCTTCCTTGGAAGTGGGTCAAGAGATTAGCTACCTCGGGTGAAAGGGTAAATCACGACTCACAGTGAAAGTGTACAACCTCTGCAGAGTGTAAAACTGTTATAACAGCCGTGCTCACGGTCACGAGTGGCCTTGGACCCTTACAGAATAAATGATGAACACTGATGATAATGATAATACTAATGATATTGATGCTCACTAATGATTATTGTTTCTTGCTATACATTATTCTCGTTTACATGATCATGAGGTTATTTGGGATTTTGGTAAACTTGTTGCTACTCAATTGCTAAAAGATGACTCACTAAAAGCTATTGTAGTAAACCTGTGTCAAACTTTTTGAGCTTCATGAACCCCATGTTATATTTGTTGAGTTCGACATGGACTCACTCTTGCTATCTCCCCACATCTCAGGAAGGGTACCAGACTGTTAGATTCTGGAATTGTTAGGCTTGTGATCAACCAGTTAGTTTGATCCTGGAGTGAAGGTTGCACCCGGTGTTCGGAGTTGTCTTTCCGCTGTGATGCTCTTTAAGGTATACTTTATACTATTGAGTTATGTATATTAAGCATTTGTCTTTTGATATTACACTTATCTGTGGCTATATGTGAGATTTGTCGTCTTTATTTCACATATAGTGTATGTCTGGTTTTGTCCTTAAAACCGGGTGTGACACTTTCCAAACCACAAAATCCCATTATCATCCATTCGAAAACCCTAGTGACTTACCAATCACTATATCTTCTGCTATCTTCTTCAGTTTCTCATCCTTCAACTGACCCTTGTAAATTTCTTACTCTAAAGTAGGCTCTATCACTAATTCCATTGTATTAGTAACAATTCCTAAATTCAAATATTCAAATTCAGCACATAACTCACTAGTCATAGACAACGTCCGTATCTCATTGGCATAACTTTTCCTACTAAGAGCATCAGCTACTTTATTAGCCTTACCAGGATGATAGTGTATCTCAATATCATAATCCTTAATCAACTCTAACCATCTGCGTTGCCTCAAATTCAGATCTGACTGAGTGAAAATATACTTCAAACTCTTATGATCAGTGTATATATCACTCTTATGTCCAATCAAATAATGTCTCCCAATCTTTAAAGCATGAACTACAGCTGCTAACTCCAAATCATGTGTAGGATAATTCAACTCATGCTTTCTCAACTGCCTAGATGCATAAGCCACAACTCTGCCTTCTTGCATAAGAACACATCCCAAACCTTGACGAGAAGCATCACAATAAATAGAAAACTTCTTACTCAAATCTGGCAAAACCAAAACAGGCGTTGTAGTCAACCTCTTCTTCAATTCCTCAAAACTAGCTTGACATTTGTTTCCAAAAACACAGAAATTGAAGTTCAGTACAATCCAAGATGACGTATTCAATAGATAAGCAAAATCTGATTTTTCTGGACGAACTCCAATCTCAGCAACTCAGTAAAATTGTCATATATCGAGCTACAGACGTCCAATTCAGATGATCTTTACATGGTTGGAAAGCTTACAAAATTATCTACAACTTTTATTCACAACACTTTTTCTGAATCTGTCAAATAATTGGCCAAAAACTGAACTTAACCGAAACTGTTTCAGAATTCCAGACTGTGCAGTAACCCCAACTTGAAATAGATATATCTCTTAGCTCTTAATAGATATTAGAGTGATTCTTGCGGGGTTGGAAAGATATAGAAGTCTAATTATTCCCAGTATAATTTCTTAAATTTCCCATTAATGGATTTTAAGTTATTTCTTAAACATCCCAGACTGACCTAAAAATCAGCAAAGGACAGAACTATGTTCACCTCATAACCAACTAATATATTTTGATCAAACTTAATATTCTTAACCATGGAACTTGTAGGCCTGTCTACAAAACTCCAGCACACATTACAAAGATCCAAATCACACATTATCATAATAACAATCCATCAATCACACAATTGTTCACACCACAAACTGACTCTCAAAACAATCCAACTTAAAATTGACTCGCAATTACTATCGTTCTTATTACATAGGGATTTTTCCTATTTCCTAGTTAAGCTTCTAATAAATCTTGGGATGACCTAACTCCGCCCTTAATTGGTCAATCTCCTTATAAGCTTGCTCCTTCATGTGTTGATCATCCATTAAGATAAGATTAATAAGGTAGCATGACAACCAAGGGTAGACAGGAACGGTGTAAGAGAAAATGGCATGAATTAGGATCGATTGAAAGATAAGTAAGATACAAGATGTCACTACCCCACTTAACATAGATCGAGCTACTTCTCAAGACTTATACCTTCTGGGCCTACCTTTGAAACACGAGAACAAGAACAACACACAAGCAACACATCAAGCAAAACAAACACACATCACATCATCGGTACTACACGTGCTTCTTCAATAATGGTGGTCATCCTAAGAAAAAGTATGGATGATGAAAAGCCATCGAATCTTTGAACCAGGTAAGATCAGAAAACTTTTAGTAAAAACAACATAAAACAAAATCCAAGGGAGTAAGAAATAATAGCTCAAAGGAAAGCTATCAAGGAGAGGATACAACAGGACAAGGAAGAGGAATAGTCAAAATCAATGAGTCAAGGGATGACAAAATAGTTTTATCGTAAAATAAGTTTTAGAATACGTCCAGTGCTACTTGGCATACGTCCTACAGTCAACACCGCTCTGATACCACTCTGTCACACCCGGTTTTCTAAAGAACAAAACCAGGCTAATCATATGTGTGCCCAGGAAGTCCACACATATGCCAGAATGAAAAAGTATCAGAAACAATGTTATTATATAACGTATACATAGCTATATTAACACTTACATCAGAGTATCGCGGAACGGTGACTAAACTTCGGGCTCCATTCTTCTCAGGGACGGCTGACTGGGGGTAACATATGCCTAGCACTTCTACTAGTCTTCTGGAAACTCCACTACACCTTTGTCCTTTTTTCGAGTAGCATCTTATTACACACTGGAGTGTTGGGGAAATAGCAAGAGTGAGTCCATGTCGAACTCAACAAGTATAACACAGGGTTCATGAGGCTCAAAAAGGCTAGACACTGTTTAACTACGTTTAGCTTTTAATCATCATATAATTAGCAATTGAGTAGCATCAAGGTAATCCAAATCCCATTAATGAATCAATGATCAATTGTAATAAGGATAATGAATAGCATTAACATGAGCATAATAATAATCAACAATAATTAAGCATGATATAACAATGGTGATCAACTATTCTGTAAGAATCCCCAAGGCCGCTTGTATCCGTGAGCACGGCTAGTATACCAGTTTTTAACTTTGCGCAGAGGTGTACACTTTCACTGTGAGTCATGATTTCCAAATGCATGGGTTTGCAAGGCCCAAAACATCAGAGACCATATAAAGCCATTCAAAAGTTCGTCTAACAAGTTAGGGCCATTAGATTCACTCGGCAGGCAGATGTAGAACCCCCCTTCCCTGTGGCACAACAACCGCAGCCTATACACACTAGGCCAGGGGCTCGCACTACACCCAACGTGGCAAGCCATTCTTACGCCATTTAAGGTAACCTCTAACAAGCTAGAAAAGGTCTCTTGAACAACTAGAGCCAGAGCCATATAGCCCTCACAGCTGTACTGTATGTCCCGGTTATCACTTACAGGTAAGTCCTTACGGAGAGTAACTAGAGCATCAAAATAACCCACATGCTCTAGCCCCCTTTCAACAGAAATAACATCATCTTAATTGGTTGATTGCATAATCCATTAGTCAAATTACAAGATCATTGTTCATGATTAAGCGCTAGCAGTAGCTACCCAAATGCATAACCCATAGGTGACAAGGAAACAAGATATCAATAGCTAAGTTATAATCTCTATGGTTGTCAAGGAAGACACATGCATATGTATAATAATTTCAGTGAATAGGTAACAAGGATGGTCCCATGTTATACTTGCCGTAATCAAAGCTTTCCTGATGATACTGCTGGTCTGGCTCAAAATAATACTCTTGATCATCAAGAAATTGCTCACCGTCTATACTCGATCATCAATCAACAACACACATGCATCCAATCAAACATACATGAAGCAAACAAAGAGATACAATTAGAACAGTACACCAACAATAACAAAACAGTAATAAAAGTTTATAAAACTCTTCTACACGTTTCTACGATCACACATACGCAAAGATCACCAAATTCGGAGTTAAAACGTGAAAATTATGAATTTTCTAAGATTTCCTATATATAAATAATTACTTTAATATAAACTCGAAAATAAATTGTCACAAACCTACTGTACAATACTACCAACATGTAGAGCTCGCAAATACGAACCTAACGCAATTTGAACGGATCAAATCGGAGTTAAAACGAAGATTTTATGACCAAAACAATTCTAGTGGCAAAACTGTAAATACCTAAAAACGTATTTTTGATTTAACCGAGAGAAAATACGCTTTCAAAACATGAAAACGTATTTAAGACAATACGCTAAGGATGGCGGGTCCTATTATGAGAAAATCCAGGGGCTCTTTATGAAGTTTACCCCGCGAAGGGGTATCTTCTGATCTCGGCCCTTGATTTCAAATCGGACGGCTCATGTTCATCCTCAACCCCACAGTGAACATCCAATCCCTCTTCCCCAGGTCCGGCCAGCGGCCCCCCATGGCCGGCGGGCTCCATCTCACCGGAGATGGCGGATCTCCCCCTCTAGACCACCGTTCAACCCAAAAGTTGATCCAAACGGAAGAGAAGCTCTGTGCTAACTCATCTAAGCATTAAGAACTAGCTACGATAGACCGAATACGACGCGCGGCAACAAGGGAGCGGCGGCGCCATTACCGGCCACTGTGAGCTCCAAATCCACGGTATAAAGCACAAAAGCTTCAATGGAAAGCATTGGGAGTAAGAGGAGAAGACAACAAACTTACCCAAGCGAAGAAATTGACCACCAAACCACCCTAAGGCCTCACCCGCACTCAACCGAAACCTCCAACAACCTCAAACCCTAAACCTCGTTTTCTCGCGGTAGAGTTCACAGTTTAGATGAAAAACGGATATAGGAAGGTCAAGGCATCCTATTTATAACTTCTATTTGCCGTGTTCGGGTAAGATTCTCTGGGAATCACGAAGTCAAACGTCGTCGTCCGCTTCTGGTTTGGAGTCCGGGGCGCTCACGGGAGGTGGAAGACGACCGACAACCGGGCCCCACCGGTCAGCGACCAAGAGAGGGCGCGCGGCTCGTCACAGCGACGCTGGGCTGGCCCAACCGGTGGCTTGCGCGGAGGAAAACAGCAGCGGCCCACTGCGCGGCCCAGGCGCCGGCTCGGGAGAGCAGGCCATCGGGCTAGGCGGTCGGCTGCCAGGTAAGAAGGTAAGCTATTTTTTTTTCTTCTTTCTTTTCTTTATTTTCTTATTTACCAAACTATTCCAAATAGAATTTTTCAAATCCAAATCAAAATAAAATAAAGTCCACACCACAAAATAAAATAAATGCAATAGCATGAATGCATCACCAAATATTCTTTTCTAAATTTTAATTTGCCCTTAATTGTTATCTAACTTATTTGAAATTCATTATTCCTAAAGTTTAGAATTTTTGGGTGTTACAACCGGGCATGGGAAGATCAAACTTCCTATGATCCGCCCACGCTAGAAGAAATTTGGGGGCAAGGTAATTTTTCTAATTATGTTCCGTAGGAATACGAAGATTCGACGTACATCCAGAGAGGACGCATGTCTTTTTCTACGAGGGGAGTCCATGATGCAGCACCTACACCACCACCGTACTCATACATGCCTCTCATGGCTATCCTAGGTACCAGCCGGAGCAATACCCACCTCATCCTCAGCCTCAGCCGTACCACCAGCCAGACTTCCAGAACTTTGATACCCGTCTCACTCATCTTGAGACGGGGCAACAAGGTATCATAAACACGCTATATCAGCATACACAGTGGCAGGAGAGCACGAGCAACACGCTTGGGGAGATGCGTGAACAAGGTACACAAATGTATGAAGGCCTCCTCTGCTTTTTTGAGCAAATGGGTGTCGATTACCCGCCACCAGCACCACCTCAGTGACCGAAGTTGAGCCAACTTGGGGGAGGACCCCCTCAGACAGTAAGTTTTTCTTACCTGTATTATTATTAGTATTAATATTAGTATTACTACTATATCTAAAAAATGGGGAATATGATGAAAATACAAATATATATATTAATATGTTTAGATTATTTTTCTTTGCGAGCCTTTTGAAATAAAAATAGAGTGTGTATGAACTTGTTTTTGTGTCAAATAAAAAACTTGAACTATCATAAATAGTTGCTTCATTTGTAATTCTTCTGAAGTACCTAGCTTCATTTAAGAATTATTCCTCTGTTCCAAAAATATTCATTGCCAAATCTTTAAACCTGTGGAGGAATATGCTTGATCCAAAGCTTAGGTAGTTGAGAGATAAGAAGTGAAAGAGTTTTGAGCTGCCATTTATCTTGTTCTAAGTTTCAATGAAGTCCTGAAGAGTTCACTTTTGAAAAAAAATCTAAATGCACATGATGAGTCTTTGTATGACAGAGAGATTAAATTCCTACTACAGCCATACATGCTAGGATAGAAAACCAGCACTTATTTTATTGCTACTTGTATTTACATTGAGTATTGTCAAACTTTGTTGACCTTTAGAGACCTATCATACTCTTAAAATCAAGATCACGTACACTCCACTTAAATTTGCTGCTTCTACACTAGAAGTACGTAACAACATGCCTTTCCATTTAGAACCACCATAAAATGTTTTACTCCTACACTGGGAGTGAACAACAAAAACATGCCTTATAGGATTTTTCCACCTATTCATACATTTCATAGCCTCAGTTATTATTGCTCCAAATGTTCATTGTTATTATCTCTCAATTATTTCATGATAGACAAGAAGTCTGAGCTATGTAATAATAATAATAATAATAATAATAATAATAATAATAATAATAATAATAATAATAATAATAATAATAATAATAATAATAATAATAATAATAATAATAATAAATATATAGAGAGTAAAACATGGACAAGTGTCCTACCAAAACAATTGGTGCTAGACACTCGCCTCTCTAAAAAAAATAATATATATATTTATGCATAGCCAAGACTTTCTTTGTCTAAGTTCTTAAGTTTTAAGAGAGATCAATCTTTCTAAAGGAGCAAGGTAGAATTAGGATTCATTATTACTTTCACCATATATTTAACCTATTCCTTATATCCACACACATGCACATCTTGATTTGATTGTGTGACTAGTTTCTCTAGATCCATTGTTTTACTTTACAATATATGTTTTGCAAGTATGTATGAGTGATCTCACCCATAAACTCCATATAAGCTTCTTAGTCATACGGTGAGAGAGAAGTTACAATGATATTCTGCCTTATTCCAAAATACCTTGAGAGAAGGCAAAACACCATCGTTACCTTGGTAAGGAATTCCAATGTCACATATTCAGAGATTTGTAAGTGTCATATAATATAGACTCTGAGTTTTATTTCAAAAATATAATTAAAAACTTCAGGATGGAAATAGAGATAAAGAATTTGAGACATAGTGCTTGACTTGATTACTTCTGTTTTCTGATTATCCAAAGCTCAAGTGAAAGTTAAAACTCCATGGCTAAGAACTAGAGCAAATTTTCAAAATCTTTTTGAAAATAATTCTTTTCTGATGGCTTGTGTATTTTTGAAGGATGATAATTTGAAGTAGCTTAGTTATCTCTGGATTTAGTTTTGCTAAGGGACTAGCAAAAGTTTAGCTTGGGGGAGTTGTTGACAGTAATTAACTATCATTTTAAACTGTCAACATAAGAGGAATAAATGATAAAAAATATCACCACATTAGGATTAGAGGTTTAAACTAACAAATTCTATGAGTTTTGGTGATTTTGTGTTTTTTCAGGGGCTAAGCTGCATAATACAGAATTGATCCTCCTTCCAAAGGAAGAAACTGAAGCAATCGGCCTAATCTCCACGTCACGGATGCGGATAGGGATTCTAGAAGACCTAAACCGACTCCACGAGGCAACACGAGCCAACCTGCCGTCAGGTGGGGCCGACCGGCCCTAGGGCTAGGCCGACCGGCCCTCCCCTACGCCGCCTCGGCTCCTTCTCTTGCAAGCTACCTATACTGTCTCTAAGAATGCATCTAAACCCCACGCCAAGGTTGGTTTGATCCAAGGGTTGTGGTTCCACACCCTAGGCTATATAAACAGCCCCCAGGATCTCCTCTCAAGGAAGCAGTTGAAGAATTAGATCATCTCTTCCTCATTTGTGAAGGCAAGGCTAGAAGTTAGGGTTTTCAGAGAGAAAGAGAGTTAGAGTTCTAGTTCAAGTTTAGAGTTTAGTCTAGATTGATTCAAGAAAAGGCAAGCAACTGCTTGGGATCAGAATCGTTCGTCAGAGACTTAGTAATTTCGTTGTAATCATCATTCGACTTTATGCTACTTCAATATATTTCTATATTTCAACTTTATTCTATTCTTGAGATTGTTCTTGTTCTACATCTTGATATGAATATGATTAGTAGAGAGTTTATGAATATGTTTGTAGAAAGCTTGATCCAATTCTGGATAGGATTGAGTGGTTGGCATATTGTAGGCGTGGTGCTTAGATTATGCTTGTCTGCGAATGCACTCTATGCTCCGGGCCATGTGGTAGATCATGGGTGTGACATTCCTATTGAGTCCTTTGTAGTCCACTCCTCGAGTATAGAACTTAGTAGAACGCGGTTACAGGGGAGAGATCATTACTCTGTTCTTGACTTTTCTCTCAGTAATGTTCCTTATTCATAGATGACATGTTTATTATATCATAGATGATTGTGTATAGCTAGATTGATTAATAGACTGATTGAATAAGAAATACTTATGATTTACATCTCTAAATTAATCTCCATGACTACTTGACTTGAATAATGTTAACTCCCTCTTGTCTCTGGAATACCCATTATTATCATTTACCATTTATCTTATTTGTCTTACCCCTTTCATGACAAGTGATTAGTTCTTTTGATATTTATTATTGAGTAAGTGCAAATGATTATCTCTACTGCCATTGTAACTATTTATATAGTCCCATTTTGATTTTCCTTTCCTTGGTAAAATTATAAATAACGATACTTAGGAAAACCTGGGTGAAATGCTACAATGGGTGTATTTATCTGTGCGCTTGCAAATATATACTATAATATCTTTATTTAGTTAAATGGCATGAGTATAATACAACCACACTCTTGGTGTCATGTTGGGGATGACAACCTAACACGAGTGACGTTAAGAAGTTTCAACAGCCACCGACATAGAACGTGATTGTCACCTTAGGCTGGCAATCTTGTGAGGACGAATAGGACGAAGCATGCATCATCATGACTGTTGCTTTATGCATAACTATGCTCCTCTCACCCTTGTTCTATAGTAAGCAACTTGTGATTGATGTTATGTACTATCTTCCTTGTGTGGAATTAGACAAGAATGCCTTGTTCCGTGTTTCTTGAATAGGGGGTGTTTGATGATAGTGTGTGCTTAGCTTTGCTAGCAATAATTGTGGTTACATACTTGAACCTATAGATGTCCTCTAGTTTAGCCAAGTGGTGGATATGTTGTTCATACAAGCATTTGCAAATGCTTTAGACCTCACATAAGTAATTGTGATTCTCATGAATAAATTAAATTATTGTTGGTCTAAGGTAATAATATTTAAAGCTACTAGCATAACATGTTTGTGTGCTCTCTTGTTAGTAGAACAAGGGGAAGTTTTGTTTCTTTTGTGGAATGTTGGCGGCTAGAACAGTTTTGTTGTAGATAAATGTTTTGGGTGAGCCTTGTGCTTTTGTATTAGTTGCTAAAGCTCATTTGTTTGAATTTTCTCAAGTGTCTACTTAACTAGGATGATTGTGTGGATGCTTGTTATCTAGGTAGTGCCCTTGTTGTCATCTTGTTTGTCCTCGATGAGCATACAAGTGTCGAATAGCTTTATCCTAGAACAATGTTCACGTTACGTAATCGCATGGTTGTCATCTCCAATTAGGATCTCTCTCTTAGAAGCCTGAGCCTGTAGACTTGGTTGTTAGCCCTTGAATATTTGTGCACCATGCCTTTGCTTGATATGTAAGCCCAAGCCTGGACCCTTAAATATTCACAAATACCATGGTTGTCCTGCACCCGCACGTGAATACCTTTGTTTGATCTACCAACCAAGATAGATTCTCGCAAATGCCTCTTTTTGGCCATAGTTGTTCGCTGCCAAGTTGTAAGGCACGTAACCTATTTCTATGTTGAACCTCCTAGATACCTCTCCTACAGATGTTTTGGTACAACGCTATATCTCACTGCTAGATCTTGGAATCTTATGCTTGCAAATCGTGTAATACCTTATCAACTCAAACTTCGATTAGTACATCGATTTTGTCCTTGGAGTCTACTTACTTCATCTCCAACTTCTCCCCATGTCTTAGGATGTTTATCAGCCTCAATCCCTTGATCCTGCCCAACATGGTCGAGTCTCATGTTAATTAATTGTCTGGTAGTTTCCTTGGTCGACGCAAGGCATGCATGGAATTAAGCAAAAATCTCATGCTCAGTTGCCTTCGGCAATTGAGCTATGTTCTCTTGTGCTGTGTTTTGATCTTAGGATAGCTTCCCTATTGATTCTAAACCTTGTGACTACCTTTGCTTGCTATCCCTCCTTGTATGGCGCTTGTTCTTACAACCTAATTGGTGCCACTTGGGAATTTCACATTGGTTGTATGATTGGTAATGGTTGTGAGTAGCGACTGATGGTGTCGTGATGAAACCAAGGGACTCCTGTGGCTGCAGACACATGGTTGGCTACTTGGCATACGCTGGTATCATGGTTTCTAGTCATGATCCATTATGAAATTATAGTCGATGTGTTATTTTCTTATGTCCCTTTTTCTTGGTTATCTCTCCATATCATATCGGAAGATCCATATCTCAGACCAAAAGTAGTAGAGCTTCCATCTGAAGATACATAAAGGATAACCTTTGAAGAATAGGTCACCAACATAAACATTAACAGACTGTAAGAGGTGGTAGACAAGTGACTCTACTTAGCTATCCCAATATTGATGACCACCATCTAGTGAGCAAAGTATCTCATCCATGTTGGATAAAAAGGGCACACAACACTTAATGTTGGACAAGTCATCCATTGGATAAGAATCGATCATCACATTATTCAAATCTTAACCTTTGTATGCATAATGACCATACAATCGAAATCAATCATCTCTGATGTGACTCCTTATCTACTAACTTCAAATGGCAACCATCTGTTCTGCATCAACCATGATTATTGTGGTCAAGAGTAAAGATTTGGAACTTTTTAGTGTTGAGAGACAACTGATTAGTTACCAATAGAAAGGTTAATCCCCAGCTAGGTAATGACTCCTTGGTAGCTCCAAAGGCTATGTCTTACAGACCAATAACCAACAAGAAGTTAATCAACTAGTCAATAACTTGAGTGATACTCTATCTTCCAGAGCCATTGTGATCAAGTCAAGTCTATCTTGAACAATCACACAGATAGTACAAGGTGTTCTATCAGCTAAAGTGAAGAATTAGAGAAAGCATGCCTTAGTTTCGATCAGCATCCTTGTGCCCCTAGGTGCCAGAAACGGTTTTGTTCAGAACACTATGGGACGAAGTGTTGAGGAATATTCGGAAATGGTTCATTATCTTTGTAGGAATGTCCTCCATGTGGAGTATGCTCTCTGCCCTACAAAAGCAGCCCATAAGTTCAAAGCATGTGCATCATCGGATTTGTAGGTAAAGGAATGGTTGAGGTTAATTTCTTGAGAAGCATGTGAGGAAAACCATAGCCTCCATGCACAGAGAGAAAAGCTGCTGCTGTGGTACAAAGAGTTAGAGAGTGCATACACACACCTCAATGTGTGAAGCAAAGGAAAAGAAGAACAAGAAATCTATCTAGATTTTTGTGGCACTAAACCGGTTATCTTCAAGCCGCCAATTAGTGACATGAACATAGTTGGATTGATCCCAAACTTGGTAATGTCACTCCTTACTTAGGACACTTCGATGTATTAATTTGGTTTGAGAATTGGTTGAGTAAAACAATGGAAATGAGAGATGTTTTGTCAGTTCGTTTGCTGCAAATTCAGAACAGAGCAGTTTTGGTAGATGAATAGTTTGGATAACCAAATGGTGTCCGTTTGAGCTGAATTTTGGTCAATAGTTAGAAGACCTATGGATCTACATGACTACCAAAATTTGTGCATATTAGAACAGTAGTTTGTGAGATATGAGCAGAAAACCAAAGGGTACAGAATCTGCCATTTCCGGTAATTGTGCTCATTCCTCGCGTGAGAAGGTTACGATAGTGGTAGATATCCCAGTTTGGAACATGGTCGAGATCTGCTATGTATGGCCCTTTTGAGATCTCAAAGATACTTGTTGACACTCTTTCGTTTGCTTTTTCTTTCTCATACCAACAATGTACGAGCAACCTTGGTGTTCTGCAAATCAATTTATATCATCGCAAATAGAAAGCAATTTGAAAAGTGTCAAACAACAGATTTACCATTTTATAGCTGCTATTTGGTTCTAAAGAGGAAGCCTCAAGATGAAAAGTTAGCCTGACAAAGCTAGTTTTGCTACGCTGCAAGTCAACTCAACTTACTGTGCAACTGCATCACGAAGGAAATTGTAATCAACTTGCTGGGTAGTGGACTATTTCCTAGTTGGTGAATATTTGCAACTTTTGTTGTGCTCTAGGCCTCGTTATTATCCTTCTTGAGCAATGCTTCCCAATGCGGACTTGCCTTTGGTGCCTTTCTTGTGTTTTACCCAAGAGGTTACATCAAATTTAACCTAGATTACGGTTGTCACTTGGATTCTAAGGTTCCCTTAGATAATGAGCGTCAAAAATTGCTAAGTGGATAGAGTTAGCTATCACATTCACTCTTACTTAACAGAATCAGATAATACAGTGTTGTTATCAGCGAAAGAAAACTGGACATGTGGAACATTATGTAGCTTTCCATCAGTTGATGTCTGAGTAATTGCACCATTACAACCAGCTTGGATGTTGGTTAGTAAGTTTCTCGAAAGGTGTTTACCTCGTCGATGATCTCATCTGTGGTAAAAAGTTGTACTCAAACCATTCAGGTAGAGAACTACTTTTCAATATTTGTGAGACAATACAGAGCCTTTGCAAGGAATATCCATCATGAGTTTTGCAGTCTAGTACAAGATCCATAGATCCTAAGCTATAATCATTAAAGCAATAGCTAATCGTGGAAAGTTAGTTTATACTCTAGAGTACTCTCCGTACACCAAGAACGAAGTACTCAGGACAGTGCTATCATGGATTTCTCCCACAGTAGCAGTGTTTCAGGGGAGTCAATGAAGGAAATTCTTTAGACAAAAGAATTTATTACAAAGAGCAATTATCAAAAATTTGTCTTAAACAAATTAGTGTCGCTGATGTTTGATGATAGGTAGCCTAACACTATCGCCGGTTTTGGAAACTGGATAACATGTTTCTCTTCCTTTGAAAGTCTTTCGCCCTGAATCTTAGGACAAGATTCTTTTAAGGAGAGAGCTATAACACCCTAGGTGTTAGTCACCAGCTAGGCACTAGATGTGGACTAACACGGGTATGTTTAGCGACGATCATGAGCTCGAGTTGGCAATATTGTAATTAAAGTAAAATAATTATGCTTAGTATGGGACCCTTTGTAAAGGGTATACTTGAGTAATGCTAAACATGTTCTTTCATGTGTCGCACATCCATCTCTAGCTATATGGATCACTGGAAAAGTTTCATGAAGTTTGGAATCAAAAAGTCACACGAAATGATAAGTTATAGTCTTGTTTGGATTATAGCTAAAACATGTCCTTGAAACGTTGAAACATGTTTTTATAATTCATGTGTGACTTATATGTGAACTAGAGCTCATGCAACATACAAGTGCAACATGTGCAACAAACCTTTGAAACATGTAGAACAACTTAGGGAAACATTGGTAACTTTGTACCTTGCAACAAAACATTGAAACAATTGAAACATGGCTTTGAAACAAGCACTTCAATTATAGTAATTTCTATGTTTCAGTGCATGTGAGGCCTACACTTTTGTGCAACTTATGCATGGTGTGTATGTTTAGCCTCTACAACACCTTAACTACACTTAGGACACTTAATGGAACAATGTTCATGTTGATCATTTTGCCTAATTGTGCTTCTAAGTGATGGTTGACAATGCGTGGACCTAGAACACTCTTGTTTGACCATTTAAAAAGTGTGACCTAGAAACTTTGCATGGCTGTGCACCCTTTGACAAAGTTATATAGAATTTTGTAAGGAATAAACTTTGTTTAAGAGTCAAGTTACGAAAATTTGTGGAACATGCTCAAAAAGGGTCCGCAAGTCAGAAATAGGGCTGATTTCAGCACTTAGCATTTTAAAACCCGGATTTCAGTGTCATTGACGTTGGCATCGCACGTTGTCCAAATTTTGCTATGCAAATTCGAGTTGACCCAAAAACAAAAGTCAAAGTTTACATTTTGAAGTAGGACATACCAAAAGTTGGATTTGATTTGACATGTTTTGGCCAACCAATTGGAGCCTAAACCGAGAAAGGCTTAACCCTAATCAAATCGCTGACACTATCATATTGGCACTTAGTTATCTCCTAATCTAGATCACTAATAGCCATCACCCCTTAAGCAAAGTTGTAGATCATTAGGAGGGAAGCAACTTTGCTATAGGCACCCAGGATTGAATCTACTCAGAATATGCTAAAAACAGCGTCACCACCTGGCTTCACCTGTGCCCACCACCTGCTCGGCAGCTATCCCCTTAGGGGAGGGCGTGGCGTCCAGGCATGGGATTGAGCCTCTAGCTCCCCTAGACATTGTTGGTCACTGCCTCCACCTCACCAACACCAAGATGGACATGCTCGAGCTCATTCTCATCTTCTCCTTCTCTAGTTTTCGCTGCTGCTCGCCGTGGACATGGCCGCCATGGCCAAGCTTGCCACCGGCGTTGTTCCACACTTCACCCCCTTCTTCCACTCCGCCACATGCACCACCGCTGCCGCCTCATCATGCCTTCCCTGCATGCACACTCGCCTGAGCCATCCCCACTGCCAGAGCTTCGGCCACGGACGCCTCCATGGCCAACGAGCAGAGGCCACGCCGGCCATCGTGGACAAGCCGCCTTAGGCCACCACGCTACAAACCAAAGCCAATCACGTCATCGCGTTCTCCAGTTCGCACCACCAACACCGGCCCTCTCCCGCAGTGCCGCTAGCCGCTGCTGCTCCTCCCCGGTGGAGTAGATGCCACCGGCACGTGCAGACAAGAGGCCGGCCTTGCACGCTGCATCTTCCACCAAGCCAAGCCCGGTCGACCCTCCCCAGCGCCATTACCGCCCTCCCGTGAGCCTAGCGCACCATTTACCCACCTCCCTCTGTCACCGGAGAAGCGTGCCACCATGCCATGTCACCTCCGCGCCTGGGCCGTACGTGGCCGGACCACCTCGGGCCATGTTGGGCCAAGCCATGGGTACCTGAGGATGCGCCTGGTGATGGAGATGCTCCCCCGCCATTTCCCCGTCGCCGACAAGCCTCTTCCGGCCACCACCGGCCATTTCCTCCTCCGTCCCCTGCTCTTTGTTCATGTAAAGGAGAAGAGGGACCCCGCGCTCGAATTCGAGAAAAGACAGTGGGGTTTCTGCAGAACCTATGACTCATATGAATAGTGCCATGAGGACTGGTTTGTAATTATTTTGCAGGAACTTTGGAAATTCATAGTAAACCATAGGAAATTCATAAAATAGCAAATGAGGACTTTTTGGAGAATCCTTGTGAAATTGTCTATGCAGTAGATCTATAATATGACATGTTTTAGTTTAAAGTTTTAGTTCTAAAAATAGATCGTTGCATCTAGGTTTTCATTGATGGTTGTGTTTGTATTTTTAATAACTAATTCTATGGTGCTCCAAATGAAGTGAAATTCTTGTGACATGCTATTCATGTGATGATTGATGTGTGGTAAAAATTTTATGAATTTTGGTTGCTGTATGAGTGAGTTATTAGTGTATCTTGCTCTCACATGATTTCTTGCAATACCAATTTGTCTTTTTCATAGAGGTTGCTATGCTTACTCAAATGACATGAAATTTGTACAGTAGACTATTGTGAGCATATGTAGTCTACTATAATTTTGGTAGAATTTATTGTACAATTTTGATATGTGTTCATAATTTCACCTAATTATCTAAATAAATTAAGAAAATGAATAAAAAGAATTTATTTAGTAATGGACACTATGTTTTCTGGTGTCCATTAGTCATGTGTGACATGTTGGTAAAGTTGGTTTTGCCCAATTATGTGTTTGCAACATAAGTTAATATTTATTTTCTTGCAAATGTGGTTTCCGGATAGAACTGGAAACTTAGCAAAGTTCTTCATAATAATGTGCTTTGTTGTGAAACTTGTGTATACAAAAGTTGTAGAAAACACATTAGTCTAACTTGTGTTAAATTTGGTGGCATTTGGCTAATTAGTTTTTGAGTTATAGCTGTTTAAAGTCTGGGTACAGATTTGGTTACTCTCTCTTTGGAGCAGACCAGATTCTGTAGTTTCATCTTTTTGACCTACTAAATTTGGGAATCAGGCTTAGGTGCTTATAAATGAATTGTATACAATTTCATAAGATTTCTAGAATGTATTGTTGCACATTATTTGGAGTTGTAGATCTCCAGTTATGATTAAATTACTCAGCTGTTGTTCTGATATCCAGAAAGTGGCAGATTCTAGTTTTAGTGTTTTGATTCACTTTGCCATGTTTGTGTGGTGCTAAGTGTGACTCATAGCTTTGATGAAATTGAGTTGGTACACCTGAGATCTTGTGTGACTTGGTCATGATTGATGTCCTTATTATCTCCTATGTTGTACTTTAGTGATGATTAAGTTACATAGCTCTAGGTGCTTATATTAAACTTGGTGTGCTTGCATAAATGGCTGCTTGTGGTATTTCTATATATTCATACGTGTAACACCCCAGGTGTTTGGCTTCCATAATTGCAACTGCATTTCATAAGCATGAGCATCATTCATCTCATTCTTGTCTTTATTTTTGCTTGCAACATGAGCATGCAACATACTCCAATGTGTTTGTCTTGTAAATTGTAGCTTATGAAATGGGAGTAGTGCAACATGTACATGCAACATGGGTGTCTCATACTTTGAAACATGGAAATGTAAGGTTAATTGTTGCAACAAGGGCTTGAAACATATGCAACCTAGTGTGGCAAAATTTTAGTTAAAATGCTTGTTTTGTTTATTTCAACCTATGTGACAATTGGAAGTTGGTGTAACCAAGGTGTACAGTGGTCAATTATGTCCTATAGTACCTTAATCACACTTAGGATAATTAGTGGAACAATGTTTGTTGTTAACACTTACCACTAACTCGAGCTAGATTAGGAGATATGGAGGCTCAAACTTCGGTTGTCAGTCACTACATTGGACACCGATTTAGAGTTTTAGTGAACTCGGTGGCCGACCGGTCACAGAACCGTGCTGCCACGTGGACACGCTGTGGCGACCGTACGCCAGCCGTGGTCCCACCGGTCAGGTTGCATGAGCCTCAAGCCTACCACGCCGTCCACCAGTCGCCTCTCCATCCATTTCCTCCTCCATCCCTCTGTCCTCGCCAAAGCGGAAGACCCGAGCCACCATCATAGCCGCACGCTTCCCCATGGTTGTGCGAGCTCACCATCGCATCGTAGCCCACCAAACTTCGTCCACAGCTCCGCCTTGAACCCCTCTACCTCTTCCACCTCTTGCTTGAGCCAATTGTGTGGAGGTAAGGGCGCATTGCCGACTTTTTCCCGCTCGAAGTTCGCCGGAGCGTCGCCGCCATCACAATCCATCGTGGCCAGCTCACCTCCACCATTATCTTCCTTCTCTGACCCCCGTCCCCACTCCCTCAGCACGTGTTGATGTTCATGGTTAGATGCTACCGCCAAAAACCATCCGTGCAAACCAGAACGTTCCGCGGGTGCATCGTGCTCTGGTCGCACTTGCCATGGCCACCGATGGCAATCCTCCACGGCTAGCCTTGTCTTGACCATCTCTGCCCTTCCTATTGCATGCATGGGGATCACCTTGAGCCATAGTACGCCTTGGGATCATGTAGCCCTATATCTCTCCGTAGCTTGTCTAGAACGCTGACCTTGCCAGAGCGGTCTGTGCGCCACCGCTGCTCGGTGCACGTGGTCTGGCCTCTCTGTCACGCCACCATCCGTCTTGAGCACCTCATCTTCTCCGCCATCGCTCGCTGATCCTTCTCCCTCGCTGTCTTGTCATTTTGGTCACCGGAGATGACCGGAGCACGGCAGCCTACCTCCACCGTCCGCCATGCACGATGGCGAGGTAGATTCGGTGTAGTAGAGTTAGGGAAAATGGGATGCCTAGATTCAGGGTGGCACAGGGAGCACGTTGGGGCGTTCATCTCCATCAGACGGGTCACCGGCGGCAAGATACACTGGCTGGAGTTTCCCCCCTGTTTTCTGTCGATGACGGGTGGGACCGACCTGTCGGCACGCTCGCGCGGGCGGGATTCAACCGTGGGTCAGGCAGGCCTAGCGGGCCACGTGTAAGCGGGCCGGCCCAGTGGCCAGTTTCGATTTCCATTTTTGTTTTTCCTTTTATTCTTTTCACAGATTTAAATGTTGTTTTGTAAATTTCATATCTCAAGCAATATAGATCCAAATGAGGTGATTCCAATTGTGTTTAGTTCTTTGTAAAGTGTAGTATTTAGGAAAATTATCAAATGTATATGTGTTGTTTAGATTCTAAAAGATGTAAATAGATATTTGAAATGTGTTTTAGAATAGATGCAAAATTGTTAATTTGATAACTTGAGTTCTAGTGCTCCAAAAATTATGAAATTTGGTGGGTGTGCTATTTCATGTCTAAGCTAGCTCTGGTCAAAATTTGGATGCTATAGCTTGAGTGGTTTTCAAGTTATGTTGTTGTCATTTTATATTTGGACATACAAAAATGATTTTTCATAATTTTTCTATATGTGCAATGCTCATGAAATTTTATGGAGAATGTCCTGGTACCCTAAGGTTGCTAAGAAAAATATTGTTTCTGTTGTTTGACACTTTTCTTTATGATTTGTTAATTACGCAAAAAGCAGCCTTTCTGGCTTGTGAATTTTGTGTAGGAAGTTTTTGTGAATAACTGTGGCTCAAAGTTTGACAGTAGCCTCCTGGTAGGGATAGAGTCTCCTATAATTTTTGTAGAATTGTCACACCCAAAATTTCCTATTTTGGGTTGTGCATGAAAAATACTAAATAAAATAAATAATTTCAATATTTGAATAGATTTATTAGATAAGTTAAGTTGTTGCTAATTTAAATATAGAAAATTTTGGTTTTAAACTTTTTCATATTAATTTGATAATGTAGTGTTTGTGTGATGCTTGTCTTTGGTGTTGGTGAGTGCTATTATTTTCAAAATACCATAGGACAACGTTTACTTCTTATTGGAAAACTTTTTGGTATTTTCTGGGTTTAAAATTCCAATTTTCGTGAGCTTAATCTTTTTCCTTGATCTCTTCATCAATCTTTTCATGAGCTCAAACCTATTTAGTTGAGTTCCTTATCTTTCCAAGAGTCTCCAGGATTTTTCCTGTGATTTTTCTGAGCTCCGGGCTATTTTTCGCGACCAAAAAGGTAATTTTAGATTTTCTGGAATTATTTTATTCGCGGAATTAAAATAATCCTGAAATTAAGACAATCCGAAAAGTTTCCAAACCCTACGACTATATATATGCCGGTGTAGCCCTCGACGCCCTGGTTTCAGAAGTACAACCCTTATCGCGAGCCGCCGCTCGTAGCTCCCTCCACCTCTCGCCGAAGTTTTGCATCTACAGCTTGCGTTCTGGCGAACTTCCGACGAAGGTTCGGCGAGCTTTTCCGGCCACGTTTTCCATCTCCGGCGAATTCCGCTTTCACCTTGAGGTTAATCTTGATCTCCTATACACCGTCACGTCTTTCGTTTTATGAATTCATGATCCGTTAATCGTTCCCTAATGCATCTTTATCTTTTCCGACGAGCACCTCCATGGCAAAAGCTTCTGTGTCACTGTTTTTCCAACCGTGCATCTCACCGGGCCGCACAAGGCTGGTCCGTCGCCTCCTGATCAATCTCCGAGCCTGCCCTGCGCTGCCCCGGCCCTCGTCGTCGCGTGGCCTGCGCACGGTCGTCCACCCTGTGCGGGCAGGCACAACCGGAGGTGCGGGCTCCAGCTCGGTCCCGCCTCCGCGGGCCTCAAGGGACCTGGCGCCGCTGCTGGCCAACCAGCCGGCCGCCCTTGGCCCGGCCAAGCCCTGCCCTTCCCTCCATGTGAGCTGCAGCAGCGGACTCTAGTAGCCATGGAGGGTACGACGTTGTACAGCTTAAGGTAGAAGATGCTCTTATTTACAAGTCTGCCATCCATCGTTTAATTTCTACCATTTAATCGTTTTAGCTCCGTTTCCAGTCGTTCCAGTTGGGTTAGTTTTGTAACGTCGCGCTTTACACGGTAGCACCAACGTTGGCCTTGTCTCACAATTATGAATTTATTGACTTAAAATACCATTTGATTAGTATTAATTTAATAGCTTTTAATTAAAAGTGACAAAGGTTTATAATTCCGTTTTTGTTACTTTGTGATCGTGGTGATCTAAGCGACGTATTAGCAACACTGTTTTTTTTATGTCACGTGTTTTTCTATATATCACTAAATATTATATTGATTAATATGTTTATACTAGCTTTATAATTAAAAGCAATTTAGACTATATACCCACGGTTTCATAAATAAATATTAATTTAATTCATGTTAACATGTGTGGTTATGATTATAATTTAGTTAGTATCAATGTTTTTCATGTCACTTGACCACGAATTTATTAACTTGAATGCTAATTAGATTAATATTTATTTAATAGCTTTCCAACTAAAAGCGATCTAAGTTTAACTCCGTTTTGGTTGTGGTACAGCTGTGCCGACTATAAGTTACATATTAGTAGGAACTTTTAACATGTCTTACATCTCTAAATTTTGTAGGTTAAATATTAATTAGATTAATGATTACGCAAACTGATTTCCAAATAAAAGCAACATAGGAGAATATGGATCTTTTTATAATTACTTGCTAACTTAAATATGTATTTATTTACTATAAGTTGTATAGTTAAACATGATTCATATAAATCCAATTTAGATGCACTTATATTAATATGTATTCAATGCCTTTTTGAACTAAAGTTAATTTAGGTTTATCTCCGATCTTTTTATAAATACTAAAATGATAACTTGATGAATAACAAACTTTGAAATACAATAGAAATACACATCATCCTGAGCCGTCCGTTTTTAGATTAATGGCTCAGATTAAAATATACCCTTTCACTGTTCTTTTTGTTAAAGAGTCCCTGGGTTTTCAGCTTATAGAACCCGCCGTCCTTTAGCGTAAACCCTAAAGACGTTTTCGTGTTTTGAAAACGTATTTCCTCCTAGTTAAGTCAAAAATACGTTTTCAGGTATTTACAGTTTTGCCACTAGGATTGTTTTGGTCATAAAATCTTCGTTTTAACTCTGATTTGATCCGTTCAAGTTGCGTTAGGTTCGTATTTGCGAGCTCTACATGTTAGTGTAGTTGTACAGTTAGTTTTGATAATTTATTTTTCGAGTTTATAATTAAGTATTTATTTATCTATAGGAAATCTTAGAAAATTCATAACTTTCACGTTTTAACTCCGAATTTGGTGATCTTTGCGTATGTGTGATCGTAGAAACGTGTAGAAGAGTTTTATAAACTTTTATTACTGTTTTGTTACTGTTGATGTACTGTTCTAATTGTATCTCTTTGTTTGCTTCGTGTATGTTTGATTGGATGCATGTATGTTGTTGATTGATGATCGAGTATAGACGGTGAGCAGTTTCTTGATGATCAGGAGTATTATTTTGAGCCAGACCAGCAGTATCATCAGGAAAGCTTTGATTAAGGCAAGTATAACATGGGACCATCCTTGTTGTCCTATTCACTGAAATTATCATACATATGCATGTGTCTTCCTTGACAACCTTAGAGATTATAACTTAGTGATTGATACCTTGATTCCTTGTCAACCTTGGGATGCATTTGGGTAGCTATTGCTAGTGCTTAATTATGAACAACGATCTTGTAATTTGACTAATGGATTATGCAATCAACCTTTAATGATGATTTTATTACTGTTGAAAAGGGGGCTAGAGCAAGGGGTTATATTGTTGCTCTGGTTTCTCTCCGTAAGGACTTATCTGTACATGACCATCCGGGACATACAGTACACCTATGAGGGCTATATGGCTCTGGCTTTAGTTGTTCAAGAGACCTTTTCTAGCTTGTTAGTGGTTACCTTAAATGGCGTAAGAATGGCTTGCCACTTTGGGTGTAGTGCGAGCCCCTGGCCTAGTGTGTATAGGCTGCGGTTGTTGTGCCACAGGGAAGGGGGGTTCTACATCTGCCTGCCGAGTGAATCTAATGGTCCTAACTTGTTAGACGAACTTTTGAGTGGCTTTATATGATCTCTGATGTTTTGGGCCTTGCAAACCCATGCATTTGGAAATCATGACTCACAGTGAAAGTGTACACCTCTGCGCAGAGTTAAAAACTGGTATACTAGCCGTGCTCACGGATACGAGCGGCCTTGGAACATTTACAGATAGATGATCACCATTGCTATATCATATTTAATTACTGTTGATTATTATTATGCTCATGTTAATGCTATTCATTATCCTTATTACAATTGATCATTGATTCATTAATGGGATTGGAATACCTTGATGCTACTCAATTGCTAATTATATGATGATTAAAAGCTAAACGCAGTCAAACAGTGTCTAGCCTTTTTAAGCCTCATGAACCCTGTGTTATATTTGTTGAGTTCGACATGGACTCACTCTTGCTATTTCCCCAACACTCCAGTGTGTAGTAAGAATGCTACTCGAAAAAAAAAGACAAAGGTGTAGTGGAGTTTCCAGAAGACTAGTAGAAGTGCTAGGCATATGTTACCCCCAGTCAGCCGTCCCTGAGAAGAATGGAGCCCGAAGTTTAGTCACCGTTCCGCGATACTCTGATGTAAGTGTTAATATAGCTATGTATACGTTATATAATAACATTGTTTATGATACTTTTTCATTCTGGCATATGTGTGGACTTCCTGGGCACACATATGATTAGCCTGGTTTTGTTCTTTAGAAAACCGGGTGTGATAGAGTGGTATCAGAGCGGTGTTGACTGTAGGACGTATGCCAAGTAGCACTGGACGTATTATAAAACTTATTTTACGATAAAACTATTTTGTCATCCTTTGACTCATTGATTTTGACTATTCCTCTTCCTTGTCTTGTTGTATCCCATCCTTGGTAGCTTCCTTTGAGCTAATATTTCTTACTCCCTTGGAATTTGTTTTATGTTGCTTTTACTAAAAGTTTTCTGATCTTACCTTGTTCAAAAGTTCGATGGCCTTTCATCATCTCCAAGGTGCCATTAGGATGACCACCATTGTTGAAGAAGCACGTGTAGTATCGATGATGTGATGTGTGTTTGTTTTGCTTGATGTGTTGCTTGTGTGTTATCCTTGTTCTCATATTTCAAAGGTGGCTCGGAAGGTATAAGTCTTGAGGAGTAGCTTGATCTATGCTAAGTGGGGTAGGTTTTACGTAATACTCCGCATGCTGATTTCTATAGCAGTCTGCAATGTTTCTGTTATATCTCAAGATATGGACATGAGAAATTTATGAAATTTTACTGGGAATAACTAGACTTCTGTATCTTTCCAAACCCACTGGATTTACCTTTTTACCTATTTTGAGCTAAGAGATATACCTGTTCTAAGTTGAGGTTACTGCACAGTCTGGAATTCTGGAACAGTTTTGGCTAAGCTCTGTTTTTGATTAACTTAATAACAGAACCTGGAAAAGTGTTATTAATAAAAGTTGTAGATAATTTCATAAGCTTTCCAACCATGTAAAGATCACTTCATTTGGATCTTTGTAGCTCGAGATATGCCAGATTTACTGAACTGCTGAAATTAGAATTCGCCCAAAAATTTTCTGCATTACTTCCTTATCTTGTACAAGTGAATATATCATTGGATATCTTTGAATCTCATTGATTTGCCTGGGAATCTTACATTAGAGATGATTATGGTTATCTAGTATAAAAGGGATGTGATTTACTTTGGTGTCCCCTAGTTTCTTTTTCTTAAGGGGGTAGCAAAGTTATGAGTGTTGCAAGATGAATGTTTCGTATGTCCTAGAGCTTCACTTGGAAGAAGTGGTTATCTCTATGATTGGAAGTCTATAGTTAGTTTCATGAAAACTTAGATGACATCACCCCCATATCAAGTATGTTTAGTAAGTTTTAAGTGAAGGACTTATCATTAGCAGCAAGCCTTAAAGAAAGTGTTGCCTTCAATGACATTGTCAGGTGGAACAAAATCTTTGTTAAGTGGGGTAGTGTCCATTACCATCATCAATCTCAAGCGACGAGGTACCAAGAACTGAAGATCAAACCTTATCTTTCTTGTCATGTTTTGGCTATCCTCGATCCATGTCTTATATCTCATCAACATAAAGCAAAGAAGCATGAAGACTTGAAGATTAGTGTTATCTATCTCTCTAGTCTCTCTGAATCTCGTTCCTACCTTATCGTGTCTTTTTAGAACAATCTATCTTCCTTAGCTTATATCTCTATTTTTGGATGCCCAAAAATCATGGATAAATTCTGGACAATAGTAGACTTCAATATCTTTCTCTGACCGTAAGAACCACCCTGATATCTATTATGGTTTGGGATTTATGAAAATCACAAGGCGATGCATCTGTGCTGTCAGTAATCTGGAATAGTTTCTGTTGTGCACAGTTTTTGACTACCTTAACTGCAGAATCTGGAGCAGAATTCTATAAGGAAGTTGTAGTAAATTTGATAAGCTTTCCAACGGTATAAGCTACAATATCATTGGATTCGTAGAACTCGAATTATAACTGTATTTCTGCACTGCCATTTTTCTGCTCGCGAGGAAGTGCAGGTTACTTGTTCTTGCATATGCTCATGAGTCTCTTTGACATGATAGAAGGACACAATAGTAGTTATCACTCAGAGACAAATGCAAGCTATCCTTTGGTGTACTCTAGTTGATCTCTTCTTAAGAGGGTTTGTCGAACTAAAAGACGATACAAGATGGAGGTTTATATGTTCTATTTCGTCACCTGGAAGCATCAGCTAGCTACATGGTTGTAAAGTCACTATCGAGCGCAAGTATCTTTTCTTAGGGTTGGTAACCTGTTAGAACCATCTACAAGAATCGTAAGGGTCTAAAGGAGACATTTACAAAGTTGGTTTTGAGTTTGTGGCATCATCATTGGATAAGAGTTGATCAGAGAAGCGTGAAGATTTGCAAAATCAACTTTATCTTTCTTGCTAGTCTCTCCGAATCTCGGGACGAGATTCTTGTTAAGTGGGGTAGATTTGTCACACCCAAAATTTCCTATTTTGGGTTGTGCATGAAAAATACTAAATAAAATAAATAATTTCAATATTTGAATAGATTTATTAGATAAGTTAAGTTGTTGCTAATTTAAATATAGAAAATTTTGGTTTTAAACTTTTTCATATTAATTTGATAATGTAGTGTTTGTGTGATGCTTGTCTTTGGTGTTGGTGAGTGCTATTATTTTCAAAATACCATAGGACAACGTTTACTTCTTATTGGAAAACTTTTTGGTATTTTCTGGGTTTAAAATTCCAATTTTCGTGAGCTTAATCTTTTTCCTTGATCTCTTCATCAATCTTTTCATGAGCTCAAACCTATTTAGTTGAGTTCCTTATCTTTCCAAGAGTCTCCAGGATTTTTCCTGTGATTTTTCTGAGCTTCGGGCTATTTTTCGCGACCAAAAAGGTAATTTTAGATTTTCTGGAATTATTTTATTCGCGGAATTAAAATAATCCTGAAATTAAGACAATCCGAAAAGTTTCCAAACCCTACGACTATATATATGCCGGTGTAGCCCTCGACGCCCTGGTTTCAGAAGTACAACCCTTATCGCGAGCCGCCGCTCGTAGCTCCCTCCACCTCTCGCCGAAGTTTTGCATCTACAGCTTGCGTTCTGGCGAACTTCCGACGAAGGTTCGGTGAGCTTTTCCGGCCACATTTTCCATCTCCGGCGAATTCCGCTTTCACCTTGAGGTTAATCTTGATCTCCTATACACCGTCACGTCTTTCGTTTTTTGAATTCATGATCCGTTTATCGTTCCCTAATGCATCTTTATCTTTTCCGACGAGCACCTCCATGGCAAAAGCTTCTGTGTCACTGTTTTTCCAACCGTGCATCTCACCGGGCCGCACAAGGCTGGTCCGTCGCCTCCTGATCAATCTCCGAGCCTGCCCTGCGCTTCCCCGGCCCTCGTCGTCGCGTGGCCTGCGCACGGTCGTCCACCCTGTGCGGGCAGGCACAACCGGAGGTGCGGGCTCCAGCTCGGTCCCGCCTCCGCGGGCCTCAAGGGACCTGGCGCCGCTGCTGGCCAACCAGCCGGCCGCCCTTGGCCCGGCCAAGCCCTGCCCTTCCCTCCATGTGAGCTGCAGCAGCGGACTCCAGTAGCCATGGAGGGTACGACGTTGTACAGCTTAAGGTAGAAGATGCTCTTATTTACAAGTCTGTCATCCATCGTTTAATTTCTACCATTTAATCGTTTTAGCTCCGTTTCCAGTCGTTCCAGTTGGGTTAGTTTTGTAACGTCGCGCTTTACACGGTAGCACCAACGTTGGCCTTGTCTCACAATTATGAATTTATTGATTTAAAATACCATTTGATTAGTATTAATTTAATAGCTTTTAATTAAAAGTGACAAAGGTTTATAATTCCGTTTTTGTTACTTTGTGATCGTGGTGATCTAAGCGACGTATTAGCAACACTGTTTTTTTTATGTCACGTGTTTTTCTATATATCACTAAATATTATATTGATTAATATGTTTATACTAGCTTTATAATTAAAAGCAATTTAGACTATATACCCACGGTTTCATAAATAAATATTAATTTAATTCATGTTAACATGTGTGGTTATGATTATAATTTAGTTAGTATCAATGTTTTTCGTGTCACTTGACCACGAATTTATTAACTTGAATGCTAATTAGATTAATATTTATTTAATAGCTTTCCAACTAAAAGCGATCTAAGTTTAACTCCGTTTTGGTTGTGGTACAGCTGTGCCGACTATAAGTTACATATTAGTAGGAACTTTTAACATGTCTTACATCTCTAAATTTTGTAGGTTAAATATTAATTAGATTAATGATTACGCAAACTGATTTCCAAATAAAAGCAACATAGGAGAATATGGATCTTTTTATAATTACTTGCTAACTTAAATATGTATTTATTTACTATAAGTTGTATAGTTAAACATGATTCATATAAATCCAATTTAGATGCACTTATATTAATATGTATTCAATGCCTTTTTGAACTAAAGTTAATTTAGGTTTATCTCCGATCTTTTATAAATACTAAAATGATAACTTGATGAATAACAAACTTTGAAATACAATAGAAATACACATCATCCTGAGCCGTACGTTTTTAGATTAATGGCTCAGATTAAAATATACCCTTTCACTGTTCTTTTTGTTAAAGAGTCCCTGGGTTTTCAGCTTACAGAACCCGCCGTCCTTTAGCGTAAACCCTAAAGACGTTTTCGTGTTTTGAAAACGTATTTCCTCCCAGTTAAGTCAAAAATACGTTTTCAGGTATTTACAGTTTTGCCACTAGGATTGTTTTGGTCATAAAATCTTCGTTTTAACTCTGATTTGATCCGTTCAAGTTGCGTTAGGTTCGTATTTGCGAGCTCTACATGTTAGTGTAGTTGTACAGTTAGTTTTGATAATTTATTTTTCGAGTTTATAATTAAGTATTTATTTATCTATAGGAAATCTTAGAAAATTCATAACTTTCACGTTTTAACTCCGAATTTGGTGATCTTTGCGTATGTGTGATCGTAGAAACGTGTAGAAGAGTTTTATAAACTTTTATTACTGTTTTGTTACTGTTGATGTACTGTTCTAATTGTATCTCTTTGTTTGCTTCGTGTATGTTTGATTGGATGCATGTATGTTGTTGATTGATGATCGAGTATAGACGGTGAGCAGTTTCTTGATGATCAGGAGTATTATTTTGAGCCAGACCAGCAGTATCATCAGGAAAGCTTTGATTAAGGCAAGTATAACATGGGACCATCCTTGTTGTCCTATTCACTGAAATTATCATACATATGCATGTGTCTTCCTTGACAACCTTAGAGATTATAACTTAGTGATTGATACCTTGATTCCTTGTCAACCTTGGGATGCATTTGGGTAGCTATTGCTAGTGCTTAATTATGAACAACGATCTTGTAATTTGACTAATGGATTATGCAATCAACCTTTAATGATGATTTTATTACTGTTGAAAAGGGGGCTAGAGCAAGGGGTTATATTGTTGCTCTGGTTTCTCTCCGTAAGGACTTATCTGTACATGACCATCCGGGACATACAGTACACCTATGAGGGCTATATGGCTCTGGCTTTAGTTGTTCAAGAGACCTTTTCTAGCTTGTTAGTGGTTACCTTAAATGGCGTAAGAATGGCTTGCCACTTTGGGTGTAGTGCGAGCCCCTGGCCTAGTGTGTATAGGCTGCGGTTGTTGTGCCACAGGGAAGGGGGGTTCTACATCTGCCTGCCGAGTGAATCTAATGGTCCTAACTTGTTAGACGAACTTTTGAGTGGCTTTATATGATCTCTGATGTTTTGGGCCTTGCAAACCCATGCATTTGGAAATCATGACTCACAGTGAAAGTGTACACCTCTGCGCAGAGTTAAAAACTGGTATACTAGCCGTGCTCACGGATACGAGCGGCCTTGGAACATTTACAGATAGATGATCACCATTGCTATATCATATTTAATTACTGTTGATTATTATTATGCTCATGTTAATGCTATTCATTATCCTTATTACAATTGATCATTGATTCATTAATGGGATTGGAATACCTTGATGCTACTCAATTGCTAATTATATGATGATTAAAAGCTAAACGCAGTCAAACAGTGTCTAGCCTTTTTGAGCCTCATGAACCCTGTGTTATATTTGTTGAGTTCGACATGGACTCACTCTTGCTATTTCCCCAACACTCCAGTGTGTAGTAAGAATGCTACTCGGAAAAAAAAGACAAAGGTGTAGTGGAGTTTCCAGAAGACTAGTAGAAGTGCTAGGCATATGTTACCCCCAGTCAGCCGTCCCTGAGAAGAATGGAGCCCGAAGTTTAGTCACCGTTCCGCGATACTCTGATGTAAGTGTTAATATAGCTATGTATACGTTATATAATAACATTGTTTATGATACTTTTTTATTCTGGCATATGTGTGGACTTCCTGGGCACACATATGATTAGCCTGGTTTTGTTCTTTAGAAAACCGGGTGTGACAAGAATTTTCTAAGTAGTTTGCATATAAGTTTAATTTCCCATTTAACTAATTAATTAAATTAAGAAAGGGATTAAAATAAATGACTTGGGTGAACATACCTTACTTTCTGGTGGTTTCATGTCATGTGTGACCTAGTAATGTCATTAGTTTGCTCATAGGGGTAGTTTGACACATGAGTAAATATTTAATTTTCACATTTCTAGGTTCTCTAGACAGCTGGTAGCATTTTTGGGTTTGGACCATGAAAAATGTGTTTGCTGGGAATCTTGTGAATACCAAAGTGGTATTAACCTTGTTAAACTAGCTTGTGTCAAACATTATGGCATTTGGCCTAGTAGTTTAGGAGTTACAGTTGTTTGAATTGACTGTCCAGAAATGGCTGCTCTCTATTTGGAGAAGGCAGAGTTCTGGAACTTTAGGAATTTGACTAGGTAAACTTAGGAATCAAGTCTTGAGGTCTGAAAATGAATTGTAGAGCATGTTATAAGCTTTCTACAATGTCTTGTATCGTATCATTTGAATTTTTGGATCTCTAGTTATGGTAAAATTACTTATCTGCTATCTAGATTTCTATTGTGCTATATTATGCTTAGGTTTGTGATAAGCTTAAGTAATGTTGTTCTTGTTGATTGTTAGGTGTTAGGCCCTTAACTGTGGAAGAACAATTGTACATTAGGTTGTGTAGATTAGGTAAGTACTTCTCTACCGGAGAAGAAATATGCACACATGGTGAAGTGATATGAATAGAGCACTAGTGTTGTTGTAGTTACATTTCATTCCGAGCATGTTGCATTCCTTCTTATGCATCCATGAGATTTATTGTTCATTCATGAAATAGGTGTACCGAAGGGAGTGACACTCCTAAAATTTGAGGGAGCTCTTTCAGAGGAGGATTAGGAGCAGCCGAGGGAGCCTGAAGAACCAGCCGATGAAGGAGTTCCTGGAGACAAGCTATTTGAGTGCCCGGACCACTGCCCTTCCTCTTTCCTAAAAGGCAAGCCCTAATGCATGCTGACCCAAATCTTTGTACATCTATATATCTTGAGTACTTTTACTTATTTACTACATTAAGTTGTAGGAGTTGAGTGAAAATACTTGTTGCATTATATCTACCTTTTTTAGATATAGAACTTGAATCCCAATTTAAGTTTAGGCACGTGTTAATGTTTAGCCCTGCTTAGTGCGGTAGAAGTCAGATGATTTCTGGTCATCCGCGAGATTTAGGTGAAGTGGGTCATGAGTGGCTTTGTTGGCTATCGTCGATAGAACCATACTTAAAATGAATTTGAGACCGGGCGAGAGTTCGATAGTGCAGCTGCAAGACACTTCACGTCTTGGGTGCGAAGCTATGACCGTCTAAGTCATTTAAGGACTGATTCGTTGTACGTCCTTGAGTCATGTTGAACGCAGTCTAACACTTAATTGCCCAGATAAGCCGTTCCGACCGCGAAGCCGAGTAATATAGTTCAGGCCAAGAATCGAAGGGTAGGTTGCATCTTGGAGGAAGCAAGGATGTGCTTGGGGACATTGGCATGCGACCAGTGGGGTTAGAGTCTCTATCACCTGGCAGAGTGTCACCCTTGGGGATGTGGCATCAGTCGAACCCGCAACTCCTGAATTGTACCAAAGGTGGCGTGTGCGACCCTAGCAAGGGCCTGCGTGGTGAGTGTTAGAAATACCCCTCCAGCTGGATAGGAATTCGATTTGAATTACCGTCGCTCCCGGTTATTGAGCACTTGACTTGAGCAGCGGCAACATAGATCTCATTAATTGAATAGATGGTTAATTGGATGATGAAGTACATATTGCCTTAAAGTTATACCTGCTGTGGTTATTATTGTTTGCTTAATCATTAGATGATTGTTTAGTACAGGTGCTAAGATAGCTGCTAGTACAGGTTAAAAGAGTTATTAATACTTATGCTTTTTCACAAAACATGATGTCGGCTAGCTCCACTTTAAGAAAGCCTTACATGATCCTTGGTGTCTTTTATTTTCCATTTCGACGGGTAAGTCTAGCTGAGTATATTCTCGTACTCAGGGTTTATTCCCTCCTGTTGCAGATGACATGCTATATCAGGGCTTCTGCAAGAATTGCCTCCACCCGACGGGTGACGAGGACTAGATCACTCGGGCATGATTGTCTTTTAGTTTACTTCCCTTAATGCTTTTGTGGGATGTTGATCTGTAAGACTGGCAATCGTACTTGAACTAAGTGTGTGTGTTTATGCTTCCACTACTTTATAAACTTGGTTTGTAATAATTGTGACTCTGTGGTGTAGTAAGTTTATTTCTAAACTACTTGTGAAATGTAACGTGTGATGCATTTATGTTGAATGATGCGATCTTGGTTGTAAGCGAGTTGGTTTGAAATCCTTCATTGTTTCGATTGACTACCGAGATTATATGGGCTCAAGTTCAAAAATTTAAGCATTTTGGGTGCTTGTGTTTTGTACTTGTGCTCTTATAATTTGGTCGGTTCTGTTACAACTGGTACTAGAGCAAAATTCAACATTAAACACATTGCATGGGTATTTAAAAACAAAAGTATTTGTTTGTGAAAAGTGTTAAAAATATGAAATTATTTCTATAGTATGTCAGTGATCACATCCCTTAGCCCAAATAAGGACTCTTAGGTGGCTTAGTAAAGTACTAACTTGGGGGTCTTGTTTGTTTCTGTTTCATCGTCCATACGACGGGATATTGTATGGATGCCATCCACTTGGGTGGTAATGTATGGATCAAACACCTCAACACTCTAGTAAGTGTGAGTTGTGAGAGCATGACCATCCAACTGTCGGTCTAGTGAAGAGTAGTTGTGGTTACTTGCATACTTACATGTTCAATCATGTAATTATGAAAGTACTTAATTGTGGGTATATCTGTCTGGTAGTTGTGATACTGAAGTATATACATCAGGGGATGTGTATATGGAAAGTATTTAGTTTACTGCTTACTTGCATGCTTATATTGGGGAACTGTTGGGCTAAAATGAGATTTTCTACAGGCACACTAACAGCGCAAACGAGTAGACCAATAATTTCGCCTATATGAGAGAGCGTATATATGCCACCGCCTAAAGTTAGAAGTTTATGATTCTACTAGGGTGAGAGGGCGTATGGAACATGCATGCATCATGTTTAGTTCATGTCATACATTTCATTTTACTTCCTCCTTAAAATTTCAATTGTCTCGACTAAATTAAATTTCGTATCCCCTAAATTATCCTCACTTTAAGTTATACCTTGTTGCTACAGATGGCTCACACCAAGAGGACCGCTCGCAAGTCCACTGGAGGCTGGGTTCCTCGACACCAGCTCGCTCCACGTGAGCCCTGCCCTGAGCCCCCTAAGGCGGAAAGGTTGAGGGCCGAGTTGGCTGAGGTGATTGCTGCTAGAGATGCGACTTAGCAATGGATGGAGCAAGTGATACATGACAGAGATCAGGAAACACTTGTGGTTCAGAGGTTGACAGTGGCTCATCGCAACCATCAGCGCATGCTGGTCCACGTGATGAACCAGCGGAATGAAGCCTAGCATGAAGAGAATATCTTGAGAGCTCGCCAGGTGGAGCTTGAGCAACAATTAGCAGCTGCTGAAGAATACAATGACAATCTTCATGAGGAAGTGCACCGGCTAAACAATCATCTCAATCATCTGCTCCCTCATGATAATGATGATGATGAGGAGATGGGCTCTGGAGTCTTCATGGCTGAAGGTGAGGATGACATTGAGATCGATGGGCCAGAGGATGTTCCACCAGAAGAAGATGAGGAGGTAGAGCCTGTTAGTGATGAAGATGGCGGGGAGATCTTCAACACTGACTCGGAGGAAGATGCTTAGATTAGTTCATCACATAGCTACTACGCTAGAGTTATCTTTTGTGCCCTCCATGTGTGGGAGTGGGGCAATAACTTGACTTTTGGGATGTAACATCGAACCCTATGTTATCCTGGATGTTTGTTTAAACATGCTAAATTTCGGTCACAAGGGATGTCTCATTGTGTTGTGTTTGGTGATGGTGTCACGATTAGTACCCTCTGGTGCTGCGACCAAATCGAGAGCCTCCTGTGGCGCGTGACATAAGGTTGTGCTGCTTGGCACGCGCTGGTATCAAGGTGGCTAGTCATGATCCATCATGGAACTTCACCAATGTGTTGTCTCCTCATGATAATTTCCTTGGGTATCCTTTCCTATTTTGGTTGGAAGTTTAGATCGAATCAGGACACCCCTATTATGTAAGGTTGGAACCTGTTGGTATGGATGTAACCTGTAAGACACGTTTGTGCTCCATGTATGTGAGCCTTTAATAAATTCCATCTTTTCATCGGAAGATATTATTGTTTGTTAAGTATATCGCATGAATGTGTCAATTGATGCGCTTGATGAGGTCGTGTGGTTGTGATGAATTATTGTGCCTCGGTTGTTGTGTGAATTCATTTCCCCAATGAAATCAGTTCGGCATATTTACATAATTCATCTACAAATTTCCCACATCGTCAGTGCTCATTGGCTATGCATTTTGCAGATGGCGTATAACCTCTGTCGTGGTCGTGGCGTTGAGGATGAGGAATAGCCACCACCACCTCCACCACCACCCACCCCGGCAAAATTGATGTAGACGGTGGTTGAAGGTCAGCGCCTGTTAGCAGACGCTATGCGCCAGTTAGTCAACCAGGATGCTCGGCATGGTCGTCAGGGACCAGAACCAAATCAGCACAGTGATTTCAAGGACTTTCTCGACACCATGCCCCCGCTCTTTAAGGAGGCAGAGGAACCTCTGCAAGCTAATGAGTGGTTGAATACCATTGAGCAGAAGTTCTGTCTGCTTCGTCTGACTGAGGAGCTAAAGACCGAGTATGCTTCCCACCAATTGCATGGTCCGACTAGTATTTAGTGGAGTCATTACCACTCTACGCTGCCTCCTAATGTCGTGATCACTTGGGACCAGTTCAAGGCTACTTTCCAGGGGAATTATATTCCTCCAGGTTTGATGGCAATGAAGCACATTGAGTTCATGAGGTTAACTCAAGGCAATAAGAGTTTGACGGAAAACCTGCAAGCCTTCAACAACCTTGCAAGGTATGCAACTGAGTTTGTGGATACTGATGCAAAGAAGATTGCTAGTTTCAAGCATGGCCTTAGTCCAAAGTTGATGAAGACCATGGGTACTAGCAAATGTGCCACTTTCAATGAATTTATCAGTGATGCCCTGACCCAAGAGAACAATAATTCTATCTATGCTACTTCTAAGAGCCATAAGAGGGCCTTTGAGGCGGGTGCTTCACAGTCCTGAGCTCCAGTTGCACAGAGGGCTCCTTCTCGTCCTCCTGCAATGGGTGCTAAGTTATGTCCCCAGCAGAAGAAGGCTTCAGCCAAGACTGGGTTTTGCAAGGCTTATACAGTTTCTCTTTTGAAGGGTAGTTGTGGCCAAGGCAGCTCCAGTGTTCCTCCAAGCAACATGCCTTGCTGGAACTGCAGCAAACTAGGTCATTGGTCTAGGAATTGTCTATATCCTAAGAAGAATACAAATCAAGGTGGCCATCAGGGGCATGTTCATTACAATAGTATTGAAGAAATTCCATCTGGTGAGGTAGTCACTGCCGGTAAATTCATAGTTGACCAACATTCTACAGTGGTGCTATTTGATTCAGGTGCTTCGCATTCCTTTATCAGTCCTATGTTTGCATCAAAGTTTGCACACAAATTACATACTGTTGAAGATGGGGGTTATTGCATTAGAGTTGCAAGTGGTAATATTCCCACAAATCAAGTAGTTAAGGATGTAGAATTTGAAATAGAAGGGCGAAAGTACTTGCTTACCTTAGTGGTTTTGCCTGGACTAGGCATAGATGTTATTTTGGGCATGAATTGGATGAGTCAGAATGGGGTACTCATTAATACATCCACTCGGGTAGTTATGCTTAGAGATCTTACTAATCAGAAAGGTTTTCTAGTGCAACTTCCCTAAAAAATTGATCTTTCTGGTGAAGTTCATGCAGTGCAAGCGAAGTCATAGCTGATATTCCCGTCGTATGTGAGTTTCCTGATGTTTTTCCCGATGATTTGTCGGGATTGCCTCTAGATCGGGATGTGGAGTTTAAAATAGAGTTGTTGCCTGGCACGACACCAATCTCTAGAAGACCCTATAGGATGCCTCCGAATGAACTAGCTGAACTTAAGGTCTAGTTGAATGAACTTTTGAAGAAGGGGCTGATTCATCCTAGTTCGTCTGTGTGGGGTTGTCCTGCTATCTTTGTGAAGAAGAAGGACCAGTCGTTGCGGATGTGTGTAGATTATAGACCTCTGAACGCAGTTACTGTCAAGAATAAGTATCCTCTATCACGTATCGACATCTTGTTTGATCAGTTGTCTATATCCAAAGTCTTTTCCAAGATTGATCTGAGGTCAGGCTATCATCAAATTAAAATTCGTCCTGAAGATGTTCTAAAAACTATTTTCTCTACAAGATACGGTCTCTATGAGTATCTTGTTATGTCCTTCAGCTTGACCAACGCCCTCGCACACTTCATGTACTTGATGAATTCAGTGTTTATGCCTAAATTAGACAAGTTCGTGGTGGTGTTTATAGATGACATCTTGGTGTATTCGGAGAATGAGGGAGATCACGCTGAACATCTGCGTATAGTCCTCACAAGACTGCGTGAACATCAATTGTATGCAAAATTCAGTAAGTGCGAATTCTGGCTTCGTGAAGTACCTTTCCTTGGGCATGTGTTGTCCGATGGTGGAACTATGGTGGATCCCACCAAGGTACAAAAAGTACTGGACTGGAAGGCTCCTATCTCAGTTCACGAGGTCTGGAGTTTTCTAGTATTGGCTAGCTATTATCTTCGCTCCATCCTAGATTTCTCTAAAGTAGCCAAGCCAATGACTCGGTTGCTGCAAAAAGACACCAGGTTCGTTTGGACTCCTGAGGGTGATGTAGCTTTTCACAAACTGCGAAACCTCATAACCTCGACTTTGGTTTTGGCGCAACCAGATATCGAGAAACCATTTGATGTGTAATGTGATGCCTCAGGCATAGGTTTGGGAGGTGTTCTGATGCAGGAAGGCCGAGTGATTGCATATACCTATTGCCAACTTTGGAAACATGAGGTAAAGATTATAATCTCCAAGTGCACTATCATCCTGGCAAGGCAAACGTGGTTGCCAATGCTTTAAGCCATAAGTCTCATTGCCATTCCTTAGTTGAAAGTGATTTTCATCTGTCTCGCCTTCTACACCCAGTAGTTTTGCACCATATCACTGTTAGTTGCACTCTCAAGAGTAGAATTATTGAGCTCCAAAAGACTAACACTGGTATATTCCACATCAAGCGTAAGATGAAGGGGCAAGAAACTAAGCATTTTAGGGTAGATGAAGAGGGTGTGTTGTGGTTTAAGGATAGGTTAGTTGTGCCTAAGGATTGAGAGCTTAGGAATCATATTATGTCTAAAGCACATTCCTCTAAGTTGTCCATCCATCCTAGTAGCAGTAAGACGTATCACGATCTGAAGCCATACTATTGGTGGACCAAGATGCGGAAAGAGATAGCTGCATATGTTGCTAGGTGTGATACTTGCTGTAGAGTTAAAGTTGTGCACATGAAAGCTGGATTGCTTCAGCCACTTTTTATCCTAGGTTGGAAATGGGAGGAAATAAGTATGGATTTCATTGTTGGTCTCCCTCCTACTGTTAAGAATCATAACTCTATCTGGGTAATTGTAGACCGCCTAACCAAGTCGGTTCATTTCATTCCTGTCCGAGCAGACTATCGTCCTACTGACTATGCTAAGTTGTACTTCAATTAGATAGTCTGACTCTATGGAATCCCTCGTACTATTGTTTCTTACTGAGGTCCATAATTCACTGCTCGTTTTTTGGGAGCACTTGCATCATCTTCTAGGAACCAAGCTAGTGAGAAGCTCTGCTTATCATCCCTAGACGTCATGTCAGACTGAACGAGTTAACCAAATCTTAGAAGATATGTTACAGGCGTGTGTTATTTCGTCCAAGGGTTCATGGGAGAAATGGTTGCCTTTAGCTTACTTTTCGTACAATAATAGCTATCAAGAGAGTATTAAGATGGCTCCATTCGAAGCATTGTACGACCGTAAGTGTAGAACACCACTTAATTGGGTAGAAGCTGGAGAAAGAAGGTATTATGGTATTGATTTTGTTGAGCAAGCTGAAGAACAAGTTTGTACCTTCAAAATATATATGGTTGCAGCCCAATCTAGACAGAAAAGTTACGCTGATCGCCGTAGAAAACCGATTGAGTTTGAAGTTGGAGACTTCGTATATCTAAAAGTTTCACCTATGAAGAGTGTAAAGCGTTTTGGTGTGAAGCAAAAGCTTGCACCGAGATACATGGGTCCTTTCTAGATCATAGGAAAAAGTGGAGTTGTTGCATATAAGATTCAGTTACCTCCTGAAATGAGCATCAATTTCAATGTTTTCCATGTATCTCAGTTAAAGAAATGTCTTCGAGTTCCTAAAGAGAGAGTTCCATTAGGGGATTTCAAGCTAGAATCTGATCTAACTTATGAAGAAAAGTCAGTTCATGTGATTGACACTCGAGAGCGGGTAACTCGGAGTCGAGTGGTTAAGTGGTACAAAGTAATGTGGAGTAATCAAGGTAGTGAGAGTGATGCTACTTGGGAGGGAGAGAAGATTATTTATGAGAGGGTTATAAGGAATTCTATCAATAATGGTACGCTTTCCAAATCTCGGGACAAGATTTTTATTAAGGGGGAGGGCTATAACACCCTAGGTGTTTGGCTTCCATAATTGCACCTGCATTTCATAAGCATGAGGATTATTCATCTCATTCCTATCTTTATTTTTGCTTGCAACATGAGCATGCAACATACTCCAATGTGTTTGTCTTATAAATTGTAGCTTATGAAATGTGAGTAGTGCAACATGTATATGCAACATGGGTGTCTCATACTTTGAAACATGGCAATGTAAGGTTAATTGTTGCAACAAGGGCTTGAATCATATGCAACATGGTGTGGCAACATTTTAGTTAAAATGCTTGTCTTGTTTGTTTCAACCTATGTGACAATTGGAAGTTGGTGTAACCAAGGTGTACAGTGGTCAATTATGTCCTGTAGTACCTTAATCACACTTAGGATCATTAGTGGAACAATGTTCATGTTGACCAAAATGACCAAAATGCCCTCCTATGTGATGTTGACCAAGCCTTGAGCCCTAGAATGCTTTAGTTTGACTGTTTAAAAAGTCTAGCTTAGAAATCTTGCATGGAGGAGCACCCTTAATCAAAGTTGTAGAGAATTTCATGGGAAACAAAAGTTCTAATATGGTCATCTCATGAAAATGACTAGAACATGCTCAAACAGGACCCACAAGTCAGTTTTTCCATGTTGTTTCACACTTAGAAAAAGTTCTAAGTCTAGCACTGACTTACAGTTTCTTGAGCCCCTATTTGGGACCCTGTATCTCCCAATCTAGGCCGAACCAGTCCAAGCTCCAATTGACAAAGTTGTAGCACTCATGTAGCTCTACAACTTTGCTGTTAACACTTGCCACTAACTCGAGCTAGATTAGGAGATATGGAGGCTCGAACTTCGGCTGTCAGTCACTGCATTGGACACCGATTCAGAGTTTCAGTGAACTCGGTGGCCGACCGATCATAGAACCTTGCTACCACATGGGCGCGCCGTGGCGGCCATATGCTGGCCATGGTCCCACCGGTCAGGTCGCATGAGCCTCAAGCCCGCCACACCGTCCACCGCTCGCCTCTCCCTCCATTTCCTCCTCCTCCTTCCCTCTGTCCTCGCCAAAGCGGAAGACCTGAGCCGCCATCGCCGCCGCGTGCTTCCCCGCAGTCGTGTGAGCCCAACATCGCATCGTAGCCCACCAATCTTCATCCACAGCTCTGCCTTGGACCCCTCTACCTCCTCCACCTCTTGCTTGAGCCAATCGTGTGGAGGTAAGGGCGCACTTCCGACTTTTCCTGCTCGGAGTTCACCAGAGCATCGCTGCCATCACAGTCCACCGTGGCCAGCTCACCTTCACCATTCTCTTCCTTCTCTAACCCCATCCCCACTCCCTCAGCACGTGTTGATGCTCGTGGTTAGATGCTACCGCCGGAAACCGTCCATGCAAACCGGAATGGTCCGCGGGTGCGTCGTGGTCTGGCCGCGCCCGCCATGGCCGCCGATGACCGTCTCTGCCCTTCCTAGTGCACGCATGGGGATCACCTTGAGCCGTAGTACACCTTGGGAACATGTAGCCCCGTATCTCTCCGTAGCTCGTCTGGAACGCTGGCCTCGCTAGAGCGATCTGTTCACCGCCGCTGCTCGGTGCACGTGGTTCGGCCTCTCTGTCATGCCAACATCCATCTTGAGCACCTCATCTTCTTCGCCATCGCTCGCTGATCCTTCTCCCTCGCTGTCTTGTCATTTCGGTCACCGGAGATGACCGGAGCATGGCAGCCTACCTCCACCATCCGCCATGCACGACGGTGAGGTAGCTCCGGTGCAGTAGAGTTAGGGAAAATGGGATGCCTAGATTCGAGGTGGCACGGGGAGCACGTTGGGGCGTTCATCTCCGTCGGACGGGTCACTGGTGGCAAGATACGCCGGCCGGAGTTTCCCCCCTGTTTTCTGTCGATGATGGGTGGGACCGGCCTGTCGGCGTGCTCGCGCGGGCAGGATTCAACCGCGGGTCAGGCAGGCCTAGCGGGCCGCGCGTAAGTGGGCCGGCCCTGTGGCTGGTTTCGGTTTCCATTTTTGTTTTTCCTTTTATTCTTTTCACAGATTTATATGCTGTTTTGTAAATTTCATATCTCAAGCAATATAGATCCAAATGAGGTGATTCCAATTGTGTTTAGTTCTTTGTAAAGTGTAGTATTTAGAAAAAAAATATCAAATTTATATGTGCTATTTAGATTCTGGAAGATGTAAATAGATATTTGAAATGTGTTTTAGAATAGATGCAAACTTGTTAGTTTGATAACTTGAGTTCTAGTGCTCCAAAAATTATGAAATTTGGTGGGTGTGCTATTTCTTGTCTAATCTAGCTCTGGTAAAAATTTGGATGCTATAGCTTGAGTGGTTTTCAAGTTATGTTGTTGTCATTTTATATTAGGAGATACTAGAATGAATTTTTATAATTTTTCTATATGTGCAATGCTCATGAAATTCAATGGAGAATGTCTTGGTACCCTAAGGTTGCTAAGAAAAATATTATTTCTGTTGTTTGACACTTTTCTTTATGATTTGTTAATTATGCAAAAATTAGCCTTTCTGGCTTGTGAATTTTGTGTAGGGAGTTTCTGTGAATAACTTTGGCTCAAAGTTTTATAGTAGTCTCCTGGTAGGGTATAGAGTCCCCTATAATTTTTGTAGAATGTTTTGAGCAGTTTTCATATAAGTTTAATTTCCCACTTAATTAATTAATTAAATTAAGAAAGGGATTAAAATAAATGACTTGGGTGAACATACCTGACTTTCTGGTGGTTTCATATCATTTGTGACCTAGTAATGTCATTAGTTTGGTCATAGGGTTAGTTTGACACATGAGTAAAAATTTAATTTTCACATTTCTAGGTTCTCTGGGCAGCTGATAGCATTTTTGCGTTTGGGCCTTGAAAAATGTGTTTGCTAGGAATCTTGTGAATACCAAAGTGGTAGTAAACTTGTTAAGCTAGCTTGTGTCAAAAATTGGTGGCATTTGGCCTAGTAGTTTAGGAGTTACAGTTGTTTGAATTGACTGTCCAGAAATTGCTGCTCTCTGTTTAGAGAGGGCAGAGTTCTGGAACTTTGGGAATTCGACTAGGTAAACTTAGGAATCAAGTCTTGAGGTCTGAAAATGAATTGTACAGCATGTTATAAGCTTTCCAGATTGTCTTATATCGTATCATTTGGATTTTTGGATCTCTAGTTATGGATAAATTACTTATCTGCTGTCCAGATTTCTATTGTGCTATATTATGCTTAGTTTTGTGATAAGCTTAAGTAATGTTGTTCTTGTTGATTGTTAGGTGTTAGGTCCTTAACTGAGGAATAACAATTATACATTAGGTTGTGTATATTAGGTAAGTACTTCTCTACTGGAGAAGAAATATGCACACGTGGTGAAGTGATTTGAATTGAGCACTAGTGTTGCTGAAGTTACATTTCATTCCGAGCATGTTGCATTCCTTCTTTTACATCCATGAGATTTATTGTGCATTCATGCAATAGGTGTACCGGAGGGAGTGACATTCCTAGAATTTGAGGGAGCTCTTCTGGAGGAGGATCAGGAGCAACCGAGGGAGCCCGAAGAACTAGCCGGCGAAGGAGTTCCCGGAGATGAGCTACCTGAGTGCCCAGACCACTGCCCTTCCTCTTTCTTGAAAGGCAAGCCCCGGTGCATGCTAACCCAAATCTTTGTACATCTATGTATCTTGAGTACTTTTACTTGTTTACTGTATTAAGTTATAGGAGTTGAGTGAAAACACTTGTTGTATTATATCTACCTTGTGTAGATATAGAACTTGATTCCTAATTTAAGTTTAGGCACGTGTTAATGCTTAGCCCTGCTTAGTGCAGTAGAAGTTGGATGATTTCCGGTCATCCGTGAGATTTAGGTGAAGTGGGTCATGAGTGGCTTTGTTGGCTATCGTGGATAGAACCATACTTAAAATGAATTTGAGACCGGGCGGGAGTTCAATAGTGCAGCCGCAAGACACTTCACGTCTTGGGTGCGAAGCTATGCCCGTCTGAGTCATTTAAGGACCGATTCGCTGTACGTCCTTGAGTCATGTTGAACGCAGTCTAACACTTAGTTGGCCGGATAAGCCGTTCCGACCGCGAAGCTGAATAATACAGTTCAGGCCGGGAATCAAAGGGTAGGTCGCATCATCGAGGAAGTAAGGATGTGCTTGGGGACATTAGCATGAGACCAAGGGGGGTTAGAGTCCCTATCACCTGGCAGAGTGTCGCCCTTGGGGATGCGGCATTAGTCGAACCCGTGACTCCAGAATTGTACCAAAGGTGGCTTGTGCAACCTTGGCAAGGGCCTGCGTGGTGAGTGTTAGAAATGGATAGGAATTTGATTCGAATCGCCATCGCTCCCAGTTAGTGAGCACTTGACTTAAGCAACGGCAACATAGAGCTCATTAATTGAACAGATGGTTAATTGGATGATGAAGTACATGTTGCCTTAAAGTTATACCTGCTATGGTTATTATTGTTTGCTTAATCATTAGATGATTGTTTAGTACAGGTGCTAAGATAGCTGACAAGTTAATGCTAAAAATAACTGCTAGTACAGGTTAAAAGAGTTATTAATACTTATGCTTTTCCGCAAAACATGATGTCGGGCAGCTCCACTTTAAGAAAGTCTTGCATGATCCTTGGTGTCTTTTATTTTCCATTTCAACGGGTAAGTCTAGCTGAGTACATTCTCGTACTCAGAGTTTATTCCCTCCTGTTGCAGATGACATGCTATATTAGGGCTTCTGCAAGAATTGCCTCCACCCGGCGGGTGACGAGGACTAGATCACTCAGGCATGATCGTCTTTTAGTTTAATTCCCTTAATGCTTTTGTGGGATGTTGATCTATAAGACTAGCAATCGTACTTAAACTAAGTGTGTGTGTGTTTATGCTTCTGCTACTTTATAAACTTGGTTTGTAATAATTGCGACTCCGTGGTGTTGTAAGTTTATTTCTGAACTACTTGTGAAATGTAATGTATGATGCGTTTATGTTGAATGATGCGATCTTGGTTGTAAGCGAGTTGGTTTGAAATTCTTTGTGGTTTCGATTGACTACCGGGATTATATGGGCTCAAGTTTGAAAATTTGAGCATTTCGGGTGCTTGTTTTTGTACTTGTGCTCTTATAATTTGGTCGGTTCGGTTAAAATATGTATGTATTGTTGCACCTCATTTAGGTACACTAGCTAAAACGCGTGAAGGATGTGGTGTTGGAGCAAAACCCGAAGACGATGTTTGGTGAAACTGTCCCAAAGATGAAAGTACGCGGCGAGTGGTGTCTAACGAACACTGAGTTAGTGTTGGATCCCAGGCAAGCCCTGGAGCATTATAAGCCTCCTAATTTCTAAAATGCAGTTAAGTATTATGTTATATATATTGTTGCATTAAGTGGTAGGTGTTGGTTGAAAACACTTGTTGCATTGATATCCAATCCTTGTCCAGATATAATCACCATGAATCCTATATAGCTCAGGCTCGAGTAGATGTTTAGCCCTGCTTTAAGCTGTAGAAGTCAGGTGATTTCCTGTCACCTGCGAGCTATAGGAATATACATGTGGCATGGTTAGCTATATTTGCTATCGTGGAAAAGAACCTGTCTTAATTTGAAATTAAGACCGGACAGAGGCTTGCCGGTTTGCAGTGACTCTGTTTGCGTCGATTAAGGACCGATTCATTGTACGTTCTCTTGTCATTTTAAATGCATGCCTCTCTCTTAGTTGGCCGGGTCTAGAGACCGACCACGAAGCCGAGTAGCTCAACTCAGGCCGGGAGCCGGCAAGTATAAAGTGCCCCTCGGAAGGGGGCCATAGGCGTGAGTCTATGGGTAGGTGATTTAAAAGTCCTGATCGTCCTAGCAGAAGGGTAATCCCTGAGAGTGCTAGCGCTGACCGAACCCGCGAAGTTGGTTCCTGAGTTGTACCAAAGGTGACCCATGACCACCCTTACAAAGTATGCCAAGGTGAGAGTTAGGAATACCCCCTCAGCTGAGTTGCAATTCAATTCGAGTCACCGTCTCTCACTGGTTAGTGAGAACTTGACAGAGCAGCGGCAACGTAGATATCACTAATTATTAAGATGGTTCAGGAATGATGATATGATGATGACAGCCTTATTATACCTGCTATGGTTAATATTTTTTGCTCCTAGTCAAGTGAGTGCTCTAGTATAGGTGCTAACATAGATGACAGATTAATGATTATTAACTTGATGCTTAAGCATTAATGATTACTTACTGGTACTAAGCTTTTATGCAAAATGTTGTCAAGCTAGCCCCACTTATATCAGCCTTGCATGATCCTTGGTGTCACTTTATTTTTGGTTCTTGATGGGTAAGTCTAACTGAGTACCTTCTCGTACTCAGGGTTTATTCCCACTTGTTGTAAGTTGTAATGTATCATGGATACTGCAAGAATTGGATGGCTCCTGCCATAGCGGCTGAGTGTGATCATGGGCATGATCCTTCTGAGTTATCTTATCTCTAATGCTCTTGTTGAAAGTTGATCTTGGTACTGGCATGTATTTGAAATAAGAGTAATGTTAGTTTCAAATTACTTTGCTTCCGCTACTTTTCAACTTAAGTTGTAATAACTATGTTGAACTCCGATGTATATTAAATTACTTGAGAAATGGATGTAACATGTGACTTGTTATGTTGAATCACTACAATCTTGGCTTGTATGTTGGTTGGTTTGAAATCCCTCGTGATTTCATTGGACTACCGAAGTTATATGGGCTCAAGTGTGAGAATTTGATCACTTCGGTGATTGTTTTTGTACTTGTGCTCTTATAATTTGGATGGTTTCGTGACACGATACATCTTGGGTGGTGGTGCATTCACAGTCCCGACGCCAACGCCGGGCCGTCATAGCAACAGGAACCAACAGTTCATTGTTGATGATGATTTCATCGACATTTTGGATGGTCAAAAACGTCACAAAATGTCACATATGAAAGGACACAAGCCAACCATGAATGATTTTGGTTCAAATAACTTGGTTCTATGTGTGCATGCTCTCTATTTGAATGTAGGTACAGAATAGAAGAAAAACCAAGTCTAGGATGTGAGGAAAATGGACCCTTGGCCTATTTACTTTGGATTTTAGCGTTTGATGAATAACATCACCATTTGAACTAATGTTGTTTGCTATTATACAAGGTATAGTTCAAATGGATGCAAGGTGGACATTGACTTAGGCAAAGAAGTTATCTAGATGATCAACACCACAAGCAATACATTAGAAGCTTTTTGAAGACCTACAAGACATGCTAGAAGTCAAAGACACTGTTGACGATCGTTAACAGCAATCAGAAACCATTAACATATCTTGCATATGTACTTAATTCCATCACTAAACATAGATCTAGGGGTTTAAACTAATAAATTCCATGAGTTTTGGTGAATTTATATTTGTAGGAGGATTTAATTAGAAAACCATCATGGTGGACTGAATCGTCAAATTAAATCGCAATTATCCGTGGTGAAAACAACTCCAGAAGACTCTAGAAGACTCCAGAAGGCAAACCACTGAAGCGAAGGGCAGGTGGCTGCCAGGTGGGGTTGGTTGGCCCCACCTACAGGCCAGCTGGCCTGTGGGCCCCACCTATCAGCCCCTCCTTCGAATGTCGGTTCTCCACCGCCATAGGGTTTGCATCTACGCTGTTCTTTCAAGTCGGTTTGATCTGATGGCTCAGAATTGATGCTACCCCCTATATATAGCAGCCCCAATGCCCATCCCTAGAGCGATCCTGAAACCCTAATTCATATCTCTCATTCGGATCAACATACACCAGGAGGAATAGCTCTAGAGTTCTCCAACATAGAAGATTAGTAGCTTGGGAGTGAGGGTCGAGTTGGGCTCATGCTCAAGTTTTGGAACTAGTATTGGAGGCTTGGCAAAGCCTTGTATCTTCACCTCTACATCTTGTAAGACTTATTATCAATTTATCATATTCCTATCTACATGGCTATGCTTACTTTGAATATATATCTTGCTTAGTTGAGGATATCTTCACTTTTGTGTGCGGGTTTATAGAGCGATTAGCCGGCTAGTTTATTGATTGGGCTAAGTAGCCAAGCCTCAAGTAAGCATGGTGCTTATACGATGCTCTGCCTATGAGTACAACCTATTCTCTGGTTGTGTGGTAGCAGCGGGAGGTGACAGCCCCATCTACCCTTTGTAGTCCACACCTAATTGAGTAGGTTCTTAAATTGTAGGACCGTAGTCAAGTCAGTAGAGTTATCCTTTGCGGTGCTCTACCGTCTAAGCGGCATCCCAAAGTGCACAAGAGTTGAGTCTTAACTTATTCAGGTATATATATATATACACTTTGATCCTATAATAAGAATAGCATAGGAATCTTCCTCACCCTTTGTTCTGCTGAGTTAACTAGTTTACATTATCTTAATGATCTATCCCCTGAGTGTCATTATGCTTAATTACTATCATTACCTTTACCCCATACTCTAGCTATGATGGTATGTTGACTAATAGATACTCTATTGATATTCAATAATCTTTACTCTAGTGTTTTCATGTGGTAAAATATAAGTAACGATACCTAGAATACTCCCAGTAAAATGTTACAACAGTAATCTATGCGCTTGCAGAATCCTTCATATTCTATTTGGGTTAATAAATACCAACAAGCATTTTTGGCACCATTGCTAGGAAAAGAATTGGCGTAAAAATTTAGATCATTATCATAGTACTAGCTTTAGTAGGATTATCCCTTTTGTGTTGAATTGTGAAATAAGACAGGACAACAAACGCCGTTTTGACCTTTCGGCAAGCTTCCTCAAGAAAAGAAGAAAGAAACATTGAAGAACTCCAGGGTGCCTGAATATTCAAAGATCCATCAACACTAGAACCTTGCCATCTCACAGGTTTGTATAGACATATATATTATCTAACCATGTGTAGATTGGAGAAAAAGGTCATCATCAGAAGGATTCAAATCACATCTCAAGTGACAGAAAGAGATGCTGCACTACTAACAAATTCCATCATGTGAGTCAAGGTAAGTATGATCAAGAAAGGTGAGATAGTCATGCTCATGGACTTTAAACTTGATGAGTAGTTATCTTTTAATTTTTGCATACCATTGCATGTTTACTTTAAATGATTCATGCATTCACTCAGTTTAGTTTAAATTCTCTCATATCAAATCCACAGCATATTTAGTTCCTTGCATACATTCATGCCACTTGCATCTTTTATTAAAAAAATCTCTCACCATGATCATGCTCTTTAATCTTTATTAAATAAATCTCTATAATGCTTTCATGTTATTGTTTGTTTACTATAGTATGCTTGGGTTTGGAGTATCTTCATACATCTTCTAAATTAAGCATGGTGCTTAGTTTAGGAGTGTTGATCTTACTTCCAAAGGCTTTTTAAATTAAGTGTGGTGCTTAGGTTAAAAATGCTTAACCAAGAATATGCTCTAGTAGATAGTAGTTGTTCTGTTAGACTAACCCCTGTAGAAAACTCTCAAATTCAATCTGGGTGAGTCAATAGATGAATTCACATCAAAGATGAAATAAGGCATATGAACTTCAATGTAACACCCCAGGTGTTTGTCACCAGTTAAGTAGTGGGTTGAGCTCCAACATGACAAGTTAAGTCACTAGTAGAGAACAGACCTTTCATCCGAGGCCAAAATGGGCTCTAGTCCTGGCATTTTTTGTGCCCGGGACTAGAGAGACCTTTAGTCCCGGTTGGTGTCTCCAACCGGGACTAAAGGTCCCTGCCCAATGGCTGCTTCACCCGGCACAGTGGCAAGGGACCTTTAGTCCTGGTTGGAGACACCAACCAGGACGAAAGGTGTACCTTTACTCCCTGTTGGAGCCACCCCGTAAAGGTCTACTCCCGGGCTGTGCCTCTGACCGGGGATGGAAAGGGACATTTAGTCTCAGTTGGAGCCAGCAACCGGGACTAAAGGTCCCCCTCTATAAATCCCGGCAGTCTCCTTCCTCCCTGAGCCCAAGCTAGACCAAATTTGAAGCTCAGTGTTCTTGCTTCTTTGTTTCTTGCTTCTCCCATTGTTGCTCCATCCATTCTTCGATTCATCCATCGATTTCTTCGATTCCTCTGTCGATTCTTTAGTTGTAAAAGTTACCAATCTCGTAATCTAATTTTTCATCATTGGCTTATCTCATATTGTTCACTATATATATATATATATATATATATATATATATATATATATATATATATATATATATATATATATATAGTTTTTATGGTGTTTTTTTATTTGTAAACAATTTAAGCTCAAAATAACTTATAGTTTGCATATTTGGATGAAGAAAGGTTAAAGTAGGTATTTAAAATTAGTATTCACTTTTCATTTCTAGCATGCATAGCACACTTCATTGTTTAGAGATATAGAGAATTTTATAGTTTCTTAATTTTATTTGTTTATAAAATGAGAAATTTATAGTGCATTAAAAAATGAGTATAGAGAGTAGATGACAACTGCTTCTGGGTCCTCGGCCTCTCATGGGTTTCCAAAGCAACTTAGGCTAGGCCTCCCTCTCATTCCATGCGGCAAGTGTCATGATGAGACGAAGATTTTGATGGAGTACCGAGTGAAGAAGGAGGGTCCCAACAAGGGTCGTATATTCTACATGTGTCCGGATCGCAATGTGAGTTATTTTATCGTATTTTATGATTATGGTTAGTTTATACCTATTTTCATGATGGTTGTGATTAAAGTTCTATTTTTTTATTTTTAGTGGGATGTCAGTGGACGATGTTCAGGCTTCTACTAGGAGGAAGAGTATGTTGAACTTGTGCAAAATTATCTTGCACAACAGGCAGATATAGCGGCTAATGAGGCAGTGATCCAGCCGAAGAAGCCTAAAGATGTTGCACAATTAGGGGATCTATCTGTTTTAGTTGGGATTGGTCGCAAAATCCTTGTGCTCCTGAAGTGCATTTTAGCTTTGGTTCTTTTAGTGGTAGTTGGGATTGTCTACATTGTAGCGATGCTTTCATAAATTTGTACCTTTTGTGGTGGCACACATATTGTATAAATAATTAATTATGATCTAGGTTTTAATATGGTATTTATGTCATGTAATGTAGATGAGCCAGCATTGGATGTACAATGCTAATCGCCGCTCCCAAGAGTTCATTGATGGCGTGCATTCTTTGTTACGTGCGACCGAGGCAAACAAACACGACGGTTTCATGTGCTACCCATGTGCCATATGTAAGAATATGGTAGAATATCCTTGCTCAAGGACTCTTCATTCACACTTGTTCAAGTCGGGTTTCATGCCAAACTATATTTGTTGGATGAAGCACAGAGAACCGGGGTTGTAATAGAAGAAGGTGAAGAAGAACAATGGGACGACAATGACATTATTCCTGATGGTGCATGCTTCAATGATACTGCAATGGGAGAAGCTGAAGAAGAGGTAGCCGCATAAGATGAGCCTGCTGATGATCTTGGTCAGGTCATTCATGATGCCACATCATCATAGTGCTATATACGATGACAATGTGTTGGAAGGCAAGGTTGCATCCACACCATCTCCAAGGAGGTCTCCAATGCCACTTTCACCACCTCCAAGGAGGTCTCCAACGCCTCCCCCGCCCCCACCTACCAAGAAGCCAAGTACTAGCAAGAGGCCCACCCTGCAAACAAAGAACTAGCCCCCGCCGGCAAAGAAAGCCACCGTGAAACCAAGGGCTATTCCCAAAATAATATTTGAAGAGAAGGAAGAAGTAACTAATGCATATAAAAAAGATATGTCTAGATTCTATGACAAACTAAAAAAGGATCAAGAAGCAAGGAGAAACCCGGAGAAACCATACTTCTTCGTAGCTCCAGATATTCTAAGAAAAAAGGTGGTTTCTTACCAGCAACAGCAGCGGGAATCTCATAAGCCATCCAAAGCAACATTAACGGACTATGACCACACTCTCACCAAGTCAATTGAGATGGCACAGAAAAAGAAGCGGGCAGGGAAAGGAGTTGCACAACTCGGACAACAATCGCACCAATCAGTCCCCCCGCTAGTTGTTGGTAATTAATATGGTTCGAATTTAGGATTGATGCATCAGGCAAACATACCTCCGGATGTCGATTTGGATTACCTTAGTGAATTTATTGAAGAGACTGGTCTTGACCTTTACCAGATGTTTGGTCATGGAAACATTGAGAGTGCGCAGGAGCTTGATCTTTGGAAGAAAAATTTGTACTAGGCTAGAGTTTATACAACCCTGAAGCCTTAGGTGATCTGGGGACGCAAATGTACCTGCTAAACAAGTGGTACATGCAGGCGTCTGCTAAAGAAGACGAATATCTTGGTGTCAGAATTAGAGACAAACATTGGTTCCGTGGCGATGACGTTATGTATGTTCAGTACGCAGAATTTCATCAACTATGCCACCTAACCTCTCTGGACAAAACTATCATTAGCTGCAATTGCATGTAAGTAATAATTTCGAAGATCTATTATTACAAGTATATGCATATAAATTATCCTAACAAGTATATATATATAATGACAGAGCACCAAAAGAAAGGCTGCAATGAAGTTGGCTTTGTTGATCCCAATATTGTATTCAAAGACCCAGTTACTCCCAAGCCTAATTGGAAGCCTGAGTTAGAGAGCAACCTCATGAAGTTCTTAGTGAACCAACGCCACAAGAAGGATATACTCTTCCCCTACAACTTCAAGTGAGTGTTAATAATGTCGATCATCGATCATGTTGATTCTAGTTAATTAATGAGTGTTATGCGTTATATGCCTATAAACACATGCAGCAATCACTGGATATTGATGGACATCGATCTGGTCAGAAGTCAATTGATAATCTATGACTCGATGAGAAAACCACAACAAGACTACCAAGATATGATAGATATTATCCAGAGGCAATTTCGGTATCTCTTTAGCAACTATATATATACACACACAAGATGGTCAACTATATCTGACGACGTGCAAAATTTTTATTTTATTAGGCAGTGTTTGGAAAACCTTTATTGAGAATCAACACATGGGAAAATGCAAAGCTCCACTGCATGTAATTCCTTTGAAAGTAAGTCCCCTGCATCGCATGCATCATTGATCTTTATTAATTAAACATATAGCTTTCACCAGATCACCAGATTGGATGACGAATCTTTTTCTTGTAAAGTGGTGTCTGAGCCAGGAACTGGGGAACAACTTTTGTGGTTACTATGTCTGCGAGTTTATCAAGGAATGCGCACAAAGAACTAGCAAAGAGAGACTCAAAGTACGTTAAACTACAATATATATTCATTTAATTATTATTACTTGTGCTTACTATATGTCTTTATACATATATACATATATTAATTCATTTTTCTTTAATGCAAATCTATAGGCTCAATGGTTGGCTGCAAAGGTCATATGACAAGACTAGCTCAAAGCAATTCAGGAGTCCATAGCCAGATTTCTTAATGACCAGGTCATCGACTCCAAAGGCGAGTTCCACTATGACCCCACACAGCCATGGAAGCCGATGTAGAGGTCGGATGAGAGAGGGAATTTGTTATATCACAATGACTGTAATTAAAACTTTTGTAATATACGCACATGAAATAATATGATGTAAAATACACATATATATGTGTGCATGCATGCATGTAAATATATATATAGTTTTATACTTGTTATTAATTTAATCCGTCCAATAATATTTGAATACGAATTCAAAAACCTAGTTTCAAACCAAAATCAATCAAATAATGAAAAGAAAACGAAAAAGAAAAAACCTTTAGTCCCGGTTGGTATTTACCAACCGGGACTAAAGGTTGCCAGATCGTGGCATGTCAGGAGGCACCTTCAGTCCCGGTTGGTAATACCCACTGGGACTAAAGGTCCCCCTTTAGTCCTGATGCCTGACCCGGGACTAAAGGACCCCCCCTTTAGTCCCATATGCTTGCTCCCGGGTGGGGAACCGGGACTAGAGGGGGGTTCCCCACCGGGAGCAAAGGTCGTTCCTGCACTAGTAAGTGGTAATCAGGAGCTTTAGTTCCTCATCTCAAAATTGGTGATGAATATGTCAAGGTCAAACCTATGAAAATGAGCCCAACTTAAATTTGGACAACCCACTTTGCTTACATGTTGGCCCTTTTTAGATATATACCTAAGTAATGTTGAAGGTGCTTCTTTCATGTGCCTCACATCAATTTCCACCCACATTGATGACTGAACAAGTTTCATGAAGTTTGGAACCAATAAGTCACATGAAATGATAAGTTATAACATTTCTTGAATTGCTTAATTAAGTTAATTGCATTTTGAATGTTGCATAGGTGATGTTTCATATGTTACATAGGTGATGTTTTATAGGTTACATAGGTGATGTTTCATTTGTTACATAGGTGATGTTTCATATGTTGCCTAAGTGATGTTTCATTTATAGCCAACATATGTTTCATATGTTTATCCCATATATAGGCTTATTGACCATGCTTGGTTAATGTAAGTGATTGTGTTTGATCACTAAAACACCTTAGACACACTTAGGATGCAAAATGGAACCATGCTTGTATTCATGACTTGGTCCAAATATGCTTCTAAGTGTTGGTTGGCTTCAAATACCTTTATCATGATGCTGCTTTGACCAAAGTAAAGGAATGGTTCCTGTTCAAGATATGAGGTTTGACCTTCAATAAAAGTGGTAGTTTGGTTTGTGTGCTACAAACTTTGTTTTTGGAGCAAGAGCCAAATCAGCTTGGAAATAAGTCAAATAGGTGCTCGAATATCGAATCTGCGGCTATTTTCAGCCTTGGAATTATTCTAAGTCTGAGATTCGAGTCAATGAGGATTGGTATGCCACGTTCCCCAAAACATGTTAAGTAACTTGAGTTGGTCCTTATAAAAGTTGGAGTTTATACTTCGAAGAAGAGCTCAGAGGAAGTTGGAATCCGTTTGACCAAGTCTTGACCAGAGAATTGGAGCCCAAGCTGAAGCTTGTTAATCCTCTAACACTGCATGGCTATGCTTACTTCTACATCTTGTAAGACTTATAAATTTATCATATTCCTATCTACATGGCTATACTTACTTTGAATATATATCTTGCTTAGTTGAGGTTATCTTCACTTTTGTGTGTGGGCTTATAGAGCGCTTAGCATGCTAGTTTATCGATTGGGCTAAGTAGCCGAGCCTCGTGTAAGCATGGTGCTTATACGATGCTCTACCTATGAGTACACCCTGTTCTCTGGTTGTGTGGTAGTAGCGAGAGGTGACAGCCTAGTCTATCCTTTATAGTCCACACTGAATTGAGTAGGTTCTTAAATTGTAAGACTGTAGTCGCGTTAGTAGAGTTATCCTTTGTGGTGCTCTACCGTCTCAGTGGCGTCCCAAAGTGCACAAGAGTAGAGTGAGTCTTAACTATAGTCAGGTATATATATATATACTTTGATCCTGTAATAAGAATATCATAGAAATGTACCTCACCCTTTGTTCTCCTGAGTTAACTAGTTTACATTATCTTAATAATCTATCCCCTGAGTGTCATTATGCTTAAGTCCTATTATTACCTTTACCCCTTGCTCTAGCTATGATGGTATGTTGACTGATAGATACTCCTTTGATATTCAATAATCTTTACTCCATTGTTTCCCTATGGTAAAATATAAATAATGATACCTAGAATACTCCTAGTAAAATGCTACAATGGTATTCTGTGCACTTACGGAATCCTTCATATTCTATTTGCGTTAATAAATACTGACAGACACCAAGAAGTAGAAGCGCGGACACAAATGTACAAACAAAGTTGAAGCCACTCAAGCTAAGATAAAGAGGTGAATGAATTGAAATTATCTCATGATTTGGATCTACTGAAATTGACACAACATCAGCTCAAAGCTGTATAGCTTTTCATTATCTTTCCAAAAAGTCCAAGATCACCAAAATCGGAGTTCAGAGCTAAAAGTTATGCCCAAAATATGAAGTGTGTTTGTGCTGAAAATGGAGCGTTCGATGCTCCTAGAGAATGGCTAGTTTCAATGGTAACCTACAAAAAAGCGTCGGACCCTGACACAATGGTCCGATGGTCCATCAACGTCCAGTCCGATGATACGCAGAAAAAGGTTTCCAAGGTTCCAACAGCTCTATTTGTATTGGGGCTATATATATGAGTTGCAACTGGCCAAATGAGGTGTACAGGAGTGAGGAAACATACCAAGGGTGTTGCTACATTGTCTTAGTGTCCTCCACATGCATAGTTCTTAGGAAAATATTCGGTGATTAGCATAAGTGCTTTGCGAAGTGCTTAGGTTGATTAGACCATGCTCATATGTGCTTGCTCTAGTCTTAGGCTTAATTGCTAGTGAGGTTTGTATACCTCTTGCTACTTGGTGCTTGTGCACACCATTGTTGTACTCAGAGGGGCTTGTAGTCTTGTGAGACCACACCAACCACTCTTGTGGTGTGGCCATCACCGTGTACCAGAGGAAACATGGCCCGTGGCATTTTAGATGGAAGCTTGATAGTGAAGACGGCAGGGAGCATCAGGGAGAGGCTTGCTAGAAGGCAGGTCAGAATCCACTCGCACGTGGGGAAGGCCCAAGGCTACCTATGGAGTTACCTGACTAGGAGCTTGGCCCTTGCGAGGGATTCCTTGCAAGGGGCTCCAATGAAGAGTAGGGGAAGCCTACGTGCTTCTCGATACCTCGGTAAAAATACCAGAGTTGTAGACGGGAGTTTGCATCTCTCTACCTTACTCTTTAGCTTCCGTATTTATATTGCAATCTTCATTTTGTGCTTTACCTTCCTAGGTTAGTGATAGGCTAGTTGATAGGATTGGAACCTAGGTTGCATAATTCATTTTGTGGTACAGATAGCAACACACCAGTAAAACTGTAGTTACACTTTTAGACAGTTTTTTTCATTTGCGTAGGTTTTGCGAAGGTGAGAATTAGAGGCCATTGTTTACAAGTAGATTTTTAAGTTGCCTAATTCACCCCTCTTAGGCGTTATGGTCCTTTCAAGTGGTATCAGAGCCGATCAGCTCATAATTGGACCCTTGGCTTCACCGCCGTTAAGCTAATGTCATTTATATAGGGAAGGATTGAAACCTCTAGGCCTCCACACTTTGACAGCACTAATTTCCCCTACTAGAGTGCAAGAATGGCTTGCCACCTAGAGGCAGTTGATCTAGGTGTTTGGAGAGTCACCCGCGACGGGATGAAACCCCTTAAAAATCCCGAGAAACCAACCAAGGGTGATGAAAAGGAAATTCATCTTAATGCTAGAGCTAAAAATTGCTTGCTTGAATCCTTTAGCATGGATGTTTTTAACCAAGTGTTCACTTTAAAAAATGGCAAATGAAATTTGGTTAAAATTACATGAGCTCCATGACGGCACAAGTAATGTCCATGAGAAAAAAACATTGCCTAGCTAAACAAAGCTTTGATTCATTTAAAATGAACGATAAAGAGCTTGTTTGTGATATGTATTCTCGTTTTTATCTAATTAGAGCTTAATTGAATAGGATTGACAAAGCTAGGTGATGTGGATATTGTGAGAAAGATCATCTCCATGCTACCACATAGCAAAAATGCAAGCATCATCACCATCCTCCACAAACATGGAGGGACTTAGCAGCATGACCCCAGCCATTGTCATTGGCAAATTGGTGGCATTTGACATGCCACACAAGATGGGTCAAGAAGAGACCACTTTCATCAAGCAAAAAAAACATTGCTCTCACATGTGACAAGCATAAGAAGATGAAGGGCAAGAAAAAAGCAAGTTGCAAGCTCAAGCTCAAGCTCAAGTTTCATCAAGTGAAGATGAAGAAGAAGGTGATGATGAAGAAGAAGAATCAAGTGATGATGGTCACTCTTCCTCCTCTAGCTCATCCATTGATGATGAAGAAAACACTCAAGCTTATACAAGGAGTGGAGAAGTTGATCCAAAAGCTCAATGTCAAGGGTGTGGCCATCCAAATTCAAGATTGCATCTTCACCAACTATTGACACTTCTTAGCATCACTCGCGTTAGGTTGTCATCCCCAAACATGACACCAAGAGTGTGGTTGTATTGTACTCATGCCACTTAACTATATAAAGATATTAAAGTATATATCCGCAAGTGCACAGATAAATACACCCGTTGCAGCATTTTACCCCAAGTTTTTATCCTAGGTATCGTTATTTATATTTAACCAAAGGAGAAACAAACGGAGGGGGCACATATTAATTAAAGGGCTACTCTAACACATGTGATATGAATATTCGAAATCACTATCCTTTTACTCTAAAACAGGAATCAATCAAATAAAAAGAGATAAAAATATATGATAATCAGACCATTCAGATGATATTCCTTAGAGCAGTACTACTATGGCAAAGTTATTGATCAGAATATAAAAGTAAGAGAATAAACTCCTAAGTAATCTGTTAAACTATTAGTCATAATCTACATTGATTAGTGCAATTATATCAGGCAATCATTAGCTAGGTTATCTTATATCCATAAACAAGGAACATCTCCCATTACGAAGCTGAGAAAACAGAGTAAACAAACTAAGTAATGAGACCGCGTTCTACTAAGTTCTACACTCAGGGAGTGGAACTACAAAGGGACTCAACAGGAAATGTCACACCCGCGATCTATCATATGGCCCAGAGTATAGAGTGCATTTTGCAGGTAAACAGTGTATAAGTACCACACTTTACACAATGTTGACCACCCAGCCATGACCTCAATAAGGTGAGTGCTTTTGCAAACATGTGTATAAAACATAATTGATAAAACTATCTATGCCAAATATATAATCAAAGCAGACTAATCTCATAATAATCAAAGGATATAATATAGATTAAGAACAAGATCATATCTAATGTATCAAGAATAATGATCAAGAATAATGAACTAGAACTAGACAATGTTTGAACTAGAACAATTATGAACTAGAACATGAAACAATTAGAACATGAAGAACTAGAAACATGAACTAGATCAAGGACTAGAAGAACTGATAAACTAGATGAATATCTGAAGAACAATGATGATACAAGAGAGAAGAATTGGACCCTCTTGACTAGATCTAGAGCCCAAGGCCGCTTGAATCCTCTACTTCTAATTCTAATCTAGCTATGCCTAGATCTGATGGAGCTCTAAGGAGATGAGAGTTGCTGGTTGGTCTTCTGCTTTCTGGTTGATGATTGATTGAATGAATTCCCCTTTGGAGGGGGTCTGGGGCCTCGTTTATATAGCCCAGAGCATGGAACCGTGGCCCTTGGATCAAACTGACCTTCACGTAGGGTTAGGATGCATCCTTGGAGGCGGTTGAAGTAGCTTGCAAAGGAAGGAGCTGAGGGGCGGCGGCCAGGGGCAGGTCAACCTAGGGTTGAGGCCGGTCGGCCCCACCTGGCGGCGCCTTGTGGTGGCCCTCCTCATGGAGTCCTCTGGTGTCCTCTAGAAGCCTCTTGCGTATTCGTGACGTGGAGATTAGGCCGATTGACGTGGGTTCCTTCTCATGGAAGATATCAATTCCTAAATTATTCTGATAACCCCCTGTAAAATATAGATTCACCAAAACTCATGGAATTTCGTTAGTTGACACCCTAAACCTATGTTGGTGATCATTTATTAGCCCTTTATATATTTATTTTGACCCTTTATTATGGTAGATAACCATCATCAACTCCAACCAAAGAAGAGAGCAAAGAACGAAAGGATGTTATGGATGTGGAATGAAAGGGCATTTTATGGAAGTTTTCCCAAACAAGCCTACACCCAAGACAAAGAAGAAGGCAAGAAAAGCTAAGGCCAAGCCCACACATCAATCAAGACTTGGGATGATTCATCAAGTGAAGATGAAGCCCAACACAAGAGGTGCAGCCGCAAGCACTCATCATCAAGCACTTCACATGTGTGCCTTATGGCATGAGGTAACAATAGTTCATGCTCAAGTGATAGTGATAGTGATGATGAGCTACCTTCTTATGATCAAATTGTACAACAAAATCTTGAATATGCTAAAGTTGGCACTAGACAACAAAAGAAAATAAAAGAACAAAAAGCAAAAGTAGAGAGCGCACAACAAGCTTATAATGTTTCACTTGAGCAATATGAAACCTTTGCCAATCTTAATGTGGCGCTATCTACTAAAATTGAACAAGTTGAGGCTAGTATAACCACAAATGGTAGCACAATTAATGATGAGCAACTTGTAAAGAAAAATGAAAAATTAAAACAAAAGTTAGCTAGCTCACAAGATTCTTATAAAAGTTTGCTTGCTAAGATGGAAACCATGTGCAAACATTGTGTTGAGCTAACTAATAAAGTTGCTAATCATGAAGCCATCGGTGCAAACTCCACCAAGGCATATAAAACTAAAAGTTCAATTTTTGACATGCCTAAAAAAGATGCCTCTACTTCTTGAGATGCAAACCTTCTTGATGCTCTTCATGTTACGTAACTAGATTTAAAGACCATTGTCAAGTGGGTTAGTAAAGATTATGAACCCAAATTCCCCTTCCCATGTTACGTAACTAGATTTAAATTCTTGCAATTTCAATTAGCATCTAGTTCCTTTTCATGCCTAGGTTTGCATTTGCATGTTTAATCTTTTGTCATGCATACACTAGGTAAATCATATGGTAGGGTTGCTCGGTTTCACTCTTAACCCTTGGAGCAAACCTACTTGGTTTTAATTGTTTAGGAGCATGGCACATAGCTCTATTTTTGTACAAGTGGTAACCCTATATGTGCCAAAGTTCAAGTTGTTTTCCCTAAATATCATCTATGAAAATGATTCTCACATTCATGTGATGTCATCTTTCAAAGTGATATTTTGACTTTAAAAGTCAATGTGCATGTCTCCTACAAGTATTCTATGCTTGTATGCACAAATTTAGGGGGAGATTACTCTACAAGTTGGATGCCTTGAGACTAACATTCTTTTCAAGATTATCATGTGTGTAGTGGTCTCATTACAAGGAAAATGGAGTCCCCGGAGATAAGCATCATGCTTATTTCAAAATCCACCATCAATTACAAGTGGTGCCAATCCAATTGGTTTCTACATGTGGTATTTCTAAACCGATATCATTATGTTGACTTCAATTTGGTATATTTATATGCTTTCTCCAAGCATTATATAGATTAAATTCCCTTGTGCATTAAACTACCCATTATGCATGTGCTTTGCCATCCACTATAGGTATGCATACACTTAGGGGGAGCTTAGTCTATGTAATGTGAGAGTCAAGTTTTGTGATCAATTCCACTCCACATACAAAGGATCACAAAGTTTGACCCTCCCTTGTGCTACTCATGTCTTCCTTTTCGGTGTTTGATTCCAAAGGGGGATAATTTGAAGGACCAAAAGCATGCCCAACCCATAATAAATACCAAAGTCACAATTCTTAATTTTTTGTGTTACAAGTGGTATTGAATGGGGGAGAATTTGATTTTTGGAATGATCCAAGAAAGAGAGGAAAGTGGATTATGGAGTTAGTGGGAGGCTTAAGTCCATAATACCACAAGGGGACATTGGCAAGGGCGAGATGAGTTTTCAAGATCCATTCAAGTGTTATCTTTTTAGCATCATATGATCTTGTATTTGCATTGCATCCTAGCAAGTAGATAGTTTTTTTTTCATTTGTTATCTACTATTATTTTCTTGCCTTGGTCGTATTGTTATCAATCACCAAAAAGGGAGAGATTGTAAGGAAAAATGGACCCTTGGCCCATTTAGTTTGGATTATGGTGTTTGATGTACAACATGACCATTTGAACTAATGTTGTTTGCTAGTATACAAGGTATAGTTCAAATGGATGCAAGGTGGACTTTGACTTAGGCAAAGAGGTGATTCGGATGATCAACACCACTAGCAAGACATTAGAAGCTTTTTGAAGACCTGCAAGACACGCTTGAAGTCAAATACACCAAGAAGTAGAAGCATGGACACAAATATACAAACAAAGTTGAAGCCACTCAAGCCAAGACAAAGAGGTGAATGAATTGGAATTGTCTCATGATTTAGGATCTGCTCAAATTGATATGACACCAGCTCAAAGCTGTAGAGCTTTTCATTAGCTTTTCAAAAAGTCCAGGATCACCAAAATGGAGTTCGAAGCTAAAAGTTATGCCCAAAATATGAAAGTGTGTCTGTGCCGCTCCTAGAAAATGGCTAGCTTTAACAGTAACCCATAGAAAGTGTCGGACCCTGACACAATGGTCCGACAGTCCATCAAAGTCTGGTTCGATGTTTGTTGTCTTGTAGGACCACACCAACCACGCTTGTGATGTGGCCGCCACTGTGTACCAAAGGGAACAAGTCTCTCGGTGTTTCGGCCAGAAGCTTGATAATGAAGACGGCGGGGAGCATCCGGGAGAGGCTTGTTGGAAGGCACGTCGAAGACCCACTTGCACGTGGGGGAGGTCCAAGGCTATCCAGGGAGTCACATGACCAGGAGCTTGGCCCTTGCAAGGGCTTCCTTGTGAGGGGCGGCTCCAACGAGGACTTGAGGGAAGCTTGCGTGCTTCTCGATACCTCGGTAAAAATACTAGAGTCGTCAATGGGAGTTTGCATATCACGCACGAAGGTCTTGTGTTCATGTGACCATCGGTTGATCGAGCCCTGGCCATGGCCCTCCTCTCCTTCGGCGCTCCTCCTTGAGCAGGGCGCGCCACGGTGGAGGAGTGGACGCAGCAGGTGCACGCGGTGCGAGGGGCAAGTGCGTCAGGTGTGTGCAGCAATGGAGGGGCACCTAGAGGATGCAGCTGGTGGCTAGGAAACATGCGCTTGCGTCACGAGATGGAGATGAATAGTGCAGATAGAGGGGTGAGGGAAGAAAGGTGACTGCATCAGCCTCTCTCAAATGGAGCCAGCTATGCCGAGAAAAAAACGAACCTCACTTTCGTTTTTCTAGAGCCTCGATCTAGGCTGCTTTGATGAGCGTGCGGGCCAGGCCCAAGGAATGTCCATGCAAACAAACACGACGTGTTGTAGTTGGCGGGCCTATCCCTGGCTCCATTCTAGGCAAACAATCACGCCCATATAGGGCCTATTTGGCATGGCTTCAGAGCCAAACTCTAGGCTAGAGCTGGGATTAGCTAGCCAAGCACCTCAACTCTGAGAAAAGTTGGAGCAGTCGAACTCCATGGAGTTATTGGAGCTCTAGTTCATTCTCTTGGAGGACCTCTTTTCCAGCTCCAGAACCGCCTGAAATAGACCTAGACATGGAGTTTTAAGGAAATTACCTGCTTTTGCCATCGATTACACACTCCAACCCAGCAAACCGTTATTTGTTATGTTTCTGACCCCCGTAGGAACCCTATCCACCAGCGCCCGTGCTCAGCCCATCACCCACGCGTAGTTCCCACTCAACGCCGCCGCCACCACACCTCCACTCCCTCGCCGCCCTCGCCTCCTTTCCCCGCGCCAGCACTCCCCTGGGTTGGACGCATCATTGAAAACTTCCTGGCGGTTAGCCTCATGTGGTCGAGGGCCCCTCGGCCTGTTCCCCCGTAGTGGCCATGGATCTTGTGTGGAGCCGGTGATCTCTCCATAAGATCCGCGCGCTCCCTCGCCGTCCTTTCCTCCAATGGTGGCGCCTCTTCCCACGGCGGATCCGGCAAGCCACGACGCCCATCCCCTCCCTCCTTCCAGTGGTGACGGCGGTGACGCCCCTGCACATCTCGGCAGCCCTTCCACATCGCTCAGCGGGCCCGTGCTGGGGTCCATGGGGGAGGCGGCGCACCTAGCATGGTGGCTTCTCCACCGAGCACCGGCCACCAAACGGAGCCTCAACTTTCTGATCCGGGGTGACGGCGAATGCAGATCCAGTCCATGTATGATGACAGTGGCGGCCCTTTGGAATCCTCAGAGATGGCCATGGTGGATATGAAGACTGCCTTCATGGGTTGGCCGATAACAGCTAACGTGGATCCAGTCTCTGATTTGATCAGTGTGATGGATTTCTGTGCTTCATTTTTTCCTTGGAATTTTTTGTTCATTTTTTCCTTTTTTGTATTTGTTCAATTTTGCTACAAATCCTAAAGCGTCAACTCTTCTCACAGAAATTGTATCTACTGATCTATTGCATTCCAGGAAGATTTTTGTTCAGGATGAATTTGATTTTGTACAAATACGATGGATGTCAGGATCAATGTACATATGTTGAATGTTTTCGATGTTATTGAGTTTTCTTTTGTACAAATATGCTTGTTTTTGCTGCTGGATGCATCATTGAAGTACACTCATGTCAACTAAGGGCAAAGCAGGCAATCCACACTGATAAAACACCATTTTGCAGCTGAGAATACCCTTCTAGCCAACACCCTCTACAGACAGCTCCAACTCCACTTAGAGTCAGCTCCACCTGGATTTCTAGAGTGGAGCTACTCTATCTGGAGTTAGAGTCACGCCAAACAGGCCCATAGTTTACTAAATTTCTATCTTTCTATAATCTACAAGTAGTATGTATTATCTTAGAGCATCTCGAGGAACTTGTAAAAAAATTACTACTCCATCCTATAAAAAGAGCCACGGTAGGACTCGTGCTAGTCAAACTTAGATTTATAGAAAATATTAACAACATTCGTTCAAGATTTTTCTGGATTTGCTTCCGGATCATCCCGAGTCAAATGATCAAAGACCATGGCTTTTTAGAAAGAAATCAAATCAAAGACTGATTTTCGGATAGGGATGACATATTGGCTCCAGAGACTGGCCGAATCTTGTGAACATCAGCAAAAGAAAGGGTACTGCTTGTTCTTGCTATGAACATCAGACCAGGAAACTTCTTCTCTATAGAAAGACCGACCTCAGATTTCCGGTTAGCACCGCCATTCCCTCAGAGGTTAAAGAGAACTTTGAAATCACCACACTCATAAAAATGAGGACGATAACTAAATAAGCCCACTGTCTTGCGGGAGATTGAAAAACGGAAGGCACAATGATTCAATTGTAGCATATTAAACTCAGAAGCAACACCGCCCAGAACTAACCGAAGAAGAGAACCAACTTAACCCTCCAAAAGCTAGAATTTGCAGCAGCCAAAAGAGGCCAATAGGACGAAAGAAGCGCCAGGTGAAATGACAGGGAGACCAAACTTATGCCAAAGACCAGTCAAACATCTGCTCCTTTAGTATGGATACGGAAATCCAAATGCATGCCTAAGCTCTTCGCCGAAGAAGGATACAATTGTGTGCTTTGTCATGACAATGTGGAAGAGACTTTGATGCCTGTCCTGCTCCGTTTCCCAATCAGCTTTCGGCTTTACACGTCAGGAACAGAGAGGGATAGCCAACATGAAAACTAGTGAAGGTGCCTCTCTTCTTGCCTTGTGCGTGCATCTCTGACCATGATTGCCTTCATTCTTGACAGCTGAGTCGGGAAACCGGGGTGTTTCAGTGTTTGCACGTGCAGAAGAGGAAAACCGGGGTGTTTCAGTGTTTGCAAGACTCTGCAGCTCTAAACAAGACCAGTCGGCAGTCGCAATGACTAGCTGGTCCGCGTTCGCGATCCGACGGAATCGATGTCAAAACAATGGCGAGCGACCGCAAGTCCGCAAGCAAAGACAGGGCCAGGCAATCAGGCATCCTTAAATTATCTGCAAACGGACAAGCCTGCAAGTTTTTTAAACGCCTGTAAGGTTTTTCCATGTCCGTTTCCCCGGCGAGTAGCTCTCGTTGACGCCGGCGATGCCGCTCCGTCGAAGATGAAGCGGCTAGGGACCCACAGGCAGAGCCAGCCCATCAGCAGAAGCAGGTCACTGTTCCTATTCTCCTGCACGAGCTCAGTCCTTCAGTCAAAACCCGTCTCGACAGCCCGGCCTGCCTCATCTGGCTCCTACTGCTCCTTGTAGTACCAGTCACAGATTGGTTTTGTTTGGTGAAGAAAGACTGGCACTCGTCTTGCTGAGTTTGTGAAGAAATTCTCGTTGCCTGTGACAGCCGTCGTTTTGAGTCTCGCTCCAGGTGGCAACTTGGAAGTGGTGGCACCGCGACAACGGACATGCATTTCCACCAGTGCGTCTCTTCCGCCTTCGCCATGTCCAGGCAGCACGACGCCTCCGACGACGGTGGCATCCCCGCCGCCGAGGCGCCGGCAAAGCGCCCGCCCCTTAACAAGTACGCCCTCGCCTGCGCCGTCCTTGCTTCCATGAACTCCATCCTCCTCGGCTACGGTACGTGCACGCATGACGCGTACAATTCCATGCACTCGTTGCCATATGCGCACCACGTACGTGTACAGCCAATCTATTACTCACTGTACTCAAGTTCTGATCCTCCTTTTTCTGTATGTATGTATGTATGTATGCAGATGGGTCGGTGATGAGCGGAGCACAGCTATTCATGAAGCAGGACCTCAAGATCAGTGACACGAAAATCGAGGTCCTCGCCGGCATCCTCAACATCAACTTGCTCGTCGGCTCGCTCGTGGCGGGCCGGACGTCCGACTGGATCGGCCGGCGGTACACCATGGTGCTGGCGGCGGCCTTCTTCTTCGCGGGCGCGCTCATCATGGGCCTCGCCCCGGGCTACGGGATCCTCATGCTGGGCCGCTTCGTGGCGGGCGTCGGCGTCGGGTACGCACTCATGATCGTGCCCGTGTACACGGCCGAGGTCGCGCCCACGTCGGCACGCGGCCTGCTCACGTCCTTCCTGGAGGTGTTCATCAACACGGGGGGTGCTCCTCGGGTACGTGTCCAACTACGCCTTCCACCTCGCCGGCATCCTCAACATCAACTTGCTCGTCGGCTCGCTCGTGGCGGGCCGGACGTCCGACTGGATCGGCCGGCGGTACACCATGGTGCTGGCGGCGGCCTTCTTCTTCGCGGGCACGCTCATCATGGGCCTCGCCCCGGGCTACGGGATCCTCATGCTGGGCCGCTTCGTGGCGGGCGTCGGCGTCGGGTACGCACTCATGATCGTGCCCGTGTACACGGCCGAGGTCGCGCCCACGTCGGCGCGCGGCCTGCTCACGTCCTTCCCGGAGGTGTTCATCAACACGGGGGGTGCTCCTCGGGTACGTGTCCAACTACGCCTTCCACGGCCTGCTCGTGCACCTCAGCTGGCGTGTCATGTTCCTCGTCGGCGCCGTCCCGCCGCTCTTCCTCGCCCTGGGGGACCTCGCCATGCCGGAGTCGCCGCGGTGGCTCGTCATGCAGGGCCGCATCGGCGACGCGCGCCGCGTGCTGGCCAAGACTTCCGACTCCTCCGCCAAGGCCGAGGAGCGGCTCGCCGACATCAAGAAGGCCATCGACATCCCTGATGGCGTCGGTGACAACGACGACGACGACGTGGTGGTAGTCGCTCGCAGGAGCAAGCAGGGCAGCCATGGCCAAGGGGTTTGGAGGGACCTCCTCATCCGCCCGACGCCGCCCGTGCGCCGCATACTGATCGCCTGCCTCGGCCTCCAGTTCTTTCAGCGGACCTCCGGCATCGACTCCGTGGTGCAGCCCGAGGGTGTTCGAGAAGGCCGGGCTCAGGTCGAACAACAACTCCCTGGGCGCCACCATGGTGGTGGGCGCGTCCAAGACGCTGTTCATCCTGGTGGCCACGTTCTTCCTCGACCGCGTCGGGCGGAGGCCGCTGCTGCTCACGAGCGCGGGAGGGATGGTGGTGTCCCTAGTGACGCTGGCCTCGGCGCTGTGTTAAAATAAACCATGACATGTTGCCACGCTGCGGTGCATAGTAGTGTCCATGGTGCGTTACGTCGCAGTTGGACATGCCATAGTCAAGATGGAACCAGTGCTGCGCATGGAGGTTGCGGAGACGCTATGGTCAAGATGGAACTAGTCCTGCGCATGGAGGTTACCAGGAATGCTCCATCTTCGTTGTCCGTGGTGTGCGCATGAGGTTGTCAGGAATGTTTCATCTTAGTTGTCCGTGGTGGTGTGCATGGCTGTTTTAGTCATGGGTTGTTAGGAGTGAGTAGTGTGTGTATGTCTATTTTGAGAGAGTGAGTGGTGTGCGTGGTAGCCGGTTCGCTTGGAGAAGCCGTGATGTCCGAACGAGCTAGAGGCTCTCGACATCACTGAGCGTGTCATGCGGATCATGACATGAAGGTCCTAGTGAGTCCGTGGCCTATATGTAGCCCATGTATTCCTCTCTGCAAAATTGCCAAGTCCAGTGAATAAAGAAAAGAGCCAAGATACAGGCGAGTTTGTTGCCGCGGCGTTCATCGCCGGAAAATCTACCGTATTCTTGTTCCACCTCGCGTTCGTGTGCGTGTGTGTTCCTGGGCAAAGCCAACAATTGGTATCTAGAGCTAGGTTATCGAGAGGTGTTTGTGCACTAGGAAGATGGCCGGTGATAGTGAGAAGGGTGATAGCAGTTCGCCGCGTCACACTGTGGTGGAGCGCATCTTCGGCAGCATGGGGGAAGTCCCAAAGCTGATAAAGACAAACTACCACGAGTGGGCGCTCGAGATGCAAGTCAACATGGGATGCCGTGGAGAGCGGCAACGCCGAGCGTGGCAAGGATCGAAGGGCGTTGGCCTTCATCCTCCGCAGGGTGCCACCGGAGATGAAGTCCGGGCTCTCCACGAAGAAGAGCGTAAAGGACGCATGGGCGGCGATCAAGTCGCTGCAGATGGGCGATGAGCGCGTGCAGGAGGCCAAGACGCAGTACCTCCTCAAGCAGTTCGAGCTCGCGGCGTTCAAGGACGGCGAGGCGATCGATGGCTTTGCCATGCGGATCGACTCCCTCGCCGCGGAGCTGCGCGCACTCGGGGAGAAGATGGAGGACGAGCGCGTCGTCAAGAAGATGTTGCGTGTTGTGCCAGCAAAGTACAACCAGATCGCGTGCTCCATCGAGATGTTCGCCGACCTAAAGGAAATGTCACTCGACGCACTTGTTGGGCGGCTGCGCGTGGCGGAGGAGCGATGTGGTGGCAGCATCGAGTCGGCTATGGACGGCGTCGGGTGCCTACTACTCACTGAGGAGCAGTGGAAGAATCGCCGGCGTCAGCGCGGCGGCAAGCAGCGGGCACGCGTTGGTGAGGGAACCCGTCGTGACAACGGCGAGAGGTGCGCTCGCCGGAATGACGACCACAGTGACGACGATATCGACGACAATCGCAGCACCACGAGCTCGGGAAGCAGGCATAACGGGAGCCGTTACCGAGGGCGATGCTTCGAGTGTGACAAGCGTGGCCACAAGGCCAAGGACTGCCCTGCGAAAAAGAAGGAAACAGCTTTACTCGCTGATATCGATGACGAGCCTCTCATGTAGGCTGGGTGTACATGATTTAGGGGGTGATTGTTACAATAAACCCTGGCATGTTGTCACGATGCGGTGCATGGTAGTGTCCAGAGTGTGTTACGTCGCAGTTGGACATGCCATGGTCAAGATGGAACCAGTGTTGCGCATGGAGGTTGCGGAGACGCCGTGGCCAAGATGGAATTAGTCCTGCGCATGGAGGTTGCCATGAATGCTCCATCTTGGTTGTCCGTGGTGTGCGCATGAGGTTGCTAGGAATGTTTCATCTTAGTTGTCTGTGGTGGTGTGTATGGCTGTTTTAGTCATGGGTTGTTAGGAGTGAGTAGTGTGTGCATGTCTATTTTGATAGAGTGAGTGGTGTGCGTGGTTGCCGGTTCGCATGGAAAAGCCGTGATGTCTGAACGAGCTAGAGACTCTCGACATCACTGAGCGTGTCATGCGGATCATGGCATGAAGGTCCTGGTGAGTCCGTGGCCTATATGTAGCCCCTGTATTCTCTGCAAAATTGTCAAGTCCAGTGAATAAAGAAAAGAGCCAAGATACAGACGAGTTTGTCGCCGCGGCGTTCATCGCTGGAAAATCTACCGTGTTCTTGTTTCACCTCACGTTCGTGTGCGTGTGTTCCTGGGCAAAGCCAACACGCTGCACGCCATCGACCGGCTCCCCGAGGGCCATGCGACGCCGCTGGCGGGCGTGAGCATCGCGGCGGTGCTCACGTTCGTGGCGTTCTTCTCCATCGGCATGGGCCCCATCGCGTGGGTGTACAGCTCGGAGATCTTCCCGCAGCGGCTCCGCGCGCAGGGCTGCGCGCTTGGCACGGCGATGAACCGAATCATGAGCGGCGCCGTCACCATGTCCTTCATCTCGCTCTACAAGGCCATCACCTTGGCCGGGAGCTTCTACCTGTATGCCGGCATCGCTGCTGCCGGCTGGCTGTTCATGTTCTTCTTCCTTCCGGAGACGAGGGGCAGGAGCCTGGAGGACACCGAGAAGCCCTTCGGCGGTGGCGACCACGGGGAGGACAAGGAAGATGGACATGATGGGCAGAGGAAGTCCACTGAGTTGAGTAGTAGCCAACAGCAGGGAAAAATTTATCGGCGATAAAATTTCGATAAACCCGATAATTACATTTATCGCTGAGGTCCGATAAATTTTATTTATCATCGAGATTCCAAATTTCACTAGTTTACCTACATGAAAGTGTGATATTCTATTATATCAATACTATTATGTGCTAGTTCTTAACATTAAATGCTTTAGAGACAACTTATATAATTTTCTAGAGAAATTAGGTATTTTTTGTTTTATTTTTAACCGAGAAATTTTCCGATAAATACAATAAACCCGTTTATCGGTGACCTCCAGTTTTTTTTTTTTTTTTTTTTTTTTTTGCTACCGGTAATGTGAACCTTGGCCAGCAGTGACCTGATGTGCTAGTACGTACGCACGCTAGTATTGTACAACACAAACTGCCGAGTTGGGAATGTGGTCCGATTTGTCAATTCGCAAGGGAACGTGCGGCAAACCTGCGCGAACTGAACGCATGCACAACCTGACATATCCTCTGTAGAAAAAGAAACTTTATGTCACTCGCGCGTTTCTCCCTCTCCAACACCCGATTTTTCCACCCTGTCGAGTATAATACGTGAAGGACCTTTCCACCCTGCCGAATCCGGCTAATTCTGTAATTACTGATTAGGGACCCATGGCCATGGGAGATCTTCAGCAACATGGTCTTTTTTTTTGTGACTTAGACCTTCCATTCATGGATCAACAGGATTACAGTCAAGAGTCATCAGATGATCTACACAGGCTGGAGCTAATTGCCACTCGGCCAACCTATTATCATCTGAGACCTGTTTTGCTAGAGTATGAGCAACTCGGTTACAAGAGCGGCTAATATAGAAGATAGAAAAATCCACAAAACATAAACTACTCTCCCGAATTTCCCTGATGATTGGCGCAATCCGCGATCTTTGGGTGGTGCTGTCCCTCCATAGTTTCATAAACTTCTGGCTATCGGTCTCCAGAATGAGACGACTCAACCCTTTTCGTTGAGCCAAAGCAACACCATCCCTGCAGGCCAGAGCTTCCAAAGTCAGGGCGTCCCGTAGAACAGCTCCTGTTGCTCCATGCCCTTGATGCGGATAGAAGGCAGCAACAGGGTCAAGACTCAAAGAGGACTCGTTGCCAAATTTGGGTCTTGAGTAATGGCAACTGAAACTGTGAAATTGTTGCTGATTCTATAAATTGAAGCGTTGATTATGACTGTAAGGTAGCTTGTCCTGTAAAGCCTCTCGTACACCGATACGCTGGCGGCTGCTTGATATTTCTTGCACAACGACGCAGAGAGCAAGATCTGACCATAAGCAACCAAAATTTGGACGTCTAGAAATGTTATATTAGCCAGAGTCGCCGTTTTGCAGCTGGAGTCGGGGGTAGGGGTTTTAAAATCGTTACCCATAGTCTGGCGGGGCGAAGGAGTGTTCACAATTCCTGTTCCATCTTTTCAGGAGTAGAGATTCAACGCAGAGGCAACGCTAGGGAGCAGCTGCCAATGCAAAAACACACACAATGAGGTACCTTTAGGGAGGAAAAGTTGCACGGGAAGTTAGACACTTTCACTGTTTAGGTTGCATTTTTCAGTGCCATAATAACAGAACCAATTCAAAACTCTCGGCTTTGTTCTTGTACTGGATATATGATGAAAGCTAATCTACCTATCGTTAGATGTGCTATCCTCTCGGCTGGGAATGGCTGGCAGTGTACGGTAAACCATTTAGTGTCTCCAATCAAGAGTAAAGTCTGTCTAACAATATGACACTTGATAGAGGACTTGTTGCATACACGAAATAGGTAAACAACTACAGCAGGCAAGGGAAGGCATTCTATCGAGCAAGTTACCAGGTCAAGCAACAATTTTTGAAACCTAAGCAACATAAAATTCAGAAACTAATATACAACAATACTGGAATGGTGAAAGAAAGATTTGGATGAGATTGTCAACCAAATAAGGAAATCATTCTTCTCTTTATACCCCCCCCCCCAATCCAAAATGAATATTGTTCTCTCTTTGTAAGGGGTCAATCCATCTCACCTTACACCAAATTATATAAAAAAGATTTTAATAGCTATGATGCGTAATAAGTATCATTAGATGGATAATGGAACCTCTTTATAGGTCTTGTCCATTTTTATAATATACCTCTTTTGGAGATACAAATGTTGATAATATTTTTTTATAAGAGCAGGAGGAGGCATGAAGGCTGCAGATGCCCTGCCTTAGCCAGCACTGTTTTCTTCCCCATCGTTGTAGTGGGATCCAGGGAAAAAATATCGGCCGGTAGAATCTGAAATTTTCGAGATATCCCGTTTACTGGCTGGGTCCGAAATTTTTCCTCTATCGTCCGAAATTTACATATTTTTAAAATTTTGTCATCCAAATAGACGTCAAAGTCCACCCAATACTCTAACCTTAATCCATGTTTAATTTTCTCTCCCCTTCTCTTCTAAGTTCAAGTTGTCACCGCCGCAACACACTTAGCACGCTCCAGCCATGTCACTGCCCTCCTCATTGAATAAGCAATTGATAATATGTTTTATTTAGTTTTTTATGTTAGATTGTTTAGAAACGATTTATGCGTTTTCCTGAACAAAATGAGTCATTTTTGTCTAAATTTCTTCCAAAATTTTATTTATATCGCTGATAAATTTTCGATATATCCGATATTTCCGTTTATCGGTGACCACCGAGATTTTAAAAATACCGATAGGGAAAACCTCGGTGGGATCCATGCGGATTGATCCCGCGAGCAGCGAGCGCCGGGATGGAGATAGCACGGGTGCAGCAGCGACCGTAGGCTGCAGATTTCGACATGGCATCGCATAGGCCTACACGCCGCCGCGGTCGAGGTCGACCCACGCCACCTCCTCGTTCACGCACCACTCTCCTAGAGTCATGGCACTGTGCGCGCGAGTGACCGGCCGGTAGATGGATAGGTGCCTAAGATGGGCAACAGGGCAAGGGAGGGACTTACTGTGATGTACAGGTCATAGGGCTTCGACGTGAACGCGTAGGCAATCCACAGGCTGGAGTTCACCAAGAAAGCAAAAGCCATGGTTAGGGACAGGTTCTCAACGCTCCCTGTCTCTATCACTCTTTTCTGCAATAACAAGATTTTAGGTTAGTACAAAAGGAAGAGGAAGAGGGATAGGTTAATATGAAAGGAAGAGGAAGAGGAAGAGGGAGAGGGAGAGGGAGAGGGGGAGAGTGGCGCAGCTTACCGTGATGGAAAGCAGGGAGCCATACATGATGATCCCACTGGCGACTCCGACATATCCGAACACCATGTGCGTCCAGCCGAACCCCAGCCCCGCCACCAAGCTGACGGGCACCAACAGGGCGAGGAGCACGGCAAGAGCATTCCGGCGGATCATCCCATCAGAGAACCAGATGTAGATCCCCACATAAATGCCCTCAATAACCATCCCAACACTATTGATTATGATGACGAACGTGCTGTCCGGGTGGACAGTACCATAGAACGTCCAAATCATACAATTCAGCAGGGCCATGGGTTAGGGGAGGAACGAGTAGCCCTGAACAGAACCTTCCCAATAGATGCTCATGAAGTTGGTAGGGGGTTTGAAATCGTTACCCGGATTCTGGCAAGGCGAAGGAGTATTGATGATTCCTGTACCATCTTTTTAGGAATGGAGATTCAATGCATAGGCGGAGCTAGGAGGCAGGGGCCAATGCCTCCCCCCCCCCCCCCCCCCCCCCCCCCCCCCCCTAACGTCACTATAATGTTTTTTAGTTAATATATAGCTTAATAGTCTATGTTAATATAAAAAAGATATGACAAAATATTCTTGTCATATGTATTTATTGATGCCTTCTAGAAAAGAAATCATACAAGACATAATTAAAATAAAATATCTAATTCAACAGATTTGTTTGCCTTCCATATTAGGACATATTTAATAAAATTTTATATTTTACTAATATATGTTTCTTTATATTTTATATTTTACTGAACCCATATTGAACTAGTAATAATAATTCAATGGTATTCAATAAATTATTATCGATGACTAACAAGGTGTAGTGGTGGAACGAAGGTTACAGACCAGGGCTAATTAATGATGTTTTGTTTTTCTCTATAACATTCAGTATTATTTTCTTTTAGTTTTTTAGTTTTATTTGGTTGTTACGTACTCCCTCTGTCCTAAAAGAATATTGTCATAGGTTTAGACTAAGTTAAAATTTCTTAAGGTTGTCCGTTTTTATAAAAAAAAATATTATCAACATTTGTATCTCCAAAAGAGGTATATTATAAAAATGGACAAGACCTATAAAGAGGTTCCATTATCCATATAATGATACTTATCCATCTAATGATACTTATTACGCATCATAGCTATTAATATTTTTATATATATAATTTGGTGTAAGGTGAGATGGATTGACCCCTTATAAAGAGAGAACAACATTCATTTTGGATTGGCGGGGATATATTGTTGCCATGTATTTTGTAATGTGTATGCTGATTGTAACAACCCAGAAATTTCCAGGAAACAAAAATCACAACTGCAAAAAAAAATTTTCTAAAAATAAACCTATGTTTGGTGAGGTGTCATATAGGAAACCTAACCTAGTTGCACAAGTAGCACCTAAAATAGCTAACTACATCTTTGCATTTAACCAAACATGCTTGAGTTGGATTTTATGTTCTTTGAATTGAATTAAAAACAACAACATTTCTTGAATTAATTGCTTAAGTAAATAAATATAGAAATATAAACCTATCAAATAGTTGGGAACCAAAAATATATTTAGGAGGACCCACTATGTTATACAAGTGTGGGCAATATGCATTCTCACATACAAATGCATGACATATTTAAAATGGAGAAAATACAAAATAGAAAAGCTTTTTGAATAAATCAGAAAAAGGAAAATGAACCTCTCTCGGCCTACCCCGCCATCTGGCCCAGCCCAACTCGCGTGCCCGATTCCATTCACGCGCACACCCGCGCGTGGGCCGGCCCAGCAAAGTCGCTGCGGCCTCGGCCGCATTGCCGACGCTACGCAGGAGAAGCCGCACCCCTGCGTCATCGACAGCTGGACCCCGCTGCTCTCACTCGCTGACGGGCGGGACCCGCCTTCATCCCCTTCCTCCCGCCCGACCGAATCCCCTGCTTTGAACGGGAACAGAGACAGCGAGGGGACAGGGTCACGCCCCGCGCGAGGGAGGGATTCCCTCGGTTCCCTTTGCCCCCTCTAACAGCCGTGCGCGCCAAGCCACAATCTCGGTCCCGCACGCCAGTCGCTTGCGCTCGCCAAACATGCACCGCGCGCGTGAAGCCGATGCCGCCATGGCCGCGAAACCGGCTGACACCGCCAACCGTTTGTGGTATTCGATTTTGGCATCTCCAATTCGAATCACGCCTCTTCTAATCGCCCTAGCACCAGCCAAGGTAGCATATCGACCCTTCGTGCCTTCCGATTGCCATCGCACCGTCCGCCTTGCCATGGGCGAGCGCGGGGTATAAAGCTCCACCCCGTGTCGTGCCCAAGCCCCTTCCAATCCTTTCGCCACCACCTTGGTGGTACCACCGCACCGTTCCAGAGAGGAGAAAGGGAAGAAGGGAAGAGAGGCAAAGGAGGAGCCACAAGGAGGAACTAGGACTGCGGGGGCACTATCCGAGCTCGTCGAAGACGAAGGCGACATTGGAACCCCTCTTCTCCACCACCGGTCTGCACTACATGGCTTCACGGCTACACAGCATCAACTCGCCCTGCATCGGTATCCTTTCACCATCGCCACCTCTGGTGAGTCACCGTGCCCAGCCCCTCTCACCCCGATCACCACTGTGACGTGCACCGGCATCGCCACGACCACTTCGTATCAGAGATGGCCATGGCGAGGCCGTGAACACCGCTGCACATGCACGCGCACATCGTTAGGCCTAGCCAGTGACCGTTTTGCTCACCAAGGGCCAGTGAACGCCAAAGGCGGCGCGTCGCGAGCCATGCTCGCCATGGCTAAAGCTCGCCATGGCAAGGTCATGTTCTCGCCGTGATAACGCAGTAGAGATGGGAGGAAGAGAGCTACCGGATTCGCCTTGGCGAAGGACACACATGCGCACCTTGAAGAGAAGGAGGGATCCCCAGAGGCCTGTCCGGCGGTGTTCCGCACGGTCGGAGCCGTCGAGCCGCCACCACCGCAGAAGGTCCTATTGGAGCCCAATTTCATCGTTTTGACCCCACCTTCGTACTCCTTTTGCGGCCGCGAAACGGTAGGAGACCTTATCACCCGAGCCAAGTCACCGTGGAGGCCTTGCCGCCGCTCACCGCACCGGTCGAGCCGCCACCGCCATGAACAAGCCCCCTAGACACTCCAATCCGCACTGTTAACCCCTCTAATGAGTTCCATGAGACCACATGGTGCCCTCGGGCCTACGAATTTTGCCCTTGAGCCCTCAGAGCGCGAGCTCGGCTACTCGCCGCCGGTGAGAGCGTGGCCGGGGAAATGGGAAACAAGGGAAGAGGAGCAGAGAAGCGACTAGGTGCCTTCGGTGCACCTGGTGCACGAGGGCCAGAGAAGGGAAGGGGGAGAAATGGACCTCGTCCACGATGAGCCTAGCCAAGAGGTCCATGGACCATCCCTGCGAGACCACCATGAGCCGAGCGCACGAACCCACAGCCCTTTTGAAATCCGGAGCGCGACGTGGCACAGCCAGGAACCAACATGTGTCCGGGCCGGCCCAACCCAGACCCAGCCCTGACCCAGCCCACCAAGGCCCGGTCTCGGCCCGGTCAGCGTTGACCGTTGACCAGTCAACGGGACCCACATGTCAGTAACTCGCTCTGTTTCGGCCAATCAGAGCTTGACACGTGTCACTGCCTGAAATTTTCTTTTCCTTTTTCTTTTCTAGAAAATCATTTAATCTTTAGAAATTCATAACTAATTCATTTTAACTCGGAAAAATACCAAACCAGTTTCTAAATTTTTCTAAAAAGGAGCTCTACATCTTAGGCTTGTGTTTGAGTGCATTTGGATCTTTTGAATTTCTGTTGCTTCTTTGTATACCTCTATAGGAGTCGTTAATGCGACTCTACGTTACGATTAACAGAGCCGGAGGACCTGCCGACTAAGGAGTACGACCCCGACTATAGCAAGGACTTGGGTGACGACCTGCCAGGTGCCACGCCCCACCTATCTCCGTAGAACCTATTAAGCATGCAAATATAGAATTGCTAGCACTTTACTTTTTGTATATTATTATTGATGATAGGCTGCATGGTAGATGCTTTACTTTGAGCCCTTTACCTTGTCGTAACCTTACTCCTGCTCACCCTGCTGTTAGGCTAGATGCTCGCATGTTACATATTACTACTTTTACCACTCGCATTATATCTGTGATGTGATGCCAGTGAGTGAGAGGCGTATATGTGTAAGGCACATAGTGCCGAGAACTTGATAAACCTGACTAAAGAACTGGGGAGATCTTGGTGTGCGTCTTGGGTGAGTGGTGAGGGTTGAGTCGATCGGACAGGATCCTACGATGAGTCTTTGGGGCAAGTCTTGCTGGAGGGGTGCGACCTGGGCATCCCTCACGAGAGATACCTGTGGAGGGTATATTTGGGAGGTGAACTGGGGTGTTGGTTATCCCTGGTGGAGGTGCTGTCGTGGCACGGGGAAGACGGTGTCTCCCCCTTGAGAAGATATCCTATCTGGTCACCCTAAGGACTTATATGTCTTGAGAACCGGAACCATGGGACCTTCGTGCACACCACTCGCTCTCGATGGGCGGGAGACGATTACCCGACTGACTAGGGCGGTACCACTACTACTAGGTTGGAAGGTGATAGTGTAGGGAGGTACGGGCATGGGGGACCCACACCCTCCTAAGACAGCGTAGTGACCTTGGGGGCCCGGTACTATGTCTCATAGTCTCAGTGTTTCGGTGGATGCCAGGGTGGCCCAGGGCTGAGTGGTAGGGTGGTACTGTACCGGTTGGAAGGCAGTCGGAATCAGCCTAGACGAGCCGGATCGTCGAGGATGGCGATCTTGTGGATTACCAGGTGTACACGCTCTGCAGAGTTGATCGATCTATACGTATAGCCGCGTCCGTGGATATGGACACTCCCATGACCTACGCTTCACTTGATTAGAGAGAGGAGTCCTTTCTACCTTTCCCCCGGGTTTTGTGTTGGATTCCGGCTTTGGTCGTTGAGACGAGATCTGAGCGGGAGTCAATCTCGTCGCCTAGAGGGAGAGTGAGATGAGATGTGTTGTGTGTGGTGGGATTGGGAAAATGTGTGACTAAGATGAGTTAAAAACTGAGGAATATCTTATTAAAATATTAACTACTTGCATAGGAAACCCACATCCTAAGTAGGTCTCTTTCTACTTTCCTCAATGCATTCCACTTTCCACAAAGCATTGCAAGCATAGGGTGGGCGATGCGTGGCTAGTACCAAGTGTACTGATAGATTTTTGACAGGTTCCGAGCCCGAGTATGACTACGAGGGCGATGATTGGGAGAATTAGAGGGTCTGTTCTACGCTCAAGCTGGTTCTAGAAGATCTTTTTCCGCTGCTATCTAAGTCGGATGCTATTCCAGATGCTTGTGTGAGTGTGTTCCGCCCTACGAGGCGAAGAGAATAAATTATGTAAAACTCTCTATTGTACTCTGATATTCGTGCATGACTTTATGTATCGCTGAGATTTGGGTAAATTGATGGAATGTTTCATCATTTTACACTTCATTTCTGTGGATTTCCCTTCGTGGAAATCAAGGACGTTTCAGTTGGTACTAGAGCCATGCTGACCCTAGGACGGACCCACAGGATTGGACAATAGTTTTAGGGAAGATCTTGACACTTTCGGTTATATTACCGACCGTGCTGCATTTTCGTGCATGGCTTATCTCATTTTCACACTCTCTTACCTATATTTCGTTCTACCTTACCTATCACATCGCTCTGTTCCACCCTGAATCAGCCTGTTTCACTTAAGAATTCATCAAGTATCACTCTGAGTTACAGTGATTCGCCTTGTCTTACCAAGTTTCACTCTGAAATACTCAAGTTACTACATGCACAACAAGGTACTGACTCCGTCTTACGGTTAATTTGCAGATGGCCCCTGTTGCCGAGCTCCCTATGGATGGACTCGCCTACCATGGGTTCGCCACGATCTTGTACGACATGCTGGACTCACTAGGCGTTCCCACAGAGCAGATCGAGTACGTGTGCCGGGGTGAGCCTGGACCCGATGGGTTCAAGGGCCATATCGTGGTCCACCTCAAGGTCCCCGCCAGCGAGTTCATACCCGTGTTGCATGCCTTCGAGACACTAGAGGTGGAGAACTCTATTGCTTCGTGCGTACAGTCCGTCTCACGCACAGCTCTTCGCAGTGTGATGCGTGACGCATATGACTACCTCAAGACGGGACCGTACCGCCTACTGCCTGCCGCTTTGGACCTGAATAGGTTCTTAGAGCCACAGATCACTGCTGCAGATCGTGCTGCGCGCGATGAGGTCGACCCCTGTCTGAGGGCCTTCGCGCAGTACATCATCGCCTAGGATCGGTACATCATGGATGTAGAGATGCAGAACTGCCGCTACCGAGACCTCCTGTTCCGTTGCGACGAGGAGTTCCTCAAGGTGGAGCGCAAGGAGGGGGAGATGGTCGGCAAGATCGAGGAGGAGCGCATGGGCTATGATAGGATGAAGACCTTCTACGAGAACCGTGAGCAGTCACTTCGGAAGGAGATCGCCAATCTCAAGGACAAGGTTGGGGAGGCTGAACTTCGCCATGACTATCTTGAGTCCAAGGTGCTTGAGTGTGAGGATTGGATTGAACGTCAGAGGCTTACCCTGAGAGAGCTCCACGAGAAGGAGAAGCAGCGTGGCTTCAGGAAGCTTGCCCTGGAGGCCCGTTGCAACACAATAGAGAAACTAGCTGTGGAGGCTGCCGTTACCACCACCTACAACATGCACCACTTGGTTCACTACATTAAGAGCACCGAATATCTTTAGGACAAGGTGAACCGCATCAGTCAGGCTTGGATCGATGCTGATCGTAAGCGTGTCCAGGAGATCGGAAAGGTTCAGGACGTCCTCTTACCTGGGATGCGCAAGAAACCGCGCAGACAGCCTTTCCACGTTGAGGCCACCAAGCTCAACTTCAAGGCTTGCCCGACTGAGGGTTATTCAGAGGTTCCGAGGACTGAGATGCTGGAATATGCTCTCACTTACGTCGCGAGGATCCACCACTCCGACGACGAGCTTCGTGCTATGGAGGGCACTCTCGAGGCTTCCACTTCTGGTCCTTCTACACCACCCGCCACTCCCGGATAGGAGTAGTCACCTTTTTCACATAATCATGTAATAAGGTAGTAGTAGACATGTTGAGCCCTGTGTGGCCAGAGTTATGATGATGCACTTAAGGAGTAATGTAGGATGTCCCACTTTTGGAGCTACCTGCGAGTAGCACGATTCCTGCGAATCTGTTAGTGTAGCTACTGGAGATATCGCTATGTAATAAATTAATGTAATAGATGTTTTGGATCTTATCGCATCTTATGGTTCTTATTGCATCTTTGTATGAGTGTTGGATAGCTATCTCTTTTTAAATTGATAAATCACATAACCATGCATCTAAAAAAATGTTAAACAACGATCTGACCCTACAGAGAGATGTCTTGCCGCCGATCCGCTCGTCTGAACAACCGCTCGCTTTCTCCCGCGCCTATGGCCTGTGGTCGTGGTCGAGGCCATGGAGGAGACCGGGGAGTTCCCTTCGGTGTTGGGAAGGAGCCTGCACCAGAGGAGCCTGCACTGGGGGCGGGTGCCGCCCAACATCTTCGAGAAGAAGCACCGCCGCCGCCACCACCACAGTTGGCGGAGGTGATGGACCGCCAAACCCGCCTCTTGGAGACACTGGCTCAGGGAATGCTTCACCGCCACGGGGGTCCTCCCAACGACTTCCAGCGGAAGTTGGAGGGTTTTCTCAAGCTGAGGCCTCCTACTTTCGACACCGCCGACGATGACCCCATCGCCGCTGAGGACTGGCTCCGTGAGATGGAAAAGAAGTTGGACCTCACCACCTACACTGACGAGGAGTGCGTGGGGGTAGCCACCCACCAGCTCACTGGCGCTGCACGCGCATGGTGGGACAGCTACTGTGACGCCCATGAGGACCCGGGGAGTATCTCTTGGGAGGAGTTCGCCGAGGCATTCCATGAGCAACACGTGCCTGAGGGCGTAATGGATGCCAAGGTAGAGGAGTTTCGCAACATTTCCTAGGGCTCCCAGAAGGTTCAGGAGTACACTACTCGTTTCACCCGCATGATGAGGTATGCTCCAGGTGAGACCGATACCGAAAAGAAGAAGATGTACTGTTTCAAGAAGGGGCTGAACTCTCGTCTCAAGGTGGCCCTCTCGGGTCATGCTTGTTGCACCCTTCGTGAGATGGTCAACAAGGTGCTGGAGATGGAGAGGGACCGTCTGGAGGCAGACGCCCTCCATAAGGAGAAGAAGCGCCGGTTCGAGAGTTCCACTCGTGGCCCGGCTCCGCAGAGGCCATGTGCTCACGTGCTCCCTCCGCCCCGCTCTCGCTACACCCAGGGGGCAGTGACCGCTCCGAGCCGTGGAGGTGGTACCTACACCGCCAACTACCACCGCCCCACTCAGAGCCGACCCGCTCCAAATCACCCCACTCAAGGAGCTGGCACGTGGAGGACCGATACGCCTACCTCCACAGGTAGCGCACCCTTCACCTATTTCGGTTGTGGCCAACCTAGTCACAAGATCGCTGAGTGCCCTGTCAAGAAAGGCACACCGCCTGCTTCGACCCAGACAAGACAGGCTGCTACACCTGCTGCTCTGCGCAAGAACGTTGCTGGGGCTGTCCGCAGTTGTCTCAACCACATGACCGCGGAGGATGCCCAGGACGCTCCTGACGTGGTGTACGGTATGTTTTTGGTACAGGGAGTTATAGCTTTAGTTTTGTTTGATTCTGGAGCTACTTGTTCTTACATTTCCACTAAGTTTGCACGAGAACATAGCATACCTGTGACTCCCCGCAAGGAGCCCATTGACACTAGTTCACCTTTGGGTCGCATTTTATGCACCAAGAGATGTCAGGGAGTGAGTATCACCATTGAGGGCTACCCTTTTCTAGCCGATCTCACCTTACTTCCATCTGAGGGACTAGATGTCATACTGGGAATAGATTGGTTGACACAACATAAAGGAGTGATATCTTGTTCACCAAGGTATGTGGAGATCACACACTCGAGTGGACACATAATCCGCTGTAAGCCAAATCAGGGAAAAACAGTCTCTAAGTTGTGTACCCTAGAGGCCAAGACAATCGAAGAGGTACCCGTTGTGAATGAGTACCCTGACGTGTTCCCTGAAGAGTTGCCAGGCATGCCACCTGATCAGGATGTGGAGTTTGTGATTGACCTTCTGCCTGGTACCGGTCCTATTGCTAAAAGGCCCTACCGCATGTCAGTCGATGAGCTAGAGGAGCTGAAGAAGCAACTCAAGGAGTTGTCAGATAAGGGATACATCAGACCCAGTGCTTCACCCTGGGGTTCCCCTATTTTGTTCGTGAAAAAGAAGGATGGATCCATGAGGATGTGCATTGACTATCGGAACTTGAATGCCGTAACAGTCAAAAACAAATATCCTCTGCCCAGGATCAATGATCTCCTAGATCAGCTGAAAGATGCTAAGTTCTTTTCTAAGATCGATCTCAGGTCCGGGTATCATCAGATGAAAATCAGACCCGAAGACATTCCTAAGACAGCTTTTGTCACCAGATATGGGCAATATGAGTTCACAGTGGTGTCCTTTGGACTCACTAATGCCCCGGCTTATTTCATGAACATGATGAATAAGGTATTCATGGACGAACTGGACAAGTTTGTAGTGGTGTTCATTGATGACATCCTTATCTATTCTTCCACCGCCGAAGAACATGAGCAACACTTGAGAGTGGTTCTGGAGAAGTTGAGGCAAAATCAGCTATATGCCAAGTTCAGCAAATGTGACTTTTGGCTTGAAGAAGTTGCTTTCCTTGGTCATGTACTCATTGTTGAGGGAGTTGCTATAGATCCCGCAAAAATTGAAGTTGTGAAAGAGTAGGAACAACCCCGCAATGTGACCGATATCCGCAGTTTTCTTGGTTTAGTTGGGTACTATCGCAGATTCATCGAGAACTTCTCAAAGATAGCCAAGCCCATGACTAACCTGCTGAAGAAGACTAATGAGTTTGAATGGACGCCTGAGTGCGAGCACAGCTTCCAAACTCTGAAACAGAAGCTTACCACCACACCTATTCTTGCCTTGCCCGATATCTAGAAAGACTTCGTGGTCTATTGTGATGCATCTAGACAGGGACTTGGTTGTGTTCTGATGCAAAGTGGAAGGGTCATTGCCTATGCGTCCTGACAGTTGAAGGACCATGAGCAACGCTACCCAACCCATGATCTGGAGCTTGCCGCTGTCGTGCATGCCCTAAAGATATGGAGGCACTACTTGATCAGAAATAAGTGTGATATCTACACCGACCACAAGAGCCTGAAGTACTTCATCACTCAAGAAGATCTAAACATGAGACATCACCGATGGCTTGAGCTTATAAAGGATTATGACCTGGAGATTCACTATCATTCGGGAAAGGCTAATGTAGTCGCTGATGCCTTGAGCCGAAAGAGCTATTGCCACAATCTGTCCATGGAAGCCGTACCACCTGAGCTATGTTAGGAAATGGGTGAACTTCGTCTCGAAATCCTACCCAGGGGTATGTTGAACGAGCTTTGAGTGCAATACAACCTCAAGGATTGGATGCACAATGCTCAACTGGAGTGTCCTGAAATTTGGGAAATCCGAGAACTCATGAAGAAGGGCAAGTGCCCCGAGTTCAGGGAGGATGAGCAAGGAGTGTACTGGTACAAGGATAGAATCTGTGTACCGTCTAATTCCGCCTTGCGGCGAGAAATCTTGGAAGAGGGTCATGGCTCCAAGTATTGTATTCACCCGAGAAGCACCAAAATGTATGTTGATCTAAAGAAACAGTTCTGGTGGAAGAACATGAAGGCAGATATTGCCGGGCATGTCGCGCGATGCGACATCTGCAATAGAGTCAAGGCTGAGCATCAAAGACCAGCCGGATTGCTTAAACCCTTGGACATTCTGGTGTGGAAATGGGAGAGCATATCCATGGACTTTATAGTAGGTTTACCTCAAACTCCTAAAGGCCATGACTCGATTTGGGTGATCGTTGACTGACTGACCAAGGTAGCTCACTTCATAGCTGTGAGGACTGACTACAGAGTTAAGAAGCTTGCAGATCTGTACATCGAGCACATTCTCAGACTCCATGGAGCCCCCACTAGCATAGTGTATGATCGTGGTACGCAATACGTGTCCAAGTTCTGGAAGAGTCTCCACAAGGCTATAGGAACTCGACTTGACTACAGTACCGTATACCACCCACAGACAGATGGTCAGACAGAGAGGGTTAATCAGATTTTGGAGGATATGCTCCGAGCTTGTGTCTTGAAGTATGGAACCAATTGGGAGAAAAGTTTGTTCCACGCAGAGTTCTCTTACAACAACAGCTACCAGGCTAGTCTCAAGATGTCACCATTCGAGGCTCTGTAAGGCAGAAAGTGTAGAACCCCTCTGATGTGGTCAGAAGTGGGAGAGAGATCATTCTTTGGTCCCGCAAAGATCAAAGATGCCGAAGAAGGAGTAGCCCAAGTACGAGAGAACCTGAGGATTGCCCAAAGCCGACAGAAGAGTTATGTGGATAACCGTCGGAGAGACCTAGAGTTTCAGGTTGGGGACTATGTCTATCTCCAGGTCTCCCCACTCCGAGGTACCATCAAATTTCATGTGAAGGGAAAGTTGGCACCTAGGTATGTGGGACCTTACAGGATTTGTCAGAGGATTGGCAAGTTAGCATATAAGGTGGAGTTGCCCGAAGAGTTAACAGGAGTACACCCAGTGTTTCACGTATCTCAGCTATGCAAGTGCTTGCAGTTGCCAGAACAAGAGGTACACACAGAAGCACTGGATATCTAGGACACCTTGGAGTACAAGGAGCACCCAATCTTAATATTAGACAGCGCGGGACAACCCAAAATTTCCTTTGCTAGACTGCTTCTTTGTCCTGCACCGAACAAAACACACAAATCCACGCTCGACGACTACCCCTCGGTCGGCCCGAATCAGAAGTTCCCTTTTCCAGCCACTAATGATCACCCTCCCACCTTTTGTCCATTTTTTAGACTTCAGATTTTCTACAAACTATGCTGGAATTCGCTGGAGAATGGAAAAACAATTGGTGAGACTAGCCCGAAATTTGCATGAACCTCACTTGCAGTACTCGTCACTCAAGTGAATATCAGTTCTGATTTCTGAACCTCTTGCGCCTGAGAAGTATTGCTTCTCAATCCTAGGTAGGCCACAAATATCCACAGAACGCAGCACCTCACCGCAGGCACAGGCATGCCATGGACATATCCGAATGCTGAGCGGGGCACACCTCACGCGCGGATGCGCCATGACACTGGTGACCACCACCCTCCCATCGCCATGGCACCACATCTCACCCATGCATGGTCATAGCGCCAGCGTCCCCCATCACACGCATGCATCACCCATGAGGGCACAAGCCTAGCTACTTATCAAGTGGCCCAAAGCGCGCTCCACCACTCCATAGATCGTAGCCCGCTATGCAGGGACCGAGAAAAACAGAACAGAGATTCTAGCTGCCTAATAGCTTTAGGTCATGGCAGTGGCGACGACTGCTCGGTGTCTCCTACTACTACTCCTGGCCATCGTCTCACGGTAGCGTCTGGGAAGATGCACAAGAGATGGAGGGTGAGCGGCACAGTGGGCTGCCAGGTGGTGGAGAAGGAGAGGCTGGGGTGGTGGTGGAGAGCGAGGTCGGCTCAGTAACGGTCGTGGACGTCGCCGACGCAGCGGGCACAGCGTACCAGCTGCACTTCATCACCATGGACCCAGGGGCACTGTTTCTGCCCATGCAGCTGCACGCCGACATGGTGTTCTACGTTCACCAGCGGTAGGTGACGTGACATGCTTGCTGCGTTACGCACTTACTAATAAGAAGACTTGTGTATTTGTCACTTAATAAGCACTAGTTACATGTTTTGGTACAACAGCCTTATGATTACCAAATACAAGTAGTGTACTCTCTGTGTCATTTTTTTAAAGAGTATGTGATTTGTGAAATAGGGTGGAGTAAGGTGACATTCATAGAAGAAAAGAGAAGCGAACAAAGTTCCATGGAGGTGGGGCGAGGAGACATGTACAACTTCGAGCAGGGCAGCATCTTGTAAAGGCGTTCCTACTAGGCGAACTGCCGTATCCCCTTTCCCCTGCCCCAAATCCCAAATCCCCAATCTCAATCCGCTCTGATCCTTCTTCAATCCCTCTATCGCTGAGCATCAATAGTAGATCGACACTTGCTCCCACCTCTCTCCCTGTTTTTGGAAGATCTCGTCAGTGCTACCCATGAGCCTAGGTCCTTGTTCGTGCTCGGTGGCCACCAGTTGCATGAGTTGCAGATCCTGATCTAGTAACACCTGCCTCTCCACTGCTCTTCTTCACCACACGCCGATCAATCCATCGTCCTCCTCGCCATATACCTCGCCTCTTCCGTTACACCCCTATATCGAGGCACGACGCTGGTGGAGGCGGGGCTTTGCCTCCTAGCCCTTCTCAACAGGCTGTAGGTGCCGACCACAAGGGTGCCGAGGGCGCCATGACGTTCCTGGCCTAGAACTGCCGGGAATCAGGCGAATCCCTGCATAGTTCTAAAATGACGCATCTCGCCTGCCTACTTACCTCCACTAAGTCCCAGGTATGCTTCATATCTGAAACTAGAAATTCTACAATTTCTCGTACCTCTTTAATTAATCATTTTAATGCTGTTGATGCTTTTGTATTTCTTGCACAAGGCCAGTCTGGCAGCCTTTGGTTAATTTGGAAGCAAGATGTTAGTCTTACCATAGTTGCTTAGTCTCCTTACTACATATTAGCCTTATGTAATAATAATCTAGATAACAAACAGTTTGGGTTAGTTTGTCTCTATGGTGATCCTCACCACCAGAACACCACCACCATATGGTCGCAAGTGCTTGATTTTGTTGTAACTAATAGCAGCTTGCCAATGTTCTGTATGGGTGATATGAATGATATAATGCATCCTAATGAAAAATCAGGTCCTCGTAGACCTAATCTTAGGCGTATTAATGCATTTTATGATCATGTCAAGCACTGTGGTCTCATCGATCTTGGGTACAACGGCCCTACACATACATGAAACAACAAGTGTTTCACCATCGAGCCAACGTTCCAGCGCCTTGACCGCTGCCTTGCCAATGCCGAATGGTGTACTACTTACCCTCGTACCACGGTGTACCACCTTCCGATGCTATGCAGCGACCACGCCCCCATTCTCACCGTCCTCAATTCTACCAGGCAAAAAACTAACAAACCTTTCCTTTTGAAAATTGGTGGCTTATGGAACAGGAATATGAACAAGTGGCAAATGCAAGATGGACTCGATCGGCTAGACGACCATTCTATCAAAAAACCAAATATCTAGCCTCTGATCTCAAGAAATGGCGCAAAACCAAGCCTAGACTCATTGACTAGCTTGCAACGGTGGAGGATCAACTACTCCAAGAGCAAACCAAGCCTCCACAGCAGCAGGACTTCGATCTCCAAGCCCAACTCACTCAACAGCACCACCACCTCCTGGCACAAGATGAACAATTCCACCAACAGCGAGCTAAGAACTAGGCTATCCATGGGGATCGCAACACCTCCTACTTCCACCAAGCAATAGTAAAGAGAACGAGGAAGAACAGGATCACTTATCTTCATAATCCCGATGGCTCTTACTCCACAATTCAAGACCAGATTACTGATACCCTTATGGCCTATTTCCAAAATATTTTCTCCACTCCCACTTCTCTTAACACTGACGTTAACGCCCACTCTTCTCATCAGACCCCTGCAGGCACTCCAACGATAGTGCATCAGGTCGACCATCAAGTTAGTCATGCCCACTCTGAACAAGCAACTGCAGGTCACGAAGTAATGATCTACACCAACTCAGTACTGCAGCTGCAAGAACTCCATGCCATAGTCAAGCATATGAGAAGCAATGCCTCCCCTAGACCTGATGGTATGAATGCAACATTCTACAAAAATGCTTGGCCTTGGATTTCCAAAGATTTACACACTCTGGTAACTAAATTCTATACCTCAGCCTTCATGAAACCGGAAATTAACCAAACCTTTATAACTTTAATTCCCAAAAAGACGCAGCCTATTACTCCTCAGGATTTTAGGCCTACAAGTCTTTGCAATGTTATTTACAAAATTATCTCCAAATCCCTTGCTGATAGACTAAAACCTCACCTTCCTGATTATATTGACAACTCTCAATCTACTTTTATCAAAAACAAACATCTCTTCTAACATCATCATCACGCAAGAACTTATTCACTCTTTTACTCTCAAGAATTGGCATCAGCAGGCTTTTATCCTTAAAATAGATTTAGCTAAAGCTTTTGACTGACTGGAGTGGACTTTCATTGCAGTTGCTCTCAGGAGACTTGGCCTCCAAAGCCACTTCATCAGTCTCATACATGCCTGCATCTCTACCCCTGCCTTCTCCATCCTCGTCAATGGTGAGGCCTCTGCAGGTTTTCTTCCTAACCGTGGCATACGGCAAGGTTGCCCCTTATCACCTTATCTATTTGTGGTTGCTATTAGCGAGCTCTCCATCACCTGGCAACATGAATTATATAGCTCTAACTTAACAGGGGTCACCCTTGGGCCTGACTGTCCTACTATCCACTCACTACTCTTTCCAGATGACCTCATCTTATGTGGGCAGGCAACGGAGAATGAAGCCAACACCATCAACACCGTGCTCAACAACTTCTACAGTAGATCAAGTCAGATACCCAATTTACAAAAATCAGCTATTACCTTTAGTAGGAATGTCCCTACTAATGTTAGAAACTCTATTAAAAGTATCTTCCTGTTCCTGATCTATTATGTTCTACTATGCACCTTGGCCACCTAATCATTTTCAATCACAATGATAGAAATGCAGCTTATGAATTCATCATTAACAAATTCAAAGCTAAGCTTACAACTATTAAAGCCAATAAACTTAACCATGCAAGGAGACTCACTTACATTCAATTTGTCCTCTCCTCTATCCCTATTTACTATATGTCCACGGTCCTATTCTCCAAATCTTTTGTTGAGAAGATAATAGCTATCATTAGAAGATTCTGATGGACTGGTGTTCAGGAGGACAATCCTACCTCCCCAATTTCCTTTAGATCCTAGGATGATATTTGTCAAAGCAAAGACAATGGGGGTCTAGAATCAGGGACCTCTACGCGGTGAACAGAAGCCTTATCATCCATACTGCCTATGACATTGCTAATACATGTCCCAATACTCAAACGAGCTTGCTGAACAAATGGATTATGAATTTAGCAATGAACAAGGTGGTGACTTTGGCAATGAACAAGGTGGTGATGATGCTGGTGGTGCCGATAATGATGGCGGAGCACGTGAGGGGGGTGAAGATGATGGTGACAATTTGGAGGAAATGCTTCGGGCCATTGGACTAGAAATATTACTAAAGAGCTCGAAAAGTCTATAAAATCTAGAAAGGGTGAAAAAACATCGAAGGAGACTGTGTATGGTGTTGAAAAGGGTTATCCGACACACTAGACACTACTATGTTTTGTGCTTGGGCTACTCATCCTGAAGGCTAAGTATGGCTGGTCGGACTACAGTTTCAATGATCTATTGCGTCTCCTGTCATGGTTGCTGCCACAGCCGAACTCAGTTCCCACCAACACATACCAAGAGAAGAAGGTTATAAGTCCATTGACAATGGGTGTTGAAAAAATCCATGCATGCCCCAACCATTGTATCCTGTTTCATGGCGAAACGTTCAAGAAACTGGATAAATGTCCTCGGTGTGGGGCCAGCCGGCACAAGAACAATGACCTTTACAGTGGGGATGAAGCATCCACGAGGAACAAGAGGAATAAGAAGGGTACGAAAAAGCCGGTGCATGAATCTTAGCCCCCAGAGGACACTCCATTAGGCAACGATGCAAAGCAGAGAAGAATTCATGCCTTGGTAATGTGGTACTTGCCAGTGACCGACCGCTTGAGGCGTATGTTCCTAAACCCTAAGGAAGCCACACTCATGACATGGTGGGATGATGAGCGCAAAGTGGATGATGATAAGATTGCACACCCGGTCGATTGTAGTCAGTGGCAAGCGTTCGATGAGAAGCACAAAGATTTCAGTGAGGACCCAAGGAATGTACGGTTTGGCTTGAGCACCGATAGAATGAATCCCTTCAATGAGAGGATGAGTGACCACAACACATGGCCAGTGATCTTGGCCATGTACAACATCCCAATGTATTTGTGTTAGAAGATAAAGTATCTTCTCCTCACTATTCTTATTTTCGGCCCCAAACAACCAGGCATTGATATAGACGTGTTCCTGGAGCCTCTAATGTAAGAAATAGAGAGGCTATGGAGGTATGGGGAGCCGATGTAGGATGCGTTCCGATAAGAGGACTTCATATGTAGAGCAATAATATTTGTTACTACCAATGATTACCCTGCGCTATTTACCTTGTCTGGACAGATCAAAGGCAAGACGGGATGCTTAATCTATTTGGATGGTACTAAATGGGTGTTCCTAGATGGATCCAAGAAGGTAGTTTACCTGAGGAACTGGCACTTCTTAAAAATAGGTCACAAGTACCGCAGTAAATTGTACTTAAGATATTATGGCAACACCCCGGAGAATGAACCCCCTCCGGAGAGATGTCATAATGGAGAACATGTATACAGAATGGTGAAAACCATACACGTCGTCTATGGAAAGAAGAATCCAGATGGAACGAACAGAGATAGAAGCACACCTCCTATCAAAGACGTACTGTCACACCCTAAAAATTTTTATTTTGGGATGTGAATAGAAAACACTAAATAAAATAAATGGATTTATGAATTTTCTAAAATTTTCTTAGTTTTAAATAGCTTGACAACTTAAAAAGTGCAAAATTTTAATTTTCTCTCTTTAAAAATTAATTTGATATGTTTGTTGCATTCATGTTGCCTGCATTAATTTTATTGAATGAAAAAGGAATTTAAAAATTCATTTAGCATGCTACGAGTATTTGTTCTATTTAAAAAAATAGCTTCTAAATTAAGCTTCAAAACAGTTTTGAAAATACATTTTATAAAGTCTGATCAAATTCTTAAGCTTTTGCTTCTCCAAAAGTTTCGAGTGAAGCAAATTCCCTTTTCTTCCTTGGCCTTTTAATCTCTTCTCCACAAAAAAAAAGTGCAAGTCAATTTCTTTCTCCCTCGGACCTCTTTTCATTGGACGTGATTTATCAACACAAGAGCTGGCAATCATGTCCTTTCACGGATCATGCTAGCATGCATAATGTAATTCTGGTCTCTCTCATTTATGGGTTCCATTCAGATCATGTGGGCCATCGTCAAGCCTAATGACGTTGTTGAGTTAAGCCCAAATCTCTTCATTCGCTTTCTAGTCCATTTCTTTTCTAGACTTTCTCCTTCATGCCGTCAGTTGCAAGCTATCACAAATGTGAAATAATCAAAGGCCACCAAGAACCAAAACTGAGTGCTCATTCATCTCTCCATCAGTTTCCACCGGATCCATCAGTTTCCATCACCAAGTGAAAGTAACGCTGCCGTTTTGACACTAGCACCAGCTCCACCGTCTTCTGTAATTAAGTCCACGCAGACTGCTACTCTCCTTCCTCGTGCCTATAAAAGAGGGCCAGGTATTCCTTCGCTAACCACACCATCTACTCTTCTTTTTCCCGGGAGTAAGTTCCTGGTCGTCTTCCATGGCGAGCAAATTTGCTCACTGTCCACACTTTGGTGAGGTTCCTGCCATAGCGTCTATTCATGGTTACTACTCTGATATGTATTGATCTTTTCCTTCTTTTCTCTTGCCTGGCGGTGATATGTGGACACTGCTGCCGGAACATCGTGGTTGCCACATCCGACCGAGGGGCCTGTGCATAGTTGGAACAGAACGACCATGCATCATCGTAACCTAGTCATCCTCCCTGCCGGCTAACCACATCATCATCATCATCATCGCCCGTTGCACTTTGGTGAGAAGCATCCTCATATATAGCATCATCTTTTTTGTTTAAAGCATAGTCACAGCAATATATATCAACCATGGGTTAATCTTCTAGTACGGAAATTCCTAATAAACGTGCCCATGGTCCCTACCTTTTTATTCTTCAACCCACAGAAATGAATCTGCCATCACTGTTTCCCGTTGAATCGTCCATTTTGCCATCCATGAACAACAGCAACTTTTCAGTTTTCTTGATCAAGCATGTACTGTACAAAAGTACACTGAACGTGTGCATGCATATTGCATGGACTGAGTTTTGTGCAGATGAAAGCATGTTCCCGTAGATATATTTTTTCCCAAATTCACAAGCTAATAAGCCTACAGATCAAAATACCACGATTATTCTTTGATGATGTTGCCTCATCGTCATGTTGATACCATATACATCTTCTTTTCCTTCATAAATATATTCCCAGTATTCTTGTAAATACTATAGCCCGTGTTCCCTTTATTTCTTCTATATCATTGGCATCCTTCTTGCTAATCCTTGAAATCCAGTCATAATTCCCTTTATATGATGTAACTTATTTCCAAAATGTTTGGTTCATTTAAAATGCTACTTTTATAGTTTTAGCTCATAAAACTTCAAAAGTCCATATCTTTTTAATCATAGATCTGTTCTTATGCTCACACGACTGTAGGATCACACCCTTTGCGCTAGAATCGTTTTTATCTTGTTTTTGTAATTCATGGTGTATTTTTAGGTTTAATAAATGTGCCTGTACCGGATGTTGTGTTCGATAGAAGAGATGCTATACGCAGAAAGTCCAGAAGGAAAGTTGGAGCGAACCGTTGGAGGCAAGTATAGCCTATGGTTTCCTTGTTACCTAGTAATTATACTCACTTTTATACATATGCATGTGTCTAATCTGATATACCCAAAGGATATTCCTAGATACATTTGATCTACATTCCTTGTTACCTATGGGAGGTTTTGCATAATAGAAGGTTAAGTTTTGCTACGCTCAACAAATGCTCAATGTAATCTTGACTAATGGATCTGTGGAACAAATGGATTAAAGATGCTTTTTAGTAACATAAAGGGGGCTGGAGTATGGGTTTTTTTTGATACTCCAGTTGCTCTCCGTAAGGACTCATACATAAGTGACCACCCAAGAAGACCGTACAACACCAGGGATCATATGGCTCTAATCTTAGTCGTATAGCTAGTTTTCTCTAGCTTGTTAGTAGTTACCGAAAGTTTTCGACGCAAGAGGGGGGACTAGGTTGCAGAATGGCTTCTTGCCTGTCAAGATGTGTACTGGGCTGCGGTCAAGGTGTGTCCACCTAGATGCTGAAACCTCGCGGCTACTAACTTGTTAGGGTAATTAGTGAAGGGCTTCGTAGTGAACCCTGCCGACTTACCTTGGAAGTGAGTCAAGAGGTTGGCCGCCTCTAGCAAGGGCAATCATGACTCGGAGTGAATGGGTACACTATGCAGAGTTTTATCAATATGATATATCAGTCGTGCTCACAGACACGAACGGCCTGGCCCCTTTCATGTATAGCCAGATATGTGGATGGATGGGAGATATCTTTAATATCGATGATTATAATAACCTCTCACTTGGGAATGGGTTTTCTTCACTAAGTTAGCTACTTAGGTGTTAATAAAATATGACCAACTAAAATGCTGCCCGCTTAACTTGTGTCAAGCCTTTGAGCCTTGCATCCCCATAGTTATACTTGCTGAGCATGGTGAGCTGACACTTGTTGTTGTCACCAATAAAAATCCCGGATTGGTACCAGATGGTGATTCTAGTGAAGAGTTTCCTGAAGGTTTCCATGAGTATTAGGCGAGTGTTCCCCCAGTCAACTATCCCTGTGGAGTATGGAGCCCCGAAGAGAAGATTAAGAATAGTTTCCGCTATGCTTTTATAATAGTTGCAAGTCTTATTGTAACTATGTTCGATATATAATAAAACATTATTCATGATATTCTCCATATTTGTCTCTATATGTGTCGTGTGGACATCCTGGGCACACATATAGTTAGCGCTTGGTATTCTTCGGAAAACCAGGTGCGACACATACCTTTTAAGAAATAATCAATCTTCTTTCAGTATTTGCCTGATTGGCCAGACTTGGAGGTCCCCCATGCCATTGATGCGATGCACGTGTAGAAGAATGTCTTTGAGAGTCTCATGGCTACCTTGATGGACACAGACAAGTCAAAGGATGGTCTAAAATCACGGAATGACATGGTGCAGCTAAAAGTGATGCCGGAGCTTCACCCAGTACTTTAGGATAATGGAAAATACACTCTGCCCGCGGCTAGCTTCAACCTAACCCTAGAAGAGAGGAGAGCTATATGCACTTTCTTGAGGGGGGTCAAAGTCCCAACTGGGATTGCAGCGAGCTCGAAGAAGCTATCATTTACACACTGCAAGGCTCACGATTGTCATGTGATGCTGATAGTGTTCCTACCAATTGCAATCAGGGCTACAAAGCCAGAGTTCTTGAAGATGGCCATCACCCACATGTGCTACTTCTTTTCGAAGATCTCATAGAAGACGATTCACAGGGAAGAGCTGAGTGACCTACATGATTTCATAGTGGAGTCCCAAAACCAACTAGAGATGTGTTTACCTCCCACTTTTTTGATATAATGGTACATCTCATGATTCACATGGTTCATCAGATACATGCATTGGTCCCTTGCTACTTGCATGAAATGTGGTCCTGCGAGTGGTTCATGTCGGTTCTAAGCTGATACATGCATAATTGAGCATACCCAGAGGGCTCCATGATAGAGGGTTATAATAGTGAAGAAGTCATCGAGTGTTGTCAAGAGTACCTAAAAGTACAAAGAGGGATTGGTAATCCTGATTCTCATCACAAGGGGAGGCTGGCTGGGAAGGGCACAAGTGGTAAAAAAGTGTTCATCGACCATGATTACAAAGAGGTGAGTCGGTCACATTACAGTGTCTTGCAGAGCGCCTTGCAGAGCACAACACTACTACAACCGTACATCAAAGAACACATGGCTACCATTACGACGGAGAGAAATGGTTGTTCAGATGATTGGGTCATGAAACAGCACAAGCAACGCCTAACTTTATGGTTGAAGGACCAGAACATACTGCCTAGAGAAACCATAGATTCTACTACCATCAGTAGGTTGGCAGAGGGGCCATCGAGACAAGTGACATCTTGAAATGCTTATGATGTCAATGGGTACACATACTATACCCACACGAAGGATAGTAAATGTGTGAACCAAAACAGCGACATTCGAATAGAGGCTCTCGACGGAGTGGGGCGAAAGATCCAGTACTTTGGCATAATTGAAGATATATGGGAACTTGACTATAGAAGGGATATAAAGGTGGCCCTATTTCGATGTTTCTGGATCAAGCAACATCAATTGAATGAGATCGGATTGAGAGTCCTAGACCTCTAGAATATAGGCTACCTAGATGACCCTTGGGTGCTCGCTTCACGTGTCGCACAAGTTTTCTATATGCCCGACCTGCAAAGTAACCTCCCCCCGAAGAAGAAGACAAAGCACGTGGTTGCCTCCAAAAAACAACACATTATCGGAGTTGATGGCGTGGATGATGTTGAAGCTTACAATAACTACGATGAGATGCCGCTATTCATAGACTTTTATAAGAAGATCGATATTGTGGAAAAGAACCTGCCCAAAGACATATTGCCATGGGAACGAAAAGGTGTCAAGGGAAAAGTTGTTACGGTGGGGGCTAGCTAGTTTGTGTAAGTGTGTGTGTTTCTAAGACTTCATTTATGTAAGTGCGTGAGACTACGTTTATGTATGTGTGTGAGACTATACATTTACGTATGTATGTGAGACTACCTTTATATATGTGTGTCAGACTATATATTTATGTATGTGTGTGAAAACCTTTGTGAAATGAAGAATGACCAAAGTAAAAGTTGTAGGTCTTGATGAGCTCTTCAACTTTTTATATTCATCACTTTTTTAGCTGAAATCACTTAATGTTTGAAAATCGGGTTTGAATTTGCCATTTTTTGAAATTCAAAATTTGAATTTTTAAAAATTAGTCACATGGATAGATGACTAGACTAAATTGATACAGCTTGATTTTAGAAAATTTTAGGAAAAAGAACCATCCCATTTGGAGTTAGTTGAGGGAGCAAAACTAGTTATAAATTTTACCCAGAGATTAAAAAAAGAAATCACAACTGTTCATGATGATATGTAAGTTTTGTGATTTCTTTTGTGATTTCTCTTTTTAATCTCTGGGTAAAATTTGCAACTAGTTTTTCTTCCTCATACTAACTCCAAATGGGATGATTCTTTTCCTAAAAATTTCTAAAATCATGGCCTATCAAATTATTGTGTTGATTTTTTCAATCTTTTCTTGTGACATAGTTTGGGCAATTCAAATTTTGAAATTTAAAAAAGGGGAAACTTCAAACAAGATTTTAAAACCCCAAATGATTTCACCTGAAAAAGTGATGAATACCAAAGTTGAATAACTTATCAAGATCTTTAACGTTTATTTTTGTCATTTGTCCATCCAACCAAGTGGCTCTCATATGGTTTCATAAACGACATGAGAGATATGTAAGTTTTGTGAACAATGTGACCAACAATTTGTCAAATGAAGAAATGACCAAAATAAAAGTTGTAGATCTTCATGAGTTGAACAACTTTGGTATTCATCACTTTTTAAGCAGAAATTAGTTGGTGTTTTAAAATTTGGTTTGAACTTGTCATTTTTGAAAATTCAAAATTTCAACTGTTCAAATTTAGATGACAAGATGACCAAAATAAAAGTTGTACATCTTGATGAGTTCTACAACTTTGATGTTTACAATATTTTCATTTGAAGTAATTTTGTGTCTTCAAATTGTTTTAGTTGTTTTGAATTTAAAAAAATTAATTTTAAAAATATTGTTTTTGTTAAGAAGAAAATATAGAATAATATATTTTCTATAATAAAAAAATGTATAAATTTACACTGTATATATAGATATATTTGTATATATAGGTATATTTATATACATAGGATGTACAAATATAATATTCCAAGATCAGAAATTCAATTTTAATTTTTTTAAGTACTTTATTCATTTGTAGGGGCAACTAACTCAAGAACCGCCCCTACAAATGTCTGCCACTACATAAACCAGGAGCGCGCACGAGGCCTCCATTCGGCTAAGTCTCGGGCGCATTTTCAAAACCGGACACTAGCAAGCTGCCGAAATCCGGCGCTGCCTCCTCCCCCTCCCTGACCCCTCCGCCGCCGCCTCCTCCCCTCCTTGACCCCTCCGGCGCTGGCTCCCGCCCCATCTCCGTGGGCCACCCCGCGGTTAGGATTTGAGCGCGCCGGCCATGTGCCCGCCGCCCCCCCCCCCCCCAAATCTCCCCACAGTGCTCACCGGCCTGCGCACCTCCTCTCTGACCACCTCTTCGACCAGGCCGGGGCTAGGGTTTGCGGCCGCGCGGCTGGCCACCGCCCTCACTGGCCTGTGCTCCTATGCTCCCCTGACCCAGTCGTGTGCTCCTCTCCTCTCCGACCTCACCGGGGCTAGGGTTTGAGGACGCGTGGCTGCCACCGCCCTCGCTGGCCCGTGCTTGTGTGCTCCTCCTCTCCGACTTGCTCTCTGACCTCGCTAGGGCTAGGGTGTGAGGCCACGCGGCTGCCGCCCTCGTCGGCCCGTGCACGTGCTCGTGCACTCCCCCGACTCTGACCTCTTCTGCAAGTAAGCACAAACCCTTCTTCTCCATTCCCTAACCCCTTCTCTTGCATGTTATGCTATGCTTGTTGATGCTATGAAATTCAGTCAATGTTTGGGCACTGCTGAGTAGAATTATGAGGCACTGTTGCACCAGCAAAATGTTGCACTTGACTGCCCTTTGGTCCAAATCTACTTTATTTTTCTCCAACACTGCCCTCTGGTCAATGATGCTATTTTGATGAATGCATTTAGTTTTTAAGATGTTACAGAACAATATCGATGGAACAGTGACAACTAAGCATTTGCCGTGCAGTCTAATTACTTTTATAATCAACAATTTAATATAAACTTAGATCTATATCAATGTTAAATGAATTTTCACATACGTTTTTTGTTTTTTGTTCTACAAAAGAAACTAGGGGAAAACCCTCAGTTCAATTGTATAAGCACAATTTGAAGCCAAGTTGAGGACTTATTTGCAATTTCACTTGTGATTAGTTTTATATGATTAATCCTAGTGCATGGTTCTCATTTATTTTTTGGATAAGGGTTCTCAAAGTTTGTTTTTGGGTTTGCCAATTCTATGTTTACAGTCATAAAATCTTGATCTTCCTTTTTCAGATTAATAGCTGAAGAATTATTGGCTATTAATCTTCTTCCCCCCCCTCCACTGCCCCCTCCCTCCCTCCCTCATGTGCAGGCTCTATGGATGATGTTGTAAATATTTTTGTTAGCGTAGTCTGTCATTACAACCATGTTTTTGATTTACTCTTTACTCTGGTACGTATAATACAATTTATATTGTGATTGTAGCAATGACCCAGTGCGTGCATGAATACATTCGTTCTTGTATTGGGCTAATTGTTTCAACCTGACCCTTCAAGCAACTGCCAAACCAGATAAACTAATCAAGTGATCGAGCCCCCAGCATGAACGTGGGTTGGGTGGTGGGAGACTAGGAGTGGATTCATACAACCCCCAGTCCTTTAGTACACACTTTTTCTTAATTGTTGCCAATGAGCCCTGGGTGTTGAACTGATCGCCATGCCGTTAGGTTGTACCCTGCAGCCTACTTACGACGTGACTCTGGATAGTTTTGGCGAGCAAACATCTTGTGCAATTCATCGTGAAGGTTGTCTTTGGCTTGGTGTAGATTGCTAAAATTACGGTGTTGCACTGTTGCATAGAGGTTATTATAGGTGATATTTCAATAGCTGGTACAACTCTTTGCTTGATGGACAGCTGCTCTAGATAATTGCTAAAGCGAGCTCTTATTTGGCTCATGCTTTGCTTATCTTTTTTACTTGCAAAAGTTATGTCAAGTCTGGTACTACTATAGAAAACTCTACTTGTGTTTCCTCAGTAACTATCTCTTATGGCCTTTTCATTAAACTTGGATTATTTGCAATATCTTGTACTGTTATTCCTGAACTAATGGTTACACTTGAAAGGTTGAGTTATCAGTATGTTATTCGATCTCTTTTTGGAAGATGGTTACTTTAGTATGTATGTTAGGAACTAAGATCTGCTTGTTCCATTATTCCTACAATTAAGGTCAATAAGTCTATAACTAAATTGGTCCACGTTTGTTTTAGATTTTTATCTGCACCCTTAATATGGATAAGTATGCCATGCTTTCATTATGACTTGATACAGATGTAGCTGTTAGAGGAGTCAAGGGCCTATTGGGTCTTAGCCCATTAGGGTTAATTAGTCGCTTGCTTAGGGGCCAAGTCAGACCTCTCTATATAATGAGAGGAGATGTATCAATCTAAAATCAAGCAAGAGATTAGAAGGAAAAACCTTCTCTCTTGCCGGCCGTGGGCGAAGCCCCGCGGCCGGCGTTCCTAGCGCATCTCACAGCCCTAGCCGCTGCTCCTCTGCCTCTCGCCGACGTGAACAGTACCCGCGCGGGTACTGTAGCGCCGCCGCCTCTTCCTCCTCGATCCTCCCAATCTCAACCGCGTCCATAACAATCTGGTATCAGAGACCATGACTGGATCCTACGCCTCCATGCCTCCGCCCTCCGCAGCTTCGGGAGGTCGGCCCCTCACGCTGGAATCCCTCGCCGCCATGATCGCCGAGACGTCGCGGAACATGGCGCGGGTGGAACGGAACATCACGGCGATGCAGTCCGCGTGGACGGGGCTCACGCAGCTCCCACCACCGCCGGCATCCCTGCCTGCACCAACGACGGCGCCGCCGACCAGCTTCTTCTCCGGTGTGCCCCAAAGCGGGACGGCGACGCCACTGCACATGCTGTTGTGCCCAACGTCCTCATCTCCCATCCCGACATGGGCGCTTATGGGTACGGCACCGGGACCGGACTGCACGACGGCCACCTCCCCTACACCAGCGGCCGTGCCCACCTCCGCCGTGCCTTCAGCACCGATCTCCGGGAACTTCTACGGTGACACCGATGGGACGTTGTTCTATGGGGGCTCCCCTGCCCCATCTACTGCCATCTTCGCCACCAGGCATGGGCAGCGCACCATCTTCAAGCGGCGGCGGCGTGTCATCGCTGCAGCTCGGCTAGCTGCAGCAGCCTTGCAGCTGCTCGAAGAGAGGAAGGAGATTGCGCAGGACGGTGCCCGCCAGGTGTCAGCAGCAATGCGGTTGCAGGCTGCTGCACGTGGCCTCCTTGCGCGTCGGCAGGTGCGGGAGATGCGTGATCTGCAGCTGATTTGGCCCTGCACCCCTTCGCCGCTCCTCCAAGGTGTTCTTCGCCACGTGGAGTTTGATCTCGTCCGCTGCGTCGGGGATCTTCAGCATACGTTCGGCGTGCATGCTGTTTTTCCCGCGGGCGGCGAACTCCAACTCTGCGGCAGCGACAGTAGGAGAGGCGCTCCCTTCCTTGTCCACAACGAGGACGCACTGCCTAGCGCCGCCACATTCCGCCACCGGCCACCGCGAGGACGTCTCCGCTGGTCGCTACTACGACCACATCCAATTCCAGGTGGCCATACACATGCACCGCTTTCATCCATATGGTGCCCATGGGATCCAGGTGGCTGTACACGTGCGTATCCAGCGTGCAGACGGTCTCCACCTTATGTTCAAGGGTCAAAAATAAAGAGTTCGAGTCTATTTCAGGTTGAGAATAATAAAATAAGCCGAGATGTAAAAGGTTTATTTTTACGTGTTAGGTTTCTGTTTTGTCGAGTCGTCGTTAGGTTGCAGCTCGAGGACGAGTTGCATGTCCAGGTGGGGTGTAGTGTTAGAGGAGTCAAGGGCCTATTGGGTCTTAGCCCATTAGGGTTAATTAGTCGCTTGCTTAGGGGCCAAGTCAGACCTCTCTATATAATGAGAGGAGATGTATCAATCTAAAATCAAGCAAGAGATTAGAAGGAAAAACCTTCTCTCTTGCCGGCCGTGGGCGAAGCCCCGCGGCCGGCGTTCCTAGCGCATCTCACAGCCCTAGCCGCTGCTCCTCTGCCTCTCGCCGACGTGAACAGTACCCGCGCGGGTACTGTAGCGCCGCCGCCTCTTCCTCCTCGATCCTCCCAATCTCAACCGCGTCCATAACAATCGTCTCCACCTTATGTTCAAGGGTCAAAAATAAAGAGTTCGAGTCTATTTCAGGTTGAGAATAATAAAATAAGCCGAGATGTAAAAGGTTTATTTTTACGTGTTAGGTTTCTGTTTCGTCGAGTCGTCGTTAGGTTGCAGCTCGAGGACGAGTTGCATGTCCAGGTGGGGTGTAGTGTTAGAGGAGTCAAGGGCCTATTGGGTCTTAGCCCATTAGGGTTAATTAGTCGCTTGCTTAGGGGCCAAGTCAGACCTCTCTATATAATGAGAGGAGATGTATCAATCTAAAATCAAGCAAGAGATTAGAAGGAAAAACCTTCTCTCTTGCCGGCCGTGGGCGAAGCCCCGCGGCCGGCGTTCCTAGCGCATCTCACAGCCCTAGCCGCTGCTCCTCTGCCTCTCGCCGACGTGAACAGTACCCGCGCGGGTACTGTAGCGCCGCCGCCTCTTCCTCCTCGATCCTCCCAATCTCAACCGCGTCCATAACAGTAGCTTCTTAAGTTAATCATGATGCTGCTTCTACTACTCTCCTTTTATGCCAGTGTTGTCCATGTATGTTCATCTTGTGCATTACCTACTATTGTTACCTACTCTTTTCCATGTATGTTCTTGTGCAGTACCTACTGCTCCAGTGCACTCCTGTCCTCTCCCTACTACTGCTGCTATATGTTTGCCAAGCAGCAGGTGATATATTTTTTTGAGCAGGCAGTGGCTGCTCTATTTTTTAGAACCATGTGGCAACATGTAGTTTATTTGTCCTCCTCTCCACCTGTCCTCTCCTACTGCTGTCCAACTCTCCTCTCCTCTCCTACTACTCTCCTGCTCTACTACTCCTACTCCTCTCCTCTCCTCCTACTACTACCGCGGTTCTATTTTTGCCAAGCAGCAGATGATGAATTTTTGGACAGACAGTGGCTACTCTATTTTTTTTTGTTAAGCATATGTTGCTATCCTCTATGTTAGCAACAGCTGCCTTTGCTGATTTAAATTTATGCAGACCTCCACCTTTTCCTCTCTATGTTTGTTAAGCAGCTGTTGCTTTTTTTTTTGCCAACTCTCCCATCTCCTCTCCTCCTTTATTTTGCCGATGATGAAATTGTCTAAGTCCATACATTATATGGAATATGAGCTGATGATCAAGAACTTGTGAGGAACTTGGCATCATTACCAGCCGCCCCTATATTACCTTCTCCCCTCTTCTCTGTTATGATGCCTTGATGCTCCAAGTTCATGATCAAATGATGATTGACATGTTTCTGAGGCCTCTACTACCGCTACTACTCGGTTTTTTTGGATATATTGTTATACAACTAGTTTGTTGCTCGATGATACAAAAGGGTGTAGTGAGACAACAGGACAGTCAATGGGTTTTCTTATCACCTATTAATGACTGTCATGTTAGTCTATGATCTATGATCACCAACGTGCGGAGGATGGCTGTATTAAGCAGCAACCCACTAATTTGAGAGCAGATGGGTTTTCTCCTAACCAAGTAATGACTGTCATTTTAGTCTATGATCTCCTGACCTTTGTGATTTCTTATTCTTTTTTGTGTATCTAAAGCACACTTTATTTCTTGCATCTATTAGAACAAAGCACAAAATGTTACGGATAGCAGACAGTGCAGCCCGATGCCCCGAGAATGATGGCCAACCAACCCATGGAGAGCAAGAACAAGAGGACCAGCTTACTCAAGAGCAGTTTGACAACGAGTTAAAAAAGGATGTAGCAGTGATGCTTACTCAGGAGGAGCTTGACGAGGAGCAAGGGGGAGCAGAGGGAAGAGAAGGAGAGGCTACTGAAGGCAAAGAACAAGAGGATGATGATGACGAGGGCTTAGAAGAGGGATATGAAAGTCTCGAGGATCCTTTCCCACGTGAACCTAGACAAAGGCCAACGGTGGATGAGTTGGACATGGATTTTGACCCGAACGAGAAGGTAGGGATAAGGCCTTAGTAGCTTGTAAATTTTTCTAACGCTTTGGCTATATTACCTCTACTAACACTTTGACCTATCATATATACAGGTCCCTCATAAAACTCCAAAAAGATGACGTTGGCCTCTGGCACGTCTTGCCGGACAAGACAGAGTAGGGGAAAGGAGAGCAGAGGCAAGAGCCACAGAGACTAACATTGAGGCCTCTGCTCCACAACCTCAAGGCACAACCATGGCCTCGACTACGCAACCAAAGAGGAAATGAGGGGATAGAAAGGCAAACCAATATCCAAATAAAGGCATGCTATGTGATAAAGGAGGTCGATCTAGAAGGGCAGATCCTAAAGCCAAAGCATTCAAAGGGCGATTCCGTAATGCGATCAGGTCCCTAGTAAGAGATGAGTTGAACCCAGCAATCCGTAGCTAGAAAGATGTACCTACTAGGAAAAAGGAAGACCTATGGGATGAGAAGCTGAAGCTCAACTTTAGGTTTTCAGCGGGAAAGCATGAACTGGTAAAACGTCATGCTTTTAAGATAATGGGGCAGTACTTCTGACGTTGGAGGTTAGATCTGAACATGAAGTATATCCAAAAGGGGTTAACTCCCTTCCATGAGTTTGGCAAGATAACTCCTAGTCAATGGGCGGAGCTCGTGGCTGAGAAGACTTCACCAGAAGCATTGGCCATCAGTGCCCGTATAGCCAGCAGGCGAAGAAGAACCAACACCACCCTCATCTAGGCACCGGTGGCTACGCTGGCAAGAAAGAGGTGTTTAGGAAGATGGATGAAGTGGCCGAAGCTTCTGGGAATACGAAAGTGAAGAACTTGAAGCCACGCATCCGTAATTGGATATATGCGAGGAGTGTGGATTCATCCGGTAGTAGTCTCAAGTTTGCTAAGCTAGAGACCGAAGAGGTAGTATCAAGGATACTGAAATATGCTGAAGACAAGGAGAAGGGCATATTCACTCCTTCCAGAGAGAGGGATGAGCTTAGCCTTGGCTTGGGAAACACCGAGCACATAGGCCGCACCAGGGGGCTAGGGAAACTAACATCCTAGAAGCACAGATTCGAAGAGGATAGGCACATGTACAAGAAACATGGTAGAGATCGAGAGTCTAATCTTGAGCTCCAAGTGAAGGCTTTAGTTGTAAAGGCGCTAGAGGAGCAAGGACTGGCTTTAGTTGACAACCCTCTGAATGTTCCCAGCAGCCAAGGTTCCACTGCAGCCATAACCGACGTCGATCGCATATGGGAGCCAACTAGTTGCACCTTAGTGGTTCTCATCGGTAGGCAAAACACGATGATTGAGGTGGCAACGGGTGTGGCACATCCTTGGGGCAGCTCGTGGCACAATAATGACATCCCATAGGACTACACTAGGGTCGAGGTGCATACCGTGAAGGCCGAGTTCATGACGTGGAAGATAGACCACCCAACTCTCGAGGGCCTGCAGTTACTTAGAGACATCATGAACCAGTTCATCCTCTAGCACAAACGGGACATTGTATTGACTGCTACTTCGCCAACTCCACCTAATCTACATCTGGAGTGAGTTTTTGAGGACGAGGAGGTATTTTCACCTGCTCATGACCATCACATGCATGAGATGCCACATTCTTCCCTAACTCGTAGTGACCACGTGCCTCACATGCCACAGCCTTCTCCAGCTCATAACGAGCAAGGGCATGATGAGATTCCATAGCCTTCTCTAGCTCGTAATGAGCAAGGGCAAGATGAGAATCCATAGCCTTCTCTAGCTCATTGTTGATGGTAATTAACTATCATTTTAAACCATCAACATAAGAGGAATAAATGATAAAAAGGATCACCACAGTAGGTTTAGAGTTTTAAACTAACAAATTCCACGAGTTTTGGTGATTCTGTATTTTTTAGGGGCTAAGCTGCATAATACAAAACTAATCTCCTTCCAAGAGAAGAAACTGAAGCAATCGGCCTAATCTCCACATCACGGATACGGATAGGGATTCTAGAAGACCTAAACCGACTCCACGATGCGACACGAGCCAACCCGCCGCCAGGTGGGGCCGACCGGCCCTAGGGCTAGGCCGACCGGCCCTCCCCTGCGCCGCCTCGGCTCCTTCTCTTGCAAACTACCTATATCGCCTCTAAGGATGCATCTAAACCCCACGCCAAGGTCGGTTTAATCCAAGGGTTGCGGTTCCACACCCTGGGCTATATAAACAGCACCCAGGATCTCCTTTCAAGGAATCAGTTGAAGAAGTAGATCATCTCTTCCTCATTTGTGAAGGCAAGCCAGAAGTTATGGTTTCCAGAGAGAAAGAGAGTTAGAGTTCTAGTTTAAGTTTAGAGTTTAGTCTAGATTGATTCAAGTAGAGGCAAGCAACTGCTTGGGATCAGGATCGTTCATCGAAGACTTAGTAATTTCATTGTAATCATCATTCGACTTTATGCTACTTCAATATATTTCTATATTTCAACTTTATTCTGTTCTTGAGATTGTTCTTGTTCTACATCTTGATATGAATATAATTAGTAGAGAGTTTATGAATATGTTCGTAGAAAGCTTGATCCAATTCTGGATAGGATTGAGTGGCTGGCATATTGTAGGCGTGGTGCTTAGATTATGCTTGTCTACGAATGCACTCTATGCTCCGGGCCATATGGTAGATCGTGGGTGTGACATTCCTGTTGAGTCCATTGTAGTCCCCTCGAGTATAGAACTTAGTAGAACACGGTTACAGGGAAGAGATCATTACTCTGTTCTTGACTTTTCTCTTAGTAATGTTCCTTATTCATAGATGACATGTTGATTATATCATAGATGATTGTGTATAGCTAGATTGATTAATAGACTAATTGAATAATAAATACTTATGATTTACATCTCTAAATTAATCTCCATGACTACTTGACTTGAATAATGTTAACTCCCTCTTGTCTATGGAATACCCATGATTATCATTTACCATTTATCTTATTTGTCTTACCCCTTTCATGACAAGTGATTCGTTTTTTTGATATTTATTATTAAGTGCAAATGATTGTCTCTACTGCCATTGTAACTATTATATAGTCCCATTTTGATTTTCCTTTCCTTGGTAAAATTATAAATAACGATACTTAGAAAAACCTGGGTGAAATGCTACAATGGGTGTATTTATCTGTGCGCTTGCGAATATATACTATAATATCTTTATTTAGTTAAATGGCATAAGTATAATACAACCATACTCTTGGTGTCATGTTGGGGATGACAACCTAACACGAGTGACGTTAAGAAGTGTCAACAAGCATTTCTGGCGCCGTTGCTAGGGAGATGGAAAACTTCACTTTCCGACACGGGATGTCATAGGGATTTACTTTTCCAGGGAATTACCTTTATGGCAATAAGAGATTAATCAATACCACTTACTCATAATAAAAATTACAACTAGTACCTCTGTCTTGATAGGCTTACCCTTGTTTCATCTTTGTTCATATCTTATGCAGGGTAATACAGGTTCGGTTGTGACTTATCAATTTCTAATCCAAGAGTCAACCAAATCTTGAGGAAGATCAACACCAGTAGTGAAGCTATGGTTAATAAGACTTTACTTGAATGTTCAGCTCCAAGTGTAAGGAACATTTGTACCAGACCAACACTCCAGACGGACAACCTTGAATTTGAGCTCAAGCCAAGTCTAATCAACCTAGTGCAAGCTACTACATTTGGTGGAAAGGAAGAAGAAGATGCCACTAAACATTTGCAGAATTTTCTAGAGATTAGAAGCACCATCATCATCAAGGACGTTGCCCAAGACATCATACTCCTTCGTCTCTTTCCATTTTCACTAGAAGGGAGAGCGAAGCAGTGGTTCTACACCAACAAAGAAGACATCAACACATGGGATAGATGTTCGAAGGCCTTTCTGTCAAAGTTTTTCCCTATAGGCAAAACTCATGCCTTAAGAGGAAAGATTTACAATTTTCAGCAGCAAAAAGGAGAAACCATTTCAGAGACATGGGAACATTTTCAAGAGAACATCTTGGAATGCCCACACCATGGAATGGAAGATTGGTCACTCATGCACAGATTCTACTATGGATTAACCCAAAGATCGCGTGAGCAACTAGATGCTACTGCTGGAGGTTCATTTATGTCACTCACTCTTGGAAAAGCAGAATATCTGATGGAGAAGATAGCAAAGAACCAGAGTTAGAAACAAGACAACACTCAACGTTGTCGCCAGATTGAAGAAGTTCTAGAAGAAGTGTGTGCACTATCAACAAAGATGGATACACTATTGAACTAGCCTGACCAAAGAGCCAATTTCAAGAAAGATCGTCAAGCAATTCAAGATGTATTCGATGCTCAGACCAGCTGTGAAGAGTACCTAGGAATGGAAATTCTAGAGAATCAAGAAGATGCAAACATCAACAACAACTCTTCCACGCTGCAAAAGCAAAGGTGGAATCAAAAGCAACAGACTACATATCCAGCTAAGTACTCAGGCAATTTTAATAATTCTTCCAATTTTAAGCAACCCCCTCTATCAAAATTTAATTTTGGAACAAGCTAGAATTAATGATACTATTGTTAAAAACTTGCTTCTAATGATAAAATTCTAGAGAATATAAATACTAAAATGGATGAATTTTCTTCTGCTATAAAAGGCCAACTTGATAATAATAAAAAGGTAGAAACTCAATTATCACAGTTAGCTGCTTCTTTTGCCACTAACAATGAGCAGGTCAAGGGTATAACCACCAGACATGGTAAAACCACTAAAGACCCACCTTATCCAGAAGGGGCACAGAGAAAACCAGTACCAGTGATACCCACAGTGACAGAAGAAAAGGATGATGAAGTAGAAGAAGTTCAACCACAAGTGCAAGATTTCCAAGACACCAATATCTTACCCTTCCCACGCAGAGATCGAAAACTCAAGATGGATGCACAATTCAGTAAGTTTGTTGAGATTATTCAAAAATTATATATCAATGTCCCTTTGTTAGATGCGTTGCAGGTTTCCACCTATGCAAAGTATGTTCGAGACATCCTCAACAATAAAAGACCACTGTCTACCACTGAAGTGATCAAGCTGACAGAAGAGTGTAGTGCGGCCATCCTCAACACATCAATCAAGAAGAAGGATCCAGGATGCCCCACTATCGACTATTCAATTGGAGATCAACATTTTAACAATGCGTTGTGCAACCTTGGAGCAAGTGTCAGTGTGATGCCCAAGGCGATCTTCGTTAAACTTCCATATGCAAAGCTCGATCCAACCTCGATGTGCCTGTAGCTAGCGGACCAGTCACTCCATTACCCTGTGGGAATCACCGAGAATATTCCAGTCAAGATAAGAGAATTCTTCATACCAGTCGACTTTGTGGTTCTAGACATGCAACCTAACTCAAGAGTGTCACTCATTCTTGGGAGACCCTTTTTGAGTACTGCAAATGCCCACATCGACATTGGAATTGGAGAAGTCAAATTCAACATTGATGGACGAGAAGAGTGTTTTCCATTCAAACCAAGACCTGAGTTAAGCTCCACTGTGAAGATGATAGATGAAGGAGTCACGCAGTCACCACTCCAGGGATGACTATGACCCCCGAAGAATAAATCTAGCTGGAGTAGTCCGATTCGGTGGACTTAAAAATCCCAAAACATCGCTGGGAGGTAACTCGGTATTTATCTGCATTTAATTTTCTCATAGCATATTTACTTATTCATGCATAGGAAAAAATAATAAAAATCAATCTCATGGCATAATTATTAAAGCCCCATATAATTAATATTTACCGGGCGTGAAAACCTCTGGTAAATAATAATCACTGTGGTGGCAGAAAAATAAAAATACCATCATTAGAATTCTAATTTTTCATAGATACATAAAAGTAATTTTTCTTTGCATACTTGTGTGATTATACGGTACAAATATGGGAGACATACAGACCCATGGGACCCACCTCAATCACCTCACATCACTTCACATCACTTCACTCCACCACCTTCACTCTCCTCCATTCTTTTTCAACCACCACATCACATGGAGCATCGGCAGGTGAAGGCATCTCTTAATAATGAAGCAAGTAAGTTAGAGAAGGAAGGGATGGATGAGTGGGCCCCACATGGGGCTGATCGGCCCCACCACCAGGCTGGTCGGCCTCCCTCTCTCGCACCTATAAAAAGGCTGCTTCTCCCTCTACTCCACACACCGCAAAACACTCAGAAAACATACCCCCAACTCGAAATTCCAAAATCCAAGTACGGTTTGAGAATTCTTAGTTTTTGAGTAGATTCTGGAAGTTCTTGAGAAGAGAGAAGTATTCTGAAATTTTTAGAGCCATATTGAGATAAGAATCAGTAAGAGAGAAGTGTTAGAAGTTGTTTAGAAAATCATTTAGTAAGGAGAATTGCTGCCCAAATAATCTAAGTACTAGGAGAAGTCAAGATATAAAATTTCCAACTTGAATGACTGACTTCTAGACGACTGACTTTGGTATCACTGACTCCTAACAATTTATTTATTCTAACCCCTCATTATTTCCACCAGTTGTGTTTCTGTATGTGTAACAGGATGAGTGGACTCAAGAAAACACTTAGGAGTGCGACTGGAGCATTCTCTTTTCGCAAGAGAACCTGCTCCCAGACTGGATCATCATCACGGGCTGGTTCTGACTTAGACATGTCATCCGTGCCCCAGTCCTCGTCCGCCAGTCAGCCAGAACACCACATGCTCCTTCAAGAGCGTCATATAAAGCTTCGCACCACCTACGAGAAGGATCTGATGAGATTGTACAAAGATCGTGAGTTCGAGCATACCCCAACTTTTGACCCCTACTTCTTATAAAAAACAGGTATGGATGCTGAATTCGATCTTATTTTTCGCAATATTGGATGGGATAATAATTGGAGTATTTCGGAGGATGGATGCAAATTACTTACTTTAGAATTCCTCTGCACTCTATCTTTCACCAAGACTTATGTTTCCTTTTAGGCTGTTTAACGAACAATATGAATTTACTTGGACAGAATTCAGCCTTAGACTAGGATTCCCTGATGCTTGCAGAGTAGAAATAGATGAACTTTTGAGCGATTTTCATAGAGAGCAATTTTAGGAAGATATTTCAGGCAAAGACTACTATTCTGACCCATGCATGAATGACATTCACAATCCCACTTTGAGAATTATGCATAAATGGTTAGGGATCACTTTCTTTCCTAAGAGGGAAGGTCGCATAGTTAGGATCAAGGAGATGAAATTAATGTATGCTATGATGAAGAAACATAAAATATCTCCTGTTAGGCTCATGGTAACATTCTGGGCTATCCTTCACACTTTGCGAGGCCCTATCACCATCACTTCTTGGATTACATGTCTTGCCGAAAACCTGAATTTGTTAGGGAATGCTAGTATTACCTACATCTCCACACCCCACCGATCTCTTGACATTTACATTTTCAGTCAAGCACATCTGTTGAAACAAAAGGGCAATAGAATCTTGGTAACATACAAGGGATTTGTAAATGAATATGAACTGCTAAACATACCACTTGGTCTATATGCTGTGGAGACATTTTTGCTTGGTTTGCGGAGACCGACCAGGGGAGTTGGAAGAAGTCCGTCCGCTAGAATAACGAGAAACACTGTGCCTAGGTACATAGGGGAAGATGGTGCACCCCCTGCACCAGCTTTCACTCACTATCAAGGATTTGACCAACCAGGACCATCTGAATCGAGACACCGGGCATGGAAAGATCAAACTTCCTATGATCCGCCCACGCCAGAAGAAAATTGGGGGCAAGGTAATTTTTCTAATTATGTTCCATAGGAATACGAAGATTCGGCATACATCTAGAGAGGACGCATGTCTTTTTCTGTGAGGGGAGTCCATGATGCAGCACCTACACCACCACCGTACTCATACCATGCCTCTCATGGCTACCCCAGGTATTAGCCGGAGCAACACCTGCCTCATCCTCATCCTCAGCCGTACCACCAACCAGACTTTCAGAACTTTGATACCCGTCTCACTCATCTTGAGACGGGGCAACAAGGTATCATAAACACGCTACATCAGCATACACAGTGGCAGGAGAGCACGAGCAGCACTCTTGGGTAGATGCGTGAACAAGGGACACAAACGTATGAAGGCCTCCTCTACTTCTTCGAGCAAATGGGTGTCGATTACCCGCCACCAGCACCACCTTAGTGACCGAAGTTGAGCCAGCTTGGGGGAGGACCCCCTCAGACAGTAAGTTTTTCTTACCCATATTATTACTAGTATTAATATTAGTATTACTACTATATCTAAAAAATGGGAAATATGATAAAAATATAAAAATATATATTAATATGTTTAGATTATTTTCTTTGCGAGCCTTTTGAAATAAAAATAGAGTGTGTATGAACTTGTTTTTGTGTCAAATAAAAAACTTGAACTATCATAAATAGTTGCTTCATTTGTAATTCTTCTGAAGTACCTAGCTTCATTTAAGAATTATTCCTCTGCTCCAAAAATATTCATTGCCAAATCTTTAAACCTGTGGAGGAATATGCTTGATCCAAAGCTTAGTTAGTTGGGAGATAAGAAGTGAAAGAGTTTTGAGCTGTCATTTATCTTGTTCTAAGTTTCAATGAAGTCCTGAAGAGTTCACTTTTGAAAAAAAAATAAATGTACATGATGAGTCTTTGTATGACAGAGAGATTAAATTCCTACCACAGCCATACATGCTAGGATAGAAAACCAGCACTTATTTTATTGCTACTTGTATTTACATTGAGTATTGTCAAACTTTGTTGACCTTTAGAGACCTGTCATACTCTTAAAATCAAGATCATGTACACTCCACTTAAATTTGCTACTTCTACACTAGAAGTACAAAACAACATGTCTTTCCATTTAGAACCACCATAAAAATATTTTACTCCTACACTGGGAGTGAACAACAAAACCATGCCTCGTAGGATTTTTCCACCTATTCATACATTTCATAGCCTCAGTTATTATTGCTCCAAATGTTTATTGTTATTATCTCTCAATTGTTTCATGATAGACAAGAAGTCTGAGCTATGTAAAAATTAATAAATAAAAAAATATATAGAGAGTAAAATATGGACAAGTGTCCTACCAAAACAATGGGTGCTAGACACTCACCTCTCTGAAATAATAATAATAATAATAATAATAATAATAATAATAATAATAATAATAATAATAATAATAATAATAATAATAATAATAATAATAATAATAATAATAATAATAATAATAATAATAATAATATATTTATGCATAGCCAAGACTTTCTTTGTCTAAGTTCTTAAGTTTTAAGAGAGATCAATCTTTCTAAAGGAGCAAGGTAGAATTAGGATTCATTATTACTTCCACCATATATTTAACATATTCCTTGTATCCACACACATGCACATCTTGATTTGATTGTATGACTAGTTTCTCTAGATCCATTGTTTGACTTTACAATATATGTTTTGCAAGTATGTATGGGTGATCTCACCCATAAACTCCATATAAGCTTCTTAGTCATATGGTGAGAGAGAAGGCACAATGATATTCTGTCTTATTCCAAAATACCTTGAGAGAAGGCAAAACACCATCGTTGCCTTGGTAATGAATTCCAATGTCACATATTGAGAGATTTGTAAGTGTCATACAATACAGACTCTGAGTTTTATTTCAAAAATATAACTAAAAACTTTAGGATGAAAATAGAGATGAAGAATTTGAGACATAGTGTTTGACTTGATTACTTCTGTTTTCTGATTATCCAAAGCTCAAGTGAAAGTTAAAACCCCATGGCTAAGGAACTAGAGCAAATTTTCAAAATCTTTTTGAGGACAATTCTTTTCTGATGGCTTGTGTATTTTTGAAGGATGATAATTTAAAGTAACTTAGTTATCTCTAGATTTAGTTTTGCTAAGGGACTAGCAAAAGTTTAGCTTGGGGGAGTTGTTGATGGTAATTAACTATCATTTTAAACCATCAACATAAGAGGAATAAATGATAAAAAGGATCACCACAGTAGGTTTAGAGGTTTAAACTAACAAATTCCACGAGTTTTGGTGATTCTGTGTTTTTCAGGGGCTAAGCTACATAATACAGAACTAATCTCCTTCCAAGAGAAGAAACCAAAGCAATCGGCCTAATCTCCATGTCATGGATATGAATAGGGATTCTATAAGACCTAAACCGACTCCACGAGGCGACACGAGCCAACCCGCTGCTAGGTGGGGCCGACCGGCCCTAGGGCTAGGCCGACCGGCCCTTCCCTACGCCGCCTTGGATCCTTCTCTTGCAAGTTACCTATACCGCCTCTAAGGATGCATCTAAACCCCACGCCAAAGTCGGTTTGATCCAAGGGTTGCAGTTCCACGCCCTGGGCTATATAAATAGCCCCCAGGATCTCCTTTTAAGGAATTAGTTGAAGAATTAAATCATCTCTTCCTCATTTGTGAAGGCAAGGCCAGAAGTTAGGGTTTCTAGAGAGAAAGAGAGTTAGAGTTCTAGTTCAAGTTTAGAGTTTAGTCTAGATTGATTCAAGTAGAGGCAAGCAATTGCTTGGGATCAGGATTGTTCATCGGAGACTTGGTAATTTCGTTGTAATCATCATTTGACTTTATGCTACTTCAATATATTTCTATATTTCAACTTTATTCTGTTCTTGAGATTGTTCTTGTTCTACATCTTGATATGAATATGATTAGTAGAGAGTTTATGAATATGTTCATAGAAAGCTTGATCCAATTCTAGATAGGATTAAGTGGCTAGCATATTGTAGGCGTGGTGCTTAGATTATGCTTGTCTGTGAATGCACTTTATGCTCCGGGCCATGTGGTAGATCGCGGGTGTGACATTCCTGTTGAGTCCTTTGTAGTCCACTCCTCGAGTATAGAACTTAGTAGAACGCGGTTACAGGGAAGAGATCATTACTCTGTTCTTGACTTTTCTCTCAGTAATGTTCCTTATTCATAGATGACATGTTGATTATATCATAGATGATTGTGTATAGCTAGATTGATTAATAGACTGATTGAATAAGAAATACTTATGATTTACATCTCTAAATTAATCTCCATGACTACTTGACTTGAATAATGTTAACTCCCTCTTGTCTCTGGAATACCCATGATTATCATTTACCATTTATCTTATTTGTCTTACCCCTTTCATGACAAGTGATTAGTTGTTTTGATATTTATTATTGAGTAAGTGCAAATGATTATCTCTATTGTCATTGTAACTATTTATATAGTCCTGTTTCAATTTTCCTTTCCTTGGTAAAATTATAAATAACGATACTTAGAAAAACTTTGGTGAAATGCTACAATGGATGTATTTATCTGTGCGCTTGCGGATATATACTATAATATCTTTATTTAGTTAAATGGCATAAGTATAATACAACCACACTCTTGGTGTCATGTTGGGGATGACAACCTAACACGAGTGACGTTAAGAAGTGTCAACACTCGTACCGAGCAAGGGCATGATGAGATGCCACAGACCTCTCAACAAGCGTAGCCGATACATGAACGAGTGCCTTCTGAAGAAGGTCATGCAAAAGAAGATGAGGACGTGCCTGAATGGGAACTCTAAAAGAAGCATCCCATCACCGTAAGGCCAGTTTATGTTTCGATGAAAGATGTCACGTCGCTTCACAAGTGGTATGCCCATGACCAGTTCAAGCCTGAGAACCAAGGTAAAAAAGTCAAAGCACATGCTTCTAAGGAGGCCATCACTAGCAAACTCCACCAAGCGATAAAGAAGTATCCAGATGTAGATACCATCAAATGGTTAAAGGATTGCCCGAAAACATAAAAAAGAGGCAAGCTCTTCCTACCAAACCGGGTCATCCAGCGCATGCCACTTGGAATGAGAAAGTTCCATGATTGGTACTTGCACATTGTCCCAACGAAACTAGACATGATACAAGCATGCATCCCTGTCGACACATTTTGGTAGCCCATATGGGGAAATTGTCTTTGACTTCAATGATGACCAAACATGATTTCACCTCAAAACCATGAAAATGAATCTAATTCGCATGTGGTGCCTGTCAGTCCTTGCCCTCTCTATATGATATGAATGTAATCTTTGGATTTTGTTGTAACTAACCCACGCCGTGATTTGTAGAATACAAGCGCACATTGTGAAAAAAATGCCAAGTCTAAAAAATGGGTATGTAGACCCTCAACCTATAGCAGCAACAAATTTTAATTACCCCAAACAATGGAAACTGGATGGCAAAGAGCTAGCTGCTAGAAAGACAGTTGCGGCGAAAGAGAACATCCAGTTGAAGAAAATAAGGCAAGATGCCCTTAAGGTTGCGGCATACATTGCCCTATCTTTTAAAAATCTCCAACATAACGATGCTATATACATACCATACAACTTCAAGTAAGTTAGACTCTATACTTAAAGCTTTGTTCAATATATTTTGTTTGATGCAAAAGAGCTTATATGTTTCTTCTATGATTAAATTCATGCAGCAACCACTGGATTTGTATATGTGTCGTAGTCCATCTGAGCATGGCATGGGTCTATGATTTAGCAGATTTTGAACTAGAGACATACAAAGACTTCGTAGCGATTCTCAAGACGTATACATATCGATAATCCTCATTAGCTTATATGTTTATATATATACTTGTAGCGTTCACTTTTGGATACTAACAAGTTATATTTGCTAAAATCATTCGAATAGGGCATTCAGGCACTATGTCCTTCAACATAAGGGAAAGCATCATCTAGAAAGGAAGGAAAGTTTGTATGTCAAAACTCTATGTGTGGTAAGTGTAATTTGCTTTGGTACTCCATTATGTGGCTGTCAATAGCATTACTTAACATCTCCATATGCGAAACACACACAGTGCCCCAAGCAGAAGCCTAGGAGTCTACATTGTGGATACTACGTATGTTGTATGATGAGTAGCACCGGGGCCTATAGGAGACACCCCTGTCTGGTAAGTTTGAACCTCTTCGCTCGTAGTATGAAAAGTTCTCATATGTTACGAGATACTAAACCTAAACTTGTTCTCTTGTAGTGGAAGCAAGAGAAAGGAATCACAAGGGACCCAAACAAGGATGACAAACTCTTGGAGATCGTCGGCGACCTTTGCAACTTCATATTAGACCAGATTGTACACGTAAGTGGCACTTACCATCACCTAGCTTCTGACTTAGGTAGTAATCCTCAATACCAACACCTTCATGAGACTGAAAGGCTAGCTCTAGGCCATTGATAACAATGTGTATGCAATTTGACATTGACCTTAACTTGTGAAACGGTTTGGACTTGTGAATTATAACTATGTAATGATGGACTTGTGAATTGGACTTCTAATGATGGTCTATATAATGCTCTTGTGCTTGTGGATGCATATAAGTATATATGTGGTAGTCAGATTTGAATTTGAATTATATATGCATATTTGTATACATGTTGTGGTCAGATTTGAATTATATATTTAAATTTTTTTGCTAGGAAATGTACTATAGGGGCAGTTCTAGACTGAACCGCCCCAACAAATAGGAACTATAGGGGCGGCTCGTTCTACGACTGCCCCTACAAATAATTTTTGTAGAGGCGACTGGTAATACCAGCCACCCTACAAACTGATTTGTAGGGGCGGCCAGGGAACCGCCCCTACAAATGGGTGATTTGTAGAAACACCCTGGTAGGAGCGGCTGGCCGAGCCGCCCCTACAAAGCCTCTTTAGCCGCCCCTAGAAATCCTGGCGGTGTAGTGGATGATACTGTCATGCATTTTGTACGCTGAGGAGCTGGAGGAGAAGGCAGCGAAGGAGGAGAAGAAGCGATGGGAGGAGGAAGAGAGGAGGGAACGAGAGGAAAAGGGTGTTGAAAATAATAGCAATTTAGTGATGCATAAATTAATTCTGATAATAAGGAAAAGAACAACAGCATCTATCATATGTGTGTGATTTAACACTAGCATTACGATCCAAGATAAACTTAAACTCTCTATTGTTAGTAACAGAAGAAACGCTAGAACAAACAATAGAGAAGATGTAGACATTCTTCAGTGGGGATGTCGGCACAATAGTAGGCAAAGCAGACCATCAATGAAGATCAGAAAACAACGACATAGAGGGAAGAAGACGTTCAGCGAGCAATCGCGACGGCGCTTCCTAAAAACCTAATACACCCCCTACCCGTGCAGAGACACGAGGAGACATAGGCTTCGAAGACCTGCTCTTCCGACGCCGATGACACGTCGGTGACGGGATGGGGAAGACGGCGGCAGCGCAACACAGCGGCAAAAGGAGGAGATGAATTGTCTGTACTGAGAAGACGTCTCGTCCCAATATATACACGCATCGCAGCTAAGGAAAGTAATTAGCCACGCATTCACAGCGTTAAGGTGAATGACGGCCATTAGTCAACTATCGACTAGAGCAATTAGAGCAATCACCATTAATACGATAACAATTGCTTGCCAAAACAAGCCAGCATAATTTTTTCCATGCATGTAAAAATATCGAGTAGCAAGGAAGTTGCGCAACCGCAAGGTCGAAGCGAGAAATCAATGGACCATTCACACACATGTTGTGCGCCCACGGCCATCGCCATGCCTCACCCGACGAGGTGAGCGAGCGCGCGCGTGTGTTTCTTCCTTTTCCTCTCCCCAATAGCTTCAACTAGTTGAAGACAACTCAACTATTTAAGTGGCCTCACTCCTTCTAAAATAGCAATGTGGGACCAAAGTTCCTCATCATACCATGCATGTGTGCGTGGGCCTTTGGAATTTATTTGGGAATATTATTTGCGTCAGCCCAAATCTTCTAACAATCCCCCACCAGATCCTAGAGGCATGTTTCATCCTCCCTGTACCAAAGTACTGTTAATATACTAGCTTTTCAGTGGAGACCGGTTAGGGTTGAACATCCACCTAGAACAATAAGGTAGACCCATCCACGACTACACAATTGACTAGGCCTTAAATTGGCAGTTTGGTGTGAATAAACTTCACTTGGCTTCTTGACTACCCCATGGACGGAACATATAAGTCATACTCCTATATCACTTCATGAGCTTCTTACAAAATACCTAATTCTTACAAATTGTGACTAACAGTTGGGCTCACATTGGTGTGTTCTTACAAGAATACTTTATAGGACAGTATTTCGCTATAAAGCCTCAGAACACATTAAGACAAAGTTAGCCTTCCTTACAGAAATGAGAGTACTACATCTCCAACGGAGTAGGCTAAAGGTAGATTGTACTCTCTCGTCAACCCACAGCTTCTTCGTCTCAAGTCTTAATTCACGGGATCTCCGATCACATAGGTTGGGTTACTACTGAGGTAACTCACGTGGGTCTCAATCCCATCTCCTTCGATGCCTTATCAATCACAGTACATGATAGTCCCTTAGTTGTAACATCCCAGATGCTAAGAAACAACTAAAACTTGATCATGAGCATCATCATGCATAACCATTAAAGCATTGTTACATAAATTCACCTTATGTTTTAAGCATAGCATGTATATGTTTCATATGTTGCATATAATCAGGTGTTTCATATTTTACATATGCCTTGTTTGATGTGTTTCATAATGTCATGTTTTATATGTTTCAAAGTAATGTTTCATAGGTTGTTTATAGAATGTCTCATATGTTTCACATGGTGTATTGTGATGTTTCCATGGTAGCCTTGCTATGTTGCATAAGTTCCAAGTATTGCTTTAGATTGTCTCTTGTTGCATGTAAGTGTTTCACTTGTGCATTGCCATGTTTTACATGTTACATGAGTTATTATAAATAAAAGTAATTAAAGAAACATTGTTAATAAAAATATGTGTGTTTTCTTAAATAATTTTTCATAAATAAAATTGGGTCAAACTTTCTTTTATTACTTGGTGTGATATGTGATCTGTGTTACTATACAATTTGTTGATATTCTTGACCAATGCTTAGTCCCTAATTAATTGCTTCAAGTTACTAACTAAAAACTATTTTTTTACCCTCACTGAAAAAGTTTAGTTTCAGTTTGAAAGTACCCTGTTCACATTTCAAAATCTCAAAAACTAACAAGTTTTGGATGTTAGGCCTTTAAGCAAAGTTCTAGATCTTTGATCAAGGTACAAGTGTGCTTAAAGCCGATCGTCATGTTCTTTGGAAAAATCGAGAGATTAAGAGAGGAGTTGGGAGGGGTTTCAGTCAGGTTCAGGGTTCGTCAGGGGAGCAGCAGACTGCCTGCTTCACCGCCGACCGACCGCCGCCCTCGTTCCACCGCCCGCGCATGCAGCGGCACGCAGCAACCTGCATGTTGAGTCCAAGCATGAGCTAGATCATCCAGAAGCCACGTCTTCACCTTTATCACACGAAGCCAGTCATCGTTTCCCTTCTTCCGCTTCTCTGCCCGCCACCGGTGAGCTCAATTCGCCACTTCAAATTGACGCAAGCTTCGAGATTTTATCACGTATTTGCCCTTTTGCCACTCCATGATTTTGAGGCCCAAGCCGGTCAAACCGCTAAAGGTTTTGAGGTCAAAACCACCAAATCGTTCACGTCTGGTTGTGAGGTTCAAACCAGCAAACCATCACTCCGATGGTTTTGAGGCTCTAAACTTTAAACCGTCTGTCCCTAATTTTGAAGACCAAACCAGAAAAATCTCATGCATGCCTCGCCAAGTGTGACTCACCTATGTCAATGCATGTCTGACCTACGCCAAGCTTAATGCTTTCACCTTCCTTCTTGACTTGACCGACACCCGCTTCATCACCCATGTAGATGTGTGTCTAGCCTCCACTAAGTGCCATGATGTCGCGTCCGGAGTGGAGGGTCAACCCTCCCATAGACCACACTTGTGTTTCTTTGAAGCGGCTAATATTTTATAATGTACCTAGTTGTCGGATTGCACGACCCACCAGTTAGATTGCATGTTTTCCCACACCCTATGCCACGGATTTGTGCTTCTTCCGCGAGGCTATGTGTGGGCCTGGATCCCACGTGGTTCAACTGGCCCAAGGGCCAGTCAGACCACGTAGAGGTGTGTGCTTCTTCATCGTCATGCGGTGCTCCCAGTTGGAGGAGAGAGGGTATCAGTAAGGTGGTGTTTGGTTCCTACGGACTAAACTTTAGTCCCTGTCACGTCGAATGTTTGATACTAATTAGGATATTAAATATAAACTAATTACAAAATTAATTGCATAAGCCATGACTGATTCACGAGATGAATCTATTAAACCTAATTAGTCCATGATTAGCGAATGTGATGTTACAGTAAACATATGCTAATCATGGATTAATTAGGCTTAATAAATTCGTCTCGCAAATTAGTCACCGTTTATGCAATTAGTTTTATAATTACCTCATGTTTAGTCCTCCTAATTGACATCCAAATATTCGATGTGACAAGGACTAAACTTTAGTCCCTGGATCCAAGCACCCCTAAGAGAGAGAGGTTGCCCTAGCATCATGGCATAGGGAGATGGAGGCCTTGCCCCTGCTACAGCCACCCCTAGTGAGGGGCCGAGAACTGCCACCGCCACTGCCAGTTGAGAGAAAAGTGTGTGATTTTCCACCACCATGCAAATCTGGTCCGCCTTGCCGAGACGAGGGGCCACCGTGCTGCCGAGGGCTCAGTGCGCTGCTCGCTGTTGGTGGTGCTTAACTCACATAATTAACCACCAACACTTGCATAAAATCCTACCATACAGGCACCAAACTTAGACATAGAGCTTCAGAACTAACAATTTCCATGAATTTTGGTGTTTTACCATTTACAGGAGGATAGGTCGGAATAACAAGGAAAACACGCCCAAATACGCAATAGGACAAGGCGTAACATCACCCCACATGAGCCTAAGGGGAGAAGGCCCACTTACTAGGAAAATCAGGGCCCTGTCACGTGGAGAAAAAGGCCCAAAACCCAAAGCAAACATACTCTAAATGGCGCAAAACTTTGCAAGACCCCACCTAGAGACCCAAAGGAAGCATCCCACTGAAGATGGGGCCATTTGGGCCCAGTTGGGGTGTGGCCGCACCCCTAGTGCACCCGTACCACCATTGGGGCCCCTCAGGCCCATCTTTGGTGGGCTACCTCATGTCGCCTCTCCATTGACGGTTTCGGTTGAAGGTGGTAACTTAAATGCGCAGATAGGCGGTTTGGTGCCTTCCATGAGGGGATGAAGCATTTTCAAATGACCCCCTCCCCTCCACCTATAAAAGAAGGCTCCCCTCTCCTCATTTCAACAACACACCAAGGGAAAGAGCACCACACTTGAGCATCACTCCAAGGCTTAGGCCAAATCTAGTAGAGTTAGTTGGGAGAGATGTGAGGGAGAGTACGCAGAAGAGCCGGACTTGTCAGTATCTCTCCAAGCTTGTACCTTGACGAACACATGTGCTTCAATGGGTTCTCCCGCTAAGTAAGTGTTTGTGGTTCATATGGTAACAAGTCTTTTGATTAGTTAATCTTTACTCTTACTTATTTACGGGTTTGTCATCCGTTCTCATAGCAGATACTCTAATAAAGGGCCCTCATAAAGATAGATAACCCTGTGCAATGCTAGAGTAGTAGTCGAGTAGACGTGGTGTCTAGGCTAGAGGCTACCTTTGTTTGCCTCGTGCCCTACGGTTGAGGGGTAGGCGGCAGGTGGTGATAGCGCTGTCCGTCTCTCGTAATCCCCCACGTCCGGGTATGGCGTAGAGCTGTAGACTAGCATCGACTAGTAGACCAGTTGCAACTCGGTGCCCGAAGTAAACAAGTGAAAGTAGAGTTTATATTTCCAAAAGACCCAAAAGCCATAGGAGTCCATCTCTACCCTTTCCAACTTTACCTCTTGTGTTGTCCTTGGACAAACTAGCTAGAAGAAGTACCTCCGTTCTATGACAGAACCGTCCAATTTATAAGAACACAAGTACGATAGCAATCACTGAAGTGATCAAACCATCGTACTTGAGCCCATATAAACCCGATAGTTCGATGAAACCACGAAGGATTTCAAACCAACCAACATACAACGAAGATCGTACATGATTCAACATAACAAGTCACATGTTACATCAAAGTTCACAAATATTTCATAAGTAGCTCACATACGTCAGAGTTCACATAGTTATTACAAACCAAGTTCAAGTAACGCAAGCAAAGTAGTTTGACACCAACATCACACTGAAGTTTAATTACATGCTAGTACCAAGGTCATTTCCAGCAAAAGCATCATAGATAAGATAACTTAGAAGGACCACGCCCCATGGTCTAATCCTCATCCACAGCAGGATTGAGGCAATTCTTGCAGTACCCATGGTACATCATGTCATATGCAACAAGAGGGAATAAACACTAAGTACGAGAATATACTCAGCTAGACTTACCCGTCATAAACCAAAAATAATGTGACACCAAGGATTATTCAAGGCTTTATCGATGAAGCTAGCTTGACAACGTTTTGCATAAAAGCTTAAGTAACAAGAGTCAACATTTATCATCTCTAACATCAAGTTATACCTATCCAATTAAGCATCTCTAGATTAGCACCTGTACTAGAGCAATCACTTGATTAAGTTGAGCAAACAATAATAATAACCACATACAGTGTACTAAATGGAGTATCATCATAACCATCATGTTCCATCAAGTACTGCTACGATGCAGCTGCTCAGTCAAATTCTCACTATCCAAGAGAAATGATGATTCGAATTGATTTCAACCAGCTAGGAATTTATTCCTGACACAAACTCAGGCCACCAGATCAATGGTCACCTTAGATCACCTTTGGTACAACTTAGGTACAGTCACGGGTCCAATCAGCACCGCACCCTTAGGTATAATACGGTAGCCAGGTCGCTCAAGACATGCTTGCCCACGGTTGATGCCAGGTCACTCAGGTCATGCTTGCCCACGTTCTATGAATCCGCTCCCCGCACATCCTTACTTCTGCCATTGTGCGCACTTGAACAGAACGGGGCCCGACCTGAGTTGAGCTACATGGCTTTGCGGTCGGAACGACTTATTCGGCCAGCTAAGTGCTAGGCATGCGTTCAACATGACATGAGGACTTACAACAGTACGGTCCTTAATCGACACAAGAGGGGATAGACATGCACACAAGACCTCCATGTCTTGTTGCCTCTCTATCACCAAGTCCTGCACGATCTCCGTTCATTTATCAACACATGGCTATTTCTACGATAGCAAATATAGCCAACCGTGACCAGAAATTCCCTATATCTCGCAGGTGACAGGAAATCACCTGACTTCTATCGAACTAAGCATGGCTAAGCATGTATTCGATCCTAGACCTATATAGGATTCAAGATATAATTTTCTAGACAAGGAGAGTATATGCAGTAAGTGGTTCCAATCAACTCCTAGCACTTAATGCATCAAACACAAAGAATTCAATTTGATATTGTAAAACATAGTAGGCTTAGAATGCTCTAGGCTTGCCTTTTAGAAAAGAGGTGGGCTGATGATCTAGATACTCAGGAAGATCTTCTAGGTTGGGTCCTCCTTCTCCTGCGGTCTCCTGTGGTTACACCTCCTGTGGTCCACCTGCTGCTCCTCCGGATTCATGAGCTAGAACTCTACCAGCGTCACTCCTTCCGGAGCACCTATTGCATGCATATGCAAAAATGAGTATCATGAAGGCATAAGAGATGAAATGACATGATGAAGTGTATAAACATAGACATTCTTAACAGCAAGATAGCATGATAAGTTTAACATTCGTTGACCGGTAGGTGCATATCTCTTTTCTAATTGATTTTTACTGAGTAGATGCATATCTCTTCTCTAGTACAAGAAACATACACTCACCAAGTTCTAGCAATCTAAGGTAAAGTTGTTCATCATCATTGAGAGGCTTAGAACCTGCAACTAGCAACTAATTTTAATTAACATAAGCATCACACAAAGCAAACAACTATAACTAGAATTTGTCATTTTCTAGCTAATTGTTTTGACTATAACTGGAGTTATACACATCCAATAAATATGACACAAGACTTTCTGGCAAGCTTAGGAAATTGCCTAAAACTTTCTTATAAACATCTCAGAATGATTCAATAGTTAACTAGGTCAAACAAAGCAATCTTCCAGATTTATCTAGAATTTCCAGAGAACAAGTATTTTTTATGACCAAATTCCAACAGCTATAACTCTCAAACCATTTTGCCTATTGTCATGAAACTTTAATACAAGCAAGATAAGTAGGTTATCTACAACTTTGTTATAGACAAGATTCACAGCAAACATCATTTTCATCATGCAATTAGCTTAACAACAGAAACTGCACAAAACAGCCCCTATAATTGAATTATGGAGCAAATAATATTTCACTGCATACAAACAATCAATTCTGAGCACCACCAATGGTACCAACAGTTTATACATATCATACATATGCTAGAAAACATCATGGTCAAGCCTAACTCAATTATTTAAATGCCTTTATTAATTTATTTGTATAATAGGATGAAATAAAGAACATATATTTTGAGTACACAGTAAATTCTAAGAAAATTACAGTAACTCCTACATGCTCTCAATGGTCTACTGTACAAATTTCATGCCATTTGGATAAGTATAGCAATCTCTACAAAAATAACAAGCTATCAAGGCTTATAATTAGCATAAATAGTTTAACCTAGTGAGAAGTGTCAAACAATAGATTTTATATTTTTCTTAGCTTCACCATAACACAAGAACATTTTACAATTAATTTCATGTCCATTGGTTACACATATTTACCATGAAAAATTACACAAGAAACTAGCATTTAATCAAGATAAATAGCAAAGTTATATTCTAAGCATGCCCTATGTAGTTTCAATATTTTCCAAGCTACAGCATGTCAAAATATGACCATCCAAATTGGAATCACATTTTTCCCACATACCAAACTCAAGTTATGCATTTTCTAAGTTTAATAGGGATTAAACAAGATGAATACAAACAAAATATTTTACTATAGAACATGGCAAGTTCCATATTTTTATTAAATAGTACACAACAAGATGAGTCTAACAAAATTTGGCTCACTCAAATTGGATATTCCTAACTCAAGTTATGAATTTATAAAGTTTGCATAAATTTCTGAAAAAGAATAAAGAAAAACCTAAACTGTAGACGCTGACAGCTGCGCCCAGGATCAACCCGACCCCACCCATCAGTCACACAGAGATAGGGGATGACTTTGACCGATGGAATCTCACCGGTGGTGAGGTTTCCGGCGAAGGGGTTGGCACCAACGTGCTCCCCTCATCGTTCCGCGTTGGATGGTGGTGAAGATTGAACCGGGGCTCGCTAGAGATGGCTCACCGGTGGCGATGGTGGACAGCGAAGGTCACACAGTGGTATGCCAGCTGTCTCCAGTCACGGTGTGCTCAGGCAAGGGTGCTACAATTGTGCGGTGACCTAGTGAAGCTAACGAGGTGGATTAAAGACCACGTGCATGGCTTGACGACAGCGAGAGCACGACGGTGCCAAGCCACGTCTTGGCATAGACACGACGGTAGAGGTTAAATGGTCACCGGCTTAAGCTTCTATGGCTCACGAAGAAGAGAAGATGAGAGATAGAGAAAGCGGAAAAGCTCCGGTTAAGGCCGGCCATGGCGAGCTCGAAGCTTGGCGGAGCTCCGGTGAGGTCTGCGGCGGAGGAATTGCATTCTAGGCTATACCTTGGCTCACGCGGTGCTGCAAAGGTGTCGAGGTGGAAGAGGGTGGCACTGCAGAGCTATGTGCAGGAGGAATCGGGCAGCGATGCTTTGTGTGCTGCTTGCTCGCTGGTGAAAGCACGACGGCAATGGCGACGGCGGCTCACCCACTCGGCTGCGTGAGCAAGAGAGAGATAGAGCAAGGGCGAGAGTGAGGATGGAGAGAGAAGAGTGCCCAGCGTCCCTGTTTTCTCCCCCTCGGCACGACGTCGTGGGGCCAGCCCTGGCGTACGGGCGCCACGCGGCGGCCATCTTCTGGCGTCGATCGGCCACCGAGGCTGGTTTGAAAATGGCCATCCGGCCTTGATGATGAGGACTGACAAAGCAAGTTTGAGGCTCTATAACTCCTAATCCGTTCGACCTTTGCAAAAACTTCACTAATAAAAGTTGCAGAGCTACATGTATACTCCAACTTTGCTTATACAAGCTTGGACTAAATCATCATGGTCGTCAAACTATAGGTCGCCAAAGTAGGATAGGATGAAACTGAAAGTCAGTTTAGACTTAGTAGATTTTCTAAGTCCCAAAACAGCTCCTAATTCAAGCTTGTGAGCCCTTTTTGACCATGTTAGGCACTGATCTAGCTCATGGCCATTAAACAAAGTTTGTTCCTTATAAAATTTACTACAACTTTTATTTTGGGTGCACAAACATGCAAACACTCTAAATAGTGATTTAAGCTACGGCAAGCAAAACTAGTCATAGGGTCATTCTATGCAACATATCACTTAGAAATCAAATTAGACCAAGTCATGAATCTAAACTTTGCTTCATTTTTATCCTAAGCATGTCTAAGGTGTTTTAGTGACCAAACATCAACCACTTGCATTAACAAGCATGATCATAAAGCATACACATGTTACAACATAGGATAATAAGGGTATGTTTCATATGTTTCATATGTATGTTTCATATATTAATGCTCATATATGAATGAATGATGCTTATGCTAATGCAATGCAAGTGCCAAAATGCAAGCTTAACACCTAGGGTGTTACATGTTCCCTATGGAAAATACGATACCCTGAATACTTCCAGGTGAAAGCTACAACAGTAATTCCGTACGCTTGCGGAATCTTTCTATTTGCGTTAAGAAATACCAACACTCGCCGCCATGTGCTGTGGGTGAGGGACAAAGGGGATCCATGATGGAAAGTGGTAGAGAGGGATAGAAAGGGGGATCCTAGGAATAGGGGATAAGACATAGAGAGTGCGGTGCGACCGACTGAGTAGTATCTAATATTGTGAGTTGTAAATTTTGGGTCTAGGAGAGAGGTTTTCATTGTCGGCTCTTAATACACTTAATACGAACCGATAGTGAAAAGTTTCACTTGTGGTTTGTAGCACGGACCAGTGGTGAAATATTATCACCAACAATTTCTTGAGAACTTGTGGTGAAAATGTCATCAGTGAAAATAGTTTGTATAGTAGTGGAAGCGATCATCGGTTGTGGAATTAGTGTGACATAAGGGACCATGAAGCCAAAGAGGGCGTGAATTAGGCTCCTAGAAATGAATGGCCTCTATTTCTAGTTATCAAAACCTATGCAACATTTCTATCTAAATGTGCATCTAGGTTTTGCTAAGTGTGTTGCTGTCTCTACCGTAAAAGAGTTATGCAACCTTTTCCAATCCTATCAACTAGCTTAGAAAGCTAAACTAGTAAGTAAGCACACAACCTAGGAAAGCATGTAAAAGTGCAGAAGCTTAAATGAGATAGAGGTGCAAACTACCGTTGAGCCCATAGTCCTCGTGGAGCCCGTCACAAGGGCCAAAGCTCCCGGTCCGGTAATAACTCCTTAGAGCCCACAGGCCTTTGCCAAACGCTTCCATAGGACCTTCTCCTAAACCGCTTCTCATCATCTTCATTATCGAGTTTCCAGCCAAATGTCACAGGACACTCATTCCTGATGTAGAACCTAGGCGCCCACACACAAATACGGTTGGTGTGATCTCACAAGGATCAAAGCCCCTAATGTACAGAATGGTGCACACAACCACCGGGTGGCGAGAGGTATGTAAACTTCACTAGACACTAAGATTAAGACTAGAGCAAAGCCTAGTGTGGTGGTGTAACTAGCCTAAGCACTTCGCAAAAGCACTACACTAATGACCTAATATTTCCTTCAGCACTTTTGATGTCTAGAGCACAAATGAATGAGCCTCGATTCTCGTACTACTTCCCACAGCTCTAGCAACCTTCAAATGGCCAACCAATGTGGTATTCATAGCCCCAACTCAGGTGGCTATTTTATGCATCACCGGATGATCCGACAAGAGAATTCTGGTGCATTGCCACATGTACTAGCCATTGAAGTGGCCATTGCCCATCGTTGGAGTAGCCTAAACTCTGGTGGGGTTTCTTAGAGACCACTAGAGATTTTTTGGTGACTGTGGGAGCTCTTGGTTTCTTCTCTGGAGAGTATCGAATCTCTCTTCCTTTCTCTAGTGCCTCATTGAGGCCTCAAACTCTAGCACCCTATTCTCTAGCGCTTCCAGTCATCACTGCTTGACTTGAGAAACACCTTGAGCAAGGCAGGCATACACGTACCTATACGTCAAGCTTCAGTGACCCTGAGATTGGTGTTTTCTTGAATGCGTTTGACACATCCTTTCTGGATTTATCACACTATATTTAATAGAAGACCAAGAAAATGAAAGATCAATGAGATACCTGTCCGGATGGTTGGGAGAGCGAGCTCTGTCCTTAATTGGGTAGAGCAAGGGAAAGCAAGGGGCTATAGTAAGCAAACTGCCTAGATAAAGCCGGGTTTAATAGAATAGATAGAGAACCAAAAGGTAAAGCTGGGTTTGAATTACTAATGATGAGTGAGATCCCTTTCAAGGAAAGCTTGCTGCCTCGACAACAGAGTTTAGAAAGATGGCTTTAGAGCATGGATTGGTCGGATAAAGCCTATTTCAGCTAATCATATCCAGTATTTGTAGAGAGCACTAGCCCTTCTCTCTTTTAGGATTGATTCCTGCTCACAGCCTGATAGCTTGCTTGGCTCCTTTACCCTAGTTTTTTGGTGGGTCTATAGACCCTCTGTGGAACTATAGCCCATCTGAAACTTTGAGGCCTAAGCTCTGGTTTCTCTACAGAGGCAAAACCTAAGAATTCTAGTGTATGCACACAGTGCATATTTAGATTCGTTTCTTTGCATCTTCTCGTCTGAGCTTCTCCTACTTGATGTCGTGGACTTCTTGCATGTCTTCTAAGATTTTCATAGCAGCTCTTTGGTATTTCTTAAGGTGTTAATCACTTGATCTTCATGTTGCCTTTGCCCAAGCCATCCTTGCATCCAAATGAACTAAACCTTGTATATTAGCAAACTAAATTAGTCCATTGGATCATGTTGTCAATCAACCACCAAAATCACATATGGCCCATACTAGGTGCCATTATCCTTACAAGCGTGAATGGTGATGGTATATGGAGATAGGAAAATGCTGGTGCGACCGGAGGGGTGTGCGGAGAGACTCAACAATTTGGTGTGTGGGGGAGGAGAAAGAAAAGTAGTTGTTCGTCCATGGGGTGCACAATGAGATTAAAAAAGACCCATGCTAGGGAGGAAATACCGCTCCCATGGCCCGGAGGGTTGCTGCTAACCTTCATTCATGCTATCAATTGGTCTTTTTAGTCGTATAGATATAGATAGAGAAGTGATAGAGATTCCACTATCATCCTAATGCACCAAGAGCTATTTTGAAGGGCAATAGAGTGAAATCTATACCTTACTGTTAAAGAGCCAAAATTTCTTCCCATTTTTTAGTTTGGTCTTCCTCTAACTAACTCTGTGAATGTGAAAATTGTCTCCCTTTGTGTCTGTCTACAACCCTCCTGTTTTATATGACATATGCAGGGCTTCTTGATGTAACCTAAATAGCCAGGAATCCTAATCCTAATCCAAATAAACCTTTCAGATCCTGTTTGATATTATGACACATGCAAGATTTCTGAGTAACCTGAATAGGAATTCTAATCCAAATATAGTTTTACTCTTTTCCATGTTCGCTTCAGTTTTCGTTTCTTTTTCATGGTTCATGTTTCTGTTCAACAACAATAACAAAAAAGATGCACACACACGGATCAAAAGAGAACAGGAGCCCACTATTTTCCAGATTGCATGATATGATTAAAGTGGTTTTCATTATCCAAGTGAACAATAATCCTGTATATATGGATACTTGAATAACTAGAACTCTTTTATTTATGTTAGAAAAAGAAACCCATGGGTCAACCAACAACAAATTTTATTTCCAGTCAAAACTACACCAATAGTTATTGGTGAAATTTTTTGTTTCTTAGAATAGAACTAATGGGTAAAAGGCCCATAATACTATAATTATTTTATGTTTATTTATTATGACAAAACACCAAAGACTAATGAGTGGATAAACGGGCACACATGAACAAACAAAAAAAATGAAAACACGGATATTAGCCTATTGGGTACCATTCTCTCGTCGTCGTTTTCCATGAACATTCAATAGTTTTTTTTTCTCTCGCTGTATGACGTATGGGTATATTTGCTTATTATTATTAAATTGCAACATGGTAGAAAGGAAGATTATTATTCCTGACTCTTCAACTCTACTTGGCTATATAACCCACTGCTGCCTCTGTCATACTTCCATCCCAAACCGAAGCCTCGAAAACACTTAACCGGCCATGTTGGGCATGGGCCGGCTGTTTCCCGGCATCTCGCTGCATCAGCAGCAGCTGCTGCTGCTCCTCGCGGTGTGTTGCTCCACGGGCGTCGTCCGTGCTGCCGTCCAGGGGAGCACGGCGAGGTCCATCCAGATGGTAAACCGGTGTGGGCCGTTCCTCGGCGTCGTCGTGCCCAACGCCTTCGAGATGGAGCCGCTGCTCCGGTCGCCCAGTTTCTCGCCGGCGAAAGGCCTGCCCTCGTACCTCGACGTCGCAGGTACGCACTACATGAACACATCAGATTTATTAGCAGTACTTCCATTTTCTTTCATGGATCCTGGGAGTTGATTGGTTCTTATTTTTATCTGAAAATGATTGTCTACGTTTTTACCGGAGGCAATACCTCGAGATCCCAGATGATCAAGAGGACGATTACTATATGTATGTTGTGTAGTCAACCATTGGGATCCAATCTTTATATTCAAAATAAACGAAGAAGCTATACATTAATTTGCATCTTTCCCGGAACCTATCGATATACGATATGGGTGCCTCTATTTTGTACTTTAATTTGCACCGCGTGTGGGACGAGGCAACATATCCATATATTTTGAGAGTGCCGGCATACAATTGGAGCAAATAATGGAACTATAGATACAACATAAACAAACATTATATATATATATATATATATATATATATATATATATATATATATATATATATATATATATATATATATATATATATATATATATATATATATATATATATATATATAAAAGAAATGAACACAGTGTTCTATTTCCATTGGGTAGGAGGGTATATATACAGCTTTTTCCTTGCCGGCGCACGTCTACGTTATGCCTTGTTTGGATATTATCGTATTCACTTTAATTCACATTTGTATTGGGGTGGATTGAGGTAAAATTTAGTTTAAGTTTCATTTCAATCCACTCCAAGCCACGTAGATCTAGACGAATCAGGATGCGAAGTGAAGCTACTGACCGCTCTATCCGTCCACGTCGTCGGATAACCGATGTACTACTACTATTCGTTTTGTGTAGTTGTGTTACCTACTGCAGGTCTCCAGCCACAGGGTTGTGACTACTATTCGTATTTTTTGCGACGCGGCCGCGCCACGAATGATATTTGACCCGTCAAGAGAATATAATATCAACCGTGTTAGTGAGCGTTGTAAATATAAAACTGAAATTTGACCAAAACTATATCCTACTATAGAACTCATGCGCCCATTGTGTCGTAGGAACACCGGCCGTGTACGTGTACGACACGTGTGCCGCCGGGACTGCATGCTGGGAACTATGGGGATGCATGCGTTCAATCACATTTGCGCGTGGACCTGTGGCTCTTGCTGGACTAGTCTCGACCTAGGAACTCGTGGGCTCGTGCAGTTGACTACGACGATCTTCGTCGTGCGGTCGTGCCTATCTGTACGTCGCATCGCATATATTACTCCGTCTCTTAAGGTTAGTCGTCCGGAAAACGTGTCTGCAAGGAAAACACGGTTTTTTAGGGACAAATATTTAGGGACAGAGGGAATATATATGTACAACTAGGAAACTTCATTCGTCGATCGATCTAAAGTCTCTTCAAGCAGCAGACAAGCAACAGAGCTCCAATCTCATCCAACTCACAGTCGAGAGGTCGATCGTCGCAAGTTACACACGGTGTGCCCCTTTTGCACGTTTCTATCCACCACGTATGATCTCTATTGACCAACAAGGCACGATCGTGAGCTTCTTGGACCAAAATATAAGCGTTCACGTGTGTTCTTTCAACTTGTTCTTCAGCTACATTATCCATCATCGTCTCCATGCATAGCTCTATCGATCATGTTATTATGTCCCGGTACATACTCCCTCCCTCCTAAATTATAAGTCATTCAAAAAAAGTTGGAGAGTCAAAACATCTTAAATTTGACCAAATTTATATAATAAAATAATAATATTTTTTACATCAAATAAGTATCATTGGATTCTTTATTAATTATATTTTTATAATATACTTATTTGATGTCATAAATCTTTGTAATCTTTATAATTTTGGTCAAACTTAAGATTGATTCTTTAAGAAAGTTGGAATGAATTATAATTTGGAACGGAGGGAGTATAAATCTCAATTGATGACCTGAGCACATAACTAATAAGTAGACTTGTCTTTGTCTTAAGGAAGGAGATTTCGCTTTGGCATCATCGGGGAGCAGAAGGTTGTCATTGTCATGACAGGCCTTGCCATGGTAAATATCAGTGGATTGAAATATTCAACCTCTCATTATGACTAAATCAAAACGTATTCTCGATCATACATATAAGGATGTATCCATCTCAATCTGTGATCTGATCTGATACACATGTTGTGGCTATGCCGAACTGCTCCCTGCAGCTCAACTCCGGGGTGACCACCCAACTCCTCCTCACGCTCTTCGACGTGAAGGGAATCGTGCACTTCGGCATCGCCGGGAACGCTGACCCTAACCGACAGATTGGCGATGTCGCCGTGCCACGGTACTGGGCTCACACCGGCCTTTGGAACTGGCAGGTACACAAATTATATGCACAATAACTGTACTAGTTATCGTGAAAATAAATGTGCACATATATAGAGAACAATATAATTTTATGGTTATACACATCACCTCCTTTTCTTCGACAGCGCTACGGCGATGGACCGGACAAGGAGCTCGCCTTGGAATCCAACGGTGACTACACCAGGAAACTCGGCAACCTCAACTTCACAGACTACAGTGTCGACAAGAACGCCCGCTCCGACGGCGGCAACCTGCTTAACAGCGTGTGGTACCAGCCGGAAGAGGTGTTCCCAGTGAACGGCACGCCCGAAGTCCGTGAACACGAGTTCTGGGTCCCCGTCGATGGCTACTACTACGACCTCCTCTCGCGGAAGCTGGAGGGGCTCAAGCTTGAAGGCTGCGTCAACAACGGCACGACGTGCCTGCCGCGGCGGCCGGTGGTTGCCATGGTGGAGCGCGGGTGCAGCGCCAGCGTGTTCGTCGACAACGCCGCGTACCGGGAGTTCCTGAGGTCCAGGTTCGGCGTCACGGCCATCGATATGGAGACGGCCGCCGTCGCACTTGTGGCGCTGCAGCAGGGGGCGCCGTTCATCGCAATAAGGGCGCTCTCCGACCTAGCCGGCGGTGGCTCGGCAGAGTCTAACGAAGCGGGAGTGTTCGCGCCACTGGCGGCCCAGAACGCGGTGACGGCGGCCGTCGAATTCATATCCCTCTTATAATAAGCAAGTCAAATTAGGTTCTCTCAACTGAAAACGTCCTGTTTTACGTATCCTACAGTTACTGTGCTTTGTCGTTATGCTGATATAACTATTTTTCACAAAATATGTACGTCATTAATCTTCTCTAGTATTACACGTGTAATGTGTGTAATAATGTAACTTTCTTTTTATAATAATAATAATATATAAACATCATGGTGCGTGAAGGAGAAGGAGCATCCTATATACTAAATTTCTATAACTTTCAAATAATATCTTAGAGCATCTCTAGGAACCTCTAAAAAACTACTTGCCAAATCATTGATTATTCCAAGTGATCAAACTAATTAGACAGAAAAATTTTTGTCTTCCTCTGGCACTTACCGGTAGTTAGTTCCTAAAAAAATTAAAGTTTACACAATTCTACTTGCTGCTCTTCCTAGCCAGCCACCAGCGTACCCCAGCCGGCCGCAGCTCTCTCCAACAAAAAAGTGGAGCTGCGCCCCAGTTGTACACTCCCTTCGTTCGAAGAACCCTCGTTAGCCACAACCAACTGCAGCCAGGCCAAGAGATTGCCAGGAGCATTCATCTTGAGGGCTGGATGGCCTTCATGCTCCTCCTTCACCTCCTCCTTGTCCCTACAAAAAAATGCAAGGGAGATTGAGCTCTTCCAGCTAATCCCTAGCCATGGTGGTGGTGAGGGTTAACCTTGGACTCCTCTAGCTTCCTCATCCTTCCTTTCTCCTTTCCTCCCCTTCCTTGGTTAGGGTTATTGACATTATTAAGTTCTTGTGGGAGAATGAACTAGAGGAAGAGTGGGTCGCAAGATAGTGGGAGAGTGAGAGGTAGGGGGTTGGGGTTGTCTAGGGGCTCATGGTGGTCGTGGTGGTACCACCTCACATGACATGTGGGGCCAAGTGGGAGGGCTGCTTGATATATAGCTCAAATTCAGCATGTTCATATTTTAGCAGACTGCCCGTTGTGTCCGGTGAGACTATCCGTGAGTGCATGACTAGAACTAAAATGGCACATCAAAGTTGGACTATCTGAGGTCTCTGTTGGACTGTTCTCCACTACATGCAGAGGCGCTAGGAATTATTAGTTCTTGACATTTAAAGTCTTGAAAATATGAATATTGATGATGATTATTATACCTATCAAGAATGTGACATTCGGGATCTAGACATTGTAGACCTGTTGAGTAGAAGGTCCAAGCAAAATGGTATGGTGAGAGCAGCTAAAAGTAGGACTGACCAATGAGGTGAGAGGCTTGTATCACATTGGTCTCGGCTAGTGGCGAACCTAGGATTTTTTTCCATGGGATATGATGAACCAAAATTTTCATATGCAATTCAGTAAATTCATTTAGTAATAATTTGGTAAAGTACTATAAAATTGTCCTACAATAAGTCCTAAATAGCACAATAAGTCTTAAATCAATACAAATAGTTCAAACAATGTACTAATAGTTTCAAATATGCATGAAAGAAGCTTAAAAACCAAATAACATTACAAGCCTACCTTTTAGCCATACACAATCTAATGACCATGAAAGTCTTGGATTATGTCATCTTCATACCCTAGGCCAAGCTTGTTGCCATGGCGAGCCAGAGGAAGAGAGAAGAAAGACAACGTTGATGCCCCTTCAAAATGGCTTGCTAAATCAAATTAGATTATAGTGAGGGAAGTTAGGGTTAGGGATGATTTATGGGAACTTGCAAGGAGGAAGACAATGGAGGGGAACAAGAAGCTCACTAGGTGTGCTAGTCTGTCAACCGTTGGTTCTGGGCAGGGGACAATGGACTCGTGCTATGCGGATTGCGAAGGCGAAGAACTAGAAACGAAGATTCACGATGCGAACATGACTCAGGCACAAAGAGGGTGGCGAGGTGGCACACTCGCACCTCTGCTGAGCAGCCATAGCAAAACTTGCATTAGCAGATATAATATTTTAATAAATTACTAGTATCCTTGTTGGGTTGGGCCTAGGGTATTCCCTTGGTCTCCAGCCTCTTCTGGTGGCCTCTCTAACTCATTTTTAATGGGTTGCTTACAATGTTTACAATCTGATTATGCTTACATATGTACAATATTAGTGAGTGAATCTTCTATTCTTACTGATGATTGTGTGCGGTGTGTTTGCGTGAGTGTGTGTGTGCTCATGTGTGCATGTTGTGTGTGTGTTTTGTGTATGTATGAGCATGCGTGCATGTATGTGTGTGTGTGTGTGTGTGTGTGTGCGCGCGCGCGCGTGCGCGCGCGTGCATGCATGCCCGTGTGCATGCTTGCACGTGTGCACGCGCATGTGTGCGCAAAGTGGCCCTGTTGAGTACTGACTAAAGCAAATCAACAACCAATACAAAGAGCAGGGATGATAATGGGATCCTTGCCTAGCCTCTCTTTGACAGTGAAACTTTTTCCTAGTACCCATTTTGCTCCAAAACCTTTAGCATGGATTATTTGGAGCATAGCCTCATCTTCAACTTTGTCAAAATCTTTCTCAAAATTAAGCTTTAAGATGATCAGCTCTCTTGTGTAATGATGATAGAGGTGGAGGTATTCTAATGTCCAAGCCAAATAATCTTGGATTGTCCTTGACTTTACAAAACCATATTGATTCTGATAGATAAGATGCATAATAAGCCCCTGAAGCTATTAGCCACCAGCTTCGTGATTACCTTCCAAGAGCAATCATGAGGTGAAATGGGTCTATAATCATTAAGTGTGGTTGTAGTATCCTTTTAGGGTACTAAAGTTATAAAAGATACATCTATCCTTTGGAGACAGAGTCGTTGCTCACTATAGAAAACATCTATGAAGCTATAGAAGTCTTGGGAGATAAAACCACAACATTCCTTCAAGAATTCATTATTGATACTATCTAGCTAGAGGATGTTTCAAAGAGGATGACTCCAACAATTTCCTCCTTTGTGATATGTTGTTTCAAAGATAAGAGATCAAATGGTTGAGGGAGCAATTCATGAAGGATTAACTGCATATTGGAAAAATTGGATGCACCCAATCTATCTTTGTAGGCTTCCCAAAGAAGAGCTTCTTTTACTATGATGTTTAGTAAATTCCTGGCTAGCAGAGTTAGACAGGGATGTAATAAACTTTTTCTTGTAGCTTACTATTGCATCAGCTTAAAAGAATTTGGTTGAATCATCTTCAAATTTTACCCATTTAATCAACCCCCATTGTCTCCAATAAATTTGTTTGTTGACATAGAATAGTAAGCAATTTGTCATCTCTAGAGCATTTTGATGTTCCACTCCATTAGGGAGAGATCTCTGAATTCCTAAAGCAGTTCTCTAGAAAACAAAGGATCATCATAATGTTTGCAGTTAAGCTTGAGAACTGGGCCTGCTAGGTTCTCAAGGTTTTTCTCAAATCCTTGAATTTTGCTGTAAAATTTTTTGCCTGATCAAGTTGTTGACAAGGAATTGTCAATATGTGCCACAAGCATGAACTAATCTTGTGCCATCCAATAGTTTTCATAATTCTACCTCTAGAGATGTCAGTTGAAATATCAATAGCACATGGAACATGATATGTGGTCTCCATCAATAAAGGCCAAACTTGCATGTTTGGGAAGGAGAGGGACCAAGCATTGGAGGGCAAAAACAATCCAATCTATCTAATAAGGGAGGGTGTTGCTTTTCCAAGTAATTTTTTTCTTGAACAAAGGAAGTTCCACTAAACCCAATGATAAGTTGATAGCTTCATTAAGGGTCAGTTTAGATCAGCTAGAGCTAGTTACTAACTAGCATAAAAATAAGCTCAAATTAGCTAAGGTTTGCTAACTAGTTGGCTAACAACTAATTGAAGGCTTGGCTAAAAATTAGCCCTCCTATTTGGATGCACTAGAGCAAATTTTTAGCTAGCTAGCAGTTAGCTCTTGCATCAAACAGGCCATAAAAAGCAGCATTTCAGTAACATCTCCCTCTCTTTATTCTTGTCTTGAGGATATCTTATAAGATTAATGTCTCTCACTATTAACCATTCTTTGTCTGCAAGCGTTTCAATATTTTAGAACTAAGAAAGGAAGTCTCTTTTACCATTATGTGTACAAGGGGCATAGATATTAGTTAGCAGCTAGGAATGCCAAGAGTGTAAAGAGGTTAACTTTGTTGACATAGCATAATCATTGTAGAAAACCATGGCTCCATTAAAGAGAGTAGGATTCTAGGCAACTAACATTCCACCAGAGGCTCCATTAGATGGCTAGAATTCAAAGTTGCTAATTCTTGGAGGATAGAAGTTTTTGAGAAAGGTGCCATCAATAATGTTTCTCTTAATTTCCTAAAGACATATGATATCACAAGAACTTTCACAAATTTCATCTTTAACAACATCCCATTTTTTCTCAGAATTTAGATCACGTATATTCCAACTAAGAACTTTCAAGGAGTGAACTTTGCTTTGAAAATATATAATATAGGGAAAAACATGCTTAACATGTTTACAGGAGACTCCTGCGAAAATCTATAATTTGTGCCCCTAGGGACAACTCACAAGAAGAGATGAACTTGGAGTCTATTATGACAAGAAAAGAACAAGGCCAAGACATTATTTTAGCAGCTGAGACGAAGGGGTCGGGGACTCTACTTGGGCAAAAACAGTACAAATCAAAGACAAACTGGACAAAACAAATGGATTATGAGTACAACTTCTTCACTTGGTAGATTCCTTCTTACTAGGATTTGCATTGGCATCTTTCTTATTAGGCTTTTCACTAGGACCAGACTTGCTAGGTTTACAAGAAAGCTCCAACCTTTTGTAATTTTTCTTCATTAAATACCTTCCTTTTAGGAGTTGAAACTTTTTCCTTTTCTTGTAGAGCTTTACTCGACAAATTCCCAAGAGCCATCTTGCAAAAACATTCACCAAGATTCCTGATCAGAGAAGGTGATAGTGTGGGAGGATCAATTGCATAGGCCAAACATGGCTTTGCAGAACAAGGCAAATTCTTGAAGCCCATTGAGTGAATCTGATTGCATTGGCTTTGTCAAACTTCTAAATCGACCTAGGACTGTCTTGCTTTGTTTTCTCTTAGAGCTCACTGACTTCTTTTAAGTCTCATGCGATTGAGGGAACAAGGTGGAGCAGTGTCTTCTAACACTACCTTCCCTTTTTGGTTACAAGTTGATTGCTCTAAGATGAAAGCACACTGAGTAAGGTTAGGTGCTAGTTAGGTATCAAGGAGAGCAAACTGAATGTGTGGCCCTAGCTTATTAGAAAAACTTCAAGCAGCAGAAAGAAAGAAAATACTTGACCTAGCTATAGAGAGAGAACCATGGTGATGAAATTGGACGAAGCAACTGGAATGTTAACAACCTTTGAGCCCTTGATAGGTGCCAAATAATGAGCCCAAAGTCTTGTAGCCTACTTCAGGGGATCAAGGGAACCACCTAAAAGAGGAAGTGAAGTGCAATCCACCTGATCAAAGATTTGCAAAAACTCCAAAAGAACATTATTTATCGGAATCTGATCTTTAGGAGTAGCAGGATCAAAAGGATCATTCACCAGCATCTCAAGAGGAATTTCCATAGGGATAACAGGAACATTAGGCACAGGAAAAGTAGGGTCAAAGGAGGTGGAAAATTAAGGTCAGGTTAGTTTTACAAAAAAAAAATAAGAGCACTGCTACCTCCACATCCTCTTGGATATCCTCTTCTGCCTCATTTACTTGAAAGAAATTGTTAACTTCCTCAAGATTTACTTCTTTAGGCACTAGAGCGAGAAGACGATGCATTAGAATATCCTATTCATTTTCAGGTGGAATTGAAGGGACATTTAAATCCTCATCCTTTGCAATAGTGTCATTGAGGTTTGAGGGTCCAAGATTGTCCTAAAGTGGGATAACAAGCTCATGATTGGCTTGAACAGGTAGCTTAGGCCTGAGATCCCAATTGGTATGAAAATGCTAGTGATCAATTTGTTGTGGGGCTTGTTGACCTAAAACACCACCATGGGGCTAGAAATTTGCATGAGAGTCATGCTCCTTGTTGTCCAAGCCCAAAGAAGTGAAAAGAGACACCATTTCTAACAACATTTTTGGTGGGGGTAGGATCTTAATCCGAAGAACCACCTCCCAATAGTTTAACTTGAAGAATTTCACATTGAATTGTCCAAGATTCACCTTGAAATCTCTCAGTTTCTAAGAACACAATGAATTATGGGACTAATATTATATCAATCGAGTATGCTAAGTGAGCAGTATTTCTTTTCCAAGAAATGGTTTTTCTAAAAGAGCAAACTATATTATCTAGATATTCAATTTCCTAATAATCAATAGGAAAGCCAAGTAGAATAATCCAACAATCTCTTTTGAAATGAACTCTTCAGTAATTTCTCCCCTAGTTCTGCCTAACAAAGGATAGACTGCCATCACCATATGGAAAGAGACTATTCAAGACAACTTGCTCCCCATCATGATCATAAGCAAATATGACAAAAGCATGACCCAAATGACAGGGTGCCTAACAAAGGATAGGCTACCATCACCATATGGAAAGAGACTATTCAAACTTACTCCCTATTATGATCATAAGAAAATATGACAAAAGTGTGACCCAAATGATAGGGTTGAATGCCTTTGACTTCTAGATGTATGCGATCAACCATGAGTTCATAATGACCTCTCTAACAACTAGGAAGTCAAGCACATTACCCAACAATGGATTAATGGTTGCAGTAGCAAGATCTTCATTATGTGGTTGAGGTTGAGAAAAAAAAACACTACCCTGACCAGCATCACTCGATTTGTAGTTCATGACAGTGAAGGCCGACTAGAATGAATGGAGTTGGATTAGCTCTTTAGAAAGCCATTGATGAAAGAGAGAACTATTGTTGATTTTGAGGAAAAAAGAGGTTTTCTTCATATGGCGAGGAGGAGCAATTGTGTTCCTTAGGGTCGACAAGCGTGGTGAGGCACCTGGCGGTGTGGACACCAATAGGACTCTACAATGGTCCACTAGGCAGCGACTTGAGAGGAAGATTCCAAGAAATCATTATAGGTTGTCCAGCTTCTAGGGAGTTGAGAAGATGCATAATATAGTGATCTAAATCCGCCAAAGAAGCAAACTTGGGCGGGCTACTAGCACTTAGCCCAGCGATTGATGGAGGCTTCTTAGGAAACAAGAATTAAATAACGGTGAAACATTTGTGCTCTTTCCTTTTACAGTTGCAGTGATTTTGTGTGTGTCTTGCAACAAAAAAGCAACATTACCCCCAATTGAGGCCCTATTTGGATACCCTGTGACTATAATAATGAAATAAATCAAACTTTGGTCAAATAGGGTTGATCATATGACGAATTATTATAATCAAGACCCTTGATTACCATGATCCTATAATCTATGTGAGACCACATTTTTAGGGGATTATGGAAGCTGAAAGTCTTACTTGGCCCCAATCGATTCTCCAACTTGCCAAACTAAAACATAATATAGGAGTTTCTCACTTTAACCAACCATAATCAATCACCATAATCTAGGGACCTAAATACTCTAATTATTAATCTATAATCCTGATTACAATAATCCCATCAATAATCCATATTATAATAATCCGCAATGATCCAAATAGGCCCTAAGGCAGTAATGGAATTTGATGGGGGTAATTATAATGACAAGCTTGCCTTGCATGTCGTTTAGAGAACCAATGAGAATAGATTTAGATCCAAAAGACATCCCAAATGTAAGTCCAAATTAACTCTTGTTTCTGGAAGAGCCAAAGAGAGATCTAATGAAGCATCCTGCACGATAATTCATCATGTTTACAAGATTTTTTTTATTTGCTTCCAAATCATCCTGATTCAAATGATCAAAGACCATGGCTTTCTAGAAAGAAATCCAATCAAAGACTAATTTTCGGACAGGGATGGCATTGGCTCCAGAGACTGGTGGAATCTTATCAACATCAGCAAAAGAAGGGTGCCATGTGTTCTTGCTATGAACATCAGACCAGGAAACTTCTTCTATAGAAAGACCAAACCTTAGGTTTCCGATTAGCACCACCATTCGAAGTAAACATTGAAATCCCCAAAATGAGGACGATAAATAAAGAAGCTCAGTGTCTTGCAGGAGATTGAAAAACGGAAGCCACGATGATCCAATTGCAGCATATTAACTCAGAAGGAACACCACCAAGAGCTGATCGAAGAAGAGAACCAACTGAACCCTCTGAAAGCTGGAATTTGCAGCGACCAAAAGAGGCCGAGAGGATGAAAGAAGCGCCAGGTGAAGTGACAGGGAGGTCAAACTGATGCCAAAGACGGGCTTGCTGGCAAAGGTTTGGCTAAAGGTTGGAGATCCGTCTATTCTAGGATGCCAAAAAGGACAAAGCACATACCTTGGTGAAAGGGAAAGGTGGCCCGTGTTTAGATGCCGAGTCGGGTGATGCCGATTCGGCACTGTAGCGCGTTTTGTTTTTTAGTGCAAAAAATTATCCAAATATTGATTAATTAGACTCAAAATGTTCGTCTCGCAAAGTACAACAAAACTATGTGATTAGTTTTTGATTTCATCTACATTTAGTACTCCATGCATTTGCCGACATTTTGATGTGATGGGGAATCTCCTTTTTGCATAGTGGAATTTGGGGGTTGGATTTGGGAACTAAACAAGGCCGTGGTCTGACACCCATTACTGTCAACAAAAACATCGAGGAGCAGAGGAGGAGCAGCCACATCTTTTTAGTGAAATTTGTTCATATTTCTCCCATCCTCTCAAGACTCGTCAATTCGTGCCCAAAATCTCCCACCACTTCTTTACTTGATTGGATAGCAATGCGTATATACCTCATTGTGTAATCATATTTGGTTATGACTATGTTCTAATCATATTTGGTTATGACTCTGTTCTAGTTACAACAGGTATTATACCTATACCTTTGCAATGCTTAATTCTGTATAAGTTCTCGAGTTAATTAAATCATTTGTCTTAGTAGATTGATGGTAATCGTGGTGGACATCTAGGTCTTAGTGACGCAACTAGGGACATGTTTGGACACCATGAAGTAATCTTTAGCTTTAGCTAGCTAATTTTATCTCAAATTAGCTCTAGTGTATCTAAATGGAGAGCTAATAAATGGATTGATTTTTTAGCCAAGTCTTCAACTGGTTATTAGCCAACTAGCTAGCCAACCATAACTAATTTTGACTATTTTTTATCTCTACTAATAACTAGTCATGTGTATCAAACATGTCCTAATAGCGGGCGCTTTGTTCATCTTACTCTTGACATTATGTGGCAAAAGAAGAGAGGGGCAACAATGACATATTATCAATGTATTCCCATTATTTTGTAAACCTTGTTTCATGATGACTGGAAATACTAACATTAGCATAAATTTGTGGAAATTAAACTTTTCATTTTACAAGTATATGAAACACGTTGTCCAAGCTGGGAACGAACATTGTTTGTAAGATTTCTTTTGCAGCCACACGTGTGCCGCTTACCAACCCAAATGGCGCCTCTACAAAACAAAAGAACGCTACTAGAATAGTCGCACGCACAGGCGCAATCACGTGGAGCGAACCGGGAAGCGTACAAAAGCTTGGATCTGACGAGAGAGGGGCCAAAGAAGAACGGATTCGCGTGTCCAAAGCCTCAAAGGCAGAACAAAACATGCCAGGTGCCAGCACCTTGGCTGATTAGCACTAGTGTCTCGCTACATGTTCCTAACTACTGTGTGTGATTCAGTCCACAAGACATCGAATTCAAGTACTAAATGATGATAAGGTGTCTGTGCAAACGACGTTCTTGAACAATTCTAAGCCTCCTTGCACGTAGTAAGGTCCTCAGTTCAACTGTTCAAAATTCAGACTAAGACAAGATCTACTCTCTACAGGCAGCCGAGTTCAAATTTGAAACTAATAAACAACAAAATATTGCAGCAATTTGGCGAGCAAATAAAGATGAGATTCGCCACACCCACACCTCTGTCACTCCCCCAGGTGGTATATAATAAAGAAAAGAAGCTGCTGCTGGCTGCATTTATGCAGGCACACTGCTGCAGGCAGCCACGACTGGTTGGAAGGAGGAGAGAGGGGTTGCTGGCTCGTGCAGCGGCGGACGGACTGGCGGCAGGGAGAGCGATGAGCGCTGCGGCGGCGAGCTCGGTCACCAAGTTCATCAAGTGCGTCACGGTCGGCGATGGGGCCGTCGGGAAGACCTGCATGCTCATCTGCTACACCTGCAACAAGTTCCCCACGGTTGAGTGCTCCCATCCAATCACTTGCTCCTTACCATCTTTGTGTTCGATTCTCTGCCCCCTTTCTCGTTACCAATGGCTGGATACTCTCTGCATTTCTTATTCGGCTGGACACGATTGGGTTTCAGTTCCTTCTATCTCGCTAGCTCGGGTTTGAAGAAAATGGAGACAGATTCAGTACCAATCTTGATTAGAGAGGAGTGTGGTTATTCTATTGTGATGTTTGAACCTCTTTTCCTTTTGGTTTTTCTGTGTCTACTTTGGCAGGATTATATCCCCACTGTATTTGACAACTTCAGCGCCAATGTCTCTGTGGATGGGAGCATTGTCAACTTGGGCCTCTGGGACACGGCAGGTGGGGTGGGGCAGATCAGATGACAGCAGAATCAGGAGGATTCAGCAATGCCTCCAAAGTGTTACCATCTTTTTTCTGCTGAAAGTGATTGATTTGCCTCCACCTTGGATGCAGGTCAGGAGGATTACAGCAGATTGAGGCCTCTCAGCTATAGGGGGGCTGATGTGTTCATCCTCTCCTTCTCCCTGGTCAGCAGGGCGAGCTATGAGAACGTCTTGAAGAAGGTACTGAGAATAGTTCAGGGCGAAAATTTAAACTGAAACCTATGTAGACAGTTGGGGATAGGTACAACCGCAATTAAGAGTTCTTAACTCACTGGAATCCTGCAAAGTTCTTTATTGGGGGTGATGATTTGTTGCATTCGAGTATGGTATATTTCAACACAAATCAGTTATTTTTATTTTACAGTTTGCGCTCTGGAAGTAATGTTAACACCTTAAACCCATAGCTGATGATTGAACTTTGTAGGAAGGCAATGGCACCTTGGACTCATGAGATAGGCTTTGGTTTCGATTGTTATTGCTCGAATTTATCTATTATTTCTCAAGGAAGCATTTCAACAACAGACGACCATAGTTCACAACCCTATAACTTGTTACATGGATGCATCAGTTTAGATTGTCATAAATGGTAATTGAGTACTGAGAATCAGCGTCCTTTTGTACAGTGGATGCCAGAGCTTCGTCGATTTTCACCTAGTGTTCCGGTAGTTCTTGTTGGAACCAAACTAGGTAAGGTTGATACCATTATGGCCTAACCAATCCAAACATAATAGTTATGTATTTATTCAGGCGAAGACAGATCTTCTCAGTTCAAACTTTCTGCCACTGCAGATCTCCGTGAAGACAGATCTTACCTTGCTGACCATTCTGCTGCTTCCATCATCTCTACTGAACAGGTAATGACCACAGAATGGAATCATTCAATCAATTTAGGCAATTTCTTCTTAAGAACTCAAAGGGCACCTGCACAGCAGTCACTGCAACTGATAACATTATTCTCTTATAACGCTAGGGAGAAGAGCTCAGAAAGCAGATAGGTGCGGTGGCATACATAGAATGCAGCTCAAAGACACAGAGGGTATGTTTCTGCTCATTACAGTTTACACTTTACAGCCTGAGATTATCTGGTTCTCCCTTGTGACATCCTCTCCAAATAAACATACGCTGTCAAGAACTTCAGGAAAGATCAATAATGAGTTTTAATCATCTGAAAACAGAACATAAAGGCTGTGTTCGACACTGCAATTAAAGTAGTGCTGCAACCACCAAGGAGAAGAGAAGTTACCAGGAAGAAAATGAAGACAAGTTCGAATCAGTCTGTGAGGTAAGCTGTGATCATGGACTCATCTCTGTCAAAGTATTATCTTTCGCTGTACATAGAAATTTGCACAGTATGAATTAAATTTTGGTGGATCCATTGTGCTAACAACGTGGAGGATTTATAGAATATTTAAAACCAAACCCATGTGACTTCAGAATTTTAAATTAGGGCATAGTACATCTCATGTTTACAGTTTTCAATGTAGCATCACTGAGCCTCAAATTTACACCTACAAAACTGGGCATTCAATTAGTGTTAGGCATTTTGTCCTTCACTGCATATAAAAAATTTGGGAAACTTTGTGAGACAATCTACATCAGGATTCAGGCACATCTTAGCTTTGTTTTGTGATATGGACACTACAGGTTTTGTTTAAGAACTTGCACCAGACATTGTGGCACAGTGAATTGTACCATTTAACTTATTTGAGCAATTCCTGCATTATCTTCAAACAAAATCGATGACGATTATTCAAATATGTTTTTAGAGAACAAGAATACTTGACATGTTTGAAGTACCTTATCATGTTATTGATTGCATGTTTCTTCACTAACAGCTCTTGTCACTTCTCAAGTCCTGTTTGAAATCGCTGTCTTTTATAGTACTATTATCTATGCAAATGCTCCTTACATACAACTCTACATACTAGATGAAACAAAAACAAAAGAAAAGGGTACAGAGTGGAGCAAAAAAAAAGGTTACATTCACTATTTTTTCTGAACTTTGTTTTAACCTATACAAAAAAATTGCAGTCCTCTATAGTCTGCTTTTGTATTTTATAGTCTTTCTTGATTTTTTTACCAATTATGTATATAAGCATTTTACAAGAAAATGTACTTTATGTATACCAGAAGTGAATGCTTCATAAAAAAGGGAAGCTGTAGAAGGTAGAATAGAATTATCCAATAAAATTTGGGGCACTAAGTTAAACATACTACCTCCCTCAAAATAAATCAATTCCTAGAACCATCCTAAATCAAACTATCTTAAGTTTGACCAGCTTTATAGAAAAAAGTAACAACATTCATGACACCAAATAAGTATATTATAAAAATATATTTCATGATGTATCTAGTGATAATAATTTGGTGTCATAAATATTGATGCTCTTTCTATAAACTTAAAATAGTTTGACTTAGGACAACTCTAGAAGTTGATTTAATTTGAGATGGAGGTAGTACATAAAACCTGCATTTCTCTTAATACCATGGATCAAAAAAGGAAAATATTACGGTTCGACTCAAGTAAATGGCTATGTTCTAGGAGACCATCATTTGTAAATCATGCTGTTATCACAAGGTATTTCAATGTTTTAACACTTCTCGGATGATTGTGCAGAAGATACCTCTGTGGAAGTGCATGTTTCACATGGTAAAGCACAGACTCTTCTGCAATTGTTGTACTGGATTTGCTAGATGGCGTCAGCTTTATGAATGAATAGTTCCCAAGGCAGCCACTGGGAACTTCTGGTTCTCTTCTACCTTCCGATAGAGAGCTCTTTTGCGTTCTCCAGCTGTGAAAAATGAAGGAAGGTTCTAGTTTCTAGTTCCCTACGAGTTGTACCTCCATTAATATGAATGGTGGGCTAATTAGTAGTTTCAGCAAAGTGTGAAGTGACTCTTCTATGCACGTTTTGTTTCCAAAAACTGCTGTTGCTAAATGCCCATTGAATCGTTATGGTCGCACTGGAAAAGAAGTTAATGTAGACTATCAATTCCAGTTTTCACTGTTCATCGTCAGAGATGCATGTCCTCTCTTTACATTTACAATGCAACCGGCAGGCATTATTGGTGTCGCTGCTGAAGAATCGAAAAATAGGTGAAAAGTTTGAAATGCAGCACGGACTGCTTTTGCCGAAGATGTCATATCTGATCCGTTCAATCAGGTTGGAAATGGATGACTTTTATGTAACCGCACAAAGTTACTAAAGAATGTTTTTCTTATGTTCTTGACATTATTGGTGTTCAGTTACTAGCATTTCTGGAACATAGTTCTGCAACCATGTATTTGTATGCTGCAAATGCGTCATGATACGATAAGCATCCGTTCACAGACCTTGATCAATGATCACAATTAAGTATCACATTCAGTTCTGTGCACTTGTTGAATCTTGATCATGACTTCAGGCGTTGGACTCTTGCTGAAAGCACACATAATCAAAACCAGGAACAATGGGCATTGAAATGCTGTTCTTCAATCTATTCCATCAAATATATTTCTAGGATTTTTAAAACGATTAAGCCACATGGAGAAAGACTGGCCGGCAGGAGAGGTTGAGATATGATCTAATTATGTTAGAGTGCGATCTAACCTAGCTCGCTATACCCACGAGCGAGTGCTCCCAAGACCAAGTTTAGGTCCATAGAGCCAACAGCATACAAAGGCATCAACTTCTGACGTGGGACTAAAGCTAACAAATCAAAGCCCTTTTAACTAAGGTTACTCTAGGAATGCTTTCATTTGTAGACAAATCTGGAATGCCAGAAATGCATATATGAGTATGAAGATAGTGTATTGTTAAAGCCCGTGGTTTTCTCAAGTTCTAGTTGCTCTATTATTTAGGGATGTAAACGGATCGGATACGGACGGATATCGCTAATATTACATTTATTTTCATATTTCTATTCGGATTCAGATTCGAATACGGATAGTATCAAATATGCTAGATAGTATACGAATAGATAGCAACATTATAAATATGCAATTTGAGTATTCGAATACGGATAGGGTATCGGATTTTAAACATCTGGACTCAGATATGAATAGATCTAAACACCTTTAAACGAGTTTGGTCTCAAATACAGTTAGAAAATATCCGTACCATTTTCAGCCCTACTATTATTACATGAATTCGAGTGCCACTGCCATTGATAATAAGAATGCTATCAGGGACTGCTGTATATTGATCTTTCTCCATTGACTAGTTTGCAAGCCTAGGATGCAAGCAGGAAATTATGGGGAAATAACACAACAGACTTGAGAAGAACAAACAATATTAATGGTGCCATTCTCTAGCATCAAATTTAACGACTAGTGATAAAAAGATATATACTACAAGTCTAGATACGGTTACATCACAACTTTCTCTAGCACCATGCCTTATACATGTGTTCCATTACATCCTGCAAAAAATTAGCTTTTCTTTGGCATTGCATCAAGTTTTCTATACATTTTGCCATCGATGTTCCATTCCATCCTGCAAACTTAGCTTTTCTTTGGCATTGCAGCAAGTTTTGTATACATTTTTGCCATCGATTGAAAGCCTCTGATGTCACCGGATCGTAGAAGATTGCCTGCAATGGTGACATAAAATGGAAATATAAGAGGCCAGGACAAGATTTTTAGAAGATTCAGATTCAAACTGACATAAGAAAATTAGATCAAACTAAATACACCTATCTATCATCCAGAGTAAGTTGCCCAGGTCGCTTGGGTTACTCCACGAATCAATCCATTTGGAAATGAGATATTTATCAAATTGTCCTTACAATACATTCTTAAGTCAAGATGGCCTAGCAATATCAAGGCTATCTATGTTTCAATAAGCACAAGTCATCTTAACAGTGGTTTTTTATGTAAACACTATTAGATAAAACTGGTTCTGTTTGCAAAAATTAGAGAGCTTGGCTTCAAAGGAAGAAATTTCAGTGAGAAAATAAATGTGTAGATGAAAATTATAAACCAGTTCATGAAGGCGATGGAGCTGATATCACTTGACTCATGTTGACAAAGTTATTGGTGCAACTCAACAGTCTACGGGGTCATTATCTCTGTCAGACAAACATATGCTAGGAAAAGAAAGCGCCCAAGGAAGATAGTTGCTGCTGAAGATATAGCTGAAGAAGACAACAGTGATAATGATGAGAGAGATGAAGCACAAGGGCAGCAATCTGAATCAAAAGTAGGAATGGATGAGGATGAAGATTCTAGTGCAACTATAGCAGCAACTAGAGGGGCATTTCAATTGAATGATGATTGGCTTAATTAGATGGCTGGCTACTAGGTACTGAACTTGTTTGGTTAATTGTTTTTTTTTTCTTGAATACACAGGAGAGCTGGTATCAATATATTAAGGAAAGGGGTTTAGAACCCATACACACCACACAAACAACACCACATATACAGAACACCCACACAATAAGTAGCTCGCCAATGACTACGAACAGCAAACAACCTCGACCATCAAACTATCACTGGACCCATGGGCGAGGAGATGTGTTTGGTTAAGTGTTATGTATGCTGGCTGCAGGGTAGCATGTTTGCTGATTCAATACAACAACAACATAGCCTTTTGTCCCAAGCAAGTTGGGGTAGGCATGTTTGCTGATTCAATGCACATCCAAATGAAAGGAGTCCATGGAATATCCCAATATGAGAAGTCTGAATCAGTGTCCAATTTAAAAGGAAGAAAATCCAATCCAATAACTGTAATATCCAAAATCCAACAAAATATCCAATTATCAAAGGCCTCTAAGGTTCGCCATGCTGCCGGACACCTCCAGGTGATTCCAGTTGCTACAGGTGGCCGGGCAGAGCTGAGAGTTGAGATTGCAGCGATTCAGAGGGCTAGGTCGTGGCTCAAGCTCATCGCTGTGGCATCTGACGCGGGCTTTGCCTGCGGCAGCTGGTGACATCACTAATACACCTGCTGATCATCCAACACAGCCGCCATGGCATCCTATGAAACCAAGGACGGAAAGACCTCGTTGATTTTGCTTTGAGCCACCACGCTGTCATGGTCTCTGGATGACGCCCAGGCCACATGCCCATTCCTGAGAGGAGAGGCCCAGGTGGACCCGGCACTGCCCGACCTCACCGCCGTGCTGTGCGCTGCAGGGGACAGCAAGTGCTGGCACAAGCACAGTACCTTCCTGGCCCTGACATGACAGCATCTTCCAGCCCAACATCAGCCTCGCCCACGTCGACACCCCAGCCACCCTCTTCCCTCTTCTGCGTCCTCAAGAGGTAGGGGCAGCAACTCATCCATAACGAGCTGATTTTCCAATAAATCAACCAGGAGCTCGTCGACGTCATGGCAAGCTCGGAGGTGTCACTCTGGCCTCAAGGATGCCCAGCACAGGGTGTTTAATGCAGGGTGATCCATGGATGTTTGCATTTTGCATGTAGGATATCCAATAATCCTTTTTTTTTACTTCATATCCACATATATCCAAGTCCAGCATATATCCGGTCCATTGAAATCCATGAAGGAAAAATCCAATTGGACTCTGGACATTCTAAGTCCAACTCCATGCTAGCTCTACTGCTTCTGCTCTAGTTACACTATTATTTAGTTATTTTACAGCTACTTCAGTTCTTTGTTATTGCAGCAGTAAATCAGCAAGAATATGGAATCTGGAACTGGGATCTTGAGTTCTGGACACTATAGAAATCAAACCTAACAAGTGACGAACTGACCATCCATGCTGTCTTAAATAGGAATGCAAGTGGACTAGCCCGCGAACCCACATATCGGCATAATTTTGTGGGTTACTCGTGGCAACCCACAAAATTAAGCCTATATGCAGGTTCATGGGCTAACCCACTTACACCCCTCCTTAATTCTTGCTTTATGGGTTCACTACATACTATATAGTATATCAGTCCTGGTATATACAGGATGACATGGTCAACTAGGCCTGACTAATTGAGCTGATTGATGACTAATCATGACTAATCATCTTATCGGTGCCATGGTGACTCGGGTCAATTAGATGATTTAAAAACATAGACCAGCTTCAGCTAAGCCAGGCACTTCTTTTCAGTGCCATAAATTTTGGTTTGTGACAGATCTCATATGCACATGTTTTTCTACATTTGTAGCCATGACCTGATTTGTAACATCAATACCGAAGTTCCTAACTAACCTCAAGTTCAAACTTTATAGTGAAAGGGGTTCTATTATCTAAAGAAACTGCCCACTTTAGGAAAAAAAACATAATAATAAAGTTGGTGAATAGGCAAATTGTATGTTTATAATTATGTCAAAAGACAAATTATAATAATAAAGTTGTTGAAAGGTAAATATCGATTTTAGTGACAAAACTGAATAAAATTATTAGCTTCATCAGCATGTATTACAACAAACGTATATGTACATTCAAGACTCAAAAAGTAGATGGAACCAAAGTTACCTGAGTCGCAGTTAAGTGGACTGTCTGGCTCTGGATGAGCCATCAATGCAATTATGGCCCTACAAACAGATTGGAGGATCCATGCAGGGCTCCATGCATTCTTCAAGATATCCAAGCAAATTTCACCAGTCTAGATGAATAAATCATAACAAATATAACATATTATTATTAAAATTATCATTATTTGCATCCAAACAATATGTTACCAATAACAAAAATGTGAACAGCACAGAGCCACTTGGGAACAGCAAAAAGGAATGTACTTCACAACTAAGCGCATTTTTTGGCACTTCAGAAAATAACCTTGAAATGCACGTTTGGGTGGAAAATTTTGGTCAGAAATCGAACTTGGGGAGGTAGTAGAGGATATTGCTCCGGGATAGCAAAGGCAAGCTGGAAGACACCACCTTCATAAGGAGTCTCTGAGGGTCCCTAATAACAAAAGAGATAGTTGATAGAAAATAATTTAAACAGTTCCTTCATCAGGTTGTGTTGATGTCACCAAAAACTATACCTTGATGAGAGCAGTCCATTTGAATATGTTTGAATCATCACAAATCAACTGGATATCAGGATCAGCTGATTTGTCACGCTGTACCTCCTTATACTCTTTGAAAAGCCTAGCCCTAGATGCCTATTAACATGTTATTGTCATAGTTGTAACACCCCATGTCAAGGGCGTTGTGATCTAGGGTAGGCGGCCCTCGACTACGGAGTTCGTAGTCTCCTGCCGTTGTCTTCCGATCGCGGAGGTTATGCCCCTCACGGCGGCTCGGGCTTTAGAGCGTTGGAGGGAGAGAGAGAGGTTTAGGGTTCAATCACTGCTTGCCTTCATTCATCGTGCTGATTACAATATATGGCCGGCGGCCCAACCTAAAGGAGGAAACAATCTCCTATAATTAAGGAACAATAAAGGAAACTAATAAATGTTTAAATGGTAAATATCCTAGCCACTGATCTGGCCATGCGCCTGCTGGACCTCCCCTTTGCGCGCTGCGGCGCGGCGCACATCACGTGCGCGTCGTGTACGGGCGTATGTGTTCCCGTACATGACATCTCTCCCCTCCTCGAGAGACAGCTCGTCCGCGAGCTGGAAGCGTGGATAGCGCTCGAGGAAGGAGTCACGATCTTCCCATGTAGCGGAGGACGCGGGCTCATGCTTCCAATGCACCAAGACCTGGCGCACGCCGCGGGCAAGTCTCGCTTTGACGACGCGCTCGGGCTCCGGCACCGTAGCACCATGGTGGACGACAGGGAGTGGCGGTGGTGCGGATGGGGGATCGCCCACCCATGGCTTGAAGAGCCCCACGTGGAACACGTCATGGAGACGGGAGCGAGGGGGCAATTCCAGGCGAGCAGCCACCTCGTTGATCATCTCGGCGATGCGGTAGGGACCGAAGTAGCGCGGCTTCAGCTTCCCTGTGGCGGCGACGTCGAGCGAGGCGACTGGGCGGTGTCGCAGGCGGAGGAGCACCCAGTCGCCTTGCTTGTAGGAGACGGCTCGGTGTAGTTTGTCATAGTGGCGCTTTTGGACAGCTTGCGCCTGCTCGAGACGGTAGCGCACATCCTGCAGGAACTCCTCTCGCTCCGCCATGGTCTTAGCGACGGCTGCGACGCGCGTCTCCCCGGGGTCATAAGACCGGATGGTGGGGGGTTCACGGCCATAGACGATGCGGAACGGCGTGTCACGAAGAGAGGACTGGTACGCCGTGTTGTAGATGAATTCCGCCCATGGGAGCCATCGGAGCCAATGGCGGGGACGATCGCCTGTGAAGCATCTCAAATACATAGTGATGACACGGTTAGCGGCCTCCGTCTGACCATCGGACTGAGGGTGAAATGCCGACGTCATATGCAACTTCGCCCCCATGAGTCGCATCAGCTCGGACCAAAACTTGGAGGTGAAAACGGGGTCACGGTCCGAGACCATCGACTGAGGCATGCCGTGGAGGCGAACAATCTCGGCGAAGAAAGCTTGGGCCACCGATTCCGCGGAGTAGGGATGAGCAAGCGGAATAAAATGAGCGTATTTGCTCAACCGATCCACCACCGTGAGGATGACGGATTTGCCTTTCACCTTGGGAAGAGCCTCCACGAAGTCGAGGCCGATGTCGCTCCAGACTGCCGAGGGCACCGGCAAGGGTAGTAGCAGGCCGGCGGGGTGGAGGTGCTCAGCCTTGTTGCGCTGGCACGTGCTGCAGGCGCGGACGAAGTCCTGGACAGCAGTGCGCATGGCGGGGAAGTGGACGTCGCGGCGCAGTCGGTGTAGGGTGCGTTGGACCCCCTCGTGCCCGTCGTTGTGCACCGCGCTGAGCAGCTCCCTAATTAGGGGAGAGTCGGAGTCGAGGTAGACGCGGCCGCCGTAGGTGAGGAGGCCGTCCCGTAGAGCCCATGGCGCGCCTCGCGTGCCGCTGGTGACCTCGTCCCGGAGAGCCACGAGAGCGGGCGCGTCCTGCTGGGCACGGCGCAGCCTGTCGAAGAAATCGAACCGCGGGGCAGATAGGGCGAGCACCGCGCCGGCCTCCGTGTCGCAGTCCGTGTCCCGGCGGGAGAGCGCGTCGGCGACGGTGTTGTGGGCGCCGGGTTTGTACTCCACCACGAAGTCGAACCCGAGCAGCTTGCCGACCCAGTGATGTTGCGGGATCGTGGCGAGGCGCTGGTCGAGGAGATACTTGAGGCTGTAGTGGTCGGTCTTGACTGTGAATCGCCGGCCCCAGAGATACGGCCGCCAGTGGCGCACGGCGTGCACCAGGCCAATCAGCTCGCGCTCGTATGCGGCGAGGGAGCGGTGTCGAGGCGCCATGGGCTTGCTGAAGTATGCCAGCGGGTGTTTGTCTTGGAGAAGCACCGCGCCGAAGCCGAGAGTGGACGCATCGCACTCGACGATGAACGGTTTGTTGAAGTCGGGGAGTGCGAGAACCGGCGCCGTTGTGACGGCGGACTTGAGGGCGGCGAACGCCGCGGCGGCCTCCTCCGTCCAGGAGAAACCGTCCTTCTTCAGGAGGGCTGTCAGCGGTGCGGCGATGGAGCCGTAGTTGAGGACGAAGCGGCGGTAGTAGCCGGCGAGTCCGAGGAACCCGCGAACCGCGCGTGGTGAGCGCGGCGCTGGCCAGTCGAGGACGGCCTGCACCTTGGCCGGATCCATGGCGACGCCCTGCTCGGAGATGATGTGGCCGAGGTAGGAGACCGAGCGCACGCCAAAAGCGCACTTGGAGCGCTTGATGAAGAGGCGGTGGCGGCGAAGCTCGGTCAAGACGGCGCGGAGATGGCGCAGGTGGTCCGCCCACGAGGTGCTGTAAATGAGAATGTCGTCAAAGAAAACGAGCACGAACCGGCGGAGGAAAATGCGCAGCACATCGTTCATCAGGGACTGGAATGTAGCTGGCGCGTTGCACAGTCCGAACGGCATGACGAGGAACTCATATAAGCCGTCGTGTGTGCGGAATGCGGTCTTGTGGATATCCTCCGGCTTCATGCGAACTTGGTGGTAGCCGGAGCGTAGGTCGAGCTTGGTGAAGAAGCGAGCCCCCTTGAGCTCGTCGAGCAGCTCCTCGACCACCGGAATCGGAAAAGCATCCTTGACAGTCAGCGCGTTCAACGCGCGGTAGTCGATGCAGAACCGCCATGTGCCGTCGGCCTTCTTGACGAGGAGGGCCGGGGACGAGAATGCGGAGTCGCTGCGACGGACGATGCCTTGCTCAATCATCGAGGCACACTGTCGCTCTAGCTCGTCTTTGTGAGCCACAGGGTAGCGGTAGGGCCGGACCGCCACCGGTGCCGCGCCAGGCTTGAGGACGATGGAGTGGTCGCGGCTGCGTGGTGGTGGCAGACCGGACGGCTCCGCGAAGACGTCGCTGAACGAGTCCAGGAGGCCCTCCAGGAGGGGCGCGTCGGTGGTGACGGAGTGGGCGAGCGGCGTATCGGTGCATGCCACCCCGGACCAGCGCACGTCCCGACCCGCGTGTCGGAAGGCCAGGGTGTGGGTGACGACGTCCCAGGATATGGTCCCCAGGGCCGCCATCCACTGGGTGCCGAGAACCATGTCGTAGCCGGCGAGCGGCATGACATATAAGTCGATGTCGAATGTCATGCCCGCGATGGAAATCACCGCCTGTTTGAGGACCCCGGGGCAGGTCACTCGTTCGCCGTTGGCGACGGTGGCCGTGAGGCGAGGGCGAGGGTGGATGGGAAGCCCCGTGTGGCGCGCCGCTGCATCGCCGATGAAGTTGTGCGTGGACCCCGTGTCCACCAGGGCGACGAGGTTTGCGGCGCCCAGGGTGACCCGCAGCAGGATGGGGGCGCCCACAGCCACGCCCGCGACCGCGTGGAGGGAGAACAGAGGCGCCTCTTTGGCGGCCTCGGCGTCCGCGGCGCCCTCGTCGGCTTCGGCGATCTCGACGCCGTCCATGAAGAAGATCCGTCTGCAAAAACGGTTGTGGCCCCGAGTGAAAGGCTCATTGCAATTGAAACACAGACCGAGGCGACGACGCTCGGCCATCTCTTCCGGGGTGAGACGGCGCGGGGGGCGGTTCTCGGCGCGGCCTTGCTGCGCCGCTGCGATTGGCGGGGGGGGGCAGCGCCAGCACCGGTGGGGGCGCCGGGAGCGCGGGGCGCACGGGCGGAGCGGCGGCTCCTCCGCGTGGCGGCGCCCGAAGAGGCCCCGGCGCCGGTCGTTCGGCCTCCATCAGTTCCACTTGCCGGGCCAAACTCATGGCCTCCACTAACGTCGTCGGGTGGTGCAGACGGACGGCGTGGCTCAGTGGTGGCAGCAGTCCGCCCGTGAAGAGCTGGACGCGCTGGTGCTCCTCAAGGCGGCCCGCGCGAGGAAGGAGAGCCTGAAACCGATTGCAGTATTCCTCCACGGTTCCGGTGCGACGGCACTCGGCGAGCTCGAACATCGGGGCGGATCGGAGGGGCGGCCCGAACCGCAGGTTCAGCAGCTCCTTGAAGTGCGACCAGTTGGGTGTGCCATCATCCTCCTGGATCTGCGTGAACCACAGCTGTGCCACGTCGTCGAGATGGTAGGAGGCAGTGCGCACCTTGTCATCCCCCGTGGTTCGGTGTTGGAGGAAGTAGGCGTCACACTTGTTAAGGAAGAGCATCGGATCGGTTGTGCCGTCGTAGCGGGGGAAATCCCACTTCTTGGGCTTGGGGTGGAACTCGTGGCCGTGACCACCTTCGTAGCGGTAGTGATCGCCCCCTCCAGAGGACGTCTCGGCCTTCTCCTTCTTGGCCATCTCCGTTTCAATGGTGGTGATCTTGGCGTTCATGGCCTGGAGCATCTCGAGGACCTCGGCGAGGGTTGGCTCGGACATGGTGGTCGGTGGGTTGGGCGGTGGCGGTGGGCTGCAGGGTTGGGTGGGTGCGGCGGCGGATGCTGGAGTGGTGGGCGGCGCGGGTGAAGGCAGCGGGCTAGGGTTTTGCGGCGGAGGTGGCGGCGCGGTAGTGGAAGATGACGAGGATCGAGTGGATCGCGATACCAGGTTGTCAAGGGCGTTGTGATCTAGGGTAGGCGGCCCTCGACTACGGAGTTCGTAGTCTCCTGCCGTTGTCTTCCGATCGCGGAGGTTATGCCCCTCACGGCGGCTCGGGCTTTAGAGCGTTGGAGGGAGAGAGAGAGGTTTAGGGTTCAATCACTGCTTGCCTTCATTCATCGTGCTGATTACAATATATGGCCGGCGGCCCAACCTAAAGGAGGAAACAATCTCCTATAATTAAGGAACAATAAAGGAAACTAATAAATGTTTAAATGGTAAATATCCTAGCCACTGATCTGGCCATGCGCCTGCTGGACCTCCCCTTTGCGCGCTGCGGCGCGGCGCACATCACGTGCGCGTCGTGTACGGGCGTATGTGTTCCCGTACATGACACCCCAGGTGTTTATCACCAATTAAGTGGTGGGTTTAAGATCAAACATGATAGATTAAGTGGAGATGACAATGTCAAGGTCAACCTATGGAGATGAGCCTGACCTAAAGTTGGATATTGCACCATTGCTTTACATATAGGCCCCTTTTTAAATTATATGCTTAGGTGGGGTTATGATAATATCTTCATGTGTCTCACCGTAGTACCTATCTATATTGATCCCTGGAAAAGTTTCATGAAGTTTGGAATCAAAAAGTCACATGAAATGATAAGTTCCATTCCTATTGGAATTTGCACCATTAAGTTAATGGAACTATAGATCATCAACCAAATCATGAAAACTTGCCCAAATGACTTTAGATAAACTCTACAACAAAAGTCATGAAGGGTTCATGTTGAGCAAAAGTCAAGAAAATGCCCCAATTGGCCTAAAACCCTAGTTTAGGCTTTACCGTGTTGATACTTTGACCAAAGTGAAAGTTTGACTTCTGTACCAGTTATGAGGTTTGACCTTAAACAAAAATTGTAGTTTATCTTGTGTACAACAAACTTTGTTTAATGGTCAAGATCTTGTTTGGCCTCTAACCTAGTCAAATAGAGCTCCCAAGATTTATTCAGCTGCTGTTTTTGGACTTCGCAAATTTGGCTAAGTCATAATGGAGTTTAGTCTCAAGTAGTCCACTTTGGAGCTTTTTATCTTGCAGCCCAAGCTGATCCAGACCTTGGTCATTTAAGAGAAGTTGTAGCTCATGTTGGGTACTACAAACTTTGTTCAAACCTCAAGGCCTAGTCCAGCTCCTAACTTAGTCAAATAAGGAACCCAAGTTTGAATCTACAACTATTTTCAGACTTAGAAAAGAATTAAGGCCGAGTTTAGTCAACTTGATTGACATGTCACGTTCTCGAGATTTTGTTAAGTAACTTGGTTTGACCCCTTAATAAAGGTTGGAGCTTATGGCTTGGAGTAGGATATACCCAAAAGTTGACATTGATTTGACCACTGTTGACCAACTAATTGGAGTAAACACCGAAGTTTAGATTAATCATCGACAATGTCAACTTAAGGTCTAATTACCCCCTAATCCATTGCTCTAATGATCAGGGTCCTTAAACAAGAGTTGTAGGGCATCACGAAATGAACAACTTTCATAATTGGCCCATATCCAAATTCGGACCCGAGCAGGTCCAGAAACGGTCTCCAAGTCAGGCGGTTTCACGCACGCCACGTGTTCGGTGGAATGCCTCAGGGAGCGCCGCGCGTCCGGGACGTGGCCGCCATGCGCCTCCACCGCTGCCGCGCATCCCACCTTCGGCCACGCGCCCTGCGCCCGGCTGCCGATGAGGAGGGGCACCAGCACGCCCTTTCCTTCCCCTTCTTCACTCCCTTCTCCCTCTCTGTTCGCGCAGAGCGCGGCCGCGCCATGGCCGGGCCGGTAGAGCTCCGGCCGCCGCTGTCGCGCCCAACGCTCCAAGCCATTGCGGCCTCCGCCACGTACACCAGTGACTCCACTACCCTCTCCACGCACTCGTGCTCGCCTCGCTTTGCCCGCAGCACGCGCAGCGCAGAGCGCCGCCGCCATGACCGCCGGCCAAGCTTTGAGCCGCCACCGCGATTTCTCTTCCCCGGTCTCCGTCCACCCGAATGAACTGCCGCACCGCCTTTGCCACGCCGCGCCGCACGCGTAGCACTTCTTCCTCGGCTTTGACCCTCACCGGAGACCGCTGCCACCGGTCCGCTGCCATCGCCGCCGCCTGCTGCCGTGGTCGCGCCATCACGAGCCACCACAAGCCACGCCGAGGCCACCGGTGGTTGCGCCCGGGCACCGCGGTCCTTCCCCGCCGTGTCCGCGGAGCCGACAAGGCCTCCATCCCCGGAGCAGGGAGCTCCAGCGTGGTCACCGCCGTCTCCTCTGTTTTCCCCATCGGCGGGAGGGAGGAACGGCCGGCCCTCTCAGTGCCTCTGTTTGAGTAGCTGACATGCGGGCCCAGCCTGACCATGGGCCCCTCACGTCGGTTTAAGGGGTGGCTGAGTTGGGTAAGCAACCGGGTGCGCCTACCGTTAAGTTAGGGTTGTGTTAATTCCGAATTTGAATTTCAGATTTCATTTAAATCTTCAAAAATTCATATTGCATGCTAGGAAACTCCAAAAATAGTAAATGTGGACTTTTTGAAAACCTAGGGAAAAGATCTATGCAGTGGAGTCATAATATGTTACATGTTTGTAGGTATTTTCTAATGTCTTTATTTAAGCCTTAAAAATGCTCCCAAAAATGCTTATCATCTTGAGCAGAGCCATATCTAGAGTTTTAGATATCCAAAAACAGTGATTCTTGTTTTGTTAATTTTGTGATGACATACACTTGCTAGGAAAAATATTAAACACCCTAGTTGTTCACTGTTTTCTTAAAGTTTTGATTTGACCTTGTTATATAAGGAAAATTTCATTTTATTACTTGTCATTTTATATCTTGAGTTGTGATGCTCCAAATTATGTGAAATTTTTATGGTAGTCTTGTCATGATATGTATGTACTGTGGTATAAATTTCTTGGTCACTACTTATTGGATGATCTAGTTATTGATTTAACTTGTTTAGGGCTTGATAAATAGCTTATAAATAATATATAAATGATAAAATAGAAAATATTGTTCCATTACCTGAGTATGACGTTTATCTATCATATTGATTCATAATATGGCCTTGTGTTCACAGAAAATATTGAGTTTTAGGTTTAATTTGCTTTTACATGAATTATTGCAATAGCTATTTGTCTTTTTCTTAGAGCTTGATATACTTGCCCAAATGGATTGAAATTTGGACAGTAGACTTTTTAGAGCATATTTAGGCCATTGTAATTTTTGTAGAATTTATTGTGCACTTTTGATAGGTGTTCATAATTCCACCCAATTATCTAAATAAATTAAGAAAATGCATTAAAAGAAATTATTTAGGAATGGACACTATGTTTTCTGGTGTTCATTATTCATGTGTGACATGTTGGTAAAGTTGGTTTTGTCTAATTATATGTTTGCAACATAAGTTAATAATTATTTCTTGCAAATGAGGTTTCTGGACAGATCTGGGAACTTAGCAAAGTTCTTCATGATAATGTGCTTTGTTGTGAAACTTATTTATACAAAAGTTGTAGATAATTTATATATCTAGCTGCTGTTAAAATTTGGTGGCATTTGGCTATGTGGTTTAGGAGTTATAGCTGTTTAAAGTTGAGTTACAGAATTGCTTGCTCTCTGTCTTGTTAGACCAGTTGCTGTGTTTATGTAAATTCGACATGTTAAACTGTGGAATCATGCTGTGATGATTATAAATGAAATATAGATAATTTCATAAGCTTTTCATAATGTCTTCTTGCCAGTCATTTGGAGTTGTAGATCTCCAGTTACGATTAAATTACTTAGCTGCTGTTCTGATGTCCAGAAGGTAGCAATTTCTAGTTCTAGTATTTTGATTAACTTTGTCATGCTTGGGTATTGAAGTGTGACTCATATCTTTGATGATACTTGGGTGGTACCCTGTGATCTTGTGAGACTGTTTCTTGATTGATGTGCTTGCCCTCTTGTATGTTATGTCTTAATTAGGATTAAGTTAATTAGCTCTAGGGTTTATGTGAACTTTGGTATGCTTGCATGATTACTTTGTTTATTGCACTTCTATGCATTCATACATATGCATTGTTGCACCTCATTTAGGTACGCTAGCAGAAACGCGTGAAGGATCTAAGGTGGAGCCAAACCCGAAGATGGAGTTGGTGGATCCATCCCGAAGATCGAAGGACCGGACCGGTGGTAGATTGGTAGATGCTCGCCAAGTGCATTCATCTGACATACTCTAACTTGAGTCGGATCCCAGGCAAGCCTCGGAGCATTATAAGCCTCCTACCTTCAAAGCAATTAATTATATATATGTTATAAGTATTGTTGCATTAAGTGGTAGGAGTTGGTTGAAAACCTTGCTGCATTATATCATTCCTTGTCCAGATATATGAATCCTTGAATCCTACATAGACTAGGATCGAGTAGATGCTTAGCCCTGCTTTAAGCGGTAGAAGTCAGGTGATTTCCTGTCACCTGCGAGATATAGGGATATTCATATATGGCACGGTTGGCTATATTTGCTATCGTGGAAAGGAATCATGTGTTAATAAAATGAAATGAGACCGGGCGGGATGACGATAGTGAAGTAACAAGACATGGAGGTCTTGGGTGTGGATCTATCCCCGTCTGAGTCGTTTAAGGACCGATTCGCTGTACGTCCTTGAGTCATGTTGAACGCAGTCTAACACTTAGTTGGCCGGATAAGCCGTTTCGACCGCGAAGCCGAGTAATGTGGTTCAGGCCGGGAATCGAATGGTAGGTTGCTTCTTGGAGGAGAGAAAGAATGTGCTTGGGGACATTGGCGTGAGACCAAGGGGGGTTAGAGTCCCTATCACCTGGCAGAGTGTCGCCCTTGGGGTCGCGACATCATTCGGACCCGCAATTCCTGAATCATATGAAAAGGTGGCTTGTGCGACCCTGGCAGGGGCCTGCGCGGTGAGTGTTAGAAATACCCCTTCAGCTGGATAGGAATTCGATTCGAATCGTCGTCGCTCCCGGTTAGTGAGCACTTGACTTGAGCAGCGGCAACGTAGATTCCATTAAATTGAACGGATGGTTAATTGGATCACGATGGAAAGGTGGTCTCAATTTATACCTGCTATGGTTAATATTGTTTGCTCCTAATAAAGTGAGTGCTCTAGTACAGGTTCTAATATAGATGATAGGTTAATGATAATTAACTTGATGCTTAAGCGTTAATAATTAATCATCTATATTAAGCTTTTATGCAAAATGTTGTTAAGCTAGCCCCACTTTATATCAGTCTTGCATGATCCTTGGTGTCACCTTATTTCTGGTTTCTGACGGGTAAGTCTAGCTGAGTACTTTGTCGTACTCAGGGTTTTATCCCCACTTGTTGCAGGTTATGATGTATCATGGCGGCTGCAAGAGTTGGTTGACTCCTGCCGTAGAGGCGGAGTGTGATCATGGGCATGATCCTTCTTATTTATCTTCTCTCTAATGCTTTTGTTGGAAGTCGACCGTGGTACTGGCATGTATTTGAAATAAGAATAATATTAGTTTCAAATTCCTTTGCTTCCGCTACTTTTGAACTTAAGTTGTAATAACTATGTTGAACTCCGATGTATATTGAATTACTTGTGAAATGGTTATAACATGTGACTTGTTATGTTGAATCACTACGATCTTGGCTTGTATGTTGGTTGGTTTGAATTCCCTCGTGATTTCATTGGACTACCGGAGTTATATGGGCTCAAGTGCGAGAATTTGATCATTTCGGTGATTGTTTTTGTACTTGTGCTCTTATAATTTGGACGGTTCTGTTACAATAGTCAAAGCTGCGTATTAGAGATTGGCACCATTTGCTATTCCTAAAAACAAGAACTCCAATTCAATAAAGAAAATGCAGAACAAGATTGCAAAACAGTGCAATTATATGTACATATGCTACTATTTTACCTTATTCATCTACGCTACTAACAAGTGTCTTTCAGATCACTAAATGATAGCACCAAATTTCGAGATACGAATGTAGCAGCACGAAGTAATAACTAATGTTCAAGAAAAAGATGGATTTCGAAATGACATAACTAATCTATCACATCCATAAAAAACAATTATACCACTATATTTTCAGAGGGCAAAACTTTGAAATCAACAGTAGAATACATACATCTTTGAACGCGAATTATTCAGTCTTTCCAAAAAGAAGTTTCACGGCTGTAGAGAACATATTACTAGATGGAGAACAAGATCAGGTAAGATGGTTGCCTTATACAGGGTTTCTTCCCCTTTTTCTCTCTATTTAATATAAAGATATGCAGCTCTCCTGGATGTCTGAGGGAAAAAGAAAGATGGACAGCAAACAAAGAAGAGTTCCCGGACAGAAGTAATTAACTAATTATATATCTTGTGTCATACTTAGATAAAATATTTGTTCAGTGCACAGTGCACCACAGGAAAATCTATTATTTATCAATATTAGCTTTTAAAAGATGATAACCAAAAGTTCCACTTGCTACAGAAATGAAACAGGCAAAAAAGAGTTGGTAAGTGACAATTGCAACAGACCTGCATATTTCTTCTTCTTGAACAACAACAAACTTGATATCCCAAAGACGCTTACCGAAAACTGCAATTAACAACACAGAATTAAGTCAGAACTAGATACAAAGTCTTGAATGTGACCAATAGTTGCTAAAGGAATAGAAAAAGGCATAAGTTGATGGTTTTGTAGGGTTAAAATGAAGGAAAAAAAAACAAAAAGGAAAATATGTGAATAGTGAAAGCAGTTGCCTGTTTTATCTATCAATTTCCATGAGGGAAAGGTACTGTCATTGAAACCTTTTTTGTCCTTCCTGGCAGTGGATGGTACAAAAGTACAAATAATAAATAGAAACAAGATTTCAAATGTAGTTTCCATGTCTTTTTATGCAATCAATGAATTTCTTGTAGCTTACACATTCCAGAAAACCTTAGATAACTGCAAACCACTAATGTTTGACAAAGTCCTAATAAGTTATCCTAAATATATGATATCTGAGCTATCCCCTCATTAAAGAAGCAGTCTGTTTGGTTGGGTGGATATGCTCCATCCTAACCAAGTGAATCCATATAATCTCAGAAACAAGCCTGTTTGGTTGCCTGTTAAGGAATGGCCCAATGGATATGTTTAAAAGTGGATGCTATGTATATCGTGCTGGCCCACATGTCATCCTCAGGCAAAGAGTCTATATCTGCCCATACAGGTAACCAAACATCTCCACATGGTTATTGCATGCACGGATGCAGGGTTACTGCATCTGCCCATGCAGCCAACCAAACAATATTTTCAGGTCACTGCATCCACTCAACATGCTTACAGTCAGCCAGAATACAGCCACAGGCAAGCAACCGAACACACCCCAATTGATTGGCACAATTTCAGAAGGCCACTTTGACTAACACAGGCCTTGAATGGATGGTACTAATCAGGTTGCACAAGTTACCAAAAAAGAGATTAGTGCCAATAGTTATTGTTTTGTCAAAATAACCTGTTAAGCTAGAAGTCTGTACATTTTGAGACAAATTTTAAATGCTAGAACCTTATATTACGGGATGGAGAATATTGTTTAAGCACGTGAACAACCTAAGGATCAGCTTACAACAAAGATTAGTAAAATTAAGTTCCATTCATCAAACTTAATATTTTTAGAAATAAACAAAACTTAATATTCAACTTAGTTTGGAAGTTGGAACTGCCCATTGGAAATTAATTTTACATCATGATTAAATTTCAACTAAAGCATTGAAAAAATGAACATTTCTATTGAAGGTGTAATGTAGACATATTAGAGCACTAACCATGCTCCAGCTTGTGATCAATCCCTACTCCCTAGTCCATTAGATACTGATCAAAAAATAAACAGATACTAAAAAAGTGCATCCAAAAAGATCATTAACTAATTCCCTATCAAAAAGTGCATCCAGAAAGATCATTAACTAATTCCTTATCAACACACATGTATGATCAGAAAAAAGGAAGGGATTGTTACATTTTGCTGCGTCATCTAGCTTGTGTTCTTCATGCAGCACAGCACTCAGATTACTAAATTCTATATTTACATAAAAAGAAATCTTTCTTTTTTTAGTTTTCTTAATCTTCTTATTCTTATCTATTTATTTCAATATGCGGTTCCTTAGGAAGGACTACAAGAGATATTTTGGAAACAGGAAAAGTGATTGCATAAGTTACAAGCTTACAGTTGAGTTTGTTTCAGTAAGTAGTGAATGCTGAGAAATATTTCATTTGTGCTAGGTATATTTGCGACGGTTACACATGGAAACAAAACATCGTCCAAAGTTAATCTTTCATAAAAGTGTAAGAGTAACCATGTCTTCCTAATCTGCTATCTCATCCAGGAGCGGACCCAGCAAAGGACATGGATGTACACACGTACATCCGAGAATTTTTTGCATAAGAACGAAATCAGGAGGCATAATAATACATGTATACACTTACAATTAGATCAGATCCGATTAAAAATAGCCAAAATAGGGTGATTAGGTTAAGCTTGGGGTGCTCCGTTTCGCACAGAAGGCAGGGAATACAAGGGGGCAAGCATACCTGGTGGGTGCTTGGAGAAGGGCCTGATGAAGACGCGGGAACCTGGCGTAGAGCGGTAGTCGTCGCGGAGAGCGAGAGAACACGCGGGCAAACGGCGGCCGAGGAGGAGACAGCGCACCCGCAGTCCCGCACGGTGGCACCCGGCCTTCTCCTGGGACATGGGGGTGATGGGGCGTTCCCTTTTTTTTTCTCAAACAGTTTTTTTTTTTTGCAATTTCGTTATTTCTCCTTTCTTTCAGTTTTTATTTTGACAATGACTAGGGGAACATTTATCAGTGAAATCATAATAATTTATTGGATCATTTTTTATTACTCTATTTAAGATTTTTTTTGTGAGAAATTATTACTCTATTTAAGATGGAACCTTATTCTCGGGAAGCTTCAAACATTTCTCTCTTTGAACAACATTTTTCTCTTTGAACCTGAAACAATATTCGAGAAGCTAGAATATTTTTCTTTTGAACTAGAACTTTTTTCTTTTGAATATGGAACAATGTTCTCACTGTTGATGTCTCACCGACAGATTGATTATGAGACGGTATGCGTGTAATTTAGCTACATAGTGACATCAGGATATAAAGTTTTAGACATATTTGGAAAGTCAATCCAATTTTCTTGAAGAGTCAAAAACATCTTAAGTTTAATCAAAATTATAGAGAGAAGATTTATGACATCAAATATAATTAATGAAGAATCTAATGATATTTATTTGGTATCATAAATATTATTATTTTATTATATAAAATTAATTAAACTTGAGATGCTCTGACTTTCCAAGAAAGTTGGCATGAATTATAATTTGGGATGGAGAGAGTATATACGAGATAGATGTTGTTTGTTCTTCAATTGCTTATAGGATGGGTGCCCTCTCGTGGCTACGTTGGTCGATGATCGTTAAAACAAACTAAGATTTCTTGAACAAAAATCTGATCCTCTACACAATTATGATATATAGTTCTACTTAAGGAAAATGGCACCTAGCAAGGGCTATACTCCCTTCGTCCCTAAATAAGTGTTGTTTTTCTTTCCGAGAAATTACTTTGAATATATATATATATATATATATATATATATATATATATATATATATATATATATATATATATATATATATATAAAATAGAGTTAAATGCACCAGAGGTCCACTAACTTGTGATGAGTTTTCAATTAGGTCCATCAACTTTTAAAGTGACTTTCTGAGTCCATAAACTTTGATATCGTATCACTTAGATCCATCAACTTTCAACCTAAGTCCATCAATTTTCAAAGTGATTTTTCGGGTCCATAAACTTTGTATGCCGTATCACTTAGATCCAGCAGCACGTGCTCCGCGTCATTGTGTCGAACCCAGTTAGGTCAAGGGTGCCTATCTGTAACGACGACAAGTTTACATGGGGATCGAAACAATCATGAGTGGCTTCTGCCCCGGCCGACGTGGTGCCCGTGTACCACGAGCTGGATGCATGGTTCACCTCAGCTCGCTCACTCAAGTGTACGTGCATGTGCTTATTTGTGCTCCACGATAATCCAGGCATTCAGATATGGTATTGCTTCACGATAATCCAGGCATTCAGACGTGAATGCACTTGTGCTTTGATCTGATCGATCGGGGACGTACGATGGCCGGATCTAGAGCTCTTGCATCGGCATCGATCGGATCAGCTGCTTGTAGTGGTCGATGCCGCATCGGTGAGTCGAAACAGTAGCGATAGCGATCATCCGCGGGCGGGCACGTACCAATTCGTGATTCCATGCATGCGAGCAAATTAAAACTGCAGCGCACAGACGACATGACACGTACGTACATACGGCACAGACAACGACGACGTGTCACCGGCTACGAGACCGTTGTCGTGGGCGATGAAAGCATCTAGGCCCCAAGGTTTGGTTTCGGTAATTAATGACAACACTTTATTACCATGACTAACGTGTGTTTTGCAGAAACATTGGTAAGTTAGGTCATGGAGGTGATAACTGCTTTGAGCACTGTGGTTTCGTGTCCCTTGATGGAAATCGTTTCGGTTCTCAAAAGAGTGACGTCAAGATTAAGGACGGTTAGTTCCGGATGACGAAGTGTTGAGACACATTCGGAATAGTCGTTAGGATCTTCGTTTTTCTCTTTTGGCCGTACTATAAAGGGGGGCATGAATGGGTAGCTTGACCTAGGCGAGTCCTATGTTTAGGTGTGGTGCACACTTGTTAAACTTGGCGCTAGGCAACCCTAGATTGGCTCAAGGTTCAGTTAGAAGCAACTTGGTTGAAGTTGCGACGCGTTTCGGGCTGTTTTCTAGGCACCGGACGCGGTCTTCGGGAACACCGGACGCGTCCGGTGTATACGTTTACCGCGACTAGGTTTCGGCCTCGACCACCGGACGCGGTCCTCGCGAGGACCGGACGCGGTGGTCAGCGACCGACACATGTCACCGAGAGAGAACGCCCGTCGGACGCGACCTGGACTTGATCGGCGCGTCCGGTGCGAGTCCAGTAAGGTCCAGAGAGGACCGGACGCGTCCGGTCTTCAGGCATCGGACGCGGCCACGCGTCCGGTCTTCAGGCATCGGACGCGGCCTCGCGTCCGGTGTAAGTCCAGTAAGCACCCTTGCACGTCGGACGCGTCCGGTGCTACCTGACCGGTGCGTCCGGTGTTTCGATTTCGAAATCGCGTTTTGACCGTTACGGGGGACCGGCGCGTCCGGTGCGTTGCACCGGCGCGTCCGGTGACCCCGTGTCAGAAAGTAACGGTTCGTTTTCTTTGAGGGGTGTATAAATACAACCCCTCCACCTCTTTTAGAGGTCTCTTGCTCATTCAAACATCTGAGAAAACCCTTTAGAGTGCAAGGGAGTGCAAGAGCTCTAGTGAGGATAGAGATTTGAGAATCGAAGCTTGAGAGCACCTCACTAGTGATTAGAGAGAGTAGCAAGTGTGCATCCACCTTCTCATTTGGGCTCGTAGTGGTCAAGTGAGAGTTCTAGCTTGTTACTCTTGGTGATCGCCATCACCTAGACGGCGTGGTGGTGATTGGGAGTTTGGTGATCATCCGGCGGAGCTTGTGGATGACCCAACTCAAGTTGTGAGCGGTTTTGGGTGATTCGCCGCGACGGAGTGTCGAAGAATCAACCCGTAGAGAGCACTTGATCCTTGCGCGGATCAAGGGGGAGCGACACCCTTGCGCGGGTGCTCCAACGAGGACTAGTGGGGAGTGGCGACTCTCCGATACCTCGGAAAAACATCGCCGTGTTCCTTGCCCCTTTACTTTCAAGCAATTACTTTCTCGTATTCACCTTCATTGCTTGTTTTACATTCCTAGAATTGCCATGCTAGACTAGGATTGGAAACTAGGGTGCAAAACTTTTTATCGGTAGACTCTCTAGGAACACAAGTAGGCACTAGGGGTGAATTCCGGCTTATAGGATTTAATTCTTGCAATCAATTTTTAGAAAAGCCCAATTCACCCCCCCTCTTGGGCATCTTGATCCTTTCAATTGGTATCAGAGCCGTGTTGCTCTTCTTTTAGGCTTTACCGCCTAGAGCAAGATGTCTAATGGGGAAGGACCACCTCCCACTTTTGAGGGAGACGATTTTCCATATTGGAAAATTCGTATGGAGGCGTACCTCGAAGCCATAGATGTTGGGTGTCTTAGAGCCGCAACCGAAGGGCTTCCCCCCATAAGGGATCCCGCTAACCCAAGTGGTGACGAGGAGAAGTACGACCGGTGGAATGCAAAGGCCAAAAATGCACTCTACCGGGGCTTAGGCAAAGATATCTTCAATCGCGTGCGTAATACAAAGAACGCTCATGAATTGTGGGAAAATCTTTGTGCTCTCCATGAGGGAACTAAGAGTGAGCGTGAGGAACGCTATCACATAGCCTTAAAGAAAATTAATTCTTTTGAGATGCTTCCCAAAGAAAGTGCTAATGACATGTACACTCGCTTGAATGTTCTTGTAGAGGACCTCAATGCACTTGGGCTCACCAAAATGAGTCAATCGGATGTTGCAAGGAAGATCTTGAGTGTGCTTCCCGTTGAGAAGTATGGACACATTGTCACCGTGCTTCACCAAAGTGATCTTTCCACCGCAACACCAACGCAAGTATTAGGGAAAATCAATGCTCATGAGATGTACATGCATATCACTCCGGAAGAAGGTTCGTCATCTTCCAAGAAGAAGGACTTGGCCTTCAAAGCTAGTCATGACAATAAGAAGAAGAAGGGCCAAGCCATGATTGTGCAAGAAAGCTCAAGTGAAAGTGATGTTGATGATGAATCACTTGCACTCATGGTGAGAAAGACCACCAAGATGCTAAAGAAGCTCAACAAGAGTGGTATCAAGTTCGATAGCGAGAAGAAGAAATTCTTCACAAGTAGCAAGAGGAAGCCAATCTCGGAGATGGATTGCTACAATTGTGGTGAACTTGGCCACCTAGCTCATCGATGCCCTAGACCACCAAAAGACAAGTACAAGAACAAGAACAAGGGCAAGAAAAATGATTCAAGTGATGAAGAAGAAGAGAAGAAGAAAAATAAACCGTACAAGAAGAAAGATGGCAAGAAAAAAGGATTCTACAAGAAGAAGAAGGGAGGCAAAGCTTATATTGTTGGTGATTGGCTCACCGACATTGAATCATCTTGTGAGTCCTCCGAAGATGAGAGCGATGATGAGAGAGAGAAGGTTGCCGCATTTGTGATGGGGCCATCATCTTCACCGATATCTTCGTCACCACCTTCACCGCCTTCTTCACCATCATCGTCCACTACTCACCTATGCCTTATGGCCAAGGGTGAACGAAAGGTACAAAACCATGATAGTAGTAGTGATGATGATGATGATAGTGATAGTGATGATGATACACCTTCTTATGATGAATTAGTAAAATTGTTAAACAAATATTCTAGAATCATAAGAAGGACTAGAAATGAAAATGATGAGCTTCAACATGAAAATGAAACACTCACATCCAAACTAAAAGGTGCACATAATGATAGGGATAAGCTTAGAGATCAAAATGAAGTTATGTCTTCCACTCTCAAAGAGCTCAAAACCTCTAATAAAGAGCTTAAAGATCAACATGATAAACTTGAGAGGAAGCATGATGAGCTCATCACTAGACATAGCTCTCTAAAAGACAAGTACACCACATTAAAAATTGACTATGATAGTCTTGTGGTTGCTAATGAACTTGCTCTTGAGACACATGATGCTACTAACAATGTTGTTAAGTGTGATATAGCTACATCATGTGATGATTTGATCATTGAAAGCATTGAGCAAGGTTCTAGTAGCAAAGGCAAGAATGTGGTTGAGTCATGCAACCATGATGATTATGCCAAGCTCAAGTGTGAGAATGAGAAGCTTGCAAATGAGAACAAGAAGCTTAAAGGTTTGATGGCTCTTGAGAAGCAACCAACAAATGAGTCACTTATTGAAGAAAACAAGAAGCTCAAGCAAGAAAAAGAGCATCTCAAGACCGGCCTAAGCAAGTTCACAAGAGGCCAATATTTGCAAAGTGAGCTCCTCATGAACACCGTAATGAAGATGGATAGAAGTGGTATTGGGTACTTGGCAAATCAAGAGAAGAAAGCAAAAGCTCAACAACAACCAAGCAAGTCAAAGCCCAAGCCAAAGAGATGTGTTGAGTGTGGTCAAGAAGGTCACTTTGCTCATGAATGCAAAACTCCACCACCACAACCCTTGCCCAAGCATGCTAGACCCTTTGCATTCAATGCTCATTATATGCTAAGAAAAGATTCAAATGGAAAGATGAAAGTCATGTTTTTGGGTCCCCCAAACAAGAATAGGCCAAAGAAAATATGGGTTGCCAAGTCACTAGTGGATAAAGTCAAGGGCCCCTCTCAAGTTTGGGTCCCTAAACAAAAAGCTTGATCTCTTGTGTGTAGGTGAACTACAAGACCGGTGGATCTCATTGGGTTATTGATAGTGGTTGCACACAACATATGACCGGTAATCCTCGTATGTTCACCTCCATTGAAGAGAATGGGATATGTCAAGAGAAGATCACATTTGGAGATAATTCAAAGAGCAAAGTCAAGGGTATAGGCAAGATTGCAATATCAAATGATCACTCACTCTCAAATGTGCTCTATGTTGCTTCATTGAGTTTCAACTTGTTATCCGTTGGGCAACTTTGTGACCTTGGCTTCCAATGCTTGTTCACACCAAATGAAGTTGAAGTTTCAAAGATAGATGACAAGCAAGTGATATTCAAAGGCTTTAGATACAACAATCTTTATCTTGTTGACTTCACCTCCGAAGATGCAAATTTGATGACATGTTTGTTCACCAAGACCTCACTTGGTTGGCTTTGGCATAGGAGGCTTGCACATGTTGGAATGAGTACTCTCAACAAGCTATTGAAGAAAGAACTAGTAAGAGGATTGAAGGATGTGAAGTTTGAAAAAGACAAACCTTGTAGTGCATGTCAAGCGGGCAAACAAGTTGCAAACACTCATCCAACCAAGGCTTTCATGTCAACCTCAAGAGTGCTAGAACTTCTTCATATGGATTTGTTTGGGCCTACAACATACAAGAGCTTGGGTGGTAATCTCTATTGTCTTGTGATAGTGGATGACTACTCAAGGTATACATGGACCTTCTTCCTTCATGACAAATCCGAAGTAGCAAGTTGCTTCAAGAAGTTTGCAAAGAGAGCTCAAAATGAATTCGAAGTCAAGATAAAGAAGATTAGAAGTGACAATGGGAAAGAGTTTGACAACACCAACATTGAAGCTTATTGTGATGAAATTGGAATCAAGCATGAAGTTTCTTCAACCTACACTCCTCAACAAAATGGTGTAGTTGAGAGAAAGAACCGAACTTTGATCACCCTTGCAAGAACAATGCTAGATGAGTACAACACTCCGGAGAAGTTTTGGGCCGAGGCAATCAACACCGCATGCTATGCTTCAAATCGCCTCTTCCTCCAAAAAGTTTCTTGGCAAGACCCCCTATGAGTTGCTTAATGGGAAGAAGCCGGACGTCTCATTCTTCCGGGTGTTTGGTTGCAAATGCTACATCTACAAGAAGCGTCAACACCTAGGGAAGTTTCAAAGACGTTGTGATATTGGTTTTCTTGTTGGTTACTCATCAAAGTCCAAAGCATATAGAGTATTTAACCATGCCACCGGTTTGGTTGAAGAAACATATGATGTGGAATTTGATGAATCTAACGGCTCCCAAGGAGCAATTGAGAATTGTGATGATGTAGGTGATGAACCCTTGAGGGAGGCCATGAAGAACATGCCGGTGGGAGACATCAAGCCAAAAGATGATGAAGACGATGTGCAAATCATTGATCCACCATCTTCATCACGTGTGCCTCAAGATGATGACAAGAATGAGAGAGTTGAAAATGAAGATACTTATGTCTCTCATGAACAAGCCGAGGCACAAGCACAAGATGTTGATGCTCCCCATCCACCTCCTCAAGTGGTTGATAGAAGGAACTCACCTCTACTTCAAGCTCATCCACAAGAACTAATCATAGGGAGTCCTACAAAGGGAGTAATGACTCGATCTCAAAAGCTAGCTTCTTTCGTTGAACATCACTCTTTTGTCTCTTGTGTTGAACCTAAGAATGTAGAAGAAGCTCTTTAAGATCCGGATTGGGTGAATGCCATGCATGAAGAATTGAACAACTTCACCCGCAACCAAGTTTGGACACTTGAAGAGCATCCTAAAGGTGCAAGAGTCATTGGAACCAAGTGGGTGTTTCGAAACAAGCAAGATGACCAAGGCATAGTAGTGAGGAACAAGGCAAGACTAGTAGCAAAGGGGTTCTCTCAAGTTGAAGGCCTTGATTTTGGAGAGACCTTTGCACCCGTTGCAAGACTTGAAGCCATCCGTATCCTTCTTGCATATGCATCACACCATGATATGAGACTATATCAAATGGATGTGAAAAGTGCATTCTTAAATGGCTTTATTAATGAACTAGTCTATGTCAATCAACCTCCCGGGTTTGAAGACCCTAGATATCCTAATCATGTTTATAGGTTGTCTAAGGCGCTATATGGGCTCAAGCAAGCCCCTAGAGCGTGGTATGAGCGCCTCCGGGACTTCCTCATTGAGAAGGGCTTCACCATTGGGAAGGTCGACACCACACTATTCACCAAGAAGCTTAATGGGGAGATCTTCATTTGTCAAGTATATGTTGATGATATCATCTTCGGGTCAACAAATGAAGATTATTGCAAGGAATTTGGTGAATTGATGTCGAAGGAGTTCGAGATGTCAATGATTGGTGAGCTCACATTCTTCCTTGGTTTTCAAGTCAAGCAAATGAGAGAAGGGATTTTCATCTCTCAAGAAAAGTATACCAAGGATCTTCTCAAGAGATTCAAGATGGAAGAATGCAAACCAATCAAGACCCCAATGCCATCAAATGGACATCTCGACCTAGATGAGGGAGGTAAACCGGTTGATCAAACTCTCTACCGTTCTATGATTGGTAGCTTGTTATACCTTACCGCATCTAGACCCGATATCATGTTTAGTGTGAGCATGTGTGCTCGCTTTCAAGCATGCCCTAAAGAACCTCACCTAAGTGCCGTAAAAAGAATCCTAAGATATCTTAAGCACACCCTAAGTATTGGTTTATGGTATCCCAAAGGAGCTAGATTCCAACTAGTTGGCTATTCCGATTCGGATTATGCCGGTTGCAAAATTGATAGAAAAAGCACATCCGAAGGGTGCCATTTTCTTGGGAGATCACTAGTATCTTGGTCATCTAAAAAGCAAAATAGTGTGGCTTTGTCCACCGCCGAGGCGGAATACATTGCCGCGGGGGCTTGTTGTGCACAAATCTTATATATGAAACAAACCCTCCTAGACTATGGAGTTGTTCTTGAAAAGGTGCCACTTTTATGTGACAATGAAAGTGCCGTTAAAATTGCTAATAATCCGGTACAACACTCTCGCACCAAGCACATTGATATCCGCCATCACTTTCTAAGAGATCACGTTGCTAAAAATGACATATCACTAGAAGGTGTACGAAGTGAAAATCAATTAGCGGATATCTTCACTAAACCTTTGGACGAGGCTACCTTTTGTAGGCTAAGAAGTGAACTTAATGTGCTTGATTCAAGTAACTTTAAAAAATGAGCGCGTGTTGTCCCTTGCATTGCATTGTATCATATGTCATGTTTACCTTATCACAATGCATTTAGGGCTTGGCTAACACGGTTACGATAACCCTCCTTTGGAGGAGTGAAGAAGCCTAACCGTGGATCAAACTTGACAAGCAACCTAGCTTTACTTTCTTGTATTGCATTGCATATGCATGGTTGTTCGTTTGTCGTTTCTTTTCGGTTTAGCTTTGAGCAACCTCTGTGTTCGTCCATGAATAGAGAGAGCATTTGACGCTCCTAAAGGTCCAAAAACTCTATTGCATGGCCATACGTTGCTCCTTGGGTGTTTATTGCCTGTTTTCGTAAAAATAATACTAGCCTAAGGCAAAATATTTTAAAAATTTGAGGGTTTGAGTGAGGTCACTCATATCGGGTTCCAATTGGTGTTTATTTGTGTCTCTTTGAGTTGGAACTTGATTGGGAGAAGTCGCGTCGAAGTTCGGAACGAAGAATGGCGAAAAACAGCGACCGGACGCTGCACCGGACGCAGTGTTGCTGCACCACCGCGTCTGGTCCCGGCGTCCACCAGCGCGTCCGGTTTTCCAGAAGACAAAGTCCAGATCTAGGCACCGGACGCTGCACCGGACGCGCCTCTGACCACCACCGCGTCCGGTCCCGGCTACCACCACCGCGTCCGGTGCTCCGCGATGAATTCCCGAGCACTCAGCCTTCGGACTCTGACCGCGTCCGGTCTGTCCACACCGGACGCGCCCGGTGACTCCAGGCGCTTACTGGAGTGTCACCGGACGCTGCACCACCGCGTCCGGTGATTTTCACCACCGCGTCCGGTGCTACCGAATCGAGCGGATCTCGCCCTTATAAAACCGTTCCGTCTTGTCCGTTTTTACTTCTTCCGCCCGACATCCGCCGCCGCCGTGCCCTAGTCGCCGTTCCGCCACTCCCGCGCTTCTTCCTCGCCGCCAGCGAGCCTCCACGCGCCGCGCCTTCGCTCTCTGGCGAGCCTTGCCGCTCTCTCTCACTGCCGCGCCGCGCCTAGCTCGTTCTCTGCTCGCAAGCCCGCGCCCGCGCCACCACCGTGCGCCGCCAATAACCGCCGCTGTCCACCTCGCCGCCGGTGTGCCAACCAGCTGTGGTCTCCTCCAGCACCACATCTACTCCCTCGTGCGCCCGGGCACCTCGTTCCCATCCTTCGGCCGAGTTTTGAACCTAGGGTTTACCCCTAAATCCTAGCTTAGGGTTTCTTTCAACCCTAGGGCTTGTCGAGGTAACGGCTCGTCTCGATTCCATTTTCGATTCAAGTCCTTTCAATTCTCTCGTTAGGGCTTGCCGTTGACCATAATCTTTCATTGCTATCTAGTTTGGTCGTTTCAGTGCTCGATCGCCGATCTCGGGAGTTCTCGCGAACTAGATCATCTCGTCCCTTCACCGTCGTCTCGTCGATCCGAGGTAGCTTAGCGTCGTTTCACTTCGTATCTCACGTGCTTGCTATCTAGGGTTTCGTATCTTTAGATATATATGTGCTTATTGTATATCTCTCTATTCCATACGTGCAGCGAGTCAGTCGGTGTGCCGGGTCAGATCTGTTTGCTTAATCCGAGGCCAAGCCTGCGGATACGGATTGAGGCCAAGCCTCTCGAGTGTCAGTTCATCATCTCACAGAGGTTCTCAGGCAGTCAGTCAGCATGGTGCGTTGCAAGAACGCCGGAGGAGCTCCTGGTGACGGGGACAACAGTCCTCCCCGTCGTGATGAGATTGCGCGCGGTAAGCGCATCAAGATTGCAGCCAGGAAGAAGAGGAGGACACTTTCAGATGCAGAGGTTGCTCAGGCCGTGGCAGACGCCGCAGAGCAGGCAGAGAGAGGTGGCAGACGCAGTGGGTTACACATAGGCGAGCGTCGCTTTCATCTTGAAGGTCGACAGCTCGGCACTGAGGCCACTGAGGACACCGAGGCTACAGCACCTTCAGAGCAGATGTCAGTGGATCCACCCACAGAGCAGACTGAGGCTACCCAGGCTACTGAGGCTCCACAGGCCACTGAGGATACAGAGGAGCAGGCAGCTCAGTCTCCACCACGTCGTCGCTCCACACGTGCTCGTACTCAGGTGACACCTAGGCCAGAGGGCCCGCGTCGTGGTGCACGACCTCCTCCCAGAGTTAGAGGGTCACCCCCGGTTGTGCACTTAGACCTGAGGGGTGCTTCTTCACGTCAGGTGAAGAGCTTGAGGTTTGTGGAGGTCAGCCGATGGTTTCCACCTGTCAGAGATGCCAGTGCTTCAGAGGGTTTCTATACCCCACTTCAGGAGGACTTCTACAGGGCCCTAGTTGACAGTGGCATTGCTTTCAGACCTCAGAGGGTATGTCGACTAGAGGCATTGGTTGATGTTGTGGGAGAGCAGCTCCGTCCGCACCTGTTCTATCTGCCTGGCTTATCAGATCTTCTTGGACGGACAGGTGCTTACTGCGGCACATGGGTCAGGGAGTTCTATGCTTCTCTTTGGATTGATCCTGCCCATGAGTTCATACACTTTGCTTTCAGAGGCCGCGATCACAGATTGTACAGCTCCAGAGCTCGAGAGATCCTCAGACTACCAGCTTCTGACACGAGGATCCATCAGTTGTGCTATGGTCAGACTCCACCTCCCAGACGCCCTCACGGCGGTTCAGTGCCACCCACCGACCTGGTTCGACCCTGCTTTCGCGAGCCTTTTGGCGAAGGGTCACGTCGTACTCCTGCCAGCCTGACGCCTCTTGCCCGAGTCTTGGATGCCATTCTCAGACGCACTTTACTTCCTAGACTTGGCTACAGAGAGGGACTGACGAGGATGCAGCTTTGGGTTGTTCACCACCTCATGACGCAGCGACAGTTTGATATCTGGGATCTTATCCTGAGTGAGATGGAGGACACCATTGCTGAGGGCTTCAAGGGCAACCGTCAGCTTCCCTATGCCCACTGGATTTGTTTCATCATCAGATCAGCTATCCAGATGCCACCAGAGATCAGGGTAGAGATTGCCAACACCACTACATCATTCCCTGATTATGATATTCGACAGCTTTGGGCTTCTATCACTAGAGAGCAGGCTCCAGCACCAGGACAGCGTGAGCGCCCAGAGGTTCCTGAGACAGCAGCTGAGCAGGACGCTAGAGTTGACGAGCTTGCCGAGGCAGAGCTCGCAGACCTTGACACTCAGCCTGCTGGGATACCTGAGGATGTCACTTCAGACAGCACTGATGAGGACTATCAGCCCATCCCCAGGTACCGGTCTCCTCGGTCTCACGACCACGAGGCCGGTGGATCTGGCTTAGCCTCCCGCTCAGACCCAGCCATGGTGGCTATCCTTGAGAGGTTGACCCAGGCTCAGGAGCAGCAGCAGCAGCAGATACAGCGCCAGGCACAGGATACAGCTGCAGCACTAGCACAGATTCAGGCTCGTCAGGACGAGTTTCAGAGACAGCAGCTTGAGATCCAGAGGCAGCAGGTTGAGATGCAGCGACAGAGTCAGCAGCAGTACATGGATCTCCTGCGCCATCTTATCACAGTTGGGGTTCCTCCGCCAGCTTCTGTCATGACTCAGGCTTTGCATTCCAGTGGTCCGTCGAGTCAGGGACAGCCGAGCTTACAGTTTACATCTCCACAGCAGCAGGTTCCCCAGTCCTTTCAGTCCCCGAGCTTCACTCCTATACATACGGGGTTTACACCGTCAGACCAGCCTCGCCCGCATCTTCTGACAGGCACACCTCTTGGTGATTACAGTGCCACCTACAGCGAGTTGACTGGTCAGCCGACACCCTCGCACACTACTACGTTTCACACTTCGTCAGGGTTGTCAGCTTCCGAGGCAGTCGTTCCACCAGTGACAGGGACCGGGACTACAGAGACCCTCCCCTCTTCAGTTGCCTCGACAGATCCCCCAGCTACTGGCGCACTTCAGGCTCAGGTTACTCAGACAGATCCACTTGTTGCTACACAGTCAGTGCCTGTTCCTACTCAGACCCCGACCGCTTCGCAGCCACGTGCTTCTTCAGAGGGTCAGCCAGATAGCTCAGACTCCGAGGGCGATTCACTTCACTTCGTGTTTACTCCGCGCACCTCGGCACCCGACACGACTCCGTCTGTCCCCCCGTCAGATTAGATTAGTTTTTTTTTTGGCGCTTGATGCCAAAGGGGGAGAGAGAGTAGTTTCAGGGGGAGTTTGTGAGTGGGTTTTCGTTTCTCGTGTGCTCATTCATGCATATCATGTTTATTTTCAGCATTGCAGTTGTGTGACATTGTCGTCGAGTCGTAAATCCTAAATCTTAATGTGTTATCCGTCTCCGTGATTAATTTTTGTCACCGTTTTAGCTATAGCTCTAAGGTTGTGCTTCCGTGCCTTACTCCGATTACTTATGAGCTATATCCTTATGTGTACTAACGCTTTTTTGTCTTATCTTATGAAGTACACTCTTTTGGCTTGGGGCACATAAGCAATTCCTAACCCCTTGTGCTTATTGTATTTTGCTTATGTGAACCAAGCATGCTTGAAAACCTTCACTCTAATCCATTGAAACTTAGTGTTGCCATCAATCACCAAAAAGGGGGAGATTGAAAGCATCTAGGCCCCAAGGTTTGGTTTCGGTAATTAATGACAACACTTTATTACCATGACTAACGTGTGTTTTGCAGAAACATTGGTAAGTTAGGTCATGGAGGTGATAACTGCTTTGAGCACTGTGGTTTCGTGTCCCTTGATGGAAATCGTTTCGGTTCTCAAAAGAGTGACGTCAAGATTAAGGACGGTTAGTTCCGGATGACGAAGTGTTGAGACACATTCGGAATAGTCGTTAGGATCTTCGTTTTTCTCTTTTGGCCGTACTATAAAGGGGGGCATGAATGGGTAGCTTGACCTAGGCGAGTCCTATGTTTAGGTGTGGTGCACACTTGTTAAACTTGGCGCTAGGCAACCCTAGATTGGCTCAAGGTTCAGTTAGAAGCAACTTGGTTGAAGTTGCGACGCGTTTCGGGCTGTTTTCTAGGCACCGGACGCGGTCTTCGGGAACACCGGACGCGTCCGGTGTATACGTTTACCGCGACTAGGTTTCGGCCTCGACCACCGGACGCGGTCCTCGCGAGGACTGGACGCGGTGGTCAGCGACCGACACATGTCACCGAGAGAGAACGCCCGTCGGACGCGACCTGGACTTGATCGGCGCGTCCGGTGCGAGTCCAGTAAGGTCCAGAGAGGACCGGACGCGTCCGGTCTTCAGGCATCGGACGCGGCCACGCGTCCGGTCTTCAGGCATCGGACGCGGCCTCGCGTCCGGTGTAAGTCCAGTAAGCACCCTTGCACGTCGGACGCGTCCGGTGCTACCTGACCGGTGCGTCCGGTGTTTCGATTTCGAAATCGCGTTTTGACCGTTACGGGGGACCGGCGCGTCCGGTGCGTTGCACCGGCGCGTCCGGTGACCCCGTGTCAGAAAGTAACGGTTCGTTTTCTTTGAGGGGTGTATAAATACAACCCCTCCACCTCTTTTAGAGGTCTCTTGCTCATTCAAACATCTGAGAAAACCCTTTAGAGTGCAAGGGAGTGCAAGAGCTCTAGTGAGGATAGAGATTTGAGAATCGAAGCTTGAGAGCACCTCACTAGTGATTAGAGAGAGTAGCAAGTGTGCATCCACCTTCTCATTTGGGCTCGTAGTGGTCAAGTGAGAGTTCTAGCTTGTTACTCTTGGTGATCGCCATCACCTAGACGGCGTGGTGGTGATTGGGAGTTTGGTGATCATCCGGCGGAGCTTGTGGATGACCCAACTCAAGTTGTGAGCGGTTTTGGGTGATTCGCCGCGACGGAGTGTCGAAGAATCAACCCGTAGAGAGCACTTGATCCTTGCGCGGATCAAGGGGGAGCGACACCCTTGCGCGGGTGCTCCAACGAGGACTAGTGGGGAGTGGCGACTCTCCGATACCTCGGAAAAACATCGCCGTGTTCCTTGCCCCTTTACTTTCAAGCAATTACTTTCTCGTATTCACCTTCATTGCTTGTTTTACATTCCTAGAATTGCCATGCTAGACTAGGATTGGAAACTAGGGTGCAAAACTTTTTATCGGTAGACTCTCTAGGAACACAAGTAGGCACTAGGGGTGAATTCCGGCTTATAGGATTTAATTCTTGCAATCAATTTTTAGAAAAGCCCAATTCACCCCCCCTCTTGGGCATCTTGATCCTTTCAGGCGACCGCGCCGTGCTTGCGTTTCAGCGACGACCGGTCCGATCGAGTACGTGGACTCGGACTATGCATGATATGGTCACTCGACGCATGCATGCAGGCCATCTACTAGCAGGTGTACGACACGGCGTCCGCAGACGGACGCGTCCGCCACGGGAAATGATCATGAGCAGGGCGACGCGGTGCCCGTGTACTGCGAGCTGCATGCATGGTTCACCTCAGCTCGCTCGCTCGCTCAAGTGTACGTGCGTGTGCCGATTGGATCGATGATGCGCGGCTGGACGCACCACCGCGCAAGCATACAGCACAGATCATATGCCAGTTGATCGAAGCAGCTAGCCCAACCACGTGTCCACCGGCTGTTCGATCGCCCACCCAAACGACGCCAATGCAAACAAGCAGCTAGCTCGCTCGTCCCCGGCTTGCCGCAGCGCACCATGCCTAAGTGATACAACATATAAAGTTTATGGATCTAGAAAGTCACTTTCAAAGTTGATGAATCTAAGTGATACGGCATCCAAGTTTATGGATCCAGAAAGTCACTTTGAAAGTTGATGGATCTAACTGAAACCTCCTCACAAGTTAGAGGACCTCTGGTGCATTTAACTCTATATAATATCGTCGTTGAATCTATTTTTATAACAAATTTATTTGAAGATAAAAATATTGCACGTATTTTCTATAAATTCAGTCAAGCTTACGACACAGAAACCAAAAGTGACATATTTAGGGATGGAGGGAATATATGATTATGGTAGTTGATTGACTACGTCATCATTTGGACTAATGTTGTTGCTAATACACTATTATATTATACAAGGTATTTAGTCTATCGAATGCAAGGATAGACTTGGACAAAAGGCAACATGAAGATATAAGTGATCAACACCTCAAGGAAGGCCACAAAGCTGTTGTTGAAGATTTAGAAACAATGCAACAAGTCCAAGGCGCTCCAGCAACACTCAAATGCTTGGCTTTGGGGGGTATATATGGTCTCCATCCGGAGATATAGTTGTTGTGGCTGGACTGCATTCGTGCAAAGAGCATCAGAAATGTTCGGTGCATCCCACCGGAGAAATTTGGTGGTGCCACCCGTGTACTAGCCGTTAGGCTAGCTGTGTTGCTGACCGTTGAGACACATTTTCTCCGGTGCAGCTCCTTTGGTGATCACCGAAGAAATCCCAGGGCTCCTAAACCTTCTGTATAAACCTTGGGCAACAATACTTTCTCCGATGCTTCCACTTGACCATCACCGGAGAAATCCAATAAATTTGAACGGAAAGACGTAAAGGGAGTGGCTCACTATGCAGACAGAGGAGCATCAAATTCTCCGGTGCCATCCTGCACAAACACACCGGAGTAAAGGGCCGCGCCAGAAGCTTCTGATCACACTCTAGCACTCACGGGAAAATTCGGGATGGTGGGGAGGAGACCAGCACCGGAGCTTAGGCTGCAAGGCCAACAATCGAGCAGCACATCCTCTGTAGAAGGTTTTCAAGGCCACCGGATTTCTCCGGTGATGGTCAAGTGGAAGCATCAGAGAAAGCGTTGTTGCCCAAGGTTTATACAGAAGGTTTAGGAGCCCTAGATTTCTTCGGTGATCACCAAAGGAGTTGCACCGGTGAAGGCTCTAGATTGGTTTGGTTGAATTGATGAAACTCTATATGCTAATCTAGTTTATCAAAATGATTATGTGATAGGTGGCACATTTCAAGTGGTAAAACAAATGGTGAAGATCATGATGATAGTATGACCATGGTGATGATCAAGTGCTTGGACTTGGAAAAGAAGGAAGAGAAAAATAAAAAGCTCAAGGCAAAGGTGAATTCTTGATCGGAGTTCTTTTATTTGGTGATCGAGACACTTAGCAAGTGTGATCACATTTAGGATAGATAGCCGTACTATTAAGAGGGGTGAAGCTCGTATCGAAATGCGGTTATCAAAGTGCCACTAGATGCTCTAACTCTTTGCATATGCATTTAGATCTAGTGGAGTGCTAACACCCTTAAAAATTTTGTAAAAATATGCTAACACATGTGAACAAGGCGATACACTTGGTGGTTGACACATTTAAGTAAGGGTAGTGAAGTTTGGGAAGTCAAGGAGGTCACTGTGCTGACCGGACGCAAGACGGAAGGCTGGACCTGTGCATCTGGTCAGTAGTGGAGCAGTGGCTCGGCTTCGGTCTTGTGACCGGACGCTGCATAGTAAAAGTGACTGGACGCGCAGGGCCTGCATCCGGTCAGGCACTGACCTATGCTGACGCAAGCAACAGAGCGAGGCAAAATTGATCTGACTCACCGACGCGACCGGTCACGAGCGATCTGACACGTCTGGTCGTGTTTTTTTCACTTCTAGTTGCTTACTAGAACCGACAAGACGTTGGGTCGCCGCGAGCACCTACGCGTCCGGTCAATGGTTGTTTGGCGCGAGTGAACGCTGAGCTAACTTGGCACCAGCGCGTCCGGTCTTCGAGACGGCGCGTCCGATCGCAACTTAACTGCGCGACCGTTTGAGTTGACCATTGGGATCTCGCGGTGGACGTTGAACACAAGGGCCACGTGGGCGGCTGGCAACAACTGGACGCTGGGGTTGGGCGTCCGGTCAGCACGACCAGCGCGTCTGGTCGCCCTGAGAAGTGTGCAGTAAGGAGCCCAACGACTCTATTCATGGGGCTCTCTATTTAAGCTCTTTGGCCAGCTCAAACTCATCCTCTTGGCCATTTGTAATGACATAGCAACCTTGTGAGCTTAGCCAAAGCCCTTCACTCATCTCTGTAACACCCTCGGTGTTACCGCTTAAACATTTTGCTAAATCATGTCATGAGCATCACGTTTATGTGTTAATGCATGTGATCAATTGTGTAGATAAAGTCTTGTAACCTAAAATAGTTAATAAAAATGTTAAATGAAAAGCTATTCAATGTTGTATGTTATATCAAGTAGGGTTGAAAACCAAATTTTTGTGAGCAAAAATGCTATAGAACATATATGTGACACATTAATAAAGTTGGAAGTACACACTTTGTATATGACAATGCAACTCTTGCTATAGAAAAATAATATGGTTAGCTAGTATTTTTAATAGCTTGAAAATTGAACTTGAAAACAAAAATCAGCCTAGGGCTTGGAAAATTTTCAATTTTAAAAACAGTTTGGCACTTAGAAATTTTTCAAGTTTAAAAACAATTTGGTGACACCAAGATCACGAATTTATATTCAGAAATTTAACCAAGGAGTGGTGTCATGTCTTAGCCTTTGTCGATAGCCCAACGTACTCTCTTGAGCATGGTTAAGGTAGCTTTTATACACGCTTTAAAATTCGTGCATGACGTTTGCCTCGGGTTGACCAGCCGAGTGTGCACGGTCACCCCGCACAGGGTCTCGACGTCACCGTGCTTAGCCACCGCGTGCACGCGCTCAACCGTGCGTTGGTCGGCCGGGTCTGTCCCCGGTCTAGCCGTGGCCTGGTCGCGACTAACCGCCCTACTGCTGCTGCCGCTGGGCACCAATCTGGCCAGCTGGGTGTGCTCGCTGTGCATCGCAGCCGCACTGCCCCACCATGCCACTGCTGCTTCACCTCGTGGCAACACTGCTGCCACTTGAAAGTCCCTAGTTTGGTTTTGGCTAATTGATGAAACCTAGGACTAACCTTTGTATCTAAGTGGATGATTTAGATAAAGGTGGTCATTGAATATGAGACATGACATTGACTCATGTGACCAAGATGATGAAGACCAAGATGATGCTTGGCTCGATGGACCAGTTGTGAGGGTGAAGGGTAAGTCGAGGCTTCGAAGCGAGGGACCATGCGATGGTGAAGCTTGAGCAAGACTTGGCGCCGACGGACCGATGCAACGGTGAAGAGCAAGTGAAGTCAAGGTCGATGGATCGAGACGCCCATGTGATGATATGAAGTGGATCATATCTTTTGGAGAAACAAAATAGGCTCAAGGCAAAGGTATAACCATAGGGCCATTTTGTTTTGCACTCAAGACACCATATAGGGTGTGAGTGGTTTAGGATCGATAGCCGAACTATTAAGAGGGAAAGTCTTATCGGTTATTCGATGCACGGGTGCCACTAGGTGAATTCATGAAGTGCATTGCATGTAGGGCCTAGTGAGCTAACTGGAAAACCTTCGAAAATGTTTATGAAAATGTTGAAGGTTGAGCGGTAGAGAGGGTTTGGATTCAGGCGTTTTTGGGAACTTGAAATGCCTATTTTCCACTACACCGGAAGTCGGAAAAGAAACGGAGGCGAACGGAGGTCACAGAGATGACCGAACGCTGCATCGGACGCGATCATGGTATGACCGGACGCGTCTGGTCAGTACAGCGTAGGCACGACTGCTAGGGTTTGCAACCGGCGCGTCCGGTCACTCGCGGGACCGGCGCGTCCGGTCAGTTGCCCAGAAGGAACTGAGGTTCGCAGAGGACGATCGGACGCGAGGCGCGTCCGATCACACATGATCGGACGCATCCGATCATCGAGGGAGCTTACTGGACTCAAACCAGACGCGGGCACTGTCGCGTCCGGTCTTTGGGAGGGGCGCGTCCGATTGTTGCTTCGCGGGCGCGCGAGTCAGTGCGATCGGCGCGTCCGGTCGTTCGAAGCGGCGCATCCAGTCATTTGACGGGCGCGTCCGGTCGTTTTGAGGGGCGCGTCCGGTCGTTGGTTTGACCGTTGGGGTCAGTGACCGTTGGAGGATCGGACGCGGTCGAGCGCGTCCGGTCAGTTATGACCGGCGCGTCCGGTCATCCCGATAAGACACAGTGAAGGGGTATAACGGCTCTATTTGGATGGGATGCTTATAAATACTTGTTGGCCGGCCCTTGGCGAGGGCTCTGGTGATTTCTAACATACTTGTGCATCCTTTGAGTTAGAGCATCTCCTCCCACTCATCTCTCTTGCTTGATTGCAAATCAAAAGTGAGATTGCGTAATCCCAAAGTGCATTGCATAGCTTGAGGGCATCTAGTGGCACTTGTGGGTGGTTTAGCCGGTGGATTTCTTATTACTCTTAGAGAGTACCGCTCCTAGCCGGCTTGGAGATTGTTGGAGGCATTGGCAAGAGAAGGTGATTATTCTTGGCCACCTCCGGTTGATTGTAAGAGGTTCTTGTGCTTTCCTCGGCGGGACGCCAAAAGCAACTCTATTACATTGCGCGTGTCATTGAGTTACCTCACTTGAGAGTGGTGTCTTGCGGTGCCTTGCGGGGCATGCCTTGAGGGGCAAGTGACTTGAGGGTCACACCGAGGAACCATCTAAGTGTTGGTCGACACAACCGGTGACGTAGCTTGTTGGTGCACAAGTGAACACCGGGTGAACAAAAATATTGTGTCTCTTGTCTCCCGGTGATTGGTATTCATATTGTGTTGTCGTCAATATTGATTGAGTGTATATCATCTTGGTGATTGGCAACATCTTCACTCCACCGTCGGTATAAGTTTCACAATCCTTTCTCTTGCATTTACTTTTACTAGATTATCTTGTGTAAGCTCTAGTGGTAGCCTTTGCTAGTGTTGTTAGCTTGCTCACTAGTGTAAGTTTAGTGACATAGCTCTTGTGTGAACTAGAGATCATAATCTACTAGTCTTGTGGATAGGAGGCTTGCATCACAACCATAGGCTAAGCAAAACTCGCTTTACGCCGTTTATTATTCTAACAAGTTTGCTTAGTGGCTTGTGTAGAAATTTTTTATAGGCTATTCACCCCCCCTCTAGCCTTCTAGCTCCTTTCAAGTGTTATCGGAGCCGTGGTCACCGTTTTAATCAAGGCTTAACATCCTTTGGTGTGAAAAATGGCTCAAATTGTGTTCAATCATGTTGGGGGCAAGCCACCGTTCTTTGATGGTGTTAGTTCGTTTGCTCATTGGAAGAGAAAAATGACAATGTACCTTGGTTCTATTCATGAGAGAGTTTTGCAAGTCACCGAGAATGACTTTGCTATCATTGATCCCGATCATCTCACCGATGAAGATAGAACAAATAGAACATGCAATAGAATGGCACTCAATACACTTTACCATGGTATTGACACAAAAGTATTTGAGGGCATCAATGACTTAGAATTGGCATATGAAGTATGGACAAGGTTGAGTGAAACATATGAGGGCACTAAGGTTGTGAAGAGTGCCAAGCTATATGGGCTCAAGAGTGAGTTTGAGAACTTCAAGAAAAAGGATGATGAAACAATCATTGAAATGTTTCATAGATTGCAAGTGATAGTCAATGATCTCAAGAGCTTAGGGCACAAGACTCAAGATCAAGATTTTTGTCACAAGTTCTTATTGAGCTTACCTAGAAGATTCAAGATGTTGATTATGATGTTGTAAAGAGATGGGCTTGAAGCAATGAAGCCTAATGATTTGCTTGGTGAAGTATTGACCTATGACAAATATGATCAAGATGTTGATGACAAGGAGAAGGTGGAAGATGAGAAGAAGAAGAAGACCGTGGCATTCAAGGCCATCTCCTCCAAGGGCAAAGCTACCATCATTGAAGAAGAAGAAGACAATAGTGAAGATGAAGATTATGAAATTGATGATGAGGCATTTTCTTTTATAGTCAAGAAAATGGGTCACATGTTCATTAAGAGAAGAGGCTTCAAAAAGAGAAATGACAACTTCAAGAGCAATGAGCAACAAAGAAAGTGCTTCAATTGTGATAGCACCGAACATCTTCAAGCCGAATGTCCCTATGACAATAAGAAGAACAACAAGAGGGGCAAGTTTGAGAAGAAAAAGAGAGAAGCCAAGATGACTTTCAAAAAGGGCAAGAACGGAGCCTATGTGGTCACTTGGGAAAGTGATGATGATGATAAAGAAGAAGAATCATCAAACAAGGCTTTTGCTTCCATTGCTATCAACAAGAAGCCTTCACTATTTGATTCATCCTCTTCGTGCTTCATGGCCAAAGAAGCTAAGGTATTATATGATGAGAGTGATGATGAAAGTGAAATGGAATATGTTCATGATAGTGATAATGATAATAATAATAATAATGAAAATGATGATGATGAACCAACTAAAGAACAACTATATGACTTGATGCAACAAACTAGAGACATAGCTATTGCCAAGAACAAGGAGTGTAAGAAGCTTTCAATGAAAGTAGCAATACTTGAGAAAGTTCTAGGTGAGCTTAAGACCACTCATGAGAATCTAGTGGAAGACCATGAGGATCTTGGTAAACCTCATTCCAAGCTTGAAAAAGCTCACTCATTGCTACTTGAGCAACAAGCAAAGAAGGAGGTTGTTGTATCATGTGATATAGGTGTTACATGTGATATAATTGATGAATCTTTTTATAAACCTATCATCATGACAAATGCTAACCCTTCTTGTAGCTCTTCACTACCACCACCAACTCTACCTCTACTACTAGTGATGGTTTCACTTGTGATACCTCACTAATAGTTGAGAATGAGACTCTCAAGAGAGAGGTGGATGAGCTCACTCACGCCCTAGGCAAGGCCTATGGTGGTGAGGCCCGCTTGCTTAAGTGCTTGGGTAGCCAAAGGTTCTCTCTTAACAAAGAGGGATTGGGCTACACCCCCAAGAAAGGCAAGTTGGCCTTTGCAACTCCAAAGCCTAGCTTTGTGAAGAGCAATGGTCGGTTTTGCAATAGATGCAAGCAAGTTGGGCACTTAGAGCATAATTGTAATAAAAAGAACCAAAGCAAGAAATTTGTTAATGCTATACCTTTTGATTCTTGCTATGTGCTTACCAAAGGTGTGAAGGGTGTGCAAGCTAAGTTTATTGGTACACCCATTGTTGGCCCAAATAAGAAGGCTATTTGGGTACCAAAGAGCTTAGTTACTAACATACAAGGACCCAAACAAAAATGGGTACCTAAGATTCATTGATTTGCTTATAGGTCAATTACAAAGCCGGAGAAAGGCATTGGATTATTGATAGTGGATGCACTCAACACATGACCGGTACATCAAGAATGTTTGACTCAATCAATGACAATGATAGTAGTGTTGATTCTATCACATTTGATAATAACAAGAAAGGCAAGGTTATTGGCTTGGGCAAGATTGCAATATCAAATGACTTGAGTATCTCCAATGTGTTGCTAGTTGAAAGCTTGGATTTCAATCTTCTATCCGTGGCACAAATATGTGATCTTGGTTACAAATGTATCTTTGGGGTTGATGATGTGGAAGTCATTAGTATGAATGGTTCAAATGTGGCATTCAAGGGCTTTAGATATGAGAATCTCTACCTAGTTGACTTCAATGCTAGAGAAACTTCTTTGACAACCTGCTTGATCTCCAAATCAAGCATGGGTTGGCTTTGGTATAGAAGACTTGGTCATGTTGGCATGAAACAATTAAAGAAGCATACAACTCACAATCTTGTCAATGGTTTGAAAGATGTTGAATTTGAGAAGAATAAGCTTTGTAGTGCATATCAAGCCGGGAAGCAAGTTGGAAGCTCACATCCAAAGAAAAGTACAATGAGCACATGCAAAGTATTTGATTTGATGCACATGGATCTATTTGGCCCAACAACATACTTAAGCATAGGTGGTAATAAGTATGGATTTGTCATAGTGGATGACTTCACAAGATTCACATGGGTATTCTTTCTTAGTGACAAAAGTGAAGTGTTTGACACCTTCAAGACCTTTCTCACTAGAGTTCACAATGAGTTTGAGATTAGAATCAAGAAAGTGAGAAGTGACAATGGAAGTGAGTTCAAGAATACAAGAATTGAAGAACTTTGTGATCACTATGGCATTGGACATCAATTCTTGGCCAAGTACACTCCACAATCAAATGGCCTAGTTGAGAGAAAGAATAGAACATTGCTTGATATGGGTAGATCAATGCTTCATGAGTACAATGTGAGTCAATCATTTTGGGATGAAGCAATCAATACCGCTTGCTACTACATCAATAGACTATATTGTCATCCATTACTAGAGAAGACCCCATATGAGCTACTTCATGGAAGAAAGCCCAATATTTCTTACTTTAGAGTGTTTGGTTGCAAATGTTATATCTTGAAGAAGGGCACTAGATTGGGAAAGTTTGACAAGAGATGTGATGAGGGGTTCCTACTTGGTTATTCAACTACAAGCAAAGCTTATAGAGTTTGGAACAATTCAAGTGGCATTCTAGAAGAAGTCCATGATGTGCAATTTAATGAAACCAATGGGTCACAAGATGAAGAAGAGAATCTAGATGATGTTGGTGGAACTCTATTGGTGGAAGCAATGAAGAACATGGACATTGGGGACATTAGAGCAAAGCAAGTAATTGATATTCAAGATGATGATAAAGATCAAGTGCTCAATTCTCCATTCAAGCTAGCTAGTGACTCTCAAGTACAAGATCATGGTACTAGTTCATCTCATCAAGATACATCAAGTGATCAACCAAGCTCAAGCAATCAAGTGCAAGTACTCCAACCACAACATGTTGCAAGAGATCACCCCATTGATAGTGTTATTGGTGATATTAGAAGTGGTGTGCAAACAAGATCAAGATTGGCTATGTTTTATGAGCATGCATCATTTGTGTCAACCATAGAACCAAAGAAAATAGAAGAAGCTTTGAAGGATGCCGATTGGATCATGGCTATGCAAGAAGAACTAAACAATTTCACAAGAAATGATGTTTGGGTATTGGTAGAAAGGCCAAATGACTATAATGTGATTGGAACCAAGTGTGTGTTAAAAAACAAGCAAGATCAAGATGGCATAGTGGTGAGAAACAAAGCAAGACTAGTTGCTCAAGGTTACACTCAAATAGAAGGTCTTGACTATGATGAGACATATGCTCCCGTGGCAAGATTAGAGGAAATAAGGATTCTATTGGCTTATGCTTGTGCACACAACATCAAACTATATCAAATGGATGTCAAAAGTGCATTTCTCAATGGGATCATCAATGAGTTAGTCTTTGTTAAGCAACCTCCCGGATTTGAAGATGACAAAAAACCCAACCATGTATACAAGTTAAAGAAGGCTTTATATGGCTTAAAGCAAGCACCTAGAGCATGGTATGAGAGGCTAAGGGATTTCCTTCTCTCTAAGGGATTCAAGATGGGCAAGGTTGATACAACTTTATTCATCAAGAAGATTGGGAATGATCTATTCATAGTGCAAATATATGTTGATGACATTATCTTTAGATCAACCGATCAAGCTTATTGTGAAGAATTTAGTGCTATGATGGCCAAAGAGTTTGAAATGTCTATGATTGGTGAACTTAGCTACTTCCTTGGTCTCCAAGTCAAACAATTAAAGAATGGGACATTTGTGAGTCAAGGGAAATACATAAGGGACATGTTGAAGAAGTTTGGAATGCAAGATGCAAAGCCAATTTCAACTCCAATGAGTACAAATGGTAATTTATATAGTGATTTTGATGGCAAAATGGTGAATCGAAAGGAATATCGGTCTTTGATTGGAAGTATACTCTATGTCACCGCATCAAGGCCGGATGTCATGTTTAGTGTTTGTATGTGTGCTAGATATCAAGCCTCACCTAGAGAGAGTCATCTCACGGCCGCAAAGAGAATATTGAGGTACTTGAAGCAAACAAGAGATGTTGGACTATGGTATCCTAAGGGGTCAAAGTTTAAATTGATTGGATATTTAGACTCCGACTATGGGGGTTGCAAGATCAATAGAAAGAGCACAAGTGGCACATGTCAATTACTTAGAAGATCACTTGTGTCATGGTCCTCAAAGAAACAAAATAATGTGGCAATCTCTACCGCCGAAGCCGAATATGTGAGTGCGGGGAGTTGTTGTGCACAATTGCTATGGATGAAATCAACTTTGAAGGATTATGGTCTCAACTTCAAGAATGTGCCATTGCTATGTGATAATGAAAGTGCAATCAAGATGATACAAAACCCGGTTTAACATGGAAGAACAAAGCATATTGACATAAGGCATCATTTCATTAGAGATCATCAACAAAAGGGAGATATTGCCATTGAAAGTGTTGGCACCGATGATCAACTTGCCGATATTCTCACCAAGCCACTTGATGAAAAGAGGTTTTGCAAGCTAAGGAATGAATTGAACATTCTTGATTTCTTAAACATGAGTTGAATGCACCCCACCCACTTATTGACATGCCTCTCCTTCGACAGTGCAAGGTAAAAGTTGATTGACATGTCATTCATCCTATGCTAAGGACTTGCTAGAGCATGTAGACATAATAAGTGGTATGTATGAGCATTCATGATAAATCAAATGAATTTGATGGATATATGTTACCACTATTGCTTCTATGCTTATTTTGATCAAGTGGTGTCATATGACATGTTTGTGAGCTTGTAAACCTAGTGTTGAATCTAGAAGATTTGCTATAAGTGCTTAATTCAACATAGGCAAGATAACCCTTAGTATGAGGTGTGAAGAAGCTTGTCTTTGGTTCAAATCGAATTAAATATCTTTGGCAAGTGTTCTAGGTTAAACCAAATTTGATATATTTTTAACCTTACATGTGGTATCGAATTAATTTTTAACCTACTCCATCAAACATTGTTTTTCTCTCCATAATTTGATCCCATTTTTGGGTAAGTTGTTGACAAAGGGGGAGAGAAAAAGATGATTCAACATGATAAAGGGGTAAATATAAAATTTTGATCACACAAGTAGGGGGAGCAAGCTCATAAACAAAGTTGTTGCATTTGTTTGTGCATTCTCATATGACTTGCTCATTGCACATGTTTTTAAATTCAATATACGTGCTTGTGTGGTGCAATGCTAGTATAGAACTTGAATGATGAAATGATCTACTAGCATAGGAATAGTTTACATGTGGTATCTAGACTTGCTTAAAGCTCTACAAGTGGTACAAGTGGTCCAAGAACCTTTACATATAATGTTGATCTCACGGGGTTCTTGAGTTGTGATGGATGTCTAGTTACTTCATGATGCTAAGGATGGTGTAAAAGGCAACTCCAATTGGTATCACGCTTCAAAGGTCCATTTCTTACACCTTAGCATCATTTTGGTAGAATTACTCTCTCAACACTTCTATTCATGCATATGTGCAAAGCTTTCAATCCAAACTCTATGCACATATGTAGGGAGAGCTAATGCTACCAAAACCGAGCTTGTGATAATTGTCCAAATTTTATTTATGAGCATAATGATTGGACAAGTATGACAAGTTCAAAACTTTTATTATCAAAATCATTTTTTATGAGGGTTGTCATCAATTACCAAAAAGGGGGAGATTGAAAGTCCCTAGTTTGGTTTTGACTAATTGATGAAACCTAGGACTAACCTTTGTATCTAAGTGGATGATTTAGATAAAGGTGGTCATTGAATATGAGACATGACATTGACTCATGTGACCAAGATGATGAAGACCAAGATGATGCTTGGCTCGATGGACCAGTTGTGAGGGTGAAGGGCAAGTCGAGGCTTCGAAGCGAGGGACCATGCGATGGTGAAGCTTGAGCAAGACTTGGCGCCGACGGACCGATGCAACGGTGAAGAGCAAGTGAAGTCAAGGTCGATGGATCGAGACGGTCATGTGATGATATGAAGTGGATCATATCTTTTGGATAAACAAAATGGGCTCAAGGCAAAGGTATAACCATAGGGCCATTTTGTTTTGCACTCAAGACACCATAGAGGGTGTGAGTGGTTTAGGATCGATAGCCGAACTATTAAGAGGGGAAGTCTTATCGGTTATTCGATGCACGAGTGCCACTAGGTGAATTCATGAAGTGCATTGCATGTAGGGCCTAGTGAGCTAACTGGAAAACCTTCGAAAATGTTTATGAAAAGGCTAACACACGTGCACAAGGTGGTGATCACTTGTTGGTGTTGGCACATTTACGAAGGTGTTGAAGGTTGAGCGGTAGAGAGGGTTTGGGTCTCTCTCTCCCTCCCGCCGAGCTTGCGAGCGCAGGATTCAGGCGTTTTTGGGAACTTGAAATGCCTATTTTCCACTATGCCGGAAGTCGGAAAAGAAACGGAGGCGAACGAAGGTCACAGAGGTGACCGGACGCTGCACCGGACGCGGTCATGGTATGACCGGACGCGTCCGGTCAGTACAGCGTAGGCACGAGTGCTAGGGTTTGCAACCGGCGCGTCCGGTCACTCGTGGGACCGGCGCGTCTGGTCAGTCGCCCAGAAGGAACTGAGGTTCGCAGAGGACGATCGGACGCGAGGCGCGTCCGGTCACACATGATCGGACGCGTCCGATCGTCGAGGGAGCTTACTGGACTCAAACCGGACGTGGGCACTATCGCGTCCGGTCTTTGGGAGGGGCGCGTCCGGTTGTTGCTTCACGAGCGCGCGAGTCAGTGCGATCGGTGCGTCCGATCGTTCGAAGCGGCGCGTCTGGTCATTTGACGGGCGCGTCCGGTCGTTTTGAGGGGCGCGTCCGGTCGTTGGTTTGACCGTTGGGGTCAGTGACCGTTGGAGGATCGGACGCGGTCGAGCGCGTCCGGTCAGTTATGACCGGCGTGTCCGGTCATCCCGATAAGACCCAGTGAAGGGGTATAACGGCTCTATTTGGATGGGATGCTTATAAATACTTGTTGGCCGGCCCTTAGCGAGGGCTCTGGTGATTTCTAACATACTTGTGCATCCTTTGAGTTAGAGCATCTCCTCCCACTCATCTCTCTTGCTTGATTGCAAATCAAAAGTGAGATTGAGTAATCCCAAAGTGCGTTGCATAGCTTGAGGGCATCTAGTGGCACTTGTGGGTGGTTTAGCCGGTGGATTTCTTGTTACTCTTGGAGAGTACCGCTCCTAGCCGGCTTGGAGATTGTTGGAGGCGTTGGCAAGAGAAGGTGATTGTTCTTGGCCACCTTCGGTTGATTGTAAGAGGTTCTTGTGCTTTCCTCGGCGGGACGCCAAAAGCAACTCTATTACATTGCGCGTGTCATTGAGTTACCTCACTTGAGAGTGGTGTCTTGCGGTGCCTTGCGGGGCGTGCCTTGAGGGGCAAGTGACTTGATGGTCACACCGAGGAACCATCTAAGTGTTGGTTGACACAACCGGTGACGTAGCTTGTCGGTGCACAAGTGAACACCGGGTGAACAAAAATATTGTGTCTCTTGTCTCCCGGTGATTGGTATTCATATTGTGTTGTCGTCAATATTGATTGAGTGTATATCATCTTGGTGATTGGCAACATCTTCACTCCACCATCGGTATAAGTTTCACAATCCTTTCTCTTGTATTTACTTTTACTAGTTTATCTTGTGTAAGCTCTAGTGGTAGCCTTTGCTAGTGTTGTTAGCTTGCTCACTAGTGTAAGTTTAGTGACATAGCCCTTGTGTGAACTAGAGATCATAATCTACTAGTCTTGTGGATAGGAGGCTTGCATCACAACCATAGGCTAAGCAAAACTCGCTTTACGCCGTTTATTATTCTGACAAGTTTGCTTAGTGGCTTGTGTAGAATTTTTTTATAGGCTATTCACCCCCCTCTAGCCTTCTAGCTCCTTTCACCACTGCCGAGCTGTCGAGCTGTGCTGCTGTCTCGTGTCGCGTCTGTGCCCTGCATGGCTGCGACGCTGCCAGTCTAGCCCGATGCCACTGCCATCACGTGCACATGGCCATGCCGCCGCCGTCGCCTAGTCATTTAATGGCGCTGCACGCGCACATCCTTCTTGGCTGCAAGGTCCATAGTGCACGCACGAGTGTCACCATTATTGCTCTGCCATGTCACGCCGAGTCTGCCATGTCACCATTGTTCTCCTTTTGTCTGCTGCCATGGTCGACGGGGTCGCCCCATTGAATTCGTCATGGAGGAGTCACCTCATGTCGATTCATCGTGTCACTAGCTCCATCTGCGAGTCATCTAGCCATTCGACCCCACCCCGCCATGAATGGTGCCTAGCCATGCACAATTTGGTGTTTGCTCGCCGCCAGGCTGATAAGGCCGTATCAACAAATGCCGAGGATAAGCACCCATTCCTGAACCACTCGTGTTCAACCAGTTGCGCCACGAGCTTAGCCTCCACCTCCTCTTCACCCTGCGCACCACTGCCTAACCGCTACCGCCTCCCCACCACCGCTGATGCGGTGGTGTCCGCCGGGGCTCACCGCCGAGCTCGCTGAGCACACATGGCCAGCTTTCCCCGGCCTCCCTCCACTCCAACCGTCATCACCACCAAGCTCACGGTAAGCTAGTAGAACTTGCACCCTACTTAGTTGAGCTAGTGGTAGCTCGTGGTCATCGGAATAGTCGCGCCACCGCCGTAGATGGCCGCGCACCGCTTAGTGTAGGCGCGTAGGCCGTAGGTGTTGGTAGGCCCACTAGATGGGTCCACGCGGGTCCCAGTTGGCCGGCATGACCACGCGGTGTTAGCTGACACCGCGCCGGCAAGCGCAGGGGTGCCAGGGACCTCCGTGTTGTGAGGATGAGTTAGTTCAGGGGTTTCCTTGCATAAACACCAACCGCGGGCATAGGGTGCATAGTGGTCACGAGATATAGTTTAAGTACAAGGGTTTTTCTGCAAAAATGCTAGCACGGGCTCCCCCACGCGTGGGCCGCGTTCGTGCAGGCTGCACCATCATGGGATGCACGTTGATTGGCCGTGGGGCTGAAGTCGTTTTTCTTTTGCTTTGGAAATTAGAAATGGCCTTCTATTTTAATTTTTGGACTAGTTTTGTATAATTAATATAAAATTAAAAATTGTGAAACCACTTTTGTTAGGTTTCAAAAGTTGTGATCTATTTGTTGGTGTAATTATTTCATACATACCTGTGTTGATGCTAAGGACTATTAAATCATTTGAAAGTGTTAAATATTAGTGGATTAATACTTGTAGGAATTTGTGATAGCTTGAACTCTAAAATTTTTACAGTAGCTTCATGGTATTATTACGTGCTTACTGTAATTTTTGTAGCCTCAAACTAGACTGTTTACTATGGTAGCTAAATATCCACTAAACATAAAATGAATTAGAACATAATATTGATGTATAAATTTAAGCACTTGTTAGGGTAAGCTTAATATCTGGTTTGATGAAGATGATAGTTAGCTTAGTATAATTAGCCATTGGAGCTAGCTTGTTAGGGTAGCTTATGTGTTCTATTTTAAGAGTTATCGTTGCCTAAATACTAAATAATTGCATCATTATTGCATGCATATAGAGAACGAGTTGGCGGAGATCATGACCACCGGCGATCAGAATTATGAGGAGATCATCGAGGAGTATGAGGAGGAGATTCTTATACAAGAGAAGGTCCCAGAGCTGCCACTGATTGATGCCTTGATAGAAGTGGAATGAGTTGGTCTTGTTTGTGCTTGGGGGTACAAAGGAGGCGTGTATTTCAGGATACCCAGCTAGGATACATTGATTTGTGAATCGCCATTTTCATGACGGTACAACTTGGCTATGGTCTAGCACTGTAGTAAGAATTGGAATATAAAAGATGGCAAAAATGGTTCTTATTGCTCAACCATTACTTGAAAGTAGAATAAGTGCTTATATAGAATGGTTAGCTAATGAAGTAATCATGACTGCTAATAATCTTTATCTTAAGGACAAACTGCTAGTAATGCTTTCCGCAAAATAAAACAAACCACAAGCCAAACTGCCTATCATATCCTTGAGAGTCGGGAAATTATTTTCACTAGTCGGGTAAGTCTTGCGAGTATATTGTGTACTCATGGTTATTTTTTCCTTTGTTGCAGGTGCAGCTTGAGGAGTAGCTCTTGTGTGGAGGATTTTTCTGGTGGGCACAGATGGATCCTTGTATTATTTCCGCTAAATATTTATTTAATTTTTGTTGTTTAATTATCACACTCTAAACTCTAGTATTGTAATAAATAATTTCTAAGACTCTATGTTGTATAAAATGGATTAAGTATTATAAGCTCGTACTTATTATTGGATTCTAAACGTAAAATATGGATTGTTTCGAGTTCTCTCTTGGGGTGTGCTCGATGGAACTATTCGATTCCGCTAAATATTTATTTAATTTTCGCTGTTTAATTATCACACTCTAAACTCTAGTATTGTAATAAATAATTTCTAAGACTCTATGTTGTATAAAATGGATTAAGTATTATAAGCTCGTACTTATTATTGGATTCTAAACGTAAAATATGGATTGTTTCGAGTTCTCTCTTGGGGTGTGCTCGATGGAACTATTTGATTTAGCTCACTTTCAGGGTACTTAGTGTCTAGTGAAAGAGAAGTGTCTCCCAGAGTGAGTTATTTCAGGCCGTTATATCATAGGTGGTATCAGGGCAAATAATAAGTCTACGAGCTTAAGAACTCAGGTGGTATCAGAGCAAATAATAAGTCTACGAGCTTAAGAACTCTTTCAAAAACTTAAAAATTTGACCAACAAAAAATTTGTGAAAAATAGGATGGGGTAAATTTACGTAAATAAGTATAAGCCCTAGCAATATGGTCTATCTATGATAGTGGCACTGGTATTATCTAATCATTTTCTATAGGTATACTAACTTACATTGCGTAAGAATCGCCTAGCATACAGGAAGTGAGTGTACGATGTGCCAAAAAAAATTTGTACGAATGCCGCTATATTCCGGTGAGTGCACGAATAGGTCAATGCATGCATCATGAAAAGAGAATTTTGCTTAAGCTAAACCCCCTTCACGCGTAATTTTGGGTAGTATTGTGATAGGTAAATAAATAAAAAGAAATGCTTCAACTCTTGATGAAAAGTCTTATCATTCCACAACTTATCGAGCCTTATCATCTCTCTAGCCTTTTGTTTCTAATCTGGAGGCCTTATCCCTATTGGTGGGTTCTTATCTGTTTATAGATGAACCTGAGATCCGGACGCGGGAGTACCAATGCTAGGGCAAGTTTAAGGATGGCAACGGGTCGGGTTCGGATCAGGTGGAGTCTCCATGCACCCAAAACCGAAACCCGAAATCGAACCGAAAACTGATTCAGGTGGAAATCCATCACCAAAACTAAACCCGCGGATACCCGAAACCCGCGGATAAACATACACATATTCACATGTATAAATAAGAGGCAACAAATAATAAATATTTTCATGAGTCAATTTTGAATAGATTTAATAATCTAAGTAAACAAGTTATTATTAGCATATTATAAAACATGAGTTTTAATTCCAAATGATTTATTTTGGATATCCATTGGATATCCACGGGTGAAAAACAAAACCCAAAACCGAACCCGAAAACCGTGGGTGAAAAACCATCCCCAAACCCGAACCCGCAGGACCCAAAACCCGCGGGTATCCGACCCGAACCCGATCCGCTACCATCTCTAGGAGAGTTGTGGCCTAGGTGAAGGCCAAGATGAAAGTGGTCGTGGCAATGAGAATGACAATGGGGAGAGCCACGAGGCCCCTGAAAGCTCTATGTTTGGTGTTGGTAATTAGTGACAATGCCTAAATACTAATCCTATGCCTAAGTTGTATATAGCATATGAGGATTAGTATATTCCAAGGTTAGTGGCAAGATGGACATGGTGATCATGATGGCCACACTTGGATTTGGACGTAACCCTACGTGATCAAGGCAAAGGTATATGCTTAAGGGTTGTGTTTTAGTAACCAAGACGCCTAGTGGGTGTGGTTACATTATAGGATAGATAGCCGTACTATAAAGAGGGGAATGACGCGGCTATTGAACTCCTAAGTGCCTCTAGGTGTGCATTTCATAATCATATGCATTTGGATAGAACTAATAATGCCTCGAAAAATAATTGTGAAAATGCTAACACACTCGCACATGACGTGATCACTTGGTGGTGTTAGCACATTTGCGATGGCGTTGGAGTTTGAGCGGTAGAGAGGGTTTGGGGTCCTCTGTCTCCCTCTCACCAAGCTTGCGAGGCAGGATTCAGGCATTTTTGAGGAATTGAGACACCTATTTTCCTTAACACCAATGTCTAATTTGGAGGCGTTGTCACATGTTGTTCACAAGCTAAAACATGTGCTTAAGTGACACACTTACTTAGTCTAGCTCATAAGTGAAAGGGTGAATCAAACAGAGGCGAACGGAGGTCACAGTGGTGACCGGACGCTGGACCGGACGTAGTCTCTATGTGACCGGACGCGTCCGGTCAGTGCTCAGCATGTGTTCGTGTCTCGGTTCTCTGATCGGACACGGTGGCGTGTCCGGTCATGGTCGACCGGACACGTCCGGTCGTTGTGGGAGCTTATTGGACTCCAACCAGACGCTGGCACTATAGCGTCCGGTGCGACTAGCAGCGCGTTCGGTCGCTGTTTCGTTGGGACGCTGCTCAGGCTTGACCAGCGCGTCCGGTCCATTATGGGACCAGCGCGTCCGGTCGAGCTTCGCGTGTTCGGTCCGCGCGACTAGCGCGTCCGGTCAGCACGACTGCAGCTGTTTCAAGTGCCTAACGAATCTATTCGAAGGGGTACGTCTATAAATACTTGTTGGCCAGCTCGAGGCTCTCTCTCTTGCATTCTTTGACATACTTATGAGCACTTTGAGCTAAGAAACTCCCCTCTCACTCATCTCTCTTGCTTCTTTGCATATTCAAAGTGAGATTGAGTGATCCAAGTGCTTTTGCATTGTGAGATTGCATCTAGTTATCACTTGGTGGTTGATTTGCTATGGGATTCTTGTTTCTCTTGGTTGTTGCCGCCACCTAGACGGCTTGGAGCAGCGTGTAGGCGTTGGCAAGAGTTGGTGATTGTTCTTGGCCACCTCCGGTGATTGTGAGGGGTTTGTGCCTGCCTCGGCGAAGCGCCAAAGGCAACGTTAGTGGATTGCTCATGTCATTTGCAACCTTTTGCCATTTGGTATGTTCTTGTGGCGCCTTTTGAGAGACTCGTTGTGTGACCGATTAGCCACCGAACCACATGATGAAGAGGGACACAACGGGGACTAGCGTGCCGGCAAGCACGTGAACCTCGAGATAAATCTTTGTGTCATCATTCTTATTGTGATTAATCAATCCCGGTGGTTGTGCATTGTGGAATTCATCTCTTGATCATATTGATTGGTTGGCTCAATACTTCGTCTCTCGGTGATACCCTTCTAACTCTCTCTTGTATTATTTTCTTAGTTACCTTGCTAGCTTGTTAGTATAGCTCTTAGCTTGTGTAGCTAGTTAGCTTTAGTTATAAACTAAGTTGTGCGGTTTGACTTGTGCGGTTGAGTGCAAATATATTAGAATTGTGAATTAGATAGGTGGCTTACAAACACCCCGTAGGCTAAGCAAAACTCACATGTCGCTATTTGTTATATTGATAAACTTGTTTAGCTTGTCTTTGTAGAATTTTTTAAAAGGCTATTCACCCCCTCTAGCCATCAAGACCTTTCAAGTGGTATCAGAGCCGTGGTCACCATTTGTAAGGCTTAACAACCTCGGTGTAAGATGGCTCAAGTTGTGTTCAACCATATCGGGGGCAAGCCTCCATTCTTTGATGGTGCCTCATCTTTTGATCATTGGAAAAGAAAGATGAAGCAATATCTTGGCTCTATTAATGAAAAGGTTTGGGAGGTGACACATCATGATTATGCTATCATTGATCCTGACAAACTCACCAATAATGACCGCATCAACAACCAATGCAACACTATGGCTCTCAACACTCTTTACAATGGGATTGATGCAAAGGTCTTTGAGCAAATCAAGGATCTTGAGATAGCAAGTGAAGTGTGGACAAGATTAGAGGAAACATATGAGGGCACTTCAACGGTAAAGAGTGCCAAGATCTATATGCTCAAGGATAAGTTTGCAATCTTCAAGATGAAGGATGATGAGTCCATACCGGAGATGTTCTATAGGCTACAAGTTATTGTCAATGATCTCAAGAGCCTAGGAGAAGATGTCAAAGACAAGGACTTCTCACATAAGTTCTTGATGAACTTACCTAAGAAGTTTGCTATCTTGAGAAAGATGATCCAAAGAGAGGGTTTGGACAAGGTGACTCCAAACCAAGTGCTTGGAGATATCATGACCGATGATCAATATGATGATGATGAAGATGAAGATGAGAAGAAAGAGATCGAGGTCAAGCAAGAGAAGCCCATTGCATTCAAGGCTTCATCTTCTAAGGGCAAGAGCAAGGTGGAGAGCGATGATGATGATCCATTCGATGATGAGACCATGGCCCTTCTTGTGCACAAGATGGGAAGGTTCATAAAGAAGAAAGGATATGGGGCAAGGAAGAGGAGAGACACTATGAAGGCAAAGACCCTTTGCTACAATTGCAATAGCCCCGATCACATAGTGGTGGATTGCCCCTATGAAGATAAGAGATTTCATAATGGGGACTTGAAGCTCAAGAAGAACAAGAAGTATAAGAAAGAGAAGGAGAAGAAAGCAAAAAAGAGCTTCACATTCAACAAGAAGAAGAAGGGTGGTGGTTATGTGGTCACTTGAGATAGTGACAACTCCGATAGTGATGATGATGCAAGCTCTAGTGATGATGAAAGGACCACTCGGCGAGCCATTGCAAGCATCGCCCTCTCCAACAAGCCATCCATCTTCGACACTACATCGACATGCCTTATGGCCAAGCCTACCAAGGTAAAATTTGATGATAGTAATGATGATTCTTGTGCTAGTGATGGTTGTAGGAGTGATGAGGAGGAGGATGAGGACTACTCCAAGGATAATCTATTAGGCATAATACATCAAATGAGCAAGGGCTACAAGAGGACAACCAAGCAGTGCAAAATCTTGGAGCAAGAACTCATTGCCAAGAGCAATGAAAATTATGCCTTGATGGAGGAGCTTGTTACTCTCAAAAAGAGTAAGGAGTGCAAAGGAATTGAACAAGAGTTCAAAGCTCTTAGAAAATGCTTTGATGAGCTAGAGGCCTCTTGTGAGTGTCTAAAGGAAGACCATGAGGACCTTGAAGTTGCTCACACTAGGCTTAAGGAAGCCCAATCCACTCTACTTGAGCTCATCAAGAAAAAGAACCTCAAGTTGGAGAAGTTCATGAAGGAAGCTAAGGAGGAGCAAGTGATTGTCACTTGTGATATTGAACTAACATGTGATATTATTGATGATTCTTTATTTGTTGGTCCTACTAATGCTTCATTTAGCTCATCATCATCCACCACAACCAACTCTATCTCTACTACTAGTGATTCATCACTCGTGGTTGAGAATGAGACTCTCAAGAGAGAGGTGGATAATCTCACCCACGCATTAGGCAATGCCTATGGTGGGGATGCCCGCTTGCTAAAATACTTGGGTAGCCAAATGTTCTCTCTTAACAAAGAGAGTTTGGGCTATACTCCTAAGAAGGGTAAGGTGACCTTTGATACTCTAAAGTCTCGCTTTATGAAGAGCAATGGTCGTTATTGCAATAGATGCAAGCAAGTTGGGCATCTAGATATTAATTGTAATAAAATGAACAAGAACAACAACAAGTTTCATACTAAAATAGATTGTATTTCTTTTGATTCTTGTTATGTGCTTACCAAGGGTGAGAAGGATATGCAAGCTAAGTTTGTTGGTACACCAATTGTGGGTCCAAAGAAGAAGGCCATTTGGGTATAAAAGAGCTTAGTTACTAACCTCCAAGGACCCAAGCAAGTATGGGTACCTAAAAGACATTTAATTGTTTTGTAGGTAAATTACAAGGCTAGAGAAAGGCATTGGGTGCTTGATAGTGGGTGCTCTCAATATATGACCGATGATTCAAGAATGTTCAACTCTCTCAAATCAAATGATAGTGGCATTGATAGCATCACATTTGGTGACAATACCAAGGGTGATGTAAAGGCTCTTGGAAGGATTGCAATCTCAAATGATCATAGCATTTCCAATGTGCTCTTAGTTGAAAAGTTGAACTTCAATCTTCTCTCGGTTGCTTAATTGTGTGATCTTGGTTTGAAGTGTATATTTGGTGTTGATGATGTGGAGATAGTTAGCGTTGATGGCTCCAATTTGATCTTCAAGGGTTTTAGATATGAGAATCTATACTTGGTTGATTTCAATGCTAGTGACACTCAACTTTTAACATGCTTGCTCACCAAATTAAGTATGAGTTGGTTATGGCATAGAAAACTTAGTCATGTTGGCATGAAGCAATTAAACAAGTTAGTGAAGCATGACTTAGTTAGAGGCTTGAAGGATGTCACATTTGAGAAAGATAAGCTATGTAGTGCATGTCAAGTCAGAAAGCAAGTGGGCAACACTCATCCATTGAAGAGCATTATGAGTACTTCCAAGGCATTTGAGTTGTTGCACATGGATCTATTTGGGCCAACTACATACACAAGCATTGGTGGCAATAAGTATGGCTTTGTGATTGTGGATGATTTCACTAGATACACATGGGTATTCTTTCTTATGGACAAGAGTGATGTATTTGACATATTCAAGAAGTTCATCAAGAGAGTGCAAAATGAGTTTGAGACCACAATCAAGAAAGTGAGAAGTGATAATGGAAGTGAGTTTAGAAACATAAGAGTTGACGAGCTATGTGATGAGCTTGGAATCAAACATCAATTTTTGGCCAAATATACACCTCAATCTAATGGCCTAGTTGAGAGAAAGAATAGAACTTTGATTGATATGGCAAGATCAATGTTGAATGAGTATAATGTGAGTCATTCATTTTGGGCCGAAGCAATCAACACGGCTTGCTTCTATAGCAACCGCCTCTATTGCCACAAGTTCCTAGAGAAGACACCATATGAGATCTTAAATGAAAGAAAGCCCAACATTGCATACTTTTGGGTATTTGGTTACAAATGCTACATCTTGAAGAAGGGCACTAGATTGAGTAAGTTTGAGAAGAAATGTAATGAAGGATTCTTACTTGGTTACTCCACTACTAGCAAAGTTTTTAGAGTTTGGAATTTGGCTAGTGGTTTACTTGAGGAAGTTCATGATGTTGAGTTTGATGAAACAAATGGTTCTCAAGATGAGAAAGATAACTTGGATGATGTGAGAGGAACTCAATTGACCAATGCTATAAAAGAAATGGATATTGGTGATATTAGGCCAAAGCAAGTGATTGATGTGGATGACTACAAAGATCAAGTGCTCCAAAGTCTAATTACACAAGCTAGTGGTTCTCTAATGCAAAATCAAGCTAGTACATCATCTCAAGTGCAACAAGATCAACAAGTGGCTAGTTCATCATCTCCAACTCATGATCAACATCAACATCCAACCAATCAAGTCCAAATGCTTCAACCAACTAACATTGCAAGAGACCATCCATTGGATTCCATCATTGGTGACATACAAAGGGGAGTTCAAACTAGATCAAGATTGGTATCATTTTGTGCTTACTCTTCTTTTGTGTCAATGGAAGAACCTAAGGACATTGATAAAGCATTGAGAGATCCGGATTGGGTAAATGCAATGCATGAAGAGCTCAACAACTTCAAGAGAAATGAAGTATGGGAATTAGTTGAGAGACCTAGTGATCATAATGTCATTGGAATAAGATGGGTCTTTCGCAACAAACAAGATCAAGATAGAATAGTAGTAAGAAACAAAGCAAGACTAGTGGCTCAAGGTTACACACAAATAGAGGGTCTTGAATTTGGTGAAACATATGCCCCGGTTGCAAGATTGGAAGCAATTAGGATCTTACTTGCCTATGCTTGTGCTCACAATATTAAGCTATATCAAATGGATGTGAAGAGTGCATTTCTCAATGGGTACATTCAAGAAGAGGTGTATGTGGAGCAACCTCCCGGTTTTGAAGATCACAAGAAACCCAATTATGTCTACAAATTGAGAAAAAACTTTGTATGGATTGAAGCAAGCACCTAGAGCATGGTATGAAAGATTGAGGGACTTCTTGCTATCCAAATGATTTGTCATGGGCAAAGTGGATACTACTCTCTTCACCAAGAAGATTGGGAAAGACTTGTTTGTGTTGCAAATATATGTTGATGATATCATATTCGGTTCAACCAATCAAGATTATTGTGATGAGTTTGGGAAAATGATGGCAAAGGAATTTGAAATGTCAATGATTGGTGAACTTAGTTTCTTTCTTGGACTTCAAATCAAACAAATGAAGGAAGGAACATTTATGAGCCAAACCAAATACATAAAGGATATGCTAAAGAAGTTTGGTATGGAAGATGAAAAAGGAATCACTACTCCAATGAGCACTAATGAAAGCTTGGATAGTGACAAGAGTGGCAACATGGTGGATCAAAAGCTATATAGATCAATGATTGGTAGCCTACTCTATGTGACGGCATCAAGGCCCGGTGTAATGTTTTGTGTATGCATGTGTGCAAGATTTCAAGCCTCACCAAGAGAAAGTCATTTGAAGGCAACAAAGAGAATATTGAGGTACTTAAAGCATACACAAGATGTTGGATTATGGTATCCCAAAGGTGCAAGCTTTGAGCTAGTTGGATATTTGGATTCCGACTATGCCGGTGACAAAGCAGAGAGAAAGAGCACCTCCAGGACTTGTTAATTTTTGGAAAGATCACTTGTCTCATCATCATCCAAGAAGCAAAATAGTATTGCACTATCTACCGCCGAAGCCGAATACATCGCCACGGGTAGTTGTTATGCACAAATCTTGTGGATGAAGGCAACATTGAAGGATTTTGGAATCAATTTCAAGAATGTGCCATTGCTATGTGACAATAAAAGTGCCATGAAGCTAACCAATAATCTAGTTCAACATCAAAGAACAAAGCATATTGATGTTTGCCATCACTTCATTAGAGATCATCAACAAAAGGGTGACATTGCAATTGAGAATGTGGGCACCGAAGATCAATTAGCCGATCTATTCACCAAGCCACTTGATGAGAAGAGATTTCACAAGCTAAAGAATGAGTTGAACATAATTGACTTCTCCAACATGAGTTTATGCACATCATATATGACATGACTCTCCTTCGAGCCCCAAGGTACAATTGGTTGACATGTCATACATTCTATGCTAAGGACTCGTTTAGTGCATCTAGTCATAATTTACATGTTCTAGGCTCATTCATGAAAATCAAATGAATTTGAAGTTTATATGGTGCCACTATTGTTTCCATGTCTTGTATAATCTAGTGGTAGCATAAAACTTGTTTAAGTAGCTTGTGATCCTAAGTGTTTAATCTAGAAAACTTGTCTAAATATTTGCTTCAATATGGTGCATGATAACCCTTCTAGTGAGGTGTGAAGAAGCTTGCCCTTGGATCAAACTGAAGCATTTTATTTATGCAAGCAATCTAGGTTGAATCACAAACTTGATCCTCACCCCATAATTCAACATGATAATCTATCTAAAATTGGTCCCTTGTGGTCATTGGTGCCAAAGGGGGAGAAAATGTTGTTCACAAAGATAGATTCTAAAAGGGGAGAATTGATAAAAGAAGGGGATCAACTAAAATTTTGAGCACACAAGTAGGGGGAGCAAGCTCTTAAACATGAATGTTGCATTTCCATGTGCACTTCATATGTATGATGCATAATTATGCATTTCTTTTTCTCCGATACATTGCTTGTGTGGTGAGTTGCTAGTATAATTTGAATAGTATATTGAGGTACTAGCATAAATAGGAAGTAGTTAGATTTTTCTTGCTTCATGTTTTTCAAAGTGGTACTAGAGCCTTGCTTATAATGTTGATCTCACAAGGTTTCTAGTTATGTTTGTGCTTTTCCAAGTGGTATCTAACTACACAAGGTGCTAAGATGGTGTTTATCGCTACTCCGATGGTATCACGCTTCAAAGGTCTATAATCTAAAACACTTAGCACCTATTGATAGTCAATGCTCCTATATTTTCCTATCTAAGTATGTATGCTTCCTAAATCCAAACATATAGCATACATGTAGGGGGAGCCATTGCTATCAATTTGAATTCATGATCACATGTCCATAATTCTTACACATGTAATATACTTGGACAATGTGACATGGGTTCAATCAAAATTCTATCATAATATCTTTGTGAAAGGGTTGTCACCAATTACCAACAAGGGGGAGATTGAAGGCTCTATGTTTGGTGTTGGTAATTAGTGACAATGCCTAAGTACTAATCCTATGCCTAAGTTGTATATAGCATATGAGGATTAGTACATTCCAAAGTTGGTGGCAAGATGGACATGGTGATCATGGCCACACTTGGATTTGGACGCAACCCTACGTGATCAAGGCAAAGGTATATGCTTAAGGGTTGTGTTTTAGTAACCAAGACACCTAGTGGGTGTGGTTACATTATAGGATAGATAGCCATACTATAAAGAGGGGAATAACACGGCTATTGAACTCCTAAGTGCCTCTAGGTATGCATTTCATAATCATATGCATTTGGATAGAACTAATAATGCCTCGAAAAATGATTGTGAAAATGCTAACACACTCGCACATGACGTGATCACTTGGTGGTGTTAGCACATTTGCAATGGCGTTGGAGTTTGAGCGGTAGAGAGGGTTTGGGGTCCTCTGTCTCCCTCCCGCCAAGCTTGCGAGGTGGGATTCAGGCATTTTCGAGGAATCGAGACACCTATTTTCCTTTACGCCAATGTCAAGATTTGGAGGTGTTGTCACATGTTGTTTCACAAGCTAAAACATGTGCTAAAGTGACACACTTACTTAGTCTAGCTCATATGTGAAAGGGTGAATCAAACAGAGGCGAACGGAGGTCACAGTGGTGATCGGATGCTAGACCGGACGCGATCTCTGTGTGACCGGACGCGTTCGGTTAGTGCTCAGCATGTGTCCGTGTCTCGGTTCTCTGATCGGACGCGGTGGCGTGTCCGGTCATGGTCGACCGGACGCATCCGGTCGTTGTGGGAGCTTACTAGACTCCAACCGGACGCTGGCACTATGGCGTCCGGTGCGACTAGCAGCGCGTCCGGTCGCTGTTTTGCTGGGACGCTGCTCAGGCTTGACCAGCGCGTCCGGTACATTACGGGACCAGCGCGTCCGGTCGAGCTTCACACGTCCGGTCCACGTGACTAGCGCATCCGGTCAGCGCGACTGCAGCTGTTTCAAGTGCCTAATGGCTCTATTCGAAGGGATACGTCTATAAATACTCGTAGGTCGGCTCAAGACTCTCTCTCTTGCATTCTTTGACATACTTGTGAGCACTTTGAGCTAAGAAACTCCCCTCTCACTCATCTCTCTTGCTTCTTTGCATATTCGAAGTGAGATTGAGTGATCCAAGTGCTTTTGCATTGTGAGATTGCATCTAATTGGCACTTGGTGGTTGATTTGCTATGGGATTCTTTTTTCTCTTGGTGGTTGCTGCCACCTAGATGGCTTGGAGCAGCGTGGAGGCGTTGGCAAGAGTTGGTGATTGTTCTTGGCCACCTCCGGTGATTGTGAGGGGTTTGTTCCTACCTCGGCGAAGCACTAAAGGCAACGTTAGTGGATTGCTCGTGTCATTTCCAACATTTTTCCATTTGGTAGGTTCTTGTGGTGCCTTTTGAGAGGCTCGGTGTGTGACCGATTAGCCACCGAACCACGTGGTGAAGAGGGACACAACGGGGACTAGCGTGCCGGCAAGCACGTGAACCTCGGGATAAATCTTTGTGTCATCATTTTTATTGTGATTAATCGATCCCGGTGGTTGTGCATTGTGGAATTCATCTCTTGATTATATTGATTGGTTGGCTCAATACTTCGCCCCTCGGTGATACCCTTCTAACTCTCTCTTGTATTATTTTCTTAGTTACCTTGCTAGCTTGTTAGTATAGCTCTTAGCTTGTGTAGCTAGTTAGCTTTAGTTGTAAACTAAGTTGTGCGGTTTGATTTATGCGGTTGAGTGCAAATATATTATAATTGTGAATTGGATAGGTGGCTTGCAAACACCCCGTAGGCTAAGAAAAACTCGCATCTCGCTATTAGTTAGTTGATAAACTTGTTTAGCTTGTCTCTGCAGAATTTTTTAAAAGGCTATTCACCCCCCTCTAGCCATCAAGACCTTTTAGCCCTACTCTTAGGTCCTCCTCCGCCACCACCACCGCCTCCGATGACCCAGGTGGAGATGATGGTCGAGATGTTGGCTGCTCGTCGTGAGTCAGCTTGTGCTTTGGAGATGCAGGCACAGGCTATTGGTGGCTACACCCATGGAGGCCCTGGTGGCAATGGCGGGAATAGGGGTGGTGCCCATGGTCCCGAGAGGCCCTGTTCCTACCAGGACTTCTTGGGGACACACCCGCCCATGTTCACACCGACTGCTGAGCCTCTGGACGCGGAGTATTTGGTTCATATTATGGAGCCGAAGTTTTAGCTGCTTATTGTGACTAATGAGCAGAAGGTGCGCTTTGCTGTCTAACAGCTTTTTGGGATCTGCCAGTGCTTGGTGGGTCACTTTCAACACCATGCAGCCTGTGGACTACCGTGTGACTTAGCAGGAGTTTACCACTGCATTCCATCAGTTCTACATTCCTGCTAGGCTACTGAACAGGAAGTTGTCCGAGTCCTTAGATCTGAAGTAGGAGAATATGGCTGTGATGGAGTATGAGAACAAGTTCAACCATCTTGCACGGTATGCTGGGACTCATGTGGATACTGATGAGAGGAAGATGGACCGTTTCTACTGTGGCCTCTCTTGCATCTTGCAAAAGGAGCTGTATACGGGGGGCTACCAGAACTTTGGTGCATTAATGAATGCTGCTATTGCTATGGAGGGAATTCAGTGTGACTCTTAGGCTGAGTGGAAGCGCAAGAGGGTGATCATTGGATCTTCTAGTCACCCATAGGCTCAGAAGGTGCAGATTATTAGGAGGATGTCCTACCACTCCCTAGGTGGACAACCATCCCGTCAGACTCAGCCGACGTGCCAGGCACCACCTACTTAGTACCAGACACCTACTCAGCAGGTGCAGCAGCCTTAGGGACAATAGGTTCTGCCTCGTCAAGGCCAAGTGATCAAACTGGGTGCTTGTTTCAAGTGTGGCAAGGAAGGTCACTATGCTTGGGAGTGCCCCTAGAACCAGCATGCTCAGTCTCAGCCATCAGCCAACTCTTGTCTGGTCAAGAGGACCATTATCAGAAAGAAGGTGCCAGTGAGCCGCTCTGGACAGGTTAACTACACCAAGGCCAAGGAAATTTCACAGGGAGAGCCTGTGATGGCTGGTATGTTCACCATCAATTCCCACCCAACATATGTGTTATTTGATTCTGGTGCATCACATTCATTCATGAGCATGGGGTTTGCACAAAGGCACAATATATCTACCATGGCTATTTCTATTGCATATAGAATCAGAGCCCCGGGTGCATAGTTTTGCATTAAAACTCAGACGGACACTGTCAGCTTAGTGTTAGCTACTCACTCTTATTGCCTCTAGTTTATGGTATTGCTTGGGCAAGGCATAAATGCAATTCTAGGAATAAACTGGTTGAGAATTTATGGGGTAGTCTTGAACCTTAAGCAGAGGATTGTTTAGTTAAGGCTTCCTTCTTCTGAGGATAGAATACCTCTCCTCATGTATTCAGTTCCCGCCTTACCAATTGTTACTCATGTTGAAGTTTCTCCCGATCTTTCCTCTATTCCCGTGGTTTGTGAGTTTCAGATGTCTTTTCTGAAGATCTACCTGGGTCATCATCGGATAGGGATGTGGAGTTTACCATTGAGTTAGAACCTGGAACTACTCCTATTTCGTGGCATCCTTACCACATGGCTCTAAAAGAATTGGTAGAAATGAAGAAGCGGTTAGAGGAATTGTTGAAGAAGGCATTTATTCATCCTAGTTCTTCACCATGGGGTTGTCCCGCCATTTTGTGAAGAAGAAGGATGGTACCCTTTGGATGTGTGTGGATTATCGCCCTCTCAATATAGTAACCATCAAGAACAAGTATCCTTTGCCTCGTATTGATACTGTGTTCGATCAGTTGGCTAGTGCAAGGGTATTGTCAAAGATTGATCTTCATTCAGGGTATCACCAGATTAAAATCTAGCCACAAGATGTACCAAAGATAGCTTTCTCTACTAGGTATGGCCTTTTTGAATACCTAGTCATGTCTTTTGGTCTCACCAATGCCCCTACATTCTTTATGTATCTCATGAACTCAGTCTTTATGCCAGAGTTGGACAAGTTTGTGGTGTTATTCATTGATTATATTTTGATATATTCTGAGAATAATGAAGAGCATGCATAGCATCTTCGCATAGTGACTTGACTGTGCGAACATAAGTTGTATGCCAAATTCAGCAAGTGTGAGTTTTGGCTAGATTGAGTGTAGTTTTTGGGGCATGTTCTAACCCCCAAAGGCATATCTGTAGATCCTAGCAAGGTGCAAAATGTGCTAAATTAGAAATCTCCAAAGTCAGTGCATCAGATTCGTCAGTTCCATGGTCTTGCCGGTTATTATCGGCGCTTCATTCCTGATTTATTTAAGATAGCTCATTCGATGACCAAGTTGCTTCGAAAGGATGTCAAGTTTGTATGGAGTCCAGCTTGTGAAGAAGCTTTCCAAGCTCTGAAGAAGTTTCTTACCTTTGCTCCTGTTCTTGCTCAACCAGATATTGAGAGGCTATTTGATGTATATTGTGATGCCTCTAGAACTGGACTTGGTTGCGTGCTTATGCAGGATGGACGTGTGATAGCTTATGCTTCATGTCAGCTGAGAAAGCATGAGGTGAATTATCCCACACATGATTTAGAGCTGGCTGCTGTAGTGCACGCTCTAAAAATTTGAAGACATTATCTGTTGGGAAACAAAGTGCATATTTATACGGATCACAAGAGCCTCAAATATATTTTTACTCAATCCTAGTTGAATATGAGGCAGCGAAGGTGGCACGAGTTAATCAAGGACTACAATTTTGAAGTTCATTATCATCTTGGAAAAGCCAATGTGATAGCTGATGCCTTGAGTCAGAAGTTACATCAGGTTGATGAAGAGTCTTTGCCTCTCACTCATTCTGAAGTTTTAGCACATATTGCTCTAGTCTCAGATTTACTGGAGCAATTTATTATTGAGCAAAGGCAAGATGTTTTGAAAAATCCTCATATCAAGAAGTTAATTGCTGAGGGGTGTGGCCCCCATTTCAGTGTCGATGATCAAGGTGTAGTGAAGTTCAAGAATAGGTTGGTGGTTCCCTCCAATGATGAGCTTAGGAGAAAAATCTTGGATGAAGCCCACAACTCTAAGATGTCCATTCACCATGGAAGCAATAAGATGCATCATGATTTGCGTCACTTGTATTGGTGGCCAAATATAAAGCAGGACATCGCTAAGTACATTGCAAAGTGTGACATTTGTGGAAGAGTTAAGGCAGACCATCTGCATACGCCTGGTTTTCTACAGTCCTTGCCTATCCCTGTTTGAAAATGGGAGGATACTTCCATGGATTTTGTTGTGGGTTTGCCTCGTACAGCAAAGGAGTATGATTCTATTTGGGTCATTGTGGATTGCCTCACCAAGTCTGCTTATTTCCTTCCGGTGGATACAAGGTATTCGGCCAAGAAATATGCCAAGCTATATTTTGATCGGATTGTATCCCTGCATGGAGTGCCTCTTACCATTATTTCTAATCAAGGGTCAGTTTTTCTCTCCCGCTTTTGGACACAACTCTAGAAATGTCTTGGTACTCGTCTTCTCAGGAGTTCGACTTATCATCTGCAAACTGACAGTCAGACAGAAAGAGTCATCCAAGTACTTGAGGATATGTTGAGAGCTTGTGTCATTTCTTTTCCAGAAAAGTGGGATGAGAGCTTGTCATTAGCTGAGTTTTCTTATAACAATAGCTATCAAGAAAGCATTCGAATGGCATCTTTCGAGGCTTTATATGGCAAGAAATGTAGAACACCTCTGAACTAGGTTGAGGTAGGAGACCATGGTTATTTCAGGCCTGATTTTATCAAAGAAGCAAGAGAACAAGTTGATGTCATTCAGAGTCATCTGAAAGCAGCTCAAAACCGTCAAAAACTTATGCAGACAAAAGGAGAAGACCCTTGCAGTTTGAAGTTGGTGACCATGTGTATCTCAAGGTATCTCCCATGAGAGGTGTGCATCGGTTTGGAGTTTAGGGGAAAATTAGCTCCTCGCTATGTTGGACAATACAAAATTTTGGCATGTTATGATTCCGTTGCCTATTGTATCCAGCTCCCGAATATCTTGTCAGCGGTCCATAATGTTTTCCATGTTTCTATTGGTATTATTAACATGCCATTTGTAATGAGGAAAGATTATAAACAATAAGGAACCTGCAAGTGCACATATAATATACCTTTGTAGCACTTCACCCGGGAGTATTCTAGGTATCGTTATTTATATTTTGCCATAGGGAAGGTCTAGCAGGACATATATTGATAACTCATACTATCAATGGAGAAGTAAATCATAACCATGATCCTACTCACAATAGGGGATAAGTCATAAGGTAAGATGTGTATATAATAAGTATTGATTAATGATAAATCACTCAGAGCACTCCAATCTATGACATTAGCATGGTCAAGTTAGAATATTAGAGGAATAATTCCTAAGTTATTCTTAATTATAAGTCAAAGCATACGTTGATTAGTGCAATTACACCTAGTAATCATGGCTAAGATCATCATCGTATCTACACATAAGGGGCATTACTTAGGGAAGTTTGAGTATAAAAACCTCTCCCTTCCTTCGTAACCGGGCCCTACTTCTATGACCTGTATTCGGGGAGTGGACTACAAAGGACTCAACGGGAGTGTCACATCTGTGATCTACCACATGACCCAGAATATAGAGTGTATTCGCATGTAAATAGCATATAAGCACCACACTTACATGGTCTCTACCACCCCACCCTGCGAACATTGGGGTGAATGCTATACGAACTTAAGCATAAATATGATGATAACCCAACTATACTAAGCATATAACCAAAGTAGACTATGAACATTGCAACCAAGAACATGAATATGATGAATATGAATATGAATATGAATGTCATACAATTGTACCAAAGCATATAAAAATAATGGAGATACAAAGGCGAGAGGGGTACAAGAATTATACCGAACCAAGCTCTTGACACTATCGGGAATCTAAGCAAACATCTGCTTGCCTTCCTCTAGACCTAGCCTAACTAGCTATGCCCTAGAAACTAGAGGAGCTCTAAGGATGATTAGGGTTTCTATCTTCTCTAAATGACTTATGCCTCTGGGAGGGGGGCTGGGGTCTCCTTATATAGCCCAAAGGGTCCAACGTGAGCCCTTGGATCAAACCGACTTAAGGAATGACATGGATACAACCCTAGAAGGCAGTGGAGGAACATTCGAGAAGATGGAGGTGAGGGGGCACCAGGAGGTGCTAGCTGGCATGGAGGTAGGACCGGACGGTCCCACCTGGCAGCCTCTCGGGCCCCGCCTCGGCACAGTGTCCTCTGGTGTCCTCTAGAACCTTCCCATGTATATGCTATAGAATAATTCCTTGATTTCGTTCGATGAATAGGTCCCCCTTGATGGGTTTCTCGAATAATCCTACAGAGATCACAAATTCACCAAAACTCATGGAATTTGTTAGTTTAAACCCTAAACCTTTGTTGGTGATCTCATATATGCCCTTATACATGTTTTATTGATGGTTAAATATGGTTGTTAACTACTGTCAACAAGCTCCCACAAGCTTAACCTTTGTTAGTCCCTTAGCAAAGCTAAACTCAGCAAAAAGTTGGATCAGGAGTTGCTTCAATGCTTTCACGCCTCAAAAGTACACATGTGTTCAAACAAAAATTATGCTCTGAATTAGAATAAAGCGATCTCACTTTCAAACTTTATCCATATTACCTTCAACCATGGGGCTTCTTAGCCTTCACTTAGGTCTTGAGCAATTAAAAGATAGAGCAATCAAGTCAAGCGCTATGTCTCAAGTTCTTTGCTCATCCATTATTCTGGAGTTTTTGTAAGTTTTCAAAATAAAACTCAGAGCTTCTATTGTATGACACTCTCAAGTCTCTTAATATATGTGGTATTTGTGGATCCTTACCAAGGCAATGATGATGTTATGCCTTTCTCTTCCTATAACTAAGGCTTATGTGGAGCTTATAGGAATGGAGAAAACATGAAAGAGCATACTTGCAATGCATATATTGTAAAGTCAAACCTCGGATCCAAAGAGAGTTAAGTCATACAATCAAATCAAGATGTGCATGTGTATGGATGTCTGAGGGATTTATATATATGGTGGCTAACCTAATTCTACTATGCTCCTTGAAAACATATCTCTCTTTTGGAACTTGGAAAACAACTTTGCATGAAATCATGGGCTATCTTATTCATCTCTCTTCTTTTTTTTCTTTTCAAGCAGGCATCAGAGTACACATTGTTTTAAATATCTCGGACACTTGTCCATTTTTTCAATACTTCTTTTTTTCATGAATAACTTTTGCATAGCCACATGCCTCTTTCTATAACAAAACTTTTGAGAGATAATAACAAGAACTTAGAGTATTTATTCGGATGATATCCTATGGGGTATATTTTTGGTGTTTACTCATAGTGTAGGAGTAAAACATTTTTTGGGTGAATTTAGAATGAATGGCATATTTTTGTGTCTACCCCCAGTGTAGGAATAGTGCATGTGTGGGTGGTGTGTATGTGATCTTGATTTTAAGAGCATGATAGACCACTCATAAGGCATCAACGAAGCTTGACTAAACTCAAAGTAAAGCAAGCAACATATGAGTGGAAGTTTTTCCTAATCTATGTATCATATATGGCTCTAGTAGGAATTTGAGCTTTGTCATACAAGAGCTCATCATGAAAGATTTTATGTTTTTTTAAAAGATAGATCTCCGAAACTCTAGTATCGCTAGGAACAAGATAAACAGCAGCTCAGACTATCTCATATCATATCCATTAATTACCTAGACTTAGATCAGGCATATGCTACCCACAAGTTTAAAGTTCAGAGTAAACTCTTATATCAAATCAATCGTATCCAAAACTCAGGAGAATTCAAGACTAAAAACTAGGTACTTAAAAGGAATTACGATAGAGCACCTATTCATCATTTCCAATGCAAGAGTTTGTCCTGGGCTTCATTATTTTATTTAGCTCTTAAAAATACAAGACTAAACACACACTCTTTATTTTGTTTTCAAAGTTTTAAGATCACACCTTACTAATATATATATAATTAACTTAGGATAAATTTTTATTTTGTTTTCTTAGCTATTCATCTTTTTATTTCTTTTAGGTAATAGAAAGCAAAGTCAAAAATAGTAAAACTAAAAAGGGAAAGAAATACTTAGCTAGATACATGAGGGACGCTCCTCTCCCAAACTAGATGTTATCGTGGTCGGTTGTTGAAAGTTATGTGATCCTTTTTAGAGCATGTTTGTCAGCGAACGTCCATCTTATCCACCCGGAGGTTGATTTGGGAAGATGTACTTTGGGTGGAGTAAGATGAGGTCAACTAGTTAAACTAGCTCTTGATCATATGTACCATCCTGCAAATACTCCAACAAGAACACCAAAAACTCGAGGCTTGGATTAGGATAAGGGGTTAGCGGTCAGCCATTCAAGGATTTGTTCTTGTGGGTTTAGACAACTTTTCTTTTGATAGAATTTTAACAGGATGTATTTTTTATATATATTATATATTTTTAATTTTCTTATTTTTAAAATGCAAAAAAGGAAATATGTATGCAGAAAATGATATATAAATGTATGCATGATATTTTTATTTTTGTGCCACCACAATGAATATTCTTATGGGTTTTTACACACTGTGAAAATCATTCATATGGGGCTTAAGGTTTATGATGCAATAATAAAATTTTTGTTTTCTTTTCTAATGCAATGCTAAAAAATAAATATGGATAACTACCAACTTTATCTCATGACAAGGGTTCGGATTTTGAAGTCCTCCGGACAAGGCTCTTTCTTGCGGTGGTTCACTAATCAAGTACCTCGGTTCACTCTTTAGGATGAGGATTCTTGTGGTGGTGCCTCCATTAGTGGCGCTCCCAATGGTGGCGCCACCTTCTTCTTCCTCCTTGTTCGGCGTTTCGAAGCCAATCTTTAGTGACAATCTTATGTGTCTCATGTAACAGAACCGTCCAAATTATAAGAGCACAAGTACAAAAATAATCACCGAAGTGATCAAATTCTCGCACTTGAGCCCATATAACTCCGGTAGTCCAGTGAAATCACGAGGGATTTCAAACCAACCAACATACAAGCCAAGATCGTAGTGATTCAACATAACAAGTCACATGTTACAACCATTTCACAAGTAATTCAATATACATCGGAGTTTAACATAGTTATTACAACTTAGTTTGAAAAGTAGCGGAAGCAAAGTAATTTCAAACTAACATTTATCTTATTTCAAATACGTGCCAGTACCAAGGTCGACTTCCAATAAAAGCATTAGAGAGAAGATAACTTAGACGGATCACGCCCGTGATCACACTCCGCCTCTACGGCAGGAGCCAACCAACTCTTGCAGTAGCCATGATACTTCACAACTTGCAACAAGTGGGGATAAAACCCTAAGTACAAGAAGGTACTTAGCTAGACTTACCCGTCAGAAACCAGAAATAAGGTGACACCAAGGATCATGCAAGGCTGATATAAAGTGGGCTGGCTTGACAACATTTTGCATAAAAGCTTAATACAGATAAGTAATCATTAATGCTTAAGCATCAAGTTAATCATCATTAACCTGTCATCTATATTAGCACCTGTACTAGAGCACTCACTTTATTAGGAGCAAAGAATATTAACCATAGCAGGTATAAATTGAGGCAACTTTTCCATCATGATCCAATTAACCATCAGTTCAATTTAATTGAATCTACGTTGCCGCTGCTCAAGTCAAGTGCTCACTAACCGGGAGCGACGGCGATTCAAATCAAATTCCTATCCAGCTGGAGGGGTATTTCTAACACTCACCGTGCAGACCCCTGCCAGGGTCGCACATGCCACCTTTTCATATGATTCAGGAATCGCGGGTCCGAATGATGTCGCGACCCCAAGGGCGACACTCTGCCAAGTGATAGGGACTCTAACCCCCCCTTGGTCTCACGCCAATGTCCCCAAGCACATCCTTTCTCTCCTCCAAGAATCAACCTACCATTCGATTCCTGGCCTGAACCATATTACTCGGCTTCGTCGTTGGAACGACTTATCCGGCCAACTAAGTGTTAGACTGCGTTCAACATGACTCAAGGACGTACAACGAATCGGTCCTTAAACGACTCAGACGGGGATAGATCCACACCCAAGACTTCCATGCCTTGTTGCTTCACTATCGTCATCCCGCCCAGTCTCATTTCATTTTATTAACACATGGTTCCATTCCACGATAGCAAATATAGCCAACCGTGCCATATATGAATATCCCTATATCTCGCAAGTGACAGGAAATCACCTGACTTCTACCGCTTAAAGCAGGGCTAAGCATCTACTCGATCCTAGTCTATGTAGGATTCAAGGATTCATATATCTGGACAAGGAATGATATAATGCAGCAAGGGTTTCCAACCAACACCTACCACTTAATGCAACAATACTTTTATATATATATATATATATATATATATATATATATATATATATATATATATATATATATATATATATATATATATATATAATTTCTTTGAAGATAGGAGGCTTATAATGCTCCGGGGCTTGCCTGGGATCCGACTCAAGTTAGAGTATGTCAGATGAATTCACTTAGCGAGCATCCTTCCATCTAGCACTTGCCCGATCCTTCTATCTTTGGGATGGATCCACCAAACACCGTCTTCGGGTTTGGCTCCAACGCCACATCCTTCACACGTTTCTGCTAGCGTACCTATATGAGATGCAACCATGCACATGTGTGAATGCATAGAAGTGCAATAACTATAGCAATCATGCAAGCATACCCAAGTTCTAATAAACACCTAGAGCTAATTAACTTAACTATCCTCAAAGGCATAAGTCACACTTAACAATATACAAGCAAACAACTATAATTGGAATTTATCAATTTCTGGACAAGCAAACAGTAGCTTCATAAATCAATCATATCTGGAGATATACAAATCCAAATGATATGAAATAAGACATTACAGAAAGCTTATTAAATTCTCTACATTTCATTTAATATCCTCACAGCATGATTCCAAAGTTTAACATGTCGAATTTACACAAATACAGAAACTGGTCTAACAAGACAGAGAGCAAGCAATTCTGTACCCCAACTTTAAACAGCTATAACTCCTAAACCACATGGTCAAATTCCACCAAATTTTAACAGCATATAGATACATAAATTATCTACAACTTTTGTATAAATATATTTCACAACAAAGCATATTATCGTGAAGAACTTTGCTAAGTTCCTAGATCTGTCCAGAAACCTCATTTGCAAGAAATAATTATTAACTTAGGTTGCAAACATATAATTAGACAAAGCCAACTTTACCAACATGTCACACATGACTAATGAACACCAGAAAACATAGTGTCCATTCCTAAATAATTTCTTTTAATGCATTTTCTTAATTTATTTAGATAATTTGGTGGAATTATGAACACATATCAAATTGCATAATAAATTCTACCAAAATTACGGAGGCCTACACATGCTCCCAAAAGTCTACTATCCAAATTTGAAACCATTTGGACATGTATAACAACCTCTATGAAAAAGACAAATGGCTATAGCAATAAATCATGTGAGAGCAAGTTAAACTTAACACTCAATATTTTCTGTGAACACAAGGCCATATTATGAATCAATATGATAGAGAAACATCATACTAAGGTAATAGAACAACATTTTCTATTTATCATTTATATATTATTTATAAGCTATTTATCAAGCTATAAACAAGTTAAATCCATAACTTGAGCATACAGTAAGAAATGACCATGAAATTTATACCACAGTACATCTATAGCATTACAATCCTACCATAAAAAATTCACATCAATCGGAGCGTCACAACTCAAGATATAAAAATAACAAGGAAACACAAGCATTTATTTTTCATTTAACAAGGTCTAGGTCAAACACCCTGAAACCCAGAAACAACCTATAAGTTTTATATTTTTCTTAGATAATGCATATTACTAGAAGACCAACAAAATTAGAATCACTAATTTTGGACTTCTAAAACTCCAGATATTGATGAAAGCAAGTTAATCCAATTCCAAAACTACTTTTCACTAATGAATTTCTACAGCACAAACACATGCATGCATGGCACAACTGATTACCCTAACATGTAGAGCACTTCACAAGGATTTCAACAAAATAAATTGCATAATTTTTTGGAGCTACCAAATATGAGATATAGATTTTACAAGATAAAAGAAAATCTATAGATTTGATGTGGTATTGCTCTTTTTAGGTGGGGCCCACTCATCATAGGGACAAAACCATCTTCTTCTTCACAGAGACACAGAGCGGACGTCTTCTTCCTCATGTTCGGCCGAACAGAGGAGGGAAGGTGCGGCTCGGCCGGTCTCCGGCGAGGAGGTCGCCGGCGGTGGAGCACCACCACGCCCGTCCGCACCCCTGGGTGGTCGCAATGTGGCGGGAGATGGTCGGTAGGTGACTGGCCATGGGAGCTCGTGGCTCGCCGCGGGGCTGCACGGCGGCGGCGTGCTCCGGTGACCTAGAGCCTGAGCAAGCGTGCACGCGGGGCTGAGCACGGCGAGGCGGAGGCAGTGATGCACTTGGTTGGTACGGAGATAGAGCACAGCAGCGGTTGGGCGGAGCTCCACCGCTCGGCAATGGCGCGGCCGTGACCATGGTGGCGTGTGCGCTCGCGAGCAGCAGCAGCACAGCGTGAGGGGGAGCTCGGGCGAGGAAAGGAGAGGCAAGTGAGGGAGCTGGAAGTGCCCGCTGCCATCCCATGCGCGAGAAGGAGAGAGAGCAGCGCAAGAGCACGCGGTAGCAACGCTTGGCCATGGTGGGGGCGCGGCCAGCGCATGGAGGACGCATGGGCATTCTCCCGAACAGGTGGCGGGCGAAAGACTGAGCACCCCAGTTGCTGTTTTTAGCATATTCCGTGAAGATTCGGCTCTGGCTCCTTAAACAAATTTTGTTGTTCTCCTGATGCTCCACAACTTTCATTTAGGGTGCAAGATGATTAGTGTTGTAGATTAGGAGATTATCAATCCCCAAATCACCATTGTCAACATGTTAAGCTAGAGCTCGGTTTCGGGATTTTGCAATGCCAAACTTGGTCAAATTGATTCCAAATTTTTACATGTTGTCCTCTAAGGAATTGTTTACAACTTTTATTTTTGGCTCAACTTGAGTTGTTTAGTAAAATTTAGAGAACGTGGAATGTCAACATCGATAACTATGGATTCTAGACTTAGAATATTTTCAAGTCTGAAAACTGTAGAATATTCAAACTTCAAGCCTCTGTTTGACAAACTTAAGAATAGATTTAGACCTAGGTCCTTAAACAAAGGTTGCAGCACATAAACCAAACTACATCTTTTGTTAAGGAATCAAGGTCTGGATCAGCTTGTGTTGCAAGATATAAAGCTCCAAAATGGGGTACCCGAAACTTAAAACTGAATTCAGTTTCAAGCCGACTGAAATTGTAGTCTTCTTCCATCTCCATCTCCCAAACCGAGCAAGCAAAGGCTAAACCAATTCCACAGCATTGTAGAGCTATATGAGGACTACAACTTTGCTTAAATGATCTAGGTTTGGTTTGACTTGGTTTGATATAGATACTATCCTAAATGAGGGTACATCAAAACTGAAATCAGCTCCAACACTTAGCCAAATTTGCGAAGTCCAAAAACAGCAGCTGAATCAATCTTGTGAGCTCTATTTGACTAGTTTAGAAGCCAAACTAGCTCTTGACCATTAAACAAAGTTTGTTCTACACAAGATGAACTACAACTTTTGTTTAAGGTCAAACCTCATAACTGGTACATAACTTAAACTTCCACTTTGGTCAATGTAGCAATCCGATAAAGCCTAAACTAGGGTTTTAGGCCAATCGAGGCATTTTCTTGACATTTGCTCAACATGAACCCTTCATGACTTTTGTTGTAGAGTTCACCTAGAGTCATTTGGGCAAGTTTGAATGGTTTGGCTGATGATCTACAATTCCATTCACTTAATGGTGCAAGTTCCAATAGGAATAGAACTTATCATTTCATGTGACTTTTTGATTTCAAACTTCATGAAACTTTTTCAAGGATCAATATAGATAGTTATTGAGGTGAGACATGTGAAGATACTTTGATAGCAACACCCAAGCATATATCTTTTAATTGAGCCTATATGTACGTAAGGGTGCAATATCCAAGTTTAGGTTAGGGCTTATCCCCATAGGTTTGAATTTGACATCGTCATCTCCCCTAATCTATCATGTTTGATCTTAAACCCACCACTTAATTGGTGATAAACACCTGGGGTGTTACAGCCCTCCCCCCTTAAAAGAATCGTGTCCCGAAATTCAGAATGGAAGACCTTTTAAGGAAGAGAGGCACGTTATCTAGTTCCCAATATCTGCTATAGCATTCAACCACAAAGCTTCAACATCGGTGAACAATTTGGTCAAAGGCACTTTCTGATACTTACTCTTTATGGTAAAATTTGTCTGAAGAATTTCCTTCATTGACTTCTAGGAAGCATTGTTACTTTGGGAGGAATCCCAGATAGCACAATACTGCATTCTCAATGTACGGAGATCGTTTGGTCCATGAGCGAACCACTAACAAGTATCTGATTCTTTAGTGAACACAGCATAGTCCATATGAACTTTACATTAGACCAAAATCTTCAAAAGTATACTCGTTAAAATGACTCTATGTTCACAAAGTTTGAAAAGCAGTCCTCTACCAAAATGGTTTGAGCACAACCTTCCAAAAGGGTGAGATCATAGACGACAAATATACTCTGAGGCTATAGGATACTGACTAACCAATAGACAGGGTCTATGTTGGTCGTAATGTTCAAACATTCATATATTAGCTAATGGAAAGCTACTTACTATTCCATGCATGTAGTTCTCTTTCTCTGATGATAACACTATATTATCTGAGTCTATTGATGGTCAGTGAATGTGACAGCTAACTCTATCGGCTTCCTATTTCTGCCAACAGTTATCTAATAAGATTCTTTTATCCAAAGACAACAGTTATCTAGGTTGAATCAGATGCAACCTCTTAGTAAAAACATGTATAAGGTACCAAAGTATGTCATCATTGGAAAATAATTCCCAAAGAAAGATGTAACGAGGCCTTAAGGACAAGAAAAGTTATAATTATTCACTTAACCGTGGGGAGTAGTCTACCACCAAGCGATTGAGTAAAATCTTCCTTGGTGACTTAGTTGTACTATAAGTTGAGTTGACTTGCAGCATAATAACTTTGTTAGGCCAACTTTCACCATGAGACTCTCTTTAGGGTCATATAGCAGCTCTAAGATGAAAAATCTATTATTTGACACTTCTTAGATTGCTTTTGAATATTCCTCAACACTTTGTCCAATAAAGTTATGAACAAACCATTTGTGGCACCTAAGGGCACAAGGATGTTGATCGAAACTAGGGCATGCATTTCTCTAATTCTTCACCGCGGCTGATTGAACACCTTGCACTATTTGTGTGATTGTCCAAGACGGAATTGACTTGATCTCCATGGCTCTGAAAGATAGAGTATCACTCAAGTTGTGGATAGTTGATTAACTTCTTGTTGGATATTGCTCTGTAAGACATAGCCTTAGTAGCTACCAATGAGTCATTACCTAACTGGAGATTAACCTTCCTATTGGTAACTAATCAGTTGTCTCTCAACACTAAAAATTCTAAATCTTCACTCTTGTCCACAATAATCGTGGTTGATACAGAACAGATGGTTGCCATCAAAGTCAGCGATAAGGAGTCACACTAGAGATGGTTGATTGCGATGGTATGGTCATTATGCATTCAGAGGTTAAGACTTGCATAATGTGACGATCGATTCTTATCCAACGAATGACTTATTCAACGTTAAGTGTTGTGTGTCCTTTTTATCCAATAGAGCTGAGATACGTGGCTCCCTAGATGATGGTTGTCAATACTTGGGCAACTAAGTAGAGTCACTTGACTACCACATATTGCAGTCTATTAATGTTTATGTCGGTGACCTGTTCTTCAAAGAATTTCATTTTAGCAACTTTAGAAGGAAGCTCCACTACTTTCGGTCTAAGATATGGATCTTACGATACAATATAGAGATATAACCAAGAAAAGGAACACGAGAAAATAACACATCGTCTGTCATTTCATAATGGATCATGACTAGAAACCGTGATACCAGCGCGTGCCAAGCAGCCAGCCATGTGTCTGCAGCCACAGGAGGCCCTTGGTTTCGTCGCGGCGCCATCAGCGGCTACTCATAACACCAATACTAAACGCATAACGAAAGTGAAATTTCAAGTGGCACCAATGGGCTGTAAGAACAAGCGCCATCCAAGAAGGGATAGGAAACAAAGGTAGTCACAAGGTTTAAAATCAACACGAAAATGATCCGAAGATTAAAATATAGCACAAGAGAACATCACGCAATTGCCAAGGATAACTGAGCAAGAGGCTCTTGCTTAAATTCTACGTACGACTTGCGTCCACCGAGGGGAGTACCAGATAAAAGATTAACAGAAGATTCAATCATGTTGAGCAATAACATGAGATCAAGACTGATGAACATCTTAAGACTTGGGAAGGTTGGGGACAGATTAAGCAAAATTTTCAGGGCAAAAACCGATATGTAGTCATAGATTGAGTTGATAAGGTAGATGCACGAATTTGCAAGCACACAATTTAGAAGCCATAATAGAGAGACGTTGCGTCACACTGGCTAACCTTTGAGAGAGGTAACCGGAAGGTCCAACATGGATTTGGGTACGGTCTCCACAACTGGCAACGTACGAACCATGGTCAAAGGCTAGCGTTGATGGAAGTTAACTTAGTGGATCAGTCGACAAGGGTCTTCACAAAGAGGGTTGCAAAACATCCACGGCTTAGGCAAACATATAGGAGAACTAAACTTTAGGTTTTTGGCCAAGCAAAGGCATGGATACAAATATTCAAGGACTAACCACTAAGTCTACAGGCTCAGGCTCCTAAGATAGAGAACCTAATGGAAGATAACAACCATACAATTACGTATGTGAACTTTGTTATAGGATAAAGCTATGTGACCCTCGTATGCTCACCGAGGACAAACGAGGTGACAACTAGGGCACTACCAAGATAACAAGCATACATACAACATCACAATCAAGCAATCATTTGAGAAAATTCAAACGAATGGGCTTAAGCAACCAATACAAGGCACAAGGCTCACCCAAAATAAGCATTTATCTCAAGCATGAACTAACTACAAGTTTAGCTCTAAACAAACGCTAGCTAAGGGAGCCAACTTAGCATGTGCATAGAATCTGGACAGCAGCACAGTAGTTACTTGTTTCAACCATAACTAAGGTTGTAGACATCCCACAAAGGTGATCCTAGACTTTCTAGAAAGATTAGGAAGATGACTACACTTTAGTTATTCATACCAAAAGCAAATTCATAGATTAACATGACCAAAAATTCTAATGTTTCAGATCTGTACCAATATGGATAGAAAACTAACAAGAACTTCAAAAATGCAAAACTGGAGTTCTAGGGACACAACAAGGCTGAGCCTTAACTTTATGTAAAGCTTATTAAGTTGTCTATAACTTTCTCATTATCATATTAAGATGATTTTATAGCCAACAAGGCCAAACAAGACAAAGAAGACATCTCTGCCCCGATTTGGACAGATTCTGTTATTCCATTTTGCAAGCTCATAACTAGAGATTTATACCACCACAATTAGTGCTATAGGACATTTTGGAAAGCTTAGAAAAAGTACTACACTTCTTCTATTATCTCCAAGACATGATTCCCTATGCACATAGGTCAAATAAACCAAACATTCAGATCCATTCAGAGCATAAGCAAAACCTAACAATAAACTTCTAAAATTCATAACTCTCAAAGCATAAGACCTAGGGTCATAAAATTTTAGGACAAGCTAGAGAAGTAAGTTTGCTACAACTTTGGTATTCTCTATAACTACAGAAAACACATTTATGACCACGAAAGCATCAATACATCAGAAACTGTTCTAGCAGCCAACGTTCAATAAGCAAAACAAAGCTTGCCTTTGTTCTACTTAACAAGAGAGCACACAAACATGTTATTCTAGTAGCTCTAAATTTTGTTACCTTAGACCAACATGAATTTAATTCATTCATGAGAATCCATAATTATTTAAGTGAGGTCTAAAGCATTGGCAAACGCTTGGGTGAACAACATATCCACCACTTGGCTAAGCTAGAGGATATCTCTAAGTTCAAGCATGTAGCCACACTTATTTCTAGTAAGGCTAAGCACACATTTTTCTCAAGCAACATGGAACAAGGCATTTTTGTTTTACTTCACTCAAGAAAGATAGTGTAACACATTGATCACAAGTTACACACTATAGAACAAGGGTGAGAAGAGTATAGCCATGCATAAAGCAACAATCATGATAATGCATGCTTCGTCCTATTCGTCCTCACAAGACTGCCAACCTAAGGTGGCGATCATGTTCTATGTCGGTGGCATAACACGCACTCTCTCAATATATAGCTAGTCGATAGCTACATTCGACTTACGTATTCGTAGTTAGCATACCTGCAGAAAAGTTTCATTGCAGCCCAACAATTCCCCACTATATGGCACACAATGAAAATAGGAAAGTAAAACTCTAAGTACTCCCATGTACATATACCCCTGTATACGTACATGTAGTACCAAAACTACCCGAATCATCAATCTCCCACAATTAAGTACCTTCATATATACATGTGTGTAACATGTAAATAATCCAGTAACCAAAACTAGCTCTCCCCTAGACCGCAGGTTGTACGGTCATGCCCTCACAACTCACACTTACCTGAGCGTAGGTGCGATGTTACATAAAAGTAAACTAGCGACATATATGACTATCTCATATATGAAGGCTACCACCAATCTAACACACCGGGTAGCATAGTGTGGGAGAGTCATCACACATACATACCTTGGCCTGGGCGTAGATGCATAAATGAAAAACCCCCAAGTTAGTACTTATATAAGCCACCTAATAATCCTTATATGGGCATAAGGAAATTGTCCACTGGCATACTTAGATTTAGAATTCAGTTTTTACAAACCTATATATAGCTATAAGTTGATAAAACTGATTTTATAAAACAAATCCTTTGTTTTAAATACACACACAACAAGTTTAATGTTGAATCTTGCTTTGATACCAGCTGTAACAGAACCGTCCAAATTATAAGAGCGCAAGTACAAAAACAATCACCGAAGTGATCAAATTCTCGCACTTGAGCCCATATAACTCCGGTAGTCCAGTGAAATCACGAGGGATTTCAAACCAACCAACATACAAGCCAAGATCGTAGTGATTCAACATAACAAGTCACATGTTACAACCATTTCACAAGTAATTCAATATACATCGGAGTTTAACATAGTTATTACAACTTAGTTTGAAAAGTAGCGGAAGCAAAGTAATTTCAAACTAACATTTATCTTATTTCAAATACATGCCAGTACCAAGGTCGACTTCCAATAAAAGCATTAGAGAGAAGATAACTTAGACGAATCACGCCCGTGATCACACTCCGCCTCTACGGCAGGAGCCAACCAACTCTTGCAGTAGCCATGATACTTCACAATCTGCAACAAGTGGGGATAAAACCCTGAGTACAAGAAGGTACTCAGCTAGACTTACCCGTCAGAAACCAGAAATAAGGTGACACCAAGGATCATGCAAGGCTGATATAAAGTGGGCTGGCTTGACAACATTTTGCATAAAAGCTTAATACAGATAAGTAATCATTAATGCTTAAGCATCAAGTTAATCATCATTAACCTGTCATCTATATTAGCACCTATACTAGAGCACTCACTTTATTAGGAGCAAAGAATATTAACCATAGCAGGTATAAATTGAGGCAACCTTTCCATCGTGATCCAATTAACCATCAGTTCAATTTAATTGAATCTACGTTGCCGCTGCTCAAGTCAAGTGCTCACTAATCGGGAGCCACGGCGATTCGAATCAAATTCCTATCCAGTTGGAGGGGTATTTCTAACACTCACTGTGCAGACCCCTGCCAGGGTCGCACATGCCACCTTTTCATATGATTCAGGAATCGTGGGTCCGAATGATGTCGCGACCCCAAGGGCGACACTCTGCCAGGTGATAGGCACTCTAACCCCCCTTGGTCTCACGCTAATGTCCCCAAGCACATCCTTTCTCTCCTCCAAGAAGCAACCTACCATTCGATTCCCGGCCTGAACCATATTACTCGGCTTCGCGGTTGGAACGACTTATCCGGCCAACTAAGTGTTAGACTGCGTTCAACATGACTCAAGGACGTACAGCGAATCGGTCCTTAAACGACTCAGACGGGGATAGATCCACACCCAAGACTTCCATGCCTTGTTGCTTCACTATCGTCATCCCGCCCGGTCTCATTTCATTTTATTAACACATGGTTCCATTTCACTATAGCAAATATAGCCAACCGTGCCATATATGAATATCCATATATCTCGCAGGTGACAGGAAATCACCTGACTTCTACCGCTTAAAGCAGGGCTAAGCATCTACTCGATCGTAGTCTATGTAGGATTCAAGGATTCATATATCTGGACAAGGAATGATATAATGCAGCAAGGGTTTCCAACCAACTCCTACCACTTAATGCAACAATACTTATAACATGTATATATATATATATATATATATATATATATATATATATATATATATATATATATATATATATATATATATAAAATTAGTTAATTAATTGCTTTGAAGATAGGAGGCTTATAATGCTCCGGGGCTTGCCTGGGATCCGACTCAAGTTAGAGTATGTCAGATGAATTCACTTGGCGAGCATCCTCCCATCTAGCACTTGCCCGATCCTTCTATCTTCGGGATGGATCCACCAAACACCGTCTTCGGGTTTGGCTCCAACGCCACATCCTTCACACGTTTCTGCTACCGTACCTATATGAGATGCAACCATGCACATGTGTGAATGCATAGAAGTGCAATAACTATAGCAATCATGCAAGCATACCCAAGTTCTAATAAACACCTAGAGCTAATTAACTTAACTACCCTCAAAGGCATAAGTCACACTTAACAATATACAAGCAAACAACTATAATTGGAATTTATCAATTTCTGGACAAGCAAACAGTAGCTTCATAAATCAATTATATCTGGAGATATACAAATCCAAATGATATGAAATAAGACATTACAGAAAGCTTATGAAATTCTCTACATTTCATTTAATATCCTCACAGCATGATTCCAAAGTTTAACATATCGAATTTACACAAATACAGAAACTGGTCTAACAAGACAGAGAGCAAGCAATTCTGTACCCAACTTTAAACAGCTATAACTCCTAAACCACATGGCCAAATGCTACCAAATTTTAACAGCAGCTAGATACATAAATTATCTACAACTTTTGTATAAATATGTTTCACAACAAAGCACATTATCATGAAGAACTTTGCTAAGTTCCTAGATCTGTCTAGAAACCTCATTTGCAAGAAATAATTATTAACTTATGTTGCAAACATATAATTAGACAAAACCAACTTTACCAACATGTCACACATGACTAATGAACACCAGAAAACATAGTGTCCATTCCTAAATAATTTCTTTTAATGCATTTTCTTAATTTATTTAGATAATTTGGTGGAATTATGAACACATACCAAAAGTGCATAATAAATTCTACCAAAATTACGGAGGCCTACACACGCTCCCAAAAGTCTACTATCCAAATTTGAAACCATCTGGACATGTATAACAACCTCTATGAAAAAGACAAATGGCTATAGCAATAAATCATGTGAGAGCAAGTTAAACTTAACACTCAATATTTTCTGTGAACACAAGGCCATATTATGAATCAATATGATAGAGAAACATCATAATAAGGTAATGGAACAACATTTTCTATTTTATCATTTATATATTATTTATAAGCTATTTATCAAGCTATAAACAAGTTAAATCCATAACTTGAGCATACAGTAAGAAATGACCATGAAATTTATACCACAGTACATCCATAGCATTACAATCCTACCATAAAAATTTCACATCAATCGGAGCAACACAACTCCAGATATAAAAATAACAAGGAAAACAAGCATTTATTTTTCATTTAACAAGGTCTAGGTCAAACATCCTGAAACCCGGAAACAACCTATAAGTTTTATATTTTTCTTAGACAGTGCATATTACTAGAAGACCAACAAAATTGGAATCACTAATTTTGTACTTCTAAAACTCCAGATATTGATGAAAGCAAGTTAATCCAATTCCAAAACCACTTTTCACTAATGAATTTCTACAGCACAAACACATGCATGCATGGTACAACTGATTACCCTAACATGTAGAGCACTTCACAAGGATTCCAACAAAACAAATTGCACAATTTTTTGGAGCTACCAAATATGAGATATAGATTTTACAAGATAAAAGAAAATATGTAGATTTGATGTGGTATTGCTCTTTTTAGGTGGGGCCCACTCGTCATAGGGACAAAACCATCTTCTTCACAGAGACACAGAGCGGACGTCTTCTTCCTCATGTTCGGCCAAACAGAGGAGGGAAGGTGCGGCTCGGCCGGTCTCCGACGAGGAGGTCGCCGGCGGCGGAGCACCACCACGCCCGCCCGCACCCCTGGGTGGTCGCAATGTGGCGGGAGATGGTCGGTAGGTGACTGGCCATGGGAGCTTGTGGCTTGCCGGCGGGGCTGCACGGCGGCGGCGTGCTCCGGTGACCTAGAGCCTGAGCAAGCGTGCGCGCGGGGCAGAGCACGGTGAGGCGGAGGCAGTGACGCACTTGGTTGGTACGGAGATAGAGCGCAGCAGCGGTTGGGCGGAGCTCCACCGCTCGGCAATGGCGTGGCCGCGACCATGGTGGCGTGTGCGCTCACGAGCAGCAGCAGCACAGCGTGAGGGGGAGCTCGGGCGAGGAAAGGAGAGGCAAGTGAGGGAGCTGGAAGTGCCCGCTGCCATCCCATGTGCGAGAAGGAGAGAGAGCAGCACAAGAGCACGCGGCAGCAACGCTCGGCCATGGTGGGGGCACAGCCAGCGCATGGAGGACGCGTGGGCATTCTCTCGAACAGGTGGCGGGCGAAAGACTGAGCACCTCAGTTGTTGTTTTTGAGCATATTTCGTGAAGATTCGGCTCCGGCTCCTTATACAAATTTTGTTGTTCTCCTGATGCTCCACAACTTTCATTTAGGGTGCAAGATGATTAGTGTTGTAGATTAGGAGATTATCAACCCCCAAATCACCATTGTCAACACGTTAAGCTAGGGCTCGGTTTCGGGATTTTGCAATACCAAACTTGGTCAAATTGATTCCAAATTTTTACAAGTTGTCCTCCAAGGAATTGTTTATAACTTTTATTTTTGGCTCAACTTGAGTTGTTTAGTAAAATTTAGAGAACGCGGAATGTCAACATCGATAACTATGGATTCTAGACTTAGAATATTTTCAAGTCTAAAAACTGTAGAATATTCAAACTTCAAGCCTCTGTTTGACAAACTTAAGAATAGATTTAGACCTAGGTCCTTAACAAAGGTTGCAGCACATAAACCAAACTACATCTTTTGTTAAGGAATCAAGGTCTGGATCAGCTTGTGTTGCAAGATATAAAGCTCCAAAATGGGGTACCCGAAACTTAAAACTGAATTCAGTTTCAAGCCGACTGAAATTGTAATCTTCTTCCATCTCCATCTCCCAAACCGAGCAAGCAAAGGCTAAACCAATTCCACAGCGTTGTAGAGCTATATGAGGACTACAACTTTACTTAAATGATCTAGGTTTGGTTTGACTTGGTTTGATACAGATACTATCCTAAATGAGGGTACATCAAAACTGAAATCAGCTCCAACACTTAGCCAAATTTGCGAAGTCCAAAAACAGCAGCTGAATCAATCTTGTGAGCTCTATTTGACTAGTTTAGAGGCCAAACTAGCTCTTGACCATTAAACAAAGTTTGTTCTACACAAGATGAACTACAACTTTTGTTTAAGGTCAAACCTCATAACTGGTACAGAACTTAAACTTCCACTTTGGTCAATGTAGCAATCCGATAAAGCCTAAACTAGGGTTTTAGGCCAATCGAGGCATTTTCTTGACATTTGCTCAACATGAACCCTTCATGACTTTTGTTGTAGAGTTCATCTAGAGTCATTTGGGCAAGTTTGAATGGTTTGGCTGATGATCTACAATTCCATTCACTTAATGGTGCAAGTTCCAATAGGAATAGAACTTATCATTTCATGTGACTTTTTGATTCCAAACTTCATGAAACTTTTCCAAGGATCAATATAGATAGTTATTGAGGTGAGACATGTGAAGATACTTTGATAGCAACACCCAAGCATATATCTTTTAATTGAGCCTATATGTAAGCAAGGGTGCAATATCCAAGTTTAGGTTAGGGCTTATCCCCATAGGTTTGACTTTGACATCGTCATCTCCCCTAATCTATCATGTTTGATCTTAAACCCACCACTTGATTGGTGATAAACACCTAGGGTGTTACACCTCATTGTTACCAGTTCAAAACTTTCACTTGTAGAGTTTGAGGGATTGTCTCCGCGCACACTTTGCTTGAAATGTGTTCTACAGAAAAGGACAAGGTAGAGATCAAGTGCATGGGCTTTGTTAGTGGGAAAACACTAATAGAACCAGAAATTTATTCATTCTTCTCTAGCCTTAGACATGATAAGATTTATGTTGTGTATATAATTCATTTATGACATGGGTGATAAGATCAAAAGCATGAGCATGAGTGTAGCATTTTGATTGTGGCAAAAAGAGTGGAGTCGCTTAACCCATGGAAGGATTGTCTATTGTTTACGGTAGTTAAAGTATACCGTGAACCGTCAACCTTTCTTTCATAAATGATCAAAATGGATAAATACTATAGAGTAGGAAGTTATTACTAACAGTTTCTATGAGTTTTGGTGAATTTATATTTTCTACAGGATTTACACAGAAACCCACCAAAGAGGACCTAAATATCAAAAGATATCATGGAATAATTTTGTGGCGTATACACGGGAAGGGTCCAGAGGACACTAGAGGACTCCACACTAAGGCAGGGCTCGAGAGCCTACCAGGTGGGGCCGTCCAGCCCTACCCCTGTGCCGCCCAGCCCTACCCTTGTGTCACCCGGCCCCCTGTGGTGGGAAGCAACCACGAGCTACTGGAGTATTCTTTCACCGCCTCCAAGGATGCATCTCAGCCATATGTGAAGTCGGTTTGATCCAAGGGCTCGTATTCAACCTCCTGAACTATAAATAAAGGGCAGAACCCCCTCCTAAAGTCAAGTCAGATCCAGAGCCAGAAACCCTAATTCCTATTCTATCAGGATCTAGACCAGCAATCAAGAGAAGATTAGTCGTCCATTGGATTTAGTCTTAGTTAGAGATAGAGAGAGATAGAGTGCAAGAGTAGAGTTCTGGAGGAGTTTCGGCCTATCGGTGCTCTCTTCTACTATATTCTGTGGGATCAAGTTCTTCTGGAGCTTGCTTATGAGATTATTTGGTAACCAACTTCTGATTCAAGTAAGCAATTTGTCTCTATTGTTCTTAAAGTTTGCAACTCTCTTTTGAGTGCTTTGATCTTGGTATCTCCTTGATTGAAGTAGTATTCATAGTGTAAGTGTGGTGCTTAGTCTAGGATTACTTGTGAATATCCCCTAATTGACCGAAAGGTGGTAGATCACGTAGGTGACAGCTACGTTGAGTCCTTTGCAGTCCATATCCCATTGATAGGATTTGGTAGGCCAATTGGTGCTCGTAGGGAAGGAACTCTGATTTTATTCCTTAGGAGATATCGCCCACGAATTGAGCTTTAGTTGATAAAGTTTATCGAGATTGGAACTAGACAATCCTTAGTAGTCTTCTTTATTCCCCTTTTATTGTCTCACATTGATTGTGAATTCGGGTTAAGTTTATAGACCAGCTAGTTAGAACACATTCACATACTATTCCTTTGGGTTTGATATTAAAACTGGGATTATCTTGGTGAAGTGCTACAACGTGATAGATTTATCTGTGTGCTTGCGGATACCTTATAACTTGTGTGCATTTAATTTATACCAACAAGCATTTCTAGCGGCGTTGCTGGGGAACGGTTTGCTAAGTTAACTTTGAATTTAGCTCAATCTTGTATTATACTTTTATCTTTTTTGCTTTTTATTTACTTTTTATTATGGAGCTCGTACATACCCTTCTTTACCAATACGGAGCACCCACGGACCTGAGCCTTAAGCCAGCCGAATCATCTAAACACATCTTATCATCTGGTTATGAGCTTAGTCCGGAGTTAATTACAATGGTTAAGGATCAATATTTTTCTAGCAAAGTTAATGAAAACCCCTATTCCCATTTATGTGAGTTTGAGCAGATTTGCGCAGTCTTCACATTGAGGACATGTCTTATAAAACTTTACGATGGAAACTTTTTCCTTTCTCTTTGATTGGAAAAGCTAAACACTAGTATAGACGTCACATTAAGAGGAGTAAAGAAAATTGAGAAGCCATAAGCTCTAGCTTTTGTTTACAATTCTTTCCTATTTATAAGGTTGTCAAACTTCATGTAGAACTTTTAACTTTTAAACAACAGAAAAATGAACCTTTGGGTAAGGCCTGGGAACAATTTAACACTCTTGTAGATTCTAGTCCCAATCTTGCTTTGGCTGAACCCATTCTCTCTAACACTTCTTTGTGGGCCTTAATAAGAAAACCATAAAACATCTTAATTCATTCGTAGGAGGTTCGTTCATAAATATCATTGCTGAACACGCTAAAGACATTCTTATGAAAATCGTAGATAACCTTCCTGAGGAGAATGAGAAGTTGTTAGAGGAAAAAACCAAAATAGCTGAACCTAAAATTTTTCCTGAACTATCCCAACCTCTAGCTTTAGCTATTCTAGATCCTAAACCCCCGAACAAAGAGGAAAGTCTAATTTTGGATTTTATGCTTGAATTCGAGGATGAACTTTTTGATGATTACGGAAATACCTCAAAATATCAAATGATGAAGAAACCTCAAGAGTATAAAAATCCATCATTCAGAGACCCTTCTGAGAAAGAATTCTTTAAAAAGGCAACAAAAGAACTTGTGTCTGTGTTGAGCGACGAGTGGTTAGAGGAATCAGAGTTTTCACCTAAGATAATTCATTTAGATTCACCCTCTATTGTTATTCAGTGCCAACTTAACAAAGCTTCTTTTGATACTTTCTATAATCCAATAGTAGGTGTTAATATCATGTCTGCTCTATTTGCTCAAGATTTTCTAAAGGACATGCCATTAGCCCCTACTACCAAATTGCTGAAAAGTCTTTTAGGACGCATCGTTCGAAGTTTGGGAATTCTGTGTGTCCTTCCTATTTTTGTTAATAGTACCCGAGTCTTGTTGAATTTCTACATTTTTGCTGTGGTAAAATTTGATATGTTGATAGGGCAACCAATAGAAAGCTTATTCAAGAAGGACAAATGGGAAAATTGAATATTAAACTTGGGAAAAACTTCGAGCTCTCTATGCCTATTACTCGTTCTCTTAATACTAAGATAGAGCCACTTCCTAAATCAGACCCAATAGAAGAGGTTAAGGTATCATCTCTTGATGACCCAATTGAACCCAACATAGAAGATGATGCTCAGCCCTTCATTGACGAGGAAGAGGATGATCCTATTCCCGATCCTCTCAATGAATTGCTAGAATCCCCTAAGCCCTCTATTGAACTTAAACCCCTGCCTTCTGGTTTGGGATATGCTTTTCTCAATAATGATCAGGATTCTCTTGTAGTCATAAGTAATAGACTCTCTCAAGCAAGCACTTGCGCTTGTTACTAGTACCATTCATACTATGAGTAGACAGACCAAGATGAATATGTTAGAATTAGCAATCTTAACAAAGAGAATGAGAGGCTTGTTAGAGAGATGGCTAGGCTAGCCAAGAAGGATTAAATTATGTATCAGAGTGATAGGGCACAGTTCGGTTAAGAGTTAGGTTTGTCGCTTTTAATTGTTAAGTTTGTTTTAAATATTAGGATTGGTTTGTTAGCTCAAATGTTTAGAAGATTGGTTCGGAATAATAAAGTGCCTTATTCATTTTTTATAAAGCTTTTGATATGATTACCTATTCTCTATCTCTCTATTGTTTTTGGATATGTGTTTGTCTCCACATGTTGTGCAGAAAAGTTTATACAAGAAAATAAGCGTGGGGGAGACACATCGCGACCACGGAATGATATTTGATCGGGAAAATCATGAAATTAGGAAGATAATTAATCAGGGACCTCGTATGCCAAAGTGGAACCCGAGGGGACACCAGAGGGTGTCACCCAGCCACCCTATTGGGCTGGCTGGTCCACCACCTCGCCACCTCGCATCGCGTTTTGTCCAAGGTCAGGTTTGAGCCCAATACACTCTAGTTTCATATGTTTTGCCTTCCGTTTCTAACCAAATTGAAAATCACATGCTAAGACATTTTAAAAGAGACATGAAAGATTATTTTAGTCATGACTTAGGAATAAACTCACATAACACTTTTCCTCGAAGTCTTGCTACTGTTGGGAACTTATTTTAGGGACCCCATGATTGCTTAAGTTGTTGAGGAATATGATATAGTGGAATAATGAGAACCTGAATCTTGAAGTTTTATCATTGGAGAATTTTATTTCAAAAGTAAAATGAATAGCTATACCTCTCCTTTGTAGTAATAGCAATGTCCTACCAGAGCCATATATACGATAGATAAACCTTCTACATATACAACTTGTGTTTGTATTGAGTTTGGTCAAACCTTGTGACCATTGTTGAAAAATTTATCATGCTTTTAAGATCAAGATCACGTAAACTCCACATATTTTCTGCTGCTCCTACACTGGGAGTACGCGATCACATGTTTTCCATCTACCAAAAATGTTTTACTCCTATTCTTGGAGAAGACACAAAAATATTTGTTCGGAATAAATGCTCCAAGTTCTTGTAAATGTCTTTCTTGAAATTTTTCAATTGCAAAAAGAGATATGTGGCTATACAAAAAGAAAAATATAGGAAAAATGGACAAGTGTCCAAGTATCTAAAACAATGGGGTACTTAGATGCCACCTAAAAAAAGGGAGAGAAAAGAGATAGCCCATACTCTCTAGCAAAAATTTTCAAGTGTTGAATAAGAGAGACATGTTTCATGGTAGACACTTTAAATCCTGCAGTGCATGCATGACTAGGAACAGTCTTATGTTGATGTTTTGTTCTGAAGTTATGTCTTAAGTAATCCATCTTTTTCTCGAGGACGAGTAAAAGCCTAAGTGTGGGGGAGCTTGTTGATGATAGTTAAAGTATACCGTAAACCGTCAACCATTCTTTCATAAATGATCAAAATGGATAAATGCTATAGAGTAGGAGGTTATTACTGATAGTTTTTACGAGTTTTGGTGAATTTATATTTTCTACAGGATTTACACAGAAACCCGCCAAAGAGGACCTAAATATCAAAAGATATCACGGAATAATTTTGTGGCGTATACACGGGAAGGGTCTAGAGGACACTAGAGAACTCCACACCAATGCAGGGCTCAAGAGCCTGCCAAGTGGGGCCACCCGGCCCTACCCCTATGTCGCCCAGGCGCCTGTGGTGGGAGCCACCACGAGCTTCTGGAGTATTCTTCCACCGCCTCTAAGGATGCATCTTAGCCATACGAGAAGTTAGTTTGATCCAAGGGCTCGTATTCAACCTCCTGGGCTATAAATAAAGGGTAGAACCCCCTCCTAAAGTCAAGTCAGATCCAGAGCCAGAAACCCTAATTCCTATTCCATCAGGATCTAGACCAGCAATCAAGAGAAGATTAGTCGTCCATAGGATTTAGTCTTAGTTAGAGATAAAGAGAGATAGAGTGTAAGAATAGAGTTCTGGAGGTGTTCTGGCCTGTTGGTGCTCTCTTCTACTATATTCTGCGGGATCAAGTTCTTCTAGAGCTTGCTTCTGAGATTCTTTGGTAATCAACTTCTGATTTAAGTAAGCAATTTGTCTCTATTGTTCTTCAAGTTTACAACTTTCTTTTGAGTGCTTTGATCTTGGTATCTCCTTGATTGAAGTAGTATTCATAGTGTAAGCGTGGTGCTTAGACATACGAGATGGTGTCTTCGAGGGTGATGAAAACAGGCATTAATTGGCTGATATGAGGTGAGTTGCTCCCTGCTTCTCATCAGCCTCCTAGCTTGAGTCCTGAAAAGGCTTAATGGAAGGTTGCCTTTGACGTTACTGATGACCAGTTGATTTGTCTGTCCACTTTCTATGAGTAAGTGCTTTTATTGTAAATCCTTTTTATGGCACTTATCTTATTTCCTCTTCATTCTATTGCGGAAGTGGTGGTTTGGCTGTTCATAGATTCATACCAAACCATGGATAGGCACAACTTATATTTATTCTTTCCTGCAAAATGTTAATGGACACATACCCGAGGGAATATAACAAATTTAAAACATAGGTTTTTGTTGTCCATACTTTTTATGATTTTCCTCTATGCTAATGGGAGGATGCATGGTTTTAGGATTGTTCAACATAGATTTTGTTTATCATGTTTTATGTGTTTGCAGCATTTTAACATGGTTCAAGGCAGATACTCACAGTTCTTCTTTCATGAAGAATGAGTTGGGTATTCTTTTCTTTTTTTCTTTTTTTGCAAAATTTTTAGAGTTCACTTGCCTTAATTCATCTTTGATGTGAATTCATCTATTGACTTTATCAGATTGAGTTTGAAAATTTCCTGCAGGGGTTAGTCCGACAAAATATCCAGTATCTACTACAGTAAGTTTTATTTCAACAACCAAACTAAACTCTATGTCTAATTTGATTGAGGAAGATATTTTAACCTAGCTCCACGCTTAATTTAAAAGACCTTTGAAAGTAAGATCACACACCTCTTGATTTAAACTAAGCACCATACTTGCTTTAAAAGATGTATAAAGATACTTCCAAATCTAAATATACTATAGTAAACAAAGGTAGAACAAAAGCACTATAGAAATTTATGCAAATAGAGATGGAAAAGAGTATGATCATGGTGAGTTAATTTTCTCTTTTTTTAATAACTAATCATGAGCCTTCATGTGCTCACATTTTTTCATACCTAGACCTTCATGTGTCCATATTTTTTAATAAGGATGCAAGTGGGATGGATATATAAACGGAACTAAACATGTTCTGGATTTGAACATAAACTAAACAGAGTAGGTGCATGAATTATTCAAAGTAAACATGCAGTGGAATAAAAGAATTAAAAGGATAACTACTCATTAAATTTAAAGTCCATGAGCAAGACTATCTCACATTTTCTTGATCATACTTACCATGACTCACATGATGGAATTTTTTAGTAATGCAGCGTCTATCTCCGTCACTTGAGATGTGATTTGAATTCTTGTGACATCGACCTCTTTCTCTAATCCTAGGTTCTTCAATGTGTTTCTTCTTTTCTTCTGGAAGCTTGCCGGAAGGTCACAAATCGGTTATTCATTACCCTGCATAAGATATAAAAGTAGACAAACAAGGGTAAACCTGCTTGAGCAGGGGTTAATGGTTATCTCGATCACATCAATAAGTATAAGTTTATCAATATTCCTTTTAATTGCCTAGCTACCTTCCCGACAACGACACCATAAATGCTTGTTGGTATTTATTAACATGACACTTGTAATGAGGAAAGATTATAAACAATAAGGAATCCGCAAGCTCACAGATAATATACCATTGTAGCACTTCACCCGGGAGTATTTCAGATATCATTATTTATATTTTACCACAGGGAAGGTCTAGCAGGATATATATTGATAACTTATACTATCAATGGAGAAGTAAACCATAACCACGATCCTACTCACAATTGGGGTAAGTCATAAGATAAGATGTGCATATTATAAGTATTGATTAATGATAAATCACTCAGAGCACTTCAATCTATGGCATTAGCATTGTCAAGTTAGAATATTAGAAGAATAATTCCTAAGTTATTCTTAATTACAAGTCAAAACATATGTTGATTAGTGCAATTACACCTAGTAATCATGGCTAAGATCATCATCGTATCTACACATAAGGGGAATTACTTAGGGAAGTTTGAGTACAAAAACCTTTTCCTTCCTTCGTAACCAAGCCCTACTTCTATGACCTATATTCGGGGAGTGGACTACAAAGGACTCAACGAGAGTGTCACATCCGTGATCTACCACATGACCTGGAATATAGAGTGTATTCGCAAGTAAATAGCATATAAGCACCATGCTTACATGGTCTCTACCACCCATCCTGTGAACATTGGGGTGAATTCTATCGAACATAAGCATAAATATGATGATAACCCAACTATACTAAGCATATAACCAAAGTAGACTATGAACATTGCAACCAATAACATGAATAAGATGAATATGAATGTGAATGTCATACAATTTTACCAAAGCATATAAAAATAATGGAGATACAGAGGCGAGAGGGGTACAAGAATTATATCAAACCAAGAATCCAAGCGAAGATCTGCTTGCCTTCCTCTAGACCTAGCCTAACTAGCTATGCCCTAGAAACTAGAGGAGCTCTGAGGATGGTTAGGGTTTTTGTCTTCTTTAAATGACTTATGCCTCAGGGAGGGGGGCTAGGGTCTCCTTATGTAGCCCAGAGGATCCAATGTGAGCCCTTGGATCAAACTGACTTAAGGAACAGCGTGGATGCAACCCTAGGAGGCGGTGGAGGAACATTCCAAAAGATGGAAGCAAGAGGGCACTAGGGGGTACCGTTCGGCATGGAGTGGGACTGGCCAGTCCCACCTGGCAACCTCTCGGGCCCTGCCTCGACATGGTGTCCTCTGGTGTCCTCTAGAATCTTCCCATGTATATGCCGTAGAATAATTCCTTAATTTCGTTTGACGAATAGGTCTCTCCTGATGGTTTTCTAGAATAATCCTACAAAGATCACAAATTCACCATAACTTATGGAATTTTTCAGTTTAAACCCTAAACCTTTGTTGGTGCTCTCATATGTTCCCTTATACATGTTTTATTGATGGTTAAATATGGTTGTTAACTACCATCAACAGTTTCCTAGTTAAAAAGTTCTTGTGAGTTCCCGATGAGGCAGTAGAAATTGAAGGGCTTCCTCTCCAACCTAATCTTTCTTATGTGGAGCATCCCATCAAGATCTTGGATGAAAAGAAAAGAATGACTAGAAACAACGTGGTGAAATTTTACAAGGTTCAATGGCAGAATCATTTGGAGGATGAAGCAACCTAGGAACAAGAGAGCTATATCTTGAAGCATTATCCTCATCTCCTTTCTAGTCCATCAAGGTAAATATATAAATTGGAATTTATCTCCCATCATGTCCCATACTAGGCACATGAAATTTTTGGTCGAGAATTTTTTAAGGGGGTAGAGTTGTAACACCCTCGGTGTTACCGCTTAAACAACTTGCTAAATCATGTCATATTAATGCATGTGATCAATTGTGTAGATAAAGTCTTGTAACCTAAAATAATCAATAAAAATGTTAAATGAAAAGCTATTCAATGTTGTATGTTATATCAAGTAGGGTTGAAAACCAAATTTTTGTGAGCAAAAATGCTATAGAACATATATGTGACACATTGATAAAGTTGGAAGTACACACTTTGTATATGGAAATGCAACTCTTGCTGTAGAAAAATAATATGGCTAGCTAGTATCTTTAATAGCTTGGAAATTGAACTTGAAAACAAAAATCAGCCTAGGACTTAGAAAATTTTCAAGTTTAAAAACAGTTTGGCGACACCAAGATCACGAATTTATTTTGGGAAATTTAAGCAAGGAGTGGTGTCATGTCTTAGACTTTGTCGGTAGCATGGTTAAGGTGGTTGAGTTGAAGTCGAGTTAGGTTAGCTTTTACACACGCTTTAAAATTCATGCATGACGTTTGCCTCGGATTGACTGGCCAAGTGTGTGCAGTCATCCCACGCAGGGGCTCGACATCGCCGTGCTTAGCCACCGTGTGCACACGCTGAACCGCACGTTGGCCGGCCGGGTCTGTCCCCGATCTGGCCGTGGCCTGGTCGCGACTGACCATCCTACTATTGCTGTCACTGGGTGCCAATATGGCCGTGCTCGCTGCGCATCGCAGCCGCGCTCCCCCACCACTACCGCTGCTGCTTCACCTCACGGTAGCACTGCTACCACTGCCTCGTTGTTGAGCTATGCTGCCATCTCGCATTGCGTCTGTGCCCTACACCGCTGCACACTGCTAATCTAGCCCGATGCCACTACCACTGTGCGCACATGGCCATGCCGCCGCCATCGCCTAGTCATTTAATGGCGCTGCGCACGCACGTCCTTCCTGGCCACAAGGCCCACAGTGCCCGCATGAAAGTCACCACTATTGCTCTGCCACATCATGCCGAGCCAAGCCAAGCCTGACCTGCTCCTCTTTCTCCTTTTCTCTGCTGCCATGGTCGACGGGGTCGCCACATTCGTCATGGAGGAGTCATCTCATGTCGATTCACCGCGTCACTGGCTCCGCCTACGAGTCGTCTAGCCGTCCGACCCTACCCCACCATGAATGGTGTCCGGCCAAGCACCAATTTGGCATTTGCTCGTCACCGGGCCGATAAGGCCGTATTGGCAAAGACTGAGGCTAAGCACCCATTCCTGAACCACTCGCGTTCAACCAATTGCACCACGAGCTTAGCCTCCACCTCCTCCTCACCCTACGCACCACTGCCTAACCACTACTGCCTCCCCGCCACCGCTGACGCGGTCATGTCCGCCGTGGCTCACCACCGAGCTTGCCAAGTGCATGTGGCCAGCTTTCCCTGGCCTCCCTCCGCTCCAACCGTCATCACCATCGAGCCTGCGGTAAGCAAGTAGAACTTACACGCTAGTTAGTTGAGCCAGTGGTAGCTCGTGGTCATCGGAACAGTCTTGCCATCGCCGTAGATGGCCACGCACCACTGCAACTCACTCTAGTGTGTCCCACCGTTCCATTTTGGCCGCTTAGGGTAGGCGCGTAGGCCGTAGGTGCTAGTAGGCCCAATAAATGGGTCTGCGCGGGTCCTAGTTGGCCGGCATGACCGCGCAGTGCCGGCTGATGCCGCGCCAGCGAGCGCGGGGGCACCAGGGACCTCCATGTTGTGAGGATGAGTTAGTTTGGGGGTTTCCTTGCATAAACACCGACTGCGGGCATAGGGTGCATAGTGCTCATGAGATATAGTTTAAGTGCGAGGGTTTTTCTGCAAAAATACCGGCGCGGGCTCCCCCTGCGTGGGCTGCATCTGCGTAGGCTGCGCCATCATGGGCTGAGCGTTGATGGGCCGCGGGGCTGAAGTCATTTTTCTTTTTCTTAGAAAATTAGAAATGGCCTTCTATTTTAATTTCTATACTAGTTTTGTATAATTAGTATAAAATCACATAAGTGTCCAAAATTTATGAAACCATTTTTGTTAAGTTTCAAAAGTTGTGATCTATTTGTTGGTGTAATTATTTCATACATACCTGTGTTGATGCTAAGGACTATTAAATCATTTGAAAGTGTTAAATATTAGTGGATTAATACTTGTAGGAATTTTTGTGGCAAATCTGTGATAGCTTTAACTCTAAAATTTTTACAATAGCTTCATGGTATTATTATGTGCTTACTGTAATTTTTGTAGCCTCAAACAAGACTTTTTACTATGGTAGTTAAATATCCACTAAACATAAAATGAATAAGAACATAATATTGATGTATAAATTTAAGCACTTGTTAGGGTAAGCTTAATATCTGGTTTGATGAAGATGATAGTTAGCTTAGTATAATTAGCCATTAGAGCTAGCATGTTAGGGTAGCTTATGTGTTCTTATTTTAAGAGTTATTGTTGCCTAAATACTAAATTGTTATATCATTATCACATACATATAAAGAATGAGTTGACGGAGATCGTGACCACCAGCAATCAGGAGTATGAAGAGATCGTCGAGGAGTATGAGGAGGAGATTCTCATACAGGAGAAGGTCTCGGAGCCGCCACTGACTGACGCAGCTGACACCGCACCTGCCCAAGGCAAGCCCCGGTATGTATATATGTTGTGCATTTACGTTGCAGGAATATTATGGAAACCACATACATAAGGATAAAAAAACCACATGTATATATATATATATACACACGCACACATACCTATGAGTCTTACTAATGCAGGATCGAGTAGCTGCTATGCTTAGGTTTATCGGTAGCGTGAGTAACTTGTCGTTACTCACAATAGGTGAATATTACTATTGTTACTCTCATGATAAAATGATAAAAAGAAATGGTGACTGGGTAGGGATATGGTAAGGGTATTGGTGGGTGTAACAAGTTGTGTCTCACGGCCACAGGACTTAGCTTGGTTACACTGTTTTCTCTGTTCGTGCCGATTGAGAACCGTCTGTTGTTGTGGATGGTAGTCAGATCATAGATTTATTATCCTAAGCACATACTTGCTTATGAGAGTGGAAAGACTTGTTACTCTCTTGTCGTAGGTTCCGGCTCTTTTCGAACCGACTGATTGGAGGCTAGGAAAGGTGGAGGTCTAACCACTAAGACCGGGTCTCAGGTGTGAGGGCTTGGAGTCCAAGTTTAGACAGGGACCTAGACCCCTCGACAGGAGTGGAATGGGTTGGTCTTGTTTGTACCTGGGGTACAAACGAGGCGTGTGTTTCGGGGTACCCAACTGAGATACATTAATTCGGGAATTGCCATTTTTATGACGGTACGACTTGGCTATGGTCTAGCACTGTAGTAAGAACTAAAATATGGAAGATGATAAAATAGTTTCTGATTACTCAATCCTTGTTTGAAAGTAGAATAAGTGCTTACATAGAATGGTTAGCTAATAAAGTAATCACGACTGCTAATAAACTTTATTTAAGGATGAACTGCTAGTAATGCTTTCCGCAAAACAAAACAAAACAAAACAAAACAAACCACAAGCTAAACTGACTATCATATCCTTGAGAGTTGGGAAATTATTCCCACTAGTCGGGTAAGTCTTGTGAGTACATTGTGTACTCAGGGTTATTTTACCCTTGTTGCAGGTGTAGCTTGAGGAGTAGCTCTTGTGTGGAGGATTCTTCTGGTGGGCACAGACGGATCCTTGTATCATTTTCTCTAGATGTTTATTTAATTTACGTTGTTTAATTATCACACTCTGAACTCTGGTATTGTAATAAATAATTTCTAAGATTCTATGTTGTATGAAATGGACTAAGTATTGTAAGCTCGTACTCATTATTGGATTATGGATGTAAAATGTGGATTGTTTCGAGTTCTCCCTTGGGGTGTGCTCGATGAAACCATTCGATTTAGCTCGCTTTGGGGGTACTTAGTGTCTATTGAAATACAAGTGCCTCCGAGAGTGAGTTATTTCAGGCGGTTCTACCACAATCTCCATCATTGATTCATCATATTTGTGAGATTGGAAGTGAATCCAAGTGCATTGCTTGAGTGATTGCATATAGAGGCACTTGGTGTTCGTGTTTCGCTGCAGGATTCGCTTGTTACTCTTGATGGTTGCCGCCACCTAGACGGCTTGGTGCAACGAGGATCGTCGAATGGAGGAAGGTGCTTGTCTCCAGCTCTGATCGTGGTGATTATGAGGGGTTCTTGACCTTTTCCTGGTGGAGAGCCAAAAAGTACTCTAGTGGATTGCTCATGGCTTATGTGATCCTCATCTTATGTTGGTTGTGCGGCACCCGATTGCGGGTTTGGCGTGTGATGCCAATTAGCAGGTGAACCTCCAAGTGAGTAAATCGCCACAGCGAGGACTAGCTTGCTGGCAAGCAAGTGAACCTCGGTAAAAAAATCTTGTGTCACCTTGTCCGAGGATTTTATTGGTTATCTTGTGATTGATTGATTGGCTCCATCTTATGATTGGTTCATATCTTGATATGTCGATATAATCATAGTCATCCCCTCTTGTATTATATTCCTAGTGTGTAAGGTAAAGCTCTTTAGTGTAATTAGTTTTGAGAGTAGCTTGCGTCAGGTCTAGTGGTTAGTGAGGCTCTTTAGTTAGTATTTAAGAGCTCACTAACTTAGTACAGTGACATAGCCATTGTGTGCTTAGAGATCATAGTCACTAAAATTGTGGTAGGTAGCTTGCATTTTTAGTAGGATAGCGCAAGACTCACTTTGTCATCTTATTGTCTAACCACTTTGTTTAGTATTGTTGTATAATTTTTAATAGGCTATTCACCCATCTCTAGCTATGAGAACCTTTCAACCGGAGAAAATGTGTCTCAACGGTCAGCAACACAGCTAGCCTAACGACTTGTACATGTGGCACCACCAAATTTCTTCGGTGGGATGCACCGAACATTTTCGATGCCCTCTGCACGAATGCAGTCCAGCCACAAAACTATATCTTCGGATGGAGACCATATATACCCCCCAAAGCCGAGCATTTGAGTGTTGCTGGATGAAGTTGCTAGTGAGTTTATGCTCTGTCCCAGTGCTCTAGACACCAAAAGTGTTGAAGGAAATATTATGTGTTTAGCGAAGTGCTTAAACTAGTTAGACTATACAATTGACGTCTTGCTCTAGGCTTAGGCTTAGTGTTTTAGTGAGGTTTGCTTACCACTTTTCACTCAGTGCTTGCGCGCACCATTGTTATATACTAGGGGCTTATAATCTTATGACATCACACCAACCATGTTTATAGTGTGACTGTCTAGCTTGTGCCAGAGGAAACGAGGCCCACAACGCTTGAGCTGGAAGCTCAATAGTGAAGACGGTGGTGAGTGGTATATGGGAGAAGGCCACGTAGAGACCAAGGCTATCCACGAAGGAGACCCTTGCGAGACGTCTTTGCGAGGGGCTCCAATGAGGATTAGGGGGAAGCGTGAGCTTCTCGATATCTCGGAAAAAAAATGCCATCATTAAAGGGAGTTTGCATCTCTAACCCATTTAAGGTTCTGCGCTTACATAGCTTTTTTAGGTTATGTGGTTATCTTTCCTAGTTTAGTTTGCTATGCTAGTTGATAGAATTAAAACCTAGGCTGCATAACACATTTAACCGTAGTACACATTTAAATAGAAATCTTGCATATGTTTTGATAATTAGAATTAGAGGCCAAGTAGAGTTTTAAGAAGCTTAATTCAAACACCCCCCCCCCTCTGGCGTTGCGAAGAAGGAAAAAATTATTTAGATGTTGACCAAGAGTCGACCTACACCTTTAGAGGATTTTATTTATTTTGCAAATAATTTTATGGGGTTTGTTTTTTTAAACAAGGTAAGGGAGGTGGAAGGTTGACTTAGTTTGATTTCCAAATTACATGCAACACAGTTCCGAACAATGTTTAAGAAAAAAATATCACGCCCCCCAGATCATAAGCAATCATTGGAGTTGTATCAGTTGGTAAGGCGTAGCACACTTTCACGGCTGTAGTCAAGCCATGAACGTGAACTCCGTCCACCAATCAAATAATTTGTCCATACTAAAAGATCGAGACCAATCCACCATCAGCTTCCCTCTCATGCTCGTGAATAAAACAGGAAGGGTCGGTTTGGTTGCCTGCACAATCTCAGGTTCCAAAGTGCAGTTCGTCCCCTTTAGTTACCTGCAGAAGCCTATATATAGGCTAGCACTATCCTCAAAGCAAATGCAGCCTGCATCCTCCAATTCAGCCGAATCCTGAATAGCTTAAGCAAGCTCAGTCTGCATCTTACAATTCAGCCAAATTCTATATATTGAGCTATGCACCCTTCCTTCTGCTCATGCTCTGCACCCAAGACACAGGAAACCAATCACATGTATAACATTGTACATCTTCCTATCTAGATAAACAAAACAACAACAAATTGTATTGTCTTTTACTATGACAATGTGAATAAACAGGTCTTTTGAACATTCGTGGAGATTAATATCACAATAAAATATTCGTTTTCTTAAACAAAACAATAAAACATTTGTGAAATGCGAATCCATTAATACATCGTCGTAAATATGCAAAAGTTTGAAGATTCAACTTTGTTAAATCACAATACTTTATATAGTTATATTATAGAAAAGTAAGAGAAGCTAGTAGCGTAGAGGTACAGATTCGTGGTCTGAACAGACGGTAGTTTCACAGCAAGCGAGCAAGGGCTTCCGAGTCCGCGAGACTAAATGGCAAACCTAGCCTGTATAACGTGTGATCCTTTTCGAGAAATTCCATAAAATGTCAAATCACTAACCTTTTTGAAAGATCAGATTGACGATACGAATATGCGACTGAACGAATTTATTGCATTGTAGCTCTAGAGTCTAGAACAAAAAAAAAAAGATTTACTGAAGCTACTATACTCATGTCGACTCACTAGCCTAATACAGCAAATCAGATGATGTACAACATTTTGTTTCCCTGATATACCCAGAGTTACACTACATCCTTTTGATTTTTTGAACAAGGGTCCCAGGGGGCCTTCGTTCTGGGACCCTTCACCTTCCTATCTAAGCTTCTGATAAGTTAGTACAGTGAATGATACAACTTACAACATGACAATCAAATGAATGAGACTGAACAACATAAAGGGATAAACCATTTGATTGGGGAACATCTAACTGGGGAACCCAGACTCCTTCCATCTAACTCCCGCAGATAAACGAGTATACATCCTATTGATATCACAAAGCATGAGTCACTGAATTGGGCTAGCAGCTTTCCAACCGGAGCATGACTAGCAGTTTTCCAACAGGAGCATGACTGGAAATGAACTCTTCAACCGATGGGCCTGCCATGAAGACCGTTCACACTAGAAAGACCTTGTACATTATGAGAGAATGCAAACTTGGGTGGAAGCACCATGAGCGGGTCATCTCCAGTCTTGTTCAGATAGGCCATGGCCAGGGCATACCCAAGTGCACGACCGACAGGTACAGCCACTGCATTTCCAATCTGGCGGTATCTGCAACCAGGTTCATCACATTATAACTTGATCTACTAACTGAACAGCTGAAAGAAAACAAAATGGGAAATGCTACAGTATTCCAGTTACCTATGTAATAAGTCAAAGCAATTTGAGCCATCGATTTATTAGATTTTATAAATTAATTAATTTAAAAAAAACCTAAGAAAAGAAAAGAAAATCTTCCAAAAACCCATAATCACAGAAAACAAAAACAAAGGGGGGGGGGCTCTTTTTCCGTTCGTGCGTGGCGCATAGCGCAACATGGGCAGCAGCTGGCGCGCACGGTATAGGAAGCAGTAAAAATGTACAGCAGGAATGGAAAGTTACATGCTAAATCAAATTAAGGTGGGAACAAAAAGTTACATGCTAATCAAATTATTTTAGGTACTAAGCTGTCATGGCGGTGGGAACAAAAAGTTACATGCTAATCAAATTATTTTAGGTACTAAGCTGTCATGGCAGTGGGAACGAAAAGTTAGATGCTAATCAAATTATTTCATGTATATATATGTCATGACAGTTTATGCTAATCAAATTATGTCATGTCCAAAGTTACAAAATTAAAAGATTTACCATATTCAATAGATCACACATGTATCAATTAGATCTAGCAAAAAAAAATCTATAACTTTTCTTATTTATCCTATTTTACAAAATAAAAAATTAAATAAATATATATGTCACATATTACCTCCTATGAAGTAATAGATCCTAACCACCAGATCTAAGTAAATAAATGGCTCACATTCATTTGAGAGTACCACAGCAAAGCCCAACCAAAAATACCTGTCTTTGACTGTTCCACGAAACCTGAAGCTGTCAGGAAAACCTTGCAAACGAGCACTTTCACGAATAGTTAGCAGTCTGTCTTGTGCAGGATGTATTAAGGCCTGACAGTAATGTGTAAGAGTTATATTTTGAAATCATAAGCAAAATGAAAGAGGGGAGAGGGGGGAGAGGGGGGAGGGGGGGATGTCAGAGTTACAGCTCACCTGCATGCGAGCATTTGGACATGTCAGCACAGTTCCCACTACCTCGTCCCACCAGAGTCGACCATATGGTCTGCAACATATTACAAGGGAACCACTAAAATATGCATGTGGAAACAGGCATATAAATAAATATACAATATAAATTGAAATCCACGAAACTAACCTTAACGATTTACCATTCTCGTAGGCTAGGACACAATCAATCACCTAATGTACAAGGGAAATTTATCAAAACTTACATGTAAAGAAAAGTACAGTGCATCTCAGAGGTTTTTTGTCACAAGCATCTTACCAGAGGATTACCAGATGGCAATAGTATTCTCTCCTTAGTTGGATCTAATCTAGCTATGTTGTCAGGACCTACTATGACTCCTGGAAGGTCTCTAAAATTAGCTCCCTGAAAAAAGACTGATGAGATTGTAGAGATTTCTCTAACCCAGAGTTGAATTATGTTCATACAAGCATCTTAGACAACCTTTTTCTTGGGAATCTGCAGTACTCTTAAGTAGTTATCATCATCCAGTGCCCTTGGTCGATGGTCATACAATTTTGATTTAGACACTTTTGTGACATGAGCTCTGGATCCAAGCACTTCTGGGCATTGAAGAAACACGATTTCATGTGTCAGTTTTGCACCATAGCTATCATGAAGTAATGCCGACAAACATGGTCACTGAAGTTGAAAATAGCAGTGGTCACCAAAAAAATAGAAAGAAAAGGAGTCATTATATCTTTCTTTTTCCAAAATTTCGACACTTTTGACTAAAGTTTCTCCTCTTAGCACTTTATCAATCCCAAGGAAAAATTTTGTAAAAACCCAAATTGACATATTAACAAAGAAAATTTTGGTAACACTTTTGGCAAAAGTTTGATTCCCCTGATATATGGTCACAGTAACAAGTACTTAGAACTGAGGGCATATCTCGTGCATGTTGTTACCGGTTTCTTTTTCAACTATATTTATTAATTTATACTTATTTTATTAAACAAATTCCCACCATTTATAGTAAATAGGTTATCTTCAAAACAATTTTAGTAAATGCAAAATACCATTAGAAAAGCATACAAGCTAATTTATTGTCCCTCAAAAATGGAAACTGTCATCTTAATATTACTCTAGTGTACAAAATAAATATTTCTAGCCATCAGAACCTATTATTCAATGACACCGAATAAAAAGAAAATCCAAGTCCTTTCCACACCAATGTAAGCAATCAACACACCAGAATTAAATGACCGAATATATCTTTGGAATTCGGTCTGAGGTCCCTTCACATATAGCATTTCTTCTCGTTTTTCTCCATTCTCCACCTACAAAAGATTTACAGAACAGCTTCTGAATTAAAGGACTGTTAAATTAAGTGAAAATTGCTTATATCTAACCCAAAGTCAGCAAATGTACCCTCACAAGTAAACTACCATTTCATGCTGGAACATAATGTAGCCCCAGGCCCCAGTCCTACCTGCTTGGTTTATTTTTCCTTTGGGTGATGTGGACAAGGCAAGGTAGAACATGGACAGATAGGTCTGGAATCTTTAATATTGTTACTTACTTCTGGAAGATCACATAGAGCATCTTCGAGAACAATTGGTTTTTCTAGTTGCATTGGCATGCTGTCGGACCATCCAACCAAATTACGCTACAAAAGAGATAATGATGGTGTTGTTACTTCACCCGACATACTAATTCTCAGTATTAGGGGAAAAGATTAGCATAAAGAAGTAGACTACAATATACAGATCAAGTAGGAAATGAATTTTCAATAGAAATGGATGTCCAGAGCAGAAATAAGCCAATCCTTAGATCGATCAAGTAAAGCAGGTCATATTTACCTCAAAAGCCAAGGGGCAACCATTCTTCACAATTGCCTCATGAGTAGGCAGAGGAAACGGGGGTAATTTCTACAGGGTAGAGGTATAGAAATAAGGGAAAACAGAAGAAAGTGACTTCATAATACAGGGGAACTACTACTTGCCTCCTTTGGATGACAGCCCACCAAAAAGACACGCATTCGGAATTGTGGGAGGCCATAACATCCAGCAGCCATGATCCCTAGTTTTGCTTGATAATGCATAGCAACTAGCCGACTTAGAGCATATCTTGCAAGTGTTGCATCAGCAAACTTCAGTATATCAAGGACATTTTCCATATAAATGTATTTGGGCTTCAAAAATTGCATTACATCCATGAAGATAATGATCTGCTTATTTCTCTCACAGTTGAATGGTGCATCAAATTCTCTATTGCGGTTGTAGCCACTAATGCCTTGGCATGGTGGTCCACCACATATGACATCCACATCACCCTGAATTCATACAAGATATCAGAAGTGCTGAGTAACTGTAGCAAGTAACAACAATACCACAACGGTCACATTAAATAACCAGTATTAACAAGAAAGACTATTTATGTAAGGAGTATTACTTCCATGCAGGAAGCAGCATGTTGGCAGCTTGATAATGTTGGAAATTGTGACTCTATTGATTTGGGCTAACCCTAGAAGGGTAGCTATATAGTAATGCATACATGGGCCTCATGGGCCTAATACTCCTATACTCCAACCCCCCCGCAGTCTGAACTACCGGCACAGCGGAGTTCCAGACTGGACATGAAAAGAAGAACACACACGAGCCCCCCCACAGACGCAACTAGCCACTGGTGATGTTAAGGCTGGAGCGAAACTCGGTGAAGGTCAAGGACGGGAGGCCTTTAGTGAAGATGTCGGCGAACTGGGAGGTGGTCGGTACGTGAAGGACCCGCACCTCGCCGATGGCAACCTGATCACGGACAAAGTGTAGGTCGATCTCCACGTGCTTCGTCCGCTCGTGCTGAACGGGGTTGGTGGAGAGGTACACCGCACTGACGTTGTCGCAGTAGACCAGCATGCTCCGGGAGAGAGGAGTGTGGAGCTCGGCGAGAAGCTGCCGGAGCCAGGAGGCCTCAGCCACGCCGTTAGCGACAGCGCGGTACTCCGCCTCGGCACTGGAGCGGGAGACCACAGGCTGGCGCTTGGACGATCAGGACACCAGGTTGCCGCCCAAGAAGACAGCGTAGCTGGAGGTGAAGCGCCGAGTGTCCAGACACTCGACCCAGTCGGCGTCAGTGTAGACGACAAGCTCGGCGGAGGATGACCGGTGAAGGAGTAGGCCGTAGGCGACAGTGCCGCGGAGGTAGTGGAGGAGGCGCTTGAGAGCAGTGAGGTGAGGCTCTCGGGGATCATGCATGTGAAGACATATCTGTTGAACTGCATAGGTGATGTCCGGCCGAGTGAAGGTGAGGTACTGAAGGGCACCAGCAAGACTCCGATAGGCAGTAGGATCTGTGACTGGGTTGCCCTCGGCTTCTGACAGCTTGCCTTGGGTGTCAACCGGAGTGGAGCAGGGGTTGCAGTCAGTCATCCCGGCTCGCTCCAGGATATCAAGAGTATACTGCCGCTGGTGAAGAAGTATCTCAGCAGGATGAGGCTCAACAGTGACCCCGAGGAAGTGGTGAAGCACACCCAGATCCTTCATAGCAAACTCCTGCTGAAGAGAGGTGATAATGCGGCGGAGGAGTGACTCACTGGAGGCTGTAAGGACAATATCATCAACATAGAGCAGCAGGTACGCAGTCTCAGCTCCATGGTGATAGATAAACAGGAACGTATCTGACTTAGCCTCCAGAAACCCCAGTGTCAGTAGGAAAGCAGCAAACCGAGTGTTCCACGCCCGGGGGGGCCTGCTTGAGGCCGTAGAGAAACCTGTTGAGCCGGCAGACCATGTCGGGACAGGAAGAGTCAACAAACCCCGCCGGCTGACTGCAGTAAACTGTCTCAGTGAGAAGACCGTGCAGAAAGGCATTCTTGACGTCCAGCTGATGGACGGGCCATGACCGAGCGAGAGCCAGCGACAGCACCGTGCGGACGGTGGCCGGCTTCACCACTGGGCTGAAGGTCTCATCATAGTCGACCCCAGGGCACTGAGTGAAGCCCCGGAGAACCCAGTGAGCCTTATACCACTCGAGAGTACCATCAGCCCGACGCTTGTGTGTCCAGATCCACTTTCCGGTGACGACGTTGGAGCCCGACGGACAGGGCACCAGATCCCATGTCTGGTTGGCGAGGAGTGCCGCGTACTCCTCTTCCATCGCGCGGCGCCAGTGAGGGTCCAACAAGGCCTCGCGGACGGAAGAGGCTACTGGAGAGACCTGCGGGTCGTCGGGCATCAGTGCGAGAGCCCGGGACCGCAGGGTACCAGCCGCGTGCCGCGTCACCATAGGGTGAACATGCCACGTGTGTCGGTGAAGGAGCGGTGGGTGGTACACCGACGGCACGACACGGGCAGCCGGGGACTGTGGCGGTGGTGTTGGTGTCGCCGGCGGAGAAGAGGCTGCCGGTGGTGACGGAGGCAGCGGAGCAGGTCGCACACGTCGCTGGTAGACGCGCACCGGCTTGGCGAAACGTGGAGGAGGGGCGGTAGCCGACGTCCCCGGACCCTCGTCGATCGGAGGGGCTGTGGCAGGACCGGAGGACGACGCCCCTGGAACCTCGCCGAGCGGAGGTGCTGGGGCAGCACCAGAGGGCGACGCCTCCGCACCCGTGTAGGGCGCAGGGCCAGGGGCGTCGCTGGCTGGCGGCGAGCGGGGACACGAGCCTGGCAAGGAGCCCGGTGAAGCAGTACCTACAGTAGACCACGGCAAAGGTGGCTGGACCACCGTGTCAGTGGAAAACAGAGAGAACAGGTCAAGGTCAGGGGTGGTAGTGGGTGTGGTGGTGGTGAAGGGGAAGACGGACTCATCGAACACGACATGGCGAGAGATGAGGACCCGACGAGAGGTAAGGTCAAATCAACGGTAACCCTTGTGATCCGGGGAGTACCCGAGGAAGACACAAAGAGTCGAACGGGGTGCCAGCTTGTGGGGAGCGGTGGCTGTGGTGTTAGGGTAACACACACCCGAAGACTCGAAGGTGATCGTACCGAGGAGGGGTACCGAAAAGAGCGTGGTGTGGCGTGGGAGCTGGACAGGCAGCGGAAGGAAGACGGTTAAGGAGATAGGTGGAGGTGTGCAAGCTCTAAGCCCAGAAGCGAGCAGGAAGCGACGCCTGAAGCAGAAGAGTGCGTATGGTGTCGTTAGTGGTGCGAATCATGCGCTCAACCTTGCCATTCTGAGAGGAGGTATAGGAGTAAGACATATGCAACTGGACACCGTGAGAAAGGAAGAAGGCACGGGAGGTGGAGTTATCAAATTCACAACCATTGTCACACTGGACGGCCTTGATGGTGAGGTCAAACTGTGTGGACACCCAAACGAAGAAGTGAAGAATCGCGGGGAAAGCATCAGACTTCGCACGCAAGGGAAAGGTCCATGAATAATGAGAAAAATCATCGACCACCACAAGATAGTACTTATATCCAGAAATACTGATGACAGGAGATGTCCATAGGTCGCAATGTACAAGATCAAACATGCGGACTGCATGTGAAGAACTATGAAAAGAAAGACGAACATGTCGGCCCAACTGGCACGCATGACACAAATGCTCATCATGAGCCCGAGTACATGGAATGTCGGAACTACGACTGAGCTGCATCAGGATATCACGTCCAGGATGGCCGAGGCGCCGGTGCCAAGTAGTGGAGGAAGTAGTGGCGGTGAAAGCAGCTGACAAAACGGACGGCGAAGAAGATGAAGTAGCTGCCGGGAAGCGAAGAGTGTAAAGGGGCCCGTGCTGTCACATCGGAGCAGAGGACGCCGGGAAACCAAATCCTTTACAGTAAGACCAGAAGAGTCAAACTCTACAGAACATGAATTGTCAGCTGTAAAACGACAAATAGAAAGAAGGCTGTGAACCATAGAAGGGGCAACAAGAACATCAGGAAGACGAAAAGAGCCATGAGCGCCGATGGCACCCACAGATGTGACTGGAAGACACGAACCATTTGCGACAATGATGGACGAAGGGAGAGAAGAAGAGGGAGAGTGAACGGATGAGAGTATACCAGGGTCAGGGGTGGTGTGGTAGGTAGCACCCGAGTCGGCGATCCACTCAGGACCGACAAGAGGTGTTAGGCCCATAGTGCTGAAAGAGTCTGCCAAGGCCGCCTGGTCCCAACAGGCAGGCCCGGGCGAGGCACCGGAAGGTGTAGCCCACGGAGACGTGGTGTAGACGCCGGGAGGTGGAGCACCAGCGAGCATGGCCGCCGACGGGCGAGGCTCACCGCCGGGAGCCTGGAAGGGCCACATAGAGATGCGCCCTGACCACGGGTTGTGAAAAGAGGGCCATGGTGCACCCTGTGGAGCCGTCGGCGCCGCCTGGTTGCTCCCGCCACGGCCCCCCCACGTCCAGCACCGCGGCGACGGCGGCCGCCACGCCCCCCCCCCCCACCCCCGCTCGGCCCGGAGGGAGGGGGACCAAGAAGAGACGACGGCGGCGGAGCGGACGGACGCGGTGGAGCCAACGGACGCGGCGGAGTAGCAGCAAGGGCCGTCGAGGAAGTCGAGGACCCCGACGTGGAGGTGGACCCTGGCTGGATGCCCCGAGGAAGCTCCTCCATGACAAGATCGTCACGGACCTGCAGGAAGGTGGGGAAGGGGTGCTGGCGGGTGATCCACGTCCTGAGGTGGGCGTAGCAGTCACTGAGCCCGCGGAGGACGTTGAGGACCAGGATGCGGTCCTCAACGGGCCAGCCAAGGTCGCCGAGGGAGTCCGCCATGGCCTTCATCTTGCGGCAGAACTCTCCAACAGCAAGGTCACCCTGCACGAAGGTCCGGAAACTCGCATCGAGCCGCAGAGCCCGGGCCTCGGCATTGCCCAGAAACTGACCCTTGAGCGCCAACCATGCCTGGCGAGCGTCAACCGTGTTGTGGATGAGGTCGTGGAGGTCGAGGGAGATCGTCCCGATGATCCAAGAGAGCACGATGCTGTTAAGGCGCAGCCACAAGGGGGTCTGGGCCGCGATCGAGGCATCGACGAGGACGTGGTCGTCGAGGGCGTAACGGCGGAGGGTGAGAAGGACCAGGTCCCGCCAACGGGCGTAGGAGGGCGACTCGGGCTCGTGGAGGTCGAGGACGCCCCCGGCCCGGTAGTAAAGCTGCGTCACGAGGGGATCAGCAGGATTGTGCCAGATGACCGCGGTGGTGGATGCGCGGTAACCCGTCGAGCCGGAGGAGGTGGCCCCCGAGGTCGTGGTAGGCGGGAAGGACGAGACGCTGCTCCGCTTCGGCGAACTGGCGGGCCAGGGCATCGGCGGCATCCCGCTCGCGCTCCCAAGCGAGGGCAGCCGCACGCACACGCGCCTGGCCCTCGGCTGCCGCAGCACGTGCAGCGACGAGGGCGGCAGCGAGAGCGGAGTTCGGACGGGTGGCGTAGAGGTGGGACGGGGGCAACGGGGGCGGGTCGGGGAAGGTAGAGGCACCCTGGGCCAGGTTGCCCACCCCCGCGGGCAGAGGAGCAGAGGGCGGCATGCCCAGGCCGGCCGCAATGGTGGCGGCAACGGCCCTGACTCCGGCAGGTGAAGCGGCCGGAATCCCGCCGGCCGGGAGAAAGACCCCCGTGGCGCCAGGGAGGACTGCGCCCTCGGGGCCGGCGGCGTCCCCAGCAGCGCCAGTGAGGTCCGCGCCCGCAGCCGCGACCAGGGCAGCAGCGGCGCCAGGAGGAGGCGCGGCAGCGCCTGGAGGTGGCTGGCCAGCGGCGACGGGAGGAGGCGCGGCGGCGGCTCCAGCGCGCGGGCTAGCAGCGGCGGCGGGAGCTCCAGCCACCTGCGCCCATGAGGAGGTGGGTAGAGGAAAGGTGTGGAAGTAGGAGGGAGGGGAGGAGGCCAGCCGGCCATGGGCACCGGCGGCGGCGCGCCTGCTGGTGGCGGCGGTGGTTGGATCGGGCAGGGAAGGGAAGGGATGGGGAAAGGAAAGGAAACCCTAGACTGTTGATACCATGTTGGAAATTGTGACTCTATTGATTTGAGCTAACCCTAGAAGGGTAGCTATATAGTAATGCATACATGGGCCTCGTGGGCCTAGCCTCATGAGCCTAATACTCCTATACTCCAACAGATAACACCAGCACAAGGAATATTATGGTTCATGACTGAACCGACCCCCCCTGTGGCTCTAAATAATCTGTAGGCATGGTTGCCTCAGAAGTGGGTGGTGGCACCGATGCGGGCAGCAGAGGTCCTATGGTCGGATACGGTAGGGGCAACCAGGGAGAAGGTGATGCAGGTGGCGCTGGCAAGGAGAAAGATGTGCATTCATGCTACCATTAAGTTCGCCTTGCATCTTCACTATTAATTTATTTTAATCTACTTCGAACATGTGTGGAGGCGACTTCCAGTTTCCCACATATGAATTTTTTTTTTGGTTCACATATACAAGTTTTTCACCATAAATATACTATTTGTCATGATTTTTGGTCAAAGAAATTCACATAATGTCATCAATAGAATTAAACTATAATTTTGAGTAAATGACCATTTACTAATGCTATCAAAACATTAAGATATGCAAGTAGCTGTCAAATGCCAAAAGTTCCACATAAATGAAAAAAACAAGATATTCCATCAAGCCTTTAAGAGAACCATGACAGCACTGAGTGGGGCATGGTCACAAAGTACAATTCTGCATTACTGTAAAATTGCTCACCTTAGTCCTGCTTTAATTTGTTAACATCTATTTATGACAAATTGAGATTAGAGTATATTTTAAATCTAGAGTCTGTTATGACTTTTTTTTTCTTTTCTTCCTTCCTTCCTTTTTTTCAGCTTGGAGAGGATGTAGAGTTCAGTTGACAAGTTAACATCATATGCTCTTCTGAGTCATGCTAGCATATTGTTCAAAGCATCAAGGCTGACTGGCTGAGATTCATACTAAACTCAACCATGAATAACACTTACAGGAAGTGGTAAGATCTTTTTCTTATGCCCTTCAATAACAAAATCCCTAATTGCATCTTTGCAGTTCCTGCAAAAGCCAAATTGTTCAAATCATGGTGAAATTGGTAAGTTTTAAAACCTTTTATTCTTACTTTAACCCTTCCATTGGCTCCCATGTGTCATCATTAGGGCCATAACCTTTCCAGCGAACCTACACATGATATCACAATTGTTTCAGTACAGATCAATACAACGTTCAATGGAAAACCAATGATATGCACATGTAATTTGTAAACATACAGCCTGCACCAGAGTTGAGGCAATAGAGCCAAAATAATTATTGGATCAAATAACAAGGAAATTGTTTGCGTATTTAACAGCATTGAGTTATATCATTAACCTATAAAGAGTAGAAGGGCAAATTCCCATTACCACGTTATGATTCTGACAAGTAATTAAGTTGGTACTCTGTAACTACAAGACTATAAAGCAAGCAAACCATCACAAACCTTAAAGTATAAGCCACGCTTTCTGACACCATTTGGATCACCGAAGCAAATATCAACTAGCTTCCATACTTCGAATTCTTCAGTAGAAAATGTAGAACAATCTGGAGTTCCATTACTGGATTGTGTTGGAATGTTGGAATGAGACTTTACTTTACTGCAGGGCTTCACATAGGTTTTGCATAGCTTTTCCCATTCCTTCAACAACTCAAGGAAATCGTCGGTGGTTTCGTTTCGGACCTATGCAATGAGTAGATGTGCATAAGTGAGCCAGAACTGACATTTAACACAGCTGCAGATCCAATTAAACTAAGAGGAAGATAGGGAAGGAGGAGGTGAGGGCAGAAGAAGGAAGAAGCACACTGCCCCCCCCCCCCCCCCCCCCCCAAGTTTGCTGCTGGGTCCAGCCCTGGAATAACATAAAGCACGAAGGTCAGTACCCGAGTTTCTGGATGATTTAGCCTGAAGCTTTCACATGCAACTTCATCGCCATCAACAGCCCATCTCTACTAATGGTAAGGAAATCATTAAAAAAATTACTATACTAAGCAATAAAAAGCCATAGCACATCTAAGATGTTAGCATATAAGTACCGCTACAAGATTCACACCACCACCACGAGCCCCAAGACAAAGTCCAGTAGACATTCCCCCACAACCACAGTACAGATCTAACAGGGAAAGCTCCCTCATCTCTGGTGTGGGAGACTTCTGCTTTTCAGTGAAATCAATCCTTTTTGCATTGTTGCTACTAGTGTAATGTGAATGTAACGTGTCATTTGGATCTCCTGCATTTTATAAACCTTAAGTTAGGCTAATAAGCTCATGATATTATCAAAATACATAAGAGAACAAAAGCTATAACAATTACAGACTACAAGATAATACACATTAGAATTAAAGTATGATCAACATGATTGAAAAATAATAAAAGGTGCTTCAATATAAATTATAAATTATAAATGTGAAGAGTAGATCTCAAATCCAAGTGATGATTGATTGATTCACCAATATTGCGAATAATTTGACATCACATGCGAACCACTGTGTTTTAAGAGGACTTACCCATTTCCATGGTAGAAAATGTACTATAGTCCAGAGAGTACTTCATGTCATAGTAATAGTGGAATGAAGGAATTGAGCGAGACTTTTCATTTATCTGTAGCAAAAATTGAAAATCTACTTTTCATACAAAGAAGTATCATTAACCAATACAAGAAAATGTATAATTAAGAGTTCCTACACTTTGAGAAACTGGCACAATGTTAACTTTAGAAACAATGCAGTCTAGTAAATTGTCATCCTTCAGGTCTGAGTAAAAGAGCCTCCTTGGGTCATGAGACTGGGCTTGGTCTTCCATGACCTGAGATTGAATAAGAGGTCAAAAGCATGATTAAGTACCCTAACATAAACAGGATTATCAGATTTTAATTGTGCAAGCTGAAACATGAAGTTATGTTTCATTAATTCAGGCCTCCTTACAAAATCTCATGTTTCTTTAGGCATGCATAATTTCTAGGACAAAAGGTTAGGAGAATCAAACTCACTGTGTCTTCAGCTCTGAAAAACCACTGCACAGTGAAGTAATATTTGTCAGCAGTTGTTTCGAAAAACTCTAATAACCTGCCTATATAATGTGGTTTTCCTTCTAGACCCTGCAAATATTAACAATACTAAAGTTATGCAACAGTAAATCATGTGATATCAAGGTAAACACTGTTTTATACTACACAACACAATAATCATGCAAGCTACAGTTTGCAATCAAGCAACACATATAGATAAACATACATACTCCTTCCATCCCTAAATAAGTGTCGCTATGGTATTCGTGCCAGTCAAACTTTCTTAAGTTTGACTAGATTTATAGAAAATATTAACAACATTTGTATCTTCAAATAAGTTTATTATGAAAATAGATTCAATGATCTATCTAACAATACTAATTATGCACTACAAAAATTAATATTTCCTTGCATATATTTGGTCAAAATAGAAATAGTTTGACTCCTTGGGAAGCGAGAACGACACTTATTTAGGGACAGAGGGAGTACACATGAACATGATAGCCAACATACACAAATCCACATACAGGCCACATGAGGTTGATCAATAATTTATTTTTCTGATTACTTGTGAGCACTATTAATTAGATTTTTTTTTAGCATCAGCACTATTAATTAGTTGAGAAGTCCTCAAATGAAGATAAAGTAGGCCAGAGGTATCAAGAAGAAAGCTAGACATCAAAAATCTTAACTCACCTTAATAAATGCGCAATCCCCAATACATAAAGTTGAGCCACATATACTAGCTTCCAAATAGTGGCATTTGACATCTAAGACAGCCTTGCCAGCACTGTAAACATAGAACATTTATCATGAATAACTTCAATTCTTCAACAGATGTACACACTGAGCTTTAAAAGTTAATGCATTTTTTTGCTCACTTGGAAACTGTTTGGGTATTGCTCCTCTTATCCTTCAAACAAAGAAGCCACAAGTGAAATAGGTAACTTCAATGATGCCACTTCTTACGAGTTCAGCATAGTACAAATCATATAAGGTCGTAATATTTGCAAAATGAAAGATATAAGTTTCATATGTGGACCTGCTACTCGACTTCTTATATGGTGACACATATATGTGTATGCGCTACCAGACCCCTAATGTAGCACACATATGCGCAGGTAAACTAATCGCAAGATAGCATTATGGCACATAAAGGAGAAATCATTAGTTTCTTCCTGTCTGTTCATACTATTTCTTTGATTGTTTTCTGTTTTCCTGTCACATGCAAATTGACTATCGAGCATTCCTCGATTCTAAAATAGCATTGTTGAGCATAGAGATAAATATTTGTTTTTGAACATAACTAGAGATAAATATTTGTTGAGAGAATTACGTATTCGGCACTGAAACAAATCAGACTTTCGTATTTGGCACTCAAAAATTCGAACTTTCTTGTCTAGCATCAAGTTGAAATTTCCTTACTTAGATGGCACTGCCGTCTATTTAGGCTAGACATCTGTTAGTTGACTGTGTTGACTATGTCAGTTTGTTTTCATGGAAACGAAAATGCCCCTACCCCTTTGCTTAATCGTACGCATTGTGCCTTCCCCCGACGCGGCACTCTGCTCGTGCAGTAATCTTCTTCACCGTAAAAAAAATGGAAACCTAGATCGATGGAACTTGCAGGAGGAGAGGACGAGGGGACGAGGAGGCATCGGCTGGCGGCGGGAAGGTCCGTCCGCGTGCGCCCTCACGCGTAGGACGCTGGCCGGCCGCGGCAGGTCGCGCGGCGGACCGGCGGTGGAGGCGGGGCGGCGGCAGCCATGGTGGAGATGCGGTGGTGGGGGAAGTTGCGGGTGCTCGCCTCCACGCAGGCGCTCCTCGACTAGCTTCCGGGGGACCACCCGCCGCTGCAGCCGCAGGAGCTGGTGCATCTTAGGGCCGGCGTCCTCCGCTTCTCCTCCGGTGCCGGCGCCGAGTCCCCCTGGCTCCATGAGCGCTGGCGGCGGCAAGCTTTATACGCTGGTGATGGGCTGCCCGACTGGCTGTTCGAGGCCACCAGCTTCAGCTCTCCCGTTGTACCCAACCTGGACCACTTCACCGACGCCTGCCGTGTGTTGTTCTGTGAGAGGAGAGGGCATGCAGGCAAGGTGCATGACTAAATGGCAGAGAAGTCAATCCCTGATTCCATATGGTTGCTTTCAGATTAATCTTGAATCCATTGTGCTTATCCTGTACTTGCTACTTTTTTGCTTAATAGTAATAAAAAGAAAGCTCCTATGACACCCTAATACTTAATTAATCGCCATATACACAGTTCTGAAATAAAATGCTGGAAAATCCTGTGTTGATATCATGCTGAGATCCTCACTATTTTTTTTATTATTTATTGTAGCATCCATTTTTCCCCTGAGGCTTACACATTAAAAGTTTCATTTTCATCTCAGATGTTGATTGCAGGAAGCGTTCTACTGAGAGTTCCTGATTCCTTGTTTTTAGTTCACAAGTTTATTTTTGATATTTATGACTTTCTTATTTGACAATCTGTCCGTCTATTATTTTCCTATTTGGCCCATGTATTTTTGCTACAAACAAGAGCATTCATGTCATTTTACCAGCCACTTAACATCGTTACTAGCCTAGATGGAGGGCAGTGCCATCTAGGGAAGGAAATTTCAACTTTGTGCCAAATAAGAAAGTTCGAATTTTTGAGTGCCAAATACAGAAGACTGATTTGTTTCGGTGCCAAATGCATAATTCTCTCATATTTGTTTCTTACTGCTTTTACAACAAGTTACTTAAATTGGCTCTAAAATTACATATTGTGCATAAAAATACAAATATTTGTTTCTTACAGCTTTTATGACAATTATTTAGCGAGTCTCTGTTTTCCTGTTTGACCTAAATCGAATCCCGGTCATTCTTCTGTTAAATTTATCATCTATTCAACCTCATGAGAAGTGCCTAAAATAGAATGAATTTAACACTATTCATCTGTCCGTATAGTCATGTTAAAATCGCTGTTAGTTTTTTTGGAAACCTTATCCAGACATATCAGTAATTTCTAAGTCCCCATCTGCATACACAGTAAAGCCTCAAAACCTGCAATTAGGTCATTATTTTATTTTCTTTAGGTTGAAGTTGAAACTTCTCTTTGACTCCAATTCTGACTTCCAATTTATATATGTTAGGCAAAATATCTTGACTGTCGTCTACAGAAAAAATGCAATTATAATGTATTCTGGAGCACATAGATAGATTAATGCTCTCCGCATCTATAGACCTAGTTATTAAATTAAAGCAGCAGATGTTTTAGGGCGTTAACACATTTCTTTAGTACAATAAACTTTCATGCTAGGTTGGTTAGGTGACCTGAGTTGGTAAAGTAAGCCAACTTATGCGAAAGGGCCTCTAGGTGAGTTGGTTAGGTGGCCTGAGTACCCCGTGGGAGCGAATTTTCAGGCTGGGGTTAAAAAAAATCCCCTCATCTGTCTCACGCCAAAGCACAAGTCTAAGGCCTGGTCCCGGTCCTGGTTGTTCTCACATGGGCTATGGTGCCGATGTGTATGGGTGGGACAGAGGTTAGGGGGTTTTCTCGACCTGCCCCTACAGGTCGAGTTTCTTTTGTGTGATAAAAAGATGAATGTTGTTTTGGTAAACAGTTACTTCTACTCTCCCTAGATGGCAAAATATTTTATAGACTTCCAAAGAGCCATTTCTCCATTATCAATCTGTAATACTTCATATCTCATTCTCATATTTTAAATAAACTATATAATGATGCATCCATGAAGAGAGCAGTAACAGTTAAACTGCATGCCTACCTTCTTCAGAAGGCAATGATTGCTCCGGTAGCGGTGAGGCCATCTCTTCTGAGCCTCCTCATCAGGCACTGCATCACCCACAAAGAAATAGGAACCATCCATGCTATCCACCATTTCAGAATCAGTGCAGTGAGTGTCCAATGGTTTATTCTCTGGAGCTGAGGTCGGTTTATCCTCCGGAGCTAAGGTCACTGTGATCATTGGTAGTTCACAGATTGAGCAACTACTGTTCTCTGCCCTCTTCAAACTCAATGAACATTTCCCTAAGGATATCCTGGGCTGCTCTGCCTTTGGAGGTTGAGATGATGCTGCCTCTACCTCTAGGGGCGTCCCATGGATCGCTTTGTTAGCGCTCATTAATCCAGAGTTGTGTAACACAGTATCCACTCTCTCCAAATTGGGCAAGCACTTCTCAGAAGCAAGCTTATGCTTCCTAGGAGGTATACTAGAACTGGCTTTATGCACAGCAGGCACACAATTCATCACTGGCGAAACAGCTGATACCCTGTTGGAATTCACCACCACCTTTGAGGATGATCTAGTCTTCCTTGGAGAAGACGACACTACTTTATTCTTCAAGGACCTTTTACTCACCACTGGTAAAGCCACCACAACATCGGTAGAGGAGCTGTGTATGGCAACAATCTCTGGTGATCCTTGCGGCTTGACCCCATCAGGCAAGTGAACTGGTTTTCCTGAAGCAACAGTGGTCTCCTCAAATAACCTAGCAGATACAGGTTGTTGGCTCCCTTCGCTAATGCTGCTCTGCTGAGAAACCACTAGGCGGTGCTTGGAAGCTCTAGATGATTCTATTTCCTGTTCCAAAGATGCGGCATTTGCTTTGGTCTTGATTGACACCACTTTATTCTTCAAGGACCTTTTACTCACCACTGGTAAAGCCACCACAACATTGGTAGAGGAGCTGTGTATGGCAATAATCTCTGGTGATTCTTGCAGCTTGACCCCATTGATCAAGTGAACTGGTTTTCTTGAAGCAACAGTGGTCTCCTCAAATAACCTAGCAGATACAGGTTGTTGGCTCCCTTCGCTAATACTGCCCTGCCGAGAAACCACTAGGCGGTGCTTGGAAGCTCTAGATGATTCTATTTCCTGTTCCAAAGATGTGGCATCTGCTTTGGTCTTGATTGCCACAATCCTTGGAGATCTTTGGAGCGGTGTGCCATCCCCAGTAGCGATATCTGACTTACACATATTGCAGTTAGCAGCATTGTCCCCAGGATGTTCCGTTGCAGCCATATCAATAACTGGCATGGATCCTGAGGGAACTTTCAGCAAGGAGGACCAATCGTTGGGACCGTCCTCTGCCCCCAAATCAGGGCGATCTGAAGAAGGCAGAGCCGGTGGCAACGGCACTGAATTGAGGGTGCACTCGAGAATTCCCTCTTCTAGTTTGGCTTCCGAAGAAGCCACTGCTTGCGGCAGCGCAGGCTCCCAGCCGGGGATCACCACAGGCGCACGCTCCTCTAAAGCCACCGGAATTGGGGAGCACGATGGCGACGGCACCGGTGAAGAAGAATCGGGGCCGCAATGAATCGGCGTGACCTCTAGCACGGCTCCCTGGGAAGTTGCCGTGGTGTTATCGGAGGCGGCGATCGAGAACTCGGAGAACCAGGCTGCCGGCGTGGGGTTCAGCAGCGTCGTCGTGCACGTGGCCGGGCCCTCGCCGGCGACGAACCCGGTGGACCTCCAGGGCGCGCCGTCCCAGGGCCCTTCCGCGTCGTCCACATCGGCCTCCGCCTCCGGGTCCGGGGCGGCGAATTCCGCGCCGACACCGAACTCCCTCGGCGGCGACCACATGGGCTCCAGCTCCGCTGGGTCGCCGAAGAGGAGCGACCATAGTGGCTCCAGCCCAGCGCTGAAACCCCCCGCCTCGTCGCCCTCCGCCCCGCCGTCGCCGCCCGCCGGAGAGCCCTCAGAGGCGGCGGCAGCGGGGCCTGTCGCCGGCAGCGAGGAGGGCAAGGCGGGGTCGGGGGGCGGGGGCTCGGGCTCCATTGAGCACGAGGGAGTGGGGACTGGACTGGACTGGACTGGATGACGGATGGAGATTGAGCAACCCCCGAGGAAGTTTGGTGAAGTCAATGGATGCGGCCAGTCGGCTGATGCGCTTCTTTGCTGTTTTCACGCACGTACGGCACGGCCACGGCTGGCTGACGCGCGAGACACTCCTGCTCTCGATCTCCGTGGCTGTGATCGGCTGAGGCATCGTTTAGATGCCAAAAATTTTGCTAAAATTTTCAGATTCTCCGTTACATTGAATCTTTGAACGCATGTATGAAGTATTAAATATAGATAAAAAATAAAACTAATTACACAGTTTAGACGAAATGGACGAGACAAATCTTTTAAGCCTAATTAGACTATGATTGGACAATATTTACCAAATAACAACGAAACTGCTACAGTAGCGTTTCGCTAAAAAATTTACCAACTAAACAGCCCCTGACTGTATCGTGAAGCTTGGTGCTCACGCTCATTCGCTGCGAGAGAAAAACACAGTTTTATGGTTAGCTGATTTTGGCTGATAAGCTTAAGTGAACACAGCAACGGTTACATATCTGCCCCACATGTAAGTGTCCATTCGATCCATTTTTAGCGTAGGGGTCCACAAATCTTTCTACTTTCTAGATTTATGCAACAATTGTGTTAGTTCTAGCTTCTAGCTCATGCTCTTGCGTCTCACGAAAGTGTCGTAAATTGTTACACCCTCCATATAACTTTTGTGTATGAAAGTGTTTTTAGCAATGATGAACGCGCTACGAAGGGAGATCTTTTATATCTGTAGGACGATCACGTCTCTTTGGAGTAGAACCTAAAACTAATGTGTTTATATATTCAGACCGGAAGGTTCTAAAATAGCCTCTAACAGTTTGGCAAAAACAACTCGGCCAATAGCAAGTTGGCAAAAACGCCTCCTCAACACGCAAATATACGCGCTCGTCGCTCGCGCGCATCCGGTGATTCCGTGACAGCTTGCTTGTGCCTCTCCTGAGCCTGTACATTTTGTCGAGTTGTCTGCTACTCCTAGCTAGTGCGTCTCGGTTTGTCTTGGCTGCTAGCTGGTGCATGTCGGCCGGCATTAGCTGCTGCGCTTTATCTGATTGATGCCGATGTTTCTTGTTTACTGCTGCTACTGATCCATGTCCCCTCGCTGCTGCTCTTTGACGACAAGCAAGCACATCCAGTAGAAGTATACGTACATGACACCAAATGAACATGTACGTACATGACACCAAATGAACATGTTTCCAGCTGGGACGGTGACCGGGAAAACAGATGGATCGCATAGGAAAAATTAGCTCATGGGCTTTCTTTTTTGGTTTTGCCAAGACAATAATAGCAAACTATTGGAGGGAGACTGTTTTTTATTTGGCATATAGTTTTGGGAGTTGACAAATCACAAGATTTGTCAAGTAGAAATTGACAAATTCTTAGAGATGCTTAAGCCTGTTAGGGAACCTATTTGTCGAGCCCAGTTTGTATTTTTCATCTAACAGTTATTTTCCTTTTTATTCTTTCGATATCATTCCTTTCTTTCAGTACGCCTAGGAGAAAATTCTTTCAATACCATCAAAATCTATATTTTTTCTTATATACCATTGAAAATTAGAGTTTGATCTCTTTGCCATTGATTTATAATTTTTGTTCCTTATATGCCATTGTCGTTACTTGAGTCTCCATCATGCATGCTGTAAGAACCATGGCCGCCTAGTCTCCCTGGCACTCAGCGCCTGTCGCCCGCCTAGCCTCGCACCCTCCTCCCTCGCACCTATTGCCACTAAGCGCTCGCCGCCCACGCATTCACAACCGTTGGGCTGTCCTCGCATGCGCGCCATCGTCGGCAGCAGGCAACATCGCCTTTGAAAGCCCTAGTTTGGTTGGATAATTGATGAAACTTAATGTATTAACCCTTGTCATTAAGTGTTATGATTGAGATAGGGTGGTACACATAAAGTGGTGGAGCTAGATGATGGTCACGGTGATGGAGGTGACCAAAAGAGATGATCAAGTGCTCCAACTTAGAAAAGAAGAAAGAGAAAAACAAAAAAACCAAGTGTTGATCAAGGCAAAGGTATCACATAGCTTTTTATTTTGACACTCAAAACACCATAGAGGATGTGAGTGTATTTAGGATCGATAGCCGTACTATTAAGAGGAGAAATCTTTCGCTAAACGGTTATCGAGTGCCACTAGGTGAAGTCATAATTGCATATGCATTAGGACCTAGTATGTTGACAAATTAACCCTTGAAAAATGCTTAGAAAAATACTAACACACGTGCACATGAGTTATACACATTATGGTTAGCAACTTAGAAGCAAGGGTGAAATGTTTGAAGTGATAGAGAAAGAAAAGGAGAAGGTTTTGCAGGACCGGACCCTAGTGTCAGGCCGACCGAACTCAAGAGGAGCAAGTCCGCTCACTAACCTTGGGTCTCGGCCAGCCTCAGTGGCTCGACCGGACCCTGCACGGAGGAAAGACCAGACCCGCTGTGGCGAGTCCGGTCATGGCGAGCAGAGAAGGCGCAGCTAGACTTGGTGATTGGACCCTGGTGGTGGTGCGCGACCGGACCTAGGGGGAACACTGTTCCCATGTCCGATCTTGGTGCAGTGGTGCGCACGGTGCTGAGCAGAAGGGACCGGACTCTGGGGCGCGTTCGGTCACGTTCGACAGAACGTGTCCGGTCGACAAAAATTGTCTCTGGATGCTTACTAGAATCGACTGGACGTCATGTGCTTGTGAGTCTGGTCGTTTCTTCGTCGAGTCCGGTCATTACTTAACCAAGCGCGAGAACGTTTAGTGACCATAAGGATCCTACGACTGTCTTTAAATGTAGGGACGCGTGGCAGTCATCCGAGGGCCAGACTCGGTCGATTAGACATTGGGATGCGTCCGATCAGCGGGTCCAGTCACGCCTGTGAGCTGCCAATGGCTCTTTGAGCCAAGGGGCTCTATAAATAGAAGAGGCACGGCTTGGGCTCACTTCCTTGCACATTTTCATCAGTGATACATCCTTGTGAGCTAAAGCAAACACCTCCCACTCATCTTCTCCATTGATTCATCATCAAAGTAAGATCAGGGGTGATTCCTAGTGCATTTACTTGAGTGATTGCATTATTGGCACTTGAGGATCGTTTTGGCTGCGGATTTCTTATTACTCTTGGTGGTTGCCGCCACCTAAACGACTTGGAGCAGCTCTCGGCGATCAGCACAAGTTGGTGATTGTTTGTGGCCATCCTGGTGGTGATTGTGAAGGGTTCTTGACCTTTTCCCAGCGGAGAGCCAAAAGGTACTATATTGGATTGCTCATGCCATTGAGTTACCCTCACTTTGGGTAGATTCTTGTAGCGCCCTGGTGTGGGCTTGGCGTGGTGCCAATTAGCTCGTGAACCACTAAGTGAACGGTCGACACAACGAGGACGTAGCTTGCTGGCAAGCAAGTGGACCTCGGGATAAATCTTGATGTCATCTCTTGGTGTTCATATTGTGATTGATTATCTCTTGCCACATGCAGTATAATCACCCTACTCATCTCTTGGGTATTACTTTGTTTTATACTTGTTGTAATTGAGTAGAGTAGCTCTCTTGCTAGCTTAGTTGAGTAGCTTATTTAGCCTCTCGTTAGTTGTTAGCTAGCTAGCTTAACTAGAGTAAGAGTAGTGACATAGCTTTTTGAGTGTGCCTAGAGATTGTATAGAACTAGAATTATGGTATAGGTGACTTGCAACCCTTGTAGAACTAGAGAAAAATTGCATTTCATCATTTAGGTATCTAATCCTTTGCTCTAGTCATTTTGTAGTTACTTTTTATAGGCTATTTACCCCTATAGCCATTTAGGACCTCCCCGTCTCCCGCACACTCGACACCACTGAGCGGTCAGCACCCGTGCGTGCCACGACCGTAGGCCACACTCGCCCATCGCCGGCCTCCCCCAATCTATCCGCCACCACCCGCGCATGCCACGAATGTCGGGCGACTCATCGTCCGTGCAAGCATGCTACGAACGCCAGGCCACGCTCACAATCCTGCCTCCTCGCCACCCGAGAGTGCCACGAACGCAGGGTCACGCTCGCCATCCGTGCCTACGCTCCATCGACAGCCTCCCTTGCTCTATCCGCCACCGCCCACACATGCCGCGAATGTCCGGCCGCACTCACCATTGGCACATGCGCTCCTCGAATGCCAGGCCACACTGGTAGTCTATGCACATGCGCCATGGCCAGCCTCCCTCACACTCAATGCCATCGATTACTCGTCGCCCACGCGTGCCGTGCCATGAGTCCATGACCGCATGGCCGCGCTCGCTATCCGTCCATGCCATGAGTCCATGACAGTGCAGAAGCGGGTTAACAACGGTCTAGAGGTGGTGGAGGAAGCCAAAGACGTGCATGAGAAGGACCTACTGGGAGAGAACGAGCGGTATGAGGGCACGCTGATGTGACCGTAGGGGGGGGGGGGGTTCGGAGTGGCTGTAGCCTGTAGGGCATGGTCATGCTCGCATATTCGACCTACAGGACCCCAAACTCTATGCACGGAATCGAGGTGCACGAGGCCAGATCGAGTGGAAAGGGTAGAAATCGAGAGGGGGTGCATGCAGGCAGATCAACCATGCAGAGTGCCGACTTGAGTTTGGGGAGAGGTGGATTTTTGGATTAAAAACTCTTGTTTTGATAAATAATGCCAAGGGTAAAAATAGGAGTCTTTTGCTCGTATCCCATTATAAAAGATGGTCGTGAGCTACAAGCCACTAAAAAGTTCGAGCGCACCCAGGTGCCACTGGCTGAAACTTTTTTTTGTCACATAAGCCATTATATCCCCCTTCTGTTAGGTTTCCACCGTTTGACAGCCATGACATGTGAGCCTAGCAGGTGACAATGTCCAAAATACCCTTCTCTCACAACCCTGTCCTCTCACTTCTTTCTCTCCCTGCCTGGTGGGGCCAAGTTGTAAGTGACCCAGGCACCCGATGGCTGGAAGAGCACGACAACGTAAGGGGAGCGCGATCGGCACCTCATCAGAGATGATGTTTGGGGTGCTGGAGTTGACACTCGCAAAGGGGGCACGCAGCCCGGGGGAGCTCGTCCAGCGCCGTTGCAGTGGCCGAGGCAGAGCTTATTGCCCGCGCGCCGTCGCGGTGGCCAAGGCGGAGCTCGCCCGCGGTGGCTGGGGCAGAGCTCGCCCGTGTGCCGTTGTAGTAGCCGGGGCAGAGCTCGCCTGGTCTCACGCGCTGCCGCCATCAAGCCATGGTCGCCTCCCTTGCCGAACGCTGCTGCCGAAAGGGCGAGCTCCCAATCGAGTGCCGCCGCCGCCGCTGTGCGCCTGCCCCGTCATCACGGTGCCTCCGCTCGGCGCGTAGCCAGGCACGCGCCCCCGCCACAGACGTCGTGCATGCGACCCAGCTGCCACTATGCAGCCTGCCGTCGTTGCCGCACGAGACTGGCCCGCGCAGCCTCCGCTGCTCCATGCGTGCAGGATTTAGGAAGAGAGTGGGAGGGAGACGGGAAAATGGACGCGACATGGGAGATATGAAGTGGCGCCTCCATGGACGGCCTTCAGAAATACTTCCTTGAGATATACTTGAATACTCTTTTCCTTTAGAAAAATAAATTTAAAATATCTGAAAAACACTTATACTGGCAATGGACCTCCACCATTCATCTCTGGATCTGTGACCAAGATTAAAAGATCCCATGCACTTATACTAGTAGAACCGAGGGTAGATTAGACTTTTTCCAACACAGTTTGACACCATTAGATGAAAAATTGGACGAAATGGCTTGTGTGACAAAAAAGTTCCAGAAAGTGGCACATAGGTGCGCTTGAACTTTTTAGTGGCACGTAGGTCACGACCATTTTTTATAATGGTACATAGGTAAAGATAGAAGATATATATAGTAGCTCACAAGTTTTTAACGATGGGACCCTTAAAACTCATGGCAATGGCACACCAGGGATTCAAAATCTATATTGTTAGCAACAAGGAAATCCATATTTTCAAGTGGCATATAAGGAATGATTTTAAGTTTTGATGGCATTGAGGAAATTTTCTCGAGTCCTAGTGTAACTGCCCCTCTATGTTTTTTAAAGGTGAAAACTATGGGGGAGTTTCCCACTGTATGTCAATTTTTTATTAAAAGGGTGTAAATACATACTTACAAAGTACAGGGTGGGGACACAAACATTGGCTAAAAGCATCTAGCCAAAAACAAAAAAAGAAGACCTAACATCTTCCTTGAAGTGAGCTGACTGAAGGATACACTATGTTTTGGAGTTGCAGAACCAAGTGTTGTGACTTAAACAATCAAGATGCCCAAGAGACGAGATGAATTGGGCTAATCTAAATTTCTCACAAAATTAAAACCTAACACTTAGCTCATTTAACCCCTTTTGCCTAATAGTGTTTCTATAATAAATACGAGCTTATAATACTTAGTTCATTTCATACGACATAGAGTCTTGAAAATTATTTATTACAATACTAGAGTTCAGAGTGCGATAATTAAATAGCAGAATTTAAAATAAACATCTAGCAGAAACAATACAAGGATCTGTTTGTGCCCATCAGAAGAATCCTCCACACAAGAGCTAACTCCTCAAGCTGCACCCGCAACAAGGGTAAATAAACCATGAGTACACAATGTACTCGCAAGACTTACCTGACTAGTGGAAATATATTTCCCGACTCTAAAGGATATGATAGGCTATATGGCTTGTGTTTTATTTGGTTTTACGTAAAGCATTACTAGCATTTCGTCCTTAAAATAAAGTTTCATTAGCAGTCAAGATTAGTTTATTATCCAACCATTCTATGTAAGCATCTGTTCTTTCAAGCAAGAGTTGAGCAATCAGAACTATTTTTACTATATTTCATGTTCCAGTTCTTGCTACGGTGCTAGACCATAGCCAAGTCGCACCATCACGTAGAAACGGCGATTCGCGAATCAATGTAGCCCAGCTAGGTACCTCGAAAATACACGTCTCGCTTGTACCCTAGGCACAAATGAGACAAACCCATTCCACTCTTGTCGAGGGGTCCAGGTCGCTGTCCAAACTTGGACTCCAAGCTCCCACACTTGAGACCCCATCCCAGTGCAGTGCTTAGACTTGCACCTTTCCCCGTCTCCAATCAGTCGGTCCAGAAAGAGCCAAAACCCACGACAAGAGAGTAACGAGCCTTCCCGCTCCCATAAGCAAGTATGTGCTCGAGATAATAAATCTGTGACCTGACTACTCTCCACAGCAACAGACGGTCGTCAATCGACACAGATAGGGAAAACAGTGCAACTAAGCTATGTCCCGTGGTCACGGGACACAACCTGTTACACCCATCAATACCCATACCATATCCCTGTCTGGTCACCATTTTCCTTAACATCATTTTATCATGAGAGTAATAATTATCACCTATTGTGAGTAACAGTACTCACGCTACCCATAAACCTAAGCACAGCAGCTACTCGATCTTGTACTAGTAAGACTCTTAGGTAGATAAATATATATGCATGTGGTTTCCATAAACTTCTGCAACGTAAATGCACAACATATATATATATATATATATATATATATATATATATATATATATATATATATATATATATATATATATATATATATATATATATATATATATATATATATATATAGACACGGTGATTATAAAAAATAATGATCATACATCGGGCCTTGCATTGGGCAGGCGTGGTGTCATCAAAGTCAGTCAGCGGCTCCTGGGTCTCCTGCACGAGGACCTCCTCCTCGTGCTCCTTCATGATCTCCTCGTACTCATGATCGCCAATGGTCACGATCTCCGCCAATTCATTCTCTATATGCATGTGAGGATGATGCAATAATTAAAATGCAAGCAAACACTGCTAAAATAAAACAAGTACAATACCAACAAGCTAACTAGTTTAACCATATTACTAATTAGCAGGCTATTACCACGAACAAGTGAGAAACCAATTTTCAAAAAGCTATAAATATTATATTTATGCTAATAATTAGCTGAGAGCAAGATCAATTTAATATTTATTCATAGTACTTATCTTGGGGCTACAAAAATCACAGTGAACACCTAATAATATCATGAACTTATCGTGAAATTTTTAGGGTCAACACCATCACCATTTTATCACCATAAATCCTACAAGTTATATCCCAATAATAGTAAACATCTCAAATTAATTAAAGAACTCCCGAAAACATTATGAGAGTATGTTAACATGTCATACCATTAGATAGATCATGATTTTAGGAACCCAACAAAATTGGTTTCACCATTTTTGATAGATACATAAATTGATATTGAATTTATAAGCTCATGGCATTTTCAGAAAAAAGGTAACTAATTTAATTCACGAGGAAATAAATTCAAATGAGCTCTAGAAAATAAGAAAATGGTATGGATGGATAGGTCCTAATTTTAGATGAATTTAGAAAGAAGAAGCGATGGAATCGAAGGTCTTATGATAGAAATATAAATCTTGCAAGGTGGCTGTTAAATAATCTTTGAAAAATTAAAAGGGATTAATTAGTTCATGGCTTGATCTCCCACGACGTGCACATGGTTGTAATGGTGGTGCCCTGGTCTTTACGTGTCAATAGGGCTGGTCAAGGAGGAGACTTGAGTGGGTCTTTAATCAAAGAAATAATGGAGTAGACTATGGATCAAGGGGATAATAGAGAAGGAGATCACGGTTAGGGAAATAATGGAGAATAACGGGGTCCTTGCAGGCTAGCTACCTCGGCCGATTGCAGCCCAGGGAGGAAGATCGACGGAGCGCAGCTTCCTGAGCAAGAACAGAGGAACTCGATTTGGAGAGTAAGATGGTGAGCGGTGGAGCGGGACAGCTCAGCGAGATCTGCGTGATGGGAGGGTTGTGCGGCTTGTCCTTTATAGGTAGGAGACGCGGGGCTGGAGGTGGAGCTGGCACTAGAAAGGACGTTCAGCGTGCGCGACACACTATGGTAGCGGCAGCGCGACGTGCGCTAATCAATTTTGCAGCGCGCGGGTGACAGCATTTTCTTTGGGTAAACAGTGTTTTCTGTGACAAACAGTGTTTTCTATGTGCTAGTTTAAATTCTGGTGTAGTGCTCAGCGCGATGTGTAGGCAGGGCGACATTGATTTTGCAGAGCGCGGTGGCTAATCATACAGTAACTAACGCGTATACTGTGCGTGGTGTCTGCTGCTGCCGCGGTAGGTCGTTGCCGTGCGCGTGCAACACGCTAGTTGCCTAACTTGCCATGCACGGTGAAGTAATGGTAGAGCGGTGAAATAACAGAAGCTGTCGGCGACCGAGCTCCGCGGGTTGCGTGGCTAAGCAGAGCAATGTGCCATGTGCGCGCTCCGGGGATTAGGAAGAAAACGAATAGTGAGAGCTGTAGTTAGAGAATATTTTGACAAGGGATGAGTTAGAGCTCAAATTGAGAATTAGTTTAGAAATAATTTTTGAAAATAATTTTAATTCACATGATTTATTTATTTGGATTTTTGGGATGTTACACATTTTTACGGAACAACAAGATTGAGCAACACACCAAACATGCAATGAAGGATAATTATGATGCTCATGACATGATTAAGCATTTTAATTAGTGCTTAACACCGTGGGTGTTACAGTGGTGTGGATAGATAGTAGTCTGTTTAGCGGGCCAAATACCAGGCCATGTCTATTTAGCGGGCTGGTTCGTGCCACCCGACATGCCTAAACAGCGGCCCAAGCATGGCCCTATGCATCAGGTTGGGCCAGCCCTGGCTTGCTCAACATCGGGCTGGGCCGTGCTCAGGCTGGTCCAAAATTACAGGCCTCGTGCCAGGTTGCCGGGCCTCGTCCTGCATGCCCATATATACGCACAAGAGTTTTGCAACCTAGCTCTAATCCTACACTAGAATAAATTCTAGTAATGTAAAGACATGGAAGTAATTGCAAATATAAATGCTTAATGTAAAGAGAGGGATAGGAATATAGTGATGTTTTTTAAGGTATTAGAGAGTCGGCACTCCCACTAGTTCTTATTGGAGCATTCGCGCAAGGGTATAGCTCCCCTTTGATCCAAGCAAAGACCAAATGCTCTCTATGGGTTGATTTTTTGCCACTCCGTCATGGTGAATCGTCTACAACCGCTCACAACATCACTTGGACCTCCCACAATCACCACTGAGAAATCACCAAGCTTCTAATTACCACCAAGCCATATAGGTGATGTCGATCACCAAGAATAACAAGCACAAACTCTCACTTGATCTAACCAAGCCTATAAGAAGAGTGGATACATATTTGCTACTCTCTAAGCACTAATGGAGTCCTTAATCTTGAATTAGCAAATGCAAATCACTCCAATAGACTCTCTCTTGGACACACAAGGGTGTAGGTGGAACTTTAGAATGCCAAGAGACCCTCAATGCATGAGATAGGGGTATTTATGGCCCAAAGCCAAGGAACTAGTCGTTGCCCTACTACTCACACAAACATGAGCAGGTGCAGTCTTAGTCTCGGCATCGGACACGTCTAGTGAGGCCCCAATGACTAGTTGTCAAAACTAACCGTTTAGAGTACGACATGTCAGGTGCACCCGTCCGGTGCACACTAGATAGCACCGGTGAATGCTAAGCCACAAAGTCCCACTTGCGACCCTCTCTGGTATGTAGAATGGTGCAGTGCACCAGTCCGGTGAGTGCATTGGTGTTGTGCCAGCCCTTGCCACTCCATGGGACTACCTGTCTGGTGCACTAGGTTCGGTGCACACCAAACACCAATTTGTTGGCCCTGATTTTCAATAGAAAACTAGAACATGGTGCAAGTCCAGTTCATGCCCAGCACAACCAACTCATCCAATTCAGACACTCTTTGAGTTGTGTTTCAATTCCAATCCATCTAGGGCTTCATCTGAGCTACCCAGCGCTAGTTTTCACAAGTGTGCATCACATCCACTCACTAGACTCAACTAGGTCAAGCTACCCGTTCATACACCCCTTTATAGTATGACCAAAAGAGAAACAAGGATCCTATCACTACTCTAAGTGTCCCTCAACACCATTTACACTTAGAACTAGTTGATCCTTATTACTCTTTGCACTTATTCTATGAAAACCAAAACGAATACCTTCAATAAGGGCATGAAAACCATGATTGTCCATCAACTAATCATCATTGTGACCTCACTAAAGTAATGCCACTGCAAAACACACATTAGTCACAATGATTGTTGTTGGGTATCTTAACAACCTACAAAGAAATCCACAAGCATACTCCATGTTCCTAAAGGAAATCGTTTTTAGGTTGTCTTAAGTCAAACATTTTAAACTTTGACTACAAATAAATTCTTTTGGGTTGAGTTTGAAAAATATGAAAGTGATGTAAGTAGATTCATCTCGAAATGTTGTTTTATAAAATGTTGGCTATATTTTATTAATTTTTAGCAAAAAGTAGTGGTCAAAGTTGTTTTTGGAGACTGTGTCTGTGTCCAAAACAACTTCCTTAGGGACATGGAGGGAGTAGCTTTCACTAGGGTGTATTTCAAGGTTTTATCGAATCCACAAGGAACATGACTGTTTTATCTAAGGTTTACATCCAAGGACTAGGGGAAGCTTGCGTGCTTCTTGATACCTCAGTAAAAATACTGGTGCCATCGATAGGATTGCATCTCTACCTCATCTTTAGCTTCCGCACTTACATTGTAATCTTGGTTGTGTGCTTTACCTTTTCTAACTTAGTTTATAGAGAACCTAGGTTGCATAACTCTTTTACGGTAGAGATAGCAACACACCTAGTAAAATCATAGTTGCACATTTAGATAGTTTACTTAATTGCATAGGTTTTGTTAAGGTTGGAATTAGAGACCATAGTTAGAAATAAAAATTTATGTTGCCTAATTGAAACCCCCTCTTAGGTGTCATGGTTCATAGAAGTAGTATAAGATCTAGTTGGCTTATTTGGACCTTTGGCTTCACTGCCATTTGAGCCAATGCTATTTAGAGAGGGAAGGATGTATAGCTCTAGGCCTTTGCACTTTGACCGCACTAATTTCCCCTACTATAGTGCTAGAATGGCTTGCTACCTTGAGACGGTAGATTTGGGTGTTTGGAGAGTCACTCACGATGGGATGAAACCCCTAACAAATCCTGAGAAACCGACCATGAGTGATGAAAAAGAAATTCATCTAAATGTGAGAGCTAAAATTGAATCTTTAAGCATGAAAATTTTTAACCAAGTATTCACCTTAAAAAGTGCAAATGAAATTTCGTGAAAAATTGCATGAGTTCCATGTTGGCACAAGTAATGTCCATGAGCAAAATCATTGCCTAGCTAAACGGAGTTATGATTCCTTTAGAATGAATGAAAATAAGCTTGTTCATGATATGATTCTCATTTGAATTTAATTATCAATGAGCTCAATTCTATAGGATTAACAAAGCTAGGTGATGCAGACATTGTGAGGAAGATCATCTACGTGCTACCACATAACAAGTATGCAAGCATCATCAACATTCTTCACAACATGGAGGACTGAGCAATATGACCCCGACCATTGTCATTGGCAAGCTAGTGGCATTTGAGATGTCATGGAAGATGGGTCAAGAAGAAGGCACCTCATCAAGCAAAGGCGCTGCTCTCACATGTGATGTGTGCAAGAAGATGAAGGGCAAGCAAGTTGAGTCAAGCTCAAGCTCCTCAAGTGAAGAAGAAGAAGAAGATGAGGATGACCATGAAGAATCAAGTGATGCTCAAGCCTCCACCTCCTCGAACATTGATGAAGATACAATCAAGGTACTTGAGAATGTGGTGAAGAATATTCACAAGTTGAATGTCAAGGGTGTGCCCATCCAAATTGAAGATTGCCTTTCACCAACCAAAGAAGAGAGCAAAGAAACAAAGGGTGCTATGGATGCGGCGAGAGAGGGCATATTGTGGAAGATTGTCCAAACAAGCCCACACCCAAGAACAAGAAGGCAAGAAAAGCAAAAGGCCAAGCCCTCACAACAATCAAGACTTAGGATGGTTCATCATGATGATGAAGCCCAACACAAGAGGCGCAGCGACAAGTCATCATCAAGTTCTTCACACATATGCCTTATGGCATGAGGTAACAAAAGCTCAAGTGAAAATGAGAATGATGATGATCTACCTTATCTTAATGAACTTGTGAAAGCTAATGTCGAATATGCTAAGCTTTGCACTAGCCAACAAAATAAAAATAAAAGAAGTAAAAGAAAAAAATTGATAGCTCACAAAAAGACTATAAATTTTTGCTTGAACAATATGAAACTTTTCCAAATCTTAATGCTGAGCTATCTAATAAAATTGAGCAACATGAAGCTAGTGCAAACACATCTATGGATCTACCGATGAGCAAGTAATAAAGAAAAATGACAAGTTAAAATCAAAGTTAGTTAGGTCACAAGAAGTTTATGAAAGTTTGCTTGCTAAAATGGAAACCCTTTGCAAACATAATGATGAGATAGCTAATAAAGTTGCAAATCTTGAGGCTATCGGTACAACCCCCACCAAGGCACCTAAAAAGAAAAGTTCAATCTTTGACTTGCCTAAAAATAATGACTCTACTTCTTGCGATCATTTATTTAAATTGGACTCACCCCTTTGTGACCAATTTTGTTTTAAAATGTGATTGTAGAAACATGTACACAAGAAGTCATAATGGAGAATGAGCAACTCAAGCAAGAAGTTGCTCGCCTCACCAAGGACTTGATCCAAGTACAAGGCAAGATGGACCAAGCATAACCTCTTCAAGATAACACCATCAAGAGAGTGAAGAAGCTTGATGAGGGAGCAACTGTGGTTTGCTATGTGTGCCACAGGGAAGGCCTCAAGGCCTATGAGTGCAAGGTGAAGAATTGGTGAGAAAGGAAGAAAAACAAAAATAAAAAGCAAACAAGCAAGCTCTCCAACACCTACACCGATAAGGTGAACAAGAAGGCCTCCACACCTTATCTTTGAAGAAGAAAAAGAATGACAAGGTAGTGGCCATAAAGGTGAACAAGCAAGCTAACACAAATGGGGCCAAACACATTTGGGTGCCAAGGTGATTATTTCCAACATGAAGAGCACCAAGAAGGTTTGGATCCCAAAGGGGAAATAAGAAGTCTAGTGGACTTTGGGGAAATTGGAGGCTTAGCAAAGTTTGGGTGCATATCATGGGGTGCATCGCATTGGATCATGCCATTGCCAAGTGGGTTAGTGTTGACTAAATATCGTCGGCAGTCCACTGAGGGGTATGCCCATGATGGTAGTTGTGTGGTAGAGGTGCGTGTGATCACGAACTAGATGGTAACACAAGCATAAGAACATAAGATTTAGAGAGATTCAGGCTGTCAATGTGACGTAAAACCCTACGTCTCGTGTTCTGATAGATTGTATTGAGATATCTAGGATGCTGACCAGGGGACCCCTGCCCCTCCTTATATACTCTTGAGAGGTAGAGTTACAAGAAAAATATCCTAGTCGGTTACATGGTAGGTATTCTATTTAGATTACAATATCTATAAGAGTCCTAATAAATCAAATCTTCCATGATCTTTGTGGGCTAGACCATCCCTGATGGTGCGACCCATGTCTTGCACCGTGGGTACCCGAGATCGTACCCTCCACAGCTAGTCCCCGAGCGCCATGTATCCACTTCGTGACAATGTATTGTTCAAGTTCGAGAAGTCCAGCATGAAGTCAATTAGTCTGACTGACAACCTAGGCAGTGAAAATTGAAGCCGACCAGTTTAACTAGTGACCAGAGCGATAAAAAATGGATGCTAACCAGTTTAACTGATGAGCAGACTAGTGAAAATGACTGTCGACTAGTTTAACTGGTTAGCAGACTTCAGACTTAGCCAAGTAAGGTTCGCCAATAGGATGTAAGGGGCTCAAGATTAATTTTGAAAATTCTTCACCTCAGATGAAGTATAGCCACTTAGACTCCGTTTGCGAGGTCGGATGATTATCATCCATGACTTAGTCAATAAGGAGGATAAATCAGGAAAAACACACTACATTTACCGCTAGGTGAAGTGTAGCCACTTAGTCCCCGAGCATGATAAAAGATGAAGAATAAATCTTGTAGCAGGGTCAGAGAAATTGAATCCAAATATTTTCGAAGATCAAAGAAATGAAATGTGCTTAGGACGGCCCGACGAAGCTGCTGGTGTCCATCGTGTGGCCTCGATCCAACCCGAGTAAGGTGATATGGATAGTCTGTCATAAGGCATCAGGTGGGCAGTCTCCTCACCGGAGACCCCGTATGACCCCCACCTTGGAACTCCCAAATCACTGCAACAAGGATCAGAGGAAAACTAGCAGATGTGAACTGACTGATGAGACATAGAAAATCCGACCGCCAAGGGAGTACCCAGCTTAGTTGGTGACTCTTGCAAGAAGAATCCAAACACCGAGGAGTCCCCACCTTAGTTGGCAACGGTTGCACAAAGAATCCAAGCACCGAGGAGTCTCTAGCTTAGCTGGTGATGCTTGCATGAAGAATCTGAACGCCGAGGAGTCCCCAACTTAGCTGGTGGGTCCCTAGCGTAGCTGACGATGAAGCCCAAGTAACGAACAATCCGACCAGCTGATCGGTGAAGAAGCAAGCACCGAGCAGTCCATCTAACTGATCGGCGACGAAGTGAGCGTTGAGTAGAAGTGAGCGCCAAATAGTTCAACCAACTGGTTGGCAACGAAGTCTATGAACCTAGCAGTCTGACCAGTTGATCGATGGAGAAGTTCAACTACAAGGTAGTGCGACCATCCGTACGATGATCCTTTTGTCCTTCCCAGGTGATCCAATCTCCAAGCATAAAAAATAAGCTCATTGACTGAACCAGGCCCCTGCAATACAAATATGTAGAACGGGTAGTACATAATGTAAAAATAAAACATATGAACTCGGTGATGAAGGCGGCAGAGCAAAATTGATAAACATTATGTTTGTTTAGAGTTTGTTCATATTTTAAATATGAGTAATTTCCTTCTGGTTAGTCCTTTATCGCATCACCAGCCCTGACTAGCCCATAACCCCATAGCGTAGAGTGACTGGCACCCGTGTATGCATAAGAGAAAGGGTGCCGCCAATGAGCCGCTACTGACTATCCATAACGTAGAGCGTGGCTCGTCCATGTTGTTGGTACAAATTAACACACGCAGATACATCCGTAAGCACACGGATACTATTGTAGCTTTTGTCTGGAGGTATTAAATAGCATATCCACAGGGAACCATGTGAGGCTAACTATGGTCCAACTTATCTCGGAGCAGCAACAAGACTTAAGAAAGTCGAGAGTGTAGAGGAGATCACTAAGGTGTTCGAATTCTAATCTAGGTAAGCTATACCTTCTATTGTTCTATCTGGGGAGATGTCTTATAAGGAACAAATGTAGAGTTTCTTTCCTACAAGCAACTAAAAGCCCTGCTAGTCCTATTAACGGGAGGTGTACTACAGAGGATTCAACGAAGCTATAAAATTCACCTTCATGGGCTACCACTAATCCAAAAAATAGGGTGCATCCATGATTAACCTAAGTCTAAGCACCACACTTACACTTAACAATAATACTCTACTCCCTCTAGAACAGGAATAAAGCACTCAAAAGAGTCACAAACTAGAAGAACAATATAAACAAGATGCTTACTTAAAGTAGAAGTTGATTACCAGAGAAATCTCAGACGTAGGTTAACTTTCGCCAAGGTACAAGCCATAGAGAGAGAGAGAGCACCGATAGGCCAACACCTCCTCCAAACTCTTTCCTCCTCTCTTCTCTCTATTTCTGAAGACTAGATCCTAATGAGGACTAATCTTCTCTTGATAGCTGGCTCTGAGAGGTAGATCCTTTCATGGGACCCCTCTCAATTGATCCTAACTAGAGAATATGAATTAGGGTTTTAGGAGAGCTCTAGGGAGGGGGGGTACAAGGATGTTTATGTAGGCCGAAGCATCCACCGTGAGCCCTCGGATCAAACCGACTTAAGGAATGGCATAGATGCAATCCTAGGAGGCGATGGAGAAACCTTCTAGAAGCGGGCTGACAGCAGAGCCCACAGGAGGCTAGGTGGCACCATGGTGGGGCCAGGCGGCACCACCTGGCAGCCTCCTAGGGTCTACCTCGGGGGTTGTCTCCTGGAGTCTTCTAGAGTTTGTTTCGTGGTGGATTTGCATAATTAAGTCTTACATGTAGGTCCTCCTTGACGATTTTCTGGATATACCCTGTAGAAATCATAGATTCACCAAAACTCATAGAATTTGTTAGTTTAAGTCCCTAGACCTATGTTGGTGATCTCATTTATGTCCTTATGCATGTTATGTTGATGGTTTAATATGGTTGTTAACTACCGTCAGCAAGCTCTCCCAAGCTTAACCTTTGCTAGTCCCTTAGCAAAGTTAAACTTAGCAATGGATAAGGAGTTGCTACAATATTTTCATGCCTCAAAAATACACATGCGTTGAATCAAAATTTCTCCTTTAGATTAGAATAAACTGATTTGACTTTCAAACTTACCCATATTACCTTTAACCATGGGGCTTCTTAGCCTTCACCTGGGTCTTGAGCAATTGAAAGACAGAACAATCAAGTCAAACACTATGTCCCAGGTTCTTTGTTTCACCATTGTTCTAGAGTTTTTATAAGTTTTCAAAATAAAACTCAGAGATTCTATTGTATGACACTCAAGTCTCTCAATATATGTGATATTTGTGGATCCTCACCAAGGCAATAAAGATGTTATGCCTTTTCGCTTCCTACTACTAAGGCTTATGTGGAGTTCATAGGTAGGGAGAAAGCTAGGACATACTTGCAAAGCATATATTGTAAAGTCAAACAATGGATCCAAAGAGAGTTAAGTCATACAATCAAATCAAGATGTGCATGTGTGTAGATATATGGTGGCTAACCTAATTCTACTTTGCTCCTTGAAAACATATCTCTCTTTTGAATTTTTGAAACACTTGCTAGAGAGCAGGGGCTATTTTATTCATCTCTTTTTTTAGGCGGGCATCTAAGTACCCATTGTTTTAGATATCTCAGACACTTGTTCATTTTTTCTCAACTCTTTTTTCTTTCTTCTTTTTCTTCTTTTTTTTCATGAATAACTTTTGCATAGCCCCATGCCTCTTTTCTGCAACAGAACTTTAGAAAGATAGCAACAAGAACTTGGAACATTTATTTGGGAGATATCCTATATAGAATATTTTTTTTGTGTTCACTCCTAGTGTAGGAGTAGAACATTTTTGGGTGGATCTAGATGGAAAGCATGTTTTTGCGCCTACCCCCCAGTGTAGGAGTAGTGCATATATAGGTGGTGTGTACGTGATCTTGATTTTAAGAGCATGACAAATCTCTCATAAGGCATCAACAAAGCTTGACAAAACTCAATGCAAAAGTAAGCAGCATATATATGGAAGTTTTTCTAGCCTAAATAACATGTATGGCTCTGGTGGGAATTCAAGCTTTGTCATACAGAAACTCATCATGTAGTATTTTTATGTTTTTTTAAAAGTAAATCTCCAGAACTTAAGTGTCACATGGAATAAGATAAACAGTAGCTCAGACCTTCTCATATCATATCCGTCAATTACCTAGACTTAGATCAAACATATGCTACCCACGAGTTTCAAGTTTAAAGTAAATCCCTATATCAAAACAATCTTATCCAAAACTCGGGAGAATTAAAGGCTGAAAACTAGGTACTTGTTGGTATAAATTAAATGCACACAAGTTATAAGGTATCCGCAAGCACACAGATAAATCTATCCCATTGTAGCACTTCACTAAGATAATCCCGGTTTTAATATCGAACCTAGAGGAACAGTATGTGAGTGTGTTCTAACTAGCTGGTCTATAAACTTAATCTAAATTCACAATCAACGTCAGACAATAAAAGGGGAATAAAGAAGACTACTAAGGACTGTCTAGTTCTAATCTCGATAAACTTTGTCAACTAAAGCTCGATTCATGGGCGATGTCTCCCATGGGATAAAATCAGAGTTCCTTCCCTACAAACACCAATTGGCCTACCAAATCATATCGATAGGAGATGGACTGCAAAAGACTCAACGCAGCTGTCACCTACGTGATCTACCACCTTTCGGTCAATTAGGGGATATTCACAAGTAACCGTAGTCTAAGCACCACGCTTACACTATGAATACTACTTCAATCAAGGAGCTACCAAGATCAAAGCACTCAAAAGAGAGTTGCAAACTTGAAGAATAATAGAGACAAATTGCTTACTTATTACCAAAGAATCTCAGAAGCAAGCTCTAGAAAAACTTGATCTTATAGAATACAGTAGAAGAGATCATCGACAGGCCAGAACTCCTTCAGAACTCTACTCTTGCACTCTATCTCTCTCTATCTCTAACTAAGACTAAATCCTATAGAGGACTAATCTTCTCTTGATTGCTGGTCTAGATCCTGATGGAATAGGAATTAGGGTTTCTGGCTCTAGATCTGACTTGACTTCAGGGGGGAGGTTCTGCCCTTTATTTATAGCCTAAGAGGTTGAATATGAGCCCTTGGATCAAACCGACTTCACGTATGGCTGAGATGCATCCTTGGAGGCGGTGGAAGAATACTGCATAAGCTCATGGTGGCTTCCCACCACAGGGGGCCGGGTGGCATAGGGGTGGGGTCGGCTGGCCCCACATGGTAGGCTCTCAAGCCCTGCCTCAGTGTGGAGTCCTCTGGTGTCCTCTGAAACCTTCCCGTGTATACACCATAAAATTATCCCGCAATATCTTTTGATATTTAGGTCCTCTTTGGCGGTTTTCTGTGTAAATCCTACAGAAAATATAAATTCACCAAAACTCATGGAAACTATCAGTAATAACCTCCTAATCTATAGTATTTATCCATTTTGATTATTTATGAAAGAAAGGTTGATGGTTCATGATATACTTTAACTACCCTCAACAAGCTCCCCCACACTTAGGCTTTTACTCGTCCTCGAGAAAAGGATGGATTACTTAAGACATAACTTCAAAACAAAGCATCAACATAAGACCGTTCCTAGTCATGCATGTACTAGAGAATTCAAAGTGTCTACCATGAAGCTTTAGGTGGTTGAAGAACAAAACAACGTGAAACAAATCACCTTTATTCTTTCAGTTGAGTTAATCGGAGAAACAGTTGAGATTTTGAAAAAAAAACAAAAACATAGCTTACCTTCTCCTTTTGTAGTACTCTCAAATCTCTGATATATCTAGTATTTTTGGATCCTTACCAAGGCATAAATGACATTGCCTTCTTTCTTCCTATGTCTAAAAGCTTATGTGGATCTCAGGTAGGTACAAAAATATGAAAGCATACTTGTATTGCATATATTGTAAAGTCAAAACAAGAATCCAAGGAAAAAGTGCCATACTCTTAGATCAAGTTGTGTTTGTGTGTGGAATATATAGTGGCTAATCTTAATTCTATTATGCTCCTTGAAACATGTCTCTCTTATTCAACACTTGACAACTTTTGCTAGAGTATGGGCTATCTCTTTTCTTTTTTTAAAGGGCATCTAAGTACTCATTGTTTTAGATATTTGGACACTTGTCCATTTTTCCTATACTTTTCTTTTTGCATAGCCACATATCTCTTTCTGCAATTGGAAAATTTCAAGAAAGACATTTGCAAGAACTTGGAGCATTTATTCCTAACAAATATTTTTGTGTCTTCTCCCAGTGTAGGAGTAAAACATTTTTGGTGGATGGAAAACATGTGATTGTGTACTCCCAGTGTAGGAGCAGTAGAAAATATGTGGAGTGTACGTGATCTTGATCTTGAAAGCATGATAAATTTCTCAACAAGGGTCACAAGGTTTGACCAAACTCAATACAAACACAAGTTGTATAAGTAGAAGGTTTATCCATCCTAAATATGGCTCTGGTAGGACATTGCTATTACTACAAAGGAGAGGTATAGCTATTCATTTTACTTTTGAAATAAAATTCTCCAATGATAAAACTTCAAGATTCAGGTTCTCATTATTCCACTATATCATATTCCTCAACAACTTAAGCAATCATGGGGTCCCTAAATTAAGGTTCCAATAGTAGCAAGACTTCTAGAAAAAGTGTTATGTGAGTTTATTCCTTATGACTGAAATAATCGTTCCTATCTCTTTTAAGATGTCTTAGCATGTGATTTTCAATTCGGTTCAAAATGGAAGGTGAAACATATGAAACTGGAGTGTATTAGGCTCAAACCTGACCTTGGACGAAATGCGACGTGAGGCGGCGAGGTGGTGAGCTGGCCGGCCTAATAGGGTGGTCGGGCGACACCCTCTGGTGTCCCCTTAGGGCCCACTTTGGCGTACGAGGTCCCTGATTAATTATCTGTCCAATTTCATGATTTTCCCGATCAAATTTCATTCCATGGTCGCGATGTGTCTCCCCCACACTTATTTTCCTATACAAACTTTTTTGCACAACATGAGGAGACAAAACACATATCCAAAAACAATAGAGAGATAGAGAACAGGTAATCATATCAAAAGCTTTATTAAAAATGAATAAGACACTTTATTATCCGAACCAATCTTCTAAACAATTGAGCTAACAAACCAAACCTAATATTTAAAACAAACCTAACAATTCGAAGAGACAAACCTAACTCTTAACCTAACTGTACCCTATCACTTAGATACATAATTTAATCCTTCTTGGCTGGCCTAGCCATCTCTCTAACAAGCCTCTCATTCTCTTTCTTGAGATTGCTAATTTCTAACATATTCATCTCGGTCTGCCTACTCATAGTACGAATGGTACTAGTAACAAGCGCAAGTGCTTGCTTGAGAGATTCGTCCCTATCTTCGAGCATGGCTATGGTCATTCTGGGGCGCTTGGCTTCTCTTTCCAAGGAAGAAGGTGCAGATCTTTTGGGGGCTTCTCTCGGCGGAATGAATTTTACTTGACTTGGAGTAGCGCGAATTCCATCTAAAGAGACATGGGGAGTGGCATTAGTGTATTTCACACATGTTACATCCCCCAACTAGTTGGTTTTCACACCCATAATCCTCTCATTGGGTCGTGGAGGTAGCAGCTTGGTGTTCTTCGGCACAGTAACCATTGGGCCCTTCGGTGCATCCTTCAAGACTAGACGCTCTTGTGGCGCCGGGAGCGTATGCTGATGAGTTTGGGCGTAGTAGGACTGCCCATAGGTCTTCTTGGGTGGCATGGGCACTACTTCCTGGGGATGAACAACAGCAAGAGGAAGAGCTTCTTCTACAGGAACGATGGCTATCGCGTCTTCCTTCGGAGGATTCTTGTTGAAGTTAGCTTCAAAAACTACGATCTCTTTTCCGGCCATTGGATCTTGGAGAAGAAGAGAACTCTGGCTATGGAGAGGAGAGAAGACTTGAATGAAATGAGTTTGGAATTAGGCATGGGGTTGTTTATATAGGGGGGTTGACTTGCAGCAGAAGTCAAAATCTTTCCCTGGATAGCTCCGTGCAAAAGAATATCCAAATGAATCGCAACTAGATGCCATTCTATCTTGGAAGGGTGTAGAAGGATTGTGAGAGTTGGTGGCGCGTGAGAGGTGGAGATGGGGGGCCAGGTGGCACAGAGGTGGGGTGTCATCCTCTCGGGGTCATCTTTGTCTTTTGTGTTCCTAAATCTATTTCTATCCCGAAAAACATATATTCGCATTTTATTTCACAACGGAGGATGGAAGTGGTGTAATTATTGTATAATAAAATCTAATTCATCAACTACCTCAAGTGGTTTATCAGGTTCTAAAAAGATTTTGTGATGGTGGTCATTTACCTTGAATAACGTATCTTCGTTGTTTTGAAGAGTTACCGCTCCATGCGATGAAGTGCTTACCACCGTAAATGGTCCTTCCCACTTGGTTCGTAGCTTTCCATGCCCAAATAATCTAACCCTAGAATTAAAAAGTAATACCTTATCTCTGGGTGCAAATTCCTTCTTCTTGATTCTCTTGTCATGCCATCTTTTAGTTCTCTCTTTATAGATTCTTGAATTGTGATAAGCTTTCTCTCGCCATTCTTCTAATTTAGAGAGTTGCATCTTCCTCTTTTTCTCCTGCAGCTTCAAAGTCCATGTTCCATCGCTTGATAGCCCAATGAGCTTTAAATTCTAGCTCTACAGGTAGATGGCAAGTCTTTTCATAAACCAACTGATATGGTGACATACCCAATGGTGTCTTGTAGGCCGTACGATAAGCCCAAAGTGCATCGGGTAGTTCATCTTTCTATGCAGTTCCCATTTCATTGACCGTCTTCTGTAATATATTCTTGATTTGCTTATTTGACATCTGCCTAGCCACTTGTTTGAGGGTGATATAGAGTAGCAACATTGTGATGAATCCCATGTTTCAATAAATAGCGATGGAAATTCCTGTCAGTAAAATGTGTTCCTCCATCACTTATCACCATTCTTGGCACTCCAAATCTTAGGAATATTATTTCATGAAACATTTTCTTGGAGTGTTTAGCATCAGCAGCTCTGCATGGCATGGCTTCAACCCACTCAGAAACATAATCAACTGCCACCAAGATGTACTCACAGTTCTTTGACTTTAGAAATGGTCCCATATAGTCAATTCCCTAGACATCAAAGAGCTTAATCTAGAGGTTATTAGTGAGTGACATGGCATCGCGTGAATTTATATTCCGTGCTTCTAACATGCTCCACATCTTCGGATGAAATCTTTTGTGTGTTCATACATGGTTGGCCAATAGAATTCACTCTGCCAAATCTTTGCATGAGTGTGGAATACCCCACAATGTTCTCCATATGGCGATGAGTGGCATCTTTCAATGATTTGAATGCCTTCCTCTGCTGGTACACATCTTATGAGCAAGTCATCAGCACAGACTTTGAAGAGGTATGGTGGATCCTATATATGGAGATGACTTTCATAAACGAGCTTTTTCTTATCCTCCCCTGGTGATATATAACCTGTGACCATAAAATTGATAATATTCACGTACTAGGGGTCTGATTTGGAGACCTTGAAGAGCATGTTATCCCTCATCGAATCATTGATAGGTAATTCCTACGGATTCTCAAATTGCATTCTAGACAAGTGATTGGCAACAAAATTTTCTACTCTATTTTTATCTTTTATTTCTAAATCAAATTCTTAGAGTAGCAAAATCCATCTTATCAATCGAGGTTTTAGCATCTTTCTTAGTGAGCAAATATTTTAAGGCATCATGATCAGTGTAAGCAATTACTTTTGCTTCTACTAAGTAAGATCTGAACTTATCAATAGCAAAAACAACAGCTATGAGTTCTTTTTAAATTGTTGCATAATTAAGTTGAGCTCCTGTCAGAGTTTTGCTAGCATAAGCGATTGCATGATGCTTTCTATCTTTTGTTTGTCCCAAAACTATCCCCACAGCATAATCACTAGCATCACACATAATTTCAAAAGGTAATGACCAATCAGGGGGCTAGATGATTGGTGCAGAGATGAGTGCTTCTTTAAGAATGTTAAAAGAATTCAAACATGCATCATCAAATTCAAAAGGAACATCCTTAACAGATTTGTCAGTGGTCTAGCAATATATGAAAAATCTTTTATGAATCGGCGATAAAAACCACAATGACCCAGAAAACTTTAGATTCCTTTGATATTCACAGGTGAAGGTAGTCATTCTATTACTTCAATTTTAGCTTTGTCTACCTCAATTCCTCTTTCAGACACTAGGTGTCCTGGCACTATTCCTTCTCTAACCATAAAATGATATTTTTCCCAATTAAGGACTAAGTGCTTTTCTTCACATCTTTACAAAACCTTGTCAAAATTTTCAAGACAATCATCAAAAGTTTTTCTATAAACAAAAAAATCATCTATGATACTTCCATGATTTCTTCAATCATATCAGAAAATATAGATGTCATGCGTCTTTGAAAAGAATCTGGGGCATTACATAATCCAAAAGACTGTCACACCCGGTTTTAAGGACAAAACCAGATATACACTATATGTGAAATAAAGAAGTCAAATCTCACATATAGCCGCAGATAAGTGTAATATCAAAAGACAAATGCTTAATATACATAACACAATAGTACAAAATATACCTTAGGGAACAACACAGCGGAAAGACAACTCCGAGCACCGGGTGTAACCTTCACTCCAGGATCAAACTAACTGGTTGATCACAAGCCTAACAATTCCAGAATCTAGAAATCTGGTACCCTTCCTGAGATGTGAGAAATAGCAAGAGTGAGTCCATGTCGAACTCAACAAATATAACATGGGATTCATGAGGCTCAAAAGGTTTGACACAGGTTTACTGCGATAGCTTTTATTAAGTCATCTTTTAGCAATTGAGTAGCAACAAGTTTACCATAAGCCCAAATAACCTCATGATCATGTATACGAGAATAATGTATAGCAAGAAACAATAATCATTAGTGAACATCAATATCATCAGTGTTATCATTATCATCAGTGTTCATCATTTATTCTGTAAGGGTCCAAGGCCACTCGTGACCGTGAGCACGGCTGTTATAACAGTTTTACACTCTGCAGAGGTTGTACACTTTCACTGTGAGTCATGTTTACCCATATGCCCGGGATCGCGACTCCCAAAACACTTCCAAGGTGAGCAGGCAGGGAAACACTATGAAGCCTTTCAAAGGTTCGTCTAACAAGTTAGGGCCATTAGATTTCACTCGGCAAACAGATGTAGAGCCCCCCTTCCTAATGGCACAATAACACGCAGCCTATACACATGAGGACAGAGGCCACACTATACCCGATTCGTCAAGCCATTCTTACGCCATAAAGGAATACCTCTAACAAGCTAGAAAAGGTCCTCATACTGAGCTAAAGCCAGAGCCATTTTAGCCCTCACAGTTGTACTGTAAGTCCCAAATTTTTGCTTACAGATAAGTCCTTATGGAGAGAAACTAGAGCACCATAAAAATAACCAAATATGCTCTAGCCCTCTTGAGCCATGTTTCTATAAAGCATCTTTTAAACATTTATTGCATATACCATTAGTCAAGTTACAGATCATGGTTATTTATCTTGAGCGCTAGCATAATACTACCCAATGCAATGTTCCATGGGTGTCAAGGTACAATATACAAAAACTAGGATATCCTTAGGGGTAACAAGGTAGACACATGCACATGAATTAAGTATATTTAAAGGTGAATAGGAAACAAGGGTAATCTCATGCTATACTTGCCTTAAATCAAGATCCTTCTTCTGATCCAAATCTTCAATTAATAGCTTCTTGAATCTCCACGTAAATCTCACCGACTAGACTCGATCAACAATAGCAACAACATTCATTCAGAACAATCATGCATAGACAAACAAGACTATAATTAGAACAATACACCAACAGTAAGAAAATAAAATAAAAAGTCTTTAAAACGAATCTACAACTCGCTAGGATCACACAGACGCGAAGATCACGAAAATCGGAGCTAAAACGACAAAGTTATGAATTTCCAAAGATTTCCTATAGCAAAATAAATACTTTAATTAAAAACTCGAAAATAAATTAATCCAAACCTACTGTACAGTTGTATCATCATGTAGAGCTCGCAAATATGAACCTAACGCAATTTGAACGGGTTAAATCGGAGTTAAAACGGAGATTCTACGACTAAAACAAGATCAGTGGCAAAACTGTAAATAGCTGAAAACGTATTTTCTGAAGTTACGCGATCAAAATACGCTTTACAAAAAGGAAAACGCAAACCGGAAATACGCCTTGGACTGCGGGTTCTATACTTAAAAATCTCAGGGACTCTTTAGCAAATTTGCCGGCCGAACCGGTATCGTCAAATAGCAGTCATCCGATTTAAAACGGACGGTTCCGATCGGATCGGGGAAGATCCGGGCGGCGCTCCGGCCGGCAACGGCCCCGACGGCGACATCCTGTGGCGGCGCCATGGCCGGACTTAGCTATCTCGCGCTACGGTGGACTACCTCGTGAAAGAAAAACACCAGCGTGTAGAGTGCATCAACGCGATCTCACCTAGGGCAAAAATGTGACCGGGGATGAAGCAAGGAGAGCGTGCAGCTCGGAGAGGCGGGCGGCTAGGGCGGTGCTTCGGGCGTAGCCACCACAGGACGATGTAGCTGCGATTTGTGGTTGGATGTGGAGCGGGGAGGTGCGGCGGCCCCGTTTTTATAGCCCGGAGGCGACCTCAAGAAAGGAAAGAGAGAGATTGAGAGATCGATTCGGATCGGTGGAAGAAGGAAGGGGAATCCGGTCGACGTCGGGAGGAAGAAGAAAGGAAGGTGGAAGGAGACACTGACAAGCGGGCCCCTCGTGTCATCGGCTCAGAGCGACTGCGCGCGCGAGTTGGGCCGGCAGGCCGCGCCTGGGCTCGGCCCACGCGAGAGCAGGGCGCGGAAATAAGCGGGCCGCGGCCAAGGTAGGCCGAGACGTGCCGAAATCCGGATGAAATGAATTTCTCTTCTCTTTTTTTCTTTTTCCAATTTTTCAAAGCAAATTTTCAAAAGATTTTCAAATCAAATTTGAATTTGATTTAAACCACTCAATACAAAACTTCAAATGCAGCAGCATGAATGCTCAATCATGTTTCTACACTTATATTTGATTTTAAATTTATAAAAATTATTATTATTCTAAGTTTGCATGCTCACAAAAATATACAAAAATCATATTTCTCCTACTTTTCTTCTTTTCAAAATTTTAGGGTGTTACAAAGACATTCCTCTATAAGCATAAGTTCCATATGGATATGTAAAAAAGTTTTGCTTTGATCATCTGGGTGGATTGGAATTTGGTGATATCTTGAATACCCACCAAGAAAATAAAAGAAAGAATAGTTCGCTAATCTCTCTAACATTTCATCAATGAAAGATAGCGGAAAATGATCTTTCTTAGTTGCCTTGTTAAGTTTCCAGTAATCTATACACATATGCCATCCATTGATAGTTCTTTGGGGGATTAATTCATTTTTCTCATTTTTAACAACAGTCATTTCCCCTTACTTAGATACAACTTGAACCGGACTTACCCACTCACTATATGGCACAGGATAGATGATCCCAGTAGACAAAAGTTTCAAAACCTCTTTTTCACTACCTCCCTCATCGTATTATTAAGCCTACATTGGGGCTCCCTAGAAGGTGTACAATCTAGATCTGTAGGGATGCGATAAGTGCAAAGAACAGGACTAATCCCTTTAAGGTCTTGGAGTGAATACCCAAAAGCAGAACGATTTTTTTAAAATAGTTATTAAGCGCAATAATTCTTCTTGAGAGAGTCTATTACTTATGATCACAGGAGAATCCTAATCATTATTGAGAAAAGCATATCTCAAACTAGAAGGCAGGGGTTTAAGTTCAATAGAGGGCTTAGGGGATTCTAGCAATTCATCGAGAGGATCAGGAACAGGATCATCCTCTTCCTCATCAATGAAGGGCTGAGCATCATCTTCTATGTTGGGTTCAATTGAGTCATCAAGAGATATTACCTTAACCTCTTCTATTGGGTCTAATTCAGGAAGTGGCTCTATCTTAGTATTAAGAGAATGAGTAATAGGCATAGAGAGCTCAAAGTTTTTCCCAAGTTTAATATTCAATTTCCCCGTTTGTCCTTGAATAAGTCTTTCTATTGGTTGCCCTATCAACACATCGGATTCTACCACATCAAAAATGTAGAAATTCAATAGGACTCGGGTGCCATTAACAAAAATAGGAAGGGCACACAGAATTCCCAAACTTGGGACAATGCATCCTGAAAGACTTTTCAGCAATTTGGTAGTAAGGGCTAATGGCACGTCCTTTAGAAAATCTTGAGCAAATAAAACAGATATGATATTAACACCTACTATTGGATTATAAAAAGTATCAAAAGGAGGTTTGTTAAGTGGGCACCAAATAACGATAGAGGGTGGATCTAAACAAATTATCTCAGGTGAAAGCTCTGATTCCTCTAACCACTCATCGCTCAACACAGACACAAGCTCTTCTGTTGTCTTTTTAAAGAATTCTTTCTTAGAAGGGTCTATGAAATGATGGATTTTTATACTCTTGAGGTTTCTTCATCTTATGATATTTTGAGGTATTTCCATAATCAAAAAGTTTATCTTTGAATTTAAGCTAAAAATCTAAAATTGGAGTTTCCTCCTGCTTCGGTGGTTCAGGATCTAGAATAGCTAAAGCTAGAGGTTGGGATGGTTCAGGCAAAGTTTTAGGTTCAGCTATTTTGGTTTCTTCCTATAACAACTTCTCTTTTTCCGCAGGAAGGTTATCTACGATTTTCATAAGAATGTCTTTAGAGTGTTCAACAGTGATATGCATGAATAACTTTTTTCTCAACTCTTTTTTTCTTTCTTCTTTTTTCTTTTTTTTCATGAATAAATTTTGCATAGCCCTATGCCTCTTTTCTGCAATAGAACTTTAGAGAGATAGCAACAAGAACTTGAAGCATTTATTTGGGAGATATCCTATATAGAATATTTTTTGTGTTCACTCCTAGTGCAAGAGTAGAATATTTTTGGGTGGATCTAGATGGAAGGCATGTTTTTGCGCCTACCCCCAATGTAGGAGTAGTGCATATGTAGGTGGTGTGTACGTGATCTTGATTTTAAGAGCATGACAAATCTCTCATAAGGCATCAACAAAGCTTGAAAAACTCAATGCAAAAGCAAGCAGCATATATATGGAAGTTTTCCTAGCCTAAATAACATATATGGCTCTGGTGGGAATTCAAGCTTTGTCTTACAGGAACTTATCATGTAGCATTTTTACGTTTTTTAAAAAAGTAAATCTCCAGAACTTAAGTGTCACTTGGAACAAGATAAACAGTAGTTCAGACCTTGTCATATCATATCCGTCAATTACCTAGACTTAGATCAAATATATGCTACCCATGAGTTTCAAGTTTAGAGTAAATCCTTATATCAAAACAATCTTATCCAAAACTCGGGAGAATTCAAGGCTGAAAACTAGGTACTTGTTGGTATAAATTAAATGCACACAAGTTATAAGGTATCTGTAAGCGCACAGATAAATCTATCATGTTGTAGCCCTTTACCATGATAATCCTGGTTTTAATATCGAACCCAAAGGAACAGTATATGAGTGTGTTCTAACTAGCTGGTCTATAAACTTAATCCGAATTCACAATCAATGTTAGAAAATAAAAGGAAAATAAAGAAGACTACTAAGGACTGTCTAGTTCTAATCTCGATAAACTTTATCAACTAAAGCTCAATTCGTGGGCAATGTCTCCCAATGAATTAAATCAGAGTTTCTTCCCTACGAGTACCAATTGTCCTACCAAATCCTATCGATAGGAGATGGACTGCAATGGACTCAACGCAGCTGTCACCTACATGATCTACCACCTTTCGATCAATTAGGGGATATTCACAAGTAACCCTAGTCTAAGCACCATGCTTACACTATGAATACTACTTCAAACAAGGAGCTACCAATATTAAAGCACTCAAAAGAGAGTTGCAAACTTAAAGAACAATAGAAACAAATTGCTTACTTGAATCAGAAGTTAATTACTAAAAAATCTCAGAAGCAAGCTCCAGAAGAACTTGATCCTACAGAATACAGCAGAAGAGAGCACCGACAGGCCGAAACTCCTCCAAAACTCTATTCTTGCACTCTATCTCTCTATCTCTAACTAAGACTAAATCCTATGGAGGACTAATCTTCTCTTGATTGCTGGTCTAGATCCTAATGGAATAGGAATTAGGGTTTCTAGATCTGGATCTGACTTGACATCAAGGGGTTCTGCCCTTTATTTATAGCGCAGGAGGTTAAATACGAGCCCTTGGATCAAACCAACTTCACGAAAGGCTGAGATGCATCCTTGAAGGTGGTGGAAGAATACTCCAGAAGCTCGTGGTGGCTTCCCGCCATAGGGGGCCAAGGGCACAGGGGTGGGGCCGGTCAGCCCCACCTAGCAGGCTCTCGAGCCCTGCCTCGATGTGGAGTCCTTTGGTGTCCTCTAGAAACCTTTCCGTGTATACACCACAAAATTATCCCGCGATATCTTTTGATATGTAGGTCCTCTTTGGTAGTTTTCTGTGTAAATTCTACAGAAAATATAAATTCACCAAAACTTGTGAAAACTATTAGTAATAACCTCCTATTCTATAGTATTTATCCATTTTGATAATTTATGAAAGAAAGGTTGACGGTTCATGATATACTTTAACTACCATCAACAATACTTAAAAGGAACAGAGCAACTATTCATCATTTCCACTTAAGAGATTACTTTGAGTCATCTTATTTATTCAACTCTAAAAAAGCAAATTAAGCAAACTAGACACACATTTTATTTCATTTTTAAGATTTAAGATCACAACGTACTAATACATATAACTAGCTAAGATAAATTTTTGTTTTGTTTGTTATGCATCTTTTTATTTCTTTAGTAATTATATAGCACACTTAAAAATAGTAAAACAAAAAAGGAAGGGAATACTTAGATAGATACATGGGGAATGCTCCTCCCCCAAGCTGGATGTTGTCGTGGTCGAATGTTGAAGTGATCCTTCTAGAGCATGTTGCCAACTGATGTCCTTCTTATCCACAAGTGTTGTGAAGATGACTGGATGAACTTGCTCTTGATCAAATATCTCATCCTGCGAAATACCCCAACAAGAACACCAAAAAATCATGGCACAGATTAGGATAAGGGGTTAGCGGTCAGCCATTTGGAGATTAGTTGTTCTTGTGGGTTAAAGATATTTTCTAATTGATTGAGTTCTAACAGAATGTCTATCTCATCTTTTTGAAGTTTTCTAAATTTATATTGCAGAAAAGAAAAGTACGTATGTATGATATTTTTATTTTTATGCCACCGTGGTGAATAATCTCGCGTGTGTTTACACACCGTAGATCTATTCATATGGGGCTTAAGATTTTAAAATGTAATAATAAGATTTTTATTTTTTTTTCTAAATACTATGCTAATGCAGAAAAGTAGATATGCTAAAGTGGAAAATAATTCATGCAATGCTAGAAAGTAAAATATAGATAACTACCGATGTTACCTCTTAGCGATGGTTCGGATTTTTAAGTCCGCCGGACATGATTTTTTTCTTCAATCTTGTTTATTCCTCGGGTGTATCTGTCAGTCTTGAAGATGGAGACCTTGATGGTTGCACCTCTTATGTTGGAGACTCTGATGATGTTGTCACCTTTTCCTTTCATACCTATTTGGTCTATAGGCTGGACTTAGATGGAGTAGGTTTATCTTTCATAAGTGTTGGTAATTCAGTGTGGTGATGCTTCTAAAGGTGGTGCCATCCTTGTTCTTTATTTGCCTAGCCGGTTGAAGTGATGCATTAGTAGTGGAAGCTGACAGTATCTTATTCAGTGTACATGTTCACAGGTTCAAAACTTTCACTTGTAGAATTTTAGGGAATTGACAAACCCCTCCACAGTTTGCTCGAAGTGTGTCCTGCTTGCAAAAACAAGGTAGAGATCAAGTGCATAGGCTCTGCTGGTGGGAAAACACCAATAGAATCAAAACTTTATTTACTCTTCTCTAACCTTGGGCACATAGAACAAGATGAATTTGATGTTATGTGCTTTGTTCAATTATGTCATGAGTGGTAAGATCAGAAGATTGAGCATGAATGCAGTATTTAAGCACATTTGGAAAAAATGGTTGAATTTCTTAACCAATGGAATGATTGTCTATCTCTATATAATGTATTAATCTTTACATGATTATGGCTATTATCTCCCAAAGATAGGATGTACATGTTGACGATAATTAACCATCAACTTTATAAGTCAACAAGAATCAAAAGAAGGGTTAAAATGAGCTTCACCTTAGACTAAGGGGTTTTAAACTAATAATTTCCACGAATTTTGGTGAATGTCTATTTCTATAGGGGGTTATCAGAAAAAGATTAAAGGAGACCCACATGTCAGATTTACATAGAGAGAAATCAACCTTACTATGAAAAAGAATAATCTAGAAGACTCGAGAATGCACCCCCTCGAAGGGGAGGGCCATTTGGGCTGACAGGTGGGGTGCCTGCCCCCTCCTCATGGGCGGCCGCCCAAGCCACGGAGCCAATCAGGTGCAACCTCGCGGATCCTTTCATGGGATCCCTCTCAATTGATCCTGACTAGAGAATATGAATTAGGGTTTCAGGATAGCTCCAGGGAGGGGGTACAGGGCTGCTTGTATAGGCCAGAGCGTTCATCGTGAGCTCTCGGATCAAACCGACTTAAGGAATAGCGTAGATGCAATCCTAGGAGGCGGTGGAGGAACCTTCTAGAAGCGGGTTGATAGTAGGGCCCACAGGGGGTCGAGCGGCACCATGGTGGGGCTGGATGGCCCCACCTGGCAGCCTCTTGGGGTCTGCCTTGGGGGGTTGCCTCCTAGAGTCTTCTATAGTAAGTTTCACGACGGATTTGCGTAATTAAGTCTGACATGTAGGTCCTCCTTGACGGTTTTCTAGATATACCCTGCAGAAATCACAGATTCATCAAAACCCATGGAATTTATTAGTTTAAGTCCCTGGACCTATGTTGGTGATCTTATTTATGTCCTTATGCATGTTATGTTGACGGTTTAATATGGTTGTTAACTGCCGTCAACACATGTGTAGGAGCAAAGTCAAGGATAGGACCATCTCTGGATAACACGAAAGAGAACGTGGCTGGTCAGCGAGTCGTTGGAGAATATCTTAAAGATATCACGCATGGAGAACGAGTGAAGCATCTTAAAGATGTTTAAACATATAGATTAAATGAAGAAAAAACAATTAGAGAAACACCATGGAGAAAATTGTATTACATACAGATATGGAAAGGGTACTTATTTTTGGTCAGAATGTCTGGTCGGCGTTGATGAAATTGCCCGGCCCTCGAATTTTCTGGCCTATCATCATGGCGACGGTCGCGGTCATCATAGCGTCGTTCTTCACGGTGATCATCATTGTGACGCGGTGGACGATCGGAACGAGTAGTCCGGGCGATGTCATCCTTATATTACTGGTCAGCCTTAGGCAGATAAGATTCGGGGAGATCATTGACATAGCCGCATTTGATTTGAGTGACGGCTAAGTGGAGTAATCAGCTCATCATGATGTCTGAGTAGACGGCTCGGGCGGCTTGCCTGGTGGCTCGGACGGCTCACTTATGGCTCGGACAGCTTGATGCAGGTCGACAACTTGCTTCAGGTAGGAGTCGGATCGCGCTCGAGTTATATCCCATGCTGGAGATAGGTCACGAGGATTTTTCCATGCGTGACTCATGCATGCGTATATGCAGAAACAAGATTAATACGTCGATTACTTTTGGCTAGCTTGCTTGCGTCATGATGCTTTCTTTGTTTGCTGAATGAAGCACGTAACCGATTCGTGATGTTTGGCTAACTTCTTGATGCAGTCGAGAATAGGTGAAACTCCCGATCTTCGACAGATGCGCAGTCGCGGGGGAGACAAGGCAAGGTGAATTTGTCCTCTGTCTTCTCCGAGACTTGTGATTGGATCCCGCAGGGACAGTGTCGGCTGAAGCTATTCATTGACTCGTTCCTGCCCGAGATCGCGAGATGCGTCGACGTTGAGGCTCGTTGGGTTGTCAAGGAACGCCGTCGCAGCAGGATGAGTTGCCGCAAACGACCTTGATCTTGAGGTACGCCATGGAATAGCACGCACACCCATACCTGGCGCGCCAACTGTCGACTAAATATCATCGGCAGTCTACCGAGGGGTATACCCACGATGGTAGATTGTGTGGTAAATGTGCGCATGATCAGGAATGGTAACACAAGCACAAGAACACAAGATTTAGACAGATTCAAACCGTCAATATGATATAAAACCCTACGTTTTGTGTTCCGATGGATTGTATGGATATCTAGGATGCCGACTAAAGGACCCCTACCCCTCTTTATATACTCTGGAGGGGTAGGGTTACAAGAAAAATATCCTAGTCGATTACATATTAGGTATTCTATTTAGATTACAATATCTATAAGAGTCTAATAAATCAAATCTTCCTTGATCTTTGTGGGCTGGACCGTCCCTGATGGTGCAGCCCATGTCTTGCGCCGTGGGTACCCGGGTTGTACCCCCCACAATTAGTGAAGATTATGGACCAAATTCCCCTTCCCATGTTAGGTAACTAGATTTAAATTATTACAATTTCAGTTAGCATCTAGTTCCTTTTATGCCTAGGTTTGCATTTGCACGTTTAAAATTTTTGTCATGCATACACTAGGTAAACCAAATTGTAGGGTTGCTCGGTTTCACTCTTACCCTTGGAGCAAACCTACATAGTTTAAATTGCTTAGGAGCATGGCACATAACTCATTTTAATTGGTTTATCTTATATGTGCCAAAGTCCAAATTATAGACAACTTACCCCAAATATCACCATGAAAATGATTCTCACATTCAAGTGGTGTCATCTTTCAAAGTTGTATTTAGACCTTAAAAGTCAATGTGCATGTCTCCGACAAGTATTCCAAACTTGTATGCACACTTTTAGGGGGAGGTTATTCTACAAGTTGAAAGCTTTCAGACTAACACCTTCAAGTTTATCATGTGTGTAGTAGTCTCATTGCAAGAAAAATGGAAGTCCCCAGAGATAAGCATCATGCTTTCAATTGCCTTTATTCGGTATCAATCCAATTTGGATCTCTACATGTGGTATTCCTAAGCCGATATCATTATGTTGATTTTCAATTCGGTATCTTTTATGCTTTCTCCATGCATTATATAGATTAAACTCCCATTGATTTGTCGGTTATGCATATGCCTTGCCTTACACCATATGTATGCACACACTCAAGTGAGTTTAGTCTATGTAATGTGAGTCAAGTTTTGTGATCAATTCCATGCCACATGCAAAGGATCACAAAAATTGACAATCCCTTGTGTCACTAATGTCTTCCTTTTCTATGTTTGATTCCATAGGGGATAAGTTGTAGGACCAAAAGCAAGCCCAACCCATAATAATACCAAAATCCACAAATTTAAAATTTTTGGAAGATTTCAAATGGTATCAAGATACAAGTGGTGACATTCTTCAATTGGTGTCAAGCCACATGTGGTTTTGGTTATGGGATGTTGAGAAGATCAAAGGGGAGAGCCCTAATTGGGAATGGTCCAAGAAAGGGAGGATAAAGTGGATTATGGAGTTAGGGGAGGCTTAAGTCCACAATACCACAAAAGGACATTTACAAGGGCAAGATAAGTTGTAAAAGTTCCTTTCATTTAGTATCTTTTAGCATCATATAAACTTGCTTTTGCATTGCATCCTAGCAAGTAGATAGGTTTTTCATTTGGTATCTATTATTATTTGCTTGCTTTAGTCGTGTTGTCATCAAGCACCAAAAAGGGGGAGATTGTAAGGAAAATGGACCCTTGACCCATTTAGTTTGGATTTTGTGTTTGATGATCAACATGACCAAGTTGGACTAATGAATTTGTAAGTGTTTGTTTTGTAGTTCAGTAGGATTCATGGCGAACTTGGATTGGTTTGGAACAAGAAGTTGTTGATGAACACTAAAAAGAAGACCCTAGAAGATGCATTGTCAACCTAGAAAAGAAGACAAGAATCCAAGATGCAAAGAAGGAGAAGCCCACACGATCAACGAACGAAGAAACAGAGATCGGGCAACTGCATCAGTAGCACCGGACATGTGCGGTGATGCACCGGATACCCACACTGGATTGGGGTTCTAGAGGGCCTGCAGCGTGAGTTTAAGCAACCAGAGGGCACCTGCCACTCCGGTTTGCACCAGATATGAGTGCACTAGATACGGGGTTAGAGAGGGTTGCAGCGAGGATTGGAGTAGCCAGAATGCACCGGTCGTCACCGGTGTCGTACCGGACACCACACACTTTGACAGGTCTAGTGCACCGGTCAAATCACTATGCTCCAATAGTCAGCTGTTAAATGCCTAACGGCTAGTCCACATGGTGGCACCTGCCATGTCCAGTGCAAAGCACCATGGCATTCAATTCATACGCACAAATTCTATGTTTGCCGCAGCGTCTAGTTTTGGCATGGGGCCTATATATATGACCCCCAACCAGCCATTTGAAGTGTGTAGGAGCTAAGGAACATACCAAGGGAGGTGCTACTCCATTCTAGTGCTCTTGCCCACATAAGTGTTTAAGGAGTCACTCAGTGATTAGCGTAGGTGCTTTTGCTAAGTGCTTAGGTTAGTTAGACCATGCTTATGCGCTTGCTCTAGGTGTTAGGCCTAGTGTTTAGTGAGGTTTGCATACCTTGTGATCTTAAGTGCTTGCGTGCACAATTATCATACTCGACGGGGCTTATAGTCTTGCAAGACCACACCATCCGTGTTTGTGGTGTGGCCGCCACCTTATACCGGAGGGACAAGGCCCGCGGAGTTTCGGCCATAAGCTTGATAGTTAAGACAACATGGAGCGGTTCGGGAGAGGCTTTGCTGAGGAGGATTAACCGAAGACCCACTTGCACGGGGGGAAGGCCTAGAGCTATCCATGGAGCTACCCTACCGGGAGCTTGGCCCTTACGAAGGCTTCCTTGTGAGGGTGAAAGGTCTTGATGGCTAGAGGGGGGTGAATAGCCTTTAAAATTTTTCTACAAAGACAAGCTAAACAAGTTTCTCAATATAACTAATAGCGAGATGCGAGTTTTGCTTAGCCTACGGGATGTTTGTAAGCCACCTAACCAATTCACAATTCTAGTATTTGCACTCAATCGCACAAGTCAAACCGATAAGGTAACTACAACTATAACTACAACTAGCAAGCTACACAAAAGGAGCTACTAAAGCAAAGCTAACAAGCTAGCAAAGATAACTAAGAAAGTAATGCGGAGTTGAGTTAGGAGAGTTTCACTGAGGGGCGAAGTATTGAGCCAACCAATATGATCAACAACGAATATCAAGACAACCGAACACCGGGATCAATCAATCACAATATGAAAGTGATGACACGAAGATTTATCCCGAGGTTCACGTGCTTTCCGGCACGCTAGTCCCCATTGTGTCCCTCTTCACCACGTGGTTCGATGGCTAATCGGTCTCACACCGAGCCTCTCAAAAGGCGCCACAAGAACCTATCAAATGGCAAAAGGTTGCAATGACACGAGCAATTTACTAACGTTGCCTTTAGCGCTTCGCTGAGGTAGGCACAAACCCCTCACAATCACCGGAGGTGGTCAAGAACAATCACCAACTCTTGCCAACGCCTTCAAGCTGCTCCAAGCCGTCTAGGTGGCAGCAACCACCAAGAGAAACAAGAATCTCGCAGCAAATCAATCACCAAGTGCCAACTAGATGTAATCTCACAATGCAAATGCACTTGGATCACTCAATCTCACTTCGAATATGCAAAGAAGCAAGAGAGATGAGTGGGAGGGGAGTTGCTTAGCTCAAAGTGCTCACAAGTATGTCAAATGTTCAAGAGCGGGAGCCTTGAGCCGGCCAACGAGTATTTATAGACGTACCCCTTCGAATATAGCCGTTACGCACTTGAAAACGCTGCAGTCGCGCTGATCAGACGCGTTGGTCACACTGACCGGACGTGCCGATCGCACAACGGCTATGCTACGAAGCACCGACCGGACGCGCTTCACGCAACGATCAGACGCGCATAGCTCGACCGGACACGCTGGTCCCGTAACTGACCGGACACGCTGGTTAAGTCTGAGCAGCGCACAACAAAATAGCGACCAGACGCACTGCAGAACTGACCGGACGCCATAGTGCCAGCGTCCGGTTGGAGTCCAGTAAGCTTCCTGAACGACCGGACGCGTCCAATCGACAGTGACCGGACACGCCACCACGTCCGATCAAAAACAGAAACACGCGCAGACGCTGAACACTGACCGGACGTGCTATAGAACTGACCGGACGCCACAGTGCCAGCGTCCGGTTGGAGTCCAGTAAGCTCCCTGAACGACCGAACACGTCCGGTCGACAGTGACCGGACGCGTCACCGCGTCTGATAAAAAACAAAAACACGCGCAGACGCTGAACACTGACCGGACGTGTCCGGTCAAACAGAGACCGCGTCCGGTCCAGCGTTCGGTCACCTCTGTGACCTCCATTTGCCTCTGTTTCTTTTCTAACTTCTGGCATAGTGGAAAATAGTCGTTTCAACTCCTCGAAAATGCCTGAATCCCGCCTCGCAAGCTCGGTGGGAGGGAGAGAGGACCCCAAACCCTCTCTACCGCTCAAACTCCACCGCCTTCGCAAATGTGCTAACACCACCAAGTGATCTCGTCATGTGTGAGTGTGTTAGCATTTTCACAATCATTTTTTGAGGCGATATTAGTTCTATCTAAATGCATATGATTATGAAATGCACACCTAGAGGCACTTAGGAGTTCAATAGCCGCGTCATTCCCCTCTTTATAGTACGGCTATCTATCCTATAATGTAACCACACCCACTAGGTGTCTTGGTTACTAAAACACAACCCTTAAGCATATACCTTTGCATTGATCACGTAGGGTTGCGTCCAAATCCAAGTGTGGCCATCATGATCACCATGTCCATCTTGCCACCAACCTTGGAATGTACTAATCATCATATGCTATATACAACTTAGACATAGGATTAGTACTTAGGCATTGTCACTAATTACCAACACCAAACATAGGACTTTCAATCTCCCCCTTATTGGTAATTGGTGACAAACCTTTCACAAAGGTATTATGATAAAAAAATTTGATTGAACCCATGTCACATTATCCAAGTATATTACCATGTGTAAGAATTGTGGACATGTGATCATGAATTCAAATTGATAGCAATGGCTCCCCCTACATGTATGCTATATGTTTGGATTTTAGAAGCATACATGTTAGATAGGAAAGATTAGGAGCATTGACTACCAATAGGTGCTAAGTGTTTAAGATTATAGACCTCTGAAGCGTGATACCATCGGAGTAGCGATAAACACCATCTTAGCACCTTGTGTAGTTAGATACCACTTGGAAAAGCACAAACATAACTAGAAACCTCGTGAGATCAACATTATAAGCAAGGCTCTAGTACCACTTTGAAAAACATGAAGCAAGAAAAATCTAACTACTTCCTATTCATGCTAGTACCTCAATATACCATTCAAGTTATACTAACAAGTCACCACACAAGCAATGTATCGGAGAAAAAGAAATGCATAACTATGCATCATACATATGAAGTGCACATGAAAATGCAACAATTATGCTTAAGAGCTTGCTCCCCCTACTTATGTGCTCAAAATCTTAGTTGATCCCCTTCTTTTATCAATTCTCCCCTTTAGGTTTTCTCCCCCTTTAGAATCTATCCCCTTCTTTTATCAATTCTTCCCTTTAGGTTTTCTCCCCCTTTAGAATCTATCTTTGTGAACAACATTTTCTCTCCCTTTGGCACCAATGACCACAAGGAACCAATTTTAGATAGATTATCATGTTGAATTATGGGGTGAGGATCAAGTTTGTGATTCAACCTAGATTGCTTGCACAAATAAAATGCTTTGGTTTGATCCAAGGGCAAGCTTCTTCACACCTCACTAGAAGGGTTATCATGCACCATGTTGAAGCAAATATTTAGACAAGTTGTCTAGATTAAACACTTAGGATCACAAGCTACTTAAACAAGTTATATGCTACCACTAGATCATACAAGTCATGGAAACAATAGTGGCACCATATAAACTTCAAATTCATTTGATTTTCATGAATGAGCCTAGAACATGTAAATTATGACTAGATGCACTAAACAAGTTCTTAGCATAGAATGTATGACATGTCAACCAATTGTACCTTGGGGCTTGAAGGAGAGGCATGTCATATCATGGAGGTGCATCAACTCATGTTAGAGAAGTCAAGTATATTCAACTCATTCTTTAGCTTGTGAAATCTCTTCTCATCAAGTGGCTTGGTGAATAGATTGGCTAATTGATCTTCGGTGCCCACACTCTCAATAGCAATGTCACCCTTTTGTTGATGATCTCTAATAAAATGATGATGAACATCAATATGCTTTGTTCGTTGATGTTGAACCGGATTGTTGGTTAGCTTCACGACACTTTCATTGTCACATAGCAATGGCAAATTCTTGAAATTGATTCCAAAATCCTTCAATGTTGCCTTCATCCACAAGATTTGTGCACAACAACTACCCGCGGCGATGTATTTGGCTTCGGCGGTAGATAGTGCAATACTATTTTGCTTCTTGGATGACCATGAGACAAGTGATCTTCCCAACAATTGACAAGTCCCGGAGGTGCTCTTTCTCTCCACTTTGTCACCGGCATAGTCAGAATCTGAATATCCAACTAGCTCAAAACTTGCACCTTTGGGATACCATAATCCAACATCTTGTGTATGCTTTAAATACTTCAATATTCTCTTTGTTGCCTTTAAATGACTTTATCTTGGTGAGGCTTGAAATCTTGCACACATGCATACACTAAACATCACATCGGGCCTTGATGCCGTCACATAGAGTAGGCTACCAATCATTGATCTATATAGCTTTTGATCCACCATGTTGTCATTCTTGTCACTATCCAAGCTTCCACTAGTGCTCATCGGAGTAGTGATTCCTTTTGCATCTTCCATACCAAACTTCTTTAGCATATCCTTTATGTACTTGGTTTGGCTTACAAATTTTCCTTCCTTCATTTGTTTAATTTGAAGTCCAAGAAAGAAACTAAGTTCACCAATCATTGACATTTCAAATTCATTTGCCATCATTTTCCCAAACTCATCACAATAATCTTGATTGGTTAAACCGAATATGATATCATCAACATATATTTGCAACATAAACAAGTATTTCCCAATCTTCTTGGTGAATAATGTTGTATCAACTTTGCCCATGACAAATCCTTTGGATAGCAAGAAGTCCCTCAATCTTTTATACCATGCTCTAGGTGCTCGCTTCAATCCATACAAAGCTTTTCTCAATTTGTAGACATGATTGGGTTTCTTGTCATCTTAAAAACCAGGAGGTTGCTCCACATACACCTCCTCTTGGATGTACCCATTGAGAAATGCACTCTTCACATCCATTTGATATAGCTTGATATTATGAGCACAAGCATAGGCAAGTAAGATCCTAATTGCTTCCAATCTTGCAACCGGGGCATAAATTTCACCAAAGTCAAGACCCTCTATTTGTGTGTAACCTTGAGCCACTAGTCTTGCTTTGTTCCTTACTACTATCCCATCTTGATCTTGCTTGTTGCGAAAGACCCATCTTGTTCCAATGACATTGTGATCCTTAGGCCTCTCAACTAGTTCCCATACTTCATTTCTCTTGAAGTTGTTGAGCTCTTCATGCATTGCATTTACCCAATCCGGATCTCTCAATGCTTTATCAATGTCCTTGGGTTCTTCCATTGACACAAAAGAAGAGTGAGCACAAAATGATGTCAATCTTGATCTAGTTTGAACTCTCCTTTGTATGTCACCAATGATGGAATCCAATGGATGGTCTCTTGCAATGTTAGTTGGTTGAAGCACTTGGACTTGATTGCTTGGATGTTGATGTTGATCATGAGTTGGAGATGATGAACTAGCCACTTGTTGATCTTGTTGCACTTGAGATGATGTACTAGCTTGATTTTGCATTAGAGAACCACTAGCTTGTGTAATTGGACTTTGGAGCACTTGATCTTTGTCGTCATCCACATCAATCACTTGCTTTGGCCTAATATCACCAATATCCATTTCTTTCATAGCATTGGTCAATTGAGTTCCTCTCACATCATTCAAGTTTTCTTCTTCATTTTGAGAACCATTGGTTTCATCAAACTCAACATCATGCACTTCTTCAAGTTGACCAGTAGCCAAATTTCAAACTCTATAAGCTTTGCTAGTAGTTGAGTAACCAAGTAGGAAGCCTTCATCACATTTCTTCTCAAACTTGCTCAATCTAGTGCCCTTCTTTAAGATGTAGCATTTGCAACCAAATACCCGAAAGTATGCAATGTTGGGCTTTCTTCTATTTAAGATCTTATATGGTGTCTTCTCTAGAAACTTGTGGCAATAGAGACGGTTGCTATAGAAGCAAGCCGTGTTGATTGCTTCGACCCAAAATGAATGACTCACATTATACTCATTCAACATTGATCTTGCCATATCAATTAAGGTTCTATTCTTCCTCTCAACTAAGCCATTTGATTGAGGTGTATACTTGGCCGAGAATTGATGTTTGATTCCAAGCTCATCACATAGCTCATCAACTCTTATGTTTTAAAACTCACTTCCATTGTCACTTCTTACTTTCTTGATTGTGGTCTCAAACTCATTTTACACTCTCTTGATGAACTTCTTGAATATGTCAAATACATCACTCTTGTTCACAAGAAAGAATACCCATATGTATCTAGTGAAATCATCCACAATCACAAAGCCATACTTGTTGCCATCAATGCTTGTGTATGTAGTTGGCCCAAATAGATCCATATGCAACAACTCAAATGCCTTGGAAGTACTCATAATGCTCTTCAATGGATGAGTGTTGCCCACTTGCTTTCCGGCTTGACATGCACTACATAGCTTATCCTTCTCAAATGTGACATCCTTCAAGCCTCTAACTAAGTCATGCTTCACTAACTTGTTCAATTGCTTCATGCCAACATGACCAAGTCTTTATGCCATAACCAACCCATACTTGATTTGGTGAGCAAGTATGTTGAAAGTTGAGTGTCACTAGCATTGAAATCAACCAAGTATAGATTCTCATATTTAAATCCCTTGAAGATCAAATTAGAGCCATCAACACTAACTATCTCCACATCATCAACACCAAATATGCACTTGAAACTGAGATCACACAATTGAGCAACCGAGAGAAGATTGAAGTTTAACTTTTCAACTAAGAGCACATTGGAAATGCTATGATCATTAGAGATTGCAATCCTTCTAAGAGCCTTCACATCACCCTTGCTATTGTCACCAAATATGATACTATCAATGCCACTATCATTTGATTTGAGAGAGTTGAACATTCTTGAATCACCGGTCATATGTTGAGAGCACCCACTATCAAGCACCCAATGCCTTCCTCCGGCCTTGTAATTGACCTACAAAACAAATTAATGTTTCTTAGGTATCCATACTTGTTTGGGTCCTTGGAGGTTAGTCACTAAGCTCTTTGGTACCCAAATGGCCTTCTTCTTTGGACCCACAATTGGTGTACCAACAAACTTAGCATGCACACCTTTCTCACCCTTGGTAAGCACATAACAAGAATAAAAAGGAATGTAAGGTACATTAGTATTTTTCTTATTCTTGTTCATTTAATTGTAATTAATCTCTAGATGGCCAATTTGCTTGCATCTATTGCAATAACGACAATTGCTCTTCACAAAGCGAGGCTTTAGAGTAGCAAAGGTCGCCTTGCCCTTCTTGGGAGTATAACCTAAACCCTCTTTGTTAAGAGAGAACCTTTGGTTACCCAAACATTTTAGCAAGCGGGCATCCCCACCATAGGCATTGCCTAATGCGCGGGTGAGATCATCCACCTCTCTCTTGAGAGTCTCATTCTCAACCACAAGTGATGAATCACTAGTAGTAGAGATAGAGTTGGTTGTGGTGGATGATGATGAGCTACATGAAGCATTAGTAGGACCAACAAATAAATAATCATCAATAATATCACATGTTAGTCCAATGTCACAAGTGACAATCACTTGCTCCTCCTTAGCTTCCTTCATGAACTTCTCCAACTTGAGGTCCTTTTCCTTGATGAGCTCAAGTAGAGTGGAGTGGGCTTCCTTAAGCCTAGTGTGAGTAATTTCAAGATCCTCATGGTCTTCCTTTAGACACTCACGAGAGGCCTCTAGCTCATCAAAGGATTTCCTAAGAGCTTTGAGCTCTTGTTCAATTCCTTTGCACTCCTTACTCTTTTTGAGAGCAACAAGCTCCTCCATCAAGGAATCATTTTCATGGATCTTGGCAATGAGCTCTTGTTCCAAGATTTTGTATTTCTTGGTGGTCCTCTTGTAGCCTTTGCTCATTTGATCTATTATGCCCAATAGATCATCCTTGGAGTAGTCCTCATCGTCCTCATCATCACTCCTACAACCATCACTAGCACAAGAATCATCATCACTATTATCATATTTTACCTTGGTAGGCTTGGCCATAAGGCATGTCGATGTAGTGTCGAAGATGGATGGCTTGTTGGAGAGGGCGATGCTTGCAATGGCTCGCCGAGTGGTCCTTTCATCATCACTAGAGCTTGCATCATCATCACTATCAGAGTTGTCACTATCCCAAATGACTACATAACCACCACCCTTCTTCTTCTTGTTGAATGTGAAGCTCTTCTTTGCTTTCTTCTCCTTCTCTTTCTTATCCTTCTTGTTCTTCTTGGGCTTCAAGTCCCTATTATGAAATCTCTTATCTTCATAGGGGCAATCCGCCACTATGTGATCAGGGCTATTGTAATTGTAGCAAAGGGTCTTTGCCTTTATAGTGTCTCTCCTCTTCCTTGCCCCATATCCTTTCTTCTTCATGAAACTTCCCATCTTGTGCACAAGGAGGGTCATGGTCTCATCATCGAATGGATCATCATCATCGCTCTCCACCTTGCTCTTGCCCTTAGAAGATAAAGCCTTGAATGCAATGGGCTTCTCTTGCTTGACCTTGGTCTCCTTCTTCTCATCTACCTCATCTTCATCATCATTGTATTGGGCATCGGTCATGATATCTCCAAGTACATCGGTTGGTTTGACTTTGTCCAATCCCTCTCTAAAGATCATTCTTCTCAAGGTAGCAAACTTCTTGGGTAAACACATCAAGAACTTGTGTGAGAAGTCCTTGTCCTCAACCTTCTCCCCAAGCCCCTTGAGATCATTGATAATGACTTGGAGCCTATAGAACATCTCCGGGATAGATTCATCATCCTTCATCTTGAAAGTGGAGAACTTGTCCTTGAGCATATATAGTTTGGCACTTTTTACCGTTGAAGTGCCTTCATATGTTTCTTCAAGTCTTATCCAAAGCTCATTTGCCTTTTCAAGATCTTTGATTTTCTCAAATACTTTGTCATCAATGGCACGGTAGATTGTGTCAAGTGCTGCCGTGTTGCATTGTTTGTTGATGCGATCATTTGGAGTGAGATTTTCCTCATCAAGAATGATGTATCCTTCTTTGGTCACATCCCAAACCCTCTCATGTATATTGCCTAGATATTGCTTCATCTTCCTTTTCCAATGATCAAAGGAAGAGACACCATCAAAGAATGGAGGCTTGCCAATAACATGATTGAACATAACTTGAGTCATCTTACACCGAGGTTGTTAAGCCTTACAAACGGTGACTACGGTTCCGATACCACTTGAAAGGTCTTGATGGCTAGAGGGGGGGTGAATAGCCTTTAAAAATTTTCTACAAAGATAAGCTAAACAAGTTTATCAATATAACTAATAGCGAGATGCGAGTTTTGCTTAGCCTATGGGGTGTTTGCAAGCCACCTAACCAATTCACAATTCTAGTATTTGCACTCAACCGCACAAGTCAAACCGAGAAGGTAACTACAACTATAACTACAACTAGAAAGCTACACAAAGGAGCTACTAAAGCAAAGCTAACTAGCTAGCAAAGATAACTAAGAAAGTAATGTGGAGTTGAGTTAGGAGAGTTTCACCGAGGGACGAAGTATTGAGCCAACCAATATGATCAACAATGAATATCAAGACAACCGAACACTGGGATCAATCAATCACAATATGAAAGTGATGACACGAAGATTTATCCCGAGGTCCATGTGCTTGCTGGCACGCAAGTCCCCGTTGTGTCCCTCTTCACCACGTGGTTCGATGGCTAATCGGTGTCACACCGAGCCTCTCAAAAGGCACCACAAGAACCTACCAAATGACAAAAGGTTGCAATGACACGAGCAATTTACTAACGTTGCCTTTGGTGCTTCGCCGAGGTAGGCACAAACCCCTCACAATCACCGGAGGTGGCCAAGAACAATCACCAACTCTTGCCAACGCCTCCAAGCTGTTCCAAGCCATCTAGGTGGCAGCAACCACCAAGAGAAACAAGAATCCCGTAGCAAATCAACCACCAAGTGTCAACTAGATGCAATCTCACAATGCAAATGCACTTGGATCACTTAATCTCACTTTGAATATACAAAGAAGCAAGAGAGATGAGTGGGAGGGGAGTTGCTTAGCTCAAAGTGCTCACAAGTATGTCAAATGTTCAAGAGCGGGAGCCTTAAGCCGGCCAACGAGTATTTATAGACGTGCCCCTTCGAATATATCCGTTACGCACTTGAAAACGCTGCAGTCGCGCTGACCGGACGCGCTGGTCACACTGAGAAGCACCGACCGGACGCGCTTCACGCAACGACCGGACGCGCTGGTCCCGTAACTGACCGGACGCGCTGGTCAAGCCTGAGCAGCGCACAACGAAATAGCGACCGGACGCGCTGCAGAACTGACCGGACGCCATAGTGCCAGCGTCCGGTTGGAGTCCAGTAAGCTTCCTGAACGACCGGACGCGTTCGGTCGATAGTGACCGGACGCGCCACCACGTCCGATCAAAAACAGAAACACACGTAGACGCTGAACACTGATCGGACGTGCTGTAGAACTGACCGGACGCCACAGTGTCAGCGTCCAGTTGGAGTCTAGTAAGCTCCCTGAACGACTGGACGCGTTCGGTCGACAGTGACCGGACGCGCCACTGCGTCCGATAAAAAACAGAAACACGCGCAGACGCTGAACACTGACCGGACGCGTTCGGTCAAACAGAGACTGCGTTCGGTCTATCGTCCGGTCACCTCTGTGACCTCCGTTTGCCTCCGTTTCTTTTCTGACTTCCGGCGTAGTGGAAAATAGTCATTTCAACTCCTTGAAAACGTCTGAATCCCACCTCGCAAGCTCGGCGGGAGGGAGAGAGGACCCCAAACCCTCTCTACCGCTCAAACTCCATCGCCTTCGCAAACGTGCTAACACCACCAAGTGATCTCGTCATGTGTGAGTGTGTTAGCATTTTCACAATCATTTTTCGAGGCGATATTAGTTCTATCCAAATGCATATGATTATGAAATGCACACCTAGAGGCACTTAGGAGTTCAATAGCCGTGTCATTCCCCTCTTTATAGTACGGCTATCTATCCTATAATGTAACCACACCCACTAGGTGTCTTGGTTACTAAAACATAACCCTTAAGCATATACCTTTGTATTGATCATGTAGGGTTGCGTCCAAATCCAAGTGTGGCCATCATGATCACCATGTCCATGTTGCCACCAACCTTGGAATGTACTAATCCTCATATGCTACATACAACTTAGGCATAGGATTAGTACTTAGGCATTGTCACTAATTACTGACACCAAACATAGGACTTTCAGAGGGGCTCCAACGAGGACTAGGGAGAAGCTTGCACGCATCTCGATACCTCACAAGGGCCAAGCTCCTAATCAAGTAACTCCATGAATAGCCCTCGGGCCTTCCCTAAGTGTAAGTTGGTCTCCAAGGTGGCCTCTCTAGGACCGCTCACCATTGTCTTCACTATCGAGCTTTGGGCCAAACCGTTGAAGGCCTCATTCCCGCCGTTACACGGTAGCAGGCACAACGAAGACGTGGTTGCTTTGGTTCCGCAAGACTACAGGGCCCTCCAATGTACAATAATGGTGCACACAAGCACCTAATTGCAAGAGGTATGCAAACCTCACCAAACACTAGGACTAAACCTAGAGCAAGCGCATAAGCGGTGGTCCAACTAGCCTAAGCACTTCACAAAGCACCTACACTAATCACCAAGTGATTCAATAAGTATTATGCATGTGGAGAGCACTAGAATAGTGTAGCAACACCCTTGGTATGTTCCCAACTTTCACTTTCCTCAAATGGCCGGTTGGGGCATGCATATATATCCCCCCTAATGCAAACTAGCCGTTGAAGGCTGCACAACCATTCTGCGCAGGCACCAGACATGTTTGGCACACCCACCAGACACGTCCAGTGTGTCCACATCAGCTAGCCGTTAGGACATAGCCGTTGCCGACCGTTGGAGACTCTACTAGTCTGGTGCTTCGTCCGATGTGGGACGAACACATCTGACGCCTTGATGGCGCCTCCAAGCTATGCTACAGCCTCTCTGCAAGCCATGTTCGGTGCTTCATCGGATACATTCAGTGAGCACCTATAGCTATGCTCCATGCACACCATGGTGTCCAGTGTGCTCTAGCTGCCCACGCCGGGCACGTCCGGTGTTGCTGTTGCAGCTGCCCGCTGGGTCTTCATCCAGGCTTCTTCCATCATGTGTCTTGGACTCTTGCATGTACTTATGGGTCTTCAACATGTCTTATAATGTCTTGCTCGAGGTATTGATCATCATTTGAATCACCACCTTGCCTAAGTCTAAGTCTACTTTGCATCCTTTGAACTATATTCAAAAATATTAGCAAACAATATTAGTCCAAATGGTCATATTGATCATCAAACATCATAATCCAAACTAAATGGCCTTGGGGTCCATTTTCCTTATAGGCTCTTTGATCTCCATGGTACACCAATGTACAGTTGTAGAGAAGTTTACAATCCATACTTTTTTAGACCAAAGGCATCCACCTAGCTTTATTAGAAAGCGTATCGAATACCCTGATCTGACACTGAGGATTCTAGCTTACAATGACAATGCATGAGTATCTAAAAGCAAACTCGACTTGAGGGAGTAGATCAACAAAAACTCACACCACAGAACACCTAACTCATATGGGCCTAACAGAAAGCAACTCAAAAATGCATGAACCCCCAAGGGTTATAGGCTACATCACAGTAGACGCATTTGCTAAAATTAGATTTATCATCTCATCTACCACTGGTTTTAGCTTCAGCTTTAGGAGAGGTGCTAGGTTTTGGACAACATCAATGTCTTGTAAATCAGTGCCACTGGCGACATCATAACTTTCTTGTTAAACACATCATTACGAGTCTTCTAAATCGACCATAGCACACCTTTAGCATTAGCTTTCCTGGCAATGGCCTTCCTGGATATATGCATCAGCATCTTGGACTCTTGAGCTTTGTCTAGTCTTGTTGGGGATATCAGGGGCATTGGTCCTCTTGGAATTAGCTCTATGCAGTTCTGTCACCTCCTCTTCAGCTTCCTTGTTAATCTGATGATCATTCACTTGCTCCTTAGTGTGTTTAGCCATCTGTTCAGTACGAGGCTCTTTGGCTACCTCAAACTCTCCCAGATCAGCTGCATTTTCCAAAACCCCTAGATCCAGGAAGTTCAGGTCTATGGGAGAGCTAGTAGGGTGCCCAGAGTCCAAAACCACAGTGGCCATCCCAATAGCATCTTACACCAGCTCATGAAGCTAGGTATTAGTGTTATCACTTCTAACTCTACCATTTATCTGTATGGAGTTTAACTTAATTACCATATCATTCATTTCCTAAAAGATATCTAAAAAGCCCAATAGTTTCTGGTAGTCATGGATACCTCTATCATTAGGCAGGAGAGCTTCATCAGTATCATGAGCAGCCTCACAGATGATATCTGCATTAACAGGATCATTCAACTTCCTCTGAGAATCAAGGGGCTCAACTTCAATCACCTTTGGTGAGTCTGATGGAGAACACACACTAGATATCAGATTGTTAGTCACCTCTATAGGATATAGTTCAACTCCCATATCATTTATGTTCTGAAAAGCATCAGGTAGCTCTGATAGCACTTCACAATTCTGGAGACCTCTATTATTGGGTAGAGAATTCTCTATAGCAGTAGTATCGTCATCCTCCAAGACAGTAGCATCACCACTATCTTTCTTCTTGCCCTGGTAATTAGAGGTACCAACTTCACTTGGTTTGGGTGGATCTTGTGGAGGGGGTTTACCTAACTCAAGCTAACCATGGCTTTCCTGAGATTCTGGGTCCTCTTCATCTGTCACCTCATCATCATCTAAATCAGGATCTTCATCTGGCTTGGTAAGAGGAATTTGCTTAAGCTTATCTATGAAAAACCATGAGTTCTTTCTACCTTGCTTGTTAATGAATACCTCTGAAGTTCCCCAATTTAGCTAGGATTCTTACATGAGACCTTAACCCAAATAGACTTATAATCCTTACTTTCATTGAATAGTTCCTTACACTAGATTTGTTATGGGAGTTTGGGCAGAATATGACTCCATTCGCACTCGATTGCTTCACAATTCCTCTAATATCATTGTAGCACATGCCTTGGCTGATTTACTTGCAGAATAAACACATCTCTAGTCCATGTCTACTTCTTCTATATCTATGCCTTGTAGTGTTTTGGTAGCTTCGCAGAGGACTAGTGCACCAAAAGGTACCTCTTCAGAGCCTTGCAAGCATTGTGGCAAGACTAGTCATCTTCTAGAGAATTATTTTGACAAACATCTAAAGAAATTAGCTAAGTATCATGCACATTGTGCTACACTTGTAGTCATGGTACTAGCTCCACTCCTAGAATTTCATTTTCTATTGTTGTTGCCTCACCTGTTAGTGTTCCTATAACAGCCATGGGCCAAGTGGGCCCAAATTCAGGTATGGGCCGAGTACTACAGCAGCGGGGCAGTGGGCGAGCACTGCAGCTATGGGGGGTACTGTACATTTTTCATACTCCGTTGTAGTGGTGCGCGGCTGTAGCGTGGGGGGACTGTTCACTCCCGGTACTGTAGCAACAGGTTGGCCAGGCCAAATTTGGGTTACTGTAGCTCGGGTGCTATTCGCACGGGTAGCTGTAGCTCACGAAACACTGTACAGCCGGTGTTTAGTACCCTACCGTGAATCCTAAGGGAAACAGACCGACTTAAATATTAGGGTCAGAGACGTGTAGTAACCTTCGGTTAACCGTTTTGAGCAAAGCAAGGACGAAAACTCAAGCGGGTTGCTACGCAGGTGGGACCACTCCTTGGTAGAGTGGGTCTGGGCCGTGTATGCCGGGACTGGATGTTACAGTTCCCTTGATGTCTAGGCTTCTCATAACTCATCAAGGTTCTCTTTGTAATTCACATCTTTCTCATGATGTTTCTCTTTACCTTAGTTGTCCACGAATCTTCTTTCGGTAGGCTATGTTATCGATCAAAATTATTTTATTGATTTTGATGACTCATCTTGTTTTATTCAGGATCATCGTAGTGGTGCTGTGATTGGGACTAGCCATCACCTTGTGCGCATCCTCCACAACCTCCATAGCATGTGTGTCATTCGTTGCATTATCATCCACCTCATCCTTCTCCAAGCGGCATCATCGACTTAATGTGGGTTAATTTGTCCACGTTAATAAATAGAGGTTGTTTTGGTCATACAACAGTAGAGTCTAGCTTTCATTGCAAGGGCTACAAGCTTGGAAAACAAATACAACTTTCATATTTATCTAGTGTTTCTCATTCTACTAGACTGTTTGATCTTATTCATTTAGATGTATGGGGTCCTACACATTTTCCTACAAAGGGTGATCACAAATATTATGTCATTTTTATGATCATTCATGTTATACCTAGATTTATTTCATGAAACATCACTCTCAATTGTCTTATATTTATCAATCTTTTGAACACATGGTTCACATTCAGTTTTCTACTCCTATTAGAAATTTTGTTGACTCTGGTGGTTAGTATTTGTCGGTGATTTGTCAACCGATGAGTAAATTTATACGTGTGTCACGCTGCTTTAGGAAGACGATGGTAGTACCCAAAGACACAAGGAATTATACTGGTTTAGACTAGAGCCTTACGTCCCGTCTTAGTTCGAATGCGTGTTCCTCGGATAAATGCTTTGAAGTTCTTACAATGGGGTGTGTAAGAAGAGGAAAAGAGGTAGGAGAAGCTAGGTGGAGGACTACTCGAATGAAGTCTCGAGAGTCCATCCCCTTGGAAGGGAGGCCTGGCCGCCCTTATATAGAGTTTGGGGAGTTCGGGGGCCAGGTTATATACAGAGAGAGAGGTTCTCCCGATTGAGTGGTCGTGAGCCTGAGGGAGGGAGAAACTAGCTAGCTTGGCCTTCAAGGAAGGCCATCTTGTCCTGGCATCAGCGCACGTCTGGGCGTGGTTGTCGTCATGGTCTTGTGCCCATGTCGTAGCATGGCATGGCATGATGCTACAATGTCGGTCGTGACAACATTGTTGGCACAGTGATGATTCGCCAGCTGTCCTGTGCGATGTGAGCTCGCCGTGGCCTTCATCATTGTCTCCTGTTCTCCCGGTGGCATTGTAGCGACAATGAGGGAGTTGGTAGCCACCCTTGGGTCATCAGTCACCTTTGCTGGTCATGGTGCCGGTGGCCTCGATCCTGAGCCAAGGGTTGAGGCCTCTGATGGCTTAGCCGGTCTTGAAAGTCAAGGCTAGGGTCGTGTGCCCCATGCCGTAGTGGGTAGGGCCGTACGCCTATCTCGTCGAGCCGTATTTGGATGGTGGATTACCGTACCGATCGTTACCGTCTGACGGTGTTGTCTTGTCGGTGTAGCGTGGCGCAGGGATGGCGTCTGTCTTGGCTGAGGGGATAGATGTCCCCTCAGTTCTAGTAGAGTGAGTTGGGCGTGCCTGCCCTTGTCAGGGTTGGCATACTCGATGAGATTCAACCTCTCCATATTCCTTTCCAGGGGTCAGGATGGAGGAGAGGTCGTGCATCACTGTGTTGCTTGCAGCGGAAGAAGGCCAAAGAGGTCGTGATGGACCTCGCGACTTGGTGTTTGGCCCAGGTCCGCATGGCTTAGATGGGCCATGGTTGCTGGGCTTTTGCTTGCTTAGTCATCGTGGGCCGCCCGAGTGGCCAACTAATCGGTGTCCTAAGATACCTAGGGTATCATTACACCAACAATATTTATCTGATACATTTCGCTAGTTTTGACCCTAAGGGTATTCTTGCTCAACTTTGAATAGATTTTTGATTGTAGATGACTACTTCATCTTGGACCATCCTCTAAGAAAATGGACCCTTGGCCCATTTAGTTTGGATTTTGGTGTTTGATGATCAACATAACCAAATTGAACTAATGTGTTTGCAAGTGTTTATTTTGTAGTCCAATAGGTTGCATGGCGGACTTGGATTTATTTAGGTAGAGAAGAGTTTGATGAACACCGAAAAGAATATCCTATAAGGTACGTTGTAACCTATAAGAAGAGACAAGAACCCAAGACGCAAAGAAAGAAGAAACCTGGACCAAGACACGCAAGGAAATGAAGAAAAGGGGGTTGCAACAGTAGCACCTACCATATAGGTGTGGGCACCGGCCATATAGGTGTGAGACTGGTCATATAGGTGGGGCAACCGCTGTAGCAAAGAAGCTCGGCAACCAGAGGGCACCGGATAAAGCACCAGATACGGTTCAGCAAACGTGCAGCAAGGTTCAGCAACCTGAGAGCACCTACCATATAGGTGTGCACCGGCTAAAGTGCACCGGACACGACACATAGAGAGGGTTGCAACGAAGTTGGAGAAGCCCACAATGCACTAGATATGTAAGGTGTTGCACCAGATAAAGCACCGGATACGAAGTCTCCAACGGTCAGATTTGCTGAGTCTAACGGCTAGTCGATGTGGCTGAGCACCTGACATGTCGGGTGTGAGCACCTACCACGCAGGTGTATAAGCAAAAATTCTAGGTGTGCTCCAACGGCTAGTTTGGTGAAATATGCCCCCAACCAGCCAAATAAAGATAGAGGGAGCAAGGGAAAGGTAGTAGGGAGGTGATACTCCACTTTGGTGCTTTCCACAAGCATAGGTCTTGTAAGTCTTGCGAGACCACACCAACCATGTTTGTGGTGTGGCTGCCACCATGTACCGGAGGGAACAAGGCCCGCGGCGTTTTGGCCGGAAGCTTAATAGTGAAGACGACGAGGAGCGGTTCAGGAGAGGCTTGCTAGAAGGCACATCAAAGTCCCGGAGAGGCTTGCTAGAAGGCACATCGGTGACCTACTTGCGTGAGAGAAAGGCCTAAGGCTATCCACGAAGTTACGCGACTGTCACGGGGTCGAAACCGCGGCAAGCATTGTTGTTCGAGTCGGTGTCAGAGTACGTGTCTCCGGTGGCTCAGGTGGACTTAAGAACACAAGAATCATAGAGAGGACGCAATGGTTTATCCTGGTTCGGGCCAATCGATGCCCTACGTCTAGCAGCTGATGATCCTTATACTCAAAATCACCCAAAATCAGGGGGTTACAACAGGGTTGTAAGGAGATTTGGTAGGGGTTAGCTCGGTGCTAATCCTAAGGTTGCCTCGCCACCGGTGGAGTCTTTCCCTCGTCAAAGAGGAGGAAGACGACGGGATGCGGTGGAGGAGCTCTCAGTGCCCCTCTCTAGGTTGCCTTGCTCTCGGTGCGGAGTGGAAGCCAAAGGATGGAATGGAATGGAATGATCTGTCTTCTGATGATCGTCCCCCTTTAGGTCCAACCTTATCCCTTATATACCGAGATAGATCAGGTACATGGTGGTTTGGGGGAACTAGTCTATGGTCTACATGCGCCAGAGTCCAGGAGGGCCTTGTAGTGACGCGCTGTGGATCATGGTGGTGTCATGGAGCCAAAGAAGCCTTGGGCATCGTCCGACTGCTCTATTCTGACACTCTGCGTGTCAGGCTGTGTCGGCTTAGACCGGCCTTCCCCAGGGCCCCAGGTGGACCTTCTAGAGTCTTCTTGGCGGTGAAGGAGGTCAGCTCTAGGGGCTGACGCGCGGGCCCAGGGGCCTCCAAGCCCCTGAAGGCTGCGGGAAAGCTTTGTCTTCTTGTGTCATGCCCCGTGCGTGACCTTGTTGGGAAAGTGGTCGGTAATGTCGTGCCCAAGAGGAGGGCGCCAGGGAGCCCCCGAGCCTCGGCAGCTCAAGGAATGTCTTCTTGTGCCTGGGCCTTAGCTGGCATCGTTGGCGGGGCAGGAGCCAAGGGCCTGGCTGAAGTGTCGTCGTAGATCAGGAGCCTCAAGGCTTGGGCAAGCCCCCGAGCCCCAAGCGGAGGTCGTGGCGAAGTCAGACTCGGCCAGGTTTCTTCTCAGAGGGCGCGCGCGAGCGTACCCGATGGGTATAGCTCCCGAGCCCCTGGGCAATCCTGGAGGGGTCGGTCGGGGGGTCTTCATCGTTCGGGAACCATTAGACCCGAGGCTTAACATACCCATATGTTAGGATCTCGTCACTGACCGGGAGCTTGGCCCTTGCAAAGAATTCCTTGAGAGGGGCTCTAACGAGGACTAGGGAAGCCTGAGCGCTTCTCGATACCTCGGCAAAAATACCAGAGTCATCGACGGGAGTTTGCATCTCTACCTCATATTTAGTTTCCGCATTTATATTGCTACCTTAGTTGTATGCTTTACTCTCCTAGCTTAGTTGATAGGCAAGTTGTTAGCTGATTTTGGTATTTCTTGTGATGTCCCCACGCCTCATCTGTCATAATACTAGAGCCATGTAGATCACTAATGCTCCTACAAAATAAGAACTGTCTTATAAGTCGTACTTTTTCAGCCAACAAATAGTGTTTTTCTCTCACAACAAATCAGCAAACAGTACTAGCGAACATGGCATATTGGTGTTGAAGCCTTCTTTACTCACTCTCATTGTCATGATAAAACAGTTGCTCTTTAGTATGTTCCCTCAAAACTGCAAGTGGCAGATCTTTCCACTAAAAGCACAAACCAGAGAGTAGCATTGACATGACTTGCTCAAGCGCAATGATTCAGATCATCCGCTTTCAACTTGAGTTTAAAGGGGGTATTAAGTGTATATCAAGGTCTATATTATAGGCCCATATGGCACATGAGGCTCTCTATATAATGTCATCTTCACTAATGGAGTGATCATCTTTGATTTGTCCAAGGTTAGTAACAATATGAAGCATATTCCATTCTGCCAACCATTACTGGAATTAACCAGCTGCCAGCTATATTACACTGTTCGGTAACATTGTCAATCCTTACAAGTGACAAGGTACCTTCTATTGTTCTAATTTGATGTTCTCTAGTGTATTTCCTTAATTTATGAGTTGTTATTTGCTTTCCAATCGCCAAACAGCTTTAGAGAGAAGGCATACATAATTACATATACATCTAACTAACGCTAGTATACAACTATGAGAAGAAGATTTCATAATATACTCAGAATTTAAATATATTGCCTTATTTAAGATATAACTTAATTCAAGTGACACATGACAAATCTTAACATTACAAAAAAATGCTTCCTTTTAGAATTGACATTTGGGGTGCCAAAGCACAAAGAATAAGGTACTAATTGGAATGTGTATTTCAAAACGGTGGAATTTATGGGAACAACAGACATGTACATACTGAACAACAGCATCCCTCAAAGAGCTACCGCACATTCATCCGAAGATACGAGGAAGTAACAGGGGAGCTTGCAGATCCTCCTAAAGCTATTTCCAATTTTTTATCTTCTTTCTTCCTCACAGGTGTGGAGCATGCATTGAAATCGAGCACCCGTGCCTCTGCCTGCAGAATAAATTGAAAAGCTTTTGAATATAAACAAAAGAGATGCCCCCCTGGTTGAGATTGAGCATTCGGTTTCAATCAGTTACTTATATGCTTCCCAATCAAAGGGAAATCCATGAACTCTCACAAGCCACATGGTTTTCCATTTCCCCAGAATCTCAATTTCATTCATCTTCCACATAAGTTCAGGTATCATAAGCCACATTAATTAGCCAACTGAACTAATTGATCCATGTCCAAGATTAGATTATTGCCACTGGAGTTTGCATTAGCATCCATAATCCGTGTTGCTTATTTCAAACAGCCAGAGACTGGAACTAGGCTGAGTGCATAACTCGTGTAGAGGCAGGAATAAAAATTCGCTTTTCTAAAAAGAAAAGTCAATGGTTGCAGAATGAAGTGCCTTTGGTTGCTCCATAACTCTGAACCTCAACTCAGAGATTTGGATGCGACCATTAAAGTATTGAGATGTTGTATTCAATTACAGGATGTGAAAATAAAGGAATACAAGGAAAACACGAGAAGACAAATAATTTATAGATGGTTCATGGGTTTCAGATAAAATTCAAGTTTCAGATAATTACAGGATGATGTATGTTATGATTTTGAACAAGAGAAAATTCAAGTTTTATATAAGTTTAAGGCTCAGATGAATAGGCTCTAACTTCTAACCAATGGTGTATTCTGAGAATTTTTATTTGGCAATAATGAGAAATAGGGAGTATCAGTACGAAGCTTTACATACCATGAGTATAGATGGAGGTTTGCTTGTTACATGTTCATGCTTCAAAGCTGTATTTTCTATATTTTCTTTGTCAGAGCTTTCCTTGTTATGTCGTTTCCATGGGCCTCCACTTGCCAGAACTTCATGTGCTTCTTCCACAGAAGCAGCACTCTGCTCATTAATCTGCTTCACCAATCCTAAGGCATCAAAAGCTCTGCTTGCTGGGCTCATGAAGTATGCATCCTAAAAGAACAAAACAAAATAAAGCAGTCTGCTTAATGTGACGAATAATAATACTTTCAAGCACACAGTTAATAATCCAGACAAGCGAGTCTTTTCTCTGATCCATATGAAATTAGCATCACTAGAATAAAAGGCACCCAAAAAAAGAAGATACCAAAATTTTCCTACAAGTATTGGCATTTTGTTTGCCATGAAAACTGAGCCTAACAATGATTAGGAAGAGAATATTTGGATGAAACCCCGAGCTACCGACTATAGTTTGAATTGGAAATCCTAAAGCAAAACCCTAGTCCAAAAACTCTCCAAATAAAATAATTACCTGGAATGGTGTGAAGAAAGGAGACTTCCATGCAGAAGGAGATTCTAAGCCCCTTTTAATACCTGGAGTATCAGCCAATCTGACAATAACAGCCAATCAGAATCATGATTGTACTCATACTATCATGGATAATTGACATTGTCACAGCATAGTTGGAAAGGAATAGTGCATTTTTTTTACTGTGGACAATTTTTTTTCTCGAACTACACAAGAGAGCTGTGCGTCATTTCATTAAGGTAGAAAAAAGAGTACACGAGTGAAGGACTCAAACCTGAGTACAGGAACACCACACACACCAACACCCCAGGAAATAGGTTTGAGTTGCGCCACAGGGCTACAAGAAAAAAACGACCAGCGATCGCATGGCCTAAAAACCAAGGGCCAGCAACCTGGGCAGGAGCTCTTGACTCAGTGAAACAAGGGTCAATTGTTAAGTTAGCAATACTAAGTATCATTAACTGGACAAATTCTAAATTTTGATCTGTACCATCATTAAATTAACCACAGATCAACTGGTTATAGTTGAAATGAAAATAATGATGTCATGTGGGACTGACAGTACCAGCATCGGCCCAGGGCTCGAGATGCTGCCAGGGGCGCACCCAAGGAGGAGCAGGCTTAGACGGTAATCAATGGCAGTTAAGGAGCATTGCAGTTAATCAACTCCTAATACCCAGGGAGGTGCATGCGCAGCCAGCTGCAAAGCAGGAGCCCGAGGAGGCCAGGCGGCTGTGATCAATGGCATTTAGGAGTTGGTTGGGAATTAGTAGTTATGGCTGGGCAGTTATCAAGGAGCCAAACTCCTATTTATATCATGTAACGTGCTGAGATTGAATCAAGCAAGAACAAACCTATTCCTAATCTCCCTGTTCTCTCTTAATCTCATCCCCTTCATCTTAATCTCATCCCCTTCAGCATAGGGCGTCCAGGGGATAAACCCCACGCCATTACCAACCCAAGCTACGAGCTTCATAGTCGAGGGCCAGCTACCTTGAGCACCAACGCCCTTGACAAATGAAATCTGAGAAGATTTTCAGGACAGCATTTTAAAAGAGTGCCATACCATAATTAATAGCTGACTCGATCATGATGTAATTGTGACTTGAGTTGTCTTAAAACCATGAAGTACCATACCAGTAATGTGGCTCTATTTAAGTCGGGGAATATTCTCCCAACTCAATGCACTTTGTATAAATTTTGGAGCAAAAGTACCAAACAGTTTTTGCTCTACTGGGGAGAACCACATGGTTTCTGGCCAGTATCCCAGAAAATTAAACATAATTTTAAAGGGCATGGATTTGATGGTTGATTTACAACTACCAGCTATATATACTAACAGCACAGCTTCAGGATTTGTGAAACAAACTTGCATGGAAATTTCTAAGTAAAGCGTAGAAGAGCATCCAACTTACATGTTCACATACTCGTAATCTGCATCAATGCAGGCTGCAGATTTATCAACAAGAAGCTCTGATGGCTTTGATCTAGAAAATATTATGTCTTTAGAGTTAGACAAAGCCTGCGCACTGGTATTTAGCCCCTTACTTTGAAAATTTGGACCATGCTTAGGTGTATTGTGGTTGTCGACACTGCTCTGAGTAAGAATCCCTGTAGAATGCTGGACCAGACCATATATAGAGGAACAAGATAAGAAACGTGCAAAGACACGCTGCAAATTATATTTCAAGAGTAAGATTAATTGCATTTCATTCTATAAGCTTTATTGCTAATAAGTGAACTTTTGCCACCAGCCCACCCTTCATACAAGCATCAAGATCCCCCCACAGGCCTTACATGATCCATTACATTTCTAGTTTCCCTGCTACATCATTATTGATAGGCAATGTGCACCTTCCAATAAAGGAGATCCACCACTCCTCGAGCCAAAGATTTTTAGTTTTTTTTAATCCATGAATAAATAATTATTGAGTATAAAAAATAACTAGTAGTAGATTGAAAGTACTAGTAAACTGTTCGTACAATCACTGTACACAGTGAAACATCCCTTGGCTTCAGCCAAATTGTTTACCTTTCCATTGCCTTCATTTTCTCCTTGATCAGTAAATTCATTCAAATTTTCTTTGTTATCGTGAGAAAGCTTGACCTTCTTTTGAAATGCAGTTCTCTCTTTCGGTGAAACTAAATCAGCTGAATCATCAGGGCTATCTATGCAAGATTTCCCAACTCTTGTAGAGGACATACCTGAGCTCCTACAATCCTTTTCAGTATTTGATTTCTTTTCGTTTCTTATATCAGGACCAGGAGATGATAGGTCTCTAGGCCTTTTTTTCATTATGGACGGGGTGCACACGAATCTTTTGGCAGCATTCTTTAGCACAGCATCAGGACTACCATCCCTAGGAGGGGAGCCCCACAATCTTACTGGGGTAGGGAAGTTCAACGATGTCCTCATCAACTCTCGAATGCCAAGAGGACTATATTCTGGGAGATCGCTGGAGTTTACAAGCTCACAGCTGACAAAGGGAACTTCAAAACTCGGAAAGCAAGGAGGTTCATAGCATAGAGCTCCAGCATCCTCCTTTTCACTTAATATGGTGTCACCATGACTTGATAATGGTTCCTTTCCACTGTAGGCTGCAGGCTTCAAACATGATTGTTCAACATCAACCTGCTGTTTCTTTTCAGATTCTGGTATGCTGTCCATTGGTTCAGAAGTCCTGTTTCTGTCATCTTCGCTGCTAATATATGAATTTTGATCAGGATCACCAGAAGGATTGTGGCAAGTTTTAATCTCCAAATCTTGGCGAGAAACAGGATTGTGACTTGTCTCAAATTTGACACCAGATGCATTAGAAGCACCATCTGAAGAAATGAAGCCCAGTGGTAATGACGTTACAGAACTCTGATAATACACAGGGCCACCCATCATTGTTGCTGGTTCAGCTGTCTGCAATGGGTAAAGTGGTGCTGAAAAGTTGCTTGCAGCTTCAGAAGAATATGCACCTGATTGAATGGAAATATCGTGCCACTTTTCAGATTGGAAACAATTATCATTTTTAATGCCCACTTCGGACATCACATTTATGTTATGCACACATCCAGAAACACTAGGTAAGATGGGAACACATGGTGTTACAGCATATGGTATCAAAGATACTCCATCATTTTCTGAACTATTCATAATCTGTGTGTCCTGAAATTGAACTGCAAGCTCATTGGATGCCTGGCTATCTCTTATCACAAAGTTGTTTGGCACTTCATCTATATCAAGATGCAAATCTATTCCTTGAGAAAACTCTTGCTGCAAGTGTTTATCCAAATCTATTCCTTCCTGCAAGTGTTTATCTTGATCCATGTCAGAAGTGGGTAAGTGGTGATGCATGTCAGGTAAAGCAGAAGCACCATTCTCAGCATTAGTGAAACCATCTTGACACAAAGATTCATGCACATGCAAATGAGATCCCAAAGTCACATCAGTTTGCTCCTCCTGAGAGCAAGAACCCTTGGCAAACGATGATTGACTTAACTCCATCGAATCTTCAGCCTCCCGAAAAACATTAAAACCACTGTCTTCGCTAATTTGATTGGTCATGGCAGATGAAGAATCAACATTTAAACCACCAGGAGTGCATTCAACAGGTGTGAGACCCTGGAATTGAGCCAGTAAACCAGATGATCTGTATGAATCAACTTTCTTCTTCACCGAGCTGTGCCAATGATTTTTAATTGCATTGTCTGTCCTGATAGGATAATATACAAACTTACTCATCAATTTCTATGTATTATAATATAGCTCAATATTCTCTAACAGGCTGATTTAGTGATGCACTTCTTAATTAACCGAATAATATATTAGGATGTTACAATGCGATATATATGCCATACTGCAATGGAGTATCACTAATGCATAGAATATTATGTTTTTTCAATTTGACATTATCTATTACTCTTGCTAGTTTAAAAGAAGCTGGGGAAAGAATCTATACCTTCCTGGTAAAAACTTTGTCAATTCAGCCCATTTGTTTCCATAAGTTTGATGAGCATGGATGAGCCTGATTTCCTCGTCTTGTGTCCATGTGTCCTTATTGATCCCAGGATTAAGATGGTTGTGCCATCTAAATGAAGATGTCACATCAAAATGTTTCACATCAGTATTTATCTCCAAATTAATATGGTTTGCATGTTTGCAGCTAACTAACAATTTGCATTTCATATGCCCCAAACCAAGCCCACAGAGAAACAAATTCTAGGCATGCCATTTCATGGTATTTGATACATGAAACCTTTTCTCAAATCAATTGACATGCATTTTCAAGAGTAATTGCACATAAATGAGTAGTGTATATGCAATGAATATATTTCATTGGTTACTGTTCAGGCTTCAGAGAATTTATCTGCATAGTAATCATCACGAGAAGAGTGGAAAACAATAGCTACACTTAGTATTGTATTTGTAATTTTGATGTAGGAAAGTTTCCTCTAGTTAGTGTGGTACTCTGATCAAATGCCCAAAATTATGACTCCTATTTTCCATAGAAGCCAAACCACAAATTAATAAATATCTCCCCAGCACCTGATATCATCATGTAACACTACTACAAGTATCTTTCATGGCATACCTTTCCCGACATTGCTTTCCAATACGTCCAGGAAGAGCTTGGGCTATGGTCGACCATTTCTTTGGCCCATGTTTGTTTACCATCTGAATAATGACCTCATCTTCCTGGGAAAAAAGAAAATAATAGAAGAATCATGCAGCATGTAATATAATGCAGTAAAATAACATAAATGGGATTAGTTTATTTTAAGAAAAGTGAAATAAACCCCAAATGGAAAACTGTAGAACTTACTTCTTTGGACCATGGCCCTTTAACAAGTTCAGGGTTCAAAACCTTCTGCCACCTATGCAAACATTGAACATCAGTCCTACCTGGAAAAGATTCAGCTGGGGAAAAGAAAGTAGTTTATCAAGCATTAGTTTCAGATAAAGATTCTCATTGACAAGCAAGGGGAAAAGGATGGAATAGTAGCATGAAAATTGAGTTTCAGTCACATTATTGTAAGCAATTAAGGATGCATTACAGTCATTGGCATGAGCACAAATGATACAACCACAAAATTCAAAGAATGATGAGTGCACCTGATGTCAATTTCTTGAAGTATATCCGCGGTAAAACGGAGTTATGCAATAACAGCGAAATAAAAATAAAGGTATGTAGCATGTACACAATTTATGAGCACCAGGGGCAATTCTTTATATCACATATTCAAATTATTACACTAAAAACATTAACAAGACGGGCGCTAAAGTGCTAGCTTCGAGCTAGTGCATCAAACTAAGTTGACAGTTCTAAAAAGAAAGGTGGTACTACATTCCATAATACAACACTCCATTTTTTAAGATCAGGATTTGTAATACAAATCGCAAGCAAACAAGATGTATGTTAGCAAAATAAGTGAAGTGTCATTGTATATGGTCAGTTTAAATTTGGATATATGATGCTTCAAAAAGAAATTAACAGCCTGTGCTACACAAATTGAGAAAAGACAACATATCAACTTTGTATCAGCTAAAGAAAGTACCTATCTTTTTCCAATTTTTTCCCTTGTAAGTTTCAACAGCTTCACGAAGTATGTCATCCTACAATTGAGTAGCATATATGCCCATCAGACCACACCAGTAGATAGGAAAAATATGGTCTAAGCACAGATAAGGCCATCTTCAACACGGTTTCATGATGAAATTCTTAGCATATAAAAAGAACATTGGCATCAAATAAATCTTTGGCACTGATGTAGGCATGTCACTGAACAGTGTTACTGTATGTAATTTTTGTTGCAAATGAAAATAAATGCAGCAAGAGAATCAAAACAGTGATCCCTGCCTATTATCAACTATAGTATCAACTACAGTAGAAGAAAAGTATGGTGAAAAGTTATATATCTGTATGATATTTATCTTCACTATGTAGAGAAAAGATTATCTTATTGAGAATGGGCGTTTAGCATAGCATTCCTCGAAGCTACCTAAGATAGGTTATTTACCTCATTGTTCAAATGCTTTATTGAAAATGCATGCTATTAACATATTTAGGAAACCAGAGTGCCAACTTTACCTCTTCTGGAGTCCAATTTCCCTTGGATGAGCGACGTGCTGGACCAGTTTTCCTCCTGAAGCAGGAGATAAATATACATGTATATATAAGAATTAAGAAGGAATATGCATAATGTAAAACCTGATGAGTGGTTCTAATAAATTGATAGAAATTCACCCATTGGGTAATCTCCCCCCTTTTTGAGGTTCCCTGCTGACTCCTCCATCAGGAGGAACAGAAGAAGATGAAGACTCTGTGCCCTTCGAAGTCATTTGCTTTTCACTCGTTATCATAAGTGAAAACAGAAAACTGAATCTCCACTTAAAAGCAAGGTAAGGGCCCAAAGAGTCATCCCAATGTTAAACCCCTCTAAGGTCTTCTAGGAGTTTTTTGCCCTGGGGGGAGAAGTGGTCACAGTCTGTCAAGAGGGAAAAAAAGGAACAAAATTGAATAATTTAAACAAATAGTTACAGAAATACACGACTATGAAGATATGGTGGCGCATCATGATTTTGCCAAGATAGACATGCACTCAAAGTTAACCACAAAACATGAACTTTTTGCAGTGAGAAATTAACAAATCCAAGTAAAATTGGCTACATTTGAGAATTCTAGAACACAGACGAGAACAAGATAATAAACATCTACAAAGGAAGAACAAATAGTCTTTCAAAATCCCCCCACAACCTCACAGTCCTCACAGGACATCAATCCCTCTATACGGCTCTGCTGGCGCACCGCCAGCGCTATCACCATTGCGCAACCCCACACCCACCCACAAATCCGCCACGACAAACCCATCGCCACGGCCGCTTCCTCTAGAGCAGCTGCAGAATGAACGCATCGCTCACCCGAACCCCGCCACCCCTTTCCGCTGCCGCGCCGAGCGCGAAGCCGGGTATCAGAACGCCGCGCCGCGCTGCGCCGCCGGTGGACCTTGGGCGCAACCGGATCGAGGCAGCAGGGCAGGCGAGAAGGGGAGCGCATGAAAGAAGTCTCACCTCACAGGGGGCGCGGCGCATCCGCTCCGCTCCAGCGGCGACCGAACCGCGCCGCCACCCTGATCCGGCCGCCGCCGCGGTGCTCCGGAATCTCGAATCGCGCAGACCAGAAGCGAAGGCTTTTTCCACCGAATTTTTATTAATAATAGGGGGAAAAGGGGGTCCTGGCTTCTCCGGGCTTGGCTCTGCTTGGGAGGTTTTAAATTTCGGGGAGCGGAGGCCAACGAACGGGGTTGGGGTGAGAGAGGAAGCAGCACGGAGCGGAGTGGCAAGGACGGTTGGGATGTCGGGAACCCGAGGAACCGGTGGATCTGAGCCATCCGGGCGGCGGGTGCGGCTGCCGCTTCGGGGCTTTTCAAACGCCAACGGCTGGCTGCTGGGCTGGGCTGTCACAATTACCCAGTTTTACTTGACTATACCAGATAATTGTTTTACTTATCTCTAATTGCTATCTTCTTATTAGCCGTGAACAAAGTTATATAGGCCTTACGATCCGACAGGTCATGGTTATTTTTTGTTTTATTTACAAAGTGTTTGATTATCTTGAAATATGGTGCTCCTTTTTGGACCTTGAATTTTATGTTGAATTGTTGATGATCCTATTGCTAATATGGAAGTCTTTAAACACTTCTACTTATATTGTTTCCTCTAGACCGACAGCTATATTCTTTTTCACTTCTTGCTTTTTAATAAACGGAGCTATACTGTTTATTTATCACTTGTCGTCTTTAATCATTCTTTTCTTTGTCACTAGCCCCAACCATGGAAAAGTGAATTTATATAGGAATAAAACCTAGTGAGGTTTAAATTTGGTTATAAAAGAAGAGCAATTGTATGATGGAACCGACTAGAAGGGGGTTGAATATGCGGTGACCACTAAAATTCATAACATTGGGCAAAACTAATTAGTAACATAAAAGACCCTAATATACTACCTTCACTAAGCTAGGTGAAAATTTGTAACCTAGGGTTGTTGAAAATAAAGATATGTATGATTAAAGATATTTGGAGATGGACAAACTGTAAAAGATAAAGATATAATCCTAGAGATGGAATATGATTAGGCGTAGTACAACTTGGCTTGTGTTCCAAGTCTCTCCCTTATGTATCTATAAATATCCCTAGAGGGTCAATGCAATCAACGATAGATCAATAACAAATCAATAGGGTTTTCTATCAAATCAATATTTTTCACATGGTATCTAGCGTGTTGGAGTTTCTGCCAGGTCAAACCCAAAGGACACCACTTCAATTGAAAGTATTTAGAGTTTGTCTTGCTATTCTTGGATTTATGATCATCAGCGCTCATATGTACTTCCTTCGTAATAGCTTGGGTTGGATTCTCAATTGTAACTGGTCCTTCGATTTCTTTGACCAGGACATCTGCAGAGCTGTTTTGATGAACACCTCCTCATCGGCCTTCATCACAGGTGCAGCAAGAACTTCTTCCTTCTTCTTAGTCTTAGATACATAAATATGCTTCGTTGCCTCCATTTGCCCAACTTGCTTCGGAGGCGACCTGACTCCTTTTCTATGGGTCGATTCAGTGAATCATCCCTTGCTTGGCATACTTGTTCAAGAGCCGCTTAGATATCGACTTAGGCTTTATTTCTCTGCCAGAGACTTTAGCTTCATTAGTCTTCCAAGTACCAAATCTCTTACGTCTTGGTTTGAATGTTTATAGGTGCCTCTACTAAAACCCGACTTGCTTCACCTATGAACTTGGCCTAGCAGGTTTTGGCTACTCAACAATGTCAAGGTCAGTGTGGCCAACATCTGAAATCGGCTTAGTCGACTTTCCTTGTCTAGCAGCAATGACGACATTCTTTTTTTTCTTTTGCTTGTCCACGGGAGTTTTTGCTCCCCCCAATCTCCCCAAGCCTGGGAGACTTGATGGTAATTTGGATGTTCTCCCGGCCATCAATGGACTTCTCAAGCACAACTTTATAGGTCAATATCTTCTCCTCTTTCCTAGGATCACTAATAATTATATTTTTTCTAGCAACAGAATTAGTTTGTTCCGGCCGAACCACGATGGTCCCATTGTTCAATCCTAGAATATTGGCCACTAAGAGTATCATGTCAACCTACATTCCTCATAGACTCAATCATCCATTATTAACGGCTGATTGGACTTACCGATAGAAGACATTGCGATCATAGTAGCATGAGAAGTAGAATTACGCCACTTACAATATGCATGTCATTTTAGTCATCAAGTGGCATCAAAGGTTGTGATAATTTAATCTATTTATGTGGCAGAACCGTCTAATCTAATGTTCTTCCGAGCGTACTTGTCTTTCATCAGACACTAAGTACCCAAGGAAGAGCACTAAACTATGTAGTTCCGTCGAGCACACCCAACGAGAGAACTCAAAAATTCACATTTTCCCCTCAGGACCATAAACGAGAGATAAAGGTTACAATAATCTTAGCTATTTCTTACATCACTTTTAATACAACATCAGAGTAATTCATTATTTGATAATAACAGCGGAATGTAAAATGTTATTCAGAGTTTCAGCGAAATGTAAATCATTTAATAACGAGTTAAATATTATCAGGACGAATATTTTATATACATGACATGATAACAGGTTATAAGTTTTCCTTGGTAAATTATTTTGTGGAAACTTTAAATAAACTCTAGATCCGTAACGTAAAGAAAAATCATCGCTGAGCCCACCAGGAGGTTTCTACACGCAAGTGTCAGCTCCAAATGTTTCTGTAACCTGCAACAGGGTAGAACAAACCCTGAGTACTCAATTGTACTCCGCAAGACTTATCCGTCAGGAGAAAAGAAAAGACTCCAAGGATATACAAGGCTATCTGGCTTGTGGGTTTATTACATCTGCATGAATCATTACTAAAAGTGCATTCTTATGTTCCAGTTTGATTAACAGTCATTTTTAGTTCATGAACCAACCATTCTATGTAAGCACCTACACTACTTTCTAGCAAGGGTTGAGCAATCAAAATCATTTTTATCATCTTTCATGTTTCAGTTTTTACTACGGTGCTAGACCATAGCCAAGTCGTACCGTCACGTATAAACGACGATTCGCGAATCAATGTAGCCTAGCTGGGTACCCTGAAAAACACTCGCCTCGCTTGTAACCTAGGTACCAGCGAGACCAACCCGTTCCAGTCCTGTCAAGGGGTCCAGGTCCCCGTCCAAACTGGGACTCCAAACCCCAACACTGCAGGCCCGCCCTCAGTGTGGTGGTTATACCTCCTACCCAATAATCCACCCTTAACAGTCGGTTAAAAAAGAGCCAGAACCTATGACAAGAGAGTAACAAGTCTTTCCGCTCCCATAAGCAAGTATGTGCTCGGGATAATAAGTCTATGATCTAACTAATGTCCACAGCAACGGACGGTTCTCAATCGATACAGGCGGGACAAACGCAACCAGAGCCCCGCTTTGTTGTCCAACCAAGTCCAAGTCCATCGAAGCCCAGTCTCGTCCGGTCTCCAATTATTATTCATATAAATTCCAAGTGATAGTAACATGATAATAAAAATATTAATATATTTTTTCTAGCTCCTGCGAGTGACAAGAAATCACTCGACTTCTACCGGAACCCTATAGAAAATTTTTATAATTTAATCTTTTTAATAAATATTTTAATATTAACCACCCCAGAAAATATTTTGCATCAGTTAGCCCCTTTGGTCACGCCAGTTCCGCGACCAAATAACATAGTCACGCCACATGCGTTGGCGCGACAAGATACAACACATTCGACGGCGCTTTCAGCATGAAAAAGCTTGTCGCGCCACTCCCGTTGGCGTGATAGTAGTGTCTTGTCACGCCACTGGGAGTGGCATAACAAGACTGAACTTTCGAAAAATCATAATTCTTCAATACGACGTCGAATGAAGATGGTTTTTATATGAAAATTATAGATCTCGACAAGATCTACAAATTTTTAGTTTTGAGTTTTTTTCGTTTGACGACGTTAAGTTGCTCAAAAAAATTATATAAAGTTTCAGCACCAAAATAATCGCGTATTAGCGCTTGTCGCATTAAAAAATAATATATTTTTTGTATGGGTTCAAATGAAGATACCATTTATATCAAAGTCGTAGCTCTCAATAAGATCTACAACTTTATAGTTTTGAGTTTTTACGTTTGAAGTTGTTAAGATGCTCGAGAAAATAATATAAAGTTTTAGCACGAATATGCTTTTGAAGCTTTATATTATTTTCTTGAGCTTCTTAACGACCTTAAATGTAAAAAATCAAAACTACAAAGCTATACATCTTATTGATAGTTACAACTTTGATATAAAAAGTATTTTTATTTGAATTCATACAAAAAATATATTATTTTTCTAATGCAATAAACCCTAATACGCGATTATTTTGATGCTGAAATTTTATATAATTTTTTGAGCATCTTATCGTTGTCAAACAAAAAAGTCAAAACTAGAAAGTTGTAGATCTCGTCGAGATCTGCAATTTTCATATAAAACATATCTTCATCCGACGTCGTATTAAAGAATTATATTTTTTTTGAAAATTCAATCTTGTCACGCCACTCTCAGTGGCGCGACAAGACAATACTATCACACCAGCGAGAGTGGCACGACAAGCTTTTCTACGTCAGAAACGCCGTCAAATGTGCTGTATCTTGTCACGCCAACGCATGTGGCGCGACTACGTTATTTGGTCGCGCCAGCGGAACTGGCGCGACCAAAGTGGTTACCTGATGTAAAATATTTTTTGAACGGTTAATATTAAAATATTTATTAAAAAAAGATTAAATTTTTTAAAAAATTTGGCCCTATAGCATAGCAAGCTACACGAGCCTGTCAAACTAGTAATATATATATATATATATATATATATATATATATATATATATATATATATATATATATATATATATACAAATGGGCTCCATTTAACTCTTTTAAACTTAATGCACAATCATAAAATAAAGTATAGAATATTATGGGTTATGAACCCAGGCTTGCCTGGGTAGCATGCAACCAAAAGTTAGCACTCCATCCTGACACAATCATCGGAACACCATCTTTTCTGCTGCGCCAGATGATTCCACAGTCCATCATCATTCCTATTATGACGTTCGTGGATGCAACGTAAAATCATAAATGATTAATGGCAACTGCAACTCGCAACTATGAGATACAGTTACGCCTCTTAACTAACAAGCGAGCTCTAATGGTTAACATGCTAAGCTACGTACTCACGACGTCGGATGAGACATTATCTTCCAACAAATGTTTTGCTATACAAACCGAGGTGTTACTTCATCATTTTATCGACTAAACACACGTATTCAAATGAGGGTTCATTAGCTACCCTAACAAATTAATTATTATAGAGCCACAAAAATTACAGTGAGCAGCTAATAATGTTAGGGATTTACTGTAAAATTTCCAAAGCTAGCACTATCGTTATTTTGCCATAAAAATTCCTACAAATTTATATTCTAGTAATATTAAGCATCTTGGTTTAATTATAGTATTCCTAAAAATATTATAACACTATATGAACAAGATATACTATCTGATAGACCATGATTTTATGATCCTAACAAAATTAGTTTCACCATTTTTGGACATCTACGTAATTTTATATCGAATTTAAAATTTTATTACAGAAACTAAATCAAGAAATGCTTTTGAAATCAAAGAGAGCCAGCGGCGACCCAAGTGGCCTAGCAGCCAAAACGGCCCGTGAGAAGCGTGGCCGCACGCCAGCAGGCCCGCTTCGCTACCGCTGCATAGATTTTGTAATAGAGACCCCGCACTATTGAGTAATCGAGCGACACTGGAAGCTACTATTACGCAAGAGATGAACTTTGCACTATAAACCCCAGAATTCACAATGAGGCAGTCCACAATGGCCTTGCACACACTGGCGCGGCTTCGATTGGCACTGCACGGCCATGCCGACCTACCGAGCGATGCCCCGACCTGGCGAGCAAGCCGACGAGCACCGCGGAGCCAAAAAGGAATCCTAGGAGGCAGTTGGTCACTACACGATGACCCCTCCTGCGTTGCCCACGCTGGCGACTAACCTCCATGGCGGGGCGTCCGTTCCAACGATCCTATGGGCCAATGAGGCAGTAGCGGTTGCGAGGGAGCAGCAGTGGCTTACTACAAGGACAGCCGTGCAACTGGTTGAGGCGGAGGAAGGCCGAGAAACTCCGGCCACGTGCGCCCGCACCGCGCGGCGGCGCTCCGAGCCAGGCATCCTCGTGTCACCTCATCACCGATGGCCGCCCTGGTCAAGATAACGTGAGCATCGGAAGGAGGGGGTCACAATGAGTCCAAGGGCACAAGCAATCGAATTGCTATCAATCACACGAGCCATACCTCCCAACTTACGAACATGGAGGCACACGTGACCGGCGGTGAGCCCAACACCAAACTGGCCGACCACACTGCTCGCCTGAGGCTTGGTGCGGGTTGGGCTGCTAGATAACCACCTAAGCTACTTGCTAACGTGAGGAATCGAACGATGAGGCCTCGAGCCAAGTGAATTGGAAGGATGGGGAGCGCGGTGCCCCAGCTGTGGTCATGTCACCGAGCAGCACACGGCGAGCCGAGCCGTTTAAGACGAGGTAAGGGCCGATCGGTAGCAGCAGCACGTGCACCCCGAGTACAGACGATCAGACTGGGACCCAGGAGACCTGCCGTGACGTGCTGGATTGGAGCAGTCAACCCCGAGCAGTCCCACGGCGTCGTCTAGCAGGGACAAGCGAGGCAGGGGCATCCCATCGCCATTGATACCGGGCCTCGACCAGCTGCGCGGTAGCAGCACATGCCCAAGGGCTTGACGTGGTTGTTGGGACGAGAGGCGGTGAAAACACCATGCCGACCACGCCATGGCCTCGGTTCGGTCCTACACGCGGCGCAGCGGCCTACCCCACGTGCGTGGTGTGCACACTACGGCGGGAGCCTGGCAGCAGCCAGCCGGGGCCGGCCAACGCCAGGGCGAGGTGCAACGTGGCACCTTCCGGACGCGCGAGCCGGCTAGCGGCAACCGGCCTGCCACGACCCATGCTGGCGACAGCGGTGCCGGCGCATGGTGACCGTGCCCCAGGGGCCAAGCGGCCGGAACGGTGGCCGACACGGTTTTTAAAACGTCGACCAAAGCCAAACAAGCTCGGTTGAGACCAATCCAATTCGACAAGGCTCAAGAGGGTACTAAGGGCTGTCACGAGGAGCCTCGAACGCAACCTTAGATGAATTATTGAGAGAGATACAGACACGCCAAAATAGGTTCGTCAAGCAGTGCGTCTGTTCATGAACTGAGCCCAAGACAAGGCCAATAGCACGTTCAAGGAAGTTTTGAGCAATTTTGGGAGCAACAGTGCGATACCAAACCATCCCATGAGCCACACCCCGCTAAAGCACTCACTTAGGTGCAAGCAACAGAGCAAAAACATGAACCGGTGCTTAAACATTTTTGTTGAAAATTAATTGCCAAAAATGTCATTGTCTACTATCCTTTTTAGGCTTAGAAAAATCAAGGTTTTAGTTTGAACTAACAATCCTAAGCACTCTTACCTTAATTTCAGAAAGGTCTAAACCTTGTCGATTTGAACTAACCAACATATCATCACAAAGCTCATACTTTGTACTATCTCATAGAACAGAATATGTAGACATAGTTCAATGAATTGGCACAAATTAATTCTCCAAAAATAGTACCTTTTAATTATAAACTATATAGCACTTTTGGGTCATAGAAATTGTTTTTCATGCCACACAATTAAACAATTGATTCTAATTTTCATATTAGTCCTTCGCAAGCACGTTTACACATTAATTAGGTTAACTCACAGTATCCATTTGATTCCTCTTTTCCATAAAGATGAGACATATAATTTGATTATCATTTCCCGTGAATTTAAAATTTTTAAAATCCAAGAGCTCGGTTAGTTAATTTGTTTTAGGCCTTAACCAATGTGCTAAGCAAGGTCGTAACACCAGGGGTGTTACAATCTATTTTTTCAAAATTTCATAAAAAATATGACCTTACTTGGAATACATAATGTAAAAACTTCTCCTAGTTCCTGTGAATAGGCTTGAGGGAAAGGGAAGAAACTGATTTTAGCTTATGCTGGCCACAAATTGAGCAACAAAACAATTGGTGACCAAAACTTGCTATGCCTAACCTTCAGCAAACTGTGACTACCACAGAAAGTGTGGCGAGCAAAATCGAAGCCACACTACTGGCAAACTTTGGCACGAAAATGAGTCTATGACATGTGGGACAGGGTGCTAAGAAAGTTTAGCGTGCCACAGCTGTGGCAGTGAAACAAACAACCGCCGAAGAAACTGTGACATGACTAACTTTTGGCATGACGAGTTTTGGTTACCAACCAAACAGACCATCACTCGAGCTATTCGAATAATGTTGAATAGAATGCATGTTAGGATGACGTGACTTATGAAATTCTTCAATCGTTAGAGATACCTGGAATGTTACACCATCGTGCCTAGCCATTTGCCCTCAATTAGCAATAAGAAAATAATATTCGAATAAAGGCATCATTAGTGGATGATCTAAAAACTCTATTGGTTTCTAGAGCCAAGCTCAACTCATAATAACGAACTACGAATAAAAATAATATGTTTTTGTGCACAGCTAAAAACCATGATTAGTCATTGAAATGAAAAGTATGATATCGGATTCAAATGATCCTATATTCAAGAATATTTGGACCTATATTTATATTTATTTTCAAAAAAGGATATGAATGTCGAAAGTTTGTTATATCTGATTCCATAGCTTGGGATGATGCCAGGAATAGCCGAATAGCGATCATCCATCTCGAATAACAGGTGGTCCTGGAGCTAACCATGTGTGACGTGGTTGTGTTCCACGAAAAACAGGGGACGAAGCTGAGGCGAAAAGATGAACGTAGAATATGTTTGGTTTGGGAACCATAAAGGATAGGATATGGGATAGTCCCATTCCGTGTTTGGTTGTGGGGATAGATTCGTCCTTTCTTTTATTTGGTAATAGGGATTGAAAGAGATATGGATGACCGGATTTTTAACACGGTGAGTCATAGTTAATGCCAGACTCCACATGCCATTGTCTCATTGGGTGATATATTTTTTTCTACAGCATCTAGTGTCCTTCACATGACTCTTCACGCAAACAGACTCAGCTTTACTCGCTCGGGCCTCTCTGCCTTTGCCCTAGTTGGGCCTCTTCGCCTCTGCCCTATCCCGGCTCATCTCCTCCCATGGCCAAGGTCACCCTCTTCTACGGCTGAGCTTCGTTGGAGCTCTCCGTCCCCACAACACAGGTGTGCTCGATCTTTCCCAGTTCTACCATGGCTGGTGACCACGAGTGTGCCTGATCTCTCCCTTCTCGTCCTCCGCCCGATTCGATACTTCGGTCGCCTGAGCTCGCGCTCTCCATTAGCACAAGCACAACATACGACAAAAAAGCATAGACGAAGAAAACAACGTGGATGAAGGCCGCACCCGTCCCCTCGTTTCTAGGGACATAGGAGACCTCTTTTTTTTCCTGAATATTCTCTATGGAGATGACTCTGTTCTTAGTGGTGTCTGAACCGAACACTCTTAAAAAGGGGATTGATCCATCCCATCCCACTTTATTCTTCAAACCAAACATACCCTTAAATACTAAAATGTATCTTGATAGTTCATGGATTAAGCTTAAAATATAAAGTTTAAGGACTAAAAGGTTACTTTGATAGTCCTATAATGAAACTGAGTTTAAAATAAAAAATTGAGTATTAAAATGGTTATTTGGAAAGTTTAGAGGCACAATTAAACTGTCTATAGTCGAGTGACCAAAATAATTATTCCATCAAAAAACATAAATAAATGACAATAAAATGACATTAACCTCTTTTTATGGCACATAAAAGATGGCTATATGTTTTTTTTAACATCACTTCTCAGTCTTTATTCATTAATATTTGGTCTAGCTGAATCGCGAACCACCAAGCCATTTACAAAACTAGGGAAGGGATCGAACCAAACATGTGGCTGATCTGGGTCCCAATCAAAGCTTAAACGAGCTCGTGAGCACATTTATTAGACGATTTAGGAAGATAGAAAACTTGTCATGAAATAAAACATAACCTAATCAAATCTATATGTTTTAATGACATTGAAAGAGCTTTCTTGTAAAGTTACACCATACAGGTCTACCTCGTTTATATATTACAGTAAATGCATTTGCAGGCTCAGGCCACGTCGCGGCGAAGCTACGCACACCTACACTCTAAGCATCTGCAACGCAACGCACCCTCGTGGCCTGTGGGCCCGTATATATAAACTTAAGCACGTACCGGACCCGCTTGTCGGTGAGATCGAGACCACTTTGGCCGGGTAGAAATTGAGATATACGGCCCCTCGTGACAGAATCGTCCGGAGGAAAGAAAAGGAACAGCGGACAAAAGGCAGCCCACACCGCGGATGCCCGACACGTGGGCGTGCGAATCCGGCTGACCCTGGGCCCGCCATGTGCTTGGCTGCGTGGGCCATGCTTGCCAGGGAGCGGGATCCGCGACAGACAGAACGCGGGGAGGACACGAAAGGTGTGCGCCGACCGCATCGATCGTCCTTCGCGTGGTTGCGTCCGTGTCCATCGGTGGGCGCTGCCATGACCGCGACTCATCTGCTGGCTTCACGCGGTCTCCTAACCGCGTCGGGATCCGCTGCCCCCACTCCAACAGGCAACAGCCAACGCCGGCCTGCCACCACTCAAGAACCAGGCTGCTTGCACGGATAAAAAAAGGTGGAGCCCAGAGACGAAGGAACAAGGAGGAGAGAAGACTCGAGGAGACACAGAGCGAGGGAGGGAGCTACCAACCATGGCGAGCGTCAAGGGCGGGGACTCGGCCAAGGCGAAGGCGGCGGGTCGAGGTGGGCCGGGGATGCCGGTGGCGGAGGTGGAGCAGGTGTTCCGGCGCTACGACGCCAACGGCGACGGCAAGATCTCGGCGGAGGAGCTGGCGTCTGTGCTGCGGGCGCTGGGCGCGCCGCCGGGGCCCGGGGAGGTGCGGCGCATGATGGACGAGATGGACTCCGACCGCGACGGCTTCGTGGACCTCGCCGAGTTCGTCGCCTTCCACTGCAGCAACGGGGAGGGGGAGGACAGGGAGGACGCCACCGAGGCCGAGCTGCGGGAGGCGTTCCGCATGTACGACGCCGACCGCAACGGGCTGATCTCCGCGCGGGAGCTCCACCGCGTCCTGCGCCAGCTCGGGGACAAGTGCTCCGTCGCAGACTGCTCCCGGATGATCCGCTCCGTCGACGCAGACGGCGACGGCAGTGTCAACTTCGACGAGTTCAAGAAGATGATGGGCGCCGGCGCTGGAGGCAGGCGCTAGGTCGGCCGGCGGCGACGAGGAAGCAAACAAGTACCTGCTGGCTCCATGGCTCCCAAGGTTTGATTAATTAGTTCGTTGTAGCGTGGTTTGCTTACCTAATTAATCCGCATGCAGTTACTTAACATAATGGCCTTCTAGGAAAGCACGATTCTAGAGGCACTCTGATTTGATGGTTTAACGTCGATGCTGTCGTGTAAAGGTGTAACCTGCTACTGCTAATATGGCTGCTTTAAGCAGTACTCCGGCCGTTTTAAATTATAATTCATTTTACTTTTTTTATCTCAAATTTGACCGCTCGTCTTATTAAAAAAAGTTACAAATCTAGTTAAATTTAAGTCATTCTTGAAGAACTTTTGTTAATAAAGTAAGTCATGATAAAAGAAGTGATATTTAACATAATTTTTTTAATAAGATGAATAGTCAAACTTGGGGTAAAAAAAGTCAAAAGAACTGTAATTTAGAACGGATTTAGTAGTAATTAACTAGTCGCTGGTGTCAACCAATGTAACGACCGATTTTAGGGTCTGTTTGTCATAATTTCTGATGGCTCAGGCTCCAATTTACAGGAATTGTTTTTCTCCTTTCTCACGAAATAAACTAAGAGTTCAAAGAAACACGCTTTGCAGCTCCTTTTTTTTAATTTGCCAAGGACATAAGGACCAGATTCATATGCTTATATTATACTACTATACATATTGTTACACCATCACCATTTGAGTGATTTTGATTGCTAGAAAAATTATTGAACTCGAGAAGGGCTTCTCCAGTGGGAAAGAAGGGTTAGGAGTGGACTATTCTATTTTGCTGATGTGGTTGCCTCTCTCCTGAACGAATAGGTGCACCATGGCATGTGCCCTAATGAGTCTATCCTTGGAGTAAATGTTGAGGCATATAGGGGATGTTTGGTTATGGGTCTCTGAAAGTCCTAGTTTGGTTTTGGATAATTGATAAAACGTAGCACTAACCTTTATCATCAGTGGTGATATGAGCTAGATTGATACAATCTGAGTAGTGAAGCTAGATGATGGTCATGATGAAGGTGATGGCCACAAAAAGATGGATCAAGTGCTTCACATTTGGAAAAGAACAAAAAGAAAAATAAAAATGGGCTCAAGGCAAAGGTATATTGATAAGAGTCATTTTTGTTTTGCACTCAAGACACAATAGAGGGTATGAGTGACTTAAGATCGATAGTCGTACTATTAAGAGAAAAAATTCTCGGTTAAAACGGTTATCAAGTGCCACTAGGTGAATTCATATGAGCATATGCATTAGGACCTAGTGTGAGCTAACATTGACCCTTGTAAAATGCTTTGGAAAATGCTAACACACATGCACACAAGTTCTACACTCTGTGGCTAGCAAGTTGAAAGCAAGGGTGAAGTGGTTGTGGACTTAGAAAAAGAAAAGGAGGCTCGGGTACCTGACCGGACGCAGGTCACTGTGTTGACCTGCACGTTTGGTTACTAACCCTAGGCGCTGGCCGAGCGCACGGTGGTGTGACCGGACGCAGCGACCTGATGCTAGCCGTGTGTCCGGTCATGTGCAGCAGTGAAGGGCGTGCTTCGGCCTCATGATCGGACTCTGGTGAGTTGTCGTGACCGGACACGCCGACGTAAAGCAAACCTTGCTGACGTACGCTAACGTCGCGTGCAGAGATGAGGGAAAGAGTGACCGGACGCACGGGCGCTTCAGGTCGCCTCTGACCTGACGCGTTCGGTCAGCTTTTAGCGGCTCTGGACCCTTACTGGACTCGATCGGACGCATGTGTTGGTGAGTTTGGTCACTTTGAGCATTGAGTCCGGTCATGACTTGACTGTTCGCGTGATTGAGAGTTAGCCATTGAGATCTAACACGCGAGATTCAAAGGAGGCCACGTGGACGGTCGAGAACGACCGGACTCTGACTGACTAGATGCTGGGATGTGTCCGGTCATGCCCCCAACAGCCAACGACTCTTTTCACTTGGGGGCTCTATAAATAGATGTGGGTCGGCTCCAAGGCATCTCTCTTGGACTTATGACATTCTTGATATCCTTGTGAGCTAAGCATATTCCCTCCCACTTATCTCTCTTGCTTGATTGCGAATTCAAAGTGAGATTGAGTGATTCCAAGTGTATTTGCTTGAGTGATTGCATCTAGTGGCATTTGGGGATCGTTGTGGCTGCGGAGTTCTTATTACTCTTGGTGGTTGCCGCCACCTAGACGGCTTGGAGCAGCAATCGAGGTCCAGCACGTGTTGGTGATTGTTCATGGTCTGCTCCGGTGATCTTGTGAGGGGTATTGCACTTTCCCCGGCGAAGTGCCGCAAGATAGCTCTAGTAAATTGCTCATGTCATTAAGTTATCTCACTTTTGGGTCGGTTCTTACGGTGTCCAACATGTAGACGAGGTTCTTGCAACACCTCTTAGCCATCGAACCACCAAGTGTTGGTCGACACAATGGGGACTAGCGTGCTGGCAAGCATGTGAACCTCGGGAGAAAAAATCACTTGTCTCTTGCTATTGGATTTCTCCCAGTATTCATATTGTGTTGATTGATTGATTGGTTCATCTCTTCTACGCGGTGGTATAATCATCTTGCTCACTCATTTACATTCTCGCAAACTAGTTGCAACAAGCTCTTTAGTGTAACTAGTTTTGAGAGCTTGTCTTACCTTTGCTAGTTTAGCTTCTCACCTAGTTAAGCTCTTTAGTGTAGCTTGTTTTGAGAGCTCTTAGTGACTTAGCCATTGTTGGGGTAGGAGGCTTGCAACACTTGTTAGAGCTAGTGTAAAAAGCTTTATAGCTAATTAGTTGTCTAACAAGTTTGTTTAGTGGTTTATTGTTTTTAAATTAGGCTATTCACCCCCTCTAGCCAAATTGCTCGCCACAAAGAGTGGCAGCAAATGAGTGTGATATTCTTCTGGCTTCCTCCGTCTACACGTAAACTAAACAGCTGCCTTACGAACTGTAGCGAGGTGAGCTATGGCCGAAATCCATACACCCCCATAATAACATGAGATGACCGAGGAAGATATTCCTTCCACTTCAGTTTTGATGAATGAGGACTCCAACTAGAGCCAAGTCCTTTGAAACAAAGGGGGGAACATATTCTTAGCCCCTTTTGGAATGGAGAAACAACAAAGGAATTCTGAAGGATTCAATTTCGATAGGAAAATTCCTATGCTACCCTTTGGAACAAAGGAATGCTTCCTAATAATTTCTTTGAAATTCGTATGGATCAGGCCATTCTTAGGGCCTGTTTGGGACACAGGATCTCAAAACACATAGGAATAGAAAAAATATAGTACTAGAGTTGCATGTTCCTTGCAATCTTATAGGAATTGGCCAATGGAGAAAAAGTTTCTAATAGAGCATTTCGATACAATACAGGAGAAACACACGAATCAGAAGAGAGACGCACAAATGAAAGTTTCTAAGAGGTTGAACCCACATGTTAGATTTCCATAAAATTTTCTATGGATTAAACCATTCCATAAGAATTTTGTAGGATTTTGGTCAATCCTTTGTTCCAAGTACAATCGTACAAAGTTCCTTCATAAATCCTAGGCTAAACATGAACTCCAACTTCATTGCTTTGTTCCTTTTATTTTTTCAACATTGCTTCTAAAGGCATAATTCTTAACTTTTCTTTGTTCTGAAATCATGTAGAATTTAAAGTGTTAGGATATTTCATTCCTATGTTTTTCTTATTTCTGTGTACTGTAAATCCTTTATTCTAATGGGCCTAAGGGCCTATTTGGAATACAGGAATGCAAAATAGAAGAAAGGAAAAAAAACGCAGGAATAGGGTAGAGACAGAGGCAGAGCCACCACTAGGGCGAGCTAGGGCGGCCGCCCTAGGTCTCTTCGGCCGGGCACCCCTTCCCTATCCCCGGATTTGGCGACTGGCGAGGGCGGGGAGGCTGAGGAGGCAAGGAGCCGAGGTTGTAGACGACGGCGGCGCTGCTTCCATTCAGTTCGAGACGACGCGGAGATAGAGGGCGTCATGGGCCTCGCTACCTGAAACTGGGCCGCGGCGTTTGCAACAGCCCAAGAGATACCCAGCCACCCATGCTAAGTGGCCCTGGGAAGGCGGCACCACGACAGGCCACAGCCGCTCACCCTCGCCCGCTCTAGCTCCGGGTTCCCGCGACCAGATGACCGCCGCGCCGCCATGACCTACAATCTATCCCTCGCCATCCCGTGATCCCGTCCGCGTCCGGCGCCCGCCGATTCGGCGCCGCCGCTTCGGCTATCGGCAACTCCCTCGCCTCCCCACGTCCCCCCGGCCCCCGGCTGCTCGGAGCTCCCACCAGCCGCCGTTCGTCTGTGGCCTGCAGCCCCGCCCCACGCCTCGGCCCTCGATGGCTGCGGCTCGGCGGCCGTCGGCCAGCCCAGCTCTGCAGACTGCCTACCCCAGCCTTAAGCTCCAGCTCGTGCCCTGTGCTGTGCCAAAATTTTATAGTATATAAGTCTGCCCTAGGTCAATTTGCTGGCTGGATTCGCCACTGGAAGAGAGAAAAGTGAAAAACTACGAGATTCCGAAACACAGGAATAAATACTTTGAGCTGTTTGGATTGCAAGAATAGGTTTGATCATCATGTGTGTCACTAAGCACCGATTATATCTATTGATGCATCCTAACATGATATTTAGATGCTTTTAACTAGTCATTTGGTATATTACTTTTTAATTCATCTATATGGTAAGAGTCGTCTCTTTCTCTGTCCGGCTGAATTGTTCTCCAACCAATGAGGACCCGCATTCTCTTGTAATCCTCTCGTAACAGTACAGCGGTTATAAAATTGAAGGGTAAAATTAATGGGTTACTGACGCGTCCTTGTTTCTTTATATTATTTTGGGTAGTGAACGTGAGCTGATGCTTCATTACGAGCAAGCACGCGCGTCAGTGTCGCAGGAATTTGTTCCATGAGCTCAGACCGCATTTTCTCCTTACTCCAAAAGTACAGGTGCTCTTCCCTTTCCTCTGGAAAGTTTGGCTCCAATTCCTGTATTCCAAACGTAGTTGTGTCATTCCTTTCCTCCGGAAGCTGAATCCTCCACTTTTCCTTTGTTTCACTGCATTCCAAACGGGGCCTTAAGGATTTAAACCCAAGGTAATCTATGGCGCCCTTTGAGATTAAGCCTACGAAATAAAGGAAAATTTTAGGAGTAGTAAATATTGGAACAATATCAAAATGTATGGTGCCTTTTTAAACAACAGTTGAACTTTTAGGATTCCTATTAAACTGGGATAATCCTATGGAACGACGTGTTTCTCGGTTGCTTGCACTAGCTTGTATCCATAATTATGTTGTGTAGGTTATCCGTGATCGATTGTCTGCTAACGCTCTTAGAGTATCTCCAACAGCTCCCAATATAAACTTGCTATCCTTTAAATTTTGCTAAAAGCATGAAAACCCCTCTCCAACAGCTCCCTATATCAACTTGGTAAATTTATCAACTTGCTAAAACCCCTCCTCCACTGCGGAGATTTCCGCGCGCGTATTCCACTGTGTATCGCGATTTTTTTCGCTCGGCGGCCGGTGTGCCGCGCGATCCCGCGCGCGAAGGCATTCCCGCGACTGAAATAGTCCGCCCCGTGAGGCCGCGACGCATCGTGTTCCCGCCCGCGGAGCCACCCATCAGGTTCTCGCCGTCCGCAGCCAGGAAGTCGCCGTCCATCAGGAAGGCCGAAGCTCTTCCTCTTCCCCGTCCCCGTCGTAGCTATTTCGCATCCTGTCCCGAGCGCCTGATTGATCTAGAATTTTGTCTTCATGCACACAATAATTATTCCTTATAAATGTGTTCATTAATTATTTGTCTAGGTAAAAGAAAAGATGAAGCAAGGAAGTGGGCAGGCTTGCATGGAAGCTATGAACATGTTGTGGGCAAAAAAGGAGGCTTCGGACAAGGAAAAGGAGAAGGCCATGGAGGAGAGGTTCATGCTAACCCTGGAGATAGAGAAGGCTACACTAGAGCTATAGAAAAAGAGGGGGGAAAATGAAGCCGAGGTACATAAGAAGAGGGTGGAAAATGAAGCAAAGTTAGCAGAAGCAAACTTGATGAAAGAAGAAAAAGAAATTATTCTAGCAGACATGAGCTCCCTCTCCCCGACGCAGCGTTCTTGGATTGAGATAATGCAGAAGAAGATTCTGGCTAAGCTTATTAGTTCTTGAATTATGAAGCTTTTAGTTCTTGTCAAATTTATCGGAACCTTTAGCTGTTATTACGAAAACAGTAGTCCAAGCATGAGTTAATTACTGTTGGAGATAATGCATTTGTTCTGTTAATGTTTGTGCCTGATCACGTGAAGATTGCCTGCATGGTACTGTTGATGCATGGTACTGATGCTGCTGCTGTTGCCGTATGCTGTGCTGCTGCTGTCGCTGCATGAATCCTGAATCCTGAGGTTGCCCAGACTCTGATCATCGCATGCACATACACACATACAGTGACACATACACATACGCACTGCATGAATACCATTGACAGAAACACATCGCGCTAGGGAGAAGAGGGACCGTTGCGCGTCGCGCGATGAAGAGACGGACCGTAGCGCGGGCCTAATCACGATTTAGAGTAGGTGGGCCTTTTTTTTCAATTTTTACCAAGTGAGATACCAAACTGTTGGAGAGCCTTCTATTTTTCACTTGGCAAATAAAATAGCAAGTTCCTAAAACACTAGATATACCAAGTGAGTTTTACAAAACTGTTGGAGATGCTCTGCTGGCTTGCACAATGCTTAGAGCAAGCCAATGCAATATTAATTAGTATGCTAGATTTTGTTGGTATTAGACATTCAGATTTGCATGCGCCGATGAGACAAACAAATGTAACCTCCCTACCTTCCTCACATCTACTACACACGAGACTTACTCCCTCCGTTCAAAAAAAAAGTGTCGCAGAGGTTTTCGGGCCGGTCAATCTTCCTTAAATTTGACTTGGTTTGTAAAAACATTTGAACATTTGTATCTCTAAATCAGTTTATTATAAAATATTGAGATTAATCTAATAATAATTGTACCATAGATATTAATATTCTTTATTTTTCAAAAAAAAGATATTAATATTCTTTCGTACATATTTAGTCAAAATTAAAAATGTTTGACTTCTTGAAAAGTGAGAATGATACTATTTGCAGGATAGAGGGAGTACACTAGAACATGAAGATGACTACCTGCAACATAATATAATCTTACTAAATGTAACTTGCATGTAAGTCCAAATTAAACAATATGATATCGCATACTCGCTCCGTCCCAAAATAAGTGTCGCTATGGTATTCGTTCCGATCAAACTTTCACAAATTTGATTAGGTTTATAGAAAATATTAAGGGCACCGCGATGGTTAGAGCTAGTTACTAGCTCTAAGACAACTTCTCCAACAGTATTAACTTTTAGCACATATCTCTTAACATGAATAGCCCCATGTAACACTCTCACATAACATTGAAATGTGTACAAGAGCTTAGCTCTTGATTAAGAGCTAACTTTTCTCCCTCTTCTATTAAAATATGACAAAAATGTTTAGAGCTACCTTAAAAGTCTTGTTGAAGCTGCCCTAACAACATCTGTGTCTCCAAATAAGTTTATTATGAAAACATATTCAATGATCTATCTAATGAAGCTAATTATGTACTATAAATATTAATGTTTTCTTATATATATTTGGTCATAGTTAATAGTATTTGACTCATCAGGAAACAAGAATGACACTTATTTTGGGTCAGAGGAAGTATGTTTTATGGTGGCTTCGTTTATATTGTATATACGGTCTAATATAGTCTATGATTAATACAAGCAAACAATCACATATATATTTTTCCTACTCTATCTAAGCACTTGTTTTGGTTCTATACGATGACTCCAAGTGCCAGGCAGCATGACACACTAATCCTTCTTTTTATGTTACACTTAAATTTGGCTAAGTCGGTTCAAATCATCATGTGTCTTGGGATGATTGAAAGGTGAAGATAGCAAGGGAAGGGCTTCAAGTAACTAAGCAAAGGTGAAGGGCAAGTGACAGCTTTGGGCGCTGATGGTCCAAAGCTAAGGTGAATGAGTAAGTACTCCCTCCATCCCTAAAAGCTTTAATTTCTAGCAAGTTTCAAACAGATTAGTATAGCTGCCAAATGACCATATTACCCTTAATTAATTTGAGTTCCACCATTAAGTTGCACAATAATCGTTGCAGCTAGTCCCATCATTTAGGCCAGTCTCAATGGGGGTTTCACGTCATAGTTTCCAAGATTGCCGTGACAACTTTTCAGATGAATGAAACAATAATCTCTCTCAATGCACAAGTTTGTTTCACTGTTTCATAGGCTAGTTGTAGCATTTAATTCTTAAATAATATCATGATCAAATGTGCAATGCAAACTGTGTAGTCATTTTATTATTGCATTCAGATAGAGCCAAAAACGTCGACGACTGAAAAATATAGAGCCACAAACGTTGCTTCTCTACTCAGTTTTATCAACAGTTTTTTCAACCGAGAGGAAGTTTGCTACTTGAACAATCATGATTTGTAGTACACTCGTGCTAGTACAGACGATGGCAGCACAGGCTGCCGGCGAGGATGCCGGCTTTTGGTTGCAGTGTCTACCTTCACGAATCTTTCTTTTGCCGCCGAACTCACACCATCTACTTCATGCATGAATCAATGGAAAAAGGAACGACTGAAATCGCAGGGCACAGGGGAGGAGGGAATGGCAGGAGGACGGCACCATCGTGCGCCCAGCCCCACCGGATCGGGGAAATCAATGAAGATGACACGGAAAGGCCTCAGTGCGCATTTCACCCAGTTTCCAACGTCTTGGATACGGTGTGGACTGGTTTTACCGTGATGAATCGATTGTCCTCTCTCTTCTCTAAATTTAATGTACATGAAACTCTCGTGAAATGACCACTGAGACTGGAGCATCTCCAATAACTCTTTAAAATAGGTTGCTATTCTTATAACTTTGGCAAAATCACAAAAATCTCTCTCCAACAACTCCTCAAACCAACTTGGTATTTATCCCAAGTTCCTATTCTCCGTCCTCGCACGCGTATTCTTCCGCGCGCGGACTCCACTTGCTATCGCGCGAAATCTCCCTCGCCGGCTCCCGTCCTGCGCATGCGCGCCGTCTCCCGCGCGCGCGAAACACTCCCGTCCATGAAACACCTCCCGTCCCGCGCGAATAAAAGATGAAGACCAGACATGGAGAAGGAGAACAAGCAAAGGAACCGCTTGCTGACGGTGACGGACCTGCATGTTGCACTTGACGAGGTTGAGCGGCGTTACAGCGAGGTGGGTGAGGCCCATGCTAAGGACGCTGCCGAGGGCGCAGGTAGCGTAGAACAGCGGCGTGTGCATCTCTATAACCTCCCCTTTCCCCTCCACCTTCCCGACCGCCGCCGCTCCAGCTGCCTTCCCGCATCGGACGCGGGCGGCGGCCTCCCACCGCCTCCCGAGCTGCTCGGCGCTGGCGACCAGCGCGGCTAGGACGCGGTTGAGGGGCAGCGGGGCCGATGAGCACCTGACCTTGTCGTGGCTCGCCATCTCGGAGGCACGGGAGGAGCTGGGTGTCTGACAGGAGAGCGTGGGCGTGGGCCTCGCGCATGGTAGGGCGGAGGAAGAGGTGGAGGGAGTCGCGGCGAAGGCCGCGTTGGTGCCGCAGCCGCAGGCCATCCATCGTGTCCGACAGGAGAGTGTGGGCGTGGGCCTCGCACGAGCAGAATAGAATCGTGAGTTGGATTGGATTTCCTACCTGGTGGGCCTACTTTTTTCAAGTTTACCAAGTTGGAATAGCAAATTGTTGGAGAGAGGACTTTTTTCCACTTGTCAAAAAAAATAGCAACTTGCCAAATCACATGATTTGGCAAGTGAATTTTACCAAGTTGTTGGAGATGCTCTGCTCATCCGGCTCCTATCGTTTACTACTCCCATGGGCGGAGGCAGCTGTCTGGCAAGGTCCGGCGGCCGCCATAAATAAATTTATATAAAAGACTAGTATATTATGTGTATATACCTGAAATACAATACAGTACGGATAGATTTAATGGTTGGGAGGGACGCTGTCTCATGTCTGGTGGCTAGTTGGCCTAACGCAGTGATGGCCTACCTCAAAAGCCCACAGTCCACTGAAGGAAGCCACTAGTTACTGGTTGGTCTTCCTGGCCGATCATATGCTCCAATCTTCAATCTCCGACGGTAATGTTTAGTACCGAAACCGATCGCAATCCGAAAACGGTGGTGCGTCAAGTGCAGAGGCAGCAACTCGATGCTGGAGCGGTAGCTGGGGCTGGTGCAGAGGCACGAGGCAGCGACTGGCGATGCAGCGCCGACGCGGGCGTATGATATGAGGGCAGCCGGCTGAGTCTCATGTCTGAGTACATTGTAAAGCAAATCAACATAAAAAATAGCACCACCAAAGAGCAAATACATAATGAAAGATATCTGCCACACCTAAAAAAATATTCCTGCCTCCGCCACTGACCACTCCTGCTCATCCGAGGGCAGCTCGGGCAACTGAACCGTCAAGCCGCCACCTACGCACCAAAAACAATTCCAAAGACACGTGCCAACACATTTGCCATACTCCACCGAATACACAAGCGCCAAAAACAATTCAAAAGATACGCGCCAAAAACAATTGCAAACAGAGCTTTACAAGCGCCAAAAAATCTTTACAGACGCCAAAGTTCTTTACAGGCGCACAACAACATCCTCTGAGTCCGGCACCTCGACATGGCCTTGTTCTTCCTCCGAGTCCGGCGCCTCAACATGGCAGTCTTCTTCCTCCGAGTCCGGCACCTCAACATGGTCTTCTTCTTCCTCTGAATCTGGCACCTCAGCATGGCCTTCTTCTTCTTCCTCCGAGTCCGGCACGACCTCGCCATCTTCGATTCCGTGGCTCCCAAACCGGACCTTGCCGCTGCCTTCGGAGCCGCCGCGTCCAGGAGGAATGACGCTGCGGCCACGGAATAGGGTAGTGCGTCCACGATGGCCAGCGTGGCCGTGGAACCCGCGCATGCCCGGATCCTGTCGAGTTAGGGACCTCCGAGCCCGGGTCCCGCCACTGCCACCACCGCTGACACTGCCGAGCCCGTCGCCCAGATCTCCTTGCTCCATTGTGCCACGACCATCTGCTGCGTGAGGTGGAGCCATTAAAAGGACCTGGCGCCATCAACTTGCTCTCAGGGATTGGGGATTTTGGGAGCTGCTGCCAAGCCCCTTCGATTGGAGTTGCGGGCGGCGTTGGTGGTGAAGAGGGCGATGGGAAGGGAGGTGCGGTCAAAGCAACTTGTGAATGCGAGATGGGAGGGGATGGATGCTGCAGTAATTACGATGGGAATACGAGGTGTATTAAAGGCACCGGTAGACTACGTCCTCTCTAGGAATCGATTCTTTGGTGGACAAATTTTTGCTCCAGGAATTGAAGCTTTCAGAGCCAGAGGGAGGACTTGCATTGAGTATTGCAAAAGTCAAGCTATGGGAAATCATATTACGAGGAGAATCAAATCATTGTTGAATTACATTGGAAAAGTGACTTGATGCTAATAAGTGAAATCATATGTTTGGAAATGGTTTAAGTCACAAGATCAATGTGGATTTGCTCAAAAGAATGAAACAAAGATAGTTTCCACCCTCAAATGTTGAAGATTGCAAGAAATGGCGTATGAAGATTTTGAAAACTCAAGTGGTGGAAATAAATATATCGTTTTGATCTTGAGTATAGATATGTCGTACTATTAAGCAAGATGCAATATGTATAGTTTGATATGTCTCAACTGCTCAAACTAATTCAAACCCAAGTGCTAACATAAGAGAAACACATGTCACAACACTTTCACATGTATATCTTGGAGCTTGTTTTTTATTGGGATGAATAGACTAGATAAGCCTTTGGGAATGTCCAAGATCATCAAAATTGGAGTTTGATCCTAAAAGTTATGGGCGTTTTAGTCTTCTTGCTGAAATCTGAGAGGCCATACCGGACAACTAGTCCTAACCAGATATCCGGTCATGACTTGTCCCAGCCAAGACCAGGCATCCGGTATATAGACCAGACATTCAAAAATTGACAACAACAATCATCTATTTTCCTCATAGCAATTTCTGATGTCTGATATTTGTTTCCGGAAGTCCAGAAATTTGACTCAAAAATTCATTTTCTTTCCTGCCAACGTTTTTGGATGTCTGGAAATGTTTTTCAGATTTCCACAAAAATATTCTTCAAAAGATTTTTTTGACTTTTGCCTGCAATTTCTGGATGCCTGGTCTTGATCAGATGTCCGGAAAATGTCGTTCCAGCACTATAATGGATAGATCTAAGAAAGCTAGTATTTAAACCCCCTCACCCCCTCTTGTGGTTGCTCTTCTTCCACCTAGAGAACATCTTTTAGAGGCCAAAGAATCTCTCCCCTATCCCTTTTTGTGAGGCTTGTACGGTTTGTGGGAAATCTAAAGAGTTGGGTTGAGAGATTGGGTGTTTGAGAGCAAGAGAGAGTTGTGGCCTGCCATGCTTGTAGAGGAAGAGGAAGAAAGACAAAGAAAGATCAAGTGCAAAATTTTACTAAGTTCAGAGTGGAGAAATCGTAAGGTCAAGATGGCGGACTAGAGGGGGTGAATAACCCTTTCTAAAATTAATCGTGTCACCTAACCGAAACAAATGCAGAATTAAAACTATCGGTCTAGCCAAAACTGCACCCCTCTATCTAAGTTCTCATGCACCTTATAAAAGATCCTAATTAGGCAACAAAGGTGTCGAGCTAGCTAGAGCTCACCTAAACAATTCTATGGGCAAGGTCACACAAACCTATGCAACTAGTACTTTAAGCATCAGGGTAGCTCCTACATAAACTAGTAAGCAAAAGCACAAAGCTCCTAAGCTCACTAACAATGCTTAATAACAAGGTTACACAAGTCAAATTAGAGAGCATAAATTACTCAGCTACACAAACTAAGCAATGTGACTAACAAGGCTACTCAAGTCAATTAATCACGCAAGAGAGCAACTAATTTACTACCAAAGTAAACTAGCTACATAAGGGAGCTACTTCTAAGCTACTCAAGCAATAAGGTAACTAGCAAGCTACACAAGCTAACAAAATACAAGAGCAACTACACAACCACAATATATATGAAAGTAAATACAAGCTGTGTATGGGGAATGCAAACCAACGGGAAGAATAATGTTGACACAGTGATTTTTGTCCCGAGGTTCACGTGTTTGCCAACATGCTAGTCTCCGTTGTGTCGACCGTGTAAGGAAAATGGACCCTAGGACCATTTACTTTGGATTTTGGTGTTTGATGACCAACACAACCAAATTAGACTAATGAATTTGCAAGTGTTTGTTTTGTAGTTCAATAGGATGCAAACGTGACTTGGACAAAGGGGACATGATGATCGAATGATCAACACCTCAAGCAAGACCTTAGATGCACAATAGAAGACCCAAGAAATCAAGCAAGTCCAAGGCACGAGGTTAGGAACCAAGCCGGACGCCAAAACCGCGAAGAAACAAGTGAAGAAGAGCTCGACAGTGAGGACCGGATGTAGCCTCCAAATGGACCAGACACGTCCGATCATGTTACCTGTGCGACCGCAGTGTCAGTCCATGCACTGGATGTTGAGAAGGCAAGAGGACCGGACACGATGACTCTATTGTTCATCATCGCCACAACAATTTAGAGTGCATCAAACACAAGCAGGAGCATGACCGGACGCACCAGCAGCAGCGTCCGATCACGTCCAGAAAGGTTCCAGAGCGATGCTAGCGCAACCAAACGCGTCCAATTGGTTGAGACCGGACTTGCCACAGAGTCTGATCAACGCGTGCGCTCCAACGGTCAACAGGACCAAACACGTCCGATCAGGATGAATGCAGCGTTCGGTCACTAGCAGAAAGTTGGGTCTTGCGTCTAACAGCTAGTTTTCTCATGTGGGGCTATAAATAACCCCCAACCGTCCATTTGAGGGGTGGAGAGTTGAGGAAACATACCAAGGGTGTTGATACACCATTTTAGTGATCTCCACTTGCATAGTGCTTAGCGAAATATTTGGTGATTAGTGTAGGTGCTTTGCAAAGTGCTTAGGTTAGTTAGACCACCGCTTATGAGCTTGCTCTAGGTTTAGGCCTAATGTTTAGTGAGGTTTGCACACCTCTTGCCACTCGGTGCTTACGCGCACCATTGTTGTACTCGGTGGGGCTTGTAGTCTTGCAAGACCACACCAACCGTATTTGTGGTGTGGCCGCCACTGTGAAGACGACGGGGAGCGGTCTGGGAGAGGCTTGCTAGAAGGCACACCATAGACCCACTTGCGCGTGGGGAAGGCCCAGGGCTATCCATGGAGTTAGCCGACCGGGAGCTTGGCCCTTGCGAGGGATTCCTTGCGAGGGGCTCCAACGAGGACTAGAGGAAAGCTTGAGAGCTTCTCGATACCTTAGTAAAAATACCAGAGCCGTCAAAGGGAGTTTACATCTCTACCTCATCTTTACCTTCCGCATTTACATTGCTACCTTGGTTGATTGCTTCACTTTCCTAGTTTAGTTGATAGGCTAGTTGATAGGATTGGAACCTAGGTTGCATAACTCTTTTTGTGGTAGAGATAGCAACACACCTAGCAAAACCGTAGTTGCACATTTAGATAGATTACTTTCTTGTATAGGTTTTGACTAGGTGGAATTAGAGGCCATATGTAACGATCTAAATTCGCTACAACCTAAGCTCTCAATTTCGATCACCGGCGAAGCTCTTGGATGAGCCCTGCAAGCCTTTGGATACAATAGAAACCGCGAATATATTGCTTCCTACCCAGTAATGCGACTCGCAATCAAAAAGGTGTACCACAATGGTTCAGATTATTAGAGATCATGTTGTTGACCTTTGGAATAAAGTTAATTGGACCAATGCCAAGTCCCAAGTAATGCCGGATAGTCCGACGTCCTACCGGACCATCCGCCAGTGTCTGAACTGCATGCAGTAAGTGGGGAATGAGCTGTCCTCAACTCAACCATTGACCCCACATGTCATATGCATGAAATTGGATGAACCATACCTTAGCTAAAACAGCACCAACTCAACCCATTTTCCCATTTCTCACCTCCCTCTCTCTCTAAAAGAGCAAGAACAAGGAAGAACTAGAGAGAGAAAATGGAGATTGGAGATGAAGGTGGAAGATGGAGTGAAGGCATGCAAACCAAGATCATCACTTCATCAAGCTCAACTCATCCTCACCTCATGATCATGGTAAGCTCAAGAGCTCTCATCATGATTAATTGGAAATCTCTGCAAAACCCTAAACTCAATCTCTCATGCATGTATGGATCATGGAGTGTGGTGACATCTTATTCGTCACAAAGGATGTTGATATTTGAAGGCAAGGTGTGCTCAACCTCTTATCAAGGATCCTAGCCTCTCATGATTATCAATCTTGGAGTTAAGTTCCTTTTGCTCAATCTCAAGCCTTAGCCCAAATGGTTCATGAGAAGGAATAGGACCCAAATGTAACACCCCTGGTGTTACTAGCTCGCTTAGCACCGTGATTAATGTCTATAAGAAATTAACTAAACAAGTTTTGTAGAGGTTAAATTTAAAACACACATGAAATGATACCCGAATCTTATATGACGTGCTTTTGGGGTTAAGAAGAACTAAATGGACGTTGTTAGTTAGTTTATGTTGCGTGAAAATAGGCTAATGCGATTCTAATAAGAAACATCAAATAAGTTGTTTTAATTATTGGCATGAAAAACAAATTCTTACAAACAAAAATAAAATGTAACTTGAGTAGTGTGCTTAAGTAAAAATGGGTGAGCGGGCTACGTAGGTGAAGGTGCAACTTGGCTTTGGAGAGTAAATTTTGTTAACTTGTGTTGCAAGATCGGTAATCAAATTCGAAATCCACCTCAACTCTAGATCTCGTCCAGATCGGAAAGAGGGGGTGACATGGTTATTTGGGCATTTAAATTCTAACAAAAATACTTAAGCACTAATATCATGTGTTTGCATAGTTGGTTACTTCTAACATAGCACTTGAGCGTGGCATAGGTGGTAGTTGGGTTGGACGTCATGTTGTTTGCCTTAGAAATTGCCTAACTACGCTAGAACGCGTTGTTGGCCAGCTAACTCTTGACCTCGAGCACTGGTTGGCAGTCCCAAGTTGGCACGTCTCTACTCTACTCTCTAGTTCACCTTTGTCTAAGTTTGTTGCTCCTACTAGTAGCTGTATATACCTTCTTGAGCCTTATCAAGGTGGTTTAGTCTTAACCTAGCTGAGTTAGAAGTTGGGCATGCTGTAATATTCGTGCAACACATGTTTTCGGCCGCTTGGCCCCTGGGGCACGGTTACCACGAGCGGGCACCACTGTCCTCGACACAGGCATGGCAGTTCGGTTGTCACTGATTGGCTCACGCGTCCGGGAGGGGCCGTGCTGCACCTCGCCCAGGCGTTGGTCGGCCCCAGCTGGCTACGGCCAGGCCTCTGCCGTAGGGTGCACGCCCCGCTCATGGGGCAAACCGCGCGCAGGACCGAACCACGGTGGTGACCGCTGTGGCATGGTCATCATGGTGCCTTCACCATCTCTCGTCCCAGCACCCACGTCGAGTCCTTGGGCATGTGCTGGTACAGGTCGGTTCGCCTCATTTTTAACCGCTCGGCTCGCCAAGTGCCGCTACCGCCACCGCACTCCTCGCCTTCCTAATTCGCCTAGCTCCGTACGTCTTGGTCCAATTCGCTTGTGCCAGTGGGTAGAATTGGGAGTTCTCTCGATGCCCCTCTCTTCAAACGCAGCCTTGGTCCGTGGGTGACCAATTTCAAGTTTTCCTCGTCGCCGGCCATGGGCGTCGCCGCACCGGTTAATCGGGGAGGCAAGGTTGTAGGGTTGATGGCAGCTCAATTGTTTGTACCTGTGAGCTTGTCTAGACCTCCTCTACCCAGGTGCACGTGGCCAGAGCACCCTAGTCTTTCCCTACCTCAACCCATTGTGCCGCTGGGTTCACGGTGAGTCCCTTCTGCTCCCCCGCAATCTCTATCACCTTGTTAGGCCGCAGAGTCATCGGAACTAGAACACCACCATGGCGGGTGGTCCACCAGCATGGGCTGGGTGCTAGGAGGCATCGTTTTCCTTCCAAACACCTCTCGGGGCTTTGTGGTGGGCCAGCAGTGCTCATCGGCCTGTGCGTCAGACCGGTGTTTCGCCCATATGGCCGGCGTGACCGCCCGGTGCTGGCCGGAGCCACGCCGGCGCGCGCAGGGGGCAGCGGGGACCGGCTCGCTGTGAAGACTGCAAAGTTTGGGGACCGCAGTGCGAAGTTCCTCTCTTGCATAATAGTAGCTCCCAGGGTCGCTCGATTACTCGGTAGGGTGGGGTCCTTTTTGCAAAAACCCCATAGCAGGAGCGAGCGGGCCTGCTGGGCCGGCCTACTGGCGCGCGGCCATGTTGCTCGCGAGCCGTTTCGGTCACTGGGCCGATTGGTTGCAGTTGGCCCTTTCCCTTTATAAAGCAATTTCTTAATTTAGTTCATAAACTAAACTTGTAAATTCAAATTAGAAGTGTGTAGAAGTCCAAAAATTGTGAAACCAATTTCGTTAGGTTCCAAAAATCATAAACTAACTGTTGGTGTATTTGGTTCACATATTTTTATAATGTTTTCAGGAGTTCTCTAAGTAAAGTAAGATGCTCCATTTTATTCAAGAATAACTTGTTGGAATTCTTATGGCCAAATGATGATAGTGCTAACTTTAAAAATTTTACCACAACTTGATAGTATTATTAGATGTTCGCTGTAATTTTTTTATAGTCTCAGATTAATTGGGTTGCAAGGGTAGCTAAGAAGCCCTAGTTCGAATATTCATTAAATATATAAAGTAAATAGAGCAACACTTGGGCTTGTATAACTAAAATAATATCTTAGTCGACAACAGGGATACAAATCCTGGTGAGTTAGTGTGTGGCTAGCTCGTTAGTTTGCGAGACGTAGTCGTACGACGTGAGTTGTGATTGCGGTCTTTTACTTATGTCTCTGCGTTGTATTCACATAAATCATAATAGGAACAATGATGGATCGATGGATCAACCGGAGGACTTGGTGTTAACCTAAAAGATGGTGCCTTGGTGAATGTGCCCGGAGATGGCATACTAACATTTGGTTGTATGTTTGCCCAGGCAAGCCCCGGTGCATAACCTCTATTAATCTGCACTTTATTTTATGCTTGTGCATTAAGTTTCAAGGAGTTGAATGAAACCCACTTGCATATATATATATATATATATATATATATATATATATATATATATATATATATATATATATATATATATATATATATATATATATCCTAATCCTATGAGTCTTACTAGTATATCAGGATCGTGTAGATTGCTATGCTACAAGACTCCGGTAGAAGTTGAGTGATTGCCTGTCACTCGCGAGAGATAGGATATATATTATTGTTACTATTATCATGTTACTCTCACATGGAATGTAAATACATCTGGATAATAATTGGAGACAGGGCGAGACTATGTTTTTAGATTGGATTTGGACCTGGTTGGCAACTGAGCGAGACTCTGGTTGCGTTGGTCCCGCCTGTGTCGATTAGGGACCGGTCGTTGCATTTGGATGGTTATCAGGTCACAGATCTCCTTATCCCGAGCATATACTAGCGGATGGGGGCTAGAAAGACTTGTTATTCTCTTGTCATGGGTTCTGGCTCCATCCGGACCAACTGAAGGTGGATTATATATGGGTATTAGGAGGTCTAAGCACCGCGAGAGGGCGGGGGCTTGGAGTCCTAGTATGGACGGGGACTCGGTTCTCTTGACAGGAGGATAATGGGTTGGTCCCGTTTGTACCTCGGTACAGGCGGGGCATGTGTTTTTCGGGGTACCCAGCTGGGCACATTGATTTGCGAATCGCCGTTTCTACGTGACGGTACGGCTTGACTGCACTCTGGCACCGTAGTAAGAACTGAAAGATGAAAGATGGAAAGAGGGTTCTGATGGCTCAACCCTTGCTTGAAAGTAGAATAGGTGCTTACATAGAAGGTTGGTTAATGAGCTAACGAGGATTGCTAAAAAATTGAATATAAGGATGCACGGTTAGTAATGCTTCTTGCAAACGCAGTAAACCCACAAGCCAGAAAGCCTTGCATAATCCTTGGAGTCTTTTTCTTTCCTCCTGACGGGTAAGTCTTGCGGAGTACAATTGAGTACTCAGGGTTTGTTCTACCCTATTGTAGGTGACAGGTGCTGATAAGCTGACACTTGTGTGGGGAAACCTCCTGGTGGTCTCAGCGAGGATTTCCTTTGCGATGCGGAGTAGAGTTATTTATTAAAACTCTCACTAAAAGTTTTACAAGGAAAATATTATTAATCTGTTATCATTCATGCATTTAAATGTTCTTTGTGATAATGTTTAACTTGACATTAAATGATTTTCATTCCGCTGAAACTCTGATAACATTTTATATTCCACTGTTATAATCAAATAATGAATTACTCTGATGTTGTACTAAAAGTGATGTAAGAAATGGCAGGATGTTGTAAGATTTATCTCTCATTTATGATCCTGATGGAAAACGTGGATTTTTAGTTCTCCTGTTGGGTGTGCTCGACGGAACTGCATAGTTTAGTGTGCTTCCTTGGGTACTTAGTGTCTAATGGAAGACAAGTACACTTGGGAGGGCATTAGATTAGGCGGTCCTGCCACACCAAATCACTAGATGCACTAGTTAGCCATAACCAAAACCCATCTAGCCCTAGCCTAGCATATCCCTAGAAGTTTCCCAGAAGTTTGGTGCACATGCATAGATGTTTACTACCCCAAATTAGGATCTAACCAACCTAAAACACAGAACATAGGTTCTGTCGCCCAACTCGTGGAGTACCCATCAAATGTGGTAGAGCATCCGATAAACCTTCCTAATTTAGTAAACCACCCTACAGAAGCACCCATACCCTTGCGGAGTAGGAACAACGGAGTGTCCGACAAGTCGTCAGAGTATCCGTTGAATTATAAAGCCTTATGTCCAGTAACCCGAGAGTAACCAATCTGTATCGGAGCGCCTGTCACTCATAACGGAGCGTTCGTTGAATTAAATGGAATAGCTATCTAGTAACCCAAGAGTACCTAGTTCATACCAGAGTCTCCATCAACCGATTAGACCATCCGATGTCAACAGTAAACCCTAGAAATGGCTAAGACCGAACCCTATTAGAGTACCCGTGACCTCCATAGATTGCTCGTCAACCTGAACAGAGCCAACCTAGGAATAGCCTACCTCGGTACCTAGTACAGCGAAGTGTCCGTCGTTAAGAACAGAGTATCCACTAGCCCACGGAGAGTGTGAATTTGCTTAGCAAGCTTACCAATGAGGTTGACAACACTAGTTTAAACCCTTTTACCAAATAGCGTGACAATAGATGTCCCTTCCCAAGTTCCTAGTAATAACCTATGCACCCATATCTTTTCTCGTTATCTCGGATCATTGATGCATCTCCTAAGTCGTGTCTCCCTTGTTCTTTCAGGAACGCTTCAAGTAAGGACCATGCAATTTTACAAGTCATCGTTAGCTTCGAGAGTTAGGATGATAGCACAATCAGGCAGGCACCCCACTACTATAAACCCTATTTTGGATACTTTAACAGTCTCATTATGAGTTATGCATCACATGTAGCTTTGAATGATAATCTTGTTCACTCTACACTTAGAGTCACTCATCAATCTAGTAGAAGCATTTGATCTAAACAATGGGAATGGAAACACTTAATTGCTTATTGCTTAGCTGCTTAGCTTCGGTAGAAGTCGAGTATGAGAAGGGATCTCATTCTCGCGCGTGTAGGATGCTACACCGGGATAATTAACCACTAAAAGCAATGAGGGTACAACTTGACTAACTTCACTAATCTGGCTAAGGCACAATAACACCAAAGGTTATAAACTTGGATACCACTTTGGTAACTTTGCTCACGCAAGGGGTAGGTCGCTGTGAGTGTAGGATCTCAAACGACATAGCTCGTGGAGCAGCTAAGGACCAATTATTGGGATACGTGAGTCTGAGTAACCACCCGTACAGACCACATGTCACGGATGGGGTCGATAAGCCAAGTAACTAATTGTGACCGGTTTATCCATGAAACTGGCAAGGGGTGAAGTCTGTCGGGAATGTCTGGGACATTGACCAGGCACTAGCTAAACCTTTTGTCAAACACTCGGGCCGAATTAGAAAAAGGTTGGAGAATGTGAGGCAACCCTTACTACTAGACCCAATGTATGGTGGTTAGTCCCATTTTCCGTGTGGGTATAGTTGTACACCTCTATAGAGTTCGAAAGCCTAAAGTCCTTTAGGACGGAACCATTCGACTGTTCCTACTTTCTATAACCATGGTAGCATAATGACGAAACATGAAGATATGGCTTATATATGCTTAATATCCCTATAGATATCGCTCTTGTTAATACTAATTGTCTAAAATGGATCATAGCATGTCATCTAAGAAACGCCATGCGCTTTTCTGCAAATACACAAATGCCTGATAAATTACATATGCATCCACCAAATATCTATGTGTTGGAATTAAGTCCTGCAAGTATGAAATGTACTCATGACGTTGTTGTTAAGTTGTTTTGCAGGTTGTTAAGGTTTTCCTCTGGAACCATCTCCGACGAGTGCGACGGTTAGTAGACCTTGGAAGTTCTCCAAGATGAGCTGTGTGTTTTCCGATGAGTAGAAGAGTGAAATGAGGTGTAACTTGGGTAGAGGCCAGTAGATAGTTAGAAAGATAGTGTTAGTAGCAGTTTCTTGTCTTAATCTTATGTTTTTGTCAAGAATGTTTTAGCTTAAGCGTTCGAGACTTAAGTGTGTAATCGATCGAGTTGTTCGGTATGCCCTGCATCGGGAATGTGGGTGCAACTCAACCTAATGATCCTGAAGAGGAGTTGCTACATGCGCTCCTGGGGGCCTCACAGTGGCAAATTAGCGACAACCCCACCCTATACAGGCATGCTGCGCGCGCCCACACGTGACGGCCCCCGACAGGGGACGGGTATCAGAGCAGTTGATTGACTTACATCTACAGTCCTCATACAAGGCATCGTTCAACCCACTCGATATGCACTTGACCTTTCGACTTTAAAATTTTGCTCTATGCTTTAGGCAAACCCTAAGTTATCTTAACTCTCTTCTCTAGTTGAATCTAGCCCCTGTTCCCTCAATACTATATGATATGAAGAAAAGGTTCAAAGGATCTTGTTTTTTAGAGAAAATTTAGGACTCGATTAGTGTTCAGTATAAGGTTGGGAAGGATAGTTATAGCTTACCCAAGTGAATACTAGGTTGTGGTAGAGCACCCATCTAGACCTAGCATGTCGTGCGGAAGTTGTAGAGAACATTAGAATGATCCCAACATCCTTATCTAGAACCTCTAAAGCTCCCAATCAGGTTCCCTTCACTCACTATTACTGGATCGGTGGAAGTTTCAGCAGAACCTCCTCTGTACTTAGGCCTTATCCCCCATATACGGACAATCATATGCACAAGAATCCAAACTAGAGCAACAACCATCAAGCATCAACAGGAGGACGAGATGTCAAACAAGTTTAGGCATCCAACTAAAGGAATTCAAATGGGATGTCAAATTCGTCACCTCGATGGATGACCCACAGAACAAATCATAGTATCAAGTACATCACAATCCAAGAACGCCCAACACAACTTGGCGGTGAAGCAAATCAAAGTTCAAAGTATCTGATAAATGCTCCCATGACGGACTAGGGTGAAACCAACTTTGGAGCATGACGGCGGCAAGGCATGAAGGCAATCACTAGTTGGGCGGAGTCTGACTGGGCTGCTGAGGTGACGACGTCTACAAGAATGGTGGCAGACGGAAGGCTCCTAGAGATATCATCATTAGTTGTCCACCTGCATGAAGACATGGCATGAGCAATGGATAGAAACCATGGTAGCCAGAAAATAAGGGTATCAAAAGGTGTAGCCACAAGAAGTACAAGCATACCTAGAGAACCTGCTGGAGAAGCAGCAACTCCCTGAGTGGCCAGAAACAAAGGACACATTTGGAGTGGAATGGGCTCTACATAATCAGCAGAAATGAGAACAGTCTTATAAGAGAATGAAGATACTACGAAAGGAGTACAAGTAAGTAAAAAAAGGAGTGTACCAATCACATTGCCAGCTGATGGCTTTGGGCAGCAACGATAGAGATGGTGGTATAGCGTGTCAAAGGACTACTTGAGCTGCCCAGTAGCTTGGACCTATGAAGTAATCTTAGAGCGAAGCTGACCCATCTCTTCTTTGGTGGCGATCCTCCCCACCTAATCAGCCAAACTTTTTACAGTGGCAGTCATTGGATTAACAAAGCTATCCTTGAGGAATTGCTCCTGCTTGATGAACCTCGCATCCAACCCCTGGCAGAGTGGAGCAATCGACTTCTGGAATTGACGTTTAAGGTGCTCAAAGTATGGGTCGAAATAATCCTCTAGTGGTGTCCACACACTAGCACCCTCTTCGACTGTAGCTGCAACAGGCGGTGGTGGAACCTCGGGCGAAGGTGAATCCTATCATTCCAAAGCCTCCTTCTTGTTCTTGAACAAGCGGAAGATGGAGTGAAGGCATGCAAACCAAGATCATCACTTCATCAAGCTCAACTCATCCTCACCTCATGATCATGGTTCGCTCATGAGCTCTCATCTTGATTAATTGGAAATCTCTTCCAAACCCTAATCTCAATCTCTCATGCATGTATGGATCATGGAGTGTGGTGACATCTTATTCATCACAAAGGATGTTGATATGTGAAGGCAAGGTGTGCTCAACCTCTTATCAAGGATCCTAGCCTCTCATGATTATCAATCTTGGAGTTAAGTTCCTTTTGCTCAATCTCAAGCCTTAGTCCCAAATGGTTCATGGGAAGGAATAGGACCCAAATCACTAGATGCTCTATTAGTCATAACCCAAAACCCATCTAGCCCTAGCCTAGCATATCCCTAGAAGTATCCTAGAAGTTTGGTGCACATGCATAGATGTCTACTACCCAAAATTTGGAGCTAACCAACCTAAAACACAGAACGTAGGTTCTATCGCCTCGTGGAGTGTCCATCAAATACAGTGGAGCGTCTGATAAACCTTCCTAATTTAGTAAACCACCCTACAGAAGCATCCATACCCTTGTGGAGTAGGAATAACGGAGTGTCCGACAAGTCATTGGAGTATTTGTTGAATTATAAAGCCTTATATCCAGTAACCCGAGAGTTACTAATTTGTACCAAAGCATCCATCACTCACGGTGAAGCATTCGTTGAATTATAAGGAATAGTTGTCCAGTAACCCGAGAGTACCCAGTTCGTACCGGAGTGTCCATCAACTGATCGGACCATCCGATGTTGACAGTAAGCCCTAGAAATGGCTAAGACCAAAACCTACCGGAGTACTCGTGACCTCCACGGGTTGTCCATCAACCTGAACAGAGCCTAAGAATAGCCTACCTCGATACCTAGTATAGTGGAGTGTCCATCATTAAGAATGGAGTATCCGCCAGCCCACGGAGAGTGTGAGTTTGCTTAGCAAGCTTACCTATGAGGTTGACAACACTAGTTTAAATCCTTTTACCAAATAGCGTGACAGTAGATGTCCCTTCCCAAGTTCCTAGTAATAAACTATGCACCCATCTCCTTTCTTGTTATCTCGAATCATCGATGTATCTCCTAAGTCGCGTCTCCCCTATTCTTTTAGGAACGCTTCGAGTAAGTGTAACATCCCAAATGTTAAAAAGCTATTAAAATATGATCATGAGCATCATGAAGCATAATCACCAAGTATCATGTCATACATGCACTAAATGTTTCATTTATAACATGACATGTTGCATATGTGATGTCTTATATGTTGCATGAAATGTTATCTTTGCTTTCAATTAATTTTTTTTGTGAATTTATATACAAGAATTTGCTTAAACAATTAAAATTTGGCTAAGATAAACTTTATGGTTTAAAGTATGCTCCTTAATATAGAACAAAAGTTTGTTTGAGTTTTCAAGTCAAACATTTTCAAATTTGAGCCCAAAGATTGAATTTAAGGCTGATTTTCATACATAGCCAATTTCTGCCTAAGTTCCTGGATATCAGTTTTCAGTTCCAACTTTGGAGAATTATTACATGAATTTTCATACATAAAATGTGTTCAACTTGTGTTCCATTGATTGGTAGTATGTGTGGGCTATGATATCATGTAATTAGTTGTAATGATTGATTAGTTGTTGCTTATAAATTAATTGTTCAAACTTGCTAAACAAAACAATTTGCAAAACCCTAAATTTGATTCAACTTTCACTTTTGAAGTACCCATCTTCTGAGTTAAAAATCTTCAAAACCAGTAAGTTGATGAGTTTGGTTCCTTAAGCAATGTCAGAGATCTTCTATTGAGGAACAACATTGATTAAGAGAGCTCAGCAAGTTTCTGTTCGAATTTGAGAGAATGAGTGAGGAGAAGATAGGGTGTCAGTCATGAACAGTGCACAATGTCAGCAGCAGGCTACCTGCTTGCTGTCGACGGCCACCGCCCCTGCTTACCGCCATAACGCGCGTAGGGCACGCAACTTTTTTTGTGGAACGGCGCAAGCAGCAGCTAGATCGTCTAGACGCCGCATCCTCGCCTTCAAGCGCCCAAGCCGCCGACCATCTCCCTCTTTCTTCTTCCCCTGCTCACCGCTGAGCTCCTCGGTTCCCTAGTTAATTCACCGCCACCAGTTCACCACCGCCCAATTCCTCACACTCATGACTCCATCTAGTCCTTGCGCTCCTTCCCGAACCACTATAGCCACCACTTGCCATTGGAGTAACCCGTGTGCGCCATACCCGTCATGGCAGACCGCCATGGCCGCCATGGACCACTCCACCATGGCTAGCCCTCTCTGATGCGTCCCTTGCTCCCTCATTTGCCATTTTAGGTTGCTTATGACCTCATGATGCTCATATGACTGTATGTTTTAACAGAGGCCCGCTAGAGCCGCCGGAACAGCGACCTCATCGCTGGATCACTCCGCCACCCATGCCATCAATGACAATAGCCGTGCCTATGCCACCTTTGCTTCTACCTATAGGCCAACAAGGTCATGGTAAGCGCCATTGTGCTCTCCTAAAACCTAGTCAGGCCAGAATCACGCCGGAGCGTCGTGCCCGCACCCGCACCGCCACGCCTTGAGCCGCCATGGTCACCATGGGCAGCGTTGAGGTTGCCATGGAACCCTAGCTAGTCAGTTAGTACCCTAGATCAGTTCACCTGGTCATAGGGATCACATAGGTGCTATCCCTATCATGGACCGACTTGCCGCCGGCAAGCTATGCTGCCAACCCGCCGGCGTGCCCATGGTCAAGACGGGCAGGGTCAGGTTTGACCACCGGCCCGTGCGTCAGTGACCATCGCTCACTGCGGGTGGGTGAGAAAAGTTTAAAATGATTTATTCTTTTTTCAGAAATGGATTAAAAATACAGTTTCTTATTTGATTCATAACTAATTATTTGTGTGTGCTAAAATTATGAAATTTATTCTATAAGCTTGTTATGACATGATCTATCAGGGAAAAATATGAGTTAGGCATAATCAGTACTTTTGCCATGCTTAAAAATTACCTCTTTTAATTATAAAATGGACATTGCATGCATTTTGTAGATGAAAATAATAATCATTTAATCTTGGAACTTTTTGTGTATACTTTACATGCTTATATCTACCTCCACAAAAAGTTTTATATTGTTTTGATAATTCTAAATTGGTTAATTAATTTAAGTGTGTTTAAATGCCTTTTATGGATTAATAAAAATACCAAAATGATTTTTATAAATCCTTAAATGACTTTGATGTGATTTTAGGTTTGATTGTGGACCTTGGAACACACAAACCCCTGATGTTCCTTGGCAACTTAATTCCTTCCTCGTTATGCTTATAATCAACTTGTTTATATAATAAATAAAATGGCTTAATTGATGTTTAGTTTTATAAGTTCTTTATAATGTTTATGAGTTAATAAAATGTTAATATATTGCTGGTCTATGTTAATCTATTGTACTCAACTTTCTTAAGTTTGTTAAGTTTCATTCATGCACTTGTATGTCTCTCATCATGCATCATGGCATTTAGTCCATCATGTTAAGCAAAGCATCATTTATTACGTGTAGTGTACAAGAGTGAGAAGATTCATGTTGATCAAGTTTCAGAGAAGGTCCATCCATCAGTGGTGTTTGGTGTCAAGTCTAACTCCTATGATCTCTCTGTGGAACTAACCTTCTCTGCAATGCAGACAAGCCCCGGAGCATAAACCCTTTTTTAGTATTTACAAATCTTTATTACACTTTAAGTCATGTGTGATGTGCATTAAGTAAATAGGAGTTGGTCGAATACCGTTGTTGCATGACTACCTTGGTATTCATGTTTCCTTAGTCATACCCTTCTAGTATGTGTAGGTCGTTTCCCCTGATGCTTAGTAATGCTTAGACTTCGATAGAAGTCGAACGATGGTTTCATCATTCGTGGGAAACAGTTTTACCTTGCTCTTCTCGACTCTGCTTATGGGTCATGAGAATACCATGATCATGATAATGTTAAATGGAGACCAGACGGGACATGGAAATTGTCTTTGGTGGTTAACCCGACAGGGTTCCCTGGTCGTGCTTGTCCCGTCTGTGTTGATTAAGGACCGTTCGTTGTAGGCCTGTGTGTGGTTGAGACCTTGCAGTACTGGCCACATACTCCGGTAAGTAAGCCTGATACCTCGGCTATTCTATTATGTGAAAAGACAACTACGCGTTGGGCGTGGGAAATGGTGAGAGTAGCATGTACACATCCTATGAATCCGTTGTGGACGAACGACGCAGGGAGGTGGAGTACTGTGCTCTCGGGTAGCGCAGACCTATTCATGTTTTGGAGGATCTGAGTGAAGGTTGATATATATAGGTCTTGAACCTGCATATGTCGTGTGGTAAGGAAACCCTAGCTAGGCCAAATCAATTCGAATCATCGTGCTCCTCGGTTATGGAGACTCGACCCTCTGACCATACATCATAGTTAATCAATGGAAACATGGTTACTTATGGTTATAAATATGAGAAGAGATGAGATGCTTAATGAAGTGATTGATGTAGAATAGGTGCAAATTGGATACTAATAAATAGCTTAATACAAAGCTAAAACATTGAAAGTAAGGATCCACTTATAGTAAGCTTTTTTGCAAAAGCTATTCTTGCTTCCAACTTTCCTTTAAGCTTGCATGCCCTTGGAGTCTTTTCTTTTAGTTAGATAAGATTTGTTGAGTACCCTCAAGTACTCTGGATTTGTTAACCCCTGTTGTAGGTTCTGACTTGTGCTGCTAACTGAGGTCATGTCAGTGGGCTCGACATGATCTGGCTGTCTCTCCTACCTTAGGTGCTTTACTTAAGTTACTTCCGCAGTTCTTCCCATCTTTTAGAACTTAAGTTTAGTTTTTACTTGAACATGTTTTGTAACCTAATATTGTAAATCTTTATCACTCCGATGTAAGTTATTTTTGTACCAATTGTTGTAATGTTGTGGTAACTCCATGTTGGTACTATATGAGTTGTAAAATGTGGATGATTCGGGGTTTCCCGAGGACACTCGACAGACTACTGGGATTATCTGGCTCTCATGTGCAACAGTCAGAGGTCTTTAGGACAATGATATGTGCATGTGGGCCATATAATTTGGGTGGTTCTGCCACAGTAAGGACCATGTAATTGTACAAGTCATCATCGTCAGCTTCAAGAGTTAGGACGGCAACACAATCAGGCAGGCACCCCACTACTATAAACCCTATTTTGGATACTTTAACAATCGCATTATGAGTTATGCATCACATGTAGCTTTGAATGATAATCTTGTTCACTCTACACTTAGAGTCACTCATTAATCTAGTAGAAGCCTTTGATCTAAACAATGGGAATGGAAATGCTTAATTGCTTATTGCTTAGCTGCTTAGCTTCGGTAGAAGTCGAGTATGAGAAGGGAACTCATTCTTGCGTGTGTAGGATACTAAACCGGGATAATTAACCACTAAAAGCAATGAGGGTATAACTTGACTAACTTCACTAATCTGGCTAAGGCACAATAACACCAAAGGTTGTAAACTTGGATACCACTTTGGTAACTTCGCTCATGCGAGGGGTAGGTCGCTATGAGTGTGGGATCTCAAACGACATAGCTCGTGGAGCAGCTAAGGATCGTTTATTGGGATACGTGAGTCCAAGTAATCACCCGTACAGACCACATGTCGTGGACCGGGTTGACAAGCCAAGTAACTAATTGAGTCCGGTTTATCCATGAAACTGGCAAGGGGGTGTGTCAGTCGGGAATATCCAGAACATTGACCGGGCACTAGCCAAACCTTTTGTCGGACACTCAGGTTGGATTAGGGAAAGGTTGGAGAACATGAGGCAACCCTTACTACCAGACCCGGTATATGGTGGTTAGTCCCATTTTCCGTGTGGGTACAGTTGTACACCTCTGCAGAGTTCGAAAGCCTAAAGTCCTTCGGGACGGAACCATTCGGTTGTTCCTACTTTCTATACCCATGGTAGCGTAATGACGGAACGTGAAGATATGGCTTATATATGCTTAATATTCCTATAGATATCACTCTTGTTAATACTAATTCTCTAAAATGGATCATAGCATGTCATCTAAGAAATGCCATGCACTTTTCTGCAAATATACAAATGCCTGATAAATTACCTGTGCATCCACCAAATATCTATGTGTTGAAATTAAGTCCTGCGAGTACGAAATGTACTCATGGCATTGTCGTTAAGTTGTTTTGTAGGTTGTTAAGGTTTTCCTCCATAACCATCTCCGATGAGTGTAACGGTTAGTAGACCTTGGAAGTTCTCCAAGATGAGCTGCGTGTTTTCTGATGAGTAGAAGAGTGAAATGAGGTGTAACTTGGGTAGAGGGCAGTAGATAGTTAGAAAGATAGTGTTAGTAGCAGTTTCTTGTCTTAATCTTATGTTATTGTCAACAACGTTTCAGCTTAAGCATTGGAGACTTAAGTGTGTAATCGATCGAGTTGTTCGGTATGCCCTGCATGGGGAATGTGTGTGTAACTCAATGCAAAGATCTTGAAGAGGAGTTGCTACATGCTCTTGGGGCCCTCGCGGTGGCAAATTAGCAACAACCCCCACCCTGTGCAGGCGTGCCGCGCACGCCCGCTCGTGATGGCCCCCAACACCATAGTTAGAAGTAGATTTTTGAGTTGCCTAATTCAACCCCCTCTTAGGCGTCACGGTCCCTTACAGACTGCTCACTTGGTGATTCGGCAGCTAATAGGTGTTTCACAAACCTAGCCCACACGTTGGGTGCCGCAAGAACCTATCCCAAAAGTGAGGGTAGCTCAATGACACACTCTAGTGGAGTTGCTCTTCGCGGCTCCCGCGGGGCAAGCACAATGCCCCTCACAAACTCTTCTCCAGAGCACCACATAATCTTCTTGCGTGCTTCACAACGGAGAACTCACCACCAAGCCGTCTAGATGATGGCAATTACCAAGAGGAATAAGAAATCCCTGAATCACAAAGATTTCCTAGTGTCACCAAATGCAATCCTCAAATGCACACACTCAATCCCTCACTCAAAATAGCACCAAGCTTGAGAGGAAGAGAAAGGGGAAGAGGTGGATCTTCAATCTCTCATCCACACCCACAAAGGGCACTCAATCTCTCCTAGAAAATTTAGCTCAAATCATGAGAGAGAGAGAGGAGAAGAACCCTAACTTGCTTGCTCTCCAAATGTGAGAATGGAGGAGAGAAGTTAGGAGGAAGGGGGTTGCAGCCCCCAAAATACCCTCAACTCGCGCTCATGACCGTTGGGGCGCTCAGATCTGAGCTGAACCGGAATATTCGGGTCAGGCAGGAAAAATATTCGGGCAAGCTCTTCTGGTTGCACGCACATCCACTAGAATATTCGGATCGGGCAGGAAAAATATCCAGCCGAACCCGCCCTGTTTGGGCGCGACCAACAGCACATTTTTCCAACTTTTTAACCCTTTTAAGGTGCTAACTCTCCCACAAAGTACCAAAACATTTTATCACTAAAGTTAGCATTTTCACAAAGAATTTTTCAGGGCATTCTCGTACATCTCACCACATCACTAAGCGCAATGCATATGCAAATGAGACTCACACTTAATGGCACTAAATAACCATTGCAATTAAATACTTTCCCTCTTTATACACTTCTACAGAATAAACAATCACTGCCGGAATTTCAAAACTGGCACTGATATTTGCATCACTGCCGCCGGTTTGTAAGGAAAAAGCCGCCATATATTCTAACAAACCGATAGTGATAGAAATTATCACTGCCGCTTGGTAAAAAAAACCGGCACTGATGTCTATCACCGTTGGTTATATTACCAAACCGGCAGTGATCTATAGACCCGGACCCGAATTTTTTATTCATCCCAGTTAACTTCACATCCGTCCATTCCTTTGTTCCCTCCTATCTCTCCGTTCTCTCTCCTGGATATATCTCTCCATTCTCTCTCTCCTAGAGCATGGATCCACCGTGGGCACAAGCACAAATCTCAGGAGCACGGGCACGAAGCCACCATGGGGCATTGTCAGGAGCACGGATCGACGCCGGCGCGGGCACGAGGCTGCCGTAGATCAGGAGCGCGGATCCACCCCGGTGGGAGTGCGGCCGCGCGGCTCGGCGCGGATCCACCCTGACGCCATCGAGCAGGAGTAGCGCGGGCGAGCGGGCAGCGCCGGCGGCTTCTTCTACCTCTGAATCATGGTGCTCTCTCTTTTCTCACTCTTTCTCTCCCCAGCATTCTCCCCTTCCTAGTGCTCTCTCTCACACTCTGTCTTCTCAGATCTGGCGTTGGAGCGGCGAGGGGCAGCCTCTGGCGTGAGACCAAGCTCAGCCTTCTCGGCAACATCTCCACTCTCTCCCCCTCCAGGCCTCCCCTCTCCTCCGTCTACGTTGTATGAATCAATTTGTGGTTGAGTTGATTTTGATGTGTCGAACCCTTCTCCTGTGATTTACGAATTGATTTGTGGATGAGTTGATTTGTCATCTGTTGAATCCCTCCTTTGTCTGAGATGTATGAGTTGTTTTTTGGATGAATTACTTGAGGGATCGGCAGCGATAGCCAGCGAGCATGGCGGTGGCGGTGGTGGCAGCGGTAACAAGCATGCACCAGCAAGCATGCTTGCTGCATGCTGTATTCCTTTTTTTTTTGTTTTTTGAAAGCATATCACTACCCGGCGAGGTACTGGCACTGTTAGCCAGAGTCATCACTGCCATTTAGCTTGTGCCGGTTGCAAAGTCCGGCAGTAATAAGCCTTTTTGAACCAGCAGTGTTTCCCTTTTCTGGAGTAGTCACTACCGGAATTCACTTCTTTGCCGAGCGTCGGAGGCTTTGCCGAGCGTTTTTTTTCGGGCGCTCAGCAAAGAAGGCTTTGCCGAAAGCCAAATAAAAAACACTCGGCAAAGCCTCTACATTCGGCAAAGAAGGCTTTGCCGAGCGTCCGATAAACGGCTCGGCAAAGAAGTTTCTTTGCCGAGAGCAAAAAAAAACACTCGGCAAAGAAGGCTTTGCCGAGCGTCCGATAAACGGCTCTCGGCAAAGAAATTTCTTTGCCGAGAGCCAAAAAAAAACACTCGGCAAAGGCTTCTTTGCCGAGTGCCAAAGTAAAACACTCGGCAAAGCAATTTTTCAAACCACATTTTGGTGCCCTAAACGAATTCAAATAAAAAAGTTTTCAACTACAAAGTTTCATAACTTTTCATGATCTACAAACTTTATATTGGTCATTTTTTTATTCGACAAAGTAATAATTACATTGTTCACAAAATCTATATGTCTCTCATGTAGTTCTATGAAACTACAAGAGAGATATATAAGATTTGTGAACAATGTTAGCACCACAATTTTGGATGGAAAAACTTCCTAAATGAAGTTTGTAGATCTCGAAAGGTTATGGAACATCGTAGTTGACCACTTTTTTATTTGAATTCATCTTGTCATGGAAAACTACGTTTGAAATTCAAAATTTTAAAATTTTAAAATTCGAATTTTTCAAAAGACCTCGGATGGAAAAACTTCCTAAATGAAATTTTTAGATCTCAAAAAGTTATGAAACATTGTAGTTGACCACTTTTTCAATTGAATTCATCTTGTCATGCAAAACTACGTTTGAAATTCAAAATTTTAAAATTTGAATTTTTCAAAAGACCTCGGATGGAAAAACTTTCTATAGAAAAATGTAGTGCTCGAAAAGTTATGAAACTTTGTGCTTGACAACTTTTTGATTTGAATTTGTTTAGGGCCTCAAACAATCAATTTTCACTTGGTTTAGTATAATATTTGAGTAACTGAAACGACATATAGACGCATGTGAGTGTGTAGTGCAGGTGGCAGAGGAGGTATCGCGTGAGTGAGAGGTCACGAGTTCGAATCCCGCCGACCGCGTAGCCGCGAATTTTGCGCGAAAAATGCCGCGACTTGCGACTTCGACGAAGATGGGCGGGCGCTGGCCAGTGGGCCCCTCCCCCGATTGAAAAAAAAATTTCTAGGTTTTTTTTACATTTTTTTTATTTCGCGCTTTGTCGAGCGTCGGGCTCTCGGCAAAGGCTTTGCCGAGTGCCCAATAAACGGCTCTCGACAAAGAAGCCTTTGCCGATCGGATTTTTGCCGAGGGCGCTTTGCCGAGAGCTGCGCTCGGCAAAGGCTTTGCCGAGGGCCTTAGAGGCTTTCGGCAAAGCAGCCGGCTCCGGTAGTGAGTGATAGTACTGCTATCTATTCTAAGCCCAGTCAAACACTTCTCTACTCAATTTAGACCAGTGAAATGAAATGTCCTATAAGTATACCTTTGCCTTGCGCATTCCATTTCATCTCTTCCAATGTTGATGCCACACAAGTACTAATTCTTCATCAAGACTTTTGATCATCACTTGACTTGATCTTCCTTAAATGATATGATCAACTTCATATCATCATATGACCTTTGGTTTATCGATCTTGATCTCACTTGCTCTTCACCGTTGCTTCGGTCCATCGGCGCCAAGTCTTGCTCAAGTTTCCCAGCCACACGGTTTATCGCTTCAAAGCCTTTGACTTGCCCTTCACACTTGTAACCGGTCCATCAAGTCAAGCCTCATCATCTTGATCTTCTCCACTTAGTCACATAACTTCATGTCATGTCTCATATGCAATGAGCTCCTTCATCACATGTGTGGGTTTGCAACAAAACTAACCCATTTCCACCTCCATGGTTTAAGTTGCTCACACAAGTGTACATGAGGACTAATCACATACTCCCTCCGTACTGGTATTAGAAGTCGTTTAGGACATGATTGTGCATACCAATGAGTCATTAATTAGGGGTAAGTTTTCCCTGTCTACCCTTATTAAATGCAATTGCGGTATGTTTCATACGAGCAACGAACCAACGGTGAACTGGCTAGGACAGCGTGGTGGGCACGGGGACCATCGCGGTGCAGGTTCGATCCCTTACCGCGTTGTATTTTTTGCTTGTTTTTGTTTTGCATGTGACGTGCACGCTGGTGCCTGGGCGCGTCTTTTTCCATTTTTCCGTCGATGGCGCGCTTCGTTTTTTTGTTTCGTTGAACGCGCGCTGGACGCCTAGCTGCGCGCTCGCTGGACGTTTTGCCGCGCCAAGTTTTCCTTGTTTTTGTTTTACGCTCAGCTGCGACGACGATTGGGTTCCCGTTCGTATTTATACGCCCGGCGCGGCGCAAGTACGCAGGGGCAAAGAAGTCCAAGACCCACGTCTCGCCACACGAACGACTTCTAATCTGCTCTGGCCGACGGAGCGCAGGACGACTTCTAATATTAACCCGGAGGGAGTATGTATCTCACATAAACACATATTAGTCCACCTAGGTTGTCACTCAATTACCAAAACCAAACTAGGGACCTTTCAGAAACCAACATACCGCACCCCTTCTTATATATATGAAGCAATGGTGACGATCTCATGGCAGTGTCGAGTTCCCTAGGCGCGTATATTTCCTGTTGCCTCGCCTCGTAGCACGGCCAACACGTCCATTCAATGGCGGCGATTCGCATGGCAACGTCGAGTTCCCTGGGACGCGTATTTCTCGTCGCCTTGCCTGGCAGCGTACCCAACGCGTCCATTCAAACCATGTTTGCTTCACCACCTGATCATACGGTAATCCGACGGTGATAACTTCCTTCACCGCCGGATCTTACGGTAGCGCGCCCATCCATCTTGACACTAGCGGTAAAAGCTTATTATCTCTGCCTGTTCCTTCGAGCGTCGGGCATAGGATGAGTAGCCAGCGGTGAAAACCGTTTTACCACCAGCTCAGTGGACGACATGGCGGCGAAGGCCGGCATTGGATTTAGTGCCGGATCGTATGCCGGGCCGGCGGTGAAACCGGCAATCACCCAGCCGGTTGGTTGACCAGGAGGGTCCCCCGTACTCGCAAACGGAGAATGGCTCTCGTGCCCTGTCTTTCACGGGTGAGGTGCCAAATTCTCGACGAAATCACTAGCAGCTCTTGGATTATCCTTGCACGGTGGATGTCATAGGTTAAGTTACGGCGTGATCGAATCTGTCTCCCACGTACATCTCCCCTAGCTAGCAATTGTCTGGTGGTGGAGCCCACCCATGCCTAGATTTTTCGGCAGGTCGCCGTTGCTTTCTCACAATTGCTAGATGTCCAATGGCAAAAGGGAACTGTTGAAAAATATTTATTCAGATACAAATATTGATTTTATCACATGTGTGTTTAAATGATATAAGCTAACGTCAAACCATATGTTTATTTAGCTACAGGCATAAACGATGAGTCCTTTGATATCATCGGAATCCACATATACGAGATAACGTGTTGTGTAGCTCAATTCTTGTGTGCCCATGAAGGGTTATGGAAAACAAAAAAGTTATTATTATATAAATCAAAAGTGCAAAAGTCTCTTTGAAAATTGCTTCTGATTTCTTTGGCATAAAATCACCACCCTTTAGAAAAACATAAGCAGTCTTCTAAGTTCTAATAGACTGATGATAGTCCTCTAGAAAAAAAAAGATTGGCACTTAACAAATTGATTAAATTAATAATGTATTTATTTACATGACATGCACTGTAGCAAGGTACAAGCATATATCTATTTATCTATATCTGCACTAACAGCGATGCTTGTGCTCATCCTTCCCTGAACATGAGAGTTTTAGTTAGTTTTACTAATAAGAGTAATAGTATGTTATTAATTAGAGATGAGACTAAGAATCATAGTTGGTTTATTGTCTTGATCGTGATCCGAGTTCACAACTTGCAATAGCACATATGTGATTAATTAGAGATAAGACTAAGAGTCATAGTTGGTTTAATGTCTCGATCGTGATCCGAGTTCACGACTTACAGTAGCACATATTTAGTCATGGTAAAGAGTATATTTCAAGACGTATTGGAACAAACCGATTAAAAGATGTATTGTAACAGATGACATAAGCGGTATGTTCCGTTGCAATGCACGGGCATATGTGCTCGTATTTCTCCAATCCCTATATCTTTTTTGAACCCTGAATTTCTGTTCTATCTTTTTTCAACCGGATTAGATACGAATACCAAATATGGGTAGTCGTTTCTTTATGGGATTCAAAGTCGAATACGGACAGTGTCCGATGCATTGGATATTGATATATATCTATGCCATATATGTATCAGAAACCCAATTTTGAGTATTCGGATTTGTATACGATATGAATATTAAATATCAAAAATTCATATATGGATGGATTATCTAAGTAGGGTTTAAAACCTTTCGGAATGGATGGATATCAGGAAATATCTATCATATTTTCATCCCTAGTTACGGCAACTTGAGGCATTCTAAGTAGTCTTGCTAACTTTAGAACAACCCTAAGTGCGCCAGCCCTAATGGGGTCCCTCCTGGTCTAATGTTCAAAGGTTTTCCTAGTGAAACAGAGAGCACCAGACAGTCCGGTAGCTCACACTACATGGTCCAACGTGCACAATCCCATTGACACCGCACGGTCCAGTGCACACGAACTCGCTGAAGGTTCATTGATCTACGATCCGCACGTTCTAGCATTATGGTCTCAAGAGTCCGGTGTGCATAATTTCGCTGGTGCCGACGGCCCGTTGTGTACAAATTGGACGAGAGTTCACTGATCGAACTCCTGTGTTCCGCACGTTGTAGCGTTGTGGTGCGTGGACGTTTTTGGCGCTAACAAAGGGCAAAGTAAGGAGAGTGGAACAGAGGAACGACGTATGCATGATGTTTCTCATGAATATAAAATCAATTTAGCTCGTGCATTAGTTCGTTTGAGTTTCTGTCGAAAGGTAGAAAAAATTTTCTTCCGACAAACTTATAAAAAAAAGTCTATTTGTGAGAAACCAATTTTAAAAGCCACTTGCTTTTCAAGTAAGTAGCCAGCTTTGAAATTTGCATCCCAAAAAGGTTTTTTTATTAATCTATTTCAACTTACTTTAAATTCATGACGAAACTAATAGAAACTCAAACAAACAGAGCCTAACTTTTCAGCAAATACCAAGTTACAATGAGCACTTATAGTAAGAAGTATGGCTAAAACTTTTTGAAATTGAAAAAATTGTGAGTATGCACATCAGTACTACACATGAGGTAGTAGAATTGACACTTTATTAGGTACTAGGAAATATGCCCATACGTGGCTTTGGGAGAAGATTCAGATCGTTGGGAACCGTGTGATCCTTCTTCCTCCTTGCTAGTGTCGCCCCCGCCCCTGCTCTCGCTTGCGCAGACTGCCTCACGCACCCCTCATCTGTCGCCCCCCTTCATTGGGCTTCCAGCACACGCAGTCGGCAGCTCACGTAAGATCACTGCCCCATGTCGACCTATCAAACATTAAAGGAAAATGAGAATGTTACATTTCTACTTAGGCCTTGTTTAGTTGGGGAGAAGAAAATTTTTGGGTGTCACATCGGATGTGTCGAAAGAATGTCAGGAGGGGTTTTCGGATACTAATAAAAAAAACAAATTACAGAACCCATCAGGAAACTACGAGACGAATCTAATGATACTAATTAACCTGTCATTAGCACATTGGATTACTGTAGCATTTAAGGCTTTTCATGGACTAATTAGGCTTAAAAGATTTGTCTCGCGATTTCCCCGAGAACTGTGCAATTAGTTTTTTTGTCTACATTTAGTACTCCATGCATGTGTCCAAACATGTCCTTTTACTATACTCCCTCTGTCCCTAAATGTTTGTCTCTAGAAAACCGTGTTTCTCTCACAAACACGCTTCCCGAATGACATACATATAGGGACGGAGGGAGTAGAAGGCAAAAAAAAAATTGAAACTAAACAAAGCCTTATTTTTTTACAGTTCCCATTAGATTAATAATCTCTTTTATAATAATCGTGACATCTATGCTATAAGTTAATATTGACAATAATATAATAATATCCTATTAAGTTTTTTTTTCAAATTAAAAATATAACCTTGATAGATATTTTTTCTTTGTAAGGTATAAAAATAATTAGTCATAAAATATATCATAACTTTAAGTTTCTTACTATGATTGTGTTGGTAGACTTACATTTCTAGGTACATGATTTTATTGACTACCTTGTAATTCTGTTATCCGATCAAAGTCGGTAATGAGTTTCATGTCAATAATTGGTTTGTCCGTTCATGATTCTAATATATCTCTTTCTTAATTTCCACATAGTAGCCCATGTCGAGAGTTACATTGATATATGCATCCGGGTTAGAGATAAATTTATTTTGATTAGATTAGACATTAACTACTTAAAATTTTAGTTCACGGATTGATTTTGGATCATTGGCTCATTCAAATTTTAATAAAAATAAATTTCACATTTAGTGGTGAAAAGACATATATTTATTACTTATATTTATAAGAAAAACATTAGATACTCTAGTCTATCTAGAAAAGAAAAAAGAAAAAAAGTATGGAACCAGAAGGAGAAAAAGGAAGCAGACACGGACTGGATGGAAGGGAACCAGAAGAAATACGGACGCTCAGAAGGCGGACAGAAAATCTGAAATAATACGGATGCGGGAACTGACACAATTATGGATACAGGGACCCACGTTTTAAGCTGGACGAAAAACCTAATTATGGCAAAAAAAAATTGTCTCTAGGACGAATCCAATACGTATTGGAGTCAGACTTGGCTATATGAATCATCGCTAGACACAATATAATGGAACTGCTTGAACACGGGTCATATAAGTCTGGACAAAGGAAGAAATCTCCATTGTCCGGTAGTTAGGAGGAAACAGACAAAAAAAAATGGATAGACGAAAAAAAAGAGCCCGAAATTTTGTATCTTTATTCTTAGGCATAGATATAGATAATTCGTAACAACGATATGATTCAGTACTAGTTAGGACCTACAGCTAGAGTAACAACGCTTTTATTAATGACAGTTTGATAATGCATCAACGTACAGTTGTGCGGTGCAACTGTGCAACAAATATTAAAAAACCTGCCAACGTTTGATAATGTGCACATAAAACATCCTTTTTCAGTAATAATTTTTTTTATCAACACAGTCGCAAATTATTAAATTAAAGACACCTGCATATATATTCTTATGGTTCCCATTCTTGTTGAAGTATTGACTGAGCGAGGCAATACGGTGGATATTTCGGTATTGAGGCAATTCTGGAGTTTGGATTTCCGATTGTCAATGCACACTCCTAAATTAGCTAGGGTTCTTGCGCATGCGGCAGTAATGTGTTAAGGTTATAGACGGTGTTTGGGACTGTTTCACTTCAAGTTTTTTAGCTAAATGGTTTCAGCTCCACGCACTCTATTCGAGAAAAAATGGTGAAGTTGTGGAAGCACTTGAAGAGGTGCTCCACAAACTTGTAGCACCTGGTTTTAAAGACAAAATGAGATACACACCATATGTGAGCTCAAGAAGTCAAATCACATATATGACTACAAATAAAAGTAATATCAAAAGATAATGCTTATAATATAATGTACTTAAAACAAAGAATGCAACCTTAGATAGTAGACAGCGGAAAAACATTTTGATCTTCAGGTCAAAACTCCAATCCACAAGGACAACTGACTGGTTGATCACAATCATAACTCCTCCAGACTCTAGCAATCTGGTACCCATCCGGAATTTTTTTCAAGTAAAAAGTAAAGACAAGCGTAAGTACATCTCGTACTCAATAAGAATAACATGGGGTTATGAAGCTCAAAAGGTTAACATGGATTTGACTGCGATAGCTTTTAGTGAATCATCTTTTAGTAATTGAGTAGCAACAAGTTTAGCATAAGCCCCAAATAACGACATGATCGTGTAAACAAGAATAATGTATAGCAAGAAACAATAATCATTAGTATCATCAGTGTTCATCATCTATTCAGTAAGGAGCCCAGGCTGCTCGTGACCATGAGCACGGCTGTTGTAACAGTTTTACATTTTACAGAAAGTTGTACACTTTCACCATAAGCTGTGATACCCATATATCTGGGTTAATTACTCTCAAAACACTTCTAAGGTGAGCAGGCAGGGATCACTATGAAGTCTTTCAAAGGTTCATCTAACAAGTAGGGCCGCTAGGTTTATATGGCCTGCAAATGTAGATTTTCTCTTTCCTAAGGCATATTCCGTGCAGGCTATACACCTAAGAACAGAGGCCGCACTACACCCAACCCGAAATACACCCCATTTGCGCCCTTTCGGGTAACCTCTGACAAGCTAGAAAAGATCCCCATACTTAACTAAAGTCAAAGCCATGTAGCACTCATGGTTGTACTGTAAATCCCAAGAAAATCCACTTACAGATAAGTCTTTAGGGAGAGAAACTAGAGCACCATAAAAACAACCCAATACTCTAGCCATTTGAGCCTTGTTGCTAAAAAGCGTCTTTTAAATGTTTATTGCATATACCATTAGTCAAGTTACAGATTATGGTTATTTATCTTGAGCGCTAGCATAATACTTGTAACACCTCAGGTGTTTAGCTCCATAATTGCATTGCATTACATGAGCATAAGCATGCATCATTTCATGTTAATTCATGTGGTTGCAACAAATGTGAATTGTTTTTAAAGTTTTGTTTGACTCACATCATGTGACACTAGGGAGTTGGGGTAACTAAAAGGTAGAGTAGCTAATTATATCTCACAACACCTTAGTTATACTTAGGGTCACTCATGGAGCAAGGTTCATGTTGACCAAAATCACCAAAATGCCCTCCAAGGTGTAGTTGACCACCATTTAGCCCTAGGATGCTCTAGTTTGACCAATTAAAAAGTCCAGTTTAGAGACCTTGCATGAAGGAGCACCCTTAAGCAAAGTTGTAGAGAATTTCATAAGGAACAAAAGTTCTAATATGGCCATCTCATGAAAATGATCAGAACATGTTCAAAAATGGCCCACAAGTCAGTATTAGAGGCTGTTTTGGGACTTAGCAATTTTGGCTAAGTGTGAAGCTGAAAACCGTTTCACTATACCTCACTTTGGCAACTTGTAACTCACAAACCAGACCAAACCAGCCCTAACTCACATTGGCAAACTTGTAGTCCTTGTGTAGCTCTACAACATTGTCAACATGACCATCACCTAGTTCTAAATGGTTTAGGAGTTATGGTGTCTTGAAAATTGGGTTTCAGTCGGCCTAGTGACTGAAACTAGGTTTCAGTTTCCAAGTACACTACTTTGGAGCCCTGTAGTTTCAAATCTAGGCCGAACCAGTCCAAACTCCAATTGGCAAACTTGTAGCCCTCATGTAGCTCTACAACATTGCCAACAGCAACCACGCCTGGTTCTCACTAGTTTGGGAGTTAATCGTCGACGAAGTTGCTCTGTCAGTCGAACAATGGCGACCTTCATTCAGTCAGCAGCATCGCCATTCAGTCGACCGACACTTCATGGCGTGGCGCTCGGGCAGAGCCCGGTGGCCGCGTGGCGCTCACGCACTGCCGTCGCCTCCACGTCCTGAGCATGCGCGCGGGCGTGAAGTTGGGGCCGCCACCTCAACCCCCACCACTCGCGCTCACCATTCCCTCCTTCTCTGCTTCCTCCTCCGCGCGCGGGCGGTGACCAGAAAAGCGGAACGGCGACCGCGTTCGAGCCATTCTCCCAAACCGCAGCTCCATTCGCCAAACCGTCTAGACCACCGCACCATCGTGAGCCCCTCCACCTCCTCGCCCTCACCGAACCCTCTCTATCGCTTCAGGTGAGCTACACCGCGAAGGCGGCTCCACCGGGCCGCCATGTCCGCCGCCGTCGAGCTCGCACGTGGCCATGCCATTCGGGCCCCCCTATCCTATCTCCTCCATGCTGTAGGTATAGTTAGGTATGCTGAAGCTCATAGGGTAGGTAAATTGAGCCGGGATGCCGGCGACTCGTCGGAGTTGGTTGAGCCGCGGCCGCACGCCGCCATGACCGCTGCCATCCTCTCTGGCCGCCATAATCCTAGCACTTGAGGGTACCCCTAGGTGCGCGAGGTTGAGGCGAACGCGCTGGTACCGTAGCTTCGCCGGAGGCGCCGTCGTCGGCGAGCTAGAGCTCGCCGGAGTCGCGGCCGTCTCCTCCCCTCCGCTCTTCTCTCTATGACCTGCGGGCCCGCGCTGTTAGCCCCCGCGCACGCGGGCGGGATGGCCGAGCAGGCCGCGCGTGCGTCGCGGGCCGCGCCACTCGAGCTGGGCCGCGCTGTCGGGTCGGCCGGCCCAGTGGTTCCGTTTTGTTTTATTTGAAAATCCAGTTTCGGTATTATTTCACAGATTTGAACTATGTTTGTGATTTTCTTATCTAGGGTTTTGTAGATCCAAAAATTGTGATCCAAATTTTGTTGGGTTCCAAATAAAGTGTAGGATCTAGGAAAAATATCAAATGCTTATGGGATGTTTAGTTTTCTAGATATTTAAATAGGTCTTTGAAATGTGTTTTAAATCACATGCAAACTTGTTTAAATTATATCTCGAGTTTTAGTGTTCCAAAAATTATGAAATTTGGTGGGTAGACTAATTTATACTTGCTCTAGCTCTGGTAAAAATTTGGACAGTAGTGCTTAAGTACTTTTCAAGTTATAATGCTATCTTGTTATTTTAAGAAATAATTAAATGAATTTTTGTAATTTTTCTACATGTGCAATATTCATATAACTTTTTGGAGAATGTCTTGGTACCCTAGATTGTCCAAGAAAATTAGGAAATCTGTTGTTTGACACTTTTTACTATGCTTTGTTATTTATACAAAAATCAGAATTGTTGGCTTGGGAATTTTGTGTAGGAAGTTCCTGTGAATAAATTTAGTTCAAATTTTTACAGTAGCCTCTTTTTCGGTCAGAGAGTCTCCTGTAATTTTTGTAGAATTTTAGGAGCAGTTTACATATATGTTTGAAATTCCACTTAATTACTTAAGTAAATTAAGAAATGAGTTTAAATAAATATTCTAGGTGGGCACACCTTACTTTCTGGTGTTTTTGTGACCTTTGTGAACTTGTAGTAGTATTAGTTTGGTCTTAGAGAATGTTTGCCACATAAATAATTATTTAATCTTTGCAATTCTAGGTTTTCTGGACAGCTGGTAGTATCTTTGGGTTTGACCCTTAATAAAAGTGGTTGCTGGAAAACTTGTAAATACCAAAGTTGGAGTAAACTTGATAAATTATCTTGTGTCAAAATTTGGGAGCATTTGGCTTAGTAGTTTAGGAGTTACTGCTGTTTGAAGTGACAGTCCAGAATTGACTGCTCTCTGTTGGGGGAGGACAGATTCTGGAACTTTGGAATTTCGACTAGGTAAACTTTAGAATTTAGTGTTGTGGTCTGAAAACGTTTTGTGGTACATTTCTTAAGCTTTCCAGATTGTCTTAGATCATATCTTTTGGATTTGGGAATCTCCAGTTATGTTAGAAACAAGTAGCTGCTGTAGAGAATGTCTTACTGTGATAACCTAAGTAATATTACTCTTGTATTGTTAGGTGCTAGGGCCTTAACCGAAGAAGAATATCTATATCTTAGGTTGGGTAGATTGGGTAAGTACTTCTCCACCGGAGAAGAGATTTGCACGTACTGATAAAGTAACTTGATTAGATTATTGTTTTTATTTCTGAAATGCATTTCATTCCGAGCATGTTGCACCATTATGCACCCATGATATTTATTGTGCACTCATGCAATAGGTGTTCCGGAGGGGGTAACTCTCCTCGAATTTGAGCCAGTGATTCCGGAGGAAATCTAGGGCCAGCCGGAGCAGCTAGAGGAACCAACCGGCGACGAAGCTCCTGCCGAAGATCTACCTGAGTGTCCTGATCACCGGCCTTCGACCTTTCTGAAAGGCAAGCCCCGGTGCATGCTGAACCTACTAATTTATAAATTAATCTTGAGTACTTTTAATTGTTTACTGCATTAAGTTGTAGGAGTTATATGAAAACACTTGTTGCATTATACCTGTCCTTGTCCAGATATCGTACTTAATCCTATATTAGGTTTAGGCACGTGTCAATGCTTAGCCCTGCTTAGTACGGTAGAAGTCGGGTGATTTCCGGTCATCCGCGAGATGTAGGAAGGAGTCACGAGTGGCTTATGGCTATCGTGGATGGAACCATGCCTTAAAATGAAATTGAGACCGGGCGGGAGTTCGATAGTACAGCCGCAAGACACTTCACGTCTTGGGTGTGGAGCTATGCCCGTTTGAGTCGTTTAAGGACCGATTCGCTGTACGTCCTTGAGTCATGTTGAACGCAGTCTAACACTTAGTTGGCCGGATAAGTCGTTCCGACCGCGAAGCCGAATAATTTGATTCAGGCCAGGAATCGAATGGTAGGTTGCTTCTTGGAGGAGAGAAAGGATGTGCTTGGGGACATTGGCGTGAGACCAAGGGGGGGTTAGAGTCCCTATCACCTGGCAGAGTGTCGCCCTTGGGGTCGCGACATCATTCGGACCTGCGATTCCTGAATCATATGAAAAGGTGGCTTGTGCGACCCTGGCAGGGGCCTGCGCGGTGAGTGTTAGAAATACCCCTCCAGCTGGATAGGAATTTGATTCGAATCGCCGTCGCTCCCGGTTAGTGAGCACTTGACTTGAGCAGCGGCAACGTAGATCTCATTAAATGAACTGGTGGTTAAGGGAATGATACAATGTTGCCACAATTCATACCTGCTCTGGATATAATGATGATAATTGTTTGATTTTAATCAAGTGCATGTTTAGTACAGGTGCTAAGATAGATGACAGGTAAATGCTAAAAATAACTGCTAGTACAGGTTATAAGAGTCTCAATTACTTATGCCTTTATGCAAAAATATGATGTCAGCTAGCCTCTTATGAAAGCCTTGCATAATCCTTGGTGTCATCTTATTTCTGGTTTTCGACGGGTAAGTCTAGCTGAGTACATTCCAGTACTCAGGGTTTATTCCCTCCTGTTGCAGATGATATGCTCTACCAAGGCTTCTGCAAAAATTGTCTCCACCCTGCGGGTGACGAAGACTAGATCACTTGGGCGTGATCATCTTTTATGTACTTTCCTGATGCTTTTGTGGGATGTTGATCAACAAGACTGGCAGTAGTTAAACAACTGGTGTGTGTTTGCTTCTGCTACTTTTATAAACTTGGTTTGTAATAATTGCGACTACGTGTGTGTAAACTTATTTCAGAACTACTTGTGAAATGTAACGTATGATGTTGTATGTTCAATGATGCGATCCTGGTTGTAAGCAAGTTGGTTTGAAATCCTTCGTGGTTTCGATTGACTACCGGGATTATATGGGCTCAAGTTCGAAAATTTGAGCACTTCGGTGCTTGTGTTTTGTACTTGTGCTCTTATAATTTGGTCGGTTCTGTTACAATACTACCCAATGTAAATCACCCATGGCATTAAGGTACAAGATATCAAATAGCTAGGATATCCTTAGTGACATCTAGGTAGACACATACACATGAATTAAATGATATTATATATTATTAGGAGACAAGGATGGTCCCATGCTATACTTGCCTTGCTCAAAATGTTCTTGTTGATCTTGCTCGTCAAAGTATTGCTCCTGATCACCATAGTACTGTTCACCGTCTATACTCGATCATATAGCAACATACAAGCATCCATGCAATTATACACGAAGCAAGCAAAGGGCTACAATTAGAACAGTATACCAACAGTGGAAAAACAAGTTAAAAAGCCTATAAAATTAATCTATGCATCGCTATGATCACACAGACATGAAGATCATTGAAAACGGAGCTAAAATGGAGAAGATATGCTCATTATAAGCTACTGAATGGCATTTTTGTAATTACTACAAACTTATTTACGAGTTAAATTAAATCAAAAATCAGATTTTTGATTCTGGTGAGGACTACGGGCATAAAAATGAAGAAAGTGAGGGTCTCTTAAACAAAAGTTCATGACGAAGGGGTATTGAGCGATCTGGGCCGTTGATCAAGCGTTGGACGGTCCAGATTAGAAGAATGAGGGAGGGAGAGAGAATTGTCAACAGCAAGGACCTCACTGGTGAACATAGAAAACAGCCTATGGGCCACGGCTACGTGAACCGATAGCACCGGAAGATAGCGCAGATGACCACGATCTCACCTAGGGCGGATTCACGGACTAAGATGAAATGGAGAAGGCATGGGGCTCAGTTCGGCGAACGGTGGTATTCTGCAAAGCAACAGCGATAACGGGCCGTCTTGCCTTTCTTGGGGGTATAGCCTAATCCCTCTTTATTAAGAGAGAACCTTTGGCTACTCAAGCACTTTAATAAGTGGGCCTCACCGCCATAGGCCTTGCCTAGGGCGTGAGAAATCCAATGGCAAGAGACAAGTGATTTTTCTCCTGAGGATCACGTGCTTGCCGGCAGGATAGTCCCCGCTATGTCGACCAACACTTGATGGTTCGGTGGCAAAGAGGTGTTGCACGAACCTCGTCCACACATTGGACACCACAAGAACTGACCCACAAGTGAGGTAACTCAATGACACGAGCAATTTACTAGAGCTACCTTACGGTTCTTCGCCGGAAAAGGTGTAATACCCCTCACAAGATCACCGGAGCCGACCACGAACAATCACCAACTCGTTTCGGACCTCCACCGCTGCTCCAAGCCGTCTAGGTGGCGGCCACCATCAAGAGTAACAAGAAATCCATAGCCACAAAGATCTCCAAGTGTCACTAGATGCAATCACTCAAGAAAATGTACTTGGAATCACTCAATCTCGTAATCAAGCAAGAGAGATGAGTGGGAAGAAGTTTGCTATTGATGGTAGTTAACAACCATATTTAACAGTCAATAAAACATGATTAAGGGCACATATGAGAGCACCAACAAAGGTTTAGGGTTTAAACTAACAAATTTCATAAGTTTTGGTGAATTTGTGATCTCTTTAGGATTATTTCAGAAAACCATCAAAGGGGACCTATTCGTTAAACAAAATCAAGAAATTATTCCACGGCGTATAGATGGGAAGGTTCTAGAGGACAACAGAGGACACCATGCTGAGGCGGACCCCGAGAGGCCGCCAGGTGGGACCAGCCGGTCCCACCCCCATGTCGGGCGGCACCCCCTGGTGCCCCCTCGCCTCCAGCTTCTAGAATGTTCCTCCATCACCTCCTAAGGTTGCATCCACACCATTCCTTAAGTCGGTTTGATCCAAGGGCTCACGTTGGACCCTCTGGGCTATATAAAAAGACCCCGGCCCCCCTCCCTAAGGCATAAGTCATTTGAGAAGATAAAAACCCTAATCATCCTTAGAGCTCCTCTAGTTTATTGGGTATAGCTAGTTAGGCTAGGTCTAGAGGGAGGCAAGTAGGCTTCGCTTGGATTCCCAACATTGTCAAAAGCTTGGTTCGGTATAATTCGTGTACCCCTCGCCTTCGTATCTCCATTATTTTTATATGCTTTTGTAAATTGTATGACATTTATACTCATATTCATCTTATTCATGTTTTTGATTGCAATGATCATCGTCTACTTTGATTATACACTTAGTATAGTTAGTTTATCATTGTGTTTGTGCATAAGTTCATATAGCATTCACCCTAATAAGGTACCATGGGTGGGTGGTAGAGATCATGTAAGCGTGGTGCTTATATGCTATTTACCTGTGAATACACTCTATATTCTAGGTCATATGGTAGATCACGGATGTGACACTCCCATTGAGTCCTTTGTAGTCCACTCCCCGAATATAAGTCATAGAAGTAGAGCCCGGTTACGATGGAAGGGAGAGGTTTATGTACTCAAACTTCCCTAAGTAATGCTCCTTATGTGTAGATATAATGATGATCTTAGCCATGATTACTAGGTGTAATTGCACTAATCAACGTATGCTTTCACTTGTAGTTAAGGATGACTTAGGAATTATTGCTCTAATATTCTAACTTGACCATGCTAATGCCATAGATTAGAGTGCTCTGAGTGATTTATCATTAATCAATACTTATCATACACATAACTTATCCTATGACTTACCCCTGTTATGAGTATGATCGTGGTTATAGTTTGTTTCTCCATCAATACTATAAGTTATCAATATCTGTCCATGTCAGACCTTTCCTGTGGTAAAAATATAAATAACGATACCTAGAATACCCCTAGGTGAAGTGCTACAATGATATATTATCTGTGCGCTTGTGGATTCCTTATTGTTTATATAATCTTTCCTCATTACAAGTGTCATATTAATAAATACCAACAAGCATTTCTGGCGTCGTTGCCGGGGAAGGTAGCTAGGCAATCAAAAGGAATATTGAACTTATACTTATTGATGTGATCGAGATAACTATTAACCCCTGCTCAAGTAGGATTACCCTTGTTTGTCTACTTTTATGTCTTATGCAGGGTAATGAATAACCGATTTTTCAACCTTCCAGCAAGCTTTCACAAGAAAAGAAGAAACACATTCAAGAACCCAAGATTAGAGAAAAGGTCACCGTCATAAGAATAAATCACATCTCAAGTGACGGAGATAGATGCTGCATTACTCACAAATTCTATCATGTGAGTCATGGTAAGTATGATCAAGAAAAAGTGACATAGTCTTGTTCATGGACTTTAAATTTGATGAGTAGTTATCCTTTTAATTCTTGCATTCCATTACATGTTTACTTTGAATAATCCATGCATCTACTCTGTTTAGTTTAGGTTCAAATCCACAACATGTTTAGTTCCGTTCATATATCCATCCCACTTGTATCTTTATTAAAAAAATAGACACATGAAGGTCCAGTATTAAAAAAATGTGAGCACATGAAGGCTCATGATTAGTTGCTTTAAAAAATATTTTAACTCACCATGATCATGCTCTTTACCATCTCTATTTAAATAAACCTCTATTGTGTTTTTATGCTACCTTTGTTTGCAATAGTATGCTTAGGTTTTGAAGTATCTTCATACACCTTTTAAAATTAGGCATGGTGCTTAGTTTAAACTATTTTTCTGAATTAAATTAGACACAGTGTCTAATTTTATTTTTGAACCACAAGGTGTGGTGATCTTACTTTTAAAAGATTTTAAATTAACCATCGTGCTTAGGTTAAAATGCTTTCCTAAATCAAATTAGACATGGTGTCTAGGTTGATTTTTGAGTTGATATTATACTTTGGTAGGTACTGGATATTTTGTCGGAGTAACCGCTAGAGGAAATTTTCAAATTCAATCTGGGTAAGTCAAGAGATGAATTCACATCGAGATGAATCAAGGCAAGTGATGAACTCCAATAACTTTGCACAAAGATGACCTAGCTCATTCTTCATGGAAGGAAGAACTATGAGTATCAAGGTTTATTCACTTATCTTTTGTTACAAGTTATCTTTGCCTTGAACCATGCTAGAATGCAGCAACACATAAAATATGCTAGACAAAATCTATGTGAAACAATCATAAAATCATGCATCCTCCTATTAGCATAGATGAAAATCATAAAAAGTATGGATAATAAAACTCGTGTTTCAAATTTGTTATATTCCCTCGAGTATGTGTCCATTTGCAGGAAGAATGAATATAAGTTGTGCTTGTCCATGGTTTGGTATGAATTTGTGAACAGCTGAACCACCACTTCAGCAATGGAATGAAGAGGAAATGAGATAAGTGCCACAAAAAGGATTTACAATAGAAGCACTTACTCATAGGAAGTGGACAGACAAATCAACTGGTTATGAATAACGTCGAAGGCAACATAGCATTGAACTTTTCTAGGACTCAAGCTAGGAGGTTTTGAACTTTTCTAGGACTCAAGCTAGGAGGTTGATGAGAAGCAGAAAGCAACTCATGTCATATCAGCCAATCAATGTCTATTTTCATTATCCTCGAGGACACCATCTTGCATGTTGGCAACAAGGACCAAGATGACGGGATGCCAACACATCATGGCATACATTCTTGATTAATGGTCTGCCTATGGTGTCTCGTAAGGCAGTGAACAATCATGATCACACAAGAGACACCCCTAAGCCATTGGAGATGAAGCTTCCATGCGAATTCCAAAGAAGATCCTTCTTTGACCATTAAGACGACTGACGCGTCGTTAACAAACACAAAAGAACAACTCTCTGCCATGCCGCTAGAAGACAAAGACAATCAAGGAGGAACTTGAATTTGCATCTTCAATGAACCTCAACTCGTCAATCAAGAATCAACAAAAATCAAGAAAGGTTGACGGAAGAAGAGCATGCAATTGTCCATATTTCCATTGGATGGTGAAAAGGCAAAGCTTAAAGTAAGGAAGGCCCTGGTCAACATCTATGAGCTCTCACCAATAGGTAAATCGGATAAACCCCCCACCTTCAGGTATGTTTGTCACTACTCACTTCAAAAGAAGGAAGGATAAAGACATAAGGTACGTTCAATCAAGCATTATGCAACATTAAAACACATTCATGTGAAAGTTCTATCATCCAAGCTTGATTATACGTTCTGCAAAATTCAAGTATGGAGGATGGAGTTCTTTAAAACATCTTATGTCATGTTGCTAATTTATCTTGGTCATCTCTACCTTAATGTTGTGCTTGCTCAATTACTAACAAATAAAAATTTAAATAATCAAGCTCCTTTGGTTCACCATATATATTCTTGTTTCTACTTGAATGAGTTTTTTTAGTCTTTTAAATGTAACGGATCAACATGATTATACGAGATTAAGTAAGAAAATCATCCACCGAGGCAGATAATTTACCAAACTTAAGCCCGTACAACCTGAGATTCCATGAAATAACGAGGGATTTCAAACCATCCAACAAACAACCAAGATCGTACTGATTTAGCAGCCACAACCACAGTCACATGCTATTTTATTACCGTAGTGAGAACAGATTTTTAAGTTATCATTTTTATCAAAAGGAGATAATCAACTTATAAGGGGAGGAACAATGCCATGAATGAAATGCACAACATGATGCATGCACGTTCCGTACGTCCTTACAAACTTAGAAACAACAATTACTAGTGGTATAGACGGTGGCATACAACGAGCTCTCGTAAACGTAGCTACTGCGTACTACTTGATAACGCTGTTATGTACCTGCAGAAAGTCACTTCAGCCCAAACCTCATAGTATGAAAATATGCAAGAAAGCAGTAAAGTAAGCTACTCGCTTCACACGTATCCCTAGATACGAGTATAACGGTAGCAACTACCCGAATCATCACCCTATTGACGGCATCGTCACCACATGACGGAAAACCCCAATACAAAGGATGCCTGCATATAACATGTGTAAAACATGTAAATAATTCAGCATCACATAAGCACTTCCCTAGATCGGTAGTGTGTCCGACCATGCTCTCACAACTCTCACTTACCAAGGCGTAGAGGTCATTGATCCATACATTACCACTCAAGTGAATGGCACTCATACAATAGCACGCCGTATGAGCGACGAATTAAAATATGATGCAAAACCCCCAGTCAGTACTTAAATAAGCCACCTAGAATCCTTACTGGGCATAAAGGATATGACCACTGGCACACTCTTAAGTTTTAAAACTCGTTTTTAAACATAGTTTTGTTTTAAATACCCATGTGAACAGTAACATGCTAAACCATGCTCCGATGCTAGTTGTAACGGATCAACATGATTATACGAGATTAAGTAAGAAAATCTTCCACCGAGGCAGATAATTTACTAAACTTAAGCCCGTACAACCTGAGATTCCATGAAATCACGAGGGATTTCAAACCATCCAACAAACAACCAAGATCGTACTGATTTAGCAGCCACAGCCACATGCTATAGAAAGTTCACGACAAGAGTTGAATACATCGGAGTTCAGAATAAAAAGTTATTACAACACACGCACAAAATAACATAGCGGAAGCAAGTAGTTTTAAACCACACACACTTAGTTCAGTTACGGTGCCAGCAGGTAGTCATAGCCACAAAAGCATGAGATAAGACAACTGGAGTGACCATTGCCCTTGGTCCTAGTTGTCACCCATCACCAGATATAGACAGTTGATGCAATAACCATAGTACATCTGGTCATCTGCAACAACAATGGGAACAACGCCCTAAGTACGAGAAGGTACTCAGCTAGACTTACCCATCAAAACCAGAAATAATGACACCAAGGATTATGCAAGGCTTTCTTTCAGTGGGCTAGCTTGACTCATATGCGAAAAGTATAAGTTATCAGTTATGAACCATTTAAACATAAGCATCTACTTAATTATACCTGATTAGTCTACGTGAGCACCTATGCTAGGCAATCACTTAATTAATCATTAACATCAAAGGTTACCATCTCATGTTTAGCATTTTCAACATCACCCACGTAACCATCATTGTTCCATCATAATTACTACGATGCTGTAGCTCAAGTCAAGTGCTCACTATCCAGGAGCGATGGCGATTCGAATCGATTCCTAACCAGCTAGTGATTTATTCCTCATACAAACCACGCTTCCCCCGTCAGGGTTGCTTAGATCACCTATGACACTTTCCAAGTAGCCACAGGATAACAGTCATGGATCGCACTACCTAGGGACCGCCCGACTGCCAGGACACACCTTGGGCTCACTCTTCGCGTCCCCGTCATACCCCCTTCAGCACCAGTCTGCCAATCCGAGTTTATCTTGGCTCAAATAGTGTCACTAGCTTTGCGATCGAAAGGTACTTTATTCGGCCAGCTAAATGTGAGGCATGCGTTCAACATGACAAGAGGGATGAGCAACGATCAGTCCTTAATCAACACAGACGGAATCACTATAGTCCAAAACCCCATAAGACTCCGCCCAGTCTCCCTTTATTCATCAACACTTGGTTACTTTCCATGATACAATTATAGCTAACCATAACTAGGTATTCACCTATATCTCGCAGGTGACTAGAAATCACCCGATTTCTACCGGTCTAAGCAAGACTAAGCAATTATTCGGTCCTGACATAATAGGGTAAAGAGGTATTTAGGTGGACAAGGATAATTATAAATGCAACAACGGTTTCACTCAACTCCTACAACTTAATGCAACAATATATAAAACTCATTTATAAAGAATTGCTTTTATAAAGTAGGAGACTTAGAATGCTCCGGGGCTTGCCTTTTTCGAACGAGCTAGGCTGGTGATTTACGCACTCGGGCAACTCTTCTCCTGGTTCCTCTTCCTCGGGCACCTCCTGTGCCTGGGGCTCTTGCTGATCGGTCCAAGTCTGCTCTTCCGGCACTGCTACCTGCGACTCCTCCTGTGATCCTGTATGATGCAATTACATAAGTAACCATATAAACGGTGCACAGGATGCGGTGGAATGCTATGATGACATGATATGCAGATGAGCACATTGAACTAATAGTATGGATTACAGACAACATCTTCTACAAGGTAGTCTACATCATCCAAGAACATGTGCCATAAAACAAGTCATCTACTCTTATACTAGGTAGCATAAAATTCTCACACAATTGTTGCTACACTTTGCCAAACCCTAATACCTTAACCTACCAAGTAACACCAGCAAGGTAGTTTGGTGTTTCAAAGATACACCAAACACTTCTTATTTCTTTTAATTACTTATAAAGAATAAACTTTTATTTCCTATTTAAACTAGAGTTACACAACAACATTTATTTCTGTTGCAGGTAAAAATCTACAAAAATTACAGTAGTACACTACTACTCCAAATAGTATACTACAAAAATTTCATGGAATTTGAATAAGTAAAACTATCTATACAAAATAAACAAGCTATAGCATAATAATGAGCATGAAAATACTTTATACTAGAAAAAGTGTCAAACAACAGATTTCATATTTTTCCTATGTTAACCACAGTAAACAAGCACACCATAAAAATTATCACATGCATGAGTTATACAAATTTTGCTCTCTACCAAAAATAACAAAAATCATCAATTAAAGGCATTTGAACTACACTTCAATAATTTTTCATAGAACAAGCCTCATAAACATTTTTCCTAGAAAGTACATCACCAAATAAGATTAATGAAACAGGAACCATATTTTTCTGACCTTCCTTTAATTTACTACACATTTTCTAAGATATCAGCAATTATAAAGATTAAATAAATCTACACAGAAAAGTATCACAAAACTAACATGCAACATTTTTAAAATGTAGATCTACTCATGAGAAACACTACAAAATTTGTTTCACAATTTTTGGAGCTATAAAACTCGAGTTAAGATTTTTGAAAGCATTTTTCACACATTTCTGAAAATCATTTATTTCATTTCTTTGAAAACCGGCCCGGACACCACCCTAGGCGCACCCGGTCCAGTGCACCCGGGCTCACTGTCACGCGGGACCCTCAGGTCAACGGGGCCCACCCGTCAGCCGTAGCCGAAAGAGGCGGCGGTTGACCGACCGCTCACCGCCGACGGCGAGGTCACCGGCGACAAGGGTGAGCACCACCACACTCAGCTTGCCCGCGCGCACCCGTGGAGGTAGCCCAACAAAGAAATGGTGGCCTAGAGCAAGCTTGGTCACAGGAATGGCGGATGCGGCGGCGCGGCTCAACGCCGGCGGCCTAGCCAAGGCTTGGTGACGCGCGAGAGGGGGCGGAGCAGTTTCGCGAGAGTGAGGCGGAGCTACTGACCGCGAAAAAGAAGAAGAAGGAGGGGCGGAGCGGGAAGATTGGCAGGGCCACGAACTCCGGCGACCTCCGGAGGACGCCGGCATGGCATACCTTGCCCAAGGCGGGCCTCACCTTGGCGTGAAGGGGTGCGGGAGGTGCGCTGCGTCAAGGCGGAGCTCGTGCCCTTGCTTGCGGGGGCTCGGTGCGGGTGGTGAGGCGAAGGCGAGCACGGTGGCGGCAATGGCGCGGTGGCCGCACGGCTGCTGCTAGCATGAGCGGAAGGGCATAGGAGGAGGAAAATGGGGCGAGTGACGAGGGTGAGCGCGGCGCGGGACGTTAAGGTGAGCAGGGCGCAGGTGCGGGGGCCACCTGGTGCCACCCGGCGGTCGACGCCGGCGTACGGGCGCCACGGGGCGGGCGAGCCCTGCCATGGCCGGACGCGGCGCGAGCGTGCGCGGAAGTGGGGAAGGGGACGGTGCGGACGCGGGCCGGGCTGGCTTGCCAAGCTGGGCCGGAAACGGGGCGCCGGCCCAGTAAGCCAAAAAATTCGTTTTTCCTTTTCTAATTAATTTTTCAGATTTTCTAAATTGATTCAAATTTGAATTTTGAAGATGAAAAAACATTTTCACAAGTTGTCCCCAAAATAAAAGTTGTTCAAAATTTAATTCTCTACAACTTTCATTCAGGGCACTTTTTAAAATTCTAAATAGATTTTGAATAAATGATTTAAAGCCAAAATTTTAAATAAAAACTCACTTTTCTAGAATATTTTAAAAAGCAAAATTTAAGAAGATTTTGAATACAAAAGTTGCTTTCAAAAATCATGTTAATAAATTCTAGACTATCTAAAATTGTATCTAAACAAGTTCTACAACTCTAGCAAGCAAATGCAACCATTTTGGGTTTAAACCAATGTTTGTCACATTTCAATTCAAGTGAATTTATATTGCATGTGATGATAAACATGTATGAGATGCTGATGCTCATGCTTTGAAATGTTAATGCATGCTTAACACTCAGGGGTGTTACATTAAACTTCCTTATTCTATTATAAGTATGCTTCAGAATATTATTCAACACAATTATCAGAACATACTTGTATAGAATTTGGTTGTATATATGGACTAACCCTTGTAGGAAAATATTTAAATCTTATAGGAATGTTAGGAGATCATTCGTAGAAACAAATCAAGACTTGAGGTATTCTTTAAAATAATTTCTTACATCTTTGCCCTAACCTTGTTGAAAATTTAAAGTAGTGGTGAATAATAAAGACATATGGTTTAAAACATAAGATACAGATTGATCTTTAACTCCTTGGTAATACTATGCTTACTTTGAATTATTTGTATACTCCTTTGGATATGTGTTGTCTACTACTCCCTTGCAGAAAAGAAATAATAAGAGAAGCAGAAGGTTTAAAAAGTGAGGACGAAGAAGTGCAACATATGAGATAAGATGCTAATGAACAACCCATGATACAAGGTAGGAAAGGACCATCGGAAGTCATCTACCCTTCATCACATGGTGTTATCATGCTCCAAAAATAAAGAACACACTTCAAGCAAAGTGTGGAGAGAAGACGATCCCCCAAATCTACAAGTGGAAGTTCTGAACCAGTAACAATGATGCACGCAAGATTGTCACCAATGATTGGCTTCAAAACGCAAAACAAGGAGGAAGGAAGAAGATTGCACCACCGTTGGAAGCGCCACTAATGGAGGCACCACCACAAATCCTCATCCTTAAGAATGAACCACTGCAAGGAGAGTCACGTTCGGAGGACTCAAAACAACAAACCCTCACCGGGAGGTAAAAATCAGTAGTTATCCATATTTACTTTTTCTCATTGCATTAATTATTTTCACTTTAGCATATTTACTTTTCTGTATTAGCATTGCATTAGAAAAGAAAACAAAATTTCTATTATTGCATCATAAACCTTAAGCCCCATATAAATGATTTTCACGATGTGTAAAAACCCGTAAGAATATTCATCGTAGTGGCATAAAATATATATATATATATACCATGCATATGTATTTTCTTTTCTACATTATAAAAATAAAAAAAATCTAAAAAATATTAAAAGACATTCTATTAAAATTCTGTCAAAAGAAAACTTATCTAAACCCACAAGAACAAATCCTCGAATGGATGACCGCTAACCTCTTATCATAATTCGAGCCTCGAGTTTTGGTATTCTTGTTGGAGTATTTTTGCAGGATGATACATATGATCAAGAGCAGGTTTACCCGGTTGACCTCATCTCACTCCACCAATGGATGAGATGGACATCCGTTGGTAAACATGCTCTGAGAAAGATCACTCAACTTCAACAACCGACCACGACAACTTCCAGCTTGGGGGAGGAGCATCCCCCATGTATCTAGCTAAGTATTTCTTTCCCTTTTCAGTTTTAATATTGAGTTTGCTTTCTATTAGCTAAAAGAAATAAAAAGATGAATAACTAAGAAAACAAAATAAAAATCTATCCTAAGTTAATTATATATATATATTAGTAAGGTGTGACCTTAAAACTTTAAAAATAAAATAAAGAGTGTATGTTTAGTCTTCTATTTTTAAGAGCTAAATAAAATAATAGAACCTAGGATAAACTCTTACATTGGAAATAATAAATAGTTGCTCTATCATAATTCCTTTCAAGTACCTAGTTTTCAACCTTGAATTCTCTAGAGTTTTGGATACGATTGATTTGATATAAGAATTTACTCTGAACTTGAAACTTGTGGGTAGTATATGTCTGATCTAAGTCTAGGTAATTGACGGATATGATATAAGATGGTCTGAGCTATTATTTATCTCGTTCCTAGCGATACTAGAGTTCTAGAGATTTATTTTTTGAAAACATAAAATCTTTCATGATGAGTTCCTGTATGACAAAGCTTGAATTCCTACCAAGAGCCATATATAATATTTAGACTAGGAAACTTCCACTTATATATTGCTTGCTTTGCATTGAGTTTGGTCAAGCTTTGTTGATGCCTTATGAGAAGTTTGTCATGCCCTTAAAATTAAGATCACGTACACACCACCCACACATGCACTATTCCTACAATGGGGGTAGGCGCAAAAACATGTCATTTCATCTAAATCCACTCAAAAATGTTTTACTCCTACACTATAAGTGAACACAAAAAATATACCCCATAGGATATCCCCCGAATAAATGCTCCAAGTTCTTGTGACTATCTCTCAAAAGTTTTGTTACAGAAAAGAGGCATGTGGCTATACAAAACTTATTCATGAAAAAAGAAAAAGAAGAAGTATTGAAAAAATGAATGAACAAGTGTCCGAGATATTTAAAACAATGGGTACTCCGATGCTCGCCTGAAAAGAAAAAAAATAGAGAGAGATGAATATGATAGGCCATGTTTTCATGCAAAGTTATTTTCCAAGTTCCAAAAGAGAGATATATTTTCAAGGAGCATAGTAGAATTAAGTTAGCCACCATATATATCCTCCATATTCCATACACATGCACATCTTGATTTGATTGTATGACTTAACTCTTTTGGATCCGAGGTTTGACTTTACAATATATGTATTGCAAGTATGCTCTTTCATGTTTTCTCCATTCCTATGAGCTCCACATAAGTCATAGTTGTAGGAAGATAAAGGCATAACATCACTATTGCCTTGGTAACAATCCATAAATACCACATATATTGAGAGATCTAAGAGTGTCATACAATAGAAGCTTTGAGTTTTATTTTGAAAACTTACAAAAACTCCGGAATAATGGTTGAACAAAGAACTTGAGACATAGTGCTTGACTTGATTATTTTGTCTTTTAATTGCTCAAGACCCAAGTGAAGGCTAAAAAGCCCTATGGTTAAAGGTAATATGGGTAACTTTGAAAGTCAGATCGGTTTATTCTAATCCAGAGGAGAATTTTTGTTTGAACGCATATGTACTTTTGAGGTGCGAAAGCATTGAAGCAACTCCTAATCCAACCTTTTGCTGAGTTTAGCTTTGCTAAGGGACTAGCAAAAGTTAAGCTTGGGGGAGCTTATTGACGGTAGTTAACAACCATATTTAACCATCAATAAAACATGTATAAGGACACATATGAGAGCACCAATAAAGGTTTAGAGTTTAAACTGACAATTTTCACAAGTTTTGGTGAATCTATGATCTTTGCAGGATTATTTTAGAAAACCATCAAGGGAACCTATTCATCAAACGAAATCAAGAAATTATTTTGTGGCATACACATGGAAAGTTTCTAGAGGACACCAGAGGATACCACGCCGAGGCGGGGCCTGAGAGGCCGCCAGGTGGGACTGGCCGGTACCACCCCCATGTAGGGTAGCACCCCCTGGTGCCCCCTCGCCTCTGGCTTCCAGAATGTTCCTCCACCTCCTCCTAGTGTTGCATCCACGCCGTTCTTTAAGTCGGTTTGATCTAAGGGCTCACGTTGGACCCTTTGGGCTATATAAGGAGACCCCAGCCTCCCTCCATGAGGCATAAGTCATTTAAGAAGATAAAAACCCTAATCATCCTCAGAGCTCCTCTAGTTTATAGGGTATAGCTAGTTATGCTAGGTCTAGAGGGAGGCAAGCAGGCTTCGCTTGGATTCCTGACATTGTCAAGAGCTTGGTTCGGTATAATTTTTGTACCCCTCTCACCTTCGTATCTCCATTATTTTTATATGCTTTGGTATAATTGTATGACATTTATACTCATTCATCTTATTCATATTCTTGGTTATAATATTCATCGTCTACTTTGATTATATACTTAGTATAGTTAGTTTATCATTATAAGGTACCATGGGTGGGTGGTAGAGATCATGTAAGCGTGGTGCCATGGGTGGGTGGTAGAGATCATGTAAGTGTGGTGCTTATATGCTATTTACCTGCGAATACACTCTATATTCTAGGTTATATAGTAGATCGCGGATGTGACACTCGCGTTGAGTTCTTTGTAGTCCACTCCCCGAATATAGGTCATAGAAGTAGAGCCCGGTTACGATGAAAGGGAGAGTTTTTTTACTCAAATTTCCCTAAGTAATGCCCCTTATGTGTAGATATAATGTTGATCTTAGCCATGATTACTAGATGTAATTGCGCTAATCAACATATGCTTTGACTTGTAGTTAAGGATGACTTAGGAATTATTCCTCTAATATTCTAACTTGACCATGCTATTGCCATAGATTAGAGTGCTCTGAGTGATTTATCATTAATCAATACTTATCATACACATAACTTATCCTATGACTTACCCCTGTTATGAGTAGGATCGTGGTTATAGTTTGTTTCTCCATCAATACTATAAGTTATCAATATTTGTCTATGTCAGATCTTCCCTGTGGTAAAAATATAAATAACGATACCTGGAATACTTCCGGGTGAAGTGCTACAATGGTATATTATCTGTGCGCTTGCGGATTCCTTATTGTTTATATAATTTTTTTCTTATTACAAGTGTCATGTCAAGAATGTCAAAAGTCCGAGAGAGAAGCCTTCGAGCCGGCCAACAAGTATTTATAGAGCCCCTCAAACAAAAGAGTCGTTGGCTCTTGGTTTTAGGCTTTGCCCAAGACGACCGGACCCACAGCCCCAACGTCCGATCGATGGATAGTTGCCATGTGTCCCCATGTTTGAACCACGCCCGTCCATCTCCAATGGTCAAGACCTGATCGCACAAACAGTTAAGTGATGACCAGACTCGACACTGAAACGACCGGACTCTAGAACACTTAGCTTCAGATCAAGTCCAGAGAGGTTCTAGAGCCATTTTCTATGGACTGAACGTGTCAGGTCAGAGGCAACCTGACACGCCCCAGCGTCCGGTCCTCTTTCTTCTTCTCTACGCGTGCCCGCGAAGCCGACGTCACCACACGTCAGCGCTAACCGGACTCAGCCCCTACGCGTCCGGTCGCGCTAAGTCGCCAGCCACCAACAAGTGACCAGACGTGTAGGAGGCAGCATCCAGTCGCTTCTCAGCCCTCTCGGCCAGTTGCAGTGCCACCCGCTATAAATAACCGGACACGCTCGGGGTGAGTCCGGTCACCCCACGGCCAGCGTCCGATCGCGCACCTTCTCCTCTTTTTCTTTTTTTAAGTGCGCAACCGCTTCACCCTTGCTTCCAACTTGCTAACCACAAAGTGTAGAACTTGTGTGCACGTGTATTAGTATTTTTCAAAGCATTTTGCAAGGGTCGATGTTAGCTCATACTAGGTCCTAATGCATATGCTCATATGAATTCACCTAGTGGCATTTGATAACCGTTTTAACCGAGAATTTCTCCTCTTAATAGTACGACTATCGATCCTAGTCACTCACACCTTTTATGGTGTCTTGAGTGCAAAATAAAATAGCTCCTATCAATATACCTTTGCCATGAACCTATTTTTGTTTTTCTCTTTCTTCTTTTTCAAATGTGAAGCACTTGATCATTTGTGTCCATTATTACCTCCATGGACCATTTTCTAGCTTCACCACTTGGAATGTACCAATCTTATCTAAATTCACACACTTAGCATAAAGGTTAGTATTAGATTTTATCAATTATCCAAAATCAAATTAGGGCTTTCAGTGAGCACCAGAGAGCAAAAGAGAGGGAAAAACTGCATGGGGAGATCCACTACCGTGGAGAGAGGCTCGACAGCTTGCTCGAACAAACAGAGAAGCGGCAAGCAACGAAACCCTCGGTGGTGAGCAGAGCTAGGGCTTCGTGACTGTGCGGCGACTCGAGCAGAGGCGGTGGCTTGCGCTAGAGTTGGGAAAGGGGAGCGGCGCACTTGGGGCTTGACTTATATCGCGAGAAATCGGGCTCGACTGCATCCAATTCGGGGCAGAGTCCCAGTTGGGGACGATGGAGTAGGGGATGACGCCGACTGACAAGCGGGCCCGGCATGGCAGTGGGGGAGCGGGCTTGGGGCGTCAGACAAAGAGAGAAGGGAGGGGGACTATGCGCGTGGGCTTTAGCTCTTGCTAGGTCGGCCTGCTGGTGTGGGTCACGGGTGAGGGGATGAAAGAAGCTGGGCTCCTGTGGCTTGGGCCTGTGGGGGAAATGGCAGTGCACGACGAGCTTGGCCTCTCGGTCAAAGGGGAGAGAGGGGAAATTTTTCCTTTTTCTTTTTATTTTCTAAATTTGCAAATCTATTTTAAAAAGCAATTTTGAATCATTTTGACTTTGGAACAAAAAACACACAGTACAATAAAGCTTATGCACAAGCATGTATGCACAACAATGTTGCTGCACCTTATGATGAATTTTATTTTAATGAAAATTTTTGTTTACCTATGTTTTCATGAGCACGACAATACAAAATTAAATCATTTTAACTCTATTTCGAAAGGAATAAATTTTAGGGTGTTACAATTCTGTCCCCTTAAGATGAATCCCATCCTCGAGATTCGGAAGATGATGATCAAAAAGCTATGGACCCTCCGCCTTTAGATAAGTTCTCTCCCTTGAGTAGCTCCTCCTTAGTAACCATTTCAATGCGCCTTTGTGAAACTCTTTTTCCCAAGTAGGCTCTACTACCAACTTCAAAGCATTACTGACTACACTCAACTTAAGTTGTTCAAGGTCTGTACATAAGACTTTAGATATTGGTGTCCTCTCCGAACTTCATTTGCATAGTCCCTTATGCTAAGAGCATCGGCTACGCGTTTGCTTTTCCATGGCGTTTAGCACAACTCCAAGTCAGAATCCTTGATCTCTCCAATCCAACGATGGTGTCACTCTTCTTACAAACGCTATAAAGAAAAGTCTATTTGTGAGAAACCGATTTTAAAAGCCACTTGCTTTTCAAGTAAGTAGCCAGCTTTGAAATTTGCTTCTCAAAAAGGGTTTTTTTTAGTCTATTTCAACTTACTTTAAATTCATGATGAAACCAATAGAAACTCAAACAAACAGAGCCTAACATTTCAGCAAATACCAAGTTACAATGAGCACTTATTTATAGTAAGAAGTATGGCTAAAAAGGTGGCTCTAACACCTTTTTGAAAAAGAAAATTGTGAGTATTATCTGTACTACACACGAGACAGTAGAATTGACAATTGATTAGGTAACAGCGATATGATCCAGTACTAGGACCATACAGATAGAGGAACAACTCTTTTATTGATGACAGTTTGATAATGCATCAACCTATCAAGACTATGTTCGTGTCACTTTCGGTACAGTTGTGCGGTGCAACTGTGCAACAAAATATTAAAACCCAGCCAACGTTTGATAATGTGCACCTAAAACATCCTTTTCAGTAATTATTTTTTTTATATCAACACAATCGCAAATTAAAGACTTGCGCTGCGGCAGTAACGTGTTAAGGTTAGTCTGCAGTTATCGCCACTTGGGCAGTGAGGACGACCAGCAAAGCATGCATTGGTGGCGACGCTCCACAGCACAACCACATAGGCCTTGTTTACTTCCCCATCCCAACCCAAAATATTTTCCTCTTCCACCCATCACATCAAATCTTTCGACGCATACATGTAGCATTAAATGTAGGTAAAAAAGATAACTAATTGCATAGTTTGTCTGTAAATGTCGGGACGAATCTTTTGAGCCTAGTTAGTCCATGATTGGACAAATTTTACCAAATAACAACGAAAGATGCTACAATAACTTTTCACGTACTTTTCGCGAAGTGAACACACCCGTAATAAGCGTAACCACCTCAACGTAATTACGCGCAGTTACTGCGGCCACCTGCTTCGCAACCCCCACCGCCATCAATGCGTGATCTACTACCAGCGCACTGCACACAGTAGTGCCTTCATGCCTCGGCACCTCCCCAACCGTGCGTGTTGAAACAAGCTGAAGCTGCAGCTGAAGAGCCCTCCTCTCTCACACTCATCACAGAGACAGACGCAGTGAGAAGGCGGAGAGGCAAACGGCAGATGCGTGAAACCCAATCTACACTTGCACAGCACAGTAGGAATCCCTCCTCCATTAAATAAGGGGGGATGCGTGTCGCGGCTAGCCAAGCGACGCGAGTTGCCTCGCTCCTCTGGCCACTCCAGGTCCAGGGAGAGGCGCCAGAGCTGCTGCTGCTGCATCCCGCTAGCTAGTGTGTGGCGGGGTTACGCAGTGGACAGCGCCAGAGATCGAGATGGAGGGCAGCAGCGGAGCATACGGTGGCAACGGGGAGGCGTGGCGCGGCGCGGTGTCGCCGGCAGCGCGGTACGCGGAGTCCGGCGGCGCAAGCCTGACGTGGGAGAACCTCACGGCGGTGCTGCCGGGCGGCGGCGGCCGGGCGACCAAGAAGCTGGTGCAGGGGCTGTACGGCTACGCCGTGCCCGGCCGCGTCGTCGCCATCATGGGGCCTTCCGGCTCCGGCAAGTCCACACTCCTCGACTCCCTCTCCGGTACGTACTACTACCAGGTCGTCCTGGCCTTTCTTCGTCTTCCTCGCGTCGCGTGTCCTGCCCCTGCCCACGCGGAGGATTCAATGCGCAGCCGCACCTCCGTACTCCTCCTCCCTCTCCTATACGGCCGGCGTGCCTCCATGGACTATTTAATTTGGACCAAGCTGTAATTAGTAATTACAAACTACTCCTCCTTAACTAATAGTGCCATGCATCATCCAATGGCTCGTAATCAAAATCATTTATTTGAGCATTTCAGAGGCTTAATAAAACATGAAAGCTTTCTAGTACCAAATTTTGATTCAATTCGTTCATGAAGGCATGGATGATGTGCATGAGAGACGGATTGATGTTGTGTGAGCGATCTGTAGGGAGGCTGGCAAGGAACGTGGTCCTCACTGGGAAGGTGCTGCTCAACGGCAAGAAGAGGCGGCTGGATTATGGCGTCGTGGTGAGCATCAGCTACCTCGCGCCATGCATGCAGATGAATTATTAACCCATCACGTGTTTCATACCAAACTTTGCAATCTCATCATGGCCGTCATGCCCCCAAACAAATAACCTCTTACTACTTGCTATACATATGTGCATGTTCTTTTTATTTTTATTTTTGTTGTTTCAGTTTCATTCATCGATTGATTGATATGCATATATCGATCCGATCTGAATTCAAGCTTCCACGGGCTTTTTAGCTCTCTTACAGATCATAAACATCTATTAAGGTTTGATGTGGATGTAGTGAGGTTTTTCTATGCAAACGTGGCGCGTATGCATTCAGAGGAAAATGGATGTAGTTGGGTTAATTACAAATAATATCCTGGAGATAGATTGCTAGGTGTAGCTGGCAGGCCGGGTGACCTCCTAAGGATACGTGCCACCAATCTGAAGGTGGAGTTTAGGATCCAACGGTTGAGGTTTTATGGCAGCAACATAGTATTCCAAGTGTTTTGGAATGTTTGCTTAATCATCCAACCCCTTTTAGGGGTTGTTTAGTTGGTGAAAAAGTTTGGGTTCGGCTACTGTAGCACTTTTCGTTTTATTTGGCAATTTGTGTCCAATCATGAACTAATTAGGCTCAAAAGATTTGTCTCATGATTTATAACTAAACTATGTAATTAGTTTTTTCTTTCGTCTACATTTAGTACTCTATGCATGTGCCGCAAGATTCGATGTAACAGGTACTGTGTAAACTTTTTTAGGTTGCATGGGCAACTAAACATGTCCTTAGTAGTAGGAGTTATTTGGATGGGTGACGTGTGTAAGAATAGGACTCATTGATTGATGCCTGTGTCTTTTCCTAGTCAGTTTGCTGGTACTTCCACAGCAGAATTATTTCGTTTTCTGAACGTGCGTTAAGTAGGTATAGACACTGTTTAGTTCCATTTGCTATGGCAAAAGATTAGCCCCTAAACTTTTGCTACTAAACTTTAGTCTTGATTGAGGTGTTTAGTTTCATGGCAAAAGTTTATGCTAAAAGTGCAAAATAAGGTGTTTAGATCCATTTGTCCAAAACATAGGCTAAAAGTGCTAGGCAAAAGTTTTGCCAAAGGAAATAAACAGGGCTATAATTTCCAAACTAATCATCCTTGTTTTTTTTGGTTCATGACATTAGTATAGGTTTTAATTGTATATATGCCATGACAGAGCAATGGTGTTTGTATAAATCCCCCCTGTTCAGAACTTCTGAATTTGCTAAGAATTGGAGTAAAAAAAATTCAGCACAATTCCTTCAACAACATATTCAAATCCTCTTTCACATGAGCCCTAGTCCCAAGATGGTCTCGTGCCACTCCCCAGCCTGCACCACCATCTGAAAATGAACTACCAGAGTGGCACCCGAATTGAATCCCCAACTAATTCCAAAGATACCATTCATTACTGATGCAGTTGTATATCCCTTTCAGATCTTTGAATGGATGCCATACTACCATCACACAAGTTTGTCAAAACCATTATGGAAACAAAATGTTTGAGAACATGTTATGGTCAACAGTTAACAAAAACTTAATAATTAATTGTTGAATCGACTAGTCTCTAACTTTGACACATATACGGTATTTTGAAGATACGTGAGGGAATCTTTCATCTTCAGAACAAAGAAAAACCACAGTATGCTAGCTTGCTCCTATCCACGGGCGGAGCTAGCCTTGAAGTGAAGGGGGGTGCCAATTCAATGGTAATGAACAGCCGCATGCTGCTGCTGGCCGCATGCCACTGCTGGGCGCGAGTGCCTGCGCTTGGCGCTGCTGCCGCATGCCGCTGCTGGCCTCTGGTGCCTGCTGCTGGCGCTGCTGCCACATGCTGCCGCTGGCGCCTGCTGTGGCCATGGAGCGCACGGAGGCAAGGGGGGGGGCCATGGCCCAGTATGGCCTACACGAGGCTCCGCCAGTGCTCCTATCCCTCAAAGCATTAGACAAATAGTCTGGAAAGTTTCTTAGAAGAATTGTTGATCTAAACTTGTAAAGCATGTGCTAGTATCATTAAGCATCATCCCACACAAAGGCCGTGTTTAGATGCCGATTCGGACGGCCAGAATCGGGGCTGCGCTGTAGCGCTTTTTTTAGTGCAAAAAATTGTCCAAAAATTGATTAATTAGACTCAAAATGTTCGTCTCGCAAAGTACAACAAAACTGTGCAATTAGTTTTTGATTTCATCTACATTTAGTACTCCATGTATTTGCCGACATTTTGATGTGATGGGGAATCTCCTTTTTGCATAGTGGAATTTGGGGGGAGAATTTGGGATCTAAACGAGGCCAAAATTTCAATTCAAATATCAACGTGTACCTGGAGGAAGAGAAACTACTATGACGTATGGGTATCCACTAAAATAGTATATTCCACTACAAATTATCAATGCCAAGGTTGGGATGATCGGCATAAATACTTATTATTCAATTCTTTTTTGCGATGATTACTAGTCAAAGTTAGCAGGATCCTTTAATACAATGAATGCAGATCTCCTGCGTTTTCAAAAAAAAAGTCAAAGTTAGCAGGATCTACATGATATATTCTTTTGAAAAGCAAAGAAACATTTTTCACTGGACACAATGATTTCGAAACTAGTACAAGCAAGTCATACACGAGCTGAAAATTTTTATTAGATCCCTTTTGGTAAATTGTCTAATATTATCCAGTATCTGTCTTGCTTCTTGACCTTGCCAATTTATTTGTCCTGCACATATATGAATTTTGTGTGAGTCTAGCCGATTTAATTTAGGGCTATACTTATGTAAAGTGTTTATAGCAATCAGAGAACCTCATGTACCTAGTGTTCACCAAACTTGACTAGTTTTTTTTGTGTGTGAGAAAAGAAGTGTGGAAACTCTGCAGTTCATTTAAATTGCAAGAAACTTTCACTCAAGTAGGAAATTCTAAAACTTTTACTCTAGTAATGTGTTTAATATCATCAGCTAGCAAAATGACCTTGAAAAAGTCAAATGTATGCTATCTGATGTCAACATCTCAACATGACAGGCATATGTGACCCAAGAGAACGTGATGCTGGGTACACTGACAGTGCGTGAGACGGTGACCTACTCGGCCCTCCTCCGGCTGCCATCGAGCATGCACAAGTCAGAGGTGCGCCGCATCGTGGACGACACACTGGATGAGATGGGCCTCCGGGAGTGTGCCGACCGTCACATCGGAACCTGGCACCTCCGCGGCATCAGTGGTGGCGAGAAGAAACGCCTAAGCATCGCGCTGGAGATCCTTACTCGCCCACGTCTCCTTTTCCTCGATGAGCCCACCAGTGGCCTTGACAGTGCCGCTGCCTTTTCTGTTGTCCAGACGCTACGGCATCTCGCCGTTGATGGTGGCCGCACCATCATCTCCTCCGTGCACCAGCCCAGCAGTGAGGTATTTGCACTCTTTGACGACCTCTGCCTCCTCTCCAGTGGGGAATGTGTCTACTTCGGTGACGCCAAGCTAGCAACACAGGTTTGTTCGCTTTACGTAGCTGGCAACTGATCAACTACAAATGCATTTCGATTATTTCACTTTGAAATTAAGAAATGTTGCTCTGATCACGCATGCAGTTCTTTGCGGAAACAGGGTTCCCGTGTCCCAGCCGGAGGAATCCATCTGACCATTTCCTCCGGTGTGTCAACTCAGACTTTGATGACGTTGCTGCCACCATGAAAGGATCCATGAATCTGCGACCAGTACGTGCCCTGTGATTTGAACCTTTTACGTTTAGATACATATGGTTTCTGATGGGTCTTTGGTCAAATTTTGTTGAAGGAGGCAGAGCTTGATCCCCTGTTGAAGTACTCTACCTCAGAGATCAGGGAACGGCTGGTGGACAAGTACAGGATCTCAGATTATGCCATGATGGTTAGGAGCACAATACACGAGATAACCAAGATTGTAAGCATCAGTTTGCATTCAAAAAATTTTCAACGTTTGAATTATTACTTCAGTATTTTGAATGTTTTTGTAGCTGTGAATTTGATGAAAATAATGCAGGAGGGTGTGATGGTGGAGGTGATCCGTGGCAGCCAAGCGAGCTGGTTCAAGCAGCTCCGCACGCTGACAAGCCGGTCTTTTACCAACATGTCTCGCGACTTGAACTACTATTGGCTGCGCATCATCATTTACATCGTCATGGCCATCTGCCTGGGAACCATCTACTACGATGTGGGCACCAGCTACTCGGCCATACAGGCGCGCGCCTCGTGTGGCGGCTTCGTGTCCGGCTTCATGACCTTCATGTCCATCGGTGGCTTCCCATCCTTCATCGAGGAGATGAAAGTGTTCACTCTTGAGCGCCAGAATGGCCACTATGGTGTTGCCGCCTACATCATCTCCAATTTCATCTCCTCCATGCCATTCTTGCTCACCGTGTCCTGGGCCAGCGCTTCCATCACATACTGGATGGTCAAGTACCGGTCAGGCTTCAGCTACTTCGCCTTCTTCGCCCTCAACCTCTATGGTGGCGTCTCTGTCATTGAGAGCCTCATGATGATCATCTCCGCCCTCGTGCCAAACTTCCTCATGGGCCTCATCCTTGGTGCTGGTGTCATTGTAAGTCTATCTCCTCGTTGACTTGTCCTTCATCCCTACCTTTTGCTCACACAGGTTTTCCATGATTTCGCAGGGGATCATGATGTTGACGTCTGGATTTTTCCGACTGCTTCCGGAACTTCCGAAGATCTTCTGGCGGTATCCAGTGTCCTACATCGTCTATGGGTCATGGGGATTGAAGGTATGTCATCACTTCTAATTTTGTTACGAGTCCTTGGATCCAGAAATACAAACTCCGACACCAATGTTAAGGGCTGCTGTCGCACGCAGGGCGGGTACAAGAACGACATGATTGGGCTGGAGTTCGAGCCAATGGTGCCAGGGCAGCCGAAACTGACAGGAGAATACATCATCACCGAGATGATGGGGCTGAGCCTGGATCACTCCAAGTGGTTGGACCTCGCTATGATCTTCGTTCTCCTCTTCGCCTACCGCCTCACCTTCTTCATCGTGCTAAAGGTCAAGGAGGCTGCTGCGCCATACATCCGTGTCGCCTACACACGCTTCACTGTCAAGCGTCTTGAGCGGCGAGCCTCCTTCAGGAAGACGCTGGCCATGACGTCTATGTCCAAGCGGCACAACCCGCCGCACCCCATGGCCATCCAGGAGGGCCTCAACTCGCCCATGCCATACTGAGCCGAGGAGACGAAGAGCAGAGAGTGCTGCTGGTAGCTAGTGGTTGATATCACAATTACATGTGTATGTGCTTACAGATTTGTCTGTTTGATTGTTTAGTTGTCAGAGCGATCTCAAAGATACCCACGCGATAGTCTTCAGAGCATTCGTTTCACTGTAATAACTCTGAACACCCATATACATAAAAGATAGGGTTGTGCACTTGTGCGTACTTATTTTTGTTTACATTTTGTTTTTGTAAACATTAAATCAGGCAATGATCCTTAAGAAAACCACGCAGACACCCATACACAAAAGATAGGGCTGTGCACTTGTGTGTACTTATTTTTGTTTACATTTTGTTTTTGTAAACACTAAATCAGGCAATGATCCTTAAGAAAACCACGCAGTCAAAAATACTTATTATCTGAATGGGTGAGCGCAGGGTACAGGTCGCTGAGCACGCTGCTGATACTCATGCAGTAAGTGTACGCAGCTTCTTCACGTCGCTAAGCTTGTTTTGTAATATCGTCTAGTGCTTATTCGGTTTTTGGCAACTCTTGGTAATTCTCATTACCATCGGTGGCCTCTCCTGTAATCCAAATTCTACTCTCTCTTAATGAAATACGTGCGCAACGCACGGTCTCGAAAAAATACTTAGTGCCTGTTTGGTTCACCCCTCCTAAACTTTAGTCACTAAAATGTCAAACACCCCTACTAAAGTTTAGTGGCTTTAGTAACTAAGGGGTAGCTAAAAGTAACTAAAATGTACATGGGACAACTGCTTTAGTGAGTGGAACCGGGATCACTAAACTTTAGAGGGGTCACTAAACTTTAGAAGTCATTAAACTTTAGTGGGTGAACCAAACAAGCCCTAATTATCTATGACGTGGGTAGGCGAGTAATGCATGTCTTAGTCTGATCAATCTGAAGAATGTTACATTTTTTTGTGTGTGTAAGGATTTTTTTCCTAAACAATGGGAATAGCTTTTTACCGAAATTTGTTTTATTAGGAGAAGACGAAAACAAATGCTCACATGGTTATTTAGTAGTCTAGTTAAACCAGGTACGGCAAGACACACCACATTCCCCTCCCCAACCCCCCACACACACACAAAAGTAGTCTAGTTTGGTAGAGCACTATTTTCTAATTCTGAGCTTTATATTTTGATTCCTTAAGAATATCTCCAGCACTACTATCTAAAACAGCTGAGCTTCTATCTATTTTGATATTATTTATTTTTATTGTCTACTCCGGCAGCACTAGCTAAAATAGGTTCCCCAAATCCATCTTGATAGAGAATGACATGTATGATCCACATGTCATCTTCTTTCTTTTTTCATTGCCATAGAAAAACTCGTCCGTCTCCCAGTGGGCTCGCCATGGCCTCCGGAGAAGAGTCAGCGGGGGACACAGGATCGGAGCCGGCCGGGTGCTCCCTGTGGACTCACCATACATGGGCTCCACACATGGCGCTCCATGTGAGCTCACCATGGCCTTCGGTGGGAGGAGCATCCTCCGAATGGAGGCGACAACGGGAGGGCTGCGCGTGGGAGAGGGGAGCCACCGGGAGGGCCGTGTGTGGGAGAGGGGAGTCGCTAGGAGGGCCGCGTGCGGGTGACGAGCTCACGGTGGAGAGGGCCACGTGCGGGTGATGAGGTCACGACGTGGAGGGCCGCGTGCGGGTGACGAGATCATAGTAGGGAGATCTACGTAGGAGAGGGGAGGCGCCGAGAGGGCCGCGTGTGGGTGAGGGGTGCTGCTGGTGAGGGGTGGCACCTGGGGAGGGTCCGCTAGGAAGGGGAGTTGTCGGAGAAGAGGTCGCATTGTTGTAGAGGTGACTCAGCAGCGTCGGTAGATGGTGTGCTGTGGCGGAAGAAATTGTCGCGCGGGAAGAAACATATGAACAAGAAAATAGATAGACACTTGTTGGCCCAACAAAAGTGGGTATTTTTCATTCCTCTGTTTTGCATATGCATTTCTATCCTATTCGTATGTTTTTCTATTCTTGCATTTTGTCAATGAGTTTGTTCGTTTGAGCTTGAAGTCAGCCATTTGGGCGGTGGTGGCTGCGGTTGCGACCTCAAGACACAAAAAAACACTCAGCAGCCACAATGAGATGTGGTAAGGGATGAAAATTCCGATGTAGTTTTAGGCTCTCTTTAGGGGCATCACCAGTAGTGATGAAAGCGGACGGAAACGAACGGAAAATTGCTCTACCGTTTTCATTTTCATATTTTTAAACGGAAACGGGAGCGGGAGCCGGACAGCCGGGAACGAAAACGGTAGCGGGATAAACGGTAATACGAAAACGGGTAAATACGGTAAGAAAATAGACGGAAACGAACGGTAAGCGGAAACTTAAGCCGGAACATGTATGCCGCATATAAAATATATACTGCCCAGTGCCCACACATAAATACGCTCGTAGATGAATGAATTATCAGATGATGAAAGGGCGGACACTGGCACACTGCTGTGCACTCTACCAAAACAAAAAGATGATGACTTTAATATATATGTGACATGTCCACACAGATGAAAAGAAAAATAAAAGCAACTCAGGCATGTGCTTTCATGGCCCAACGGCCCAACATCTCCTCAAAAAAAAAAACAGGCCCAACAGGCCCATCCCGTATTGAAGAAAAACGGGACGAAAAACGGGATATCCCGGTTAAAAACGAGATACCGCAAATACGGACGGACAAATGCTCTACCGTTTTCGGTCCCGTTTCCGTTTACTCCGTCCCGTTTTCGGTCCCGTTTCCGTTTATCCCGGAAAAAACGAAAACGGTCGGGAAAAAACGGTATACGGTTGCGGACGAAACGGGATTCATCTCGTCCGTTTTCATCCTTGATCACCAGGGCCTGCCTTTTTGAAGAAGCCCTATTAACTACCTATAAAATGACTCATGAAGTCAAAACCAAATTAAAATGGTAAAAGTCTTTTTTTATTCTTAAATAAAAACTAAAAATTGAGTCTTTTTTTTGTCTTTACCATTTTTATATGGATGAGCAAAAGGCTGCTAAAGAGGATCTAGTGGGATTGCCCCTGACTCACCATTGGAAGCTTTAGGCCGTGTTTAAATATATGTGTATCTACTTTAATTCACGTAGGTTGAAATAAAAATGTTGAAATGAAGTAGAATAAAAACCGAACTAATTCCCACTCTATTCCGCTCAACGTTCTACGCTGAGTTAGATGAATCTAAACAAGATTTTAGGTGGATGCCAACTGCTTTTATGTTCGGTGCCGACTGCCGAACCGAAGACAGTAAAAAAAAAAGCGAAGAAATATATTTAAAATAAAATTTAAAGGCGCCCAACACCCCGACTCTGCTTCGTTTCCACGCGCACGAAACCCTAGACTAGATAAAAATTCCCCTCCCCTCGATTCCCCAATCCCCAACTCCCCTCGTCGCAATCCCTCCTCGCCGCCTCCGGAGCTACCGTGAGATCTGCCCGGTTCCGCCGCCCGGACCCTAGGGGACTCTCTCCCCTCCTCGATCCGTTCGGGCGGCCGGCCGGCCGACCTTCCTTCAAAAGCGGGAATGGTGTTCTACTTCAAGGTGCGGCCCGAGGCCGGCGACTACACCATCTTCATGGGCCTTGACAAGTACGAGAACGAGGACCTCATCAAATACGGCTTCCCCGAGGACATCTGGTAACCTCATCTTCCCTTGGTCGTGTGGGTCGTAGTAACTGAAGATTTAGTGGAGCTTATAGGTATAAGTGGGAGGACTATGCGTGATTGCTGTATGGAGGAACGGTTTCTGGGTATTTATAACTGTGCACTATTTCTGAATAAATTGCACTAACTTGTGAGGCACTTTGTTTTGATTAAACAAAATATTTGTTGTGGAATGACATTCAATTTAAAGGATGAAGTTAATCTACATTTCTTGATTGTCACTTTGACAGGTCCAGAAAAAATGAAGAGCTAGTAAATTCTTGGCATTCTATTGTCATCATATCTTTTTGCTGGTAGTATGCACTGATTTCTGTCATTGTGGTCAAGGCAAAGACCATCTCATTAATCATTATACAGTAGTGTACTTGTGTGCCTGGATTCATTAGTAAACAGTGCTCCTTAGTGGTTACCAGTGGCATGAAATTATTTCTTCTCTGTGTTTTGTGCTGGACAATTTTCTGTATAATTGTCGAACAATTGCCAATGCTTTTCTATTGTTTATATTAAGTTCACCTCTTGTACATATCGTTGAGTTTTGTTCATTGCATTTCCTCATTAAGTTCTACAATTAAGGGTCGTGCTTCTTACCTTAAACTGGTTTTGGTGAATACAGGTTTCATGTAGATAAGATGTCCTCTGCACATGTATATGTGAGATTGAATAAAGGTCAAACAATGGATGACATGAGTGAGGGTTTGCTGGAAGACTGTGCACAGCTTGTCAAAGCTAATTCCATTCAAGGTTGGACAAACTACAAAGAGACAATATTATATCACAAATTTTTGCTTTATCTTTTCTTGCAAGAATGTGTAATATTATACAAGCTGTAGTCAGGCACATGTGATGATTTCTTTATTTTGGTGCAGGTAATAAAGTCAATAACATTGATGTAGTTTATACTCCATGGTACAATTTGAAGAAGACCCCTTCAATGGATGTGGGTCAAGTTGGTTTTCACAACCCTAGATTGGTGAGAGCTCATCAACTTCTTTTCTGTTCACTATTTTTACAGCAGGATTGTGTGCATATGCATTTGTATATATGTTGACAAACTTTATGTGCTTTATGGTTGTGGATCAAGGTGTGTAATATATGCTTCTGATAGGGTTCCTTACTGTAGAACTAGTATTTTGATCTGCCTATGACTTTAAAAAATGTCCTTACTGTTATTTTGCAAGCAATTTGAATTGGTTTAAACTTTAGAATAACAAAGTTTTCGTAAGAGATTATTCTTTTAATCAGCTTTGGATGCTCCTTGATCTTTGTAGTTTTTTGTATTGCTTCTGTAATGGTTAAGCAAACATTGGAATTACTTTTAGTTGCATATTTACTATCGTGAGTTAAATTTTAAATGTTTAGCCATCTGTTATAAAAAGTGGTAATAGTAGTAGACGATGCCTATGGGGTAGGTGGAGCTGCACTGCCTCGTATGGCACTAAAGCACTTTGTCTAGTTGTTTTTCCACCTGGACTAGAGTTACTTAGAACATGATCTATGTATGAAATTGGAGAAATAACCATGGTTCTCAAGGCGTTGCCTAGGCGTCCGATCAATTTTCCAATCGAGGTGTCGGGCTTGACGCGGATTCCATCCGTGTGGCATCGCCTCACGTGGCAAGGCATCGGATGGCTGCAGCATGTGCGAAAAGGCGCTGTGCGCGGGAGACAGGAGGTCGCTTGCGCAGTAAGTGAGGGAGTTGTGGGTGGGAAACATGAGGGAGTCACGCCTACACCTCTGCGAGGAGGCGCCCCACCTTGGAATCCACTCCATTTGAGAGGCGGAGGAAAGAGAGGGGAGAGGGGAAGTGAAGAAGGCGGTGGAGCACCTGGAACCCAGCGGTGCCGCCTGCCCTGCCTCTATCCGCGACCCCCATCCCATCTGTTCCTTGATTTGCAACTCCTCCACTGCCTTCTGCTCACAGGTCTATCTTTTTTTCTCCCCTCGTTTGCTGTTCCTTCCCCCTCCTTCCTTTGCTCTGCTCCTTCCTTTGCTCTTACTCCTCCCTCCTTCCCTGCACTCTGTTTTGCAGTTCTGCTTATGATTGTGTGGATGAGTGTCTGGTGCTCTGTTCTGCAGTTCAGCACTAGTAATTAAGTTATTGTATCATTAGAGACTAATTTGTTGCTATTGAGAGAGGAGAGATTTCAGATTTGCTACTTTATGTTGTGCACACTAGCTACCAGTACTATAGCAGCACTACTTAATGTGGTATCACATGCTAAGAATTGGCAATATTAAGGTATAGTTTGCTTCTAAATTCTAGTATATTTTAAGGTAAGATGTTTGTGTGGCGTCGCCTCTCCGCGCCTTAAACGCCTTCGCGTCTGGAAGGTGGTGGCTCGCCATGCCTCATCTTTACCGCCTTAAGAACCATGCAAATAACAAACCAGAGATAGAGGAAGATAATTGTGGCCATGGAACTCATAGATGCATGATAATGCCCAATCCATGTTGTAATATGCCATCTTTCGTCTATTTAATAATGCATTCTTCCAGCTGAGCTGAAAAATTAAAACTGCTTAGGAAAGTCTAGGTGCTAGGCAGAGCCTGACCGCATGCCAAGCGATTAGTGCTTTTTGAAACAAACATTGGTTTTGCTCTCTATCTATGGGCGATAAACTTTCAAATAGTATGTAGTTGTTTGATAATGATACCTCAACTAAGAGAACATCGTATCATGACCAACTAACAATAATGACAAAGTACAAACCATAAACATCTAATAATTACTAACACAGAAGGCAATGATGATATGTCAGCATCTGCCACTGAATAAATACATCCATGAACCATGATCAGTGCATGACTCCAATATCAGCAACTAATAACAAGCTTGTACTAAATGCTTGAGCAGTCTCCATAGACACTGTCATAATTTCTTCTATGTTGTACTCCTATGCAAGACAACAAAACTATATAACTAAGACAACTATTATTTAGTGGTTAAACATAATTCCCATACATGTTGTCACGAAGGGCTACTTTACATGGAGGCTCTATAAGTCTATAATTCAATATTAACATCTACGTATTGATCATTAATATAATGCATCATCAATCTCGTATAATGCTGCATCTTGTTGTTTATTATGTAATTGCTGAGTCTTGCACTCTGTTTTTCAATACTGATGCTTGGTCAATTGGCTTTGTTTTTTTTTCAAATAGTTTAGTATGATATATAGCTAAAATCTGTATATTCCTAAGTGTGCTAACTATTCGAGTTATCTTTTAATGGATCTTTTTTGTAAGAGGTGATCCTGTTAGAGTTGTACATGCAGCATGTTTGTGTTCGTTCAGTGGTGTCTTATTGTTATTAACTTGGTGTTAGGTTCATCCAATACTTGCAGTTGGATGCAATAGGTTTGTTCTGTTCCTCATGGACATCAAATAATCATGAGAAATATTGAAATTTTGTTAGAATGTGGTTTAAATTTAGATTTAGATGGTGATGGCATGTTGGGTTTTAGCGATGTCATGTCATGTGGATTGAAAAGGTTTTACTTTCGTGTTTCCTGACCTTTTCAAAGAACATTTACTAGATTACCTTCGTATACCTATGTATCATGACTTTCCCTGACTTACCATTTGTCACTAGCTATTGCATCTTATTTTTTCCTATACTTAATTACTAGGATTTATCTCCTACCTACCTTTTTAATTTTCGTTATTTTTTATTGCACATATGTGTCAATACATGGACTAAAACTGATGAATTTCTTCAATTATAATACCTGTGTCTTATTCGTTTTGAAGGTTCGCACTATTAAAGTAGAAAAGAGGATCAATGAGATTGTGAACCGCTTGAATAAGACAAAGGTGGAACGGAAACCTGACTTGAAGGGTATGTCACATTTATTTAAAATATCTCCATCGTCTTTTTTATGTCAGCATCCTATATGAACATGATTAACTATTTTTCTTTTTGGTTTTGGGCTTCTTGAAGTGAGTATTGACCTCACAAAGGAAGTGAGGATGTAATGTCATGTGTAGGTTAGATCATTTCGGTTTTGCAGAATTTAGATGTGCAAAAACATGTTACTACAATAGCACAAGAACTTTGTGAATCATGGAAATGTTTCCCTATACGTGGGTATTTGTTTGGTCTATGAATAAAAGGCATGGGTGATGGATTATTGTTTTCACTGAATGATAGATTTGACACGCTGGCTTGCCACATTGTGCATTTCAATCCTGTTATTTTCCTCCAGTATTTTTTTGTTAGCCTTGCATATTGAATTGATAATCATGACATCATTTGCTGCAGCTGAAAGAGAGGCTGTTAGTGCTGCTGAAAAGGCAGAAAGAAAGGCGCAGCTTAGAGACAAGGTAAGCTATTTCCAATGCTATATACCAGCCATGTTTTCTTGTGTTGCCATATACTGGTTATGTAGAAATCAAAGATCTACACAGTCGTTTCTATTTCTAGCTAGAGCATATCAAATTATATTTATGTGCAGCAAACTGGTAACAGATCTGCTTGTAGAAACCAAAGATCTATGTAGTTCATTCTATTGTAATAAACTCTCTAGAGCATATCAAATTATATTTATGTGCAGCAGACTGGTTGTAACAGATCTGTTACTCCATAGTGTTGTTTGACAGTGGTCACTGGGTGGTTATTGGTTGTAATGGGATGTTGCTACTACCTGATAAAATAGCTGAAGTGCTGAACTTTTGACAGTTAGAATACTGAAATACTAACAGATCACTGGATTCTGTTTCAGAAACGTAGGGAAGAGATGGAAAGGCTTGAGAAAGAGAAGCAGGCTGATATCAGGAGCTACAAGGGTCTAATGGTCCAAGAGAAGATGACTTCCAACAAGCAAATTGCTTCTGGCAGCAAGACCCTGCAAGAACTTGAAGAAGACTTTATGTGAGAGGGCGGACATGATAAATGTCATGCTGGAGATTTCCTTGAACTGCTTCTGTCGAAGACAGAAGGGGTATCACAGGCTTGCGAGATACTGGATCTAAATGACTCATGGGCAGGCCATGGCCTGTTATTATCTCCTCTTGCTGTTGTTGTCTATGTAAACCTGTTTACTTGCTGAAAAAACAACAGTGCATGCTCTAACTGTGGTTGATATAGTGGTCTGTTGTTCATCAAGTTGAAATGGTAATGGAGTTCCGCTTTCCTGGATTTTTCAAACAATAAATTCATGGCAGCAGTTATCGTAGATATTCCATTCTTTGCTTGGAGCACGGTTTCACTGTTACATATATGCTCTCTGCTACGAATTTTGTTGTAAGAGTGATAGAAATGTACCACATTTGGCATATATTTGGTGACTCTTGAACTGAAGGACGGCTCATTTTCTTTTTACTGCATCTACAATTCCACGTGATTGCTATGGTTGAGGATTCGGACCCCCAGTTAAAGATGTATGTAATAGAAGAATATAGGGTAGATGTCAATTTTCGGCTGCTTTGCTTTCTTTCGGAAGTTAAATTACCATCAGTCACTCCAAAACTGCCATTGACAAACTGCTCGGGGTTTCTGTACTCGTTGGCTTCACCAGCAAGTTATATTGACAAACAACAGATATCTGTTTCATTTTGACAAAACTTTGGAATACAATTTAAATCTCAATATTACTTGAATTTTGATGTTATTTTAATGAGGTTATTTAATTTTCCTTATAAGTGAGTATTCCTAACGTCATGGTTGCTTCAAAAGTTCAAAGTTTTCCAGAGTTGCACTACACATCATTACCATAGAAAATCACACAAGGGGTGAACATGCTGCAAAAGAAAATTCTTAGCCTGCATCACACGGTTGGAACAATACCTTCCTCTGAAAGTGGGCCCTTGCGTTCATAAATCCTCTGCTCCCCTCCCAAAACCCAGCACAACAAGCAGCAAAGAGAAGGGAAAGGCACCTTAGCCATGGCGCAGCAGCTGCTGCTCCTCCTCCCCGCCCCTTCCAGAACCTTCTTGAAGCCCCTCCCCTCTCCCTTTCTCTCCTCCCTCCCCCGGCGCCACCTCGTCCCCGTCTCCGCAGTTCGCATGGCACCCGCCATCCGGCGAGGCCTGCTCCGATACGCGACGAAGCGTTCAGGTGAGCCGCCGGCGCTGCTCCGCTTCTCTCCCGTCGATTTTGAGCGAGGAATTGTGACGAGCTGAACAAGCTCGTTGGCTAAGATGGTCTCTGTTTCTGTGAGCAGGCTTGGTTGAAGAGCTGGAGATCGCCAAGGACATGCAACCGCGGAGCAGGCGCGCCAATGGCATCTTCTGGATCTTGCTCCTCAATTTCGGCATCTACGTGGCCGACCACTTGTTCCAGGTATGATTGGAATCGCCTCCCCGAAGCTAAGCTTGAAGTGTCTGTGATGCATGTTCTTCTTGCATAAAGATGTAAGTTGCTGCGCAAATTTGTGCTGTCCAATTCAGCAGGGTGATATGAATTTCGATTTCCAAACACATCGTGCATAAGAGTAATAGAGTATATGCAATATTTGCTTCTTTACTTTCGAATTTATTCACAACTGAACTGATAGCTGCTGATGTTTTTGGAGTATTTGTTTGTGTTAGATGCGGATGAGGAGACACTGTGGCAGGCCGAGCATTTCATTTTATTTATTTTAGAACCATGTTGTAATTGACTGCTACAAATATGTTTGCTGGTATATATTAAGATTTTACAGATTCAAGCTAACAGGCTAATCATAGTCACTCGAGAAAATGAATACATTATATTTTTCGTTTCATCATGGTTTTAAGCAATTTGCTCAATTATTTTCGACCCTGGGTCAACATATAAGGATTTTAGTCTGTTGGACATCAGTATTCGTCTATGCTCTTGGATAATTCAATACATTTATCAATCTTGCACGTGTTTAATAGAAATGGGTTCATATCACAGCGTGCTTTGTATTCGGTGTCTGTATTATAAATGTATTTGATTCATGATGATGCAAACAAGCATGAAGTTATCTCATATAAATAAAAATCGAATTATTCTGGCAATCTTGGCTAAAAGAAAGATATTCTGGCAATCAACATTTGACCTACACTTCTCCATGCATAACATCAGCAATATTGTCCCATCCTTGATTATTGACTTATTGTGTTCTGTTTTTTATGGATCTTATGGCTAGCCCATATATTATTCAACAGCCATAGAATGGTATTATCCCATCAGTTAAATTGTTGTAGATTCTAGACCGACTGTGGTTATATCAATGCAAGGATAAAATTAGGATTGCTGTAATCCCTCTTTCCTGTGATAAGGGATATCTTAAAGTTTCTTGTTTGTATCTTAAGAAAATAGGCATATATACATTTTTTCCTGTGCTGAACTGTATATTTACTTGTCAATTTATGTTTGCCTTGCATTTCAGATTCGGCAGATAAAATCACTTTACCTGTATCATGCATTCCCTACATGGTTCCAGTTTGTGACATCAACATTTTGCCATGCCAACTGGTTAGTTTGACTTACAATTCCAGATCAATTTAATTTGTTTCTTGCTTCTTGGATATATTACTAATTGATAAAGTTGAGTACATCCGATGAATATATTATAAGTTCATCCATTTACTTCCTTTCTGAGGTTGATTATTCATTAAGTCCTCAATGGTTTGCTGCAGGAATCATCTTTCAAGCAATTTATTCTTTGTGTATATCTTTGGTGAGAGTTGATTGCTAAAAATGAATGCTCTGCTTGGAACATATAATTCAGTTAAAGGATGCCTAGTGCTGATCTAAATATACAGGAAAGCTTGTTGAGGAGGAAGAGGGTAACCTCGCTCTGTGGATGTCTTACATTTTGACTGGTGCTGGGGCAAACTTGATTTCTTGGTTGGTTCTTCCAACATCCTCTGTGTCACTTGGAGCATCTGGTGCTGTTTTCGGCCTTTTCACCATTAGTGTTCTAGTTAAGGTGACTAATTCAATGTTGTCCTTCTGAAATTTCTTTACTTAATAACCAGTTGGCTAATGTTTCTTTTTTTAAAATGTTGCGTCTACTGTCATGGCAGATGTCATGGGACTGGAGAAAGATTCTTGAGGTGCTTATCCTGGGACAATTTGTTGTTGACAAGGTACCTTCATGACACTGTTTTGTTGCTTTCCTTAATCGTTTTTGAAGTAAAAGAATGGATGTGTTATTACAGAATTGTAATGAAATGGATGATTTTATTTTCTCACCATCATATTCTACATGAAAATGCAATACATTGATCTACTGGTGGCATATACAGTGTTTCCCCTACTTATGTTAACTCTGTCCACAAGATAGTAATACTAATAATCATGGTTCTAAAAACCCAATTAAACTTCGTTTACTCTCGATTAAACCTGAAATGGACCCCTAGCGTCTCGTTTAGGCCTGGTGCCCAATAAAACTCTCGACACATCTAGGCGGTGTGCATAGGCGTGAAGCTGTGCTTAAGCGGCGAAGAAACGCGAAAAAGCGGCAGCCTGGCTTGGTGGGCTATGTGTGACCACGCCATCTGGTGGGCAGGAAAAAAGCGTGCCGAAGAGCCAGTGAAAATGGAAACAGGATGTGCGGGGATCAAAATTGCAAGTCCCTTCACCATTTCTTTGCAAGTTCGCAAGAATTGGAATCAAAATTGCCAAAATGTCTTACAATTTCTTCTGAGATCGAAGTTGGGCATCTAATCTGGACCATATATGTGTCGCCAGAAAAAATTAAAAATAAAATAAAAAGCACAAACACTTAATCGTGTTTAATCTACGAGACGCTAGGAAGTGGCCTAGTGCCTAGCGTTTTTTGGAACCTTGCTAACAGTATGAAATGAATTCCATGGAGGATATGAATGGTAGGAATGACCGTACTAGTGAGAGCAGTCATCTATTACAGTTTCAAAACCCAGTTCAAGATCATTGTACATACAAAAAACTAGGAAAATTTGCATCATGCTACCTCCCCAGGGAAAATTAGTTAAACAACGAAGAATACAATGTTGACTGATGTGTCTTTTTCTTTATTATGTTTTAATAAACAACCTTGCACAAGGCACATACACATCCGCACGATACTCAAGTACTAGAATTACTAGATAATAGTGATGATTTCAAGCAAAACATCTATCAGTAGTTGAACTACACTAAAATGTAACCTGTCACCCTGGGTCATCCTTGCATATGTGTAACCTGTCACCCTCCATAATCAACCTATTATTCCCGTGCCAATACTTGTTTACAATCTGATTAGTCTTCTTTAACTGATAGGTCATGGAAGCAGCTCGTGCAACAACAATCACGGGCCAATCATTTCAAGTGAACAACATTGCTCATGTATCAGGTGCTTTGATAGGTGCTGCGTTGGTGTTTCTGGTTAACAGAATCCCTTTTTCATCCAATGATGATAATCCCAAGGCAACAAAAAGAGAGTAAATAGAAAATAAATACTCCCTCCATCCCAAATTATAAGACATTTGACTTTTTTACTCTAAGTTTGACCACTCGTCTTATTAAAAAAATTTGTACAAACATAGTCAAATTTAAGTTATTTTTGAAGAATTTTTATTAATATACCAAGCCACGATAAAAGAATTGATATTTTGCACAAATTTTTGAATAAGACGAGTGGTCAAACTTGGTGTTAAAAAAGTCAAACATCTTATAATTTGGGATGGAGGGAGTATTTATCAACAACATTATCAACCTAACATATTATTGTCAATTTTTCATTCATTATCACTGCTTAATATGATAGCTACTTTTCGAAAATTCAGTTGTAACATATCGGATTTAAATGAAAGATCATCTGGAAGTTCAGTGCTGGAGTGTAAAGTTCGTTTGTAGACCAATGGAAGCATCTTGATTATCCGGCACTTCAAATGTTTTTTTTTTAATCTCTCATCTGAGTACAATTGTAGTATCTATTCATGCACATACACCCACGCTACGCACACCACACACACTACATGTGCACTACTAGACTTACAACTACACTCAGATAACAACCACGTCCTTCTTGAGATTATATACTTTCTGCAAGAATGAAAGATCAATTAGATTTATCTATATGAACTTGCCATTCTAGTTATGATCAACAACAGCTACTATGTTGAACACGATTGTTCTCTTTTCTTCACAAGAAACAAACCTCGAAGAACTTGCCCAATCAAACATCTAGCCCTTACAGTTACAGGCAGCCCTGTCCACAGAGCACAGTCAAGTGCTCTACCGGCCGGGTGCCTCCGGATCCAACCTACTCCTGTACTGCTGTACCTGACTACCGGCGGCGAATCACGTCCTGGGGTTTGTACACTCCGTGGCCGTTCCGGCTGCCGCCAGATGCTCCCAGCGTTGCCACGGCAGCCGGCTGGACCTCCTGCCGGTGAACGGACCGAGCTGGCCCGACAGCGTCGACTGCCTTCTCGCTCATGCACATTAGCAGGCTGCTACCGCTCGGGATTCCGCTTCTCCTCTTGTGAGTGTTCCTGGCAGCGGCGCGCCGCATCGCACCTTCGTCCACGTCGTTGAAGCAGTAGTGGTAGTAGTACCCCGACGCCGCGCTGGAGAAGTTGCCGGACGCCGCGCCGTCTGCGGTGACCACGCTCCAGACAACGCTGGCCTCGCTAGGTGGGTACGCGCACCCAAGCTCGCTCGGAGCCGCGTCGTCCTCGCCAGGGCTCCCTCCGCCGCCGCTGGCCGCGCGCGGAGCGTCACCACCCAGCGCCGTATTTCCGGCGACGATTGTAAAAGCAGACCTTTGCGTCGCTGAACCGAGCGCGCTCCCACGGTCTTGCACCGGCCTGAACATTTCCAATGATTTGATGCGCCGCCGCTCGTCGGAGTCGGAGGTGGCTGCTGCTTGGGGATCCAAGACAGGCGTAGACACTTCGCCCTTGTTGGTGGCACGGCGGTGGCCATCCATTCCGGCAAGGGTTGTTTTGTCGCCTCCTACGAGCCGTCTGCCACTCGCAGGCGTCACACTCGATCTCGCTGCGGTGACCTCCGGGATCTCTGTTTCCGGAAACCGCTCGCTCGTTTCCACTTCGTCGGCGCTCACTGACTCCTCGGAAGCTCCGCCGGCGCAAGCGCACGCCGCCACTCCGAGCAGCCACCGCCGCAGGTCAGACGACGAAGCGGGCCTGCGACCGGCCCGCTGACCTTCTGCATCGACCGAAGGCCTCGCTTCGACGATCGGGGTGGCGGCGGCGACAGCGACAGCGCGCAACTTCTCTGCCGGCTCATTGGGCAGCAGAGCGGAGCGGCTGTTCCAGCTTGCTTCCGACGAGCTAGTGACGGCCGTCGGCGTCGGGACGGACCGGTCGTGCTCGTGCGTCCCCGTCCTGAACGCGGACGACAGCGAAGACGGGGAGCGCTCGCACGGCCATGGCCACAGCGCGTCGTCTCCGTAGAAGTAGCGCTCGGCGGCAAAGACGCCGAGCTCATCGGAGTCGTCGGCATCTGCGTGATCTGGCTTGGCCTTGTTGGGTGCTTTGTATGTGTCCATGCTCGGCTCTGGCTGATAGGCTCGCTCGACCCCGCCTGGCACTGCATCTGTACAGGGCATGGGCGCATGGCGGTTATATCTCGCGCTCAGCGTGCGGCGGAGAGATGGTCGTGTGGAGGGAGCTCTCGCGGGCACCATTCTCAGGGATTGATTGCCATGGGTCCGACGCGAGAAAATTCCCTTGGCTGTTGTTCACGGGTACCTCTCGGTAGCGACGAAAACGATGGGAAACGGTCGATAGAAGACCAAATCACTTTCCTTTTTATATTTTTTTTTCAAAAATAAAATCGATGCGATATTGTCGGAAATGAATACGACGCCGATATTCCGGTAATTTCGAAAACGATAGTAGTCGATCGGAAAATACATCGATAACGATCGGAATTCATGAAAACGGTATCTAAACACGCCAAACTGTAGAACATGAGAAGATCCATATAACTCGACCTATCTCACATGATAATAGTAAATAAAGCCACAATTGACAAGATCACAAGCTGAAACCACACAATTCATACAATCTTAGGTCTCAAATAGTGGCAAACCACGCAACAGTATGACAATTCTTGACAAAGATACAAATAAACGATCATGTTCTAAGTTGACTCGACATAAATAGTGATCAAAACATGAATTATTAGAGTTCCTTTTTCAGTGGAGGTTGTAGCCTGTAGGTTTCTTAAAAATGAACGTCAGGCATGTCATCGTCGTCTCTGGCCACATCTTCCCATCCATATTCTGAGTATTCATCATACATAGTTTGTGATGGATACATACATATGTTAGTTCTCATACAAGGCAACTGTAGATGAGTTAGTAACAAGCATCATATTAATGTACGGAGATATGTAAGGCTCGTAGCAATAGATGTATTAGCGCAATAGTGCTAATAAGAAATAAAAATATGAGAAACACAGCTCATAAGAAGCAAACACAATATATGTATGTGTCACAAGTAGCAGCCAACACATCATATACAAGGTAAAGGCTAGAAAAAAGAACCTCGAGTGTTGATTGCCTTCTTGTTATATACATGAAATACTTCCGTTAGATAGTTCCTTTCCAAAAATTATTTTTCTTGTGTGCAGATGTGATCATTTCCAAATAAAATTGTCTTGTGTGCTTGCAGCTTGTGTGTACAGATGTGATCATTTCCAAAAAAAGATGTCTTGTGTGCTTGCGTGTGTAATGCATTGTATATCTATAAATAAATAAGGATTCATTAATTAAAGGCCTTTGAATCGGTAATTACCGACAGTAAATTACCGGTTAAATACGGGAATCTTCGAAAACGATCAGAAGAGGGCAAAATTATTTTCGCTTTCGTTTCCGATTATTTTTACCGTTATCATTTTCGTTTTTTCGGTTACCGCTATCATTTTCGTTTAGGCATAAAAATCGGAAAAATACTCGAAAACGATTTCAGGAAATCTGAGATTATGATTTTCATTTTCATCCCTACCTCTCGGAGTCGGAGGCCTTCCTTCATCTTGTGGCTCTTCTCACAACAACGCTTCGCTTTCGCGGTCTTAACTCCCACGTTGTCTCCTTCCTTCCTATCCCCATTTCATCTCTGGGTCTATCTGATCCCGGACCGACAAGTGAAATCCAACTGAACGTTACACTCAGCTTGGTTAGCTGGTGCCACGTTTGTACTACCTGTTTAGTTCCCCGTGGAATGCAAAATACAAAATGCCAACTTCTTTGGAATGATGAAATACAAAATGTCAAAATTTTTATGGGTGCGTTTAGTTCCATCCAAAATACCAATTTTTCATGAGATGAGTGAGAGCTTTTTGGCTTTTTTTTTTTTGCCTTTGCCAAAAAATTTGCATGGTGTTCAGTTCCATTTTACAAAATAATGAGTCAAAACCCAAAAAAAAAAAATTTTAGGTGAAATGGGAAACTAAACACACCCTAACCGCAGAATGATGAATTTGGGATATTTTGGCCCGTTGAAAAACATATACTTATGTACTTGTACTACTGCATTACAGGCTGCTTGTGCGTGTGGTTCCGTGCTATTGGTAGCCAAAGAGTCAGGAACCGGAGGAGCTAAAATGGTGGCTTCTCCTAATTTATTTTGAGAAAAGAGAAAAAAAAGCATCAATAAATAGTACCATAACACACTGCAGAAATTGGAAAAGCCGGAACAGCTAAGAGCCCTTCCAAATGGGGCCGTAAAATTTCTAAAGGACGTAAGCTCCCTCGATTCTAAATCAAATCAACTTCTAAAATTATCCTAAATAAAACATAATCACCTTTGAAAAGCAATATTTATGACACAAAATTGGTATCACTAAGTACATCATGACATTTATTTTTATAATATTCTTACTTGATGTTATAGATGTTATTTTTTCTATAAAGTTGGTGAAATTTGAAATAGTTTGACTTATAGAAATTGCTTTATTTTGGGACGGAGGTAATACCATAAGAGCAACTCTACCAAATCTCCTATCCGACGCTCCTATCTCTAAAATTTTTCAATATAGAATAATAGTATCTCATATAACATCTCCTTTCCCTATATTTTTTTTAAAAGATCTCATAATTTCCTTCTCCCCTCTCCAAGATAGGAGCCGTCGCGCCGCCTCCGCCTACCACCACGCTGCCGTTTGCAGCCATCGCCATGAGCCGTCCACAGACACTGCCGCGGACCCATCCACACACAAACCACGCTGACATCCACGACTAAAGGCGGTTAGCGGCGGTCAACTCGCCACCTTCGCCCACGGCGCATGCATGCAGCTTCCGGTCGCTGAGCGCCTCATGCCGCCCTCAGCCATGGCGCGCACATGCCGCCGCCAGTTGCAGGGCGCCTCGCGCCGCCCGCCGGTTGCCAGGGGCCTGCCGTGTGCCATAGTGTGGTGTAGGAGGAAAGAAGAAAAAGGATACCTGACAATGGCATGTGGAGGCCACGTGTAAGAATGGATTTAAGGGATGAGTTTTGAGTAATATGTTATAGTGCAACATTACTTTTGGCTCTGGTTCCGTGCTATGATACGTAGCTGAGGAGCCAGAGCCGAAAGAATAAAAAATAGTCGTTTTTCTTAGCTCCGAATTCATTTGGGAAAAAGAGAAAAAAGAGCTTCAATAAATAGTGACATAAACGTTGCATGTGATGGAAAACGGATGTAAATAAATCTTACTTCATCGATTCCAAACTAAATCAACTTCTAAATTATCCTAAGTGGAACAATTTTAAGTTTAATCACATTTTAAAAAATAGCTATATTATTTATAACATAAAATTAGTATCGCTAGGTACATTAAGAAATCGATTTATAGAGGCAGCTCGAAATACAACCGCCTCTACAAATCATTGTTCAGGAATAAAAAATCTGGGACCAAAAAATCACCAAAAAAAACTAATATGGGGAGACCCCACCAGACAACAACCCATGCATGTTGTCATAAGTCACGGGAGTTTTCGCACGAAAAACCTCAGGCCTCGTGCGTTACTTCTTTAACCACTCTGACCCAAACCGACTTCCATAAGACAAATTCATTCCCCTCGTATTATCTTCAACGATTTGGAAATATGTATTTGAGACCCTAAACGAATTTAAATAGAAAAGTTTTCAACTGCAAAGTTGTAGATATCATCGAAGTCTACAACTTTGGTTTTGATCGATTCTCCATCTGAGATTATTTCAAAATTTTGAATTCCAAATGTGAGAAATTCAAAAGTAAATTTCCTTGGAGAGATAATTTCAAATGAATTGTTAACTACAAAGTTGTATAACTCTTCGAAATCTACAACTTCGGATTTGGTTGTTTATTCATCCACGATCATTTGAAAAAAAATTGAATTTTACTACACCTATTTTTAGAGATGGCTCTAGATCCAGCCATCTCTACAGATCAATTTTTTGAGGCGCCACTAGATCTAGTCGTCTTGAGAAATCTATTTGTAGAGGCAACTGGATTTAGAGTCGTCTCTAAAGATAGGGGCATTTCTAGAGGCAGCTCGCTTCAGCACCAAGGAGGCGATGGTAGATTGAGCCGCTTCTATTTAAAAAAGGTATTGTTAAAAATCATATATGTAGTAGTATTTATTTTTATTATATATTTGATATTACTGATGTTGTTACTTTTTTATAAGGTTGGTTAAATTTATGATAATTTGACTTAAAGTGATTATAGAAATTGATTTATTTTGAGACAGAGGTAGTACCACACACCCAGCGAAGTCCACATAAGTGCAGCTAAAGTGCCAAAGCCTATCATGAATAGTTGGTCCCCTAGCACAGTTGGTCTCATCATGGCCATGTCCACTGTTAGCGAAAGGGCCTACCAAAATGGTCCAAAGCAGCTGGTGCCACTCTCTTCTTAATAAGCCGTCTCCAAGCCATGTGGCGTGTGTTTCTATCCTGCAGTGGACGAGAGGTCTAGAAACCTTCTTACTACTGTCTTTCCATCCTGCGTCGACCGGAGGGGTGGTCTAAAAACCTTCTTCCAAGTGACGTATCACTAGGCAGACAAGAAGTTGCTCTATTAAGGAGGTGTTCGGTTACGCGGGCTAAAGTTTAGTCTCTATCACAACGAATATTTAGATACATGCATGAAGTATTAAATATGGACTATTTACGAAACTAAAAATATAGATTGAGACTAATTTGCGAGACGATTTTTTAAGCCTAATTAATCTATGATTAGACACTAATTACTACAGTAAAATGTGTTAATAATGGATTAATTATGCTTAATAAATTCGTCTCACGGATTACTAACAGGATCTGTAATTTGTTTTTTTTATTAGTATCTGAACACCCTATGGTCCACCCCATGTAACATTTGATGTGACACCTATTAAACTTTAGTTCATACAACCAAACACCATTGTATCATGATGTATTACTTTTGAGGTTTTTACAAAAGCTTTCTTCTTTATAAAAAAAGTAACATATGGGGTTCACTTATCGGTAGCAAGAAAATACCGAAGGTAACCAATAAATTGGTTTATCAGGTTTATCAAAAAATTTCTCAGTCAAAAATAAAACAAAAAATATATCTAATTTCACTAGAAAATTACATTAGTTGTCTCTAAAGCATTTAACATAAAAAACTAGCACATAATTTTATTGATATAATAGAGTATCACACTTTTCATGTAGATGGACTAGTCAAAATTGGAATTTCGGTGATAAATAAATTTTATCGGACCTCAACGATAAACGGGATTATCGGGTTTATCAAAATTTTATCGCTGATAAATAATGTGATTTGCTCCTCCTTAGGTCGCCAATTTCTTTTTTCCTTTGTTTCTGTCATGCTTCTCCCATATCTGCTACAAAGGTAATTTTAGAGGCGGTCGTTTCTTAGTCATATAGGTGGGCGGTCTAAACGTCTATGTTAATAAGCTATATATTTATAGAGGAGTTTGTACAATGTCTTTGTAGTTGTTTTTCCAAAATAAAGAACCAAAAATATAGAAACTTTTTAAAATAATGGGACAAACCCTACTAGGTAAACAGTGCGTGAAGTTACAAGTCACGTGATTTTTTATGTGAAATACACACTATCTCCAAACCTAACTCACACCCAGAACCTAAAAAGTGAAATCACCGTTGCTCGCTCTACCTCCAGGTATTCTCAGATCTGAAATAGTGGCCAAAGATATAATTCCGACGAACCTCTCAGGCGATGACGGGGCGATTATGACCACCATCTTGGCAAACTAACTTATAGCAAGAACCCACAAAACAGAATTTCTATATTGCTTGTTCTATTTCTTTGTATTCTTAGATTAAAAATAGTGGCAGGAGATTCAATTCCAGCAAACCTCAAGGCGACAGCGGTTGGGATAATGGAATGTTGAAGAAGAAAATCATTGCCCCAAGATAGGGAGTAGCGGTCCTCTACGTATTTTTATGCGTGGATGCCACTGTTTTCTAAGCGCCGATAGATTGGGATATGTTGAACGAAGGTTTATTTTAACCTTGCCAGACAATTAAGGTTGAGAATAAGTTTACTAAACTGTTAGAGATGCTATTAGGTTCAATTCCTGCTTTTTAACTTTTCCCCAAGTCGAATTATTACTCATATTATTTTTAGATAAAGGAAATAACATCCGGCTAGAGGAATCAAAACACTACAACCTCAAAAATGCTTGCATAGTCTAGTGGTTTGTCGCGTTGGTTCAGTGTTAAGGTGATTGCTTGGTGGCGCCCTTTTTTGGTTTCTCCGTTTATAACTTATTATTCACATCATAAGTTATGTGGGTAGAATAGAAGAACCGTCGGAGAGGACGAAAAGTGTAGGCAAACGTTGCAGATATTTGGTGTTCATATATAGTAAAAGAGAAGCCTCTCCTAGAGTCTTTTTAAAATCTACTATCTAAATCATTATTTAAAGAGTCATTTGAGTAAAAATCATTTTCTATATTTTTATACTCTCTGACAGCTTTTCTATATCTTGTGCGGTGTCTAGAGAGCCATTCTCATTCTCTAACTTTGGCTAGCAACAATCCAGAATGTAGGATATCTATATTTGGATATCTAATTGAAGAGGTTGTAGGAATGTGTTTCTTCATCAAAATCGCTATTCCTGTAAATTAAGAAAGATATAATGAGTTTCTTGGAGATGCTCTAAGTGGCTCTCCGGACTACTTCGTTATAAAAAAAGAGATAGAATTGAGTGCGCGGGCTCCGATCTCAAATCGACAGGAGCGTCTTTTCCGCCGGTGTTTTAGGAACACAGGGTTTTCTAAGGAACTCCAACACACTCTCTGTATCCTTCCTAATTATTATGAATAGATATTTTGGTGAAAAAATACCTTTCAACAGTCTCTTTAATTGGTTATTCAAATATAACCATCTTCTAATCGGGATTTCTCACGAGCCAAAGATAGAAAACGAGAATGACTCTCTAGAGTGCAAATAAGATATATAAAACTGCTGGAGAATGAAAACATATAGAAAACGATTTTTATGCAAATGATTCCAAATGATAATTTAGAGAGTGATGTTTAGAAAGACTCTCAGAGATACTCTTAGAGCGAGTACATTGGTATTGTCTCGTAGATAGTCTCATGCGGTATCATATAAGTGTGAGACGATTTATGAGGTAACACGTACAATGAGTTGTCTTTTAAGTTGTCTCATCAGAATTCTATGGTTCTTAATTTGTGCATATAACAAATAAATGTTTGTGAGTTATATGACAACAACCACTTATATAATGATGTATAAGTTGTCCCGTAGTCATAAATTCAGCATGCGTTGCAGCTACCAGTATATAGTATAGGTAGTTCTTATGTGTTCACCAGGTGAGTGCCTTGGCGCTCCTGACGGGACACGGTCGTGGGTAATGACTAATGAGTGGAGAGAATTTGGTTTGGGTAGTGACTGATGCTAAAAATTCTCACAAAACTCCCCGCTTGCGTGGTCAAATTAAAAGCGCAAACACACAGGCACCTTTGTTTGCGCCCTTCCGGTGCCTACGAACAAGCTCCGCCTCTCACATGTAACCGCGGAATGACCGGTTTCGTCCTCTGCACCCTGACACAGCTCACCATTTTTAAGCTGTCTGAGACCTGACGTCGTCTCAGATTGCTATAGATCGCATAGCACGCCGGTCAGGAGAAACAAAGCTGACAACGACGATATGATGCCGCAGCTGCGTGGCCTCGTCGCGCTGCTCCTAGTGGCCACGGCCGTCGCCGCCGTCGTGGCCGTCGCCGCAGCCGGTGGTGTGTTTGTCGTCACCGGCCGCATCTACTGCGACAACTGCCGCGCCGGGTTCGAGACCAACATCTCCCACGCCATCCAAGGTGAGCCTGCATGCCTGTAGCCAGTAGCCATGCACACTGATCTGGCGCCTGCATTTGTGCAGCCCATGCATGCATGCCATTTGCCACGTGTAATATATCTGCGTGACAAAACAATGCGTGCATGCAGGCGCGACGGTGGAGATGGAGTGCCGTCACTTCGAGTCGCAGCAGGTTCACGACAAGGCACAGGCGACGACGGACGCCGGCGGATGGTACAAGATGGAGATCGGCGGCGACCACCAGGACGAGATCTGCGACGTGAGGCTGCTCAAGAGCCCCGAGGCGGACTGCGCCGAGATCGAGCTCTCCCGCGACCGCTGCCGCGTCCCACTCACCGGGAACGACGGCATCAAGCAGAGCGGCGTCCGATACGCCAACCCCATCGCCTTCTTCCGCAAGGAGCCGCTCCCCAACTGCGGCGAGCTCCTCCGCGCTTACGACCTCTATAACGAGACGTCTGAGAATTCCTAAACATTGATCATCAGTTTTTCTTCTTTTTTGCATTGGAGGGTGGTTTCCTCTTCCATATATAGCGCATTTAATTTGTTCCATTGATGCATGGATGTTATATTAATTAGCAGACAGCTTTCCTAAAAATAAAAAATAAGTTTCATCTCGCATTGGTTTAGTATAGCTGCCATTAATATTTTTTTGAGTTACATTGTATAATATCTCGCATAGGCCGAGCTGGAGCTGCCTGACGTTGTCCCGCTGGAGCGAGCTTGATCTGTTGTGGGATGGACGGGAGAGGGGAAAAAAATGAGACGGGAGAGGCGAGGGGAGATGGCGGGAGTTGGTGAGGAGCCGGGAAGGCCGCCGGTTGCCGGCCGCAGCAGATCAGAAGAATCGGTGGCGACGAAACCGTACGGGCTCAGGTGAATTTCAACGGAGATTATGTAATTTTATGGGCATTAAATACGCTTATAGGGTACACTGAGCTAATGAAGAGAGATGATAAGAGTTTTATTAAGTACAGAGAGTTTCATGGAGATAAAACTCTTCTGCACTGTTTTCAAAATATAAGTGTGTTGAAAACTGGGACATGAAATTGGCACTGAGACTGGCCTCAGTGTGGGTTTCATGCTCTTTCCAAGACCTGGGAAACGTCGTCCAAATGTTTCGTCTCTCTCCTCGTAAATACAGTGCCACGTCATCAGATTAGTTGATATAGCACCATATTTAATGCACATAAAACTGCCATTGAGACTGACCGAATAAGACTTGTCTATTTTAACAATAATACTCTATGCAGGGCGTCCGTCCATCTGGACATGCCCTTGCTGGCCGTGGGCAGGTCCAACAAGCCTTCTCCCCTCACGGCTTCTTCATCTAAAAAAATTGGACACATTCCCCTTCCTCCTCATCCGCTGTCGTGTTCTCCACCGCACCTTCCGACCGCCGTGGCCGACTCCATGGCGTTGCCCGCTCGTTGCTCGCCTTCTCTAGCGCGGGGGCCGCTTGCCTCAGGCACCGCACCTGCCCTGCCCGCCGTGGCCTTCTCCAGCATGGGGTCGCTTGCCGCGGGCACTGCACTCGGCCGCTAGCATCCTGCCTCCGTGCCACTCTGCGGCAGAGAGCTCTGCACCGGCGTCGAGCTCCGAGTCGACGAGCCTCCATTTGTCAAAGCAGTAAGTAGATGTTGCGTGAAAGCGCATGTTGCGAGAATAAGTTTTATGTGTTTTATACGAATATTGCAAGTGTTTTATCTGGACATTGTAAAAGCAGATCTGGATGTTGCATATGTTGCAATGGCTATACACGTACGTTGTAAGTGCATGTTCCAAATATTTCAGCTATTTTCAGACATATGTTGTAAGTGTATATTCCAAATGTTTGAGTTGTTTCAGACGTATATTGCAAGTGTTTTATCTGGATGTTGCAAAGCATATCTGAATGTTGTATATATTGCAATGACTATACAGATATGTTTCAAGCGTATACTACATATGTTGTAGTGGTAGGACCGATGTTGCAGAGAAGATTAAACATTAGGATGGGAGCGAAACGCGGCAGAGACCGAGTATGGCGGAGGATAGTACATGTGCAGGGGGGTGATGCCGGCGCAGCGTGCGAAGGGGTGTGGCGGGGGATAGGTGTGATGGGGATGAGGGCGTGGAGGAGAGGAGACGCCGCAGGGTGACGCGGGCGCGGGCGCAGTCAGACGGGGTGCGCAAGTGACAGGGTGCGGAGTAAACGGGACCCTGCGGGGTGCAGCGGGCCGCACTCTAGTTTCCATTTTGTGGGGACGGAACAGGGCCCATGCATGCGCTCGAATGCCTGACGTCAGGGCGCACTAGCAGCGCAACTATTTTAGGGCCTGTTTGGTTTGGGTGTAAAAGTTTAACAAACACTGTAGCACTTTCGTCTTATTTGACAAAAAGTTTCTAATCTTAGACTAATTAGGCTTAATAGATTCGTCTCGTAAATTACTCCTAATCTGTGCCGACATGCATGTAATTAGTCTACATTTAGTACTCCATGCATTTGCCGCAATATTGATGTGATGGGAGTTAAACTTTAACATGTCCAAACCAAACAGGGCCTTAGGCCCCATTTGGTTACACCATGTTAAAGTTTTACTCTCATCATATCAATGTTGCGGCAAATGCATAGAGTACTAAATGTAGACTAATTGCATGCATATCGACACAGATTAGGAGTAATTTACGAGACGAATCTATTAAGCCTAATTAGTCTAAAATTGAAAACTTTTTGTCAAATAAGACGAAAGTGCTACAATATTTGTTAAACTTTAACACCCAAGCTAAACAGGCCATTAATGTTACTGGGTCATGTTTCTTGTGTAAGACTGACTCCAACAGAGCTTCCCAAACCTAAAAATGAGTCTCGCACGCTTTGCCTATCAAATATCGGCTCCAACGGATGACCCAATCACACGACGCATTTTGCCTGCCAGCCCAAACGAAACGCAAAAAAACGTCGCCTCTCTCCTCGCTACGCAAATCTCCGAGCGGAGTCTGCTGCACCTTCTTCTCCACGCGCGACCTCCACCGGCAAGCACGCGAGCACGCACGCGCGCGACCTCCACCGGCAACCACCGGATCCCCCGCCGCGACCTCCACCGCAAGCACTTACGCGAGCATGCATGAGCCTCCGCCGGCAAGCACAAGCACGCGCAAGCACGCAGGAGCCTCCGCCGGCAAGCACGAGGATGCATGCCTTCACGAGCATGCAGGAGCACGCAACCTCCGCCGGCTAGCACGACCACGCCGGCAAGCGCTAGCAGCAGACGAGCAACGGCGGGCAAGCACAACACACCGGCCTTCACGCGCATGCCGGCAAGCACGGCCTCCGCCGGCCTTCTTCTCCAGCTCGCAGGAGCCCAAATCGAGCCTCCCGGCGCCCGAATCGAGCTTCACATCTCCGAATTGACTTTCCCTACCTCCGAATCGAGCATCCCCGTCCCCAAATCGAGCTCGTCGTGCGGCCTGCCGCCACCTTCCTCCTCTGGCTTCACCGCACGTTCCTGCGCCCGAGCAGGGGCTTGGACGGGCGGTACGAGACGTGGGGGTGGTGGAGGCTCCCACAGGCCGGGCATCCTCGGCCGTGCGGTCGTCCTCCGCTTCGGGATGGGCTCTGCATTTGCGTCGCTGTTGGAGAATTTTTTTTATTTTTAAGCCTAAATTTAAAACATATTTTAAATTTAACCTGGATTTGAAAGTTTTTTTAAAACTAGCCCGTTTGACCCCGCCACCATGCATGGCGGGGCAATTGCACTGAACCCCGCCATGTATGGTGGCGGGGTGCAGGGGCCACGTGGCACCCTGCAGGCCAGCGTGGAAAGGTGTACCCCGCCATGCATGGTGGCGGGGTACTCCTAACCCGCCACCGATCATGGCGGCCCGCCATGATGCCACGGTTGCGTACTGCCTCAGGCGCCACGGTGGTCTCGCCGAGGTCAGTGGTAGTCTGCAGAAGAACCAGTGTCCCTAGCTGACAAACAGCAGAAGACAATGCTATAGAATACGATGTGACCGGCTCATGGTGGCCTGGGAGGGAGGAAAAGGAGGAAAGGTGCCGCATGCACAGTCTTTTTAGGGGCTGTTTAGTTGGCAAAATTTTTGGCGAAACGCTACTGTAGCAGTTTCATTGTTATTTGGTAAATATTGTCCAATCATGGTCTAATTAGGCTTAAAAGATTTGTCTCGTCCATTTCGTCTAAACTGTATAATTAGTTTTATTTTTTATCTATATTTAATGCTTCATGCATGTGTTCAAAGATTCGATATGACGGGGAATCCGAAAATTTTGGCAAAATTTTTGGCATCTAAACGGTGCCTTACTGCACAAGACTAGTCTTTTTGCTCTGCAAGACCAGAACGACAGGACATGCAGATGATGGCCTTTCCTGGGTAATGCACTTTGTGACACTGTGATGTGCAGAAGAAAGGGAAGCCATCGGATGACTATCAGATTAACTGCAACTAATAATGTTAATTTTCAGCAAGTACATCTTGTACTAACTTGCAATACATACAACCATCAAACATGCAGCAGGGACCCCTCTAAGACTATTATCCAATAGTTTTACCAGTAGCTAGCTAGTTTTAGGGAGGTTAAAAAAGTGCTATATATATACTCTATACATGCACGGACGAGATGGGCAAATGTTTCATAGGCCTTGTTCACTTCCCATCGCAACCCAAAATATTTCCTCTTCCACCCATCACATCAAATCTTTCGACGCATGCATAGAGCATTAAATGTAGGTAAAAAAGATAACTAATTGCATAGTTTGTCTGTAAATGTCGGGACGAATCTTTTGAGCCTAGTTAGTCCATGATTAGACAAATTTTGCCAAATAACAACGAAAGATGCTACAGTAACTTTTCACCTACTTTTCGCGAAGTGAACACACCCATAGTCACATGTACTTCAACTGTTATATTGTCCTCTAGAGACTTGGAGAGGCATGTGGCATAGTAGAAATAGGACATGTTCTTTTGTACGTAGCTTCCTAGGGGCTGTTTAGTTGGCAAATTTTATGGCGAAACGCTACTGTAGCAGTTTCGTTGTTATTTGGCAAATATTGTCCAATCATAGTTTAATTAGGCTTAAAGATTTGTCTCGTCCATTTCGTCTAAATTGTATAATTAGTTTTATTTTTTATCTATATTTAATGCTTCATGCATGCGTTCAAAGATTCGATGTGACGGAGAATCTGAAAAATCTGGCAAAATTTTTGGCATCTAAACGGTGCCCTAAGGGCACGCCCAGCGCAAGCACACAGAGACATTAGCCTCAGACTCCACGTGGCCCTGTTTACTTCCCATGCAAACCCAAAATATCTCCTCTTCCACCTATCACATCGAATTTTTAAACGCATGCATGGAGCATTAAATGTAGGTAAAAAATAATTAATTGTATAGTTTGTCTGTAAAGTTCGAGACGAATCTTTTGAGTCTAATTAATCCATGATTGGACAAATTTTATCAAATAACAACGAAAAGTGCTACAGTAACTTTTCACCCAATTTTCCTCAACTAAACACAGCAACATTCTGTCGTTCTGGTCTTGCAGAGAAAAATACTATCTTGTGCAGTAAAAAGACTGTGCATGTGGCACCTTTCCTCTTTTTTCTCCCTCCCAGGCCACCATGAGCCGGTCACATCGCATTCTTTAGCATTGTCTTCTGCTGTTTGTCAGCTAGAGACACTGGTTCTTCTGCAGACTACCACTGACCTCGGCGAGACCACAGTGGCGCCTGGGGCAGTATGCAACCGTGGCATCATGGCGGGTTGTACCCCGCCATGATCGGTGGCGGGTTAGGGGTACCCCGCCACCATGCATGGCGGGGTACACCTTTTCACGCTGGCCTGCAGGGTGCCACGTGGCCCCTGCACCCCGCCACCATGCATGGCGGGGTTCAGTGCAATTGCCCCGCCATGCATGGTGGTGGGGCCAAACGGGCTACTTTTAAAAAAAACTTTCAAATCCGGGTCAAATTTAAAATATGTTTCAAATTTGGGCTAAAAATAAAAAAATCCTGTTGGAGAGGGCTGAGTTATGGGTGCGTTATCTTTTTTTTTGTGCATAACCCAAAATCTAGAATGGGTGTCGTATTTAGGTCTCCCTCGCTGAAGACAGTATAAGACGATGGGTTCGAAACATGTCCAACAAGCCGTCCTGAAAACAACCTATGAATAATAAGGTAGTAACCTTTAAAAAAAGTCAAATTATTTCGAATCAGCAAATAGACCAAAAAAATTGTGCTTACTCGTACACAAACTTGAGAGCGCAAGTTATGACCTGCTTGTTGAAGCTAAGGACCCAAAAAAAAAGAAGAAAGGGTTATCGGTGGATGTAAACCGAAAGCAATAAATCTGAATACCCTTCCAAACAAAGTGCGCTACATGGCAATAAAAAATATATTAAATAGCCTTTTATTAGAAAAAAACAACAATTCTCATTGTCTCCCTAATTATGCTTTACAAGGTTATCTTCAGTTAAATTTGCGCCCTTCATATCTATTCTATACTATAAAAGAGCGAAGGAATTGAAAATAGCCTCTCACCCTGATATTTCCTACCCTCCTAAACTTGTGTCCCTTAGATCACATATCCAACGCATCTAATCCCCTGTCCTAATCTGACAAACGGGCCCGGCCGGAAAACTTTTTATTCTTTACGCGTGTTTATACATACGATTCCTCGGATCGCTATTTTTCCCCACATAAAAAAATACCCACCCTCCTATACCCATATCATCAGCCTCTCCCAGGAACGTCGGTCTCCTCTCTTGTTTTTTTACAAAAAAAAATAACACATCTGCCTATACCCATGCCCACCCCACGCCCCAGCCCTTATCTTCCCGTGTTGATTACCCACATGCATAGGAGATTCCTATATATTCTATTCAGTCTAAAAAAACATCCTCCCCTCCCGATGGTTCCCGTCTATTATATTCGTCACCCTCGCGGGCGGCGGAAGCTCCCATGAACTGCTACACGACCTGGCCGTCGGTGATGGCGTGGTGCACCGAGAGGTCGAGTGCGAAGCCTGCACGTAGAGCACAGGCGTCCGGAGGACCTTGGTGGGGAGCTTTGGCACTAAGGCAAAGGAACGCCGGGATGTCATGCGCCTTGTTGCCCGTGAGCCAGTGGACGTCCATCGTCTCCATACACTGGCACCATATATAGGTTGTCACCTCCGCCTCGACAAAGGCCTGACCGGGACCGTCGGCACATTGCACGACCACGTCTCCGGTCTCAACGACGTACACAGCTTCCCTGGCAGGTACAGGTACACCACCAGCATGGAGACGCTGGAGCACCCCGCGTGCTGTTGCATACGCATCGTGGCAAGTACGTATTAAACGATGGCGGTAGTAAATTTGCTCAGCTTTTTGTTCTTCTCGGCCCATGTATAGATCGACTTAAATAGATGCCTGGCCCATGTATAGATCGACTCAAATAGATACCTTGGTTATACATGACAGCCAACAATATTAGTCGTTTAGAACAAATCATAATTCCTATGTTGTTGTTTGTATCATAGGTACATTATTTAAAATTTTACTTACCGACTAACTATCCAAATGCCATCTGAATTATCAAAAAAATGTTAGATTAAAAAAATACAAAAATAAAAAGGATAATAAAATAATAACAATTTAAGCTAAAAATAAAAAATTAACACGATATCTTCTACGCACGTGCGTGCCGCACGTGCATGTTGACTAGTATATATAAAGAACAAATGAAGATATTTAGTTTTCCTGAGTTTCCGATGGTGTATTTGGATGCCTAAATATTTTTGAAACAAATATTGGGATGCCTAAATATCTAAACGGGGATTGACCCATACCATAACCAAAGATTTGTGAGTACTAGTCCATGAAGTTTTTGGCCTTCCCATAGCAAAATAATTTGCTCTTGTGGAAAATGATTTTTTAAGTTTGAAAGTTGTTTAAAGGCACACAAGAGAATTTTTATATTTTTTAATTAACCCATCAATTTTGGATCCAATTCAGGATTTTTCTTGGGAAGTTTGAGGAAGAAATTGGAATGGAATAATATCGATTCATATAGAGGAAAAGGTACCCTGCAGTTCCTCTGAATGTAGTCAAAACTCTGCTAAAATCCCTTCCAACAAATGCTGCCATCCCAAAGTCTGCGATTTTAGGAACAAATGACGCGTCGAGAAGTATATTTTCTGGCTTAATATCACAGTGTATGATGCATTCTCGGCAACTCTGATGCAAGTAGGACAATCCTCTAGCAACTCCTATGGCTATTTGATACCTGGTGTTCCAGTTAATGCCAGCAGCATTGCTCTGAAATAGATGAGCATCAAGAGATCCATTTGACATGTGTTCATACACAAGTAGCCTCTTATCACCTTCGCAACAGAAACCAATCAATCTGACTAGGTTGATATGTTGGATCAGTCCAAGTGAGCTCACCTCAGCCCTGAATTGCTTCTCTCCCTGACGGGCACCATCAAGCCTTTTCACTGCTATAGTTGTTGAGCCACTCAGCACTCCCTTAAATACGCAACCGAAACCACCTGCTCCAAGCTTTTCTGAGAAATTTTTAGTAGCATGGCTTAAATCAGTGTATCTAAAGGCTATAACTCCACCTTGGCTGTCATACAATGGTGTACCACACCATTTGGATTTTTTTCTGAGAAATTTATAGACTTTTTAGGATACTTTTTACTTTAATTTGTTCATGTTCTCATTTTAAAATATTAAATAATGTTGATTCTTTGTAATTTTGAAACAATTTTATTTTAACTTTAAAAATTCTTCAAATTAATTTTATTTAGAGATAAAATTACACCTTTTAATAGAAAAATACAAATTTTATGATTTTGCTATCTTTTTATTAACGTCCATAAATTAATTTTATGAAATGATGAACCACCTATAAAATTTTGAATTAAATTAGACAAGGTTGTGCCGCACTCTTTTCTCATGCTAGGCTTTTAATTATGTGATGCCATATAATGCAGATAATGACAAGCCATTGGATGTACAATGCCGATCGCCGCTCCAACGAGTTCATTGAAGGCGTGCGAGAATTCGGCAGAGTGGCAGAGGAAAACAAGCGGGATGGTTTTATGTGCTGCCCATGTGTCGTGTGTATGAATTTGAAAGAATTTTGTAGCTCAAGAAGTATTCACTTGCACTTGTTCAAGTCGGGTTTTATGCCAAACTACATTTGTTGGACCAAGCACGGAGAGACCGGGGTTATGATGGAAGAAGGTGAAGAAGAACAAGCGGACCCTGACGATGTTTTTGCTCAATACTGTGACTTCGCGATGGAGGAAGTTGAAGAAGAGGATGATGCAGAAAACGGTATCGCTGAAGATGACGATGCTCTTGGTGATGTCTTTCGTGACGCACAGAGAGATTGTGAAAGTGAAAAGGAGAAGGCTAAGTTTGACCAAATGCTATAGGATCACAAGAAGTTACTCTACCCGTCGATCGAAGATGGGCAGAAAAAGCTAGGCACGACACTGGAGTTGTTACAGTGGAAGGCAGAGAATGGTACATCTGACAAGGCATTTGGGAAATTACTGAAGATCCAAAAAAAGACGCTTCCGAAGCCTAATGAATTTTCCACCACTACATATGAAGCAAAAAAGATCATCTGCCCTTTAGAATTACAAATCGAGAAGATACATGCATGTCCTAATGATTGCATCATGTACCGTGGCGTTCACGAGAATTTAGATGAATGCCATGTTTGCCATGCGTCACGGTACAAGATCTTGCGAGATGATCCTGGCGATGTTGAGGATGAAGAACGTCCGAAGAAGAGAATCCCTGCCAAGGTTATGTGGTATGCTCCAATAATTCCACGTCTAAAACGACTGTTCAGAAACAAGGAGCTCGCAAAGTTGTTGCGATGGTACAAATAAGACCGTAAGGTGGACAACATGTTGAGACACCCTGCAGATGGGTCCCAGTGGAGAGAAATAGATAGAGAATTCCCAGACTTTACAGATGACGCAAGAAACTTAAGGTTCGCATTGAGTACGGATGAATTTAATCCTTTTGGGGACCAGAGCTCTAGTCATAGCACTTGGCCCGTTACTCTATGTATCTACAACCTTACTCCATGGTTATGCATGAAGCGGAAGTTCATTATGATGCCAGTGCTTATCCAAGGCCCGAAACAACCTGGCAATGACATCGATGTCTACCTAAGGCCATTAGTTGAGGAACTCCAGCTGCTATGGAGCAAACCAGGTGTGCGTGTGTGGGATGAGTACAAACAGGAAGAATTCGACCTGCAAGCATTGTTGTGCGTGACAATCAATGATTGACCAGCTCTAAGTAATCTTTCAGGACAGACAAATAAGGGATATAATGCATGCACCCATTGTTTTGGTGACCTTGAGGCTGTCTATTTTAAAAAATGTTGAAAGATCATGTACCTTGGCTATCGTCGATTTCTTGCTAAAAACCACCAGTATAGAAAGAAAGACAAACATTTTAAAGGTACGGCAGAACACCGGTCCAAACCAGGCAACCGAGATGGGGCAGAGGTATTCAAGATGGTTAAGGATTTGAAAGTAGTGTTTAGAAAGGGACAAGGCAGTGAACATATTCCAAAAGACGCTTCGGGGCGCGCCCCAATGTGGAAAAAGAAGTCAATATTTTGGGACCTACCATATTGGAAAGACCTTGAGGTCCGCCACTCGATCGACGTGATGCACCCTGACAAAGAATCTTTGTGTCAATATTCTAGGGTTTATGGGTGTGTTTGGAAAGCCTAAGGATACCCTTGAGGCACGAGAGGACTTGAAGCGCATGAAAGAACGAGACAACCTGCATCCAGAGAAGACAGATGATGGACGTCATTACTTAAGACCTGCTAGCTACACTCTTAGCGATGAGAAGGAAAGCATGTTTGAGTGCCTAAGCAGCATCAAAGTCCCATCTGGGTTCTCCTCCAATATAAAGCGTATAATAAATGTGCCGGAGAAGAAATTTATCAACTTAAAATCGCACGACTGCCACGTGATTATGACGCAACTGCTTCCGGTTGCCTTAAGAGGAATTCTACCTCCATATGTACGTCTGACCACCGTGAAGCTGTGTGCATTCCTCAATGCAATTTCTCAGAAGGCAATCAATCCTTTTGATCTAGCTACTCTACAGAATGATGTGGTTCAATGTCTTGTCAGCTTTGAGTTGGTGTTTCCTCCATCCTTCTTTGATATCATGACACATCTCCTAGTTCATCTGGTCAAAGAGATTAATATCCTGGGTCCTGTGTTCCTACACAACATGTTTCCCTTAGAGAGATTTATGGGTGTACTAAAAATATGTTCACCAGCGGGGTCGGCCAGAAGGAAGCATTGCCAAGGGATACGGGACATAGGAGGTCATTGAGTTCTGTGTGGACTTCATTCCTGACCTTGACCCGATTGGTCTTTCTGAATCACGGTATGAGGGGAGACTTGGTGGAAATGGTACACTAGGAAAGAAAGCATATATCAGCCAGGGTGATAATTCTTTCAATAAAGCGCACTACATAATTCTTCGAAACTCCACTGTGGTGGAACCGTATATTGAGAAACACATGAATTTTGTACGATCCGAGAATCCTGGGAAGAATGAGGCTTGGATTACGCGTCATCACATGGAGACATTCGGTGATTGGTTGCACAAAAAATATCAGGGTGATAAAACTATTGGAGATGAACTGTATTTATTGGCTAGGCAACCAGCGTGGCACGTCCTCACGTACAAAGGTACGAGATAAATGGAAATACATTTTACACCGTATCCCAAGATAAAAAGAGTACCAACCAAAACAGTGGTGTTCACGTGGATGCTACGGAACCGAATGGGAACATAAACACATATTATGGTCGCATAGAGGAGATTTGGGAACTAGACTATGCACATAATTTTAAAGTCCCTCTATTCCAATGCCAATGGGTGAAGATGAACGGAGGGGTATCAGTCGATAAGGAGTACGAAATGACAATAGTGGACCTCAACAATATTGGGTATAGAAATGATCCATTTGTCCTTACTGCTGATGTGAATCAGGTGTTCTATGTGAAAGACATGTCTACAAAACCCAAGAGAGGAAAACACGATGAGAAAAAAAACCAACGAGCCAAAGCGCAACATAGTTCTTACAGGGAAAAGAAACATCGTAGGAATTGAAGACAAGTCAGACGTGTCAAAGGATTATGAAAAGGATGAACGAATCCCACCATTCTGTGTGGCCAGAGACCCAAGCATCCTACTCGCTGCTGAGGACACTGGTTACGGAATGATCATAACCAAGGGCATTACGTCAAGAAAAAGTTTACCACTGTGCCCGCTTGATATAGGTAGTGAAGTCAAATTAATAATGTGTATTTGACATCTTGTGTAATATAATTGTAACATTATGTGTTGAAAATTCAAATTTGAGTGGTTCAAACTTTGCTATATGTGGGAATTGTGGATTCTCAACTACACTTTGCCAACACTTTGTCAAATGCAAAAATGGTCTATGTATGAAATGTAGATCTTGATGAGTGGAACAATATTGGTATTCAAGACTTTTCCAGTCGAGACCATCCAAGGTTCCGAAAACCGGCGTTTGGCTATGAATTCTTTCAAAATTCAAAATTGAGTGGTTCAAACTTTTACAAATGAAAAGTTGACCATTAGACCAAATGTAGGTCTTGATGAGTGGAACAAACTTTGTATTCATTAGTTTTCCATTCGAGACCATCCAGGGTTCGGTCAAAGTGTGTGTTTCTAAAAACCAATGTTTTGACTTTGGTCAAACTTGGTTAAATGACCTATTTGATGACTTCAAATGAAAAACTTTTGAATACCAAGTTGTTAGAGCTCATCAAGATCTACATTTCATATATGGACCATATTTTCATCTGGATAAATTTTAGCAAGTTCTAGGCACATGTTTTCAAAATCGAAGATGAGTTTTGGTCAGACTTGGTCAAATGACAGACTAAATGACTTGAAATGAAAAACTTTGGAATACCAAGTTGTTAGAGCTCATCAAGATCCAAACTTTTTATATAGACCATTTTTCCTATTTGAAAAAGTTTAAATATACAATACTCACCAAATCTTGAATCTCACACAAACTATATGAAACTATATGTGAGAATTATGGATTTTCAACTACACTTTGACAACACTTTGTCAAATGCAAAAATGTTCTATGTATGAAATATAGATCTTGATGAGTGGAACAAACTTTGTATTCATGAGTTTTCCAGTCGAGACCATCCAGGGTTCCGAAAACCGACGTTTGGCTATGAATTCTTTCAAAATTCAAAATTGAGTGGTTCAAACTTTTACAAATGAAAAGTTGACCATTAGACCAAATGTAGGTCTTGATGAGTGGAACAAACTTTGTTTTAATGAGTTTTCCATTCGAGACCATCCAGGGTTCGGTCAAAGTGTGTTTCTAAAAACCAATGTTTTGACTTTGGTCAAACTTGGTCAAATGACCTATTTGATGACTTCAAATGAAAAACTTTTAAATACCAAGTTGTTAAAGCTCATCAATATCTACATTTCATACATGGACCATATTTTTGTCTGAATAAATTTTAGCAAGTCCCAGGCACATGTTTTCAAAATCGAAGACGGGTTTTGGTCAGACTTGGTCAAATGACAGACTAAATGACTTGAAATGAAAACTTTTGGAATACCAAGTTGTTAGAGCTCATCAAGATCCAAACTTTTTATATAGACTATTTTTCCTATTTGAAAAAGTTTAAATAAACAATACTCACCAAATCTTGAATCTCACACAGACTATATGAAACTATATGTGGGAATTGTGGATTTTCAACTACACTTTGCCAACACTTTGTCAAATGTAAAAATGGTCTATGTATGAAATGTAGATCTTGATGAGTGGAACAAACTTTGTATTCATGACTTTTCCAGTCGAGACCATCCAGGGTTCCGAAAACCGACGTGTATCTCTGAAAATTTTAAATTTTCAAATTTAGACAATTAATGTCGCGCATTTGGATAATTATTATTGAAGAAACAAAAGTTTAACGTCCAAATGACCCAAAAACAAATTTTCTGTCAAAAGCCAACAATTTTATATATTTTAATTGCCCATTATATTTTTGCATTAACACAATATTCATTATAAATAACATTTATTTTGGATAATATGAAATATTTGGAAAAAAAATAGTATTTACAATTTATGTAATGCACAATAGAGTAAAACTAAACTAATGTGTATTTTTGAAAAAAATTATGATAAATATTTAATTTACTATGCATTTAGAAAGATAAAAGGAAAAAAAAGGTGAAAAATAAAATCCACCAAATTCTGGCGCCTAAATAGGCGCTAGAATTTGGTGGAGGGACCTTTAGTCCTGGGCCTGGCCACCGCCCGGGACTAAAGGGGCTATAGTCCCGGTTCTAGCCACGAACTGGGAATGGCTGGAACCAGGACTAAAGCCCCTTTAGTCCCGGGCGGTGGCCAGGCTCGGAACTAAAGGTCCCTGGCCTATAAAGCCCGGCCTTATTCCTCCTTCCCACCCGCGCGCAGACACACGAACCGCCGCCTCGATCTCGATCGCCCGAGCACCGCCGCGCGCCGCCCCGAGAACTGGCGTGCGCCGCCCCATTGCTGCTGCTTCCGGAGCCGAGCTGCTGCTTCCGACGCCGGCGCCCGCCTGCGGCATGTGTGTGTGTGTGTATATATATATATATTTGCATCGATTATTCACGAACGATATGTATATTTTGAAAGAATTTAAGTTAATATACATGTTGTGTCCATTTTGGAGGCCTCAACCTTAGCACTTAATTTTGCATGATAATTGTGTTGACGTTATCATTTTTAGCCCTTCTTCTCTCTTCCTCACTACCCGCATATATATATCTAGGAAAATTATTAAACCTGAAATTTGAATAGTTTTTCCATGAGTTAAAATTATCTATTTTAATTAATAAATACAACTTGTGATAGACTTACTTGTTATTAGATGTATTAAGTTAGTAGGAGTTGGTCAATACCGTTGCTGCATGATTACCTTGATCTATATTTATATCTAGATGATATCCCACTAATATGTGTAAGTCGATCTCTTATGCTTAGTAATGCCTAAACCCTAAATTGTAAACCCTAAACCTTAAACCCTAAACCCTGAACTGTAAACCCTAAACCCTAAATATTTTTGCAGAAATGGCCGACCCCAGAGAAGACGAACAAATATTGTTGAACATGATCCGCGGTAGCACTGAAGAAGGTCGTTATGACGATCGTGAAGGCAATGAGAACCCTAAGGGCATCGATGACGGTTCTCAGTACTTGGTCGACAAGAATGACCAAGACAATGTTAGCGAGGTATGTAATATATGAAGCCTCCTATGTTTATATACATGAAATTAAAAAAATTCCTTTATTAATTGTCTTGTTTCTGCCTACATAGCCCTTTGTCTCAACAACAACCACGGGGACCTGCAGAAAAGTACGAGGCCCGAAGAAGCCGATGGAGGGCCGGTTGGTTATCACAGATTTCGATGAGAGAACAGGCCAGCCACGTGGACCCCATGCAAGGGCCTTTGTCAACCACTTAGGGTACCTTGCCCGGGATAGGATCCCGATCAATGTTCGTGAATGGAAGAAAAATAAGCAACGTCCAGAAATCAGTTATGTCTTCGACCGTGACAAGGAACTAGTTTGGGGTGACGTGTTGCAACATTTCACGCTAGACACAAATGATGAACAGTTGAAGGAAAGAGTTCGGGATTGGTCTATGAAGAAGATGGCCACACAATTCTAATGCTATAAGAAGAATCTATATAATGACTATATCGAGAAGAACAAGACTCCAGATTTCAACTGTAAGCACTTTGTCAAGCTGCGGCCATTTTAGGACGAGTTTGTACAGTTCAATACATCGGAAGAGGGTGAGCAACGGGCGAGAAGGAACCAAGAGAATGCCCGACACAAGACCTACCACCATAGGATGGGATCAGGTGGCTACCCTATTGTCATTCCTAAGTGGGAAAAAGTCGAGCAAGAGCTAATTGACAGGGGTTGGTGCCAGAATCCCTCGACTGGCCTAAGCGCGCCAAGCACTGGTTTTTCACTCATGGAGGCCGCATGGACCTAGAGACCGGAAAGGTCATGTATGGGGAACGCATCCAAGCTGTAGCAGAAAGATTTCATCAAGCCTGTTCCGTCGCTCAAATTTGAGAGTGACAGCCGAACAGAGATAAAGATGAGCTGACATACGCCCTAGGGAACCCTGAGCACGGTGGACGGACGAGAGGCTATGGCTCCATGTCGTGGGAGCATGCCTTCCCTCAGGACAGAGAAACTTATAGAAACCGCCAGAGAAAGAAGGAAGAGGACAGGGAACGGCTACGCCAGTTGGAGGAGGCTGTTATGAAGACCAGTGAAGTGGCTCGTAAGGCACTAGAGCGGGAGGAAGCGCTTAAGGCCACTATGAATGAGCAAATCAGAAAGGCCATGAAGGAAGTTGTAAGTTCCCGCCTCTAGAGCTTGTTACAGCCGGCCGCCAACATCAGCCCCGGCTCAGCTCAGTTGAAAAGCAGTTGTGCTTCTACGGAGGTGCCTGTGAGGCAAGATGATGACGTAGGGATGCGCTTCCCGGTGGATGACGTCACTGCTCTGTTGACGTCCTATGAGCTGCATATTCCAGAGGGGAATGCCACAGTCAAGGTGGCTACCGGTGTTATATCTCCTATCGACCCCACCAAGACACCAAGGATCCACTCGGTCGCAATACTACCCGGATATGCTAGTGTCTCAGTGGATAGAGTGGTCAAAGGCCATGAAAATGTGCCTCTGGATATCGAAGGTGGTGATGGGGAGAAGACCCTAGCTGAAGCGGAGAAGACATTCATATGTTGGAAGAAATGGTACATCATTATTCCTGGGGCGCCACCACCACAACCGAACCCTAGGTGTGGATGATTGTGAATGCAATTGCTTTTCAATAATTATGTACTGTATCTAATTACGGTTCACTTATGTATATACCTTGTTCGTTTTTTTTTCAAATCTAGGACCTCCCTAAGTCCGTCTATCCATTCACCACATGACCACAATGCCGTGGGACACGACGACGATTTCATACAAGCAGACAAGGCTGCATCCCCACCGCTAGCCGTATCTCCTCCACGACATACTCCAACGCCGCCAGCGGCCCAATCTCTTCCACAACAGCAAGCTCCAACCGCGCCTCCGCCAATGCCGACAACGGCCGCCTCATCGGCACCGGCTGGTCCATCGAGGAACAAGAGGCCCGCTGGCTCACAGAGATCGGTCCCACCACCTCCGCCGAAGAAACAAGTTGTGGTCACGAAGATCCTAAAGATGACCAAGCTTCTATACGAGAAGACTGATGAAGAACTTAATGCTTCAGTCAAGACAAAAGTGAAAGCGTTCTTCGAAAAGAACAAAGCTGACGCACGAGCAAAGCAAGAGAAGCCATACCTAATGTATCCTCGTGTAAAGCTATGTCAAGTGGTGCAGGCTATGCAAGACAAGAAGCGTGCCACTAGTAAAAAACCAGCGTCGCCACTATCAGACTATGAGCGTACTATCACAAAGAAAATCAAGGAGGACAAAAGGAAACAGAAGGCGGCCGGGAAAGATGTTGCACAGCTCGGCCAACAAGCGCAGCAATCAGTGCCACCACTAGTGGTTGAGAATCAGTATGGTTCCAACATGAACTTGATGCAAATGTCGGTACCTGATGATGTGGACTTAGATAAACTCGCCAAGTGGATGAATGTGACTGGGCTTTCATTAGAATAACTTCTCGGTCGGGAGGAACTGACAACTGTTAAAGAGGCCGAAGTTGTTGATGAATGGCGGAGGAAGTACGTATATGGCAGGAGTCTATGCGACCCTGCAAAGGTAAAAAATTTTGGTACACAAATGTACAAGCTGCACGAGTACTACTTGAGATTCTATGCACAACATCAAAGTGAACAATATCTGGGCGTCCAAGTCAGAGACCGTCACTACTTCCGTGGAGATGACGTCATCTAGGTACAGCTTAGTGAAATACACTAGCTTCTCTATATGGATGCTCTTGACAAATCTCTCATAAGCTGCTACTGTCTGTAAGTTATTCTTCCTTTTAATCAATAATCCCACTCTAGCATATGTACGTATTCGTAATAACTATGCTCACGATGTGCAGACACATGATGAGAGAACTCAGATTAAAACAAGACGATCGAATTGGTTTTATCGATCCGTATGTCGTGTACAAGGACACAAAGACTAAAAATCCATTCAATCTGAAGATCAAGGAAATGGAGAAAAACCTCCGGAGATTCTTTTATAACCAAAGGCATAAGGAGTTGATACTCTTCCCTTACAATATGGGATAAAGTGTTGTACATGATATAACACAACACTTTACCCCATATTGTAAGGGAAGAGTATCAACACTTTACCCTATATATATATATATATATATATATATATATATATATATATATATATATATATATATATATATATATATATATATAAGTTGACTCTATAAACACATGCAGGGATCACTGGATACTCATTGAGATTAAGATCAAGGAACAAACTATAAATGTGTGGGACTCAATGAGAAACGAGCTGGCAATGTACCAAGACATGATAGACATGATCCAGAGGTAAGTTCTATCATTCGTTAATTATCGTTGCCTGCTCCTTTAATTTACTATGCTATACCTAATCAACGACCGACTTATTGAGCAGGGCTTGGGCTTGGCTACAACAAAGATATCGTACGGATCTGAAAGTGTCACTCCCCCCTCCTATTCTACATAAGTGGGTGTCCAGACAACCGTATGGAACCAATTTATGTGGATACTACGTTTGCGAGTACATACGGTGTAGCAAATTTACACCTGCTAAAGAGATGCTAAAAGTAAGTAACATGTGTATATAGTAAATTCATATCTTATTTATTTGTTGAAACTAAATAAATCTTATGTATATTAATATCTTTTCCTTTAATTAATGCAAATGGAAGGAGTGGGAATTGAAAGAACAAGTGTTCAAGCACACAATACTCGTCGCAATCTAGGAGACGATCGCAGGTTTCATCAACGATCATGTCATCCCAGAAGACGGCGAGTTCCACCACAACCCTAGGTTGAATTTGAAGAGTCCAAACAAGAACGAACACTTGTATGAGCTTTGAGTGGCGGACAAACATTTGTGTAACTCATTAACCGACGGCCGAACACTTGATTACTGGTATATTATTGTAAATGTAATGTGTATGTACGTATATGTATAGCTCTATAATATATATATATATATATATATAGTTTCATACTTTATTTGTGTGCAATAATAACGCTCTCGTATAGGTGCAACGTATACGGATAGTAGCAGCGAAGAATAAATTGGAAAACAATATAACTGAAAATCAAAATCAATAATAAATTGGAAAGAAAAAGGAAAAAGAAAAAAAGAACCTTTAGTCCCGGTTGGTAATACCAACCGGGACTAAAAGGTGTTGCGCCACGTCGATGCCTGGCAGCACCTTTAGTCCCGGGCCTGAGAACCGGGACTAATGGTGGGACATTTAGTCCCGAAACCTTAGTCCCGGCTCGCAGCCCGGGACTAGAGGTCCTTTTGGACCGGGACTACAACCCCGTTGTGCAGCGGTGTAACCAAAACATTTACAACACCCCTACCTATCCTTCAATCTGTTGATTATTCCTAAAAACCATATGAAAATTTCTAAGTAATACATTAATAGACAAGGGAAAAAATAACCATTTATATTACTTCATAGATAATAACCATTTATTCCATGAGTTTTGCTGGTTCTATGTGTTTTGCAGGCTATGCTCAAAATATACATGAAAAAGCATCAAGGGAGTATATGCAAAGATGGGCTTGAGGTGTCATTCAAATGGTCATTGCTACAAAAATCTCAGGTGGCAAATTTGACTCAACTAAGTCGAAGAGCTCGACAAGATTATCGAAATGGAGCCCGAACGAAAAAGTTACACCTTCTAGAGAATTACGACACGGGCTAAAATGAGGCCGACCCAAACCTGAGCTCAATGCCTCCCAAACATGGTCCAGAGGCTCCTCATAGTCATCATAAGACCCAAGGGAACTTAGGGGCATGCAAATGGAGCAAAGGGGGAGGTCGGTCGACCATGCCCAAGGTCGGTCTACTTTCGTACACATGCAGGGACACACTATGGATTGTTCCTACACATTGAGTTGAGATTGGTTCAATTTGAGAGACCGAATGGATGTCACATGGATTCATGAACCCATTCGACATAGGTAAATGACTTTGTACCCACCAAGCTAGAGGAGAACATCTTGGACGTGTACTTTACAATGGCGGTGGATGGTGGATTGAACGATGGGTATGTGAGGGTGTCAGGTGGGCCGACCTAAAATATTTGCCAAACAGGCTCAAGCGCCTCTAGGAGCTACCTACTGACCTAAGGAAGCAATATAGGTTGGAGTCATTTTGGTTCAAGGGTTCAGATGAGTTTAACTTAGATTGGATAGCCCGCCAAAAGGAAATATTATTTAGATCTAGAATCAAGAGGAGAATCTCCACTCTCTCAAGGCACATCCAAACTATGAATAGGACTCCTCACATTGGCAAAGGTGGATAATTTAATACAACTTTAGAGGTTATTTCAAATTATCTTTATACTGGTTGAGGTGGGTAATTCAGATTCAATGGGGGGCTACTTTATATATTTTTTTCATAATAAATGTGAGAGGTGAGTTATTTTATAGAAAAATAAAATAGATAATCCAATGGTTATTATTGATGATGAGGATTAGAGTATACCAAATTTAAAGATATGATATTTTTAATTATTATGAGAATTTTTAGAATTGATGTTTTCTCTAGCGCGTCTCGTGAGGATTAACGTGAAGTCTGTGCTCGAAGCTTCTAAACTAGTAATATTAAGGTGAACAATAAACCATTTGGTAATTTTTTATCTGATGTCCCCTAGCATTTGAATTTAACTTCAATTTGGATCCTTATTTGTTCAATTAGTTTAGAGCTATGCATAAACGGTAAAACACACGCGAACCACACAAGCTATAGCCTATAGCTGGCGTTGTTTACCCAATTTGGGCTGTATTATGCGTATGTGGTTCACAGGAATTCGCATGATCCAACGTCAAAACATGATTTTTTTTTGCGACTATGAGATTTTACAATTCATGCATTGTTAGTATTATACTCTTTTTTATATATTCTTCAATCTCGGAGACGCCAAGATGGCAAGATAAAGTTTTCGAAGGGAGGTAACACACTGACTCACTCTGGGCGTTCGGGTAACCCGCAAAGTTCGGGTCGGGTAGTTCGGGTTTTTAAAAGTTCTGGTAATGAGAATTGTTACCCGATAATAGCCTCAAAAAACCACTACCCGCAGGTTCGGGTACCCGCAAATTCGGGTTCGGGTATACCCAATATACTCGAAATATATAAAACCATAGCAAAAGTGATAACATCATAGAATTTTACACAGAATAGATGATAACTCATTAACATAACAGATAAACGACGCATTCAAGTTTTTAACCGCAGGTGCAAACCACGATACAGGTACTGAGGTACTGACTACTTTATTACTACTGACAAGATACAAGAGCAAAGTTCAAGCCTGCTGCCTGCCATCACAACAGTGCTTGTGCTTCACGTGAGAACTCGGAGTCTCGGGGAGTCAAGGAGACGAAGACGGAAGTAAAGAGGTGAGTTAATTGGGAAGCAAAGCCGAGGAGGGCCACAGGAAATTTGACTAGTTTGCTACTACACTTAATCGCTGGCAGCCTGATACGTATTCCTATTCGGGTTTTTCGGGTACCGGGTGTAACTACCCGAATTACCCGATATAAATTCGGGTAATAAGATTTACTATCCGAACAAGAGATCGGGTAGTGCGGGTTCGGGTACTTCGGATCCGGATCCGGGTATTTCGGGTTCGGGGTTCGGGTATCGGGTTTTGTGCCCAAAGTGAACACTGACCAATAGTTCCATTTGCCAGATCAGAACGGACAAAAGACACCAATCATTATGAGCCTTGGCCCTTGGGCCATGCCAGAATGGACAGCCCATCAAAATAGCAACAGACGAAGCGGTGCCTCTACCTCTCGTGTCATGTCCCTCGTTCCGTTCCGAACAGAGTAAACACACGATCAAACTGCTGCAAAAATAATAATAATAATAATAATAATAATAATAATAATAATAATAATAATAATAATAATAATAATAATAATAATAATAATAATAATAAACACGATCAAACACGGGAATTCAGAAATGATGATATGGTTCCAGGACAGGAAGACATGATGCATGCTAGCCAGAATGTCAGATAAGCAACGGCAGGTGCAGCCCGAGATCTCGCATTCTTGCCCGAGGTTTGGTTCAGGGTCACGCGTCGAACGCCACCGGCAAAAGCATGGAAAGGAACGCGAGACACAAGCAGGCGCCCATTCCTCATCCCGTGAGCTGTCGCATGTGCCGTGCTTCCAAAGAACCGCAACTCAGCACGCCACGGCTCTGCCGTCCGCCGCGAGGCAACTCGCCTAACAACGCAACAAACTGGTTCCAGCGAATCACAGAAACTTACACTTGCAGTGAAAGCGTTACAGATTTACACCCACTGTCCCGTGATAGCATACATGACACATGTACTGGGATGAAGTAGCCGGAAAGAAACCTACTAGCAAGGTTCTTTAGATGACACATCCATTAAGATGAACTGAGCGAGCCATGGACAGTATATCAACAGTCAATTAGCTCTCTTTGAATTGCACAGCAAGCATTGGTCAACAATTTTCATGAAAGAATAAACGATTGCAGCTACATAAAACTATACTCGGTCAAACTTAGATACATCACGCGCAAGTCAGCAACTTTGGTCATATAATTCGGCCAGACTTTACAAATGCAGCAATGAAAACATCAAAAGAAAAAGAACAAAAGGAGAAAGGGAATTCCCTCACGAGGCTCCGCTGTACCCTGAGCTGTAGCCGCTGTAGCCACCTTTCTTCATGGCACCCGACTCTATCTCCTGCGTCTGGTGGCCCTCGCTGCTTGACGCAGACGGTATCTGGCCGTATTCGCTGGTTGGCGCGCTGTATTGGCTGCTGGTGTAGTTGTTGTTAAATGCCATCTTCCTAAACTTCTGCATGTCCTCGTTGTACTGGCCAGAGTCATAATCAGAGCTGCTGTATGACCCAAAGAAGCGGCTATGACCAGGCCGAACACCTTCATTAAGGTCCTCCAAAGACACATCGCCTTCCAAAGCCCGAACGACCTGAACAATCAGGTGCGAAGCTAATTAATCCTCCAAGTGAATACATAAAAATCTGAGCGGCATTGTGTAATGCAGTTTTATGGATCCCAATGTGGCATGTTTACAGCATTGAAACTAAAGTGACCAAAGTTTCAACTCAGAAGTCAGAAGGTTACCATTTCGTCAGCTCAATACTTCTTGTGGTATAGAAATCATGTGATGTATACAACAGATTCAGAAAAATAGCACTTAATAGTGCCCTAAGGGATGTTAGTGCAGTTTAGGCATGTTTGCTAGGGCACTGCAAAAGCTGCTTATAAATTACCTGACTCATACGCGGCCGACGGCGTGCAGAATGGCGTACACATGCAGCCGCACAGGCTATCATTCTTGCCATCTCATTAGGATTGAAGTCCTTTCCCAGCCGAGGATCCACCAAAGCATCATATTCACCATCCTCAAGTGCTCGCATCAGTAATGGCCTTGCCTGCAGATGATACAGTGATGTTACTCACAGGAAGGTTACAACAGTCCGAAAAACAACAAAGGATAAGACTTTCCAGGTTAAGCATGTTCACGTGGCAGGTAGAGACAGATACTTTCTCAAGGTAGTACATGACTACACGTCCATAACATTTATTAACAAGAATACAACCAATTTTGTAATTAGTAAGCATGCAAATGGAAGTACATATGTGCTTATAGAGTAGTACCTAAATTTCATGTTGATAAATCATTGGCAATGATCAATGCTAAAGGTGAGAAGTTAGGAAGCATTATGAAAACATCAAAGCAAGAAAAGATGTTCAAAATAATTACCCAGTCAACCAAGCTGTCATCCATATATGTTTGGGTTGTGTCAACTGGTCGCCGCCCAGTAATAAGCTCAAGAAGCATGACTCCGAAAGAAAATACATCGGATTTTTCTGTTAGCTTGCCAGAAGATGCATACTCAGGTGCCAGATACCTAAAGCCAGGAAGATGTGTATTAGCAAGCCATAATTATTACTAGCATAGCAAGTTGAATGTTGGAGTAACTCTCCTAATAGCTGAGAATATGATGCAAATGACAAGGTCACAAAAACTTATAGGATATTGTATCATTAAGAAAACTAATCATATTTCAGTCTAATCTGAACTGCGTCAGTATTAGGTAATGGCATCCACATGCTTAAAATTTCAGCCAAATAGGTATGCAGCGTGTCTACAATAGCTAACATCATTCTTGAACTACAAAGTAGCATTTACACATACCCGAAGGTGCCCATTACTCTTGTCGAAACATGGGTGTTGTTATCAGTAGTGAACTTTGCAAGTCCAAAATCAGCAACCTGTAGAGAGATGCTTGTTAGTTAAAATGATGTTAAAAAAAAATTAAAGAGTGCTCTGGACATTTAAGCAAGAAGGCTGTATAATTTCTCATTGGATGTGATTATAGACAAAATTTCACTAACGTGACCAAATTCCAAGCAAGCAAAACTTTATGGCTACCAAAATAGATTAGATAGCAGAAACCACATTACAACAGCATTCAAACCAGATATAATTTGTGGACTGCCAAAATGTCCTAACGTAATATAACTTCGTCAAGATGGTAAATGTAAAATAAGCACTGTGTAAGAAAAACATTTTCAGTTTTAACAGAAACAGTCAGCTGTAAACTCTAGAAAAGAAAAGGAAAACTCAGAGCATACCTTAGCTTCAAATTTGAAGTCAAGAAGAATGTTAGATGCCTTTATGTCACGGTGGATGATCTTCGGATGGCCTGCTCATAAGAAAGACATTATATAAGGTCCTTCTAAAGTTCAATATTTACTAGGAGATATAATTGTAATAAAATTATGTATGTAAACTCACAGTCTTCATGAAGATAGGCCAAACCCTTGGCAGCACCCAGAGCGATCTTTAATCTAGTGGGCCACTCCATTGTTGGTCGATCTTTCGCTGCAGAAGAGAACATGAAACAAATGGAATTAGTAATCAACTGGTATCATGCATGCCTCAATCAAATTTTAGGACACGCAATAAATCCATGGGTTGCCCTAGAGTAGAAGGGAATTTTGTTTGTGCAAGCAAGGCACTTGGTTGTGCACTGCCAGCTCGAACATGAAAAGAGCAAAGAAAATTTGCCAAATGGATCAGCACTTGAGTACCATTTCTTTTTTTGGACGTTAAGGCTAGCAAGTGGCTGAGGACTTACCTCTAAGGAATGTCTAACAAGCAATTTATTTTCCTGCTGAAGAGAAGGTAGGGGAGCTTCTATTTAGCTCAAGTTTCACAGGCTACAGAATTTCCTCCAACCGAACAATCCTACTGATTAGGCTGCCAAATTTACTTAATTATACTCGAATGCAAATTTGTTATTGTAATCTTGAATAGCACACATGAATACCATATTACTTCAATGGGAAAATAAAAGAATCAGAAAGTTCAGTTGAATAGCTAAGCTATTCAAGTTCTAGTGGATAGTGAACAGCTATTGCCTCCAGCTGTAACACATTCTAGATGGCTAATCAAACATGGTGACATGGTCTCAAAGAGAAACCAAGTAGAAAATTCAAACATGTGGCTTGCAGAATCACACATAATGAAGAGAAAAAAATACTTTTGGGGGGTTTTGGGGTGAGGGGACATACCATGTAAGTGGAATTCCAATGTGTTGTTGGGGACAAACTCGTAGACCAGCAACCTCTTGCCTCCAGAAATGCAATAGCCAACCAAAGACACAAGATGTTTGTGATGTACTCGGCTGATAATCTCAACCTCAGCCTGGAACTCACGCTCTCCCTGGCCACTTCCAAGTTTCAATTGTTTTACAGCAATCTCTTTTCCATTAGGCAGCAATCCTCTGTGAACATACCCAAAACCACCTTGTCCAAGGAGATTAGCATCAGAGAATCCATCAGTTGCCCTCAACAACTCTTCGTAGGTGAATGTGCTCTTCGAGGAGAAACCGAGAGCAGCACCAGGGGATGGTGGAGGTAGGATCTCGCCACCAGAGTAGTTAGAACCAGATCCACCACTACTATTTAGCATCGCTGGTGGTGGCGGTGGCGGCGGCTGTGGAGGACGATTGGCATATGCTGGCGGAGGCGAAGGGTGCATCTTGACCACATGTTCAGGGGGAGGAGGAGGAGGTGCATTTTGCTGCCAACTCTGGTATGTTCCACCATATGGATCCTCTGCGGTAAAGATAGAACATCATGTGAGGAAAGGTTTGTCTTTGTTTTGAAACTGCTTACAGAGAGCAACATATGCTTGAAACAGAATTTATAAGAAAAGGCATACAAATTAGTTCTCTTCCAAACAAAACGGACAGACAATAGCCAAAAATAAATATAATACAGCATTTGATTTAGACAGCAGGCATAACACCTATGAAGAGTACCAGGTAATGTATTTTTGAACTTAAGAGAAGTACACCTTGAAAAGTAAAGACCTAACCATCACGATTAAGGATTAATGAGTACAAAGCATGCAGGTCCAAGTTCCTTGAAATTGAAAGTAGCATCTAGTATAATTTACTGAAATTAACACTTTTTAACCACTATGCACATGTCAACAACCTAACACCCATGTTAATGCCGCGACCTAAGATCCACCGCCAGCCGAATTAGCAGGAAGACAGGAATTCAAAACCGAAAGCAACGTGACTAGTACCTAGTCACGCCACCCACAGGCTAGATCTGGATCTAGACAGCGACAGACAGGCAGGCAGGCAGGCACGGGAGCTGTAAGAGAGATCTAACTCACCCTTGTACGGGGGCGGAGGCGGCGGGTATCCGTAGTGCTGAGGCGGCGGCTGCGCTCGGCGGCGCTTCTTACGGAGGCAGCAAAGGCAGATGAAGCTAGCGAGCAGCAGCAGCACGAGGCCGCCGACGGCCACGCCCACCACGAGCGACGTGGAAGGTCCAGAGCTGCCGTTGCTGCCGCCGCCGCCGCCTCCCGGCGAGTGCGACTTGGGCGGCGAGTGGGAGGACGGCGGGGAACGGTCACCCCCTCCGCCGGACGACGGCGTCGACGGCGGGGACCTGCTCCCTCCACCGGACGACGGCGGCGACGGGGTGTCCGATGGCGGCGACGGGTTGGCGGGCGGCGTCCCCGGGGAGGAGGGCGAGGGCGCGGAGGGAGTCGCCGGGGTGGAGGACGACGGCGCGGGCGGGGACGCGGCCGGGGTCGCGGGGGCCGGGACGGAGGGGGTCGACGACGACGGCGGCGGCGCGGCGGGGGCCGGCGGGGACGGCGTGGGCGGCGTGGGCGTGGGCGTGGGCGGGGTGGGCGCCGCCGGCGGCGGCGCGGACGGGGTCGCCGGCGGCGGGGTTGTCGCGTTGGCCGGCGGAGCCGACGGCGTGGTCGGCGCCGGCGCGGCAGTCGGCGACGACATCGCGCCCCCCTTAACTTAACCCCCGCTCCGGCTCCGGCTTTTGGAGCTGGGAGCTAGGGGAGATCGTCGCTGGTCGGGTTGCTTAGCGCGTAAGAATGGCTCGTGGAGCTAGGCCGGAGGGGACGGCGAGGCGAGATGATGCTTCGCGTTGCTAGCGCCTAGTGGTGGTAGTAGTAGTATAGCAATCAATCAAAGCTGTAGCTGCAAGACCTTCAAAAAAAAAAATATGTAGAAGCAAGCCTCGCGGGAGGAGGAGGAGGAGAGCAGTAGGAGTCCACAGCCCCAGTAGGCGGGGCGGTCCAGAGTTAAGGGCATGTTTAGTTCCGAAAAATTTGGTAAAATGACACTGTAGCGTGTTTCGTTGTTATTTGGTAAATATTATCCAATCATGGTCTAATTATGCTTAAAAGATTCGTCTTGGCCATTTCGTCTAAACTGTGTAATTAGTTTTATTTTTTATCTATATTTAATGCTTCATGCATGTGTCCAAATATTCGATATGACGGGGAATCTGAAAAATTTTGCAAAATTTTCTGGGAACTGAACTGGGCCTAAATGGAAAGTGAAACGGAATGAGGTGGGAAAGCGGAGGGAGGGTGGTGGGCCCGCCCCCGCGGATGGACAGCGTTCGGTTGAGCGGTGCGGAGCGGGCGGTCGTTGTGCTTGTGCACCGGGAAGCTTTGGCGACACGGTCACCGACTCACCGACAGGTGGACGAGGCCTGCCGCGGTGGGAGCGATGGGGCCCACATGTCCGTGACGTGACGATTGCGCGTGCTAGGGAGTGCTGTGCCTCGCCGTCGTGACGACGACCGCAGCGCAGGAGAAGGGTGGGAACGGGAGTAACCGGATAAAGTGCGCGTCACTTGCCTTCTTCTCATGCACAACGACGGTAACCTGCCGCTGGATTACGCAGAGCATCTAGGGCGGGTTACCGTGGTTTTGCTCCGCGTGGACCCGGCAGGTCAGCGTCAACCTGCGAATCTCACCACTCCCGTCGTCCGTCACACTCACTCACACCGCCCCATGTTGTGGCAACAGACGGAACGGAGGGCGGTGGGTCCGGGAGGTCAGCGCGTGACGTTCAGTTCGGTAATCGGTTGATTACGACTGGTCGCTCTTTTTACCTCTTCTTTTCTGTCCCTCGATGACTCTGCCAGTCGCCACCGATTCACCATTTGAGCGCCGCCGCGGTGTCGTGTTGGCCGCGAGCAACGTGGGTGGGGCCGCTGGCTCGGCCCGCCGCCGCCCCCCACCCCCAAAAAAAAGGCAGCGTGATTGGCGCGGCCCAGGGCGGGAGGGACACACGGCCGTACCGAGCCAAGTCGCACGGTTGGAAATTGCGATTTTCCCCCTGCCGCGTCGTGTTCTCTAGGCTACCCGTTATTATTGCTGGTATCTTCTGTCCTCTGGCTGGTTCAATCGACGCATTCGAGTTTACAGGGCGATTGGTGCGCACTCTGGTCGTTTATATGCTCACGTGCGCTCTCGTTTTGATCTGTCTTCACTCACTCGACAGGCGACAGCAATGTTCTCGTCGTTAGCCTGCAAATTGCGATCTACTAGTATCTTCTCGTTACCTTGTGTCACTGCAAGTCGATTCTATTTTTCGAATTTATACCCGCCCAAGAGAAAAGTATGGCATGTGAAATAGACGTCCTAGTTGGCAATTGGCATCTCTTCACTTCGTTTTGGTACGGGTAATTTTGTAGAGTAGAAATGATGGATATATTCCTCTTGGATGAAACTGTCAATGTCGTTCCTCCAAAAAAAAAATCCCTTCCTCTTTCAAAGAATACAATTCTTGCTTTTCGAGGAACCAACTGTTTTCAAGTTTGATCAAAATTATATAAAAATAATAACATTTATGATACAAAATAATATCATGAGATTCATTATTAAATATATTTTCATAATAAACTGGTTTAGAGACATACTCCTTCTATCATATAAAAATTGTCATTCTCATTTCTGAAGAAGTTAGGCATTTTTAACTTTGACCAAATTTATATAAGAAAATAATATAGTATCGTTATATTCACAATTTTTCCTTAACAACATGTTTCCCTACATAATTAATTAAGAATTTTTATGGTTTCAATATTTGAGCCTTGTCGAAGCTTGCCATACTAGTTTTGTGCTATGTTGCGAGCTACTATGACAAATGAATTGGCAAGGGTCGCCCCGTCTCCCCCGCCCGTTGCGACCATGGCTTTGTAGCTCATGAGAAATTGACTGGGTTCAGAGTTGCCATTGTATAGTGGTAGGTTTTGGGGGTTATACCCTGGTGATGGGGCACCTTCACCTTTGGAGGTTTTTCGGATAGTGGTGATCTTGGGTCGTATGGAATTGGGTGGTTTAGGTTTTGTTGCAATTGGAGGCGGAGATACCGGGAGTTTGAATGGGGGTAGTGGTGCCTGGTTTCTCAATAGCTAGAGCAAGTTTGTTGGCAACGGGTCTTGGTTGTTCAGCGAGTGCTGGCCAGTTGGGTTACATTCGTGAGCAACTATGAACTCGCCTAGTCTTCTTAATGTGTTGTGTACTTGGACCTTCTTCCTTCTTATGTCTTCGACTGGGCCTCCAGATCTCATCAATTTTGCACCTCTTCTCGTTGAGCTAACAAGCTTGGTGTAGAGTTCATTCAACTCTGCTAGGCCTCCTTTCTCGTTGAAGAATTCTTCAACAACTTGCTCCTAATATAGCTGTGTACTGAGGTGCCCTCACTGGTTCGCTATGAGGGTTGTACGAGGGATTAAGACTTGAGGGTAGCGGTGGAGTTTGGTTGGTGGCTGCATTCAATTTAGGTAGGAGAACCATGGCTGCAGTAGGATTAAGAGGTGGAGGACTGAGGGTCTCCTTGAGACTGTCTCGGTGCTGCCTTTCTTGCCATCGGTGGTCTTATGGGGTTTCCGTGGACGGTGCCAATGGTTGGGATACCAACTATCGCGGTGACCCTTGTTGGAGGCATTGTGGGTCCCTAGCAGTAGACCTCAAGCAATTAACAGAACGTAAAGACAACACAATAAACGACGAACAGTAAGTGGCACTGAACCTGTCCATTACTATTACATATCATCATATTTATATGAAATACAAACGTCATTTGGCTAATTACATAGTAATTCCCATGACAAAAAGGCATGTTCCTAGCATATATAGGGGCACATTGGCCCTTAGCCCTCGTTGACTCAACCACTCCCCTCCACATTGAGAGTCTCGTGTTGGACGCGGCTGCGTTGGTGTCCGTCCGCGTTGGGCGACGATGGCTAGATTGGTGGTTGACCTCTGCTTAGACATGGCGACGATGACTCGCTTACAGAAGACGCCTCGAGTGCAGGCACCTTCACAGTGAGATGACCCTCGCCGGTGACCTCCAATCCAGAACCCTACAAAAGGAGACCTAAGTGTGACATATAAAGAGAACTCTGGAACCTTACAAAAGGAGATCCAAGTGAGATATATAAAGGAGAACTTGTTATGCGTGAGGCGGTGGCACAGGGTGCCGCGGGTGAGGAGAGTTGACGTCCCGAAGGTGCCCTCTCCAACAACGGAGTTGTTAGTACCCGGATGTCCGATCCAGGCGCTTAGTGTCGGATGGTGCAAATTCCCGCTGAAATGTTAATATGCGAATAAAACAAAATCCCGCACCTCACCATGATTATTTGTACACCTGCCCGCATGCCTGACACACCTGCCCCGATACCTGACCCGTCCCCATCCATGCACCATGCCCCCATTCCCATCCTTTGCCCCGTCCCCGCAGGCGCACCCTTGCCCTGTCATGCCCTGGACCGCCGCCCCCAGCGCGTCACGTGCCACGTCCGCCAACCACCGGCTCGCCATGCCCCATGACTCTCCAAACAGTATGAAACAGGTGCAACATGAAACACTTGAATGCAACATATGCCTGAAACCGATGAAACATTTGGAACATACACTTGCAACATATGTGTGAAAACATATGCAACATCTAGATAGAACACTTGCAATTTGCAACATGAAAACACTTGCTGCAACAGAAGACTAAAAACAGATGAAATATTTTGGAGCATAATATTGCAACATATGTGTGAAAACATATGCAACATCCAGATCAAAACGATTGCAACATACATCTGAAAACAGATGAAACATTTTCAACAAACGCTTGCAACATGCCACTGTATCATTTGCAACATATGCAACAAGTGTGTAATATCCCCTGATTTATTTTTGCAACATTTATATGAAACAATTGTAATATACATCTAAAACGCGTGAAACACTTGAAACATATATATGCAACATAGGGGAGGGTGAAAGGTCCTAAATGGCTAGAGGGGAGTGAACAGCATATAAAAATTTTCTACAACACACTAGAGCAAGTGGTTAGTAACCTAAAAGGAGAAATGCAATTTTGCTCTAGCTCTACAAGGGTTGCAAGCCACCTATCCAACAATGCTAGTTTCTATAATCATTAGGCACACAAATGGCTATCACTACTCACTAAGAGCTCTCAAACTTGCTACACTAAAGAGCTCCACTAGATGAACTTAAACTACAAAGCAAGCTCTCAAAACTAGCTACACTAAAGGACTTGCTATAACTAGTTTGATGGAAAGTAATGGAGTGAGCAAGATAGTTATATCGACACGTAGAGGAGTGAACCAATCACAATATAAATATCAATTCAATCATCGGGAGAATACCAAAGGGCAAGAGACAACCAATTTTTCTCCTGAGGTTCACGTCCTTGCCGGCACGCTAGTCCCCATTGTGTCGACCAACACTTGGTGGTTCGGCGGCTAAGAGATGTTGCACGAACCTCATCTACACAACTGGACACTGCAAGAACCTACCCACAAGTGAGGTAACTCAATGACATGAGCAATTCACTAGAGCTACTTTGTGGCGCTTCGTCGGGGAAGGTGCAAGACCCTCACAATCACTAGAGCCGGCCACAAACAATCACCAACACGTGTCGAAGCTCCTCCACCGCTCCAAGCCGTCTAGGTGGCGGCAACCACCAAGAGTAACAAGAAGACCCGCAGTCAACACGATCCCAAGTGCCACTAGATGCTCAAACACAATGCAAATGCACTTGGATCACTCCCAATCTCACTTTCGATGATCAAATCATAAGCTAGATGAGTGGGAGGCATAGGAGTATGCTCACAAGGTGTATCAACAAGTTAGAGAGCCAAGAGAGTGAGCAAGAGCCGGCCACCACGCTTTTATAGAGACCCAACAACTCAACTAGCCGTTATACCCCTTCACTGGGCTGTCTGCAAACTGACCGGACACGTCTAGTTGTTGCGTTCGGTCACTGCTGAAACGCCATGTGTCTCGTTCAAATGTAAATAGCTGTTGGCGCCCAATGGCTATCTCTGCGCGAAAGTTATAAAATGATCGGACGCGACGACAAAAAACGATCGGACGCTCGCAGGGCAGTGTCAGGTCAACTCCAGAGCTCCCAGAGCCGCCCTGGAGCGACTGGACACGTCCCTGTGTCAGGTCCACACAACCGCATGCTTTGCCTTCTCTAACCGAATGCAATGCTCAGCGTCAGGTCACTTGTTGCACAGAGCGTCCGGTCATCCCTGTCTTAGCTTCTCACGCCGGGGTCTAATACCAGACATGTCTGGTCTCAATTCCGAACGTGTTCGGTCTCTTATGAAAAACCATTGTTGAGTCAAATACAGGACGCCTCCGGTCCCTGTGTCGGACGCGTCTGGTCTCCCCGAGACCAGCACTTTCAACACGTTTCTCAACACCCTTGTTTCTATGTGCCAACACCAAAGTGTCTCACCACTTGTGCATGTGTGTTAGCATTTTTAACAAGTATTTTCAAGGGTTAAATGTTAGCACACTAGGTCCTAATGCATTTGTATGGAATTTAATCACCTAGTGGCACTTGACAACTGTATTGACCACGAGAATTCCCCTCTTAATAGTATGGCTATCGATCCTAAATCACTCACACCCTCTATGGTGTCTTGAGTGCAAACCAAAAATGACTCCTATTATTATACCTTTGACTTTAGCCTATTTTTATTTTTCTCTTTCTTCTTTTCCAAATGATGAGCACTTGATCATCTATGTCCATCATCATCTTCATGGATCATCATCTAGCTCCACCACTTGGATTGGACCACCTTGTCTAATTCACACACTTAGATCAAAGGTTAGTCCTAGGGTTTCATCAATTATTCAAAACCATTTTAGGGCTTTCAATCTCCCCCTTTTTGATAATTGATGACAACCCATTTACAAAGATATTCAATTAAATCTTTTGGATTCATGTTGCTTGCCAAAACATATTACCATGTGTAAATATTATGGCCAAGTTTCATCAATCCAAATTGGTAGTATTAGCTCCCCCTACATATGTGCTAAGAGTTTGGATTAGAAAGCTTACACATATGCATGGAATGGAAGTTTGGGAGAGTAATAGTTACCAAATGATGCTATAGTGTAAAGAATGGACTTTTGAAGCGTGATACCAATCGGAGTTGTCATTTGAACACCATCCTTAGCAACATGGTTAGTTAGATAGCACTTGCAAAACATGAACACTAGATACCTCGTGAGATCAATATCATGAGCAAGGCTCTAGTACCACTTGTAAAACATGCAAGGCACATCTAACTATCATCCTAAGCATGCTAATTTTCATTTCATCAATCATTTTCTATAATCTAGCACACCACACAAGCATGGATAAGGAATTTAAGAACTTGTGCTATGCAAGCAAGCATATGTAATGCACATACAAATGCAACATACAAGTTTATGAGCTTGCTCCCCCTACTTGTGTGCTTTAAATTTTAATTGATCTCCTTATAATGTCATTTCATTTGTTTGCTCCCCTATCTCTTACTATATTTGTGAATTTCTTTCCCCCTTTGTCATCGATGACCACAAAAGGTGAGCTCAAATTTTAGATAGGTTGTGTGAAACTATGATAAGTGAGGACCATTTCCCCAATTTGGTTCAATCTAGATCACTTGCAAAAGATATTTAACTTGATTTGATCCAAGGGCAAGCTTCTTCACACCTCCAAATAAAGGGTTATCATGCACCATGTTGAGTTAAACACTTATAGCTCATTTTCTAGATCAAACACTAAGTTCACAAGCCCACAAATATGTCATATGCTACCACTAGATAATTTCAAGCATACAAGCAATAGTGGTACCATACAATCATCAAATTCATTTGATTTTCATGAATGATCCTAAGACATGTGAGGAATGACTAGATACACTAAACAAGTCCTTACCAACCTGCTTTTTGGCTTGGCATGCACTACATAGCTTATCCTTCTTAAATGTGACATCTTTCAAGCCTCTAACTAGATCATGCTTTATCAATCTATTCAATTGCTTTATTCCAACATGGCTAAGCCTTCTATGCCATAACCAACCCATACTAGATTTGGTGAATAAGCATGTTGACAATTGAGCTTCACTAGCATTGAAATCAACTAAGTATAGATTCTCATATCTAAATCCTTTGAATATCAAATTAGAGCCATCTACACTTATGATCTCTACATCATTAACCCCAAATATGCACTTGAAACCAAGATCACAAAATTAAGCTACCGACAATAGGTTGAAGTTCAAGCTCTCTTCTAGTAGCACATTGGAAATGCTTAAGTCATTGGATATTGCAATCTTACCAAGCCATTTGACCTTGCCTTTGCCATTGTCACCAAATGTGATACTACCATAACCATTGCTATCATTGGTGTTGATTGAAATGAATATTATTGAATCACTGGTCATGTATTGTGTGCACCCACTATCAAGCACCTAATGCCTTCCTCTAGCTTTATAGTTTACCTACAAAAGAAAATCAATTCTTTTTATGTACCCAAACTTGCTTGGGTCCTTGAAGGTTAGTTACTAAAGTCTTTGGTACCCAAATGGATTTCTTTTTTGAGCTCATAATTGGTGTACCAATGAACTTAACCTTCACACCATTCACACCCTTGGTAAGCATGTAACAAGAATCAAAATAAAGTGAGGATACATTAGCATTGTTCTTGTTCTTGTTCTTGCAATATTGCTCTATGTGCCCAACTTGCTTGCATCTATTGCAAAACCGATCATTGATCTTTACAAAGCTAGCTTTGGGAGTAGAAAAGGCCGTCTTGCCTTTCTTGGGGGTGTAACCCAATCCCTCTTTGTTAACAGAGAACCTTTGGCTACTCAAGCACTTTAGCAAGTAGGCCTCACCACCATAGGCCTTGCCTAGGGCGTGAGTGAGCTCATCCACCTCTCTCTTAAGAGTCTCATTCTCAACCATTAGTAAGGCATCACAAGTAAAACCATCATTAGTAGTAGAGGTAGGAGTGGTGGTGGTGGTGGATGATGAGCTACAAGAAGGGTTAGTGAGAGCAATAACAATTGATTCATAAAAATATTCATCAATTATGTCACATGTTACGCCCACATCACATGATACTATCACCCTTTCCTTATCTTGTTCAAGAAGTAAGGAGTAGGCCTTTTCAAGCTTGGTGTGAGCTTTTCCAAGCTTCTCATGGGCTCCCACTAGCCCCTCATGAGTAGCATTGAGCTCATCAAAGGATTGCTCAAGAGCATCAAGTTTCTTTTGTAATTCTTTGCACTTCTTGTTCTTCTTATTAATTATTGAGTTGGCTTGTTCTAACATGCACATTAGTTGTTCATTAGAGAATTCATCATCACTATCATTTTCACTTTCACTATCATCATTTTTACTTTCATCATATTTTACCTTGGAGCCCTTGGCCATGAACCATGATGAAGTGTTAAATAATGAAGGCTTGTTGTTGATAGCGATGCTTGCTAGAGCCTTCTTCTTGGATGCCTTGTGACAACATAGATTCCACCCTTCTTCTTTTTCTTGAAGATCATCTTCTTCTCCTTCTTCTCCTTCTTTTCTTTCTTTTCTTTCTTGTTCTTCTTCTTCTCATTATCCTCATTGTCACTATTATATGGATAATCCGCCACAATATGATCAGGACTCTTGCACTTGTAGCACAATCTTGCATACTCCTTGTTCTTAAAGTTATCTCTTCTCTTTCCTGAACCATAGCCTTTCTTCTTCATCATTTTGTCAAACTTGCGCACAAAGAGAGCTAGTGCTTCATCATAACTATCATCATTAGAGCATTCTTCATCACTTGATTCTTCCTTCTTAGCCTTGTGCTTGCTCTTGTTCTTGGAGGATGAGGTGCCGACCTTGAATGCCACACTCTTCTTCTTCTTCTTGTCTTCCTCCTTCACATTCTCTTCACTTTCACTATTGTATTGGTCCTCGGTCATCACATCACCAAGCACCTCATTTGGAGAGACATCCTTCAATCCACCTCTAAAGATGATGGCTCTCAATGTCTTGAATCTCTTGGGAAAACATATTAAGAACTTGTGAGAGAAGTCCTCATCCTTCGCCATCTCACCCAAACTCTTGAGATTATTGATGATAACTTAGAGCCTATAGAATATCTCCGGAATGGACTCATCATCCTTCATCTTGAAGTTGGATAGCTTGTCTTTGAGCATGTAGAGCTTGTCACTATTTACCATTGAAGTGCCCTCATATGTTTCCTCTAATCTCACCCAAACTTCACTTGCCTTCTCAAGATCTTTGATTTGCTCAAACACATTTGAATCGATGCCATTGTATATAGTATTGAGTGCCATGGTATTGCATTGCTTGTTGATCTTGTCATTGTCGGTGACATTGGTAGGGTCAAGAATCACAAACTCATTCTCTACCACATCCCACACATTGTCATTGATTGAACCAAGGTATATCTTCATCTTTCTCTTTCAACAGTCAAATGATGTGCCATCAAGGAACGGTGCTTTATGTAACACCTCAGGTGTTTAGCTCCATAATTGCATTGCATTTGCATAAGCATAAGCATGCATCATTCATATTATTTTATGTGGTTCAACAAAGGTGATTGTTTTTAGAATTTTGTTTGACTCACATCATATGACACTAGGGAGTTGGTGTAACTAAAGGGTAGAGTAGCCAATTATATCTCACAACACCTTAGTTATACTTAGGGTCCCTAATGGAGCAAGGTTCATGTTGACCAAAATCACCAAAATGCCCTCCAAGGTGTAGTTGACCAGCATTTAGCCCTAGGATGCTCTAGTTTGACCAATTAAAAAGTCTAGCTTAGAGACCTTGCATGGAGGAGCACCCTTAAGCAAAGTTGTAGGAAATTTTATGGGGAACAAAAGTCTCAATATGACCATCTCATGAAACTAGCCAGAACATGCTCAAAAATGGCCCACAAGTCAGCTAGAGGGGCTGTCTCAACACTTAGAATTTTTCTAAGTCTCAAAAGTGTCCCTCCAGTTTTACTGTGGCCTACTTTGGAAGCTTGTAGTTTGCAAACCAGACCAAACCAGCCCCAACTCATGTTGACACTTTTGTAGTACTCATGTAGCTCTACAACATTGCCAACATCACCATCACCTAGTTCTAAATGGTTTAGGAGATATGGTGCCTGGAAAAATGAGTTTCAGTCGGCATAATGGACTGAAACTAAGTTTTAGTTTTCGGGTACTCCACTTTGGAGCTCTGTAGTTTCAAATCTAGGCCGAACCAGTCCAAGCTCCAATTGATAAATTTATAGCCCTCATGTAGCTCTACATAATTGATGTAGTCATCTTCGACTAAATCTAGCTGGTTTGGGAGATAATCAACGTCAAACTGTCGCTGTCAGACCACCACGTCGGGCTCTATTCAGTCGACGTAGGCTCCTTTCAGTCGATAGACAGCTTCGCTGTCGTGGCGGCGCGCAGAGCAAGGGAGCCGCGTGGCGCTCGCGCCCTGCCGTCGCCTCCACGTCACGAGCATGCATGCGGGCGTGAAGTCGGGGCCGACACCTCAACCCCCACCACTCGCGCTCACCCCTCCCCTTTCACTCTCGCTCTTGCCGTGCTCACCGAGGCGAAAAACAGAGGCGCCATTGCCGCCGCATCCTTCTCCGTGCTCGCACGAGCTCATCGTCTCACTACAGTCACCCAAACCCCGTCCACCGCTCCGCCAGAGTCCCCTCCACCTCCTCCATCCGTTGCTTGAACCAATTATGCAGAGGTGAGGGTGAATTTCCATTTCTGCCACCGCGAGACCTCACTGGCGTATCGTCCGCGCGGTGGCTCACCGTGGCCAGCTCCCTACTGTCACCCTCCATTCTTGCTAGTTCCTGTTCTGGGTTTCGGATCGGGTAGAGAAGCTTAGGCGATGATGTTACCGGCTAGGGTGGACGGTACACGCCGGAACGCGGTCGTGCGTTGCCGCGCCATGGCCACCGACGCGGTGCTCACGCGGTCAGCCGCATTCGCCCCACCTCTGTCCTTGTCCTTAGCATGGATAGGTCCGCCACCTTCTCTGGAAGCCGTAGCATGCCCAACCTAGGTCCCTTGCTCCCAGAGCTCGCCGGAGCACCACCAGGTGCCGCCTCCGAGCCGCGGCTGCTATGGCCGTCGTAGCTAGGGTTGGGTAGGATCCGCAAATCGAGGGTTAGTTGATGCGGGAGGTCACGTGGAAACCGTCGGTGTCTTCCCGTCGCCGGAGACGTCGTCGTCGGCGAGCAGGAGCTCGCCGGAGTCCACGGCCTTCCCTCTCTGCTCCTCTCTCTCTGGCAGCGGACCCCCCCTGTCAGGTGCCGCGCGCGGGCGGGATGGCCGAGCAGGCCGCGCGTGCGCCGTGGGCCGCGCCTGTTTCCGGGCCGGCCCAGTAGAAAATGAGATCTTTTTCATTTTTATTTATTTTTGCCACAGAATTTTAGTGATGTTTGGAAAATGTAGATCTAGGGTTTTACTTGCCCAAAAATTATGAGATAAATTTTGTTAGGATCTACATGATGTGTAGTATTTTAGAAAAATATGAATTTGGTTATGTGATGTTTAGTTTCTGGGAGATTTAAATAGGGTTTTGAAATGTGTTTTAGATTGCATGCAAACTTGTTTAAGTCATATCTTGAGTTTCAGTGTTCCAAAAATTATGAAATTTGGTGGGTAGGCTAATTTATACCTATGTTAGCTCTGGTAAAAATTTGGGCATTAGTGCTTAAATATTTTTCAAGTTATAATGCTATCATGTTGTTTTAGGAATTGCTTGAAGGAATTTTAGTAATTTTTATACATGTGCATTGTTCTTATAAATTTTTGGAGAATGTCTTGGTACCCTAAAGTGTCCAAGAAAATTAGGAAATCTGTTGTTTGACACTTTTTAATATGATTTGTTAATTATACAAAAATCAGCCTTTTGGACTTGTGAATTTTGTTTGGGGAGTTTCTGTAAATAATTTTAGTTCAAATTTTTACAGTGGTCTCCTTTTGGTTCATAGAGTCTCCTGTAATTGTTGTAGAATTTTAGGAGCCGTTTACATATATGTTTAAAATCTCACTTAATTAATTAAGTAAATTAAGAAATGAGTACAAATAAATATTCTAGGTGGGCACACATTACTTTATGGTGTTTTTGTGACCTATGTGAACTTGTGGTAACATTAGTTTGGCCTTAAGGGATATTTGCCATATAAATAAATATTTAATCTTTGCAATTCTAGGTTTTCTAGATAGCTGGTAATATTTCTAGGTTTGACCTTTGATAAAGGTGGTTGCTGGAAAACTTATAAATACCAAAGTTGTAGTAAGCTTGATAAACTAGCTTGTGTCAAAATTTGGGAGCATTTGGCTTAGTAGCTTAGAAGTTATTGCTGTTTAAAGTGACAGTCCAGAGTTTGCTACTCTCTGTTTGGAGAGGACAGATTCTGGAACTTTGGAATTTCGACTAGGTAAACTTTGGAATTAAGTGTTGTGGTCTGAAAATATTTTGTAGATTATTTTATAATCTTTCCAGATTGTCTTGTATCATGTCTTTAGGATTTGGGAATCTCCAGTTATGATAAAAACACATAGCTGCTGTCCAGAAATTGTGGTCATGATAATTGATGATTTGTTGTTGGTAACCTAAGTAATGTTGTTCTTATGATTTTTAAGTGTTAGGGCCTTAACTGAAGCGGAACAATTATACATTAGGTTGGGTAGATTAGGTAAGTACTTCTCCACCGGAGAAGAGATTTGCACGTAATGGTGAAGTGACTTGAATAGAGTACTTTTATTGCTGAAATGCATTTCATTCCGAGCATGTTGCACCCATTATGCATCCATGATATTTATTGTGCACTCATGCAATAGGTGTTCCGGAGGGGGTAACACTCCTCGAGTTCGAGCCAGTGATACTGGAGGAAGTCCAGGACTAGCCAGAGGAGCCAGCAGAACCAGTCGGCGGAGAAGACGCCGCTGAAGACTTGCCCGAGTGCCCTGACCACCGGCCCTCGACCTTTCTAAAAGGCAAGCCCCGGTGCATGCTGAACCTACTGTTTTATAAAGTAATCTTGAGTACTTTTAATTGTTTACTGCATTAAGTTGTAGGAGTTATATGAAAACACTTGTTGCATTATACCTGTCCTTGTCCAGATATCGTACTTAATCCTATATTAGGTTTAGGCACGTGTCAATGCTTAGCCCCGCTTAGTTCGGTAGAAGTCGGGTGATTTTCGGTCATCCGCGAGATGTAGGAAGGAGTCACGAGTGGCTTTTTGGCTATTGTGGATGGAACCATGCCTTAAAATGAAATTGAGACCGGGCGGGAGTTCGATAGTACAGCCGCAAGACACTTCACGTCTTGGGTGTGTAGCTATGCCCGTCTGAGTCGTTTAAGGACCACTTCGCTGTACGTCCTTGAGTCATGTTGAACGTAGTCTAACACTTAGTTGGCCGGATAAGTCATTCCGACCGCGAAGTCGAGTAGTATGGTTCAGGCCGGAAATCGAATGGTAGGTTGCATCTTGGAGGAGAGAAAGGATGTGCTTGGGGACATTGGCGTAAGACCAAGGGGGGTTAGAGTCCCTATCACCTGGCAGAGTGTCGCCCTTGGGGACGCGACATTATTCGGACCCGCGATTCCTGAACTGTACAAAAGATGACCTGAGCAGCCCTCGCCAGGCGTGACTCGATGAGTGTTAGAAATACCCTCCAGCTGGATAGGAACTCGATTCGAATCGCCGTCGCTCCCGGTTAGTGAGCACTTGACTTGAGCAGCGGCAACGTAGATCTCATTAAATGAACAGATGGTTAAATGAATGATATAATGTTGCCACAATTTATACCTGCTCTGGATATAATGTTGATAATTGTTTGATTATAATCAAGTGCATGCTTAGTACAGATGCTAAGATAGATGACAGGTAAATGTTAAAAAGAACTGCTAGTACAGGTTATAAGAGTTTCAATTACTTATGCCTTTATGCAAAATGTGATGTCAGCTAGCCTCTTGTGTAAGCCTTGAATAATCCTTGGTGTCATCTTATTTTTGGTTTTTGACGGGTAAGTCTAGCTGAGTACATTCCAGTACTCAGGGTTTATTCCCTCCTGTTGCAGATGATATGCTCTATCAAGGCTTTCTGCAAAACTTGTCTCCACCCTGCGGGTGACGAAGACTAGATCACTAGGGCGTGATCATCTTTTATATACTTTCCTTAATGCTTTTGCGGGATGTTGATCACTAAGACTGGCAGTAGTATTTGAACTAATACGTGTGTTATGCTTCCGCTACTTTATAAACTTGGTTTGTAATAATTGTGACTCCGTTTGTGTAAACTTATTTCGGAACTACTTGTGTAATGTAACGTATGATGTTGTATGTTGAATGATGCGATCTTGGTTGTAAGCAAGTTGGTTTGAAATCCTTCGTGGTTTCTATTGACTATCGGGATTATATGGGCTCAAGTTCGAAAATTTGAGCGCTTCGGTGCTTGTTTTTGTACTTGTGCTCTTATAATTTGGTCGGTTCTGTTACACTTTACCCCTAATATGGTTGAACACAATTTGAGCCATCTTCTGACACCGAAGGTTGTTAAGCCGTGATTAAACGGTGACCATGGCTCTGATACTACTTGAAAGTTCCTAAATGGCTATATGGGGGTAAATAAGCTATAAAAAATTTTTACAAACACACTAGAGCAAGTGGTTAGTAACCTAAAAGGCAAAATGTAATTTTGTTCTAGCTCTACAAGGATTGCAAGCCACCTATCCAATAATGCTAGTTACTATAATCACTAGACACACAAATGGCTATGTCACTACTCATTAAGAGCTCTCAAACTTGCTACACTAAAGAGCTCCACTAGATGAACTTAAACTACAAAGTAAGCTTTCAAAACTAGCTATACTAAAGAGCTTGCTAACTAGTTTGCGGAAAAGTAATGGAGTGAGCAAGATAGTTATACCGACGTATAGAGGAGTGAACCAATCACAATATGAATATCAATTCAATCACCAGGAGAATATCAAAGGGCAAGAGACAACTAATTTTTCTCCTGAGGTTCATGTGCTTGCCGGCACGCTAGTCCCCATTGTGTCGACCAACACTTGGTGGTTCGGCGGCTAAGAGATGTTGCACGAATCTCGTCCACACAACTGGACACCACAAGAACCTACCCACAAGTGAGGTAACTCAATGACACGAGTAATTTACTAGAGCTACCTTACGGCGCTTCGATGGGAAAGGTGCAAGACCCCTCACAATCACTGGAGCCGGCCATGAACAATCACCAACACATGTCGAAGCTCCTCCGCTGCTCCAAACCGTCTAGGTGGCGGCAACCACTAAGAGTAACAAGAAGACCCGCAGTCAACACGATCCCAAGTGCCACTAGATGTTCAAACATAATGCAAATGCACTTGGATCACTCCCAATCTCACTTTGGATGATCAAATCACAAGCTAGATGAGTGGGAGGCATGGGAGTATGCTCACAAGGTGTATCAACAAGTTAGAGAGCCGAGAGAGTGAGCAAGAGCCGGCCACCACGCTTTTATAGAGACCCAACAACTCAACTAGCCGTTATACCCCTTCATTGGGCTGTCTACGAACTGACCGGACGCGTCTGGTCACTGTGTCCTATCACTGCTGAAACGCCATGTGTCTCGTTCAAAAGTAAATAGCCATTGGCGCCCAATGACTATCTCTGCGCGAAAGTTATAGAACGATCAGACGCGACGACGAAAAATGATCGGACGCTCGCAGGGCAGCGTCAGGTCAACTCCAAAGAGCCCCCAGAGCCGCCCTGGAGCGACCAGACGCGTCCGGTAACGCTGACTGGACGCGCCCCTGTATCAGGTCCACACAACCACGTGCTTCGCCTTCTCTGACCGGACGCAACACTTAGCGTTAGGTCACTTGTTGCACAGAGTGTCTGGTCATCCCTGCCTTAGCTTCTCACGCTGGGGTCTAATACCGAACATGTCTGGTCTCAATTCCGGACGTGTCCGGTCTCTAATGAAAAACCGTTGTCGAGTCAAATACAGGACGCCTCCGGTCCCTGTGTCGGACGCGTCTGGTCTCCCCAAGACCAGCACTTTCAACATGTTTCTCAACACCCTTGTTTCTATGTGCCAACACCAAAGTGTCTCACCACTTGTGCACGTGTGTTAGTATTTTCAACAAGTATTTTCAAGGGTTAAATGTTAGCACACTAGGTCCTAATGCATACGTATGGAATTTAATCACCTAGTGGCACTTGACAACCGTATTGACCACGAGAATTCCCCTCTTAATAGTACGGCTATCGATCATAAATCACTCACACCCTCTATGGTGTCTTGAGTGCAACAAAAAATGACTTCTATCATTATACCTTTACTTGAGCCCATTTTTGTTTTTCTCTTTCTTCTTTTCTAAATGATGAGCACTTGATTATCTATATCCGTCATCATCTTCATGGATCATCATCTAGCTCCACCACTTGGATTGGACCACCTTGTCTAATTCACACACTTAGATCAAAGGTTAGGCCTTGAGTTTCATCAATTATTCAAAACTAAACTAGGGCTTTCAGAGGGAAATGCGAGGCCGGTCGATTTTGGTCATTGGGGTCAGAGATGGTGGCAAGCGGCTGCGTGCAAGCACCACCGCCACCAGCGCCACTAGTACCGGGCTTGGCTCGACTGCGATGGTGGGAGATGGGGGACGAGGACTGCCATGGCCATCAGGGTAGGGTATGCTCGGTCGCCGGGGTGAGAGAGGGCGCCGCTGGGGGTGGGGAGGGAGCGGCGCCGGGGTGGTGGAGAGCCGCCCACTCCCATGCAACACCGCTGTACCACCTCCATGGATCTCGCTCGTGCTTCATGGATCTCGCCGGGAAGGGGAGGGGGCCATTGGATCTGCGACATTGGGGGCTCCCGGTGGGTGAGGACGCCGGGTAGGGAGAGGGGCGCCACCGGAGTGGGGGACAGAGCCACCAGGGCGGGGAAGGAGGACGCCGGGATAGGGGTGGGCAAGTGGGAGAGAGAGCGCGCACGAAGCAGCAGGGAAGCACGAAAGAGAGGAGCTCGTTGGGCCGGCAGCGCGTACGGAGCGAAGTTTTTTATTTATTTAGGCGAGTGACAAGTACGATAGTAGAGGTAAAGGTACCTAGCTCGTCACGCCACGTGTCCGGATGGGAGTTGTTGGCTTTGGACGTGGCATTACCGCTCCAACAAAGTCCGAACGCAGCAACGCGTTCTCGGTCTCAGACACGCTAGTAGTCTGACTCTTGACGGTATCGAGCCATCCGTTCCACTCCACCTGGGAGCAGAGCATTAGCAGGAAGCCGTTCGTTGTAGCGCGTAGGAGCAGGAGGGGGACAGCTCACGAGCAGCCAGGCTAATCCTATGCCTAGCTCCTCCAATCACATGGGTGGTGGGTTGGCTCGGGTCCAGTCCAGCTCCAAGAAAGTTTTAGTTTTAGGCGAAAGCCAAGTGGAGCGCCCTCGTTCGGCCGCCGGCCCAGCCTAACCGCAGGACACCGCAATCTGCACGCGCTCGAGCTCTCTCCTATTTAGCGGCACCAGTGACTGTATGTAATGTAACGCACTCTCTTGCTATTTCACACTCGTAGAGTAGAGTAGACATATCACATAAAGGGTCTTGTTTAGATTGCCTCAAAATTCCAAATTTTTTCACTCTCTCCATCACATCAATTTTTAGACACATGCATGGAGCATTAAATGTAGGTAAAAAAATAACTAATTATACAGTTTTGTTATAAATTACAAGACAAATCTTTTGAGCCTAGTTAGTCCATGATTGGATAAAGTTTGTCAAATACAAACGAAACGTGCTACAGTGTCCAGATTGCAAAATTTTGCAATCTAAACCAGGCCTAGGTTGAAAGAATATTTGCAATTCACTGAGGCGCCGTTTGGTTGTAGGGAAATGATTTCCGGCCGTACAGATCTTTTATAAATTTGTATAAGTGCGGAAGATTTCCGGACTCGGAACAGCTCCGAGAGAACTGGACATGGCCTCAACGAAAAATCTCACTATTAGCCTGTTTGAGGCCATACGCCTATACTCTTTGATTTGGTTCATGTGTGAGCAACGTTAGTGCTTTAATTTGGACCATTTAATTCTCATAGACTTGATCATATAACCGGAGCCTGTATCGAGTTGACAAACCGCTGATATTCTTGACAATGTCTACTAGCCACAAGGAGTAGGACGTTCGAATAAGCTAACAAGTAAACTCCGACATAAATTACGTTTAGAGGCCAATTGGACAGCAAAGAGTAGTGAAGAATAAAGAAAACCAGGCCATGCCTCCACGGGTTATTGAATAATCCGTGCCACACATGCTACGTACGCGAATCCTGCTGGCTGCATTGACGAGCTAATCATTCGAGTGCAGACGAAGGCTATAGCACTCGCATATCGTAGTATATTAACCAACAAATGATAATGATCTACAGCAGTTGAAGGTTTAGTTTTTTTTTGTATGTCTCTCTCTCTCTCTCTCTCTCTCTCTCTCTCTCTCTCTCTCTCTCTCTCTCTATATATATATATATATATATATATATATATATATATATATATATATATATATATATATATATATATATATATATATATATATATATATATATATATATATATATATATATATATATATATATATATATATATATATATATATATATATATATATATATATATATATATATATATATATATATATATATGCATGGAATGGGTATTAGGATACACTACGTATTTTGCAACTATCAGGGTGAAACGGAGACATGCATCTTCAGTCAAACCGACAGGTGTTTGTTTTTGGCTTAGGAATAACTAAGATTGTTACTGAAGAATTCTGAATTTTCCCTTTATAACTTTAATTAGGTGCTGCATGGGATTTACCTGATTATTATATTATGCTAATAAGTGGAACTTATACGGACATGGCAAGGCAAAATTGCTTGTGGATGGGTTCTCTTTCTCTATCTCTGGATGATGGGTCGGTCACTCAATCTCCGGTGGGCGTCTTCTGTTTTTTATTCTCATATCCGAATGATCGCCTTAATCAAGAACGTAGAAGAAGCTAAGAGTACTTGTTGGCATTGATTGTGACACCGAGATACTTCAGTTCATATCTTCAATCAACCAGGGCTCGCGCTATGCATAATGTTGGTATACACGGACATATCTTCAATCAACCAGTTCATATACTTTCGTTCATATCTTCAATCCACCAAATCTCTAGTGCTGCCAAACTTATTGTTGGACTATACACGAACATCATTTCTTCAATGGAAGATACTACTGTATACTCCTGTATTTGCATGCCTACTGGAAAGGATGTGTCATCGCTTCTTGGCATGCGAACGAAGCGAAGCATCTCAACCGCAGCTGGGCACGCCATGTGCCTGCCTGCAATTCCGTCCCCGCCGTCCACTCAAAATTTTGTGTTTCTTCGTATATGCTACCGCGTGCTTGTACGCTTTATAATCATAATCATAACCACAAGTCTTACAAAAATAACATAACATTTTTTGGTCTGGATGTTGTTTCCCAAACAAACATATAAATGGGCCATGATTGCTTGCCTGCAATGTTCAGTCCACACACAGAAGAAAGCAAGACAAACACGCTTGATTGTTGGGTGGTTATATTAAGATGATGGTTAGAAGCGTCGTATATATACATAGCCAGACAGACACATGTGCTGTATGGATTCCAGAAATGTTCGGTTTCTTTTGTGATGCAGAAAAGTTTGTCAGCAAGTTATGTTTAAGTCTTCAGAATAATTGCCATGTTTGAGAGGGGATGCCCACATTTTCTTTTGAGAAAGAAGGAATAATGATGTCCACCTTTGCATTTCGGGGCAAACAAAAAAAAACCGGCGCTGTTCTCTGACAAAACTTGTACAGTAGGCACCACTCTTTCGATGTTACTTTCTTTCGACTGAACACGACAAGGGCAGCGACCATGATTCGCCATACTGTACGTACGTGCATTTCCTGTTGATGTTGTTGCCAACAGCCCAAGATACAGTTGGAACTTGGACGGTGATGCCAAATAGCTGCAATCACGGTGACGCGGATTGGACAAATTGCATATATATTGTTATCAAAATCACCGGCCGCGTACGGCGCATAGTCAACCCTGCAACTGCAAGCATGGCCGGGTTAAGGAAGCTGCACAAGAACAGAGAGGTTTCACCAACTAATAATCTGTATAACTGTATTCCATTTCCATTCCCAGCTTTGCTCACCCTGCACTCGTGCAGCAGTCAGCTTGTACGCGGTTTCCACACATGATTTTGATACGGCAGCTCACTATTGTTGAATTTTACTACCGGTAAGACTACCCGCACTCATGTATCTCTATATTCATCCTCTATACGTTCTAGTCAGCAAGATTCTCTCCTTTATACTCAATTCTCCCGCATCCATCCATCCTCTATATCGTCCTCTATCCACTATATCCACTGTGGGACCCACTTGTCACTTTATCTAAATATATCCATGTGTGATCTAGTTTTGAAGGATTTATTGAGACGAATTTAATGGTGCAATCGAAATTTAATTGAGATTTTTGGTTTGTGAGTTATAGCATTTTTTCCTTTGTTTAGCTAGTGGGGCCCGCCACTATAGAGTATAGAGTAAACACTGTACCACTCTAAATATAGAGTGAGAGAAATGATAGAATATCGTTTTAGAGTACCTAGTGCAGCAGTTTTTACTCTATATTCATACTCTAAAGCTTTAGAGTATCGTTTTAGAGTACCCACTGCGGCTAGTCTAAGTGTAGAAGATTGGCATGGTAGCCTGCAGCTACTTTTTGGGGAGGAAAAAAAAGGTTTCTAATATGGAAATGCTAGCCTTTGAGGCTGAGTTACAAGGAGGTTGCATTTGTGGGAGCCAGGCACATCAATGGTCAATCATCGTTATTATGAGTTTATGACCGATTAAGAAATAATATGGGAAAGCGACAGCCAACTGAGAGAAGTGACACTGCCCATGAACAACCTTTTCCTCCCAATCTCAACCCAAAGAAAAAAAGAAAGCAAAAGTGCACAAGCCTTTTTTTTGAGCAATTGTGCTCCGTTTTTTTTTGACAAGAAGAAAACTTTATTATTAGCAGCAAGCAACTGCTATAAGGGAGTAGGACTCCCAGCTTACAGAATTCAGAGCCTCACGAAGAGGGCAGCAGTCTATATGACTAGCATTGGTACAAGAGTATTGTTCTATTATTTCAGTACCCAATGTACTCCTAAAAGCCTGATTTGCTAATACATGGGCTGTTACATTGAAATCTCTTTGAACTTTGAAGACTTTCCAGTTGTAGTTGCCGGTTGCATTCAAGAATTTCTGAGTGTAAGGATTGATTTCCCACTGCGGAGGCTTGTCAAGATCAGGTCCATTGAAGAAACTTGCAAGAATTTGGCTATCAGTGAGAAATGATATGTCACTAATGCTCAGCAATGCGCATATCTTTGCAGCAAGCGCCATGCTTGCAGATTCTGCCATGAGGACAGAACTGACGTGATCAATCTTTGCTTTTATGTAACATTTCAAGTTATGAGTTGGATCCAGAAGGAGGATTCCTAATCTCGCAGATCTTCACGGCTACTAATGCTATCAGGTGCTATGGAGGGACCTGAGTAGCATCGTGGCCCGGGAATCAAACTGAGAGAAGCCTTTTTCTTGGTGCTGCTGCTGCAAAGCAAGCCCATCATCAAACTTTGACAGGATGCAAGCCCAGAAAACTCTTGGCTGGGGTCCGATTGTTCTCTCGTCCTGGTTGGGCACTTGGGCTATGATGCCAAGTAGCCGAGAAGGCTATGATTGTTCTATCATTGCAGCCCAACCCATTTGTGCCATTGCTTCCCCCCCCCCCCCCCCCCCCCCCCCCCCCCCCCCCCCCCATTTTGAAGTGTACAGGCCGATTGAAGGCTAGTCCTTTTTTATTCTCTTACTATTCACAAACATTCATGTAGTACAATTTAATTAGCTAATGTAGTAAAATTTGTCTTTTTTTTCATTTCATATGCATTCGACAATTCAGAAAACATGATTTAACTCTTGAAACCTACTCCAACTAATATGAACACTTAATTCAACATTACTAAAAATTATGTGCAACATTTGGTGGGACCTATTTCAAGATCTGAGATGGCATCTTGAATATTGTGTATTTAAATTGTGTTATCATATTTGTTGAAGCAGTACATTTGAATTTCATTCTTTTTGAAGATTTCAAAATATATTTCTAATGGTGTCTCGTGGCATCAAACCTTAAACAATAGTTCAGATAGAAACCCCCCTTGTAGTGACGCTATATTTATACATTAGACATCTTTTATTTAGCCTCTACAGGAATACATGAACGTTTTTATAAAAGCGTGCTAGAAACATCTTCACATAGACCGTGTCAGGACATGGTAAAGATGAAATTTTTAAGCACATCATGGAGATAACAAGATGCTTTGTAGAGATGTTACTTGCATGTCTGCGCATATTGATACACTTTTGTAGATACATTTATTGATATAACATATCTATTTCTGTAGTTACACTGTATATAGCGACACTTTATTATGTGTTACGAAATGTTGAGACGTTTTCATAGTTACATTTATATTTGTGTGTACTAAAATAGCCACGTTGTGTGTAGTAACGCCATATTATTATATATTAAAAAGTATAGCGATGGTTTAGTAGATACATTTATATTGCATATCTATCAATATAGATACATTATATAGTAACATCAATTTTGGGAACACAAGTGGTTAGGGACCCAAGCTTTGAAATTCCAATACGCTTCATTGTTTAATATTATTCATCGAAAACATGCAAGAGTAGCATAATTGCTTAGCTCTAGTCCTCTTAACGTCTTCTTCAGGAGATCTTTAGTGGCAAATATTGTTGTTAGTGTAGCTTTTATTAATCTAAATGAGGATTTGGATCCTTTTGTGTGGGGTCTTCACAAAGATGGCATTGTCATAGTCGAATCTATGTTATAGTTATCTTGTCAATAACAGAGTTAAGGTTACACATGAAATTTGACATTTGAAATTACCTTTCAAAATAAAAACATTTATGTGGTACTTTAATAGAGGGGTCATTCTTACCAAGGACAATTTAGATATAAGAAATTGTAATGGTAGTAATTGTGCTGCCTTCTTTGAGTGCCATTATGCCAAAGCCTTGTGGCGTCCTGTGCACATTGTATTAGGCATCAAACCTCCATGGAATATAAAACATCTATTTAATTCTTGGTCTATGCAAGTAGGTTAAAGTATTAACATGAGCTACAACAATTTCGGCATGCAATGGATGCAAGGATCAATATGAGCTAGGCTACGGTGGTGATCATGTGATCAACACCCCAAGCAAAGGGTAAAAAGCTGCTATGAAGACCCTAGAATACAAGCAAGAAGTTCTAGACATCAAGTGGAAGAAGCCCGGACGAGAAGACATGAAGAAGAGAGAAGCAGATAGCACCAGAGTGCTCTGACAGTGAGCACCAGAGCTATTCGACAACATGCACCAAACCTTTCTAGGTAGGCTTGGTCTGAGGCTGAGGAGAAGAAGACCTCACCTTACCTTCCGTTCTAGTGTGCAATGGAGTGCTCACACTAGATACAGGGTGTTGGAGGACTCGCTGGAGGTCATACACTCAACGAAGCTCACCATAAGACTTCACATCCTCCAAAATGGAGTCTAATGACTAGTTGATGTGGCAGTACCAAAGCTCTCCAGTGCGGTCACTAGAGCTCTCCTGCGCTCATTGCAAATGCACAGTTCATTGGCCACAACAAGTTTGTTGTGTTGTGGCTATATATACCCCCAATTGGCCAAATGAAACGTGTTGGAGCTAGTTGAAGGCATAGTTGAGTTGAGGCTCATCCTTTAGTGCTCTGGCTAGCAAAAGTTCTTAAGGAAAGATAGCATTAGTGTTTTGCGAAGTGCTTAGACTAGTTTAGACCACATATAGTGTTTGCTCTTGGTTTATGCCTAGTGTTTAGTGAGGTTTGTACCTCTAAGCTTTCAACCCTTGCATGCGCCAAGTGTTGTATGCTAGGTTTTTGTAGTCTTGCGAGCCCCTTCGACGTGTGGAGTGGCCATGTACAATCTACCAAGGGACCAAGGGCCACTATGTTTTGACTAGAAACTTGATAGTGAAGCCAATGAGGAGTGTTCCGCGAGAAAGCTACACGGAGACCCATTGCATGTGGGGAAGCCTCGTCTCGGCTATCCACGGAGTCACCTGACTGGTAGCTTGGCCCTTGCGAGGGGCTCTAACGAGGACTAGGGGGAAGTGTGAACTTCTTGATACCTCAAGAAAAATTATCATCATGGAAGTTTGCATATCTCTAACTCATTTATGTTTTTGCACTTACTTACTTTGCTAGGTTTATGCTTACATTTCCTAGTCTAGCTTACTAGGTTAGTTAATAAGATTGAAACCTAGAGTGCAAAACTCTTTTTGAGTTAGAGATACCATACCAACCCATTAGACATTTCAACCTATGAGCCTTTTGGTTCCCATGAAGCTAACAATTACTAGGTGCTAAAAATTAGCTGAGATCTTGTTTGGATCCTTAGCTAATAAATCAACTAATGTCTTACCTATCACCCAACTAACAATTAATTATTAGCTATTTTTCTAGCTAACACATATAATAGTTAGGTGAATCTAAATGGGGCTATACATCCCACCCAAACCTGAAAGGATCTAGAAAGGCCTAGAGGGGGAGGAGGGGTTTGAATAGGTTTAGTTCTAAAAATCATAGTTAATTCAAACTAATTAGTAGATCGCGGAACCTCTGCAATGCTGAGGTTTCAGACAGATGCACGAAGCTTCTGCATGTCATAGCTCAAAACTAAAGGAATTAAATGAAAGAAACTTATATCAATTTGTATACCGGCCTTCTCGAGGGTTATATTAAGCTGTCCAAAGCAGTGGATGCACTTAGTGCTTGTAGAGAGAGTAGATCAAGTCCAAACTCTAGAATTTCAATTCAAACACAAGTAAAAGCAACACAAGCACAACAAATGAAGCATGACATAAGATTTACTCCATGGGTCAACTTGCCACCAAGGCTTGCCACATCCATGTCATTGAGGGAGCCACAAAGGCTTGGAATCTATTCCAACTCCCACATCTTCTCAAGTCATCCACCAAGTAGTGGCTTGAGGGTTCCACTAAGCAAATTCGAGCAATACAAACTTTCTGGAGCAATCCACAAAGCTTTGTATGCTTCAGTGGACAACCTCTAGCTGGCTAGGAGTCTTGCTCCAAGAGTAGCAAACACCAAGGGTCGGCTAGGGTATCACCAAGTGTTCAAACCGAGTTGAAGCTTTTCTTCTCTAGCTTCCCTTCTCTCTCTCAAGCCCAATCAACACAAGGAAATTACTAGGAATCAATGCAAGGTGGTTGGGAGGAACATTGGAGAGGAGAGATGGAGCTGCTAGTTGTCGAAAGTGAGTAACTGAGAAGATGACCATTGAGGAAGAGAGGGAGAGATATTTATACCCCTTTGCTCCCACTGAGAAACGACTAACTGGGTATACGCGAAGGTTCCGCACATAACCTACAAAGTCTCCACGGTGCAGAGGTTCCACGCTTGATGGTATATATGTGGAAGTGTATGCTTTGGCAGAGTGTGAGATAGATGAATTGATATTTTGGATGAGATTTAGAAAACTTGCTTCACCACTAGGCCAATTTTCACGGATTTGTGTCTATACGCGAAAAAGGTTTCAGCTTTGTATTTTCCCGGCTAGAAGTGCACCTAGTGATGACGTTTGGTGTGGCTCCGTCTGCTCCACACGCATGGACAATGAAGAAGCTAGAATGAGAGCTGCACTAAATGAGCCCTAATTGACCCTCATGGCCCACTCATTAGCAGTTGATGTTTGTGACTGAGAAAGTAAAATTTTGCTTTTGAGGCCGCATCCAACTGCGTACACTAGGAAAGCACGTGACCTTGAGTAAGTTTGTTTGTTACCTGGTGGACCACTGGGCCATCAGTGATACAGTTGGACACGGAAATTTTGCCCTTAAGGGCTTATGCTCCCACCCACGCAGCCGTTGATGGATGCTTGTTGACGGTAGATAAGTATCATTTTTTAACCGTCAACATAGCATGAGAAATGATCTAAATATAAATACTATCTAGATATAGGGGTTACACTGACATAATTCCACGAGTTTTGGTGAATATCTATTTCTGCAGGGGGTTATTAGGAAATAAGTAAAGGAGACCCACATGTCAGATTTACATAGAGACAAAGGGGCTACACATAACTTTTCTAGAATGTGGAAGGTACGAGAAGACTCTAGAAAAAAACGCGAGATGAAATGGGCCTGGAGCAGGGGCGCCCGGCCCTGGGCCTGGGCACCCGCCCCTGTGGTGTGGCCAATCAGGAGCCACCTCACGGATTATGCCTCCACCGCCTTTGAGGATCAATAATAATCATTCATCAAGGTTGGTTTGGTCCAAGGGCTGTGGTGCTTCCTAGAGGGCTATATAAGCAAGGCCCCTAGCCCCAGGAGAAACCCTAACTGGAATTCATTCAATTCATTCATCTCATTCAGAGAAGCCCTAGAGCCACCATCTCAATTAGATCTCTAGTTTAGCATAGCTACATAGGATTAGAACTAGAAGGAGCCAAGCATTGCTTGATTTCCGGATCTGTCGGAGAATACTTGGTAATTCTCTCCTACTTTTGTATTTGTTCTTATATTATTCATCTAGTTCATCATTTGTATGAATATGACTTTAGTCTATTCTATCATATTGGATATGACTTTGCTCTATTTGATTATGTTCTCAATTATATTGTTCTTAGTTTACTTTAATTATATGCTTGGCATAGTTCGATCAGACTTATATTCAAGTATAGGATCGTATAACGCTTGCTCATTGATATCATGGGTGAGTGCTAAACATTGTGTAGGCGTGGTGCCTATACCGTATTTACCTGTGATTGCACCCTATATTCTGGATCGTGTGGTAGATCGCGGGAGTGACAGTCTTATTGAGTCCTCTGTAGTCTACCTCCCGAGTATAGGGCAGGCAGAACACAACTATTACAGGGAAGTGACGGCTATGTTCCATATGTTTTTTAGTAATATCACTATGCGTAGATATAACCTTTTCTTGCCATGATTGCCAAGTATAATTGCACTAATCATCGTATGCATTGACTTTATAGTTAGAATAACTTAGGATTATCCCTATAGTTCGTCCTAATTCATGCTAGTGCTATATATCTAGAGTAGTCTATTGAGATGTTTATCATTATATGGCTATGTGCTTACCAGTTATCTTTTATTATTATTCATATATATGTTATTTATCTAGTGACACTTACCCTGTATGAGAAGAGAGATAAAGACATGGTTATGCTCTCCCTTAGTATATGCATTGATACTCATTACTCATTATCCTTAGCATCCCTTCCCAGTGGTAAAAATATAAATAACGATACCTGGATTACTCCTAGTTAAAATGCTACATCGGTATTATCTGTGCGCTTGCGGATTTCATATTTATTTCAGAGGAGCATTTGCATATTTTAGTATCAGCACCTTTGGTGTCATGCTGGGGATGACAACCTAGCTTAGGTGGCATTAGAGGTGTCAACAAGCATTTTTAGCGCCGTTACCGGGGATGGACTTAAAACCTCCTTACTTGGTGATTGCGTTAAGAAATGCCAACAGGCATTTTTTGGCGCCGTTGCCGGGGATGGACTTAAAACCTCCTTACTTGGTGATTGCGTTAAGAAATGCCAACAAGCATTTTTGGCGCCGTTGCCGGGAAGGTTGAATTGCTATCCAAAGGATAATGAGCTATCACTTGCATCCACTAATGTGATCGAGAAACCATCGTCCTTCTCTACTCATACAACCTTACCCTTGTCTTTTGCCTATTTTATATATTATATACAGGGTAATGTATGAGCAGGTTTGGCTATCCAGATAACTTCATCGATAATCTAGAATTACTATTCAGAAGAGCAAGAGCCAAGCTAAAGAGAGTTCGAGCAGAAACATCATCATCTCAGCTTGAAGCTCCACTCTCTGATTCAGAAGGCCAACTAAGCATAGTTCAAACTTAACACCAGAGTTCGACGCTATGGCAAACAAGTCACTCCGCGAGTTCTCAGCTCCAACTACAGCTAACATTCGGACTGGACATGCGGCAGAGATTGAGCAAAACTTTGAGCTAAAGCCGACGTTGATCAACATGGTGCAAGCTAGCCAGTTTTGTGGGAAGGCACATGAAGATGCTAGTGCTCATCTCCAACACTTCCTGGAGATCTGCAGCACTTTCACCATCAAGGATGTCCCCAAAGATGCCATACTACTTCGCCTCTTCCCATTCTCACTCTTGGGGAGAGCGAAGCAGTGGTTCTATGCAAATAAGGAGAAGAATATTACGTGGGCACTCTGTTCCACCAATTTCTTGGCGAAGTTCTTTCCCATGGGCAAGACAAATGCTCTTCGTGGGAAGATATCAAGTTTTTAGCAGCAACATGATGAGTCAGTCCCAGAAGCATGGGAGCGCTTTCAAGACTACATCCTAGAATGTCCTCATCATGGAATGGAAAATTGGCTACTTATGCAGACCTTCTATCACGGGCTTACCAATAGCACCCGTGAGACTATGGATGCTGCCGCTGGAGGAGCGTTCTTATCACTTACAATCAATAAAGCCACAGCTCTTGTGGAGAAAATGGCATCCAACCAAGGTTGGAATGAAGAAAGAACTCAAACCCACAAGAGAGGTGGAGGTATGCACCAGCTGAAGGAAGTAGACATGTTGTCTGCCAAGATGGACCTGCTTATGAAGATGCTCGATGAGAAAGCCGGAGAGAAGAAGGAAGTCATGCACATTTATGATTTTCGCATGACTTGTGAAGAGTGTGGAGACACTGGGCAATCAGGAAGCAATTGCCCAGAGCTACAAGAGGATATGAACTACCTCAATAACAATAGCAACTACTATCATCCTCAACAGAATCAAGGTTGGAATCAGCAGCAAAGGCCTAACTACTCAGGTAACTACCCAGGTAATTATCAAGGTAATAATTCTTTTAATCAACAACCTTTGAGAGAGTTAGTGCTTAATCAAGGAAAGTTAATAGATAACCTGTCTAAGAAATTAGCATCTAATAATAAAACGCTAGAAACCATTAATAATAGGATGGATAATTTTTCCACTGCCATTAAGAATCAGCTCAGTTTCAATAAGATGCTATAATCTCAGTTACAACAGCTTTCCAATATTGTTCCTGCTAACCAAGGTAAAATTCTGGGACAACCGAAAGATCTAGAAACTGCAAATCTTGTAGACATATTTAATGCAGGAAGTTATTGGAGTGACCCTATCTCCAAAGGATGGAACGACGAGACTCTACCAATTAAGAAAGGTGATCCAGGAAGACCTGTCATCCCGATCTCCATTGGAAGCGTGAACTTTAACGAAGCTATCTGTGACTTCGGTGCAAGCGTCAACATCATGCCTAAGGTATCTATGACAAAATGTTTAATTATCCTTTATTGTACACAACCATATGCTTGCTGCTTGCAGACCAGTCACTTTGCTACACCAAAGGAATTCTAGAAGACATATGTGTACGAGTGGGCAGCTCGTATGTTCCTGCAGACTTTGTGGTAATAGAGACAGGTGGTGATGAGAAGTCGCCCATCATTTTGGGACGACCGTTCTTGAACACCGCTAGAGCTATCATGTATGCCAACACTGCCAAGATCTGTTTTAATATCAAAGGTAAGAGAGAGATATTCTTCTTCAAGGACAAAGTGTTACAATTCCCTACACACCCTCAACATCCCTATGAGCCAAAGAAGAAGAACAATCAGAGAAACAAGAATAAGAACAAGAATAGGAAGCCACAATAGACGGAGTTAGTGAGAATGATCACTACAGTCCACAGAGAGCATGATCATCAGCTCAAGTCCCCATATCTCCTTAAGAGAGACGACCTAGGTGTCCCAACCATTGAATGCACAATCAACAGAAGCTCCTTTCAGAAAGCTGTCAATGACACTAGATCGGGTGTCAACATAATGGCCAACTTAACTTATGAATATCTATATGGTAATATGCCTTTAGACCCAACCTATGCGCAGCTACAGATGGCAGACCAATCATTTCGCTTCATGGACGAAATAGCGAAGAACGTCCCTGTACAAATTGATGACCACTTCATTCTGACTGACTTCTTAGTCATCGACATGGGAGAGGATGAGTACAATCCACCGATCATCCTAGGAAGACCATTCCTAAGCACCACCAATGAAATCATCTACCTTGCAACAGGAGAAGTACATTTCTAATTTCCTTCAGAGAAGGTACGCCATTATTTCAATAATAATTATATAGTTGATGAAGAACCCAAGAAGAACAGAACCAGAAGAAGGCGTCGCAACCGCACCCAGAAGAATCAGATCCCCAAGGATAGATGGGCTGACTATTAAGGAGAAGTATCAAGATACGAAGATCGATATCCTGAAGAAAAGATTTATCTTGAGGAGGAAGTTTTACCCCCAACAGAAAGTGAATCAATCACTATGAAGAATAAAGTAGAGAAGATGGTGCAACCAACTCTTTCCTCAAAGTCAACCTCACCAACAAAACATGTATGGAAGGTAAAGGTTAATTCAATGTCAGACTCAGTACAATCAGAAGCACCACTCGATCCATTCGAGGTACCCCAGAATGATTAAAGCGAATAAGAGGTTCTGTTCAGAGGACCCAAATCACCGAACGCCGTGCCAAGAGGTAACTTGGTAGTTATCAATATTTCCCTCTTTAGTTTTGCATTTAATTTTCCACATCATATTTACTTTCTTTCATTACATTTTTAGTTACACTTTACTTCTGCATAGAAAAGAAAATAAATATGTCTTGCATTGCATTATAAAATTGCTAAGCCCCATGCAAATAAATTTGTGGCATAAAACCCATAAGTCTACTTGCTGTGGTGGCATAAAAATAAAATAAAGAAGCATTCATTATTTTATTCCTTGCATTGTATAAAAATGTAAAAACATAAAAATATGGTACAAGAGATCCTGTTAGAAAGATACATCTATTAAGATGTTCTAGACGCTCAAGGCTTAGAGGTTTATCACTAACACTTAATCAAGTTCCACAAGCTTTGTTGTATATTTGAGCTTCATAGAATTTGAAGGATCAACAGACGGAAGGACAATCTGTTCCCTATCGGAGCGTTGTCTCAACGATCATCATTATAAGCACTCCGATGAGGGGAAGTACACCTTCACTGTCTGCCAGTTTCATCAAGCAATACTATGTCAACATTCAGCTCGGGGAAGAGCATCTCCCATGTATCCAGCTAAGTATTTTCTTATCTACCTATTTATTTTTGCTTTGATATATGAAATAAAATAAAAAGATGCATAACCTATAGAAACCCAAATAAATGTTTTCTTTCTGTATAATCTTTAAGTTTGATAAATAAATATAGGAGAGTATGCTAAGTTTCATCTTGCTAAGTGAACCCTTAGAATAAACTCTTATATAGAAATGATGAATAGTTACTCTACCGTAATTCCTTTCAAGTACCTAGTTTTCAACCTTGAACTCTTTCGAGTTTTGGATACAATGGTTTTGATTTAAGATTTGCTCTAAACCTAAACTTATGGGTAGCAAATGCTTAATCTAAGTCTAGGTAGTTGATGGATATGATATGAGAAGGTTTTGAGCTGCTATCTATCATGTTCCTAGAGATACTAGAGTTCTGGAGAATTTATCTTTTGAAAATTAACTTGCTACATGATGAGTTCCTGTATGACGAGAGTTTAAATTCCTACCACAGCCATATACATGCTTGTAGATTAGGAAGCCTTACATTCATATTTACTATTTGTGAAGCATTGAGTATGGTTAGGCTGTGTCGATCCTTAGGAACTAGTCATGCGGTTAAAATCGAGATCCACCTATACACTCTACCTATATATGCTGCTTCTACCCTGGAAGTACGCATCCATATCCACACATATACATCCACCCATATATTCTGCTTCTACTCTAGAAGTACGAATCCACATATATCTCATTCAGATCCACCTAGAAAATAGTTCTACTCTTACACTAGGAGTGAACTACCCAAAAATATTCCTATCATCCATTTTATCCCTTGCTATCCAATAAAGCTCCAAATATCTAGTTATGCTACCTCTTGTTATTGTGTTCCAAAAGAATCTTGGGTATTCTAAAAAAAGAAAAAAAGAAAAGAAAAAAAGAAAAGAAAGAGGACAAATGTCCCACTCAGAAAAAAGAAAGAGAGATTTAGCAAGCCCAAGTTCTCCTCAAAGTTTTCAAGTTTCTAAGAGAGGTATATGAAATTTCTCAAAGGAGCTAAGTATTCACCATCATCATCCCTTTACCCCTTATAATCACTTCTACTCCATTTACCATTTACCACCATCTACCATATAGCCCAAGACACATGCATATCTTGATTTGACTTTATGACTCGTTCCTTTGGATCCATAGTTTTGATTATGCAATATATGTTTCGCTGTCTCCCCACCTATGAGCTCCACATAAGCCTTTTTAGAAGTAGGGTGAGAGAGAAGGCATAATGTTACTATGCTACCAAAAATACCACATATTTTGAGAGGAGAGAAAAGACATACACCATAAATGCCTTGGAGAGGATCCAGAAATACCACAAAGGAGAGACTTAGAAGTGTCATACATAGGAATCTCCGAGTTTTATTTTGAAAATCTTGCAAAACTCTGGAATAATAGTTGATCAAAGAGCTTGAAACATGGCGCTTGAGTTGACTGTTCTGTTTTTCAACTACTTAAGACCCAAGTGATGGCTACAAGCCCCATGGTGGAAGGTAATATGAGTAAGTTTTTCATCAGAATAGTTCATTCTAATCCGGAGGAGAGTTCTTGTTTGAACGCATGTGTATCTGTAAGGCATGAAAGTATTGTAGCAACTCCTAATCCATCACTGAGCCTATCTTTGCTCAGGGACGAGCAAAAGGTAAGCTTGCGGGAGTTTGTTGACGGTAGATAAGTATCATTTTTAACCGTCAACATAGCATGAGAAATGATCTAAATATAAATACTATCTAGACATAGGGGTTACACTGACATAATTCTACGAGTTTTGGTGAATATCTATTTCTGCAGGGGGGTATCAGGAAATAAGTAAAGGAGACCCACATGTCAGATTTACATAGAGACAAAGGGGCTACACATAACTTTTCTGGAATGTGGAAGGTACGAGAAGACTCTAGAAACAAATGGGAGACGAAACGGGCCCGAAGCAGGGGTGCCCGCCCCTGGGGTATGGCCAATCAGGAGCCACCTCGCGGAATATGCCTCCACCGCCTTTGAGGATCAATAATAATCGTTCATCAAGGTCGGTTTGATCCAAGGGCTGTGGTGCTTCCTAGAGGGCTATATAAGCAAGGCCCCTGGCCCCAGGAGAAACCATAACTGGAATTCATTCATCTCATTCAGAGAAGCCCTAGAGCCACCATCTCAATTAGATCTCTAGTTTAGCATAGCTATATACGATTAGAACTAGAAGGAGTCAAGCATTGCTTGATTTCCGGATCTATCAGAGAATACTTGGTAATTCTCTCCTACTTTTGTATTTGTTCTTATATTATTCATCTAGTTCATTATTTATATGAATATGGCTTTAGTCTATTCTATCATATTGGATATGACTTTGCTCTATTTGATTATGTTCTCAATTATATTGTTCTTAGTTTACTTTGATTATATGCTTGGCATAGTTCGATCAGACTTATATTCAAGTATAGGATCGTATAGCGCTTGCTCATTGATATCATGGGTGAGTGGTAAACATTATGTAGGCATCGTGCCTATACCGTATTTATCTGCGATTGCACCATATATTCTGGATCATGTGGTAGATCGCGGGAGTGACAGTCATGTTGAGTCCTCTGTAGTCCACCTCCCGAGTATAGGGCAGACAGAACACAACTATTACAGGGAAGTGACGGCTATGTTCCATATCTTCCTTAGTAATATCACTATGCGTAGATATAACATTTTCTTACCATGATTGCCAAGTGTAATTGCACTAATCATCGTATGCTTTGACTTTATAGTTAGAATAACTTAGGATTATCCCTATAGTTCGTCCTAATCCATGCTAGTGCTATATATCTAGAGTAGTCTATTGAGATGTTTATCATTATATGGCTATGTGCTTACCAGTTATCTTTTATTATTATTCATATATATATTATTTATCTTGTGACACTTACCATGTATGAGAAGAGAGATAAAGACATGGTTATGTTCTCCATTAGTATATGCAGTGATACTCATTACTCATTATCCTTAGCATCCCTTCTCAGTGGTAAAAATATAAATAACGATACCTGGATTACTCCTGGTTAAAATGCTACATCGGTATTATCTGTGCGCTTGCGGATTTTATATTTATTTCAGAGGAGAATTTGTATATCTTAGTATCAGCACCTTTGGTGTCATGCTGGGGATGACAACCTAGCTTAGGTGGCATTAGAGGTGTCAACAAGCATTTTTAGCGCCGTTACTGGGTATGGACTTGAAACCTTCTTACTTGGTGATTGCGTTAAGAAATGCCAACAAGCATTTTTTGGCGCCGTTGCCGGGGATGGACTTAAAACCTCCTTACTTGATGATTGTGTTAAGAAATGCCAACAATGCTCTTGAGATATGTGCCATTCTCATATACATAATATATAGAAGTACTTCTTGGGATACGTATACAGAGTGGGATACATCTTCTTCCTAGGCTGTCTCCGTGGTGGTGCGGTCGAGTGCCCTTGGCGTCCGCCACACATGGTCACCGCCGCCGCCGGCATCCACCAGTCTCGGCCACAGCCATTGGTCTCTGCCCCCGGCATCCACCAGGCCTCTGCCGAGCTCCGATGCTCTCTCTCGCACGCCCAGTGTCTTCTCCCTATCCGGTGTCTTCTTCATCTCCGGCTAACCTCGCCTTCGCTGGAGCTCCCCCGTCCCGACCTGGACCGGCCGCCTCCACCGTCGCCAGAACCCTAAAGCCGCCCCACGTCTATCTCCACCGCCTGCCCGGCCTTCCTCCCCCTGAACCTTTCCTTCTAAACTCGCCAGAGTTGGGGAAGATGAGAGAAAAAGCTCGCCGGAACCCTAGCTCAGAGATCAGGCATACCTCGCCTGCACCGCCGCTGCCGCCGGAAACGCTGCCGGAGTCAAGAGGTCAAAGAAGGTCGCGTCAGGGGAGGGGCCGTGGGAGGGGCGCAGGCTGCCAGGGGAGGGCGTAGGCGTCGCCATCGGGACCGTGCCCCGCTCGCTCGTACATACGGGAGGCCGGGAGTGAGAGAAAGACGAAGAGAACTGAAAAAAATACGAGCTGAATACCAACTGCTCTCAAAAGTTGAACCGCATCTCAAAGCATATCCGACGGTGGTATATGTAGGAGCATGTGCCGTGCAGGACAGATTTAACTTTGCCTGATACAGCTGTGCAAACCTTTTAAACTCTTTTTGTTCATCTGTGGCGCCCAACCAAGCAGCACACTTATCCAAGCCTACACAGATGGATTTTGGTATACTTGGCTATCCCGGATAGGACCACCCGGCCACCCTGCTAGGTACGCATGCCACCTTGCATGCAGTGCATCACTGCCCGTGCACGCCGGGCATGCAAATAAAAATGTCGTCCGCGTGTGGCCCGTTCCTGCATCTGCATATACGCCGCGTCGTCAGCTCCCTGTATGCGTATGTTGCCGTGGATCGCCGGCCGCCCGGTCGGCTCCGCTCTCTGCCACAGCTGATCACTGATCAGAGAGGTAGAGTAGTGTAGCTAGGGGTTGTTTAGTTCCCGAAAAATTTTAAAAAATAATATTATAGTAATTTTGTTGTTATTTGACAAATATTATCCAATCATGAATTAACTAGATTTAAAAGATTCGTCTCGTAAATTTCGTCTAAACTGTGTAATTAGTTTTATTTTTTTATTTATATTTAATGCTTTATGCATGTGTCTAAAGATTCGATGTTACAGTAAATTTAAAAAATTTTGCAAAATTTTTTTGGAACCAAGCAAGGCCCTAGCCCCTAGCATTATTACTCCATAATGGACTCTTGACAGGTCAGTATCGATATCGAAGCTGCACTTTGGCCTTTGGACCCGGCCCCCCCTGCACTGTGTGCCTGCGTCTGTGAACGTACCCGCGCGGCTGGCAGCCTGGCACTGCCGCACTGGCACCTCCTACACGCACCAGCACCCGACCAGACCAAGACACGCTGTGGTCTGTGGAGCTAGAGCTGCATCAATGGCGCGATGCCGACAGGTGCAGCAGGGCCCGGCTCTATGGATCAGCATGCACGCGAGCAGACGCTGAACGGCTGAACGCAGTGGCGCAGCGCCGTGCCGGGTGCCGGCCGCTGCAGGCCGGCTGCCGGGCCGAGGATGGACGTGGGTACGTGGTTCTAGATGCAGTCTCGCCCGCCCGCGGCTTTAATTTGACCCGCCGGCACGTTTCTGGGAAAGGCTTCTGCCCTGCTTCACCTAACCTAAATCTAGGTGTGTTTAGTTTACTGAAAAAGGGTGAAAATACACCGTAGCACGTTTTGGTTTTATTTAGTAAATAGTGTCTAAATATTGACTAATTAGGTTCAAAACGTTCGTCTCGCAAAGTACAACTAGGCTGTACAATTAGTTTTTAATTTCATCTACATTTAGTACTCCATGCTTATATCGCATGTTTAATATGACGGAGAATCTTTTTTTTCTGTATAGTGTTTTTTTTTAAAGAACTAAACACAGCCGTAACCTACCTGTGCGCTATCGTTTGACGGGGTCTGGCAACCGGCGGCAGTTAATGCGCGGGTAGATGAGGTGGTTGGACGACACGTTCCGTACCGAAGTTATTTGAAAATTCTAAAGTTTGAAATTTTGAATCTAAGAAAATAAAAGAAATAACTCTAAATGACCAAGGGTGTGTTCACTTCGCGAAAAGTAGCTGAAAAGTTACTGTAGCATCTTTCGTTGTTATTTGGCAAAATTTATCCAATTATGGACTAACTAGGCTCAAAAGATTCGTCCCGACATTTACAGACAAATTATGCAATTAGTTATCTTTTTTACCTACGTTTAATGCTCCATGCATGCGTCAAAAGATTTGATGTGATGTGTGTAAGAGGAAATATTTTGAGTTGGGAGGGGTAAGTGAACGCGGCCCAAACATAAAAGAACTATCAACTAGAAAGCTATATATTATATTGATAACTACAACTTTGTATAGACCATTTCAATATCCGAAGTTATTCGAAAGTTCAAAATTTTGAATTTCAAATTTTATATTTTTCTAACTATTTTATTCTAAATAGTTTTGAATTAAAAAGTTTTCAACTATGAAGTTATAAATTTTCTTGAGATCTATAATTTTGATATAAAGTTGGTCTTCACCTGACCTCTTATACAAAAGTTATGAAATTTTTAAATAACTACTAAGGGTTGTGATATAATAGTGAGGGGCATATTGGTCACTTTAACTTCTCTATTCCATCTACTCATAAATATTATTTAGCAGCCATAATGTCTAAGAGCCAATTTCTACAAATAAAGAATGTCTCCTAGTAAATATAAACTAAGTTATGTCCATCGTAAATACTAATATTGAAGGATGACCCACAAAAAATTTACCCCAAAACAAGAGGTTGTTCGGATCGTATTACTCCCCAAAGATAGCAGTAATATCCATGCTTTCATTCTTTACTTTTACTACAGCTATAAGCTTTACCAATAAAAATAGTTTCTTTTGGAAATTACCAATAAAAATAGTTAAGAGATTCTTTTAGCATATATATTATATTTATTATTATTCTGAGTTCCAGTGTGATACCCTAAATTATTAACTTTAAATACCCTAACATCTCCTTGTAGAAATTATTAATTTTCAATTTCCTAACACATCCTTATAGAAATTTTGAGTGACCGTTAATATTATTATTAGTGAATGTATTTCTCATGTGATGAATCCTTTATTTGACAATCACAATGTAGCTCTCAGTTTCGATTGATCCTTGTCATACACTTAGAGTATCATCTTAATTTTCCTTATTATGTAAAGAAGAAACAGAAATGTTCCCTTAACGAACCAAATATAAATGACGTTGAAATTTTTCTTTAAATTATATTAATACTCTATGACAATACTAATTTTTTGTGAGTTTTGTTTGAGATAATAAGTCTATACATTTTGACTCAAACATTATAACTTTAGTTTTAACCTTTCTGTACCACTGCACATATAATTCTTTTATATAGGAAATTTAACATCTTGAGCGCCAAGTCTAGAATGAAACAATTGTTTTTGCCATTATAGTAACTAAGCCGGATTCTATGACCTAGAATCCATTTTTAATGTTATATACAAGAAAATTTTTGAATAAAATATGAAATAAGCATTAGAATTTAAACTTAATACATGGATTACAAAGTTAAAACATAGTAAGATCTAGAATTGAAAACCAAAATGGAAACAACTAAATACATGATGTAACAGAAAACATGCTCCAAGAGAACTTAAGCCAAAGGTTTACAAAATAAATATTAAAACCCTAGATAGGTAAAATGCAAAGGATATAAATAAATAAGAGTAATTGGTAAATTTATCACAGTCGAATCCATATTATAGAATATCAAAATGAGTATTTTTTTAAAAGTATCAAAATGAGTATTTTGTTAGGAAATGAACAGAATAAGAGAGTAAACATAAAAGTTTTTTTATTAGCTTTATGTATTAATTTGTTCACGAAACCTTATGTAACATAGGATTCTAGACCATGCCAAGGCTTAGGCAGATGGGCTAGAACCACCCAAGAAATTCAACATTATATTGCTAATAATATAGATTATTATTGAGGACATAAATGAATCTTTTCACCACTCTGAAAAATTTGCATAACGGGGACAAACCCAAGGAAAATAAGTAAAATAAAATTAGTTGCGTGTAAGGAATTACCTGCATGCACAAATCGGTTTGGCTAAGAGCAAGCACCACTCATAGCTAAGCTAGTCAATATTTTTGCTGACGCGAAGGAGAGAAGAGAGTAAAACGAGGTTAACTTGATTCTCATATAAGCAACAATCTGGACATAGAAGACTATGTAGCGGTGGGCATTGGGCTCACATAGCAAGTGGGTGCGAGGAGAAATAGGAAAGATAACGTGGAAGATAATAATAATAATAATAATAATAATAATAATAATAATAATAATAATAATAATAATAATAATAATAATAATAATACCTATAAAGATAAATAGAAGTTAATTATTATATAGCTTGGCTTCTTACTACTTGATTTATAAATAAATTTTTTTATTATTGAGCTTGCAGCTTGCTCTAATGTGGCACGGAAGAAATCATGAATCCATATACACAAAATCATTGGGCCATGATAGCAGCCATGCACTTGAAAAAAAAATCCAAAGCTGAGCCACTGACAGGACCTTTCAGCATGTGTCACGGCGAGTGACTAGACCTATCTCTTCCATGGCTCCTAACGGAGTATTTCCTCCGTCCCACGAATATTTGCACGTCTCGTTTTCCGAGGAGTCTAAACCTTTTTAAGTTTAACCAAATATATACAAAAATATACTAATATTTATCATATGTAATATGTATTATTAGGTTGAGCATGAAATATACTTTCATAATATACTTATTTGCAGATACAAATGTTGATATTATTTGATATATTTTTAGTCAAACTTAAAAAAATTGACTTCTCGGAAAACGAGACGTGTATTTATTTATGGTACGGAGGGAGTACTAGAAATGACTAGCTATTCCTACGTCGAGTAGGACTATTGTACTCGTGATGTAGTACTGCTATAAGTGGACTCTTTAGAGCAGCTCCAATGTATTATCTAAGGGGTGCTTTGAGGAGAGAGAAAGGGAAAAAGCAAGTGCTACACATTGGAGTGCCGGTGCTTGCTAAGCACCGACTGGCACCAGTAGCCAAACTGGGCACCCGGTGCAAGTATTAAAGAAATGGCTGTGTTAGAGCACTGTTCTATTACCGTTGGCACTTTGCAACCGTTTGGGGCCTTGGGGCATGCCAACTAGCAGTTGGCAACTTCAAGTTTTCTTCTACAAATATGGACACAAGCATACACATATGGACCACAAATTTCTGAGACCTACACTACAGACCAAAAAAAGAACATGGATGATTCATCTAGATGCAATCCAAACTCCTCATCCGAGGAACACAAGAGAGCCAACCATCTATTCCCACATTATCCAGCACCATCACTTCCAGCCAATATTCGACCTCAATTCAATCAACAATTCCAACATCATTTTCCAATAAACTTCAACCCGTATGGCATGCCTCCATATCAGCCATAGGACATACCCTATGAAGGCAACTTCAACTTTTTCTCCTGATGCTATGTTTGGAAGAGGAGCTGCAAGTGAAGCTGTTCAATCTTCCTCTCCAGTTGAGTCTATGGCTTTTCCTCATCCTATTGCAGGATCAAGTCTAGCCTCGCCAATCTTTGTTGCACCACAAAACAATGAAGATGATGTCAGCAATCAGGTTTGGAGTGATAACAGTGAGGATGAAAAGAAAGGAGGGCGCCTGAATTGGTCTGAGGAAGAGGATCTAAAACTAGTTGGTTCATGGCTACATAATTCAGTTGATCCAATCAAGGGGAATGGACAAAAGTTCAATGACTTCTAGAAGAAAATTGTAGCAGAATTCAATAGTTTGGTCACACTGGATCGAAGGAGGTCAGTTTCACAGTGCAAATCACACTACACCAAGACAAACAAGCTGATAGTGCACTTCAATGGGTGTTGGATTAGAATGAATAGTGCACATGGCAGTGGTGAATCTGATGACTAGATTAAGGAGAAAGCCCATGCAATTTACAAACAAGAATCAAAGGGAAATAGACCAGACATTCGAGTACTGGTGGAAACATGTGAGATTTGAGCAAAAATGGGCAAATAGACCAGAGAACCAGTACAGGGCATGTACAAACAAGAGAGTGAAGCACAATGAATCAGGGGCTTACACATCTTCATCAAACCATGAAAGTGAGGATCCAGAACCAAGTGAACGCACTCAACCAGAAGGGCAGAAGAAGGCCAGAGAGAGACTGAAAGGCAAGGAGAAGAAATCTGTGGATGAACTTAGCTTGGAAAAACTAAGAACTGAAAAAATGCGAATGTATCATGAAGCAACACATAAGAAAGCAGAAGCAGTGTCCCAGGCCGCAAGAGCTCAAGAAAATACTGCAAAGACTGAACTGTTGGGCAAGTACCTGGACATGATGGCTATGGATACTTCAAGCTTTGATGAAAAACGTAGAAAACGCCATGAGAATGTGCTGGACTACCTGGAAAAAGAGTTGTTCCCTGAAAAATAAATAGTAGTATTAGTTCTAGAAATTATTTATGTATCCACCAATGTATCTTCCTTCCAGCATTGTAGTAGTTCTAGAGATTATTTATGCACCAGCAATGTATTAGTGGTAGAGAAAATATCTTTGTATCCAGCAATCTATCCTTTGAGAGATTATTAATAATAGCAATGTATCTTCCTTTTACTGAAACATTTTTACTATAAGCAATGTATCTGTTGGAAAACTAGCCGTTGGAAAACTAGCCGTTGAAAAACTAGCTGTTGTGCAGGCATCCTTCTACTTATAGAGGATCAAGGGCACCAACAAGCCAGAACACAAACTAGCAGTTGTTCAGACATCCTTCTACCAACAAGCCAGAACACAAAATGGCTACCCAATCAAATTCCCAGCCCCAAAACTCAGACCTTGACAAACTCTTGTGGGAGTTCATCAATGACCTACTTGAAGCTGAGATTGAAGAAGAGCTAGAAGCTCAGATTCAAGAGGTTGTTGATTTAGAGGTTGCTCAGCTGGGTGGTAATAATACCAGTTAGCGCCAAAGTGGGACTCAAAGGTACATTGATCGGAATCGGGAAGATGGAAACATGAGGTTACAAGCTGATTACTTCTGCGACAACCCGGTATACACTGATGCTCAATTCAGGCGGAGGTTTAGGATGAAGAGGCCTCTATTTGAGCGTATTGTGCACACCCTTGGTGAGTGGTCTCCATATTTTCGTCAATGTGTAGATGCCTTTGGCAAGCAGGGTTTTTCACCTTTACTTAAGTGCACAACAGCTATGCGAATGTTAGCCTATGGCAGCCCAGCAGACCTATTGGATGAAGGTTTAAGGATTGCTGAAAGCACTGCCATTGAGTGCTTGACTAGATTTGTGAAAAGGCATTAGAGTGAATTTTGGTGCAGAATATCTAAGAAGACCCACTCAAGAAGACACCCAGCGGTTACTACATGTAAGTGAAGCTCGCGGCTTTCCTGGAATGTTAGGGAGTCTTGATTGTATGCATTGGCATTGGAAGAGTTGTCCGGTCGGTTGGAAAGGCCAATATACTCGTGGTGATCAAGGAGTATCAACAATCATGCTTGAAGCAGCTGCCTCTCATGATTTGTGGATATGTCATGCTTTTTTTGGTGTTACTAGTTCAAACAATGACCTTAATGTCTTGAATCAGTCACCATTGTTTACAAACATATTACAAGGTCGGGCTCCTACAGTTCAGTTTACAGTGAATGGGAATCAGTACAATATGGGGTACTACCTAGCTGATGGCATCTACCCAGAGTGGGCAACCTTTGTCAAGACAATCCCATTGCCTTATAGTGAGAAACATAAATTATTTGCAAAATTTCAAGAAGCTGCAAGAAAAGATGTCAAACGGACTTTTGGGGTTTTGCAAGCTCAATTCGCTATAGTAAGAGACTTGCACGTTTTTGGAAGAAGAAACACTTGCAGATATCATGTACGCTTGCATAATACTGCACAACATGATAGTTGAAGATGAGAGGGATTCCTATGCCGTGCAATGGCACACCAACGACGAGGAGTACAATATCCAAGATGAAGATGCTCACTATGATCAGGGAAGCTCTCAACCTTTGGCAGGGTTCAACCATGGCCCTGTTTATGAGTTCTCTAGAGTACTAGAAGCAAACGAGGCCATTCATGATCGAGAAAAGCATCATCAACTCAAGGCTGATTTGGTGGAACACTTATGGCAAAAGTTTGGGCAGCAGCAATCTTAGCTTCATATTTCAGTTAGCGATAGGTCACTTTATTTGTAATTTTTTCAGTTGTAAACCATTTACCACTAGGTCTCCTAATCTGTACTCCTTGTTTAATAAAATGCAAATTTGGTGAACATGTACGACACCATCCATCTTTTACTGGACAAAGCAAAACTGATTTGCGCCACTAAATGTTATGAAAATAAAAAATTGTGCCACTGATTAAGAAAAGAAGAGCCTCACCGTCCTGTAGATCCGATTGATGCTCGAACTCGAATCAGGAAAAGCAGGTCGCCGTGGCTGGAGCCGTGCGGGCTCGCCCTTCCGCGCCGTCGTCGTGGGCCGTCTGCCGGTGTTCGTCTGTGCCTGCTCAGTCTGGGCATTCGGGTAACCCGCAAAGTTCGGGTCGGGTAGTTCGGGTTTTCAAAAGTTCGGGTAATGAGAATTGTTACCCGATAATAGCCCCAAAAAACCACTACCCGCAGGTTCGAGTACCCGCAAATTCGGGTTCGGGTTCAGGTATACCCAATATACCCGAAATATATAAAATCATAGCAAAAGTGATAACATCATAGAATTTTGCACAGAATAGATGATAACTCATTAACATAACAGATAAATGACGCATTCAAGTTTTTAACCGCAGGTGCAAACCACGACACAGGTACTGAGGTACTGACTACTTTGTTACTACTGACAAGATACAAGAGCAAAGTTCAAGCCTGCTGCCTGCCATCACAATAGTGCTTGTGCTTAGGCATGAAAACGGATCAGATACAGACGGATATCACTGATATCGTATTTATTTTTATATTTATGTCCGGATTCAGATTCGAATACGAATAGTATAAAAATGCCGGATAGGATATGTAACAGAACCGACCAAATTATAAGAGCACAAGTACAAAAACAAGAACCGAAGCGCTCAAATTTTCGAACTTGAGCCCATATAATCTTGGTAGTCAATCGAAACCACGAAGGATTTCAAACCAACTTGCTTAAACCAAGATTGCATCATTCAACATACAACATCATACGTTACATTTCACAAGTAGTTCCGAAATAAGTTTACACACACGGAGTCGTAATTATTACAAACCAAGTTTATAAAGTAGCGGAAGCATAACACACGCATTAGTTCACATACTACTGCCAGTCTTAATGATCAACAACCCGCAAAAGCATCAGGAAAATACATAAAAGATGATCACGCCCTAGTGATCTAGTCTTCGTCACCCACAGGGTGGAGACAAGTTTTGTAGAAGCCTTGATAGAGCATATCATCTGCAACAGGAGGGAATAAACCCTGAGTACTGGAATGTACTCAGCTAGACTTACCCGTCAAAAACCAGAAATAAGATGACACCAAGGATTATGCAAGGCTTTCATAAGTGGAGCTGGCTGACATTACCTTTTACGGAAAAGAATAAGTAATTTGAACTCTTTTAACCTGTACTAGCAGTTATTTTTAGCATTAACCTGTCATCTATCTTAGCACCTGTACTAAACATTCACTTGAGTATAATCAAACAACATTATTATTATATCCATAGCAGGTATAATATTGTGGCAACATTATATCATTCACTTAACCATCTGTTCATTTAATGAGATCTACGTTGCCGCTGCTCAAGTCAAGTGCTCACTAACCGGGAGCGACGGCGATTCGAATCGAATTCCTATCCAGCTGGAGGGGTATTTCTAACACTCACCGAGTCACGCCTGGCGAGGGCTGCTCAGGTCACCTTTGGTACAGTTCAGGAGCTGCGGGTCCAACTGATGTCGCATCCCCAAGGGCGACACTCTGCCAGGTGATAGGGACTCTAACCCCCCCCTTGGTCTCACGGCAATGTTCCCAAGCACATCATTTCTCTCCTCCAAGAAGCAACCTACCATTCGATTCCCGACCTGAACTGTATTACTCGGATTCGCGGTCGGAACGACTTATCCGACCAACTAAGTGTTATACTGCGTTCAACATGACTCAAGGACGTACAGCGAATCGGTCCTTAAACGACTCGGACGGGCATAGCTCCGCACCCAAGACGTGAAGTGTCTTGCGGCTGCACTATCGAACTCCCGCCCAGTCTCAAATTCATTTTTAGGCATGGTTCCATTCACGATAGCGATCATAGCCACTCGTGACCCATTCTTAGATCTCGCGGATGACCAGAAATCACCCGACTTCTATAGGACTAAGCAGGGCTAAGCATTAACACAGCCTAAACCTAATTTAGGGTGTAAGTATGATATCTGGACAAGGACAGGTGTAATGCAATAAGTGTTTCCATACAACTCCTACAACTTAATGCAGTAAACAAGTAAAAGTACTCAAGAATTATATTTTAAATGATTGGGTCAGCATGCACCGGGGCTTGCCTTTTAGAAAGGTCGAGGGCCAGTGGTCGGGACACTCGGGTAGGTCGTCAACGGCGTGCCCTTCGATGGCTGCTTCGTCGGGTTCTCCCGGCTGCTCCTGGACTTCCTCCGGAATCACTTGCTCGAATTCGAGGAGCGTTACCCCCTCCGGAACACCTATTGCATGAGTGCACAATAAATATCATGGATGCATAATGGGTGCAACATGCTCGAAATGAAATGCATTTCAGCAATAAAAGTACTCTATTCAAGTCACTTCATCAACACGTGCAAATCTCTTCTCCGGTGGAGAAGTACTTACCTAATCTACCCAACCTAAGATATAGCTGTTCTTCTTCGGTTAAGGCCCTAGCACCTAACAATTACAAGAGTAGCATTACTTAGGTTACCACATCCAACACCAAAATATCACAGTGAGACATTCTGGACAGCAGCTCAAAGATTCTAACATAACTGAAGATTCCTAACTCCAAAAGATATGATCTAAGACAATCTGGAAAGCATAAGAAATGCACTTCAATTCATTTTTAGATCTCAACCCTAAATTCCTAAGTTTTCCATGTCAAATTTCATAAGTTCCAGAATCTATCCTCTCTAAACAGAGAGTAGCAAATTCTGGACTGTCACTTATACAGTAATAACTCCTAAACTAATAAGCCAATTGCTCCCAAATTTTTGACCCAAGCTAGTTTATCAAGTTTACTACAACTTTGGTATTTACAAGTTCTCCAGAAAACACTTTTATCAAAGGCCAAACCCAAAGATACTACCAGCTGTCCAGAAAACCTAGAATTGCAAAGATTAAATATTTATTTATGTGGCAAATTTCCCCTAAGACCAAACTAATGTTACCAAAAGTTCACATGGGTCACAAAAACACCAGAAAGTAAGGTTTGCCTACCTAAAATATTTATTTAGACTCATTTCTTAATTTACTTAAGTAATTAAGTAGAATTTTAAACATATATGTAATCTATTCCTAAAATTCTACAAAAATTACAGGAGACTCTATGAACCAAAAAGAGACCACTGTAAAAATTTGAACTAAAATTATTTACAGAAACTCCCTAAACTAAATTCACAAGCCCAAAAGGCTGATTTTTGTATAATTAACAAATCCTATTAAAAAGTATCAAACAACAGATTTCATAATTTTCTTCGACACTTTAGGGTACCAAGACATTCTCCAAAAAGTTATAAGAACATTGCACATGTAGAAAAAATACTAAAATTCATTTAATTATTTCCTAAAATAACAAGATAGCATTATAACTTGAAAAGTGCTTAAGCACTACTGCCCAAATTTTTACCAAAGCTAGAGAAAGTATAAATTAGTATACCCACCAAATTTCATAATTTTTGGAATACTACAACTCAAGTTATGCATTTAATAAATTTGCCTTCATTTTAAAATACATTTCAAATACCTATTTAAATCTCCCAGAAACTAAACATCATATATCCAATTTATATTTTTCTAAAATACTACACATCATGCAGGGTCTAACAAAATTTACTTCACAATTTTTGAATAAGTAAAACCCTAGATATACATTTTCCCAAATCTTACTTAAAGCTATGACAGAATAAAGAAAATGAAATAAATCTCATTTGAAACTGGGCCGGCCTGGGAACAGACACGGCCCATGGCGCGCGCGGCCCGTCCCAGACTCCCGCCCGCGCGCGCGTGGCGCTGACAGCGTGGGCCCGTAGGCCAGAGAGAGAAGAGCGGAGGGGAAGACGACCGCGACTCCGGCGAGCTCTAGCTCGCCGACGACGGCGCCTCCGGCGACGGGAAGAGCACCAATGGCTTCCCCGCAACTTTCCGCATCGACCAAACCTAGATTGGCTGACCCTATCCCACCCTAGCTACGACGGCCATGGTGACCGTGGCTCAGAGGCGACACCCGGTGGCGGTCCGGCGAGCTCCGAGGGCCAGGGACCTAAGTGAGGTGTGCTACTGCTTCCTGAGGACATGGCGGACCTCTCCATGCCAAGGAAGAGGACGGAGGTGGAGCGAGTGCCGCTGGCCGCGTGAGCACCGCACCGGCGGCCATGGCGCGGCAGCGCACGACGGTGTTCCGACGTGTACCGGCCATCCCATCCGGTAGCGTCATCACCTAGGCTGCTCTACCCACCCCGGAACCCAGAACACGTAGCAGGGAGACTGAAGGGAGACCGTAGGGAGCTGGCCACGGTGAGCCGCAGCGCGGACAGCACGCCGGTGAGGACTCGCGGTGGCGCAAACCGAAATTCGCCCTCACCTCTGCACAATTGGGTCAAGCAACGGGTGAAGGAGGTGGAGGGGATGTTGGCGGAGTAGTGAACAAGTTTTGGTGAGCTGCGGTACGGTGGTGAGCTCGCTCAGCCGCGGCGAGGTCGAGGTGGTGCTGCTCATCGGACCAGAGGGCGATGGAATGGAGGAGGGAGCGGCGTGAGTGATGGGGATTGAGGTGTCGACTCCCACTTCACTCCCGCGCGTGAGCTTGCGACGTGGAGGCGATGGCAGGACGCGCACGCCACGCGGCCACCGGGCTCTGCCCGAGCACCACGACGCGGTCGGCTATCCGACTGAATGGCGATGCTATTGACTGAATGGAGGCCATCATCGTTCGACTGACAACGCGAATTCGTCGAAGAAAATCTCCTAAACCAGCTTGATTTAGTCGAAGGTGATTACAGCAATTATGTAGAGCTACATGAGGGCTACAAAATTGCCAATTGAGACTAGGACTGGTTCGGCCTAGATTTGAAACCACAGAGCTCCAAAGTGGTGCACTTCGAAACTGAAACGTAGTTTCAGTCATTAAGCCGACTGAAACCCTATTTTCAAGACACCATATCTCCTAAACCATTTAGAACTAGGTGATGGTGATGTTGACAATGTTGTAGAGCTAAGTGAGTACTACAAAAGTGTCAACATGAGTTGGAGCTGGTTTGGTCTAGTTTGCAAACTACAAGCTTCCAAAGTAGGTCACTGTAAAACTGGAGGGACACTTTTGAGACTTAGAAAAATTCTAAGTGTTGAGATAGCCCCTCTAGCTGACTTGTGGGCCATTTTTGAGCATGTTCTGGCCAGTTTCATGAGATGGTCATATTGAGACTTTTGTTCCCCATAAAATTGTCTACAACTTTGCTTTAGGGTGCTCCTCCATGCAAGGTCTCTAAGCTAGACTTTTTAATTGGTCAAACTAGAGCATCCTAGGGCTAAATGGTGGTCAACTACACCTTGGAGGGCATTTTGGTGATTTTGGTCAACATGAACCTTACTCCATTAGTGACCTTAAGTATAATTAAGGTGTTGTAAGATGTCATTAGCTATTCTACCCCTTAGTTACACCAACTTCCTAGGGTCACATGATGTGAACCAAACAAAATTCTAAAAACAATCACATTAGTTGCAACCACATGAAATAACATGAATGATGCATGCTTAAGCTTATGCAATGCAATGCAATTATGGAGCTAAACACCTGAGGTGTTACAGCCCTCCCCCCTTATAAAAATCTCATCCCGAGATTTGGAAAGCGTACCATTTTTCATAGAATTCCTTATAGCCATCCCGCAAATAGTCCTCTCGTTCCCATGTAGCGTCACTTTCACTACCTTGATTACTCCATATTACTTTATACCACTTAACCACTTTGCTTCTAGTCACTCATTCCTGAGTATCGATCACTCGGACTGGCTTTTTTTTGTAAGTTAGATCGGATTCCAGCCTGATATCTCCTAAAGGGACTCTTTCCTCAGGAACTCGAAGACACTTTTTGAGCTGAGATACATGGAAGACGTTGAATATGGCACTCATTTTAGGAGGTAACTGGATTTTGTATGCAACAGCTCCACTCTTGCCTATGATTTGGAAAGGACCCACGTATCTTGGCGCAAGTTTTCGCTTAACACCAAAACGTTGGACACTCTTCATTGGAGAAACTTTCAGATAAACGAAGTCTCCAACTTCAAACTCGAGCGGTTTTCTACGACGATCAGCATAACTTTTCTATCTAGCTTGGCTACAACCATATGTTTTTGGATGGTACGGACTTGTTCCTCAGCTTCCTGAACAAAATCAATACCATAATACCTCGTTTCACCAGCTTCTACCCAGTTCAGTGGAGTTCTACACTTACGACCGTACAAGGCTTCGAATGGGGCCATCTTAATACTCTCTTGGTAACTATTATTGTACGAGAATTCGGCTAGAGGTAACCATTTTTCCCAAGAACCCTTGGATGAAATGACACATGCCCACAACAGATCTTCTAAGATTTGGTTAACCTGTTCCGTTTGACCCGACGTCTGGGGGTGATAAGCAGAGCTTCTCACTAACTTGGTTCCCAGAAGGTGATGCAAGTGCTCCCGAAAGCGAGCAGTGAACTGGGGACCACGGTCAAAAACGATAGTGCAAGGTACCCCATGGAGCCGGACTATCTGATTGAAGTACAACTCAGCATAGTCAGTGGGACGATAGTCCACTCTAACAGGAATAAAGTGAGTTGATTTGGTCAAATGATTCACAATTACCTAGATGGAGTTATGATTTTTGACAGTAGGAGGAAGTCCGACAATGAAATCCATACTTATCTCTTCCCATTTCCAACCTAGGATAGAAAGTGGTTGAAGTAACCCAGCTTTCATATGCACAGCTTTAACTCACAACAGGTGTCACACCTAGCAACATATGCAGCTATCTCTTTCCGCATCTTGGTCCACCAATAAAGTGGCTTCAAATCATAATACATCTTATTACTACCAGGATGGATGGACAACTTGGACGAATGTGCTTCGGACAGGATCTGATCTCTAAGCTCTCGGTCCTTAAGTACCACTAATCTATCCTTAAACCACAGCACACCTTCTTCATCTACCCTGAAATGCTTAGTTTCTTCCTCTTTCATCTTGCGTTTTATGTGGAATATACCAGGATCAGTCTTTTGGAGCTCAATAATTCTGCTTTTTAGAGTACAACTGACAGTGATGTTGTACAAGACTGCTGGATGTAGAAGGCGAGATCGATGAAAATCAGTTTCAACTAGGGAATGGCAATGAGACTTACGGCTTAAAGCATCCGCAACCACATTTGCCTTGCCAGGATGATAGTGCACTTGAAGGTTATAATCCTTAATCAACTCGAGCCAGCTTCTTTGACGCATATTTAACTCGGGTTGGGTAAAGATATATTTGAGGCTTTTGTGGTCTGTGTAGATATTGCAGACATTGCCCAGCAAATAATGCCGCCATACTTTCAAAGCATGAACAACTGCGGCCAGTTCTAAGTCATGCGTTGGATAATTCACCTCATGTTTCCGAAGTTGTCGAGAGGTATATGCAATTACTCGGCCTTCCTGCATCAACACACCTCCCAAACCTATGCCTGAGGCATCACAATAAACATCAAAGGGTTTCTCGATATCCGATTGTGTCAAAACCGGAGCTGAGGTTAGGAGGGTGCGCAGTTGGTGAAAAGCCGCATCGCACTCAGGAGTCCAGACAAACCGGATGTCTTTTTGCAGCAACCGAGTCATGGGTTTGGCTATTTTTGAGAAATCCGGGATGAAGCGACGATAATAGCCAGCCAACCCAAGAAAACTCCGGACCTCATGAACCGAAGTAGGAGTCTTCTAGTTCAGTACTTCTTGTACCTTGGCGGGGTCCACCATAATTCCTCCATCGGACAACACATGTCCAAGGAAAGGTACTTCTCGAAGCCAGAATTCGCACTTACTGAACTTTGCATATAATTGATGTTCGCGCAGTCTGGTGATGACTATACGTAGATGTTCAGCGTGTTCTTCCCCATTTTCAGAATATATCAAGATGTCATCAATAAACACCACCACAAACTTGTCCAATTCAGGCATAAACACCGAATTCATCAAGCACATGAAGTGTGCGGGGGCATTTGTCAGGCTGAAAGACATAACAAGATACTCATAAAGGCCGTATCTTGTCGAGAAAGCTATTTTTGGAATATCTTCGGGACGGATTTTAATCTGATGGTAACCAGACCTCAGATCAATCTTGGAAAAGACTTTAGCTTTGGACAACTGATCGAACAAGATATCGATACGTGGCAGAGGATACTTATTTTTGACAGTGACTGCATTAAGAGGTCTATAATCTACATACATCTGCAAGGTCTGATCCTTCTTCACAAAGATAGTAGGACATCCCCACGTAGACGAACTAGGACGAATCAGCCCCTTCTTCAAAAGTTTATTCAACTGCACCTTAAGTTCAGCTAGCTCATTCGGAGGCATCCTATAAGGTCTCCTAGAGATGGGAGCCATGCCAGGCAACAAATCAATTCTAAATTCCACATCCCGATCCGGAGGGAGTCCTGACAAATCATCGAGAAATACGTCCGAAAACTCATTTACTACGGGAATTTCAGCCAACGCCTTTGCTTGCACAGCATGAACTTCCCCAGACAAATTAACTTTTCTGGGAAGTTGTACCAGAAAACCCTTTTGATCTGTAGGATCTCTGAGCATAACTACCCGAGTGGATGTATCAATGAGTACCCCATGCTGACTCATCCAATTCATGCCCAGAATAACATCTATGCCTAATCCCGGCAAAACCACTAAGGCAAGCGAGTACTTTCGCCCTTCTATCTCAATCTCAAGATTCCCCACTACTTTATTTGTGGAAATATTCCCACTTGCTGCGCTAATGCAATAACCTCCACCTTCAACAGTATGCAATTTGTGCGCAAATTTTGATGCAAACTTAGGACTGATAAAGGAATGCAAAGCACCTGAATCAAAAAGTACCACTGTAGGATGTTGGTCAACTAGGAACTTACTAGTAGTGACAACCTCACCAGATGGGATTTCCTCAATACTGTTATAATGAGCGTGCCCTTGACGGCCACCTTGGTTGACATTCTTCTTAGGGTAAGGACAGTTCCTGGACCAATGGCCTGGCTTGTTGCAGTTCCAGCAAGGCATGTTGCTGGGAGGAACACTAGAACTGCGCTGTCCAGAATTTCCCTTTGGCAGAGCGACTGTATAAGCCTTGCGGAACCCAGTTTTGGCAGCAGGCTTCTTCTGTGGCGGACGGAACTTGGTATTCGGAGCAGGTGGACGAGGGGAAGACCTAGGTGCAGCTGAGGTCCGAGACTGTGAAGCACTCGCCTCCAGGGACCTTTTGCGGCTCTTAGAGGCAGAATAAATAGCATTATTGTTCTCCTGGGTCAAAGCGTCACTGATAAAATCCTTGAAGGTAGTACACTTGCTAGTGCCCATAGTCTTCGTCAGCTTTGGGCCAAGGCCTCTTTTAAAGCTAGCAATTTTCTTGGCATCGGTATCCACAAACTCTGTGGCATACCTTACCAGGTTGTTGAAAGATTGCAGATATTCAGTTAAGCTTTTACTTCCCTGCGACAGCCTCATGAATTCTGTGTGCTTGATTGCCATAAGACCTGGAGGAATATAGTTCCCACGGAATGCGGCCTTGAACTGGTCCCAAGCAATCGGGACATTTGCAGGCAGTGTGGAACGATAGTGGCTCCACCAAATACCCGCTGGGCCATGCAGTTGGTGAGAAGCATATTCAGTTTTCAGCTCATCGGTCAAGCGAAGCAGACGAAACTTTTGTTCAATAGTGTTCAACCACTCGTCGGCTTGTAGTGGTTCCTCCGCCTCCTTAAAGAGCGGGGGCTTAGTATCAAGAAAGTCCTTGAAATCACTGTACTGATTGGGTTCTGGGCCCTGGCGGCCATGACGAGCCTCCCGGTTGGCAAGCTGGCGCATAGCATCTGCCAACTTGCGCTGCCCTTCGACCACGGTCTGCATCAGCTCAGCCGGGGTAGGTGGTGGCGGAGGGGGTGGCTGTTCCTCATCCTCATTGCCACTACCCCGACGGAGATTGTACGACATCTGCAAAATGCATAGCCAATGAGCACTGACGATGTGGGAAATTTGTAGATGAATTATTGTAAATATGTCAAACTGACTTCATGAAATGAACTTCTCAAAATACTCATGGCACAATAATTCATCACAACCGCACAATCCATTCAAGCGTATCAACTGGCACAATCATGTGAGGGAATCCAATAAGATGTACTTTGATAAAGGCTCACTCACAAGGAGCACAGCAGTTACTGAACCGTTTACGTTAAAATCTACGTGATTTCTGACCTTTCGCCCGGTACTTGGATTCGATCTCAAAATTTTTAGTTGACTGAGAAAGGCTACGTCAAACTGACCATAATGAGACTTCTCAACGGTAGAGTTCCATGGTGGATCATGACTAGCCACCTCGATACTAGCGCGTGCCAAGCAGCACAACCTTATGTCGCGTGCCATAGGAGGCCCTCGGTTTCGTCGTGGCACCGAAGGGTGCTAATCGTGACACCATCATCGAACGCACGCAATAAGACATCCAATTGTGATCGAAATTAACAGGTTCAAATAAACATCTAGGAAACATAGGGTTCAACCTTACATCCCAAAAGTCAAGTTATTACAAAGCCTCACTCCAACCCCAGGAGGCACAAAAGATGATTCTAACATCGTAGCTACGCGATGACTACTCTAAGCATCGTCCTCAGAGTCGATGTCAAGGATCTCCCCGCCATCCTCGTCGCTAACAGGCTCTAACTCCTCGTCTTCTTCTTCTGGCCCTTCTTCTGGTGCTTCTTCTGGTGCTGCATCTTGGGGCCCATTGACCTCCACTTCATCATCATCTTCAGCCATGATGATTCCTGAACCCATGTCCTCATCTGCATTGTTGTTTCGAGATAGCAGAGGATTTAGCTGGTTGTTCAGGCGGTGCACTTCTTCATGAAGATTGTCATTGTATTCTTTAGCATTCTCCAACTGTTGCTCGAGCTCAAACTGACGAGCTCTCAGAACGTTCTCCTCGTGCCAGGCTTCATCCCTCTGATTCATGACATGGACCAACATGCGTTGACAGTTGTGATTTTCTACTGTCAATCTCTGGACTGCAAGGGTTTCCTGGTCACGATCACGGATCACTTGCTCCAGTTGCTGACGCGCTGCATTCCTGGTAGCAGTCACTTTGGCCAACTCAGCCCTCAGCCTTTCCACCTCAGTGGGCTCAGGGCGGGGCTCACGTGGAGCGAGCTGGTGACGAGGTGCCCTGCCTCCAGTGGACTTGCGAGCGGTCCTCTTGGTACGTGTCATCTGTAGCAACAAGATACGACTTCAAGTGAGGGTCATTTAGGGGATACGAAATTTAATTTAGTCGGGACTATTGAAATTTTTAAGGAGGGAGTAAATGATATGTATTATATAATTAAACATGATGCATGCACGCTCCATACGCCCTCTCTTAGTAGAAACCTAAAGTTCTAACGCTAGGTGGTGGCATACATACGTTCTCTCATATAAGTGAAACTATCGGTCTACTCGTTATGTTGTTAGTGTACCTGCAGAAAATCTCATTTCAGCCCAACAGTTTCCCAATATAAGCACACAAGAAAGCAGTAATTTAAATACTTTCCATATACACATCCCCTGATGTATATACTTCAGTATCAAAGCTACCCAATATAAAGGTTTCCACAATTAAGTGCTTATATAATTACACGGTTTAAACATGTAAGTATGCAAGTCACCAAAACTACTCTCCCCTATATCGCCGATTGGACGATCATGCTCTCACAACTCACACTTACCAGAGCGTCGAGGCAATTGATCCATACATTACCACCCAAGTGGATGGCATCCATACAATATCACACCGTATGGACGACGAAACAAAAACAAACAAGGCCCCCAAGTTAGTTTTTATAATAAGCCACCTAAGAGTCCATATTTGGGCTAAGGGATGTGATCACTGGCATACCTATGAAAATAATTTTTAGAGTTTTAACCCTTTTCATAATCAAATACTTTTGTTTTTAAATACTCGTACAATGTGTTTAATGTTGAATTATGCTCCGGTACCAGCTGTAACAGAACCGACCAAATTATAAGAGCACAAGTACAAAAATAAGCATCGAAGCGCTCAAATTTTCGAACTTGAGCCCATATAATCCCGGTAGTCAATCGAAACCACGAAGGATTTCAAACCAACTTGCTTACAACCAAGATCGCATCATTCAACATACAACATCATACGTTACATTTCACAAGTAGTTCCAAAATAAGTTTACACACATGGAGTCACAATTATTACAAACCAAGTTTATAAAGTAGCGGAAGTATAACACACGCATTAGTTCACATACTACTGCCAGTCTTAATGATCAACAACCCGCAAAAGCATCAGGAAAATACATAAAAGATGATCAAGCCCTAGTGATCTAGTCTTCGTCACCCGCAGGGTGGAGACAAGTTTTGCAGAAGCCTTGATAGAGCATATCATCTGCAACAGGAGGGAATAAACCCTGAGTACTGGAATGTACTCAGCTAGACTTACTCATTAAAAATCAGAAATAAGATGACACCAAGGATTATGCAAGACTTTCATAAGTGGAGCTGGCTGACATTACCTTTTGCGGAAAAGCATAAGTAATTTGAACTCTTTTAACCTGTACTAGCAGTTATTTTTAGCATTAACCTGTCATCTATCTTAGCACCTGTACTAAACATTCATTTGAGTATAATCAAACAACATTATTATTATATCCATAGCAGGTATAACATTGTGGCAACATTATATCATTCACTTAACCATCTGTTCATTTAATGAGATCTACGTTGCCGCTGCTCAAGTCAAGTGCTCACTAACCGGGAGCGACGGCGATTCGAATCGAATTCCTATCCAGCTGGAGGGGTATTTCTAACACTCACCGAGTCACGCCTGGCGAGGGCTGCTCAGGTCACCTTTGGTACAGTTCAGGAGCCATGGGTCCGACTGATGTCGCATCCCCAAGGGTGACACTCTGCCAGGTGATAGGGACTCTAACCCCCCCTTGGTCTCACGCCAATGTCCCCAAGCACATCCTTTCTCTCCTCCAAGAAGCAACCTACCATTCGATTCCCAGCCTGAACTGTATTACTCGGATTCACGGTCAGAACGACTTATCCGGCCAACTAAGTGTTAGACTGCGTTCAACATGACTCAAGGACGTACAGCGAATCGGTCCTTAAACGACTCAGACGGGCATAGTTCCGCACCCAAGACGTGAAGTGTCTTGCGGCTGCACTATCGAACTCCCGCCCGGTCTCAAATTCATTTTTAGGCATGGTTCCATTCACGATAGCGATCATTGCCACTCGTGACCCATTCCTAGATCTTGCGGATGACCAGAAATCACCCGACTTCTACCGGACTAAGCAGGCCTAAGCATTAACATGACCTAAACCTAATTTAGGGTGTAAGTATGATATCTGGACAAGGACAGGTGTAATGCAACAAGTGTTTCCATACAACTCCTACAACTTAATGCAGCAAACAAGTAAAAGTACTTAAGAATTATATTTCAAATGATTGGGTCAGCATGCACCGGGGCTTGCCTTTTAGAAAGGTCGAGGGCCGGTGGTCGGGACACTCGGGTAGGTCGTCAACGGTGTGCCCTTCGATGGCTGCTTCGTCGGGTTCTCCCGGTTGCTCCTGGACTTCCTCCGGAATCACTTGCTCGAATTCGAGGAGCGTTACCCCCTCCGGAACACCTATTGCATGAGTGCACAATAAATATCATGGATGCATAATGGGTGCAACATGCTCGAAATGAAATACATTTCAGCAATAAAAGTACTCTATTCAAGTCACTTCATCAACACGTGCAAATCTCTTCTCCGGTGGAGAAGTACTTACCTAATCTACCCAACCTAAGATATAGCTGTTCTTCTTCGGTTAAGGCCCTAGCACCTAACAATTACAAGAGTAGCATTACTTAGGTTACCACATCCAACACCAAAATACCACAGTAAGACATTCTGGACAGCAGCTCAAAGATTCTAACATAACTAAAGATTCCTAACTCCAAAAGATATGATCTAAGACAATCTGGAAAGCTTAAGAAATGAACTTCAATTCATTTTTAGATCTCAACCCTAAATTCCTAAGTTTTCCATGTCAAATTTCATAAGTTCTAGAATCTGTCCTCTCTAAACAGAGAGTAGCAAATTCAGGACTGTCACTTTAAACAGCAATAACTCCTAAACTACTAAGCCAGTTGCTCCCAAATTTTTGATACAAGCTAGTTTATCAAGTTTACTACAACTTTGGTATTTATAAGTTTTCCAGCAAACACTTTTATCAAAGGCCAAACCCAAAGATACTACCAGCTATCCAGAAAACCTAGAATTGCAAAGATTAAATATTTATTTATGTGGAAAATTTCCCCTAAGACCAAACTAATGTTACCAAAAGTTCACATGGGTCACAAAAACACCAGAAAGTAAGGTTTGCCTACCTAAAATATTTATTTAGACTCATTTCTTAATTTACTTAAGTAATTAAGTGGAATTTTAAACATATATGTAATCTGTTCCTAAAATTCTACAAAAATTACAGGAGACTCTATGAACCAAAAAGAGACCACTGTAAAAATTTGAACTAAAATTATTTACAGAAACTCCCTAAACTAAATTCACAAGCCTAAAAGGCAGATTTTTGTATAATTAACAAATCCTATTAAAAAGTATCAAACAACAGATTTCATAATTTTCTTGGACACTTTAGGGTACCAAGACATTCTCCAAAAAGTTATAAGAACATTGCACATGTAGAAAAATTACTAAAATTCATTTAAGTATTTTCTAAAATAACAAGATAGCATTATAACTTGAAAAGTACTTAAGCACTACTACCCAAATTTTTACCAAAGCTAGAGAAAGTATAAATTAGCCTACCCACCAAATTTCATAATTTTTGGAATATTACAACTCAAGTTATGCATTTAACAAATTTGCCTTCATTTTAAAACACATTTCAAATACCTATTTAAATCTCCCAGAAACTAAACATCACATATCCAATTTATATTTTTCTAAAATACTACACATCATGCATGGTCTAAAAAATTTACTTCACAATTTTTGAACAAGTAAAACCCTAGATATACATTTTCCCAAATCTTACTTAAAGTTGTGACAGAATAAAGAAAATGAAATAAATCTCATTTGAAACTGGGCCGGCCCGGGAACAGACACGGCCCATTACGCGCGCGGCCCGTCCTGGACTCCCGCCCGCGCGCGCGTGGCGCTGACAGCGCGGGCCCGCAGGCTAGAGAGAGAAGAGCGGAGGGGGAAGACGGCCGTGACTCCGGCGAGCTCTAGCTCGCCGACGACGGCGCCTCCGGCGACGGGAAGAGCACCAACGGCTTCTCCGCGACTTCCCGCATCGACCAACCCTAGATTGGCTGACCCTATCCCACCCTAGCTACAATGGCCATGGCGACCGCGGCTCGGAGGCGACACCCGGTGGCGGTCCGGCGAGCTCCGGGGGCCAGGGACCTAAGTGAGGTGTGCTACGGCTTCCTGAGGACATGGCGGACCTCTCTATGCCAAGGAAGAGGACGGAGGTGGAGCGAGTGCCGCTGGCCGCGTGAGCACCACACCGGCGGCCATGGCGCGGCAGCGCACGACGGTGTTTCGACGTGTACCGGCCATCCCATCCGGTAGCATCATCACCTAGGCTGCTCTACCCACCCCGGAACCTAGAACAACGTAGCGGGGAGACTGGAGGGAGACCGTAGGGAGCTGGCCCCGGTGAGCCGCTGCGCAGACAGCACGCCGGCGAGGACTCGTGGTGGCGGAAACCGAAATTCGCCCTCACCTCTGCACAATTGGGTCAAGCAACGGGTGAAGGAGGTGGAGGGGATGTTGGCGAAGTAGTGAATGAGTTTTGGTGGGCTGCGGTGCGGTGGTGAGCTCGCCCGTCCGCGGCGAGGTCGGGGTGGTGCTGCTCGTCGGACCAGAGGGCGATGGAATGGAGGAGGGAGCGGCGTGAGTGATGGGGATTGAGGTGTCGACTCCCACTTCACTCCCGCGCGTGAGCTTGCGACGTGGAGGCGATGGCAGGACGTGCACGCCACGCGGCCACCGGGCTCTGCCCGAGCGCCACGACACGGTCGGCTGTCCGACTGAATGGCGACGCTGTTGACTAAATGGAGGCCGTCATTGTTCGACTGACAGCGCGAATTCGTCGAAGAAAATCTCCTAAACCAGCTTGATTTAGTCGAAGGTGATTACAACAATTATGTAGAGCTACATGAGGGCTACAAAATTGCCAATTGAGACTGGGACTGGTTCGGCCTGGATTTGAAACCACAGAGCTCCAAAGTGGTGCACTTCGAAACTGAAACGTAGTTTCAGTCATTAAGCCAACTGAAATCCTATTTTCAAGACACCATATCTCCTAAACCATTTAGAACTAGGTGATGGTGATGTTGACAATGTTGTAGAGCTAAGTGAGTACTACAAAAGTGTCAACATGAGTTGGAGCTGGTTTGGTCTGGTTTGCAAACTACAAGCTTCCAAAGTAGGTCACTGTAAAATTGGAGGGACACTTTTGAGACTTAGAAAAATTCTAAGTATTGAGACAGCCCCTCTAGCTGACTTGTGGGCCATTTTTGAGCATGTTCTGGCCAGTTTCATGAGATGGTCATATTGAGACTTTTGTTCCCCATAAAATTCCCTACAACTTTGCTTAAGGGTGGTCCTCCATGCATGGTCTCTAAGCTAGACTTTTTAATTGGTCAAACTAGAGCATCCTAGGGCTAAATGGTGGTCAACTACACCTTGGAGGGCATTTTGGTGATTTTGGTCAACATGAACCTTACTCCATTAGTGACCTTAAGTATAATTAAGGTGTTATAAGATATCATTAGCTATTCTACCCCTTAGTTACACCAACTTCCTAGGGTCACATGATGTGAACCAAACAAAATTCTAAAAACAATCACATTAGTTGCAACCACATGAAATAATATGAATGATGCATGCTTAAGCTTATACAATGCAATGCAATTATGGAGCTAAACACCTGAGGTGTTATAGGATATGATTGGATATCGACATCATAAATATATTATTTAAATATTCGATACGAATACGGTATCGGATGTTAAATATCCGGGCTCGGATACGGACGGATTAAAACCCCTCTAAACGAATTCGGTCTCGAATACGATCAGAAAATATCCGTACCGTTTTCATCCCTACTTGTGCTTCACACGGGAACTCGGAGTCTCGGGAAGTCAAGGAGATGAAGACGAAAGTAAAGAGGTGAGTTAATTGGGAAGGAAAGCCGAGGAGGGCCACGGGAAATTTGACTAGTTTGCTACTACACTTAATCGCTGACAGCCTGATACGTATTACTATTCGGGTTTTTCGGGTACCGGGTGTAACTACCCGAATTACCCGATATAAATTCGGGTAATAAGATTTACTATCCGAACAAGAGATCGGGTAGTGCGGGTTTGGGTACTTCGGATCTGGGTCCGAGTTTTTCGGGTTCGGGGTTCGGGTATCGGGTTTTGTGCCCAGAGTGAGTGTCTGCTGCACCCGTGCCCTTAGCAGCAGCCCCGCCTCTGACGCTGCTCGGAGTGGCTCGCGGCTCGCCTGACGCTGCTCGAAGCTGCTCGCCAGAAAACTGACGCACATCGGTGATGGATCTACGCAGCGCCGCATGGTATGATGGAGAACATGGACGCCCGAGAAGATGTGCTCTGCGAGGAGCGCTTGCGCCGCCGCAGTCCTAGATCTGGAAAGGGTAGGAGGAAAGGCCGGACTTCACGATGCCGCGGGAAGGAGACGGGTGGGTTGGGGAAAGTTCGGGACGCACTATATTTTTTTATTCGCTGTGGGTCCCCCTTAGCTAGCGCTACCGCATTTATACATTGGAGCAAGTTTGTCTAGTGGAGCACCGGCTGAGATGTCACTTGTTTGCACCCGTCTCGTGACTATACATTGGAGCTGCCCTTAGGTATGACCCATAATTAATATGACATCATCTTTCAAATTTGAAACAATGGGTATGGATCTGTAGGTCGGACCCAACTGTGAGTTTGGTGTTCTTTTCTAAATGTTTTATTTGTTTGGAACCAGATTCTATTCATAGAGCTGGCTCCTATATAAAATATGAACTAAAAACCTGATCCCACTGAATTAATTCCATTGATGGTTATTTTTTTTTCTTTTTTCTATTTTTTTGTGTATGTGTGGTGGGGTGGGTGTGGATGACAATTTAGTTTTTTATAATTTTCCTATTGCCTCTAAACACATGTATAGAATGACACTATGACAACCAGCAGTTACTATGTAGATTGGTGGATATCTCCAGACTTAGCAGTAATAATTTGAATTAAATTCATTTTCCTAATCCGAACACAGCCTTGTAGATTTGTTTCTATGATATGATGCCAAGAGCTCAAGTGCTCAGAGGGTTTTTAGTTCATGGTTGTGGGACGGGAAGCTCGATAGCACTCTAGCTATCAAGTTCAAACAGAGATCCCAGGTATTTTGCAAAGGAGGATTAAGAGCAGCCTCAACGGGCTGTTAAGGCTCTCTACGAGCCGTACACATATGACAGAGAAGCGAGAAGAGAGAGTGTATTGCCCATAGTACTAAATAGCGTTGGTACTTGGTAGTGCCTACAGTACCTGTTGCTGTAGCAGTAGCGGCCATCTGCCTCTACCGCTACAAGGTTGCGGACCAAAGATAGTGTATTGAAACTTAGCAGGCACTATAGTACTTAGCATCCGCTGTTGCTGGTGTTAGGCTGCTATTTCACTATGTGGGTGATTCAGGCGATGATGTGGATGGTTCCATTGGCAATACAAATATTAAGATGATGATTTGGACGATCATAAAAAAAATTATGAGATGATTAATGATATCATTTTCAATTGATATAAGAACCTAAAGATAATTTATCTCCATATGTCTTTGGAACCCTTGTCCTTGCGATCATGCCAGGAGATGACGTATAAAGTTTTTGGGAAGCACTTTCACGCGACTACTCCAACCTCCACGACGCCTCGTCTTCCAAAGGCTACGTCATCGGGATGTCGCTGCGCCGCTAGCAGATTCTTCGTATCATCAACGACAACATTCCTCCACCTCTCATGACGACTCCGTGATCCAATCTTTTATTACAGTATGCCTGATGTCTTGATCATGATACCCTTCGTTATGTCGTTGTTCATGCTATTCGATCTAATTAGTATGTTAGAACTGTTTATGCTAGTATCTGAGATCGTCATGCTTTATATTCTGGTTTAAATCTTGAAATTGTCTACTTTGTCGAAAAAAAAGTTATACGACAACTATACACTAATATACGCATGCATGCGGCAAGGTAGGTGTAGGTCCTGAATCAGAAAGCCCCACACGGGCACACACACAGACTAAATGATCTACTTCCTTTGTCCCAGAAAGCAAGTCGTCGTGGGGTTCAAAATCTGTCCCAGGGTGTGTTCACTTCGCGAAAAGTAGCTGAAAAGTTACTGTAGCATCTTTCGTTGTTATTTGACAAAATTTGTCTAATTATGGACTAACTAGGCTCAAAAAATTCATCCCGACATTTACAGACAAACTATGCAATTATTTATCTTTTTTACCTACATTTAATACTTCATACATGCGTCGAAAGATTTGATGTGATGAGTGGAAGAGGAAATATTTTGGGTTGGGAGAGGAAGTGAACAAGGCCCAGAATGGAAGTCGCTGTAGAGTTCTGGCAGGTACACCAGCTAGTGTCGTAGCCTAGTTCCAGCAAAGAGTCAGGCATACCACCTGTCTTTGCCTCCTCTACGGTCGTTCATTTGTGTGTAGAGGGCACTTTACAGCAACAATTAATAGAGTTCCTTTCATTTGCTCATATGGATAATGGAACCATTTTCTAGTTCCTTGGTACTCCCCCATGTTGCAGAACGACTTGCGGATGGAGGGAGGATGTGCGTATATAACCACCTCGTATTAATCGAGATTTGAGAGAATGTGCGACGTCCACTGCTCCCTCATCCTAAAATATCTGTCGCTTTCGTTTTCTAAGAAACAACTTTAACAAAATATATATTAAAAAATATTAATATTTATGATATATAATTGGTATCATTAGAAAGATTTTTGAATCTAGTTTTTTAATAAATTTATTTAGAGATACAAATGTTACACGTATTTTCTACAAATAGAGTTAAACTTATAGCATAAAAATAAAAAATGACGAATAAATTAGGACAGAGGGTGTACCTTTCAAAACAAACACGTTTGGAAATTTGAATGCAAATAATGGCTGTAGGCAGTTGGTTGGCACTCCTTTTGGCGGCATGTGGAAAGGAGTGCGGCAGCAAACTGGAGGCCTCGCCCTTATTTAGATTGAAGAAAATTTCAACTCGATGAATAGTACCACTTTCATCTTATTTGGCAAATATTATCCAATTATGGACCAACTAGGCTCAAAAGATTCATCTCGTGATTTCCAACTAAACTGTGTAATTAGTTATTTTTTTACCTACATTTAATACTCCATGCAAGCGATTAAAAATTGATGTGATGGAGAGAGAGTGAAAAAACTTGGAACTTTGAGGCAAACTAAGGCACCGTTTGGATGCCGAAATTTTTGGCAAAACGCTACTGTAGCGTTTTCGTTGTTATTTGACAAATATTGTCCAATCATGGTCTAATTAGGCTTAAAAGATTCGTCTCGTCTATTTCGTCTAAACTGTGTAATTACGTTTATTTTTTATCTATATTTAATACTTCATGCATGCGTCCAAAGATTCGATGTGACGGGGAATCTTGAAAAATTTGACATTTTGGGGTGCAACCGAACAGGGCCTAAACAAGGCGCTCATTTATGTCTCGTCTGATGTGACAGGGACCTGATGCCTTGGAATGAGCCAGATTGGTTCAAATCCAACGGAATGGAAGCTTCAGCTCCTCTGTGCACCTTGGAACTTTGGAAGTATTCAAGCTTCAAATTCGATCCATCCACTTGCTCTCTCTCTGTTTTGTGTTCACTGGGACCATTTCTACAATCTAAAAATCAAATATACTTACAATGCAGTTTGCAGTAACCAGTAGACAGTACTGTCTTTCAGGGAAAAAGAAAGTAACTCTACTTTTATTCTAAGTCAAAATATTTTAAACTCGAGTGAATATATAGAAGCTGTTATCAATATTTATAATTCCACATAAATATGTTATGAAAATTCATATTACATGGTGAATCTAATAATATTTCTTTGGCATTATAAGTACAGTATTTACATATTTTTTTTATATAATTTTAGCTAAACTTAAGGTATAATTTAACTTATGCCAGTGTTGATCTTTTTTTTGCGGAGATAGTATTATTTCCGAATCAAGCTTTTGTAAAAATGGTGCCAACTGACCTGACCTTTTGCAATTCAATTCGTGAATCAGGAGTGCCAAAAAGACTGGCGCTACAAAAAGGTTCCAATATAATATGGGACCTAATAAAATTCTAGTGCCTGAATTTCCGGCGATGGTTATTGCACATATCTTATACCAAAATTGCTATTTTAGTTCATTGCGGTTTATGTAGGCATAATCTGCAAATTTTAGTTCCGAGAATAAAAAACCCATTAGACAAACCACATACCTAATAAATTCTGATCCGTGCTGGCACAAAGACAATTATCAATTGCTTTTACAATAAGGAAAGAACAACAATTTAATATGTTATGATACAAAGACAAATAACAATTTATAAAAGTACTTAACAATTTACTTGTACTAGTTGGTTGTGCAAGAGTGTTGTCTAAAATAATTTTAAAATTCAGGCACTTGAAATATACTCCCTCTATCTCTAAATATCTGTCATTTTCGCTTCTCAAGAAACAACTTTGACTAAATATATAGTAAAAAAATATAAATATTTATGATACATAATTAGTATCATTGGAAAGATCTTTGAATTTATTTTTTAATAAATTTATTTAGAGATACAAATGTTGCACACATATTTTACAAATCGAGTCAAACTTGTAGTACGTACACCAACGGCACCAGTTATTTAGGGACGGAGGAAGTAGAAGTGATAATAGTATTGCCAGAACATGTAAATCCTGCATACGGGGAGAAAAATGGAATGTGGCTATCAATTGGCTTATGCTACCGTACCAAGGTCTCTAGCTACCGCCGTACCATGTTCAAATGTTGGGGCAACTTGGGGCAGCACTGCCACCTTCCGTATTGAAACTGTCATATCTAAGTCCGTTTTCGACAACCGTTAGCCAAAGTACAAGATTTATTTCACGTTTAGGTAGCGCTACAGACAAAGAGTTTAATACCCATTTTTGATCTTCTCCAATAATAAAACCTAAAAAAAACTCTTTCTGTAAATAGGTCTCCAGGGGAAATGATACTCAGATTTGGGTTATATTTCTTGTGACATCCAAAAATGGGTGTACCATACAGATACTCTGTTGGAGGCTATAATTCTGTTGGAGATCCATTTTGAATTTGGGTCTCTAGATGGGTCTTGTGTTGGAGACAGCCTAAGCTAAGTACAATTGCATATGCTCATGTTTTAAATAAGGTAATCCTGTCCATTTCTCGATAAAAGGGGAACTGCATTTTTCCGCGTTAAGATCATGCCATGAAGCTAAGGTAACTAGTATATCCAGCTTGCTAGGCTCACAATTAAGTACAGCTACCGTCTCATGCACATCAACAAGCATAATTAAGAGCCTGTTTGGTTAGAGGTGTTAAAGTTTAACAAACACTGTAGCACTTTCATCTTATTTGACAAAAAGTTTTCAATTTTGGACTAATTAGGCTTAATAGATTCATCTCGTAAATTACTCCTAATCTATGCCGACATGCATGTAATTAGTCTATATTTAGTACTCCATACGTTTGCTGCAATATTGATGTGATGGGAGTTAAACCGAATGATTTATGAACCAAACATGGCCTAACCCCACACTGCTTTACATACATCCCAACAAACATACAGTACTACGCAATTACGTTCAGGTGCATCATCAGAGCATGCACAAGCTAAGCAGCTAGATCCCACAACGCCGGTGGACAGCGTTAGGCTAGCGGCTAGCCGCCGTGGAGGACGACCCAGACATCGGAGAACGCCTGGAGGATGACGGGGTGGAATCGCGGCGCGTTGAGCGACAGGTACGACCGCAGCAGCCGCTCCAGCTCCGCCGCGCCGAACACCTGACGCTCCATGATCATCTCCACCATCGACTCCCGGAAGTCGCCGTATGGGTCCCGTGACCGCTTCACCACGGCCAGCCCCTTCCGTACCTGCTCCACCGCGGCAGCGGTGGCCGTCGCTGTTTCCATCGCCACCAGAGGACGGAACCCTGGCTCCCTCACGGCGCCGGCGCACGTCTCTAAGCAGCTTGCCGATGGCTGTCGACAGCAACGTGGCCTCCTCCTCCTCTGGCGGCGGAGGTGGCTCTTGTTCTTGGACGGCGGCTGCAGCAGCTTCCTGTACGCGTAGAAGCCAGAGGAGTCGGAGGACATGAGGCTTCTTGAGGACAAGAAAGTCTCTGTGTCGTCGTCGTCGCCGTAACCGTCGGTGTCATCGTCCTCGCCAGAAGAGGTGAAGCCGTAGGGGTTGGACGAGAGCGTCCGGACGCCGTCTTTGACGACGGCGTTCTTGAAGCGCCGCCGACCGCTGTGGCGGGAGGAGGTGCTCCTCTGCTCCTTGTTGCTGCGCATGCTCTCGGTCTCGGGAGGAGGGCGGCGGAGGCGGCCCAGAGCGGCTGAGAAAGGCTTGGCACGGGAAAGCGGGGCGGCGGCACTGGTGTAGTTGGCTGCGGTGGTGGAACTGGAAGTGGAAGAGATCGATATCGTTGTGGCGGCGGCGGCGGCTGTGGCTGTGAAAACCGTGGAGGTGGACGAGGATGAGCTGCACGGGGAGCGGAGGAAAGTGTTGGCCGGGCGGAGGAGCAGCTGGGTGAGGCGGTCCTTTAGCCGCCGGCCACCACTTCTGCCACCGCAGTCCATGGATTGCTTGAACGAGCTTGGGCGGGGGTAGTGGCAGGTGAAATGACTGAATGCACCGCGCGCGCCGAGGATGGCTCGAGAAACAAAGGACAGGCAGGTGCTACCGTGCTACTGGATGCTGATACTCATCTCACAGTGGTTATTTATAGGGAGTTGTTATTCGATGGGTGCCATTACTATTTTGCAGATTTAAGAAATGCCATTACAGCTAACCTATTTCGACATTGGGCATTATTTTTTTTTCGTCCCTTAAGAATATGTCCCATCATACGTTCGTATGCAGATGCTTTGACTTTGGCCTCCGTGACTTTGAGTCTGGGTTTTAAATAGCGGGCTACAACACCGCTACAGAAGAGAGACCATGCTAAGCTGTTGTCACTTTTGCCGCTATATCAACAAAGACCATTATATTGCAATATAGTGCCGCTAAATTATTTAGCTGTAGCTTTGAAATAGCGCCGCTACTTAAATTTCAGCTATAATAGTGACAATCTAATTATTATCTACTTATATCTTGTTTTAAAGTTGGCATTTAGCAAAATTGAACACTTGAGTGTCATGAATCATACTCTAATATCATATTAAGTATTGTTTCCTACATCCCTAGGACCTTGAAAAGATATTTGTGTTCATCAAATATTATGATTATTGTCACGTTTATATGAATTAATTACTTATATTTTTTTTAATGATTTTCTTATAAACCGCTATTTGGCATAGCTTCGCTATAGCGGCGCTATAGCGGTATAGCCTCTGAAAAAAGATGCCGCTATTTGCTATAGCCCGCTATTTAAAACTATGCTTTGAGTCAATGGCAGCTCAGGCGTATATGGCATATGAGTATTTTCATTATGTACGATACGATACGTGTAGGGACCTGAGGGGGAGTGAATTAGGCTTAAAATCTACTTCTAAAACTAAGGCCTCTTAAACAACCTAGCCAAAACCTATGCAAGAGTTAATCTATCTAGATGTGCAACTAAGGTTTTGTTAGGTGTGTCGTTATCTCTACCGCAAAAGAGTTATGCAATCTGGGTTCCAATACGAAGTGAATCCACCTATAGGCGCGACGCCCTACCTCCCCTCCGGCGAGTACCTTCTTTGCTTCTACCTCCCCTCGCCTAGCCGGCGACATTCCGAGCTCCGAGCTCTTGGAGGAGATTGAAGACAGATGTTGCTACGGGCGGCCGCACGAGCGATGCCGTGAGAGGCGATGCCGCGCGTGAAATGGGCCGTCTGGCTAGGCCAGCCTCAATGGCCTAGACGGACTGCCTCTATTAGCCAGTTAGTACACTTACCTTTCGTGATGGTGAATTTGTGAGATATACTGAGAGGAGCATTTCTTGTTGGTGTGCACTACAAACTGATGTATAATATTTATTATTAGTTTGGTATTTTAGCTGGATTTTAGGTACTGCATATATTGTGCGTTTCTCTTGAAACTTATCCATGAATATGATATAAGCATGAATACATGAATGATGACTACTATTTCAAGTTGAATCAAATTAACCTATGGGAACACAAAAAAATATTACATCTTGAATTACATATAGAAAGGCTAGACTGAAATATCGGTGAATATAATTGTTAAGTTATGTACCAAAATAAATATGGTATACATACATGGCTAGATTGAAATTTGGATGAATTTTGGTATACGTATATGATGATTCGCCCTACCTCAAATTTTTGGCTGAATCCACCACTGGTTCCAATCCTATCACTAGCCTATCAAACTAAGCTAGGAATATTAAGCACACAACCTAAGTACATAAAGTAAGTGCAGAAGGTAGAGGGCAATAGAGATGATGCAAACTCCTGTTCGACGACGTCCGTATTTTTACCGAGGTATCGAGAAGCTCCTAGCTTCCCCTAGTCCCCATTGAATCCCCTCGCAACAAGGATGCAGCCAAGCCTCCAGTTGGGTAACTCCATAGATAGTCCCCAGGCTTTCCCCACGCGCAAGTGGATCTCCGAGATGGCCCTTCCCGGACAGCTCCTCGCCATCTTCACTATTGAGCTTACATCACTACCATTGATACAACCACACCTAAGGGACAGAAAGAGCAACCACACGCAAGACATATAGATCAGAGTTGCTAGCTTAATTCTCAGGTAAATTCGATCCTAGCTGTCCAAATATATTCTTATCAGAATTGGATGCTATTGAATTTCTATGATGGACTATTTATCCTTAGGAATGACAATAAAGAATCATATCAGCACAGGAGAAACCAAGAGGAGAACTAGAAAGGTGTTGTTACCATCTAGGGAAGGGGCGAGCTAGACGTCTGGACCTCAAGTTCGAACCAACAGGCAGCACTAGATTGAGATGGCCATAACTTTTGATTCAGGATATTGCTGAAGGCCCATGAGTACTTGTTAGAAAGCTCTTGAAGTCTACTTTCAGATGGATCCAACCCCGTTGTTAGATTCTACTGGATCTGAGAAGAATCAATGAAGTAACGTTCATACCTCCATGCTGAAGACAACTTCTGCTTTTGGGCTTTGGGCCTTATATTTCAGTGGAGCCCAAGAGGGGGCGTCCTAGGGTCTGGAAGGCTCATTCAGGATGTCCTGGTCGCAACCTCCCTATAAAAAGAAGTAGCAGCCACCATTTGAGACTTGGGTTTTGTTTAGATGAAAATTTAGCTTCTAGCTACTTCCTTGCAATGCGTGTGTCGATCTAGACCACCCACTGCTTGTATTCAGAACCCCAAATTCACGATTGCATATTTCATCCCTTGGACAAGGTCTATGCACTATTTGCTTGTCCACTTGTTCTTCAATTTGCTTGCAGGTTCAAGGTTGTTCTCGACACGGCAAGAACAACAACAAATTGGAGCCGGTGTAACTGTCGCTAAGGCACAGTGCCCCTGTTGGTCGTTGTAGTCGGGCAGCACAACGTTGAATCTCCCCAAATCGAGTTTATCCCCACTCATCAAAAGTTCAGGGACACCCGTTGTCCTATCAGAATCTGCCACTGGTTCCAATCCTATCACTAGCCTATCAAACTAAGCTAGGAATATTAAAGACACAACCTTAGTACATAAAGTAAGGGTAGAAGGTAAAGGACAATAGAGATGATGCAAACTCCTGTTTGACGATGTCGGTATTTTTACTGAGGTATTGAGAAGCTCCTCGCTTCCCCCTAGTCCCCATTTGATCCCCTCGCAACAAGGATGCAACCAAGCTCCTGGTCGGGTAACTCCATAGATAGCCCTCGTGCTTTCCCCATGCGCAAGTGGATCTCTGAGGTGGCCCTTTCCGGACAACTCCTCGCCATCTTCACTATCGAGCTTCCAGCCAAATCGCCGTGGGCCTCGTTCCCTCCGGTACACGCTGACAGCCACACCACAAATGCGGTTGATGTGGTCTCACTAGACTACAAGCCCCTCCGATGTCCACAATGGTGCACACAAGCACCAAGTGGTAAGAGGTATGCAAACATCATTAAACACTATGCCTAAACCTAGAGCAAGCGCTAAAGTGGTGGTCTAACTAACCTAAGCACTTTACAAAGCACCTACGCTAATCATCGAGTATAACACTGAGCACTTTGGTGGCTGGAGCAACCAGAGATGAGCCTCAACTCATACAACACTTCCTTGAGCTCCACATATGCTCAATACTCCTGGTGAAGGTTACATTGACACTTGGAATACTCCTTGTGTCATAAACTCTTTGTATCATCATTGGACGATCTTGATCCTCTGTTAGTTCACTTCATATTTTTCATGGAAATTGATACATAGAATATTCCTATAAAGGCTACGTTGACAACCATATGCTTGTGGTTTAGCCATTTGCCACTTCGGGTGTCAACAACTGTCCACTAATCTTTTTGTAGAAATGAAATGGCAATGTCAACATTCAGATTGGATGAATAGAGCGAAAGGTCTGAGCACAATGCCAAGATCCACAAAGAAATAACAAAAATATGGCATAACAAAAAGGATAAGAAAGGAGTTCAAGCTAGGAGACAAGATGTTCGTGATCAATTCAAGATGTGAGGATGGAAAACTTCAAGAAAATGGGAAAGACCATCACAAGTCAGCGAATCTTTGTCACATGGTGCCATCATGCTCCAATGACAAAGGTAATATCTCAAGGTAAATGGCCAACATTAAAAAGTTTCCCCTTGAATCTGCATTGCACTTATAAAGAATTAAACATGGTTGAGTTAAAACATTACTTGATCCAACTTGGTTAGCGCAACATGTTTTCTTCTTTATCTTTGTTGATGGCCTTTGCACATCTTCTTCTTGAAGCGTAACCAAAAGTGCTAAAATATTGAACACATTTCCCTTGGGGGATATATGTCATCAGGGTTGATTAAAAGTCCCTAGACTTCGCTGCATCCAGAGCAAACGGAGCCTTGGTGGCTTCTTCTGGGCTCGACACCTGTCCCGTGCCTTCTTTTCTTCGGCGATGACCCGCAAGGCTGTAGGGTCGAGATGGCGGACTAGAGGGGGGGTGAATAGTCCTTTCTAAAACTTAAACACGTTGGCTAACCGAAACAAATGCGGAATTAAACTTAACGGTCTAGCCAAGACTACACCCCTCTATCTAAGTTCTCTAGCACCTTGCAAAGATCCTAATTAAGCAACTAAGGTGCTAAGCTTACCAAGAGCTCACCTAATCAATTCTAGAGCAAGGTCACACAAACCTATGCACTAGTACTTTGCAAGCAAGAGGGAGCTCCTACACATTTCTAGTAAGCAAAGCGCACAAAGCCTAAGCTCACTAGCAATGCTCAATAACAAGGCTACACAAGCCAAATTAGAGAGCGCAAACTACTTAGCTACACAAACTAAGCAAAGTGACTAACAAGGTTACACAAACCAAATTAGTCACGCAAAGGGGAAGCTTCTAGCTACACAAGCAAGAAGACAACTAGCAAGCTACACAAGCAAACTAGTTACGAGAGCAACTACACAAGCACAAGTATATATGAAAGTAAATACAAGCTTGTGTTGCACGAAGGCAAACCACCGAGAAGAGTAGACAATGTTGACACGGTGATTTTCTCCCGAGGTTCACTTGGATGCCACCAAGCTACGTCCCCGTTGTGTCGACCAACACTTAGATGGTTCCTCGGTGTGACCCTCAAGTCACTTGCCCCTCAAGGCACGCCCCGCAAGGCACCGCAAGACTCCACTCTCAAGTGAGGTAACTCAATGACACGCGCAATGTAATAGAGTTGCTTTTGGCACTCCGCCGAGGAAAGCACAAGAACCTCTTACAATCAACCGGAGGTGGCCAAGAACAATCACCTTCTCTTGCCAACGCCTCCAACAATCTCCAAGCCGGCTAGGAGCGGTACTCTCCAAGAGTAACAAGAAATCCACCGGCTCAACCACCCACAAGTGCCACTAGATGCCCTCAAGCTATGCAATGCACTTTGGGATCACTCAATCTCACTTTTGATTTGCAATCAAGCAAGGGAGATGAGTGGGAGGAGTTGTTCTAGCTCAAAGGATGCACAAGTATGTTAGAAATGCCAAGCTGCCTCCCCAAGGGCCGGCCAACAAGTATTTATAAGCAACCCATCCAAATAGAGCCGTTACAACTCCACTCACGATTTTCGCGGGACCACCGGACGCGCCGGTGGTAGCTCACCGGACGCGCTCAACCGCGTCCGGTGCCCCTCCGACATCCGCGTGTCCTCCGAATTTCAAATTCGTCCGTTAGATCCTCCAACGGTCACTGCGTGCCAACGGTCAAACGACCCACCGGACGCGCTGCTGCGAACCACCGGACGCGCCGGTGCGCACAGCACCCGCGCCCGCGAAGCAACCACCGGACGCGCTGCTGCGAACCACCGGACGCGCCGGTACGCACAGCACCCGCGCCCGCGAAGCAACCACCGGACGCGCTCCTCGCCACCACCGGACGCCACAGTACCCGCGTCCGGTGCGAGTCCAGTAAGCGCCTGAGACCACCGGACGCGTCCGATGGTGTGACACCGGACGCGCACCGCGTCCGACGTCCTCGTTTCCCTCAGGGCGCAAGACCGGACGCGCCGGTCCCGTGGGTCACCGGACGCGCCGGTGCCAAACCCTAGCTCGCGCGCCTGACGCCCGCGCTGCACTGACCGGACGCGCCGGTCCACAGTGACCGCGTCCGGTGCAGCGTCCGGTGCAGCGTCCGGTGCTGCGTCCGGTGCTGCGACCGGTCACCTCTGTGACCGCGTTCGCCTCCGTTTCTTTTCCGACTTCCGGCGCAATGGAAAATAGGCATTTCATTTCCCCGAAATCGCCTGAATTCCGCGCTCGCACGCTCGGCGGGAGAGAGAAAGGAACCAAACCCCTCTCTACCCGCAAACCACAGCGCGACCAACGCCACCTTTGCAAATGTGCCAACACCATCAAGTGTACATCTCCATGTGCTTGTGTGTTAGCATTTTCTCAATCATTTTCAAAGGTTTTCCAATTAGCTCACTAGGCCCTACATGCAATGCACTTCATGAATTCACCTAGTGGCACCCGTGCATCGAATAACCGATAAGACTTCCCCTCTTAATAGTTCGGCTATCGACCCTAAACCACTCACACCCTCTATGGTGTCTTGAGTGTAAAACAAAATGGCCCTATGGTTATACCTTTGCCTTGAGCCCATTTTGTTTCTCCAAATGATATGATCCACTTCATATCATCACATGACCGTCTCGATCCATCGACCTTGACTTCACTTGCTCTTCACCGTTGCATAGGTCCGTCGGCGCCAAGTCTTGCTCAAGCTTCACCATCGCATGGTCCCTCACTTCGAAGCCTCGACTTGCCCTTCACCCTCACAACCGGTCCATCGAGCCAAGCATCACTTCGGTCTTCATCATCTTGGTCACATGAGTTAATGTCGTGTCTCATATTCAATGACCACCTTTATCTAAATCATCCACTTAGATACAAAGGTTAGTCCTAGGTTTCATCAATTAGCCAAAACCAAACTAGGGACTTTCAATCTCCCCCTTTTTGGTAATTGATGACAACCCTCACAAAGATGATTTTGATAATAAAAGTTTTGAACTTGTCATACTTGTCCAATCATTTTGCTCATAAGTAAAGTTTGGACAATTATCACAAGCTCGGTTTTGGTAGCATTAGCTCCCCCTACATATGTGCATAGAGTTTGGATTGAAAGCTTTGCACATATGCATGGATAGAAGTGTTGGGAGAGTAATTCTTCCAAAATGATGCTAAGGTGTAAGAAATGGACCTTTGAAGCGTGATACCAATCGGAGTTGCCTTTTACACCATCCTTAGCATCATGAAGTAACTAGACATCCATCAAAACTCAAGAACCCCGTGAGATCAACATTATATGTAAAGGTTCTTGGACCACTTGTAAAGCTCACCACTTGTAAAGCTTTAGGCTTGTCTAGATACCACAAGTAAACTATTCCTATGCATGCTAGTAGATTATTTCATCATTCAAGTTTTATACTAGCATTGCACCACACAAGCATGTATATTTGAATTTTAAATATATGTGCAATGAGCAAGTCATATGAGAATGCACAAACAAATGCAACAACTTTGTTTATGAGCTTGCTCCCCCTACTTGTGTGCATTCTTTGTCCAAGAATGTTTGATCCCCTTACATTCTTCAATGTTACTCCCTCTTTGTCCATGTTCATGTCCAATCTTTCCAATCTCTCCCCAAAGCTCAAAAAGCTTTCATATCTTTGTCCAACTTCTCCCCCTTTGTCATCAATTTCCATAAAAGGTGTTCTTCTTAATTGATACAAAGGCTTGTATTGGGGTAGATGGTTGAGACTTGAATATTGCATTTTTGATGGACATTACCACATATGTTGGAATGACAAACTTTATGGTTGCTCTTGAGATACCACATAGGATCTTTGACCTTGATACCAATCGGTGGGGCTCCTCCCCCTATGTCATAGCATGTGTCATTCACTTGAGATATCACTTGAAGATGAGGGTAGCATTTCTTGATTTGATCACTTAAAGTTGAGGATCACTTGTGAAACCATCGTCTTGCATGAATGATACCATGTGAAGATACCATGAGTAGAAAAGTGATACCATTTGAAAGAATTTTCTAGTATGGATTCACTTTGAAGGATTTGGCAATAATATTCACTTCTTGAACATTTGCTAACTTCATGAGTACCATTTGTAAGATATCACTTGTAAGTTGATGATCTAGACACCACTAGTGAATACCACTTGGAATTTGAGTCTAGATACTACTTGAAACAAACTAGATATCTATTTTCATTGTTGTCTTGTGCTTGTACTCTTATCATTGTCATGAGCTTTTTGTATGACTTGAACTAAGTTGATTTGCCTAAGATTCCAAGTCCGATTTGATCCAATGACAAGCTTCTTCACACCTTATGCTAAGGGTTATCATGCCAATGTTGTACTTGTCACTTGTTAGCAATCCAAACTAGATCAAGTACTTGGGTTCACTAGCTCATGAACAAATTCATACACATACCACTAGATCATTTAAACAATTCAAGCAATAGTGGTAGGCTATGAATTAAACATTTCATTTGTTATGCATGATCCTAGTAAGCATGTACTATATGCACTAATCGCATACTAGTAAGGGATGAAGTGATCATGCACATTACAATGATACCTTTGCTATGTTGGAGTAGAGGATAGTCACATAGATTCTAATTCATTACTCCAATAGCAATGTGAAGTCCAATTTATAAGCTTGGTGAAGACCAATCATCATAGATAAATTCATTCTTCACCCATATGAAATGAAAACCACTTATGATCAAGTGCACTTTCTTGTTGTGGTTGGCTTGCTTCATCTTTTTGCTCATTGTGCTTGCATAAGAGAACTAATGTGAGAATACCACTTGAAATGCAATTACTAGCTCTCTTTTGGGTGTTGCTTGTTTTTCTTGATCAATCCTTTTGATAGCTTCAACTAAGCATCTCAAATGTCCCTCGGATCACCACTTCCATGTTAGCCTTCCAAGTTCCAAACTTGGTTTCACCTACACACGGCGGCAAGCCCCTCACTAGGGAGAAGTGATCTTTCTCCAAAGAACCACTCTTGATACTCACTTGATATAGTTTGATTGATCCAAATGATGAACTCAGTCTTGATGAATAATCCTTGAATCTACATTTGAGTCCAACTCTTTCTACTTGTTTAAGTCCTTTTCTTTCTACCAAATGATCTCTAATCATCACTAGAACTTAAACTTCATCTTCATCTTAAGTTTGATCTTGATCTTCAAATTGAGTACCAAATAAGTACACCAAGTACATTCCATAATCAAATGTTCTTGTACTCATTGCTCTTTATGCTTCTAGATCAATCCAAAACCAAACTTAGGTTCCTCAACCACTTATAAACATGTTTCCAACTTGAGGACCTTTCAATCAAAGTGACTCTAGATTAATCCAATGATTGTCACTTTTCTAGCAGATTCTGTACCCTTCAAAGAATAATTCATATCTCCCAATGTACAGATCCAAATGCCATGAAATTTGGTGGAGATGTGATTCACTAAGTCATCTAGCAACTGTAAAGATTTGAGCTTCATTTGACTTCTAGATGGCTACCAGATTTTAATTCTTCCACCACTGCTACATGCTGAAAACTGCTGCACTATAGCTGACAAGATGTACTCCAAAGTCGAACCATCTCTTATCCAATTCTAATGAAATTTGTACAGCTTCTTATACCATAAGTCTAGGGCATGTATACCAAATTTCAAGCCAATCCAAATAGATTTGATCACTCAAACATGGCTAAGATCACAGCTAGCTCAGATTTTCAACTTTTGGACAGATTTCAATTCATGAGCTAATCTTCATCAAATGTGAATCAATCTTGAGATTTAACTTGTTTGAACACTCTCACAAGACATATATCCATTCAATCCACTTACTAAATGTCATCTTATGAATTTATCCAACACAAATCAATTCAAACTTGATTGCTAAGCATTTAATCCATTCAATCATCTCATAGCAAACAACATTGCATATATATCCAATTCAATCAACTCATATGCACCCAAATGAAATAATCAACAAGTGATATACCTTGGTTAGCTCATGATTATTCATAGCAAGCTTTCAACTTGAACATTTGCAAGCCATCAAATAATTCCAATAAATCATTCACGACTTGATCATGACACTTGTATGTTGTAGTACTTTGGACTTCACTCATTTTGACTTGGCATTGGGTTAGAATTGCAATAAGCTTCAATACTTGAGTCAACATATAATGATAAATATGAAACCAATTGAATCAAGCCTCCAATGCCGATGGTACCTACAAACAATCATCCACTCTTTGATGGTACCCAAACTAGTTTGGGTCCTCTCAAGTTAGGTGCAACATACTTAGGCATAGCCTTAGTATGAGTAGCGGGATGTTTTGCAATTCCAACCAATGAGGTACCATTGCCATCCTTTCTAAGCATATTAGTATTATCAATTGGAATAGGCTTAGAATTCTCACCTAGGGGACATGAATGAGCATTGTGTCCCCTTTCCCGGCATGAATAGCATCTTCTCTTTGATTGAGCCTTTTCTTTTTTGCTCATATGATGCTCTTCATTCCCTTGCCTCTCATGAGTTGCTTGAGCCTTCTTCTCAAGCTTGGTAGGACACCCCGAGGCGAAGTGTCCTATGTCTCCACATTTGAAGCACTTGATGTGAGCATGTACTTTCTTCTCATCTTGATTCTTGCTCATCATCTTGACATCTTGAATTTGCATTGGATGTCTTGCTCTTCCACCCCTTCTTGTTTTCTTCTTCTTCATCAAGTCACTATCATCTTCATGGTTGATCTTGATTTGCTCTTGGGGTGTCTTCTCTTGCTCAACTAGTGGCTTTGGTTGAGGCTTTACTTGTTGCTTCACCAATTGCTTGGTTGGGCACATTGAGGTGAGATGACCCCAAGTGCGGCACTTGAAGCACTTGACATGCTTTAGCCTCTCTTCTTCTTTCATCTTCTTGAGCTTCTCAATGTTTGGGCAACCATTAGCAAGATGTCCCGCTTCATGGCATCGATAGCACATGGAATGCGAGAGCTTCTTTTGAAGTAGCCTCTTCATCCTCTTTTCTTGCTTTCTTTCGCCCCTTGTCATTTTCTTCTTGAAGCCAAGGCCACTTTTGTCACCAACGTTTCTTTGAGTCTTCATCATGTGCTCAAAGGTGACTTTTGAGTTGTAGCACCTCTCTAACTTGATGCTCAAATTCTTCATTTTACTTTTAAGCTCATTGTTCTCCTTCAAAAGGTTAGTCTTACAAGACATAGAAGTAAAACAAGCATTTAATTGTGAAGAACATGGCATATCTAATAAATCATCACAAGAGGTGGATACATGCTTCTTGCCTACATCACAAGGGTTAGTAATATGTGATTGATCATTTGACCCAAATGATGAGCTCTCACTAGATTTGGTTTCTTCATTAGAAGGCTTCTTAGTGAGTAAAGCATGTTCTTGTGCCAAATTATCATGAGCAACACTAAGTTCCTCATGAGCCAATTTTAGCTCCTCATGTGAACAAGTAGTAACATAAAGTAGATGCTTTTGTTGTTCACATGTGGTTTTTAGAAATGAGTTTTCATTTTTCAATTTACTTGTTTTTGCCATCTCATTTCTTAGGGCCTTTGAGAGTTTATATAGAAGCTCAAAATTTGGACCATCACAATCAACAACAAAACCACCAATAGATACCTTAGTGTCACCATGTGACATGGAACAATGTGGTGATGTTGAAGAGCTTGTTGAAGCATCACTCTCATAGCCATCATCTTCACCATCAAGTGTGCATGGAGTAGGATCATTGCTTGCATCACTTGTGGCATTATCATTCTTCTTGTCAAGTGATCTTGTGATATGATCATCTTTGTCATCACTTGACCGTGAGGTGGAGCAATCCTCCACAACCACCTTGTTGTGGTCATGCTCAACATCCTCATGCGCCTCTTTCTTGGGCTCATCATCATTGGAGATCACCCCATATTTCTCATTTAGAAACACCCAAATTTCATGGGCGGACTCGAAGTCTATGATCTCATGAAGTATGCTACTAACCATAGATCGATATAAAGTATTAGTAGCTTGGCTATCGAGATGTAGGCATTTACTTTGCGCTTGAGTTGCATTCTTTTTATTAATTGCAAAGGAAAAGCCCACATCTACGATCCACCACATTTGAGGAGAAATAAACTTAAAATTGCATGTCATCCAATTTCTCCACCGTGCAAAGTGTGTGCCATCAAAAATGTGTGGACACTCAACATCTAGCCCATAAGCCGCCATCCTCTCGGGTCGGTGAAGACCACAAATAAGAGACCCGGCTCCGATACCACTTGTAGGGTCGAGATGGCGGACTAGAGGGGGGGTGAATAGTCCTTTCTAAAACTTAAACACGTTGGCTAACCGAAACAAATGCGGAATTAAACTTAACGGTCTAGCCAAGACTACACCCCTCTATCTAAGTTCTCTAGCACCTTGCAAAGATCCTAATTAAGCAACTAAGGTGCTAAGCTTACCAAGAGCTCACCTAATCAATTCTAGAGCAAGGTCACACAAACCTATGCACTAGTACTTTGCAAGCAAGAGGGAGCTCCTACACATTTCTAGTAAGCAAAGCGCACAAAGCCTAAGCTCACTAGCAATGCTCAATAACAAGGCTACACAAGCCAAATTAGAGAGCGCAAACTACTTAGCTACACAAACTAAGCAAAGTGACTAACAAGGTTACACAAACCAAATTAGTCACGCAAAGGGGAAGCTTCTAGCTACATAAGCAAGAAGACAACTAGCAAGCTACACAAGCAAACTAGTTACGAGAGCAACTACACAAGCACAAGTATATATGAAAGTAAATACAAGCTTGTGTTGCACGAAGGCAAACCACCGAGAAGAGTAGACAATGTTGACACGGTGATTTTCTCCCGAGGTTCACTTGGATGCCACCAAGCTACGTCCCCGTTGTGTCGACCAACACTTAGATGGTTCCTCGGTGTGACCCTCAAGTCACTTGCCCCTCAAGGCACGCCCCGCAAGGCACCGCAAGACTCCACTCTCAAGTGAGGTAACTCAATGACACGCGCAATGTAATAGAGTTGCTTTTGGCACTCCGCCGAGGAAAGCACAAGAACCTCTTACAATCAACCGGAGGTGGCCAAGAACAATCACCTTCTCTTGCCAACGCCTCCAACAATCTCCAAGCCGGCTAGGAGCGGTACTCTCCAAGAGTAACAAGAAATCCACCGGCTCAACCACCCACAAGTGCCACTAGATGCCCTCAAGCTATGCAATGCACTTTGGGATCACTCAATCTCACTTTTGATTTGCAATCAAGCAAGGGAGATGAGTGGGAGGAGTTGTTCTAGCTCAAAGGATGCACAAGTATGTTAGAAATGCCAAGCTGCCTCCCCAAGGGCCGGCCAACAAGTATTTATAAGCAACCCATCCAAATAGAGCCGTTACAACTCCACTCACGATTTTCGCGGGACCACCGGACGCGCCGGTGGTAGCTCACCGGACGCGCTCAACCGCGTCCGGTGCCCCTCCGACATCCGCGTGTCCTCCGAATTTCAAATTCGTCCGTTAGATCCTCCAACGGTCACTGCGTGCCAACGGTCAAACGACCCACCGGACGCGCTGCTGCGAACCACCGGACGCGCCGGTGCGCACAGCACCCGCGCCCGCGAAGCAACCACCGGACGCGCTGCTGCGAACCACCGGACGCGCCGGTACGCACAGCACCCGCGCCCGCGAAGCAACCACCGGACGCGCTCCTCGCCACCACCGGACGCCACAGTACCCGCGTCCGGTGCGAGTCCAGTAAGCGCCTGAGACCACCGGACGCGTCCGATGGTGTGACACCGGACGCGCACCGCGTCCGACGTCCTCGTTTCCCTCAGGGCGCAAGACCGGACGCGCCGGTCCCGTGGGTCACCGGACGCGCCGGTGCCAAACCCTAGCTCGCGCGCCTGACGCCCGCGCTGCACTGACCGGACGCGCCGGTCCACAGTGACCGCGTCCGGTGCAGCGTCCGGTGCAGCGTCCGGTGCTGCGTCCGGTGCTGCGACCGGTCACCTCTGTGACCGCGTTCGCCTCCGTTTCTTTTCCGACTTCCGGCGCAATGGAAAATAGGCATTTCATTTCCCCGAAATCGCCTGAATTCCGCGCTCGCACGCTCGGCGGGAGAGAGAAAGGAACCAAACCCCTCTCTACCCGCAAACCACAGCGCGACCAACGCCACCTTTGCAAATGTGCCAACACCATCAAGTGTACATCTCCATGTGCTTGTGTGTTAGCATTTTCTCAATCATTTTCAAAGGTTTTCCAATTAGCTCACTAGGCCCTACATGCAATGCACTTCATGAATTCACCTAGTGGCACCCGTGCATCGAATAACCGATAAGACTTCCCCTCTTAATAGTTCGGCTATCGACCCTAAACCACTCACACCCTCTATGGTGTCTTGAGTGTAAAACAAAATGGCCCTATGGTTATACCTTTGCCTTGAGCCCATTTTGTTTCTCCAAATGATATGATCCACTTCATATCATCACATGACCGTCTCGATCCATCGACCTTGACTTCACTTGCTCTTCACCGTTGCATAGGTCCGTCGGCGCCAAGTCTTGCTCAAGCTTCACCATCGCATGGTCCCTCACTTCGAAGCCTCGACTTGCCCTTCACCCTCACAACCGGTCCATCGAGCCAAGCATCACTTCGGTCTTCATCATCTTGGTCACATGAGTTAATGTCGTGTCTCATATTCAATGACCACCTTTATCTAAATCATCCACTTAGATACAAAGGTTAGTCCTAGGTTTCATCAATTAGCCAAAACCAAACTAGGGACTTTCAAAGGCCGCAGGCCATAGGCCCATCTCTACCTCGCATGCCCATCTGGCGGAGAAAAGGTCCCCTAAAACAAAAACTCACGTACAAAAGGGGAGGAATAGGAGAGTGGGGCCAGCTCGTCTCCCTCGCACACACATCTCACCCCGCGGCTCAGCGCAGCGGTCAGCAGCGCTTCGCTCGTGACTGTTCTTCTCCCTCGCTCGCAACTCCTCGCACCGCCCGCCTCAGCGCTGCACTCCCTCGGCGTTGATGATGGATGGCCCCCTGCTGTGCTTGGGCCCATTGGCAGGGACGGGTTGGCATGGGAGCAGCTGCGTCGTCAGACCTTCTCGCTCGCCTAGTCGCCCCTCCCTGCGCCGCCCACCTTGGCCTTCGCGACGACCGCTCAGGGGAGCTGGTGGGTTGAGCGGTCTGATCCCCAACGTGCATGACGGATGGGGCCCTCCTACGCTTAGCCCCATAGGCAGACTCTAGTGCACGTTGGTTTGGCATGGGTACTGGCGCACTAGATCCAGATAGGAGGGCGATAGGAGGATATATGTCCTAAAGTGCATCTACCTACCCCGGGGCCGCGCTCCTCCTCTAGATAGACGCGTCGCGTACAAGGACGGCGCTCGTTGCGCGCCGTACCCGCATGCGCCCGGCCATGCCTCGGTGGCTGACGGCGCTGTGCCAGGTGAACAGTGTGCGGCAGCCCTGCCATCTTGCCTTGAAAAATCACGGGCGGGCCCCCTTTGCTGGTGAGTCGTTCCTTCCCCTTTTCTACCCGGCCAGCTGAAGCCCTCGCTCTCTCTCTCTCTCTCCCTATATCCGTTGCGAACCCTGAACTCTCCTGTTTCTCCACTTGTCAGATCTAGATAGCTGGGCCCCAGCAGTCCCAACCGTAAGACACTCTAGCTTGATTTATGTGCGTTCTTTCCTGTTGCCTCTTGTGTTGATCTTGGTTGGGGGACTGGTTTCTTGTTGTGTGATCTCGTGTTGTGTGTTGTGCCTGTAGCTGAGCTTCCCAGGAGATGGCGTCGGTGACATGAGCCCGTAAGAATCTTACGTTCTTCCTTGGGTGCACCGTGAGGGGAGGTATGCGATCTCTTCCTTGTCTACCTATTCCGTCTAGGAGTCGTCTGTTGCTTTGCTTTGCTCCTAAATGTAGTATAGGAGTCCAACTTTTTTGGGAAGATGTCTCCTTCCCGGTCTCCTGGTTAGAGTTGTGGTTTAAGAATTGCTGCCAGGTCTCTCTGCTGATTTGCTTCTTATATGGCCTTACGTAGCGTGTGTAGTGTGTAACAGAACCGACCAAATTATAAGAGCACAAGTACAAAAACAAGCACCGAAGCGCTCAAATTTTCGAACTTGAGCCCATATAATCCCGGTAGTCAATCGAAACCACGAAGGATTTCAAACCAACTCGCTTACAACCAGGATCGCATCATTCAACATACAACATCATACGTTACATTTCACAAGTAGTTCCGAAATAAGTTTACACACACGGAGTCGCAATTATTACAAACCAAGTTTATAAAGTAGCGGAAGCATAACACACACCAGATGTTAACTACTGCCAGTCTTGATGATCAACAACCCGCAAAAGCATGAGGAAAGTACATAAAAGATGATCACGCCCAAGTGATCTAGTCTTCTTCACCCGCAGGGTGGAGACAAGTTTTGCAGAAGCCTTGATAGAGCATATCATCTGCAACAGGAGGGAATAAACCCTGAGTACTGGAATGTACTCAGCTAGACTTACCCGTCGAAAACCAGAAATAAGATGACACTAAGGATTATGCAAGGCTTACACAAGAGGCTAGCTGACATAACATTTTGCATAAAGGCATAAGTAATTGAAACTCTTATAGCCTGTACTAGCAGTTATTTTTAGCATTTACCTGTCATCTATCTTAGCACCTGTACTAAACATTCACTTGATTATAATCAAACAATTATCATCATTATATCCAGAACAGGTATGAATTGTGGCAACATTGTATCATTCCCTTAACCACCGGTTCATTTAATGAGATCTACGTTGCCGCTGCTCAAGTCAAGTGCTCAGTAACCGGGAGCGACGGCGATTCGAATCGAATTCCTATCCAGCTGGAGGGGTATTTCTAACACTCACCGCGTAGGCCCCTGCCAGGGTCGCACAAGCCACCTTTTCATATGATTCAGGAATCGCGGGTCCGAATGATGTCGCGACCCCAAGGGCGACACTCTGCCAGGTGATAGGGACTCTAACCCCCCCTTGGTCTCACGCCAATGTCCCCAAGCACATCCTTTCTCTCCTCCAAGAAGCAACCTACCATTCGATTCCCGGCCTGAACCACATTACTCGGCTTCGCGGTCGGAACGACTTATCCGGCCAACTAAGTGTTAGACTGCGTTCAATATGACTCAAGGACGTACAACGAATCGGTCCTTAAACAACTCAGACAGGCATAGCTCCACACCCAAGACGTGAAGTGTCTTGCGGCTGTACTATCGAACTCCCGCCCGGTCTAAATTTCATTTTTAAGCATGGTTCCATCCACGATAGCCATAAAGCCACTCGTGACTCCTTCCTACATCTCGCGGATGACCGGAAATCACCCGACTTCTACCGTACTAAGCAGGGCTAAGCATTGACACGTGCCTAAACCTAATATAGGATTAAGTACGATATCTGGACAAGGACAGGTATAATGCGACAAGTGTTTTCATATAACTCCTACAACTTAATGCAGTAAACAATTAAAATACTCAAGATTAATTTATAAATCAGTAGGTTCAGCATGCACCGGGGCTTGCCTTTCAGAAAGGTCGAGGGCCGGTGGTCTGGACACTCAGGAAGGTCGTCTGCGGGTACTCCTTCGCCTGCTGGATCCTCGGGCTCCTGCTGCTCCTGGTCCTCCTCCGGAATTACAGGCTCGAATTCGAGGAGAGTTACCCCCTCCGGTACACCTATTGCATGAATGCACAATAAATATAATGGATGCATAAATGGGTGCAACATGCTCGGAATGAAATGCATTTCAGAAATAAAAACAATAATCTAATCAAGTTACTTTATTAGTACGTGCAAATCTCTTCTCCGGTGGAGAAGTACTTACCTAAGCTACTCAACCTAAGATACAGTTGTTCCTCTTCGGTTAAGGCCCTAACACGTAATAAACACAAGAGTAGTATTACTTAGGTTACCATAGTAAGACATTCTGGACAGCAGCTCGAAGATTCTAACGTAACTGGAGAATCCCAACTCCAAAAGATATGATCTAAGACAATCTGGAAAGCTTAAGAAATGTACCACAAAATGTTTTCAGATCACAACACTAAATTCCAAAGTTTACCTAATCGAAATTCCAAAGTTCCAGAATCTGTTCTCTCTAAACAGAGAGCAGTCAATTCTGGACTGGCACTTTAAACAGCAATAACTCCCAAACTACAAAGCCAAATGCTCCCAAATTTTGACACAAGCTCATTTACAAATTTTACTACAACTTTGGTATTTATAAGTTTTCCAGCAACCACCTTTATCCAAGGTCAAACCTAGAAATACTATCAGCTGTCCAGAAACCTAAAATTGCAAAGATTAAATATTTATTGATGTGGCAAACATTCTCTAAGACCAAACTAATACTACTACAAGTTCACAAATGCCACAAAAACACCAGAAAGTAAGGTGTGCCCACCTAGAATTTTTATTTAAACCCATTCCTTAATTTACTTAAGTAATTAAGTGGAATTTTAAAGATATATGTAAACTGCTCCTAAAATTCTACAAAAATTACAGGGGACTCTCTGACCCCAAAAGAGACTACTGTAAAAATTTGAACTCAATTTAATCACAGAAACTCTCTGAACAAAATTCACAAGCCAAAAAAGCTGATTTTTGTATAATTAATAAAGCATAGTAAAAAGTGTCAAACAACAGATTTCTAAATTTTCTTGGACAGTCTAGGGTACCAAGACATTCTCCAAAACGTTATATGAACATTGCACATGTAGAAAAATTACTAAAATTTATTTAAGTATTTCCTAGAATAATAAGATAACATTATAACTTGAAAAGTACTTAAGCACTACTGCCCAAATTTTTTACCAAAGCTAGAGCAAGTATAAATTAGCCTACTCACCAAATTTCATAATTTTTGGAACACTAAAACTCAAGATATAATTTAAACAAGTTTGCATGTGATTTAAAACACATTTCAAGGACCTATTTAAATATCCCAGAAAACAAACATCACCTAGCAAACTCATATTTTTCTAAAATACTACACATCTTGTAGATCCTAACAAAATTTATCTCATGATTTTTGAGCAAGTAAAACCCTAGATCTACATTTTCCAAACTTAACCAAATTTCTGTAGCAATATAAATAAAAATGAAAAAGATCTCATTTATACTGGGCCGGCCCGGGAAAGGACGCGGCCCACGGCGCTCGCGCGCGGCCCGCGACACACGGGCGGCCTGCTTAGCCATCCCGCGCGCGCGGGTGCTGACAGCGCGGGCCCGCAGGTCAGAGAGAGAAGAACGAAGGGGAAGACGACCGCGACTCCGGCGAGCTCAAGCTCGCCGACGACGGCGCTTCCGGCGACGGGAAGAGCACCAACGGCTTCCCCGTGACCCTCCGCATCGACCAGACCCCACTTGGCTGACCCTATCCCAACCTAACTACGACGGCCATGGCGACCGCGGCTCGGAGGCGGCACTCGGTGGCGGTCCGGCGAGCTCCGGTGGCCAGGGACCTAAGTGAGGTGTACTACGGCTTGCTGAGGACATGGCGGACCCCTCCACGCCAAAGAAGAGGACAGAGGTGGAGTGAGTGCCGCTGGCCGCGTGAGCACCGCACCGGCGGCCATGGCGCGGCAGCGCACGACCGTGTTCCGGCGTGTACCATCCACCCTAGCCGGTAACATCATCGCCTAAGCTTCTCTACCCGATCCGGAACCCAGAACAGGAACTAGCAAGAATGGAGGGCGACAGTAGGGAGCTGGCCACGGTGAGCCGCCGCGCGGACAGTGCGCCGGCGAGGACTTACGGTGGCGGAAACTGAAATTCGCCCTCACCTCGACACAATCCGGTCAAGCCACAGGTGGAGGAGGTGGAGGGGATTCGGGTGGAGCGGTGGACGGGATTTGGAGGACGGGGGTGCGACGGTGAGCTTGCACGAGCACAGAGCGGGCTACGGCGACAATGGCGCCTTCGTTCTCCGCCTCGGTGAACCCGGCCAGAGCGAGAGGGAGGAGGAAGTAGAGTGAGCGCGGGTGATGGGGACTGAGGTGTCGACTCCCACTTCACTCACGCGCGCGAGCTCGCGACGTGGAGGCGATGGCAGGGCGCGAGCGCCACGCGGCCACCGGGCTCTGCCCGAGCGCCATGACGCGAGCCGGCTGCATGGCGTCGCCGTTTACTGAATGGAGGTCGTTTTCGTTCGACTGACAGAGCAGTTTCGTCGTCGATTAACTCCCAAACCAGTGAGAACCAGGCGTGGTTGATGTTGGCAATGTTGTAGAGCTACATGAGGGCTACAAGTTTGTCAATTGGAGTTTGGACTGGTTCGGCCTGGATTTGAAACTACAAGGCTCCAAAGTGGTGACCCTTGAAACTGAAACTTAGTTTCAGTCACTAAGCCGACTGAAACCCGATTTTCTAGACACCATATCTCCTAAACCATTTAGAACTAGGGGATGGTGATGTTGACAATGTTGTAGAGCTATGTGTGGTCAACAACTTTGTCAATTGGCTCAAAGACTGGTTTGGCCTAGTTTGTGAGTTACAAGTTGCTAAAGTGAGGTACAGTGAAACGGTTTTCAGCTTCACACTTAGCCAAAATGTGCTAAGTCCCAAAACAGCCCCTAATACTGACTTGTGGGCCATTTTTGAGCATGTTCTGATCATTTTCATGAGATGGCCATATTAGAACTTTTGTTCCTTATGAAATTCTCTACAACTTTGCTTAAGGGTGCTCCTCCATGCAAGATTTCTAAGCTGGACTTTTTAATTGGTCAAACCAGATCACTCTAGGGTTCCAAACTTGGTCAACAACATTTGGAAGGGCAATTTGGTAATTTTGGTCAACATGAACATTGCTCCACTACTTACCCTAAATGTAATTAAGGTGTTATAAGACCTAATTAGCCACTCTACACATTGGTTGCACAAAATTCCTAGTGTCACATACTTTGGCACAAGTAATTCAACACTATCTCCCAAATGTTGCAAACTCATGTTGCACATGTTGCATGAGTGTGTTGCACAACACTTGCTAATTATGTTACACTAAAGTGGTTGACATATCTCACAAAGGAAATTGCACATAAGGTACTTGTGTGTTGCACACTACTCACTTTTTACTTCACATGAAATATAAACATATTATAAGCTTATGCATGAAATGAATGATGCTTGCTTATGCTCATGCAAATGCAATGCAATTAAGGAGCTAAACACCTGGGGTGTTACAGCCCTCCCCCCTTATAAAAATCTCGTCCCGAGATTTGGAAAGCGTACCATTTTTCATAGAATTCCTTATAACCATCCTGTAAATAGTCTTCCCGTTCCCATGTAGCGTCACTTTCACTACCCTGATTACTCCACATTACTTTATACCACTTAACCACTTTGCTTCTAGTCACTCGTTCCTGAGTATCGATCACTCAGACTGGCTTTTCCTCGTAAGTTAGATCGGATTCCAGCCTGATATCTCCTAAAGGGACTCTTTCCTCAGGAACTCGAAGACACTTTTTGAGCTGAGATACGTGGAAGACGTTAAATATGACACTCATTTCTGGAGGTAACTGGATTTTATACGCAACAGCTCCACTCTTGCCTATGATCCGGAAAGGACCCACGTATCTTGGCGCAAGTTTCCGCTTAACACCAAAATGTTGGACACTCTTCATTGGAGAAACTTTCAGATACACGAAGTCTCCAACTTCAAACTCGAGTGGTTTTCTACGACGATCAGCATAACTTTTCTGTCTAGCTTGGGCTGCAGCCATATGTTTTTGGATGGTACGGACTTGTTCCTCAGCTTCCTGAACAAAATCAATACCATAATACCTCCTTTCACCAGCTTCTACCCAGTTTAGTGGAGTTCTACACTTACGACCGTACAAAGCTTCGAATGGAGCCATCTTAATACTTTCTTGATAACTATTATTATACGAAAACTCGGCTAGAGGTAACCATTTTTCCCAAGAACCCTTGGATGAAATGACACATGCCCGCAACAGATCTTCCAAGATTTGGTTAACCCGTTCCGTCTGTCCTGATGTTTGGGGGTGATAAGCAGAGCTTCTCACTAACTTGGTTCCCAGAAGGTGATGCAAGTGCTCCCAAAAGCGAGCAGTGAACTGGGGACCACGGTCAGATATGATAGTACGAGGTATCCCATGAAGCCGGACTATCTGATTGAAGTATAACTCAGCATAGTCAGTGGGACGATAGTCCACTCTAACTGGAATGAAGTGAGCTGATTTGGTCAAACGATCCACAATTATCCAGATGGAGTTATGATTTTTGACAGTAGGAGGAAGACCGACAATGAAATCCATACTTATCTCTTCCCATTTCCAACCTGGGATAGAAAGTGGTTGAAGCAACCCAGCTTTCATATGCACAGCTTTAACTCTACAGCAGGTGTCACACCTGGCCACATATGCAGCTATCTCTTTTCGCATCTTGGTCCACCAATAGTATGACTTTAAATCATAATACATCTTATTGCTACCAGGATGGATGGACAACTTAGAGGAGTGTGCTTCAGACATAATATCATTTCTAAGCTCTCGGTCCTTAGGCACAACTAACCTATCCTTGAACCATAGTACACAATCTTCATCTATCCTAAACTGTGTAGTTTCTTGTTCTTTCATCTTACGCTTGATGTGAAATATACCAGTGTCAGTCTTTTGGAGTTCAATAATTCTATTTTTGAGAGTACAACTGACAGTGATGTTGTACAAGACTGCTGGATGTAGAAGGCGAGATCGATGAAAATCAGTTTCAACTAAGGAATGGCAATGAGACTTACGGCTTAAAGCATCCGCAACCACATTTGCCTTGCCAGGATGATAGTGCACTTGAAGGTTGTAATCCTTAATCAACTCGAGCCATCTTCGTTGACGCATATTCAACTCGGGTTGGGTGAAGATGTATTTGAGGCTTTTGTGGTCTGTGTAGATATTGCAAATATTGCCCAACAGATAGTGTCGCCAGGCTTTCAAAGCATGAACAACTGCGGCGAGTTCTAAGTCATGCGTTGGATAATTCGCCTCATGCTTCCGAAGTTGTCGAGAGGTATATGCAATTACTCGGCCTTCCTGCATCAACACACCTCCCAAACCTATGCCTGAGGCATCACAATAAACATCAAATGGTTTCTCGATATCTGGTTGTGCCAAAACTGGAGCTGAGGTTAGGAGGGTTCGCAGTTGGTGAAAAGCCGCATCACACTCAGGAGTCCAGACAAACCTGGTGTCTTTCTGCAGCAACCGAGTCATTGGCTTGGCTATTTTGGAGAAATCCGGGATGAAGCGACGATAGTAGCCAGCCAAACCAAGAAAACTTCGAACCTCGTGAACCGAGATAGGAGCCTTCCAGTTCAGTACTTCCTGTACCTTGGCGGGATCCACCATAATTCCTCCATCAGACAACACATGCCCAAGGAAAGGTACTTCTCGAAGCCAGAATTCGCACTTACTGAACTTTGCATATAGTTGATGTTCACGCAGTCTTGTGAGGACTATACGCAGATGTTCAGCGTGATCCTCCTCATTCACAGAATATACCAAGATGTCATCAATAAATACCACCACAAACTTGTCCAATTCAGGCATAAACACCGAATTCATCAAGTACATGAAGTGTGCGGGGGCATTTGTCAAGCCGAAAGACATAACAAGATACTCATAAAGACCGTATCTGGTAGAAAAGGCAGTTTTTGGAACATCTTCAGGACGGATTTTAATTTGATGATAGCCAGATCTTAGATCAATCTTGGAGAAAACTTTAGCTTTAGATAGCTGATCGAACAAGATGTCGATGCACGGTAGAGGGTACTTATTTTTGACAGTAACTGCATTGAGAGGTCTATAATCTACGCACATCCGCAATGACTGATCCTTCTTCTTTACAAAGATAGCAGGACATCCCCACGGTGACGAACTAGGACGAATCAACCCCTTCTTCAAAAGTTCATTCAATTGCACCTTAAGTTCAGCTAGTTCATTCGGAGGCATCCTATAGGGTCTCCTAGAGATGGGAGCCGTGCCAGGCAACAACTCAATTTTAAACTCCACATCCCGATCCGGAGGGAGCCCCAGCAAATCATCGGGAAAAATGTCCGGAAACTCATTTACTACTGGAATTTCGGCCAACGCCTTTGCTTGCACAACATGAACTTCTCTAGACAAATCAACTTTTCTGGGAAGTTGTACCAGAAAACCCTTTTGATCTGTAGGGTCTCTGAGCATAACTACCCGAGTGGATGTATCAATGAGTACCCCATTCTGACTCATCCAATTCATGCCCAAAATAACATCGATGCCTAAGCCCGGCAAAACCACTAAGGCCAGCGAGTACTTTCGCCCTTCTATCTCAAGCTCAAGATTCCCCACTACTTTATTTGTGAAAATATTCCCACTTGCTGCGCTAATGCAATAACCCCCACCTTCAACAGTATGCAATTTGTGTGCAAACTCTGATGCAAACTTAGGACTGATAAAGGAATGCGAAGCACCCGAATCAAAAAGTACCACTGCAGGATGTTGGTCAACTAGGAACTTACCAGCAGTGACAACCTCTCCAGATGGGATTTCCTCAATACTGTTATAATGAGCGTGCCCTTGACGGCCACCTAGGTTGACATTCTTCTTGGGGTAAGGACAGTTCCTGGACCAATGGCCTGGCTTGTTGCAGTTCCAGCAAGGCATGTTGCTAGGGGGGACACTGGAGCTGCCTTGGCCCGCATTACTCTTTGGCAGAGCCACTGTATATGCCTTACGAAACCCAGTCTTCATTGGCACCTTCTTTTGTGGAGGACGGAACTTAACATTTGTGGCAGGAGGGCGAGGAGGAGCCCTCGGGGCAGCTGGAGCTCGAGACTGTGAAACACTCGCCTTAATGGCCCTTTTGCGGCTCTTAGAGGTAGAATAGATAGCATTGTTGTTCTCTTGAGTCAGAGCATCACTGATAAATTCATTGAAAGTAGTGCACTTGCTAGTGCCCATAGTCTTCATCAGCTTCGGGCCTAGGCCTCTTTTAAAGCTAGCAATTTTCTTGGAATCGGTATCCACAAACTCAGTGGCATACCTTGCCAGGTTGTTGAAAGATTGCAGGTATTCAGTCAAGCTTTTATTGCCCTGCGACAGCCTCATGAATTCTGTGTGTTTGATAGCCATAAGACCTGGAGGAATATAATTCCCACGGAATGCAGCCTTGAACTGGTCCCAAACAATCGGGACATTTGCAGGCAGTGTGGAACGATAGTGGCTCCACCAAATACCCGCTGGACCATGCAACTGGTGAGAAGCATATTCAGTCTTTAGCTCATCAGTCAAGCAAAGCAGATGAAACTTTTGCTCAATAGTATTTAACCACTCATCAGCTTGCAGTGGTTCCTCCGCCTCCTTAAAGAGCGGGGGCTTAGTATCAAGAAAATCCTTGAAATCACTGTACTGATTCGGTTCCGGACCCTGGCGGCCAGGACGAGCTTCCCGGTTAGCCAGCTGGCGCATAGCATCTGCCAACATGCGCTGCCCTTCGACCACTGTCTGCATCAGCTCAGCCGGGGTAGGTGGTGGCGGAGGGGGTGGCTGTTCCTCATCCTCATTGCCACGACCCCGACGAAGATTGTACGACATCTGCAAAATACATAGCCAATGAGCACTGACGATGTGGGAAATTTATAGATGAATTATTGTAATTATGTCAACTGACTTCATGAAATAGACTTTTCAAAGTACTCATGACACAATACTTCATCACAACCGCACAATCTCTTCAAGCGGACCAAATGGTGCAATCATGCGAGAGAACCCAACAAGATGTACTTTGATCAAGGCTCACACACAAGGAGCACAACAGTTACTGAACCGTTTACGTTAAAATCTACGTGATTTTTGATCTTTTGCCCGGTACTTGGATTCAGTTTCAAAGCGTTTAGTTGACTGAGAAAGGCTACTTCAAACTGATCACAAAGAGACTTCTCAACGGTAGAGTTCCATGGTGGATCATGACTAGCCACCTCGATACCAGCGCGTGCCAAGTAGCACAACCTTATGTCGCGCGCCATAGGAGGCCCTCGGTTTCGTCGTGGCACCGAAGGGTGCTAATCGTGACACCATCATCGAACGCCACCCAATAAGACATCCAATTGCGATCGAAATTAACAGGCTCCAACTAAACATCCAGGAAACATAGGGTTCAACCTTACATCCCAAAAGTTAAGTTATTACAAAGTCTCACTCCACCACAGGGAGGGCACAAGGACGACCCTAACATCATAGCTACGTGATAACTACTCTAAGCATCGTCCTCAGAGTCGGTGTCATGGATCTCCCCGCCGTCCTCGTCACTAATAGGCTCTAACTCCTCATCTTCTTCTTCTTCTGGTTCTTCTTCTGGTTCGGCATCGTGGGGTCCGTTGACCTCCACTTCATCATCATTTTCAGCCATGAAGATTCCCGAACCCATGTCCTCATCGACGTTGTTGTTTCGAGGCAGCAGGGGATTAAGCTCGTTGTTCAGGCGGTGCACTTCTTCATGAAGATTATCATTGTATTCTTCAGCGTTCTCCAACTGTTGCTCGAGCTCAAACTGACGAGCTCTCAGAACGTTCTCCTCGTGCCAGGCTTCATCCCTCTGGTTCAGGACACGAACCAACATGCGTTGACAGTTGCGGTTTGCTACGGTCAACCTCTGGACTGCAAGGGTTTTCTGGTCACGATCACGAATCACTTGGTCCAGTTGCTGATGCGCTGCATTCCTGGCAGCAGTCACTTCAGCCAACTCTGCCCTCAGCCTTTCCACCTCAGTAGGCTCAGGGCGGGGCTCACGTGGAGCGAGCTGGTGACGCGGTGCCCTGCCCCCAGTGGATTTACGAGCGGTCCTCTTGGTACGTGCCATCTGTAGCAACAGATAAGATACGACTTAAAGTGAGGATCATTTAGGGGATACGAAATTTACTTTAGTCGGGAGTACTGAAATTTTTAAGGAGGGAATAAATGATATGTATGATATAATTAAACATGATGCATGCACGTTTCGTACGCCCTCTCACCTTAGTAGAAACCTAAAGTTCTAACGCTAGGCGGTGGCATACATACGTTCTCTCATATAAGCGAAACTATCGGTCTACTCGTTACGCTGTTAGTGTACCTGCAGAAAACCTCATTTCAGCCCAACAGTTTCCCAATATATGCACACAAGAAAGCAGTAATTTAAATACTTTCCATATACACATCCCCAGATGTATATACTTCAGTATCAAAGCTACCCGATAATAAGGTTCCCACAATTAAGTGCTTACGTAATTACATGGTTTAAACATGTAAGTATGCAAGTCACCAAAACTACTCTCCCCTAGATCGCCGGTTGGACGATCATGCTCTCACAACTCACACTTACCAGAGCGTCGAGGCAATTGATCCATACATTACCACCCAAGTGGATGGCATCCATACAATATCACGCCGTATGGACGACGAAACAAAAACAAACAAGGCCCCCAAGTTAGTCTTTATAATAAGCCACCTAAGAGTCCTTATTTGGGCTAAGGGATGTGATCACTGGCATACCTAAAAAATAATTTTTAGTATTTTAACCCTTTTTCATAATCAAATATTTTTGTTTTTAAATACTCGTAGGATGTTTTTAATGTTGAATTATGCTCCGGTACCAGCTGTAACAGAACCGACCAAATTATAAGAGCACAAGTACAAAAACAAGCACCGAAGCGCTCAAATTTTCGAACTTGAGCCCATATAATCCCGGTAGTCAATCGAAACCACGAAGGATTTCAAACCAACTCGCTTACAACCAGGATCGCATCATTCAACATACAACATCATACGTTACATTTCACAAGTAGTTCCGAAATAAGTTTACACACACGGAGTCGCAATTATTACAAACCAAGTTTATAAAGTAGCGGAAGCATAACACACACCAGATGTTAACTACTGCCAGTCTTGATGATCAACAACCCGCAAAAGCATGAGGAAAGTACATAAAAGTTGATCACGCCTAAGTGATCTAGTCTTCTTCACCCGCAGGGTGGAGACAAGTTTTGCAGAAGCCTTGATAGAGCATATCATCTGCAACAGGAGGGAATAAACCCTGAGTACTGGAATGTACTCAGCTAGACTTACCCGTCGAAAACCAGAAATAAGATGACACCAAGGATTATGCAAGGCTTACACAAGAGGCTAGCTGACATAACATTTTGCATAAAGGCATAAGTAATTGAAACTCTTATAGCCTGTACTAGCAGTTATTTTTAGCATTTACCTGTCATCTATCTTAGCACATGTACTAAACATTCACTTGATTATAATCAAACAATTATCATCATTATATTCAGAACAGGTATGAATTGTGGCAACATTGTATCATTCCCTTAACCACCGGTTCATTTAATGAGATCTACGTTGCCGCTGCTCAAGTCAAGTGCTCACTAACCGGGAGCGACGACGATTCGAATCGAATTCCTATCCAGCTGGAGGGGTATTTCTAACACTCACCGCGCAGGCCCCTGCCAGGGTCGCACAAGCCACCTTTTCATATGATTCAGGAATTGCGGGTCCGAATGATGTCGCGACCCCAAGGGCGACACTCTGCCAGGTGATAGGGACTCTAACCCCCCCTTGGTCTCACGCCAATGTCCCCAAGCACATCCTTTCTCTCCTCCAAGAAGCAACCTACCATTCGATTCCCGGCCTGAACCACATTACTCGGCTTCGCGGTCGGAACGACTTATCCGGCCAACTAAGTGTTAGACTGCGTTCAACATGACTCAAGGACGTACAGCGAATCGGTCCTTAAACGACTCAGACGGGCATAGCTCCACACCCAAGACGTGAAGTGTCTTGCGGCTGTACTATCGAACTCCCGCCCGGTCTAAATTTCATTTTTAAGCATGGTTCCATCCACGATAGCCATAAAGTCACTCGTGACTCCTTCCTATATCTCGCGGATGACCAGAAATCACCCGACTTCTACCGTACTAAGCAGGGCTAAGCATTGACACGTGCCTAAACCTAATATAGGATTAAGTACAATATCTGGACAAGGACAGGTATAATGCAACAAGTGTTTTCATATAACTCCTACAACTTAATGCAGTAAACAATTAAAATACTCAAGATTAATTTATAAATCAGTAGGTTCAGCATGCACCGGGGCTTGCCTTTCAGAAAGGTCGAGGGCCGGTGGTCTGGACACTCAGGAAGGTCGTCTGCGGGCACTCCTTCGCCTGCTGGATCCTCGGGCTCCTACTGCTCCTGGTCCTCCTCCGGAATTACAGGCTCGAATTCGAGGAGAGTTACCCCCTCCGGTACACCTATTGCATGAATGCACAATAAATATAATGGATGCATAAATGGGTGCAACATGCTCGGAATGAAATGCATTTCAGAAATAAAAACAATAATCTAATCAAGTTACTTTATTAGTACGTGCAAATCTCTTCTCCGGTGGAGAAGTACTTACCTAAGCTACTCAACCTAAGATACAATTGTTCCTCTTCGGTTAAGGCCCTAACACCTAATAAACACAAGAGTAGTATTACTTAGGTTACCATAGTAAGACATTCTGGACAGCAGCTCGAAGATTCTAACATAACTGGAGAATCCCAACTCCAAAAGATATGATCTAAGACAATCTGGAAAGCTTAAGAAATGTACCACAAAATGTTTTCAGATCACAACACTAAATTCAAAAGTTTACCTAATCGAAATTCCAAAGTTCCAGAATCTGTTCTCTCTAAACAGAGAGCAGTCAATTCTGGACTGGCACTTTAAACAGCAATAACTCCCAAACTACAAAGCCAAATGCTCCCAAATTTTGACACAAGCTCATTTACAAATTTTACTACAACTTTGGTATTTATAAGTTTTCCAGCAACCACATTTATCCAAGGTCAAACCTAGAAATACTATCAGCTGTTCAGAAACCTAAAATTGCAAAGATTAAATATTTATTAATGTGGCAAACATTCTCTAAGACCAAACTAATACTACTACAAGTTCACAAATGCCACAAAAACACCAGAAAGTAAGGTGTGCCCACCTAGAATTTTTATTTAAACCCATTCCTTAATTTACTTAAGTAATTAAGTGGAATTTTAAAGATATATGTAAACTGCTCCTAAAATTCTACAAAAATTACATGGGACTCTCTGACCCCGAAAGAGACTACTGTAAAAATTTGAACTCAATTTAATCACAGGAACTCTCTGAACAAAATTCACAAGCCAAAAAGGCTGATTTTTGTATAATTAATAAAGCATAGTAAAAAGTGTCAAACAACAGATTTCTAAATTTTCTTGGACAGTCTAGGGTACCAAGACATTCTCCAAAAAGTTATATGAACATTGCACATGTAGAAAAATTACTAAAATTCATTTAAGTATTTCCTAGAATAACAAGATAGCATTATAACTTGAAAAGTACTTAAGCACTACTGCCCAAATTTTTTACCAAAGCTAGAGCAAGTATAAATTAGCCTACTCACCAAATTTCATAATTTTTGGAACACTGAAACTCAAGATATAATTTAAACAAGTTTGCATGTGATTTAAAACACATTTCAAGGACCTATTTAAATATCCCAGAAAACAAACATCACCTAGCAAACTCATATTTTTCTAAAATACTACACATCATGTAGATCCTAACAAAATTTATCTCATGATTTTTGAGCAAGTAAAACCCAAGATCTACATTTTCCAAACTTAACCAAATTTCTGTAGCAATATAAATAAAAATAAAAAAGATCTCATTTATACTGGGCCGGCCCGGGAAAGGACGCGGCCCACGGCGCTCGCGCGCGGCCCGCGACACACGCGCGGCCTGCTTAGCCATCCCGCGCGCGCGCGGGTGCTGACAGTGCGGGCCCGCAGGTCAGAGAGAGAAGAGCGAAGGGGAAGACGACCGCGACTCCGGCGAGCTCAAGCTCGCCGACGACGGCGCTTCCGGCGACGGGAAGAGCACCAACGGCTTCCCCGTGACCCTCCGCATCGACCAGACCCAACTTGGCTGACCCTATCCCAACCTAACTACGACGGCCATGGCGACCGCGGCTTGAAGGCAGCACCCGGTGGCGGTCCGGCGAGCTCCGGTGGCCAGGGACCTAAGTGAGGTGTACTACGGCTTGCTGAGGACATGGCGGACCCCTCCACACCAAGGAAGAGGACAGAGGTGGAGTGAGTGCCGCTGGCCGCGTGAGCACCGCACCGGCGGCCATGGCGCGGCAGCGCACGATCGTGTTCCGGCGTGTACCGTCCACCCTAGCCGGTAACATCATCGCCTAAGCTTCTCTACCCGATCCGGAACCCAGAACAGGAACTAGCAAGAATGGAGGGCGACAGTAGGGAGCTGGCCACGGTGAGCCGCCGCGCGGACAGTGCGCCGGCGAGGACTTACGATGGCGGAAACCGAAATTCGCCCTCACCTCGACACAATCCGGTCAAGCCACGGGTGGAGGAGGTGGAGGGGATTTGGGTGGAGCGGTGGACGGGATTTGGAGGACGGGGGTGCGACAGTGAGCTTGCACGAGCACAGAGCGGGCTGCGGCGACAATGGCGCCTTCGTTCTCCGCCTCGGTGAACCCGGCCAGAGCGAGAGGGAGGAGGAAGTAGAGTGAGCGCGGGTGATGGGGACTGAGGTGTCGACTCCCACTTCACTCACGCGCGCGAGCTCGCGACGTGGAGGCGATGGCAGGGTGCGAGCGCCACGCGGCCACCGGGCTCTGCCCGAGCGCCACGACGTGAGCCGGCTGCATGGCGTCGCCGTTTACTGAATGGAGGTCGTTTTCGTTCGACTGACAGAGCAGTTTCGTCGTCGATTAACTCCCAAACCAGTGAGAACCAGGCGTGGTTGATGTTGGCAATGTTGTAGAGCTACATGAGGGCTACAAGTTTGTCAATTGGAGTTTGGACTGGTTCGGCCTGGATTTGAAACTACAAGGCTCCAAAGTGGTGACCCTTGAAACTGAAACTTAGTTTCAGTCACTAAGCCGACTGAAACCCGATTTTCTAGACACCATATCTCCTAAACCATTTAGAACTAGGTGATGGTGATATTGACAATGTTGTAGAGCTATGTGTGGTCAACAACTTTGTCAATTGGCTCAAAGACTGGTTTGGCCTAGTTTGTGAGTTACAAGTTGCTAAAGTGAGGTACAGTGAAACGGTTTTCAGCTTCACACTTAGCCAAAATGTGCTAAGTCCCAAAACAGCCCCTAATACTGACTTGTGGGCCATTTTTGAGCATGTTCTGATCATTTTCATGAGATGGCCATATTAGAACTTTTGTTCCTTATGAAATTCTCTATAACTTTGCTTAAGGGTGCTCCTCCATGCAAGATTTCTAAGCTGGACTTTTTAATTGGTCAAACCAGATCACTCTAGGGTTCCAAACTTGGTCAACAACATTTGGAAGGGCAATTTGGTAATTTTGGTCAACATGAACATTGCTCCACTACTTACCCTAAATGTAATTAAGGTGTTATAAGACCTAATTAGCCACTCTACACATTGGTTGCACAAAATTCCTAGTGTCACATACTTTGGCACAAGTAATTCAACACTATCTCCCAAATGTTGCAAACTCATGTTGCACATGTTGCATGAGTGTGTTGCACAACACTTGCTAATTATGTTACACTAAAGTGGTTGACATATCTCACAAAGGAAATTGCACATAAGGTACTTGTGTGTTGCACACTACTCACTTTTTACTTCACATGAAATATAAACATATTATAAGCTTATGCATGAAATGAATGATGCTTGCTTATGCTCATGCAAATGCAATGCAATTAAGGAGCTAAACACCTGGGGTGTTACATAGTGTACTACTATGGTCCTTGTCTTTAATGGTTCGTAGTATGCTTACATGCTGTGTTTCCTTGCCAACTTTCGTGTGCAGAGATTGACATTCAGCTTCGTTTTCTTTGGAGGGCACATCACAGGGGCAGAGGCGCTGGGGCCCTTGTCTTCAGGTATTAAAGTTGTTCCTGATTTCATCCACTATCTATGCGTTTAGCTTTGTCTTTATTTAGTGCTTTCCTGTTCTGCTTTATGATTGGGTGGTGTTGGGAAAACATACTTGTGGCTTGGTCTTTGGGCTTCGACTTGTCAGATTGGTAATGGTACGATTTTTACTTAATTTTGCTGATCCAACCTTGGTTAAGATGCTTTGCTTGCAGCATAGTGGCCATGGTTGTTTCTTTTCTTAGATGTTGTGGGTGTTTGTTTTGGAGCTGCAGAGGGTAACATGTGCTTTGGTTAGATTAATTAGTGTACTGGCTGCACGGACTAAGGTGAAGGTCTGCTTGCTGAATCAAGATATGTATAATTCTCTGTATATTGCATTGGCAGAATAAAAGTGTTGTGTAGAAAAATGATAGCATACGCTTTTGTTAATTTTAACAATATAGGCTGACAGAAACATGAATTACTTGGTCATTGTACCCTGGGGAAGCTGGATCGGTGTATAAAGTGCTATGCCTGTTTTTTTAGCAGTAGTGTTTCCATGACATACGAATGCTCTTGGTACGTCTTATCTGTAGGTAAACATAGATTACTGGGTTCAGAAAAAAGGACCTTGCCTTACTCATCCGTCTACTTTATCGTCCAGTAGTCACACCTAGAGAATATATTATAGAGGGAAAAAACACTAAACTCAAGATGACTCCAAAAGGAGATCACTTCAAAAATTGTTTTTTGTTAGCGGCTGTGCAGGTAGCGCAGCACAGGCCAGAAATTTTCTGGTTGTTTATTAATATGTCTACCTGTACAGTTAACTGGAACATGCACTTTAAGATTCTGGGTAAGAATGGTTTGTTTAGGTGTTTTCTTCAACAGAATAAGCATGTGCTTCAGGCAAAAAAAAAAAACAAAGATCTCAGGTGCTGCTGATTGATCTGTGAATGCAAATGCGTTAAGGGAACACTGGGTTTTCTTGCTTGATACTACCTACTGCGGCACAAGATACATATGAGGCTATGATTGCTGTTCATTTGATGATCTCCCCATTATCCGTCTTTTCAGCTCGCGTAAAAAAAGATACTTGTGCCTGGGCTAGCCTTATTGAAACGCTCTACTCATTGTGCTTATGTATCTTGTAGGGAAGGCTGCAGGCTCTGGTACTGTTATGTGGAGGTCTGAACTGCTGCCGTTTTTCTGGTGTGCGTTTGTGACAAGTTTCAGCTGTAAGTCCACTGTCTGTGCTCATGGTGCTCATAATGTTGTAGGGCTTTGATACTTGTGTGTTTTAATTTCAGTTTTCGCTAAGGATGTGTCTGTTTGTACCGTGAGCTATTTGTTGATGTGTGTTTGTCTTTTGCATACTGGCTACTTTTGTAGTTATGATTTGTGTTGCAGTGATGCCTTCTTCTCTATACCAGTGTGTCCCCAATATTATTTGTTACTTCCTGGCGTTGTGCAGTGCATGCTTTCATGGCTGGTCCTTCGTGTGAAAGAGTGGCACGTTGTCGTGAAAAATGCCAGAGAAGATGTGTTGCTGTAGCACAAGGTCTGGGTTATCTTTGCACATGCTATTACTACCGTGCGATTTGTGTAACACCCTTAGCTGACCTATGCCACTGCTTAAAATGGGTTGGGAGGGTGTTCAGGTTTCCTTAGACGCCCAATTTTTAGTGCCGTGAATGAGAGCCCTGCTGGGTCCAGTCAGCCAAGCCCGTCTGACCAAACAAATGTCTCAGATCAGACATCGACTGGTCAGAAAAGAGGCTGGTCTTTGATGTACTTTCCAACATAGGCTGCCACCTCCAACAGGCGCCTTCGCCTTGACAGGACACGGCGTAGGCTATCCTTCTTGCCTTCGTCGTGTGTTGACGATGGTAACTGCCCATGTCCTCTGCCTTTGTGCTTACTACTTTCCTTCGTCTGATTGAAATAAAAAAGATGTATTTGTCCCTTAACTCTTCTATTCTTGGGTGTATAGCTGCTTCCAGCGGCCCGTCAGCTGTCCCAGCTCCATTTGATAGGGCGTATGTCGAGTCATTGAAAGATGTGTCCCTACTAGCTTTTGTAGTATGGTTCTGGGGTGTTATGTCATCCCTGATTTTTTTCTTCTGGTTTGATCCCCTGTAGAGACATATCTAGAGAGGTCGTACTATGGCGGGCCATCAAATGAGTGCCCATATTGTGGCGCTGTCTTTTAGTTTCAGGAACGTGTGAAGCAGTGGCAGATCCAGGATGGGATCAAGGGGGGGGGCTAAGTAATGGAGATTGTGATTAACCATAAAGATTTAAGGGTAATTTAGAGCTAATTGCAACAGTAATCCTATGGAAATGTCATGCTGCCGGGGGGCTGCAGCCCCCCAGCCCCCCTGGATCCGCCACTGGTGTGAAGAGTGCCTCTGCTATTGCGAGGCGAAAAATAGTGTACAATCTTTGTTGCAAAGGTGGTAAGATTGATTTGAAGCCTTATAGGAAACCACCTAAACCTCTTTCTGACCTGCTTCGATTTGATGGTGACGCACGTATGAAAAGATTCATGAGACAAATTCGATCATACAATTCCCTTTTTGCTTTCACCTCCTTAGGAGCCTCTATTGATAAGACGATAAACAATGGCACTGCACCTTATGTGTTCAAGATAAATAGTGTAGTCCATCACCGAATTGGTACACTGTTACCAAGGCATGGATCCCGGCATAAATTTGCACAGCTTTATATATAAGACCCTGAGTACGAGACTCAAAACCGATTGCACATGTTTACATACGATGAATATGCTGCTGACCAACCAGACCCAGACATAGCAAAATCACTTTTAAACATGCTAAACGAGCATAATCAACTTGTCAAGGTGTTCCGATATGCTAGAGAGCATCTAGAACAGGAAGACGATCAAAAGATAACACTAAGTTTACTAGGCTGCAACACAAGGCATGACGTGCAGTACAATTTACCCTCGAGCGGTGAGATAGCTGCTATCATTGTAGGTGACTACGCAGCTGATGAATATACCTACGATGTTCTTGTGCATGCTAAACAGTATGGGCTAAAACATGTGTCCTATCTACACCCATCCTATATGGCCTTGCAGTACCCGCTATTGTTTGCATTTGGTGAACATGGCTTCCACCTTGGCATTAGATACTCGGACATTGATCCTGATGATGATGGGACAGGCCGTAAATATGTCACAATGCTTGAGTTTGTTTGACGTCACATGCATTATAGATTAAATGAGCCGAACCCTTACACTTGTTACGGTAGACTAAGTGACCAATTGATTGTCGATGCGTATTCAACGATCGAAGGCTCTAGGCTAAGGTACATAGCAGACCACTAGAGGGACTTGAGGTCTGAATCTGTGCAAGGAATATCCGATGCTGTTGATAAGGGTCTGACCAATGCTGATTCTGTTGGGAAAAGAGTGATCCTGCCTACCAGTTTTACTGGTAGTAGGCGATACCAAGTGATGAATTACCAAGATGCGATGGACATTTGTAGAGTGTATGGCCCTCCTGACCTATTTGTTAACTTTACGTGCAACACCAAGTGGAGAGAAATAGCAGATGCCTTGCGCTTCGAACCTGGACAACAACCATGCGATCGTTCTAATGTAGTTGTACGGGTCTTCCATATAAAAGTTGATGAGTTCATGGCAGATATTAGGGAAGGTAGGACGTTTGGTCCTGTCTGTGCAGGTAAGACATAGAGCGAGTTGTTTTCTCTTGTGTTCGTTGTACGTGAACCTTATGTTCAATCTTTCTTATGTAGTCCTATATACCGTTGAGTTCCAGAAGCGTGGCCTACCTCATATACATTGCCTTGTCTAGTTGGCTGCTTCTGGTTCTCAATTCAGTGCCTCCACTGTAGATGGCTTCATATGCACTGAGATCCCTGATCTTAGTGCTGACCCACTAGGCTACGCTTTGGTTGATGAATTCATGATACACGGTCCATGTGGCCATTACAACAAGAAGTGTCCGTGCATGCGAGAAGACATGTTCAAAAAATTTCCCTAAATCCTTCCAAGACGAGACTACATTAGATGACTTTGGGTTTACCATTTATAGAAGAAGGGACGATGATAGGCATGTTATTAAGAATGGGGTCAAGCTGGATAATAGGAATGTCGTTCCATATAATTTGCACCTATTAAAGAAATACAGTGCACATATAAATGTGGAGTGGTGCAACAAATCAAACATGATTAAATATCTATTCAAATATGTGACAAAAGGAAATGATAGGGCAAAGGTATATTTCGAGGTTACTGCAAAGATTGCGAACGCGTCACCTGGACCTCAATTAGCCCCACGTAATGAGGTCCAGGAGTATATGGATGCTAGATTCCTATCTTCCTGTGAGGCTCTGTGGCGTGCTTTTGAATACGACATCCACTTTACAGTGCCTCCTGTAGAGCGACTAACTGTGCATCTCCCTGGCCTCAACCATATACAATATGAACCTGGTACTGACTTAAGAGCATTGCTGGACAGTCCTACAGCAAAGAACACGATGTTGACTGGCTGGTTTGAGGCTAATTCGAAGTACATAGAAGCTAGGCACTTGACTTACTGTGATTTCCCAAAAGAATGGTCTTGGGACGCGTCTAAGCGGTGCTGGAGGCCGAGGACGCCTTGTGCTAAAATTGGATGTATATACTATGTGCATCCCACTGCTGGAGAGCTGTATTACCTGCGCATGCTACTAATGATAGTTAAAGGAGCGACAAACTATGCTGATGTTAGAACGTTTAACAATAAAGTATACCATACATTTCGAGAAGCGTGTGACGCGCGGGGTTTACTTGAAGGTGATAATGAGTGGAACCTTTTGTTTGACGAGGCGATAGTATCTGCATCAGCATATCAGCTAAGACAACTGTTTGTTACTGTTGTTCTGTACTGTTCAGTAGGTGACGTTCGTGCTTTGTTTGATAAATACTGGCTTCACTTTACGGATGACATACACCGCAGGCTTAGAGATTCGCTTGGAAATCCACATTATATTGTTCCACATGAACAGCTCATGTCCTTACTTATACAAAAACTAACACGTCTTTGCGAGTAGTGGTGGCAACATAAATGATTATAACCTACCAAGATTGATGACACATTATGATAGCATGTATGATAATAGGCTAATCAATGAAGAACTAGATCATGAACTGTTGATGTTATCTATGCATGCTGCGTCTTTAGTTTCATAATTAAACACAGAACAGAGACATGTATTTGACACGATAACCAGCCAAGTTTTGAGTGGCTCACTTGGGTTTTTCTTTGTGTGTGGCCATGGTGGTACGGGAAAGACTTTTATATGGAATGCTATAATCACGAGCTTAAGGTCCGAAAAAAATAGTGCTTGTAGTCGCGTCATCTGGTGTGGCTTCTCTACTGCTACCAAGAGGGCGTACTGCACACTCAAGATTCAAAATACCTTTTGACCTAAATGATGCTACTACGTGTAGTGTGAAAAGGGGTACTATGCTTGCTGAACTTATACAGGTAGCTGCCCTAATTATATGGGATGAAGCACCTATGACACACCGACGTTGCTTTGAGGCTCTAGATATGACTATGCGAGATATCTTTCTGAACACGATCCTGCAAAATCGATCGTACCATTTGGTGGCAAGCCTGTTGTTCTAGGAGGTGATTTTTGTCAGATTTTACTGGTTGTGCGGAAAGGCTCACGATCTGCCATAGTTGGTGCGTCCATAACGAACTCTGGACTTTGGCAGCATGTTGTTCTATTAAGACTACACACAAACATGCGACTTGTCAACCCCTCTTTTGAAGAGAGCAAACGCGATGAACTAGAGCGATTTAGCAATTGGATCCTAGCTATTGGTGATGGTACTGCCCCTACCGAAAGGAAAGGAGATGAGCGTGAGGCTTCTTGGGTTATTATTCCTGATGATTTGCTAATTCATACTGATGGTGTAAAATTGCAGCTATAGTGTCTGAAGTATACCCAGACTTTTTGATGAACCACAATAATCCTAAATATTTGGCTTCATGTGCTATTGTCTACCCAAATAACATAACTGTTGACGATATTAATGATTTCATTGTCTCGCTCATCCCCGGTGATAGTGTGCACTACCTAAGCTATGACACTATATCGAAATCGTCTGAACACATACCAGATTTTGATGTACTCTACCCTACTGAGTTTCTGAATTCTATCAATGTGAACAATTTCCCTTGCCACAAACTTGTATTAAAGAAAGGGGTCATAGTGATGCTGTTACGAAACCTGAATCAGAATATGGGGCTCTATAATGGCACGAGGCTACTTGTTACAGAGCTTGGACAGCGCTTGCTGCAGTGCGTAATACTAACGGGGTCTAAGATCAGCGAAGAGGTTTTTATACCAAGAATCACCTTTAACACTGCAGATGTGAAGTGGCCATTCACGCTACAAAGGAGACAATTTCCAGTACGAATATGCTATGCTATGACAATAAATAAGAGCCAGGGGCAAAACCTTTCAAGGGTTGGCCTTTACCTAAAAAACCTGTGTTTACACATGGCCAACTCTATGTGGCTATTTCACGGTCGACTTCTTGAGGTGGCCTAAGAATTCTGATTGAGAATACTGATGGTTCGTGTGGCTCACAGACTCGAAATGTTGTGTATTGAGAGGTCCTTGCGGCATCAGCCTGAAACTTTTGCGATGTGTTAGATTTTGGGCCTTGCCATATATACATGCTTTTGAAACTGTTGGCTGGCCACCTACATCTCTTATTTTGCATCGAGTGTATTGGTTTGCATGATGTGTATGATGTCTTTTGGACCAAGGTTCCCCTCTTTTGATCTGATCTTAATCTCGCGTATGAAACTTATTGTGCTATGACTATTGTACTAACTCTACGTCTCATTCTGTGCCTGTAGATGGGGGATAGGTTGATTCCTGATCTTATGCTTGGAAACTACAGTGAAACCATGTGTGTGCGTGCCTCTAGGTTCTAGGACTTCTATGATCCACATGATGAATCAAAGTTGCTGCGCAGTGACCTGGTTTTGGTTGATGAAGAGGTATAGTCACTTATATTCGTATGCTCACATGTATGTTAGCTATAAGATTATGTATATTGGTGATAAGTTGTAATATCCATGATTTTTACCATAAATGCGTATGTTTTTTACTATGGAATATGGTGTAGGATTTTGAACCATCAGATACATGTGCTGAATTCCACTTGTATAGGGAAACTGCATCCATGCATAGATTTACCCATCAGACCATGAGCAGTTCAAGCCTTTGATAAAGGAAGGCAATGTCTACAACTTGTCCTACTTTCAGGTTAGGAAATTCAAAAAGTACAGGCCAGTTGATAATGATCACATGATCAATTTTACAAGGTGGACTTCTATGGAGGAGGTTGTTGAGATCCCGCCTGCTTTCCATATATATACCTATTCCCTTACTCCCATGGAACAGCTGCCACCGCGTGCTGAGGACACCACGTTCTTCACAGGTATATCTCTATATGTATAAAGATTGTGGTCCTAGCAAACCTACACAAATTGATTATGTGTTGCCATTCATCTGTGCAGATGTCATTGGTGTAGTCACTATGCTCTTGAATGTTTCATCGATGCGAATCAGGACATGCCAAAATGAATCTCTGAAAAGGACAGTCACTATATGCAATGCAAGGTCAGTTGCCCACAAATGTTTGTATCTTGTTTTACTGTGTATATGGCTGCTTAAGTTACAAACCATGGGTGACAGTGGTGCTTCACTGGATGTTGTGCTTTGGGGTGAGCGGGCAATTGCATTCCCAGTTGAACAGGTCCATAGAGATGGGAAGGCCACCCCATAGACTGTGATATTTGTTGGGACTCTTGTCAAGAGCTTTGCAGGTAAATTGTGTTACTATGTGTTTTCAGGGTGATATGAACTTAATGTGCATATGTAAAGTTCGGTTTTCTTAGCCCTAATCTACATTACTAGATGCTGCACCTAAATCCACCACTTGTGGTTTCAGATAACGTGTCATTATCCGGGGGATCATCATGCAAGTGGTACATAAACCTTGAAGTCCTTGAGGCGAAGGCCCTTGCAGCAAGGTGACATGCTCATCTAGATATTTATGAACTACATGTGCCATCAACCTCTAAACCTGATCTAAATAAGAACAAGGTTTCTCACCACGCTCTAAACTATCATAAACTTCTTCATGAACAGTGTGGCAAACGTTTATCAACCAGTCAAATGGGATCAGCATATGACTTCCAATGAGCCTGTGGCTTACACTGCTCCTGAGCATAAGAAGGTCTCTAACATCAAATTGCTCCATCCATTCAAGTACAAGGTCATGTCTTTATTGTTTTGTCTCATTTGTCTATGCTAATTCGTAACCTGATTACGTATTAATTCCAAAATACATCTGTACAGAAGACGGAGTGGCTAGTTACAGTGACGGTATGGAAGATTGACAAATCATGGTGGTATAATACATGCAAGAAGTGTCTCAAGACAACATAACCTTTTCATGATTCTTTCAGATGCGCTGAGCCTAAGTGCGGAACTGTTGGTGCGCCTACCCCAAGGTTAGCTAGTCGCATACTACTTGTCGATATATGACTTGTACCGCACCTAGAAAGGATTTTTGCTAATCCGTCCTACTCTGCTCATAGGTACAAGTTATGCATAAGTGCTGGAGATGAGATGGGTGAAACTGAGTTTGTCATCTTTGGACGTATTGCACAGTGTCTCACCAGAAAACCAGTTCATACTCTCATCGTAGATGATCCAACTAGTTTCATTCCAGATGAGGTCACAAAGTTGCTGGAAAAGGTGTTTGTGTGGAATGTCAGCTTCACAGAAAACACAATCACTACTGGGATTGTCTCTTTTTAGGTCAATAATATCGTGGCTCAGCTAGATGGTGTCGACGAGATGTGGTCGACAGTCTACTGAGGGGTATGCACACGGTAGTAGATTATCGGTGGAGGTGCACAAGACAACGAACTAGATGGTGACGCAAGAGGAACACAAGATTTATATAGGTTCGGGCCACGAATTGCGTAATACCCTACGTCCTGCGTCTTTGTGGATTGTATTAATCGTGATGATGAGATGTTTTGAGGGGGTCTGTAACACCCCTGGTGTTTGCCTTGCATTCTTGCATCAACATGAGCATCACATGATCATGTGCATCATCCATTCATGAGCATATATCATTTGAAACATGATTGTGCAGCATTGCAACTTATGTTTATATTCCTTGTGTGTTTGTTTTATGGAATGTGTGGTGTGCAAGACCTTAGTGCAACATGTGTCACTCACACTTGAAACATGTCACATATTTTAGTGAGAGATGATTACCAAGTACTCTGCAACAAATTCATGAAACATATGACACATGGCTTTGAAACAAATGTATCAATTCAATTGTTTTTCTTTGTTTCAATACATGTGATGCTTGAATTTGGCATCATCAATGTGTGGTGTGGTTAATGATGCCCTACAACACCTTAAATACACTTGGGGTAGTTAGTGGAGCAATGTTCATGTTAACCAAATTGCGTAATCTTGCCTCTAAGTAATTGTTGACCAAGTTGGAAGTCATAGAACCAATCTGTTTGACTGTTAAAAAACTGCTACTTAGAAGCCTTGCATGTTAGTGCACCTTTTGACAAAGTTTTAGATAATTTTATAAGGAACAAAAGTTGCGAAGGAGTCAAGCTATGAAAATGTGTGGGTCATGCTCAAAATTTGATCACAACACTAAATTTGCCCTGAAAACATAACCCAGAAATTTTCTAAGTGTTTAGCTCTAAAAACAGTTTCATGTACTCGACTTGGCAGCCCTGTATCTCCCAAAACAAGCTGAACTAGCTCGAGCTCCAATTGGCAAAGTTGGAGGTCTCACTTAGTACTCCAAGATTGTCAATTACGGCTTGAACCAAATCGCCACGATTTAGGAGTTACGGAGGGAGAAAGTTTGGATTTCAGTCGCATGTTTGAGGTAGTATTTCTGATCCTGTATGTTTTCAAAATCCGACGGAGTGGCCGACCAGCTTCAGAGCTTGGCCACCGCGTGTCATCCTCGTCGTGTGGGCGCTGGCCACGCACGAGCATGCGTGAAGGGGATTGAAGGCCGAGCCGCTGAGTCGCTGCTCTCTCGTGCTCACTTGCTTCCCCATTTCTTTCCTCAGCTGAGCGCACAGGCGATGACGAAGAAACGCTACCGAGCTCCACTGCCGCGCTGGGCTGCGCCTCCACCCCCCCTTGGAGCTCGAGTGCTCTCGCGCATCGCGTCACCACCGCTTCAGCTAGCTCGTGCAACCACCACCTTGGCCTCCTAGAACTAGGCGTGGCCGCATTTCGCGATCCGCCACCGTCGGCATCACCTGAGCGCTGCCACGCTCGAAGCTCACCGTGGCCGGAGCGACCCTGCGTTTCTCTTTTCTTTTCTGGTAGTGTTCCGTGTCCCTCTTAAGCCATCGATAGTGTAGCACCAAGTCTTTTAGCATCACACACGTTAGGTTGTCATCCCCAACATGACACCAAGAGTGTGGTTGTATTGTACTCATGCCACTTAACTATATAAAGATATTAAAGTATATATCTGCAGGCGCACAGATAAATACACCCGTTGTAGCATTTCACCCAAGTTTATCCTAGGTATCATTATTTATATTAAACCAAAGGAGAACAAACGGAGGGGCACATATTAATTAAAGGCTACTCTACACATGTGATATGAATATTCAAAATCACTATCATTTACTCTCAAACAGGAATCAATCAAATAAAAAGAGATAAAATATATGATAATCAGACCATGCAGATGATATTCCTTAGAGCAGTACCACTATGGCAAGTCATTGATCAGAATATAAAGTAAGAGAATAACTCCTAAGTAATTTGTTAACTATTAGTCATAATCTACATTGATTAGTGCAATTATATTAGGCAATCATTGGCTAGGTTATCTCATATCCATAAACAAGGAACATCTCCATTACAAAGCTGAGAAATAGAGTAACAACTAAGTAATGAGATCGCGTTCTACTAAGTTCTACACTTGGGGAGTGGACTACAAAGGACTTAACAGGAATATCACACCCGCGATCTACCACATGGCCCGGAGCATAGAGTGCATTTGCAGGTAAACAGTGTATAAGTACCACACTTACACAATGTTGACCACCCACCCATGACTCAATAAGGTGAATGCTTTGCAAACATGTGTATAAACATAATGATAAACTATCTATGCCAAATATATAATCAAAGCAGACTAATCTCATAATAATCAAGGATATAATATAGATTAAGAACAATACCATATATAATGTATCAAGAATAATGATCAAGAACAATGAGCTAGAACTAGACAATGATGAACTAGAACAATTACAAACTAGAACATAAACAATTAGAACATGAAGAACTAGAACATGAACTAGATCAAGAACTCGAAGAACTGATGAACTAGATGAATATCTGAAGAACAATGTTGATACAAGAGAGAAGAACTAGATTTACCAAGCTCCTCTTGACTAGATCTGGAGCCTAAGGCTGCTTGACTCCTCTACTTCTAATTCTAATCTAGCTATGCCTAGATCTGATGGAGCTCTAAGGAGATGAGAGTTGCTGGTTGGTCTTCTGCTTTCTGGTTGATGATTGATTGAATGAATTCCTCTTTGGAGGGGTGTCTGGGGCCTCATTTATATAGCCCAGAGCATAGAACCATGGCCCTTGGATCAAATTAACCTTCACGTAGGGTTAGGATGCATCCTTGGAGGCGGTTGAAGTAGCTTGCAAAGGAAGGAGTCGAGGGGTGGCGGCCAAGGGATGGTCGGCCTAGGGTTGAGGCCGGTCGGCCCCACCTGGCGGCGCCTCATGGTGGCCCTCCTCGTGGAGTCCTCTGGTGTCCTCTAGAAGCCTCTTGCATATTCGTGACGTGGAGATTAGGTCGATTGACGTGGGTTCCTTCTCGTGGAAGATATCAATTCCTGAATTATTCTGATAACCCCCTGCAAAATATAGATTCACCAAAACTCGTGGAATTTCATTAGTTGACACCCTAAACCTATGTTGGTGATCATTTATTATCCTTTTATATATTTATTTTAACCCTTTATTATGGTAGATAACCATCGTCAACAACTCCCCCAAGCTTACCTTTTGCTAGTCCCTTAGCAAATATTCATAATGGATCAGGAGTTGCTACAATGCTTTCACGCCTTAAAAGTACACATGCGTTCAAACACGAATTTTCCTCCGGATTAGATCTAACCATTCTAACCTTCAGACTTACCCATATTACCTTTAACTATGGAGCTTATTAGCCTTCACTTGGGTCTTGAGCAGTCCAAAAGTAGAACAATCAAATCAAGCACTATGTCTCAAGCTCTTCATTCAACTATTATTCCATAGTTTTGCAAGATTTTTAAAATAAAACTTAGAGTACCTTTTTTGTATGACTCTCTCAAATCTCTCAATATATGTGGTATTTTTGGATCCTCTCCAAGGCAAAGTGAGATTTTCCTTCTCTCATCCTACATCTAATGCTTTATCTGGAGCTTATAGGTATGGAGACAGCGTGTTCATACTTGCAAAGCATATTTTGTAAAGTCAAACAGTGGATCTAGAGAAACGAGGCATACGATCAAATCAAGAAGTGCATGCGTATGGATCAAGGAGTAGTTTATTTATGATGAAGGTAATAGTGGATCTAATTCTACTTTTGCTCCTTTGAAAGGGATTTTGATCTCTCTTTGAATAATTGAAGAACTTAGACTAAGAGATATTTTGGGCTATAGTTTTTTTAGAGAGGCGGGCATCTAAGTACCCATTGTTTTGGTAGATCACTTGTCCATGTTTTACTCTCCTTATATTTCTCTTTCTTTTTTTTAAATATATAAGCCCAGAACATTCTTGTCTATAATGAAAGATTCAGAGATAATAATAACCTGGAGCAACAATAACTGGGGCTTATGAAATATATGGATAGGTGACAAAAATCCTATTAGACATGTGAGTGGTGTTCTCTCCTAGTGTAGGAGAAAATATATTTGGTGGATCTAAATGAAAAGGCATGTTGTTGCGTACTTCAAGTGTAGAAGCAGCATATTTGAGTGGAGTATACATGATCTTGATTTTAAAAGTATGACAAGCCTCTAAGGGTCAACAGAGCTCGATAATTCTCAATGCAAGTATAGTAGTAAAAAGTATGAATGAAGTTTTCTATCCTATGTATGGCTATGGTAGGAATTTTAAGCTTTGTCATACAAGTACTCATCATGGTATTTTAAGATTTCACAAGATAAAATTCTCCAGAACTCTAGCATCAGTAGGAGCAAGATAAATAGCAGCTCAGACTTTCTCATATCATACTCCTCAACTACCTAGATTTAGATCCAGCATTTGCAACCCATAAGTTTTAGGCTCAGAGTTTATCTTTAGATCAAGACAGTTCTACCCATAACTCGGGAGAATTCGTGTTTGAAAACTAGGCACTTGAAAGGGATTACGACAGAGCAACTATTCATCATTTCCATTATGTTTAAAATTGAGTTCTACGGTAATTAAGTTCTAATACTCTCTTGTATCTTTTATTTTAACTAATATATTATCTAGCTAATATTATCACACAACACTCTTTTTATTTGGTTTTCTTAAGTTATGCATCTTTTTATAATTTTTAGAATAAAAGATAAATCACTCGAAAAGGAATACTTATCGAGATATACGGGGGACACTCTCCCCCAAGCTAGATTTTGACGTAGTCGTTCATCTTGAGTCCTCGATTGCGTAGATGCTCATCACTCATTTGATGATTGTTCAAGGCAGAGATCTTGAGTGAGTGAAGACATCATAGGCTTCATAGGGAATTTCTCTTTTTCCTTTTGAAGAAGGTTCAGAGATTTAGGTCCACCGTCTGCAGCTGCACATATGTACGATACATGGGTGTAGTATTATACAAATGTTTATATGTTACCTTAGACATTATGTTGGTGCTAGAGCCGTTGTCGCAGAACGTCTTGTAGAAAATACTTTCCTCGATCATACAATCGATGGTGGGTACTCTAGGATCTCTTAGCTTAGTGAGGTATGGTGATGGAAGGAGGTGGTCAAGTTCTGAATCAATAGTATTGACCATCCATACTGTTTCTTTTGCCTGATGCTTAGCTTTATTTCTCCTTCTCCTATTCTTGTTCTTCTTCTTTGTTGGGGCAGCAGTTGTATCCTCGTAGAGGTACGACGTCTGTGGGTGAACTCGAATGTTGAGGATACGCTTCTTGAAATTGAATCTTTCTTTTCTCCCATTGATTGTGAAACTGATCTTGGCACTATCTGCGTAGATGATGGCTTTGGTGGTACTCAAGAACGGTCGCCCCAAGATGATGGGTGCTTTTTTGTCTCCACCTGTTTCTACAATCACAAAGTCTGCCAGCACATATGAGTGTCCAACTATGATCCAAACATCTTTAAGAATTCCCTTGGGGTAGCACAGTGTATGATCTGCAAGCTGCAAACACATAGTTGTATACAGTAAAGGATCATCTTGAATTTTGTCATAGATTACCCTGGGCATGAGGTTGATGCTTGCTCCAAGGTCACAGACAACTTCTTCAAAGCTATGGGGTCCAATGCGAATAGGGATGACAAGTCTCCCTGGGTCTTCTTTCTTCACTGGTAGAGTGTCGTCTACCCATGTTCCCCATTGCTTTGGAGGTGCGGTGAAGTATTGCCCTGCATTATAAATATCTACAAGATTTGCAGTTTCTAAATCCTTTGGCTTCCCCAGAATCTTACCTCTTTCGGTCACTGGTATAGAAGCTACTAGCTGAGATATTTGTGATTCTATCATTTTATTAAAGCTATGTTGATTCTTTATGGCAGAAGTAAAGCTATCCATTCTAGTATTAATATTTTCAAGCAATTTATCATTGGAAGCTATCTTTCTAGACATAGTATCAATAACTTTATTCTGATTAGAAATCATTTCTCTCAAGGGTGGTTGATTAAAGTTATTATTAAGATTATTACCTTGATAGTTACCTGAGTAGTTACCTGAGTAATTATGCCTTGATTGCTGATTCCATCCTTGATTTTGTTGAGGACGATTGTTGAAGTTGTTGTTGATGTAGTTCACATCCTCTTGAATCTCAGGGCAGTTGCTCCCTGAGTGGCCAGTGCCTCCACACTCTTCACAGGTCATGCGAGAATCATGGATGTGCGTGACTTTGTTCTTCTCAGTGGTGCGTTCATCGAACTTCTTTATGAGCAGGTCTATCTTGACAGGCAACATGTCTACTTCCTTCAGTTGATGCATTCCTCCTCCTCTCTTGCGAGGTTGAGTGCGTTCCTCGTTCCATCCCTGGTTAGAGGCCATCTTCTCAATCAGAGTGGTTGCTTCAGTGATGTTGAGCGATAAGAATGATCCTCTAGCAGCTGCATCCACATTCTCACGGGTACTAGAAGTGAGCCCATGGTAGAATGTATGCATGAGTAGCCAATTCTCCATCCCATGGTGAGGGCATTCTGATATCTAATCTTTAAAGCGTTCCTAGGCTTCAAGGATTGATTCATTGTGTTGTTGCTGGAAGGTTAAAATCTTTGCACGTAGAGCATTTGTCTTCCCCACTGGAAAGAATTTTGCTAGAAAAGTAGTAGCATAGATCGACCATGTGGTATTCTTGTCCTTGTTGGCATAGAACCATTGCTTTGCTTTTCCCAGGAGTGAGAAAGGGAACAAGCGGATCAATATGGCGTCTCTTGCGACTCCCTTGGTGGTGAAGGTGCTACAAATCTCTAAAAAGTGTTGGAGATGAGCACTCGCATCTTCATGTGCTTTTCCACAAAACTGGTTTGCTTGCACCATGTTGATCAAAGTAGGCTTGAGCTCAAATCTGTTATCTCCTACATTTACTGTCAGTCCAGTTCTGATGTTAGCAGTGGTTGGAGCGGAGAATTCACGGAGTGATCGGTCATCCATGGCTTCAAAGTCTGGTGTTAAGCTTCTTCTCAATTGGTTGATCTCAGATGAAGTGGTTGGAGCCTTTTTGAGCTTCGCTCTTGTTCTTCTGATTAGAGCTTCGGGGTTCTCAATGTAGTTTGTTGGGAGTTCAAAACCAGTCATTCATCACCCTGCATAAGATCAAAAAAATAGACAAAAGACAGGGTGAGCCTGTTAGAGTAAAGGATCAAGTGATGTAATTCGAATATCACATGTGTAAGAGTGTTCCTAGATGTGGAAGTGTGTTTATGCTCTTATGAATGTTTTATAACTTAGTGTGCCATTCCGTTGCGTCCCTAACAATGGTGCTAGAAATGCTTGTAGACACTTCTTAACATCACACGTGTTAGGTTGTCATCCCCAACATGACACCAAGAGTGTGGTTGTATTGTACTCATGCCACTTAACTATATAAAGATATTAAAGTATATATATCTGCAAGCGCACAGATAAATACACCTGTTGCAGCATTTCACCCAAGTTTATCCTAGGCATAGTTATTTATATTTAACCAAAGGAGAACAAACGAAGGGGCACATATTAATTAAAGGCTACTCTACACATGTGATATGAATATTCGAAATCACTATCATTTACTCTCAAATAGGAATCAATCAAATAAAAAGATATAAAATATATGATAATCAGACCATTCAGATGATATTCCTTAGAGCAGTACTACTATGGCAAGTCATTGATCAGAATATAAAGAGAATAACTCCTAAGTAATCTGTTAACTATTAGTCATAATCTACATTGATTAGTGCAATTATATTAGGCAATCAATGGCTAGGTTATCTCATATCCATAAACAAGGAACATCTCCATTACGAAGCTGAGAAACAGAGTAACAACTAAGTAATGAGACCGCGTTCTACTAAGTTCTACACTCGGGGAGTGGACTACAAAGGACTCAACAGGAATGTCACACCCGCGATCTACCACATGGCCCGGAGTATAGAGTGCATTTGCAGGTAAACAATGTATAAGTACCACACTTACACAATGTTGACCACCCACCTATGACTCAATAAGGTGAATGCTTTGCAAACATGTGTATAAACATAATGATAAACTATCTATGCCAAATATATAATCAAAGCAGACTAATCTCATAATAATCAAGGATATAATATAGATTAAGAACAAGATCATATCTAATGTATCAAGAATAATGATCAAGAACAATGAACTAGAACTAGACAATGACGAACTAGAACAATTACAAACTAGAACATAAACAATTAGAACAAGAAGAACTAGAACATGAACTAGATCAAGAACTAGAAAAACTGATGAACTAGATGAATATCTGAAGAACAATATTGACACAAGAGAGAAGAACTGGATTTACCAAGCTCCTCTTGACTAGATCTGGAGCCCAAGGCTGCTTGACTCCTCTACTTCTAATTCTAATCTAGCTATGCCTAGATTTGATGGAGCTCTAAGGTGATGAGAGTTGCTGGTTGGTCTTCTGCTTTCTAGTTGATGATTGATTGAATGAATTCCTCTTTGGAGGGGGTCTAGGGCCTCATTTATATAGCCTAGAGCATAGAACCGTGGCCCTTGGATCAAATCAACCTTCACGTAGGGTTAGGATGCATCCTTGGAGGCGGTTGAAGTAGCTTGCAAAGGATGGAGTCGAGGGGTGGCGGCCAGGGGCCGGTCGGCCTAGGGTTGAGGCCGGTCGGCCCCACCTGGCGGCGCCTCGTGGTGGCCCTCCTTGTGGAGTCCTCTGGTGTCCTCTAGAAGCCTCTTGCGTATTCATGACGTGGAGATTTGATCGATTGACGTGGGTTCCTTCTCGTGGAAGATATCAATTCCTGAATTATTCTGATAACCCCCTGCAAAATATAGATTCACCAAAACTCATGGAATTTTGTTAGTTGACACCCTAAACCTATGTTGGTGATCATTTATTAGCCCTTTATATATTTATTTTAACCCTTTTATTATGGTAGATAACTATCATCAACAACTCCCCCAAGCTTACCTTTTGCTAGTCCCTTAGCAAATATTCATAATGGATCAGGAGTTGCTACAATACTTTCACGCCTCAAAAGTACACATGCGTTCAAACAAGAATTTTCCTCCGGATTAGATCTAACCATTCTAACCTTTAGACTTACCCATATTACCTTTAACTATGGAGCTTATTAGCCTTCACTTGGGTCTTGAGCAGTCGAAAAGTAGAACAATCAAATCAAGCACTATGTCTCAAGCTCTTCATTCAACTATTATTCCATAGTTTTGCAAGATTTTTAAAATAAAACTCAGAGTATCTTTTTGTTTGACTCTCTCAAATCTCTCAATATATGTGGTATTTCTGGATCCTCTCCAAGGAAAAGTGAGATTTTCCTTCTCTCATCCTACATCTAATGCTTTATTTGGAGCTTATAGGTATGGAGACAGCGTGTTCATACTTGCAAAGCATATTTTGTAAAGTCAAACAGTGGATCCAGAGAAATGAGGCATACGATCAAATCAAGAAGTGCATGTGTATGGATCAAGGAGTGGTTTATTTATGATGAAGGCATCGTGGAAGATATCAATTCCTGAATTATTCTGATAACCCCCTGCAAAATATAGATTCACCAAAACTCATGGAATTTCGTTAGTTGACACCCTAAACCTATGTTGGTGATCATTTATTAGCCCTTTATATATTTATTTTAACCCTTTATTATGGTAGATAACCATCATCAATAGGGACCTCCCCGTTGCTAGGAACCTCGTTGGTGATGACTTCAGGTAGTGGACACCGATGGAGCAGGTGTATGCCTCTCGTTGACCTGGACTGTGGCCGCCTTCAAATAAGCCTTGACAGCATCAAGTGCCGGGGATTCATGGAGCTTGTTCAGTTCATTCATGGCAACAACAATGTTGACGCTTGGTGTCTTGAACACTTGCTGGTTGTCGCACATGTCGAAAGCGTCGATCAGATTGCGGTGGATATCACGCTGGCCACCCATGCCTACGTCAGCCACATCTTCTTCAGCAGTCTCCAGGTCAACTCTCTGAGCCCTATGATCGGCGTTTCTTTCCTCCTGAGTAACCCTCTCTTGATCGGTCTCCCTATCGCGAGTGGGCTCGTCATTGCTAACAGCGAAGACTGCGCCTCCGAAGCCATGTGGAAAGGCTGGGAACTCCTGCCCATATGGATCAATGAGGGTGCGGGTATAGCTAGTCCCATGAGATTCGGTAGACCCAGTACTTTATTCTAGGATTGTAGAGAGTGAGTCCTCTCTGATCTTCCTGATCTCTACCATGTTAACAGTAGGTGCAGGGTGGTCTGGTTTAGGCCGGTCTATCAGACAGAGATCCAAAACGTGGTCATGCTCAGCAGGATCCATGAATAGGTGTGGTATGCGGGCGGTGTACTCGGATGCCACGTTCGCCAGCCCATATGGGTAGGTGTTGGGTGAGTGCTCCATTAGGGCTTCGTAATCCCCTGACCTCAGGTCGGTTGCGAGTACTAATCGGTAACGAACTGTCCGCCCCTCTAGAGTCACCGTGATCATGAGATCGGGGTCAGGGCGCCTCTGGCGGCCAGCCCGAGCTGGTCAGGAATGGTGATCCTTAGTAGATCGATCTCTAATCGAATCTACTAAGGTTAGGGTTTTAGCCATACCTATGGTGACCCGATTGATAGACTCGACCACATCGGTATTGTCAAGATGCCTCCCTTGATAGCGGGGAAGTGGACGGCGGGTGGTCAGAGGAGGCGACCCCGAGACCGGTCCCGAGATCAAATCCGCCATTGTTGATGTAGATTTGGTAGGCGTAGGAGGAGCCTGCACCACCTCCATGGCTTCAGTGGGGCCGTCAGCGCCGGTGGTCCAGGTGAACGTCCCGATCGTGAACGTCAGTCCTGCCAGAAGTACCATGGAAGTAGGGAAGTTGACCATCTAGCTTGCCATAGAGTCTGCACGCACACCCCCTACCTGGTGCGCCACTGTCGATGAGATGTGGTTGGCAGCCTACCGAGGTGTATGCCCACAGTAGTAGATTATCGGTGAAGGTGCGTGAAAGCATCTAGGCCCCGGTGTTGGTTTCGGCAATTAATGACAACACATAATTACCATGACTAACATGTGTTTTGCAGAAACATTGGTAAGTTAGGTCATGGAGATGATAACTACTTTGGGCAATATGGTATTCATGTCCCTTGATGGAAATCGTTTCAGTTTTCAAAGGATCAACGATAAGATTAAGGACGGTTAGTTCCAGATGTCAAGGTGTTGAGATACATCTGGAATAGTCGTCATGATCTTTGTTTCTTCCTTTGATCATAGTATTAAGAGGGGCATGAGCGAGTAGCTTGACCTAGGTGAGTCTTATGTTTAGGTGTGGTGCACACTTGTCAAACTTAGCACTAGGTAGCTCGAGAAAAGCTCAGAGTTCAGTTAGAAGCAACTTGGTTCAAGTTGCATCACGTTTAGAAGACGTTTGAGTCGTTTACCTTTGACCGGACACGGTCCTGGTCATGATCGGACGCGTCCGGTCAGTACTAAATCTTCACTGCATTTTTCAGCTGACTGACCGGACGCGGTCCTTGAGAGGACCGGACGTGGTGGTCAGGCTGACATGTGTTCCAGAGGGTAAATAGCGTAATCGGACGCGACTGTGAAAATGATCGGCGCGTCCGGTCATGTTCCAGTAAGGTCCCGTGGAGACCTGACGCGTCCGGTCACCTATGATCGGACGCGGTCGTGCGTCCGGTCATGTTCCAGTAAGGTCCCGTGGTGACCTGACACGTCCGGTCACCTATGATCGGACACGGTGATGCGTCAGGTCAGATTTCTAGAGAGCTCTTGCATGATCGGACGCGTCCGATCATCCCTGATCGGCGCGTCCGGTCATCTCAGACCGGCGCGTCCGGTCACTCAGCACAGGTTTTCGTTATTCGACCGTTACAACTGACCGGCACGTCCGGTCATATCGACAGGCGCGTCCGGTCAGTGCGCGTCTGGCTGTTTCGAAAGGTAACGGTTGGATTTGTTTGAGGGGTCTATAAATACAACCCCTCCACCTCTTTTAGAGCTCTCTTGCTCATTTGATTAGCTGAGAAACATCTTTGAAGTGCAAGGGAGTGCAAGAGCCCTAGTGAGGATAGTGATTTGCGAATCAAGGTTTGAGAATCCTCTCTAGTGACAAGAGTCAAGCAAGTGTGCATCCATCTTCTCATTAGGCTTGTTGTGGTCAAGTGAGAGTTCTAGCTTGTTACTCTTGGTGATCGCCATCACCTAGACGGTTTGGTGGTGATTGGGAGTTCGGTGATCATCCGACGAGATTGTGGGTGACCCAACTCAAGTTGTGAGCGGTTTTGGGTGATTCGCTACGATGGAGTGTCGAAGAATCAACCCGTAGAGAGCACTTGATCCTTGTGCGGATCAAGGGGGAGCTACACCCTTGCGCGGGTGCTCCAACGAGGACTAGTGGGGAGTGGCGACTCTCCAATACCTCGGCAAAATATCGCCGTGTTTCTATTCCCTACTTTCAAGCATTTACTTTCTTGCATTACTTTCATTGCTTGCTTACTTTCCTAGAATTGCCTTGCTAGTCTAGGATTGGAACTTAGGGTGCAAAACTTTTGTCGGTAGAATCACAAGGAACACAAGTAGGGACTAGGGGTGAAGTTTGGCTTGTAGGATTTAATTCTTGTAATTAATTTTTAGAAAAGCCCAATTCACCCCCCCTCTTGGGCATCTTGATCCTTTCAATTGGTATCAGAGCCGTGTTGCTCTAAATTTAGGCTTTACCGCCTAGAGCAAGATGTCTAATGGGGAAGGACCACCTCCCACTTTTGAGGGAGATGATTTTCCATATTGGAAAATTCGTATGGAGGCATACCTCGAAGCCATAGATGTTGGGTGCCTTAGAGCCACAACCGAAGGGCTTCCTCCCATAAGGGATCCCGCTAACCCAAGTGGTGACGAGGAGAAATAGACCGGTGGAATGCAAAAGCAAAAAATGCAATCTACCGGGCGCTAGGCAAAGATATTTTCAATCATGTGCGAAATGCCAAAAATGCTCACGAAGTGTGGGAAAATCTTTGTGCTCTCCATGAGGGAACTAAGAGTGAGCGTGAGGAACGCTATCACATTGCTTTAAAGAAAATTAATTTTTTTGAGATACTTCCTAAAGAAAGTGCTAACGACATGTACACTCGTTTGAATGTTCTTGTAGAAGATCTAAATGCTCCTGGACTCACTAAAATGAGTCAATCGGATGTTGCAAGGAGGATCTTAAGTGTTCTTCCCGTTGAGAAGTATGGACACATTGTCACCGTACTTCACCAAAGTGATCTCTCCACCGCAACACCGACTCAAATTTTGAGGAAGATCAATGCACATGAGATGTACATGCACATCACTCTGGAAGAGGGCTCATCATCTTCCAAGAAGAAAGACTTGGCCTTCAAAGCTAGTCATGAAAAAAGAAGAAGAAGGCCCAAGCCATGATTGTGCAAGAAAGCTCTAGTGAAAGTGACATTGATGATGAATCACTTGCACTCATGGTAAGGAAGACCACCAAGATGCTAAAGAAGCTCAACAAGAGTGGCATCAAGTTCGATGGCAAGAAGAAGAAATTCTTCACAAGTAGCAAAAGGAAGCCAATCTCCGAAATGGATTGCTTCAATTGTGGAGAACTTGGCCATCTAGCTCATCAATGCCCAAAGCCTCCAAAAGACAAGTACAAGAACAAGTACAAGGGCAAGAAAGATGATTCAAGTGATGAAGAAGATGACAAAAGAAAGAACAAGCAATACAAGAAGAAAGATGGCAAGAAAAGAGAATCCCACAAGAAGAAGAAGGGAGGCAAGGCCTATATTGTTGGTGATTGGCTCACCGACATTGAATCATCATGTGAGTCCTCCGGCGATGAAAGTGACAATGACAAAGAAAAGATCGCCGCACTTGTGATTGGGCCATCATCATCTTCACCGACATCTTCATCACCACCTTCACCGCCATCTTCACCATCATCTTCTACTACTCATCTATGCCTTATGGCAAAGGGTGATCGAAAGGTACAAAATAGTGATAGTGATGATGATGATAGTGATAGTGATGATGAATATGATGCTCCCTCTTATGATGAACTAGTAAAATTGTTAAATAAATATTCTAAAATCATAAGGAGGACTAGAAATGAAAATGATGAGCTTCAACATGAAAATGAATCACTCTCATCCAAGCTTGAAAGTGCACATAATACTAGGGATGAGCTCATAGATCAAAATGAAACTATGTCTTCTTCTCTCAAAGAGCTTAAAACTTCTAACAAGGAGCTTAGAGATAAACATGATAAAATTGAGAAGAAGCATGGTGAACTCATCACTAGATTAAACTTGCTAAAGAAAGAGTACACCACCTTGAAAATTAATTATGATACTCTTATTGTTGCTAATGAGCTTGCTCTTGAGACACATGATGCTACTAACCAAATTGTTAAGATTGATATAGCTACATCATGTGATGACTTGATTGTTGAGAACTTTGAGCAAGGCTCTAGCAGAAAAGGCAAGAGTGTGGTTGAGGCTAATGACTATGATGAGTATGTCAAGCTCAAGAGTGAAAATGAGATGCTTAAAGATGAGAACAAGAAGTTGTTGGCTCTTGAAAAGCAAGCTTCAAATGAGTCACTCATTGAAGAAAACAAGAAGCTCAAGCAAGAGAAAGAGCATCTCAAGACCGGCCTAAGTAAGTTCACAAGAGGCCAACATTTGCAAAGTGAGCTACTCATGAACACCGTCATGAAGTTGGATAGGAGTGGCATTGGGTATTTGGCAAATCAAGAAAAGAAGGTAAAGGCCAAACAACAACAAAGCAAGACAAAGCCCAAGCCAAAGAGATGTGTTGAGTGTGGACAAGAAGGTCACTTTGCTCATGAGTGCAAAACCCCACCACCACAACCCTTGCCCAAGCATGCTAGACCCTTTGCTTTCAATGCTCACTACATGCTTAGAAAGGACTCTAGTGGAAAGATAAAAGTCATGTTCTTGGGTCCTCCTAACAATAATAGGCCAAAGAAAATTTGGGTTGCCAAGTCTCTAGTTGAAAAAGTTAAGGGTCCCTCTCAAGTTTGGGTCCCTAAACATAAGGCTTGATCTCTTGTGTGTAGGTGAACTACAAGACCGGTGGATCTCATTGGGTGATTGATAGTGGATGCACACAACATATGACCGGTGATCCTCATATGTTCACCTCACTTGAAGAGGATGGGGTATGTAAAGATAAGATCACATTTGGGGATAATTCAAAGAGCAAAGTCAAGGGTATAGGCAAGGTTGCAATATCAAATGATCATTCTCTCTCAAATGTGCTCTATGTTGCTTCATTGAGCTTCAACTTACTATCCGTTGGGCAACTTTGTGATCTTGGCTACCAATGCTTGTTTGGTCCAAATGAAGTGGTTGTTACCAAGATACATGACAAGCAAGTGATCTTCAAGGGCTTTAGATACAATAATCTTTATCTTGTTGACTTCACCTTCAAAGATGCAAACTTGATGACATGTTTGTTCACCAAGACTTCACTTGGATGGCTTTGGCATAGGAGGCTTGCTCATGTTGGAATGAACACTCTCAACAAGCTATTGAAGAAAGAACTAGTGAGAGGTTTAAAGGATGTAAAGTTTGAAAAGGACAAACCTTGTAGTGCATGTCAAGCCGGCAAACAAGTTGCAAACACTCATCCAACCAAAGCCTACATGTCAACATCAAGAGTACTATAACTTCTATACATAGATTTGTTTGGTCCTACAACTTACAAGAGTTTGGGTGGAAATCTTTATTGTCTTGTGATTGTGGATGACTTCTCAAGATACACTTGGACCTTCTTCCTTCATGACAAATCCGAAGTGGCAAGTTGCTTCAAGAAGTTTGCAAAGAGAGCTCAAAATGAATTTGAAGTCAAGATTAAAGAAGATTAGAAGTGACAATGGAAAAGAGTTTGACAACACCAACATTGAAGCCTATTGTGATGAAATTGGAATCAAGCATGAAGTGTCATCAACCTACACTCCTCAACAAAATGGTGTAGTTGAGAGAAAGAACCGGACCTTGATCACTCTTGCAAGAACAATGCTAGATGAGTACAACACACCGGAAAAATTGTGGGCCGAGGCAATCAACACCGCATGTTATGCTTCAAATCGCCTCTTCCTACAAAAGTTCCTTTGCAAGACCCCTTATGAGTTGCTAAATGGGAAGAAGCCGGACGTCTCATTCTTCCGGGTGTTTGGTTGCAAATGCTACATCTACAAGAAGCGTCAACACCTAGGGAAGTTCCAAAGACGTTGTGATATTGGTTTTCTTGTTGGCTACTCATCAAAGTCCAAAGCATATAGAGTATTTAACCATGCCACCGATTTGGTTGAAGAAACATATGATGTGGAATTTGATGAATCTAACAGCTCCCAAGGAGCAATTGAGAATTGTGATGATGTAGGTGATGAACCATTGAGGGAGGCCATGAAGAACATGCCCGTGGGTGACATCAAGCCTAAAGATGATGAAGACGATGTACAAATTGTCAATCCACCATCTTCATCATATGTGCCTCAAGATGATGACAAGAATGAGAGAGTTGAAAATAAAGACACCCATGTCTCTCATCATCAAGCCAAGGCACAAGCAAAAGATGTTGATGCTCCTCATCCCACTCCTCAAATGGTTGATCGAAGAAACTCACCTCTACTTCAAGCACATCCACAAGATCTCATCATAGGGAGTCCTACAAAGGGTGTAATGACTCGATCTCAAAAATTTTATTCTTTTGTTGAACATCACTCCTTTGTCTCTTGTTTTGAACCTAAGAATGTAGAAGAAGCTCTTCAAGATCCGGATTGGGTGAATGCCATGCATGAAGAATTGAACAACTTCGCCCGCAATCAAGTATGGACACTTGAAGAGCATCCAAAATGTGCAAGAGTCATTGGAACCAAGGGGGTGTTCCGCAATAAGCAAGATGATCAAGGGGTAGTGGTAAGAAACAAGGCAAGACTAGTAGCAAAAGGGTTCTCTCAAGTTGAAGGTCTTGATTTTGGAGAGACTTTTGCGCCCGTTGCAAGACTTGAAGCCATCCGTATCCTTCTTGCATATGCATCACATCATGATATGAAACTATATCAAATGGATGTGAAAAGTGCATTCTTAAATGGCTTCATAAATGAACTAGTCTATGTTGAACAACCTCCCGGGTTTGAAGACCCTAGATATCCTAATTATGTTTATAGGTTGTCCAAGGCGCTATATGGGCTCAAGCAAGCCCCTAGAGCATGGTATGAGCGCCTCCGGGACTTCCTCATAGAGAAGGGCTTCACTATTGGGAAGGTTGACAGCACACTATTCACCAAGAAATTCAAAGAAGAGATTTTCATTTGTCAAGTGTATGTTGATGATATCATCTTCGGGTCAACAAATGAAGACTATTGCAAAGAATTTGGTGAATTGATGTCAAAAGAGTTCGAGATGTCAATGATTGGTGAGCTAACATTCTTCCTTGGGTTTCAAGTCAAGCAAATGAGAGAAGGGATCTTTATCTCTCAAGAGAAGTATACCAAGGATCTTCTCAAAAGATTCAAGATGGAAGAATGCAAGCCAATCAAGACCCCAATGCCAACTAATGGACATCTCGACCTAGATGAGGGAGGTAAACCAATCGATCAAACTCTTTACCGTTCAATGATTGGTAGCTTGTTATACCTTACCGCATCTAGGCCCGATATCATGTTTAGTGTGTGCATGTGTGCCCGCTTTCAAGCGTGCCCTAAAGAACCTCACCTAAGTGCCGTAAAAAGAATCCTAAGATATCTTAAGTATACCCCAAGCATCGGACTATGGTATCCCAAAGGAGCTAGATTCCAACTAGTTGGCTACTCCGATTCGGATTATGCCGGTTGCAAAATTGATAGAAAAAGCACTTCCAGAGGGTGCCATTTGCTTGAGAGATCCTTAGTATCATGGTCATCTAAAAAGCAAAATAGTGTGGCTTTGTCCACCGTCGAGGCGGAATACATTGCCACGGGGGCTTGTTGTGCACAAATCTTATACATGAAACAAACCCTCCTAGACTATGGAGTTGTTCTTGAAAAGGTGCCGCTTTTATGTGACAATGAAAGTGCGGTTAAAATTGCTAATAATCCGGTACAACACTCTCACACCAAGCACATTGATATCCGCCACCACTTTCTAAGAGATCACGTTGCTAAAAATGACATATCACTAGAAGGTGTAAGAAGTGAAAATCAATTAGCGGATATCTTCACTAAACCTTTAGATGAAGCTACCTTTTGTAGGTTGAGAAGTGAACTAAATGTGCTTGACTCTAGTAACTTTAAAAAATGAGGTTGTGTTATCCCTTGCATTGCATTGTATTATGTCATGTTTAATTACCCGCAATGCATCTAGGCCTTGGCTAACACGGTTACGATAAACCTCTTTTGGAGGAGTGAAAAAGTCTAACCGTGGATCAAACTTGACAAGCAACCTAGCTTTACTTACTTGTTTTGCATTGCATATGCATGGTTGTTTTGTCGTTTTCTTTTCGGTTAAGCTTTGAGCAACCTTCGTGTTTGTCCATGGATAGAGAGAGCATTTTGACGCTCCCAAAGGTTCAAAGACTCTATTGCATGGCCATATGTTGCTCCTTGGGTGTTTGTTGCCTATTTTCCTAAAAATAATATTAGCCTAAGGCAAACTATTTTGAGAAACTTGAGGGTTTGAGTGAGGTCACTCATATCTTGTTCCAATTTGTGTTTATTTGTGTCTCTTTGAATTGGAACTTGATTGGGAGAAGTCGCGTCGAAGTTCGGATTGAAGAAGGGCGAAAAACAGTGACCGGACGCTGGACCGGATGCTGCACCGGATGCAGTGATGCTTCACCACCGCGTCCGGTCCCAGTGACCACCAGCGTGTCCGGTCATCCAGAAGACCAACTCTCGATCTAGTGTGTAACACCCCAGGTGTTTGTCACTCTTTAAGTAATGGGTTTGAGCTCAAACATGATAGATTAAGTGGAGGTGACGATGTCAAGGTCAAACCTATGGAAATAAGCCCTAACCTAAACTTGGGTATTGCACCCTTGCTTACATATAGGCTCAATTAAAAGATATATGCTTGGGTGTTGCTACCAAAGTATCTTCACATGTCTCACCTCAATAACTATCTATATTAAGCCCTGGAAAAGTTTCATGGAGTTTGGAATCAAAGAGTCACATGAAATGATAAGTTCCATTCCTATTGGAACTTGCATCATTAAGTGAATGGAATTGTAGATCATCAGCCAAACCATGCAAACTTGCCCAAATGACTCTAGATGAACTCTACAACAAAAGTCATGAAGGGATCATGTTGAGCAAATGTCAAGAAATTGCCCCGATTGGCCTAAAACCCTAGTTTCGGCTTTATCGAGTTGATACTTTGACCAAAGTGAAAGTTTGACTTCTGTACCAATTATGAGGTTTGACCTTAAACGCAAGTTGTAGTTCATCTTGTGTAGAACAAACTTTATTTAATGGTCAAGAGCTAGTTTAGCATCTCACCTAGTCAAATAGAGATCACAATGTGGAATCAGCTGCTGTTTTCAGCACTTAGAAAAATATTCTAAGTCCTCGAGTGGACAACAGAAAGTTGACAAGTTGGCAACTTTTTATCCTCCAAATTCATATAGTGGCTCAATTAGGTTCCTTAATATGAGTTGGAGTGCTGTTCATGGGGGACATAATGAATCAAGTGCCATTACATTTGGAGTATAATTGGATCTCCAAAATCAATTGCTAAAACAACATGTTTGCAACTTTGTCGCTCAAAGGATCCTGAGATTGGCATGTCGCGTTCTCCAAAAATTGTTAAGTAACTTGGGTAGGTCCAAATGTAAAAGTTGGAGCTCACATAAAGGGGAAGGCCATGCAAGAAGATGGCATAAGTTGCATTTCATTTTGGCCATAAATTCTTGTAGTTGTTAATCATTGTCAACTCACTGACACTGCCGACTTGGAGGTCAATTAGCTGCCAATCTAAAGCCCTAATGGCCAAGCACCCTTAACCAAAATTTTAGAGCACAAGTAGTAGAGCAAACTTTGTTTTGGGCCCACGATCCAGTTCGGCTCAGAGCTAGCCCAAAATCGACACCCAAGACGCCCTAATCTGTGCACACCAACTGCTCGACAGCTGTCCTCTAAGGGATGGGCGTGGCGGCCATGCGTCGTGCGTCTCCTCCATGGACGCCACGCGTCCATTCTCTCTGCCACACATGTCCTCCTCCCTGCCGCGTGTGCTGTGCCCTGGATCACTGGGAGAGGCCGAGGCCGAGCTCCCCATATCACACTCGCCCTCACGCGCTCTCGCTTCCTTCCCCCTCGCTCTCTGGCCGCACCATGGTCGCTAGCCGCCAGAGCCGCCATTGCCGTGCGTTGGAGCTCCCGCCCCAACTACTGCTGTGCTCTCTTCCCGTCCCAATCAAGTGCACCACCATCGTCTCTAGCTTGGGCCGACCCTCTGGCGCCCTTCCCTGGCCGTCTCGCATGCCGCAGCGCCGCCGTGGTGCCGCCATGACCACCGGTGCCGCGGTCACACGCGGTCAGTGCGCCACGAGCCACCTCTGGCCGAGCTTTGGCTGCTCGTGGATGCGTGCGGACGCCCTAGTACTCTCCCACTACACCACCACCGCCGACGAGCTTTTCCGCCGCCGTAGTCCGCCTCCGCCGGAGCACCAGTCACCGGTTCCACCCGTTTCCAGGGCCAGTCGGCCTTGGGTCACCTCGCCTGGAGCCGAGCGGTTCCTCGGAGGCGCCTGGACCCACCAGAGCTCGAGCCGCCCTTCTCCATCGCCGGCGAGCCTCCTCCAGCTGCCACCGGCCATCTTCCCCCGCCGCCCTCTGCTCTCTACCTCGGGAGAAAGAAGAGGAAGGCCGACACCTCCTCTCTGTTTCCTTGTGTGGGTGACAAGTGGGCCCAATGGTACAGCGGGTCCCGCACGTCGGTTAAATGGTGACTGATTTGGGTGCTTGTTCGGGTGCGTTTAGCGAATTAAGTTAGGGTTGAGTAATTCTGTTTTTGAATTTCAGAAATTTGTAAATCTTATAAAATTCATATCTCATGCTAGTTAATTTCAAAAATAGCAAAAGTGGACTACCTCCTCCACCCGTGACTTGACCGGATTGTATCGAGGTGAGGGCAAATTTCGGTTTCCGCCACCGTGAGTCCTCGTCGGCGCACTGTCCGCGTGGCGGCTCACCGTGGTCAGATCCCTACGGTCACCATCCAGTCTCCCCGCTAAGTGTTCTAGGTTCCGGGGTGGGTAGAGCAGCCTAGGTGATGACGCTACCGGATGGGATGGCCGGTACACGTCGGAACACCGTCGTGCGCTGCCGCGCCATGGCCGCCGATGCGGTGCTCACGCGGCTAGCGGCACTCACTCCACCTCTGTCCTCTTCCTTGGCATGGAGAGGTCCGCCATGTCCTTAGGAAGCCGTAGTACACCTCACTTAGGTCCCTGGTCCCCGGAGCTCGCCGGACCGCCGCCGGGTGCCGTCTCCGAGCCGCGGCCGCCATGGCCGTCGTAGCTAGGGTGGGATAGGGTCAGCAAAGCTAGGTTTGGTCGATGCGGAAAGTCACGGGGAAACCGTCGGTGATCTTCCCGTCACCGGAGACGCCGTCGTCGGCGAGCTAGACCTCGCCGGAGTCGCGGCCGTCTCCTCCCCTCCGCTCTTCTCTCTATGACCTGCGGGCCCGCGCTGTCAGCCCTCGCGCGCGCGGGCGGGATGGCCGAGCAGGCCGCGTGCAAGAGCGGGCCGCGCGCGCGAGTTTTGGGCCGCGTCGGTTCCCAGGCCGGCCCAGTAGCGAATAGGAATTTTGTCATTTTATTTATTCTGTCACTGTTTTGGTTAATTTTTGGAAATTGTAGAACTAGGGTTTTACTTGCCCAAAAATTATGAGATAAATTTTGTTAGGATCTACATGATGTGTAGTATTTTAGAAAAATATGAATTTGTTATGTGATGTCTGGTTTTCTGAATATTTAAATAGGTCTTTGAAATATGTTTTAAATCACATGCAAACTTGTTTAAATTATATTTCGAGTTTCATTGTTCCAAAGATTATGAAATTTGGTGGGTAGACTAATTTATACTTGCTCTAGCTCTGGTAAAAATTTGGGCAGTAGTGCTTAAGTACTTTTCAAGTTATAATGCTATCTTGTTATTTTCATAAATAATTAAATGAATTTTTGTAATTTTTCTACATGTGCAATGTTCATATAACTTTTTGGAGAATGTCTTGGTACCCTAGAGTGTCCAAGAAAAGTTGGAAATCTGTTGTTTGACACTTTTTACTATGTCTTGTTATTTATACAAAAAATAGCCTTTTTGGCTTGGGAATTTTGTGTAGGATGTTCCTGTGAATAGATTTAGTTCAAAGTTTTACAGTAGCCTCTCTTTGGGTCAGAGAGTCTCTTGTAATTTTTGTAGAATTTTAGGAGCAGTTTACATATATGTTTGAAATTCCACTTAATTACTTAAGTAAATTAAGAAATGAATTTAAATAAATATTCTAGGTGGGCACACCTTACTTTCTGGTGTTTTTGTGACCTTTATGAACTTGTAGTAGTATTAGTTTGGTCTTAGAGAATGTTTGCCACATAAATAAATATTTAATCTTTGTAATTCTAGGTTTTCTGGACAGCTGGTAGTATCTTTGGGTTTGACCCTTAATAAAAGTGTTTACTGAAAAACTTGTGAATACCAAAATTGTAGTAAACTTGATAAACTAGCTTGTGTCACAATTTGGGAGCATTTGGCTTAGTAGTTTGGGAGTCATTGCTGTTTTAAGTGACAGTCCAGAATTGACTGCTCTCTGTTTAGAGAGAACAGATTCTGGAACTTTGGAATTTCGACTAGGTAAACTTTGGAATTAAGTGCTGTGGTCTGAAAACATTTTGTGGTGCATTTCATAAGCTTTCCAGATTGTCTTAGATCATATCTTTTGGAGTTGGGATTCTCCAGTTATGTTAGAATCTTTGAGCTGCTGTCCAGAATGTCTTACTGTGGTAACCTAAGTAATATTACTCTTGTATTGTTAGGTGTTAGGGCCTTAACCGAAGAAGAACAGTTGTATCTTAGGTTGAGTAGCTTAGGTAAGTACTTCTCCACTGGAGAAGAGATTTGCACGTACTAATAAAGTAACTTGAATAGAGTATTTTATTTCTGAAATGCATTTCATTCCGAGCATGTTGCACCCATTTATGCATCCATGATATTAATTGTGCATTCATGCAATAGGTGTACCGGAGGGGGTAACTCTCCTCGAATTCGAGCCTATGATTCCGGAGGAAGTCCAGGACCAGCCAGAGGAGCCAGCGGAACCAGTCGGCGAAGGAGACGCCGCTGAAGACTTGCCCGAGTGTCCTGACCACCGGCCTTCGACCTTTCTGAAAGGTAAGCCCCGGTGCATGCTGAACCTACTATTTTATAAATTAATCTTGAGTACTTTTAATTGTTTACTGCATTAAGTTGTAGGAGTTGTATGAAAAAATTTGTTGCATTATACCTGTCCTTGTCCAGATATCGTACTTAACCCTATATTAGGTTTAGGCACGTGTCAATGCTTAGCCCTGCTTAGTTCGGTAGAAGTCGGGTGATTTCCGGTCATCCGCGAGATGTAGGAAGGAGTCACGAGTGGCTTTATGGCTATCGTGGATGGAACCATGCCTTAAAATGAAATTTAGACCGGGCGGGAGTTCGATAGTACAGCCGCAAGACACTTCACGTCTTGGGTGTGGAGCTATGCCCGTCTGAGTCGTTTAAGGACCGCTTCGCTGTACGTCCTTGAGTCATATTGAACGCATTCTAACACTTAGTTGGCCGGATAAGTCATTCCGACCGTGAAGTCGAGTAGTATGGTTCAGACCGGGAATCGAATGGTAGGTTGCATCTTGGAGGAGAGAAAGGATGTGCTTGGGGACATTGGCGTGAGACCAAGGGGGGTTAGAGTCCCTATCACCTGGCAGAGTGTCGCCCTTAGGGACGCGACATTATTCGAGCCCGCGATTCCTGAACTGTACAAAAGATGACCTGAGCAGCCCTCGCCAGGCGTGACTCGGTGAGTGTTAGAAATACCCCTCCAGCTGGATAGGAATTCAATTCGAATCGCCGTCGCTCCCGGTTAGTGAGCACTTGACTTGAGCAGCGGCAACGTAGATCTCATTAAATGAACCGGTGGTTAAGGGAATGATACAATGTTGCCATAATTCATACCTGCTCTGGATATAATGATGATAATTGTTTGATTATAATCAAGTGCATGTTTAGTATAGGTGCTAAGATAGATGACAAGTAAATGCTAAAAATAACTGCTAGTACAGGCTATAAGAGTTTCAATTACTTATGCCTTTATGCAAAATGTTATGTCAGCTAGCCTCTTGTGTAAGTCTTGCATAATCCTTGGTGTCATCTTATTTCTGGTTTTCGACGGGTAAGTCTAGCTGAGTACATTCTAGTACTCAGGGTTTATTCCCTCCTGTTGCAGATGATATGCTCTACCAAGGCTTCTGCAAAAATTGTCTCCACCCTGCGGGTGACGAAGACTAGATCACTTGGGCGTGATCATCTTTTATGTACTTTCCTGATGCTTTTGTGGGATGTTGATCAACAAAACTGGCAGTAGTTAAACAACTGGTGTGCGTTTGCTTCCGCTACTTTTATAAACTTGGTTTGTAACAATTGCGACTCCGTGTGTGTAAACTTATTTCAGAACTACTTGTGAAATGTAACGTATGATGTTGTATGTTGAATGATGCGATCCTGGTTGTAAGCAAGTTGGTTTGAAATCCTTCGTGGTTTTGATTGACTACCGGGATTATATGGGCTCAAGTTCGAAAATTTGAGCGCTTCGGTGCTTGTTTTTGTACTTGTGCTCTTATAATTTGGTCGGTTCTGTTACAATAACCACCTAGGACTTAGTTGTCTAGGACTCTTCCATATTTATTCTAAGCAGAATTGCAATAGAATTTCTTTCTCAATATTTTTGGGTTTTTTTATGATGCAAATGGGAAAATGCAACAGAGTGAGTAAATTTTTATTTTTATTTTTGTGCCACCACGGTGAACATTCTTGCGGGGTAACCACAATCCTATTCACATGGGGCTTAAGGTTTTTTTATGCAATGCAGTGAACAAATATATTTTTATTTTATTTTTCTTATGCAAGTAAAGTAAACATGAGGTGATTATGCTACTAAGGAAAATATGTGAAAAGAGAAATATGGATAACTACCGAGTTTACCTCTTGGAGAGGGTTCAGCGATTTAAGTCCTCTGAACAGGATCTTCCTCTGCATCTTCAATTTTGGTATGCTTCTTCAGATCCTGGGGATGGGGACCTTGATGGTTGTTCCTCTTGAGGTGATTGGCTTGATGATGGTGAACCATTCTTCTTCCATACCTGTTTCGTTGGTAGACTCAATGTTGAGGCAGGTTGTTGTGGCTCATCACTCTTCTCCTCTTTGTTGTCCTTCTCATTTTGGCAATCTTTAGATCTCTCTACTTTTTCTGAATAGTTCACCCATCCATCCTTGATAGGATTGTTCCCTTGTTGGTGAGCCGATCGACGCCTTCTCCTATTCTTTTTTGGCTCCTCATAATTAGTATAACTATTGAAGTAACAATGTACCTTTTTTGCAGGAAATTGGAAGTGGAGCTCTCTCAATCTCATGTAGAAGATTGCATGTGTAGTGTTGAGGAACGGTCTTCCAAGTACAATGGGTGGATCAATATCTTCTTCTCCCATGTCCTAGACCATGAAGTCAGTGGGGACATAGTGGTCTTGAATCTTTACCATGACTTCTTTGGATATCCCCTCTGGGAATCAAAATGTCTGGTCTGCCATCTGTAGCTGCATGTATGTAGGGTGCAAGGGTTCTTTACCAAATATTAATTCGTATGTTACCTTGGCCATTATGTTGATGCTTGACCTAGTGTCACAGAAGGTCTTTTGAAAGTTGAGCTGATTAATGCTGCAGTGGATGGTTGGTACTCCAGGATTGTCTTGTTTGGTTAGGAATGAAGACACTAGAAGGTGGTCGTATTATGCATGGATAGTGTTGATCATCCACACTACTTTTGCCTATGGCTGCTTAGGCTTTTCTTGCTTTTGTTGTTCTTCTTCTTCTGGTCTGCTATCTTGTCTTTATATGTGTATACCATTTGGGGTGAGCAGGAGTTTTGAGTGTCTTGTTCTTAAAACTAAATTTTTTCTTCATGTCACTGATGGTGAAATAGATCTTGTCATCACTAGTGTAGATGATGGCTTTAGCAGTATTCAGGAATGGTCGTCCCAGAATGATTGGCGATCTTTCATCGCCTCCTGTCTCTACTACCATGAAGTCTACAAGCACATACGAGTTTCGAACTCGTACATAGACATCTTCTAGGATTCTCTCCGGGCAGCACAGTGACTGATCTGCAAGCTGCAAGCACATGGTTGTGTACAATAATGTATCTCCAAGAAATTTCTCATATATTACCTTAGGCATTATGTTGATGCTTGCACCATGATCACAGGCAACTTCTTCAAAAATGTTCTGTCCAATGGATATCGGGATGATGTGTCTTCCTGGGTCACCTTTCTTCTTTGGAGCGATTTCATCTTTCCACACACCTGATGGTCAATCTCTATGGTACCATCCTGCATGAAATATATTGATAAGATTTGCAGTTTTTAATTCTTTTGGTTGCTCCGGAATCTTACCTTTGTCGGCCTATGGAACAGATGCTGGCAACTGAGCTATATGTGATTCTATCATCTTATTAAAACTGTGCTGATTCTTTATGGCAGAAGAAAAACTATCCATTCTATTATTTATGTTTTCTAGAATGTTATCATTGGCAGTTATCTTCTTGGACATCTAATCTAGTATTCTAGATTGACTAGCAACAAGATCTGTCAAAGGTGGTTGATGGAAATTATTAAAAATGTTACCTTAGTAATTACCTTGGTACTTACCTGAGTAGTTTAGTCTTTGTTGCTGATTCCAACCTTGATTCTGCTGAGGATGGAAGTTGGTGTTGTTATTGAAGTAGTTCACATCTTCTTGGAACTCTGGACAATTATGGCCTGATTGACCAACTTCTCCACATTCCTCACAGGTCATACATGATTCATTGATGAAGTTCACTTTCTTCTTGTCACTGGCTTGATCTTCAAGCTTCTTCATTAGTAGGTCTATCTTGGTAGACAACATGTCTACCTCTTTGAGCTGGTGCATGCCACCCCTCTTGTGGGTGAGAGCCTTCTCTTCATTCCAACTTTGGTTGGAGGCCATCTTCTCCACAAAAGCTTTAGCATCTCTGAGATTGAGTGACAAGAATGCCCCTCCAGTAGCAGCGTCCAAGGCCTCACTAGTACTTGAGATCAACCCATGGTAGAAGGTCTGCATGAGTAACCATTCCTCCATCCCATGATGAGGACACTCTGATATGTAGTCTTGAAAACGTTCCCATGCCTTTGGAACATATTCATCATATTGTTGCTGAAAGCTTGTAATCTTCCCACGGAGAGCATTTGTCTTACCCATGGAAAAGAACTTTGCTAGGAAGGCGGTTGAGCAGTTATCCCATGTAGTGTGTTTGTCTTTATTGGTGTAGAACCACTGCTTGGCCTTTCCCAACAGGGAAAATAGAAAGAGGCGGAGTAGAATAGCATCTCTGGTTACTCCCTTGATAGTGAGGTGCTGTAAATTTCTAGAAAGTGTTGGAGATGAGCACTTGCATCTTCATGTGCCTTTCCATAGAAAGTGTGGCTTGAGTTCGAATCCATTGTCTCCAACATCGGTTGTCAGTCTAGTATGGATGTTGACGGTGGTTAGAGTAGATAATTCACGTAGAGTCTTGTTTGCCTTAGCTTCAAATTATGGTGTCAAGCTTCTTCTAATTTGGTGGTTGTCTTCTTGATCTAGCGTTAAAACTTTCTTGAGCTTAGCTTTGATCCTTCTGAGTAGCGCTTCTAAATTTTCAACAAAGTTTTCTAGAAGATGAAAACCATGCATTCATTACCCTGCATAAGATCACACAAGTAGACAAAACAAGGTAAGCCTGTTTGAGTAGAGAACGTTAGTTCTCTCGATCTCATCAGTGATACAAGTGATATTGATATTTCTTTAATAGCCTTCAACCTTCCCTGGTAACGGCGCTAAAAATGCTTGTTGATATTTATTATCTCGACACTTGTTTTGGACAATCACATATTAATCACCTATACCTCTAGCTTTATTATACCAGGTTGTCATCCCCGGCGTTGGAAGCTAAAAGTGTTTAATGGCCTTTCTATCATTTCATGTGACTAAAATAATTATAAAGATGTATATGATAAAGTAAATATATCCACAAGCGCACAGATGAATGTACCATTGTAGCATTTTACTAGAGTATTACCAAATTATCGATTTATATTTATACCGCTAGGAAGGGAAGGATAAAGGAATATATCACTTGTATGTATAAATGATGGAGAGAGTCAACTATACTCAATCTATCTACTCATAATAGGGGTAAGTCACAAGATATATAAAATAATAATGATAAGCATATGATAAGTCATAAATAGTAATCAACCTTAGAGCATTTCCAATCTAAGCATTAGCATGGATTAGGTAGGTATAGAGAAATATTCCTAAGTTATTATTAACTACATGTTAATGTATACCATGATTAGTGCAATTATGTCTAGCAATCATAGCAAGAAGGCATTATATCTACACATAAGGGACATTACTAATAAGGTAGTTTATGAACATAGCATAAAATGTACCTTGGCAGCCGGGTCTAACTTGGCCTATATTCGAGGAGTGGACTACAAAGGACTCAACGAAAGTGTCACATTTGCATTCTAATGCTACTTCGCGATCTACCACTAAGCCTAGATTATAGGGTGTTTTCGTAAGTAAACAACTGTAGGGTCGAGATGGCGGACTAGAGGGGGGGTGAATAGTCCTTTCTAAAACTTAAGCGTGTTGGCTAACCAAAAACAAATGCGGAATTACACTTATCGGTCTAGCCAAGACTTCACCCCTCTAACTAAGTTCACAAGCACCTCACAAAGATCCTAATTAAGCAACTAAGGTGCTTTCCTTTGCAAGAGCTCTCCTATTTAATTCTAGAGCAAGGTCACACAAACCTATGCACTAGTACTTTGCAAGCAAGAGGGAGCTCCTACACAATTCTAGTAAGCAAAGCGCACAAAGCCTAAGCTCACTAGCAATGCTCAATAACAAGGCAACTAATGCCAAATTAGAGAGCGCAAATCACTTAGCTACACAAACTAAGCAATGTGACTAACAAGGTTACACAAACCAAATTAGTCACGCAAAGGGGAAGCTTCTAGCTACACAAGCAAGAAGACGACTAGCAAGCTACACAAGCAAACTAGTTACAAGAGCAACTACACAAGCACAAGTATATATTAAAGTAAATACAAGATTGTGTTGCATGAAGGCAAACCACCGAGAAGAGTAGACAAAGTTGACACGGTGATTTTCTCCCGAGGTTCACTTGGTTGCCACCAAGCTACGTCCCCGTTGTGTCGACCAACACTTAGATGGTTCCTCGGTGTGACCCTCAAGTCACTTGCCCCTCAAGGCACGCCCCGCAAGGCACCGCAAGACACCTCTCTCAAGTGAGGTAACTCAATGACACGCTCAACTAGAGTTGCTCTTCGCGATCCCCACGGGGTGAGCACAATCTCCCTCACAAAGCTTCTCCTAAGCCTCACACAATCTTCTTGCGAGCTTCGATGGAGCCACAAGCCACCAAGCCGTCTAGGAGGTGGCAACCTCCAAGAGTAACAAGCACTACCGGCTTGCAACACGATCACCTAGTGCCACTCGATGCAACCTCACGATGCAATCGCACTAGAATCGCTCTCTCACTCGATCCGATGAACACTATCAAGCATGAGTGAGTTAGAGGGCTCCCAAGCACTACCACACAAGCCACCAAGGCTAAAGTGTGCTCAGCACCCGGCCATAGCCGGCCAAGGCATCTATTTATAACCCCATGGTCAAAAGAGCCGTTACCCCTTCACTGGGCAGATTTCGGGACGACCGGACGCGCTGGTCGTAACTGACCGGACGCGCTCAGCCGCGTCCGATCCTCCAACGGTCACTGCGCCAACGGTCAAACCCTATGACTAGACGCGCTTCTCATAACGACCGAACGCGCCGGTCCCGATGACCGGATGCGCCTGTCGAACGACCGGACGCGCCGATCGCACTGACCCACGCGCCCGCGACGCAACGACCGGACGCGCTCCTTGCGATGACCGGACGCGACAGTGCCCGCGTCCGGTTAGAGTCCAGTAAGCTCCTTCAATGATAGGACGCGTCCGATCATGTGTGACCGGACGCGCCTCGCGTCCAATCATCCTCGTGAACCGCAGTTCCCTCTGGGCGACTGACCGGACGTGCCGGTCCCGCGAGTGACCGGACGCGCCGGTTACAAACCCTAACACCCGCGTCTGCGCTGTACTGACCGGACGCGTTTGGTCATACCATGACCGCGTCCGGTGCAGCGTCCGGTCACCTCTGTGACCTCCATTCGCCTCTGTTTCTTTTCCGACTTCCGGCGTAGTGGAAAATAGGCTTTTCAACTCCTCGAAAACGCCTGAATCCCGCGCTCGCAAGCTCGGCGGGAGGGAGAGAGAGACCCAAACCCTCTCTACCGCTCAAACTTCATCGCCTTCGCAAATGTGCCAACACCAACAAGTGATCACCACCTTGTGCACGTGTGTTAGGATTTTCATAATCATTTTTGAAGGAATTAGGCACTCAACTTGCCTCGTCACTCATCCTAACACGTATGCATAGTTAGATCGCTCAAGTGGTACTAGATGACCGATATGCAAACAAGTTTGCCCCTCTTGATAGTACGGCCATCTATCCTAAACCCGGTCATAAACTTCTCTACACACCTATGACCGGTGAAATGGAAATGCCCTAGGTTATACCTTAGCCTTGCGCATTCCACTCCATCTCCTCCGACATTGATGCAACACATGCACCAACCAATCACCAAATGATATGATTCACTTCATATCATCACGTGACCATATTGGTTCATCGATCTTGACCTCACTTGCTCTTCACCATTGCATTGGTCCGTCGGCGCCAAGTCTTGCCCAAGCTTCACCATCGCATGGTCCTTCGCTTCGAAGCCTCAACTTGCCCTTCACCTTCACAACCGGTCCTTCGAGCCAAGCCTCATCTTGATCTTCTCCATCTTGGTCACATGACTCCATGTCATGTCTCATATGCAATGAGCTCCTTCATGACACCATCACATGTGGACTAATCTCCTGTGTATCTCACATAACCACATATTAGTCCACCTAAGTTGTCACTCAATTACCAAAACCAAACAAGGACCTTTCAACAACGTCTAAGCACCATGCTTACATAATGTTGACCACCCACCCATGATATCAAAGGGCGAGAGCTTTGCGATCCTATGTTTGAATATAAAGACAATCTAACTATGCTAGACATATAATCAAAGTATATAAAGAACAATATAATTGTAAATATAATAATATAGAGCAAAGTCATTTCAATTGTATATAGTAGAATATAAACAGAAAGATACAAAAGAGAGGTTACAAGGGCTTTACTAAGCCACGCTCGTAGATAGATCCGGAATCCAAGACGAAGCTTGCCTCCCTCTAGATCTAGCCTAAGTAGCTATGCTATAGATAATGGTGGAGCTCTAAGGAGACTAGGGTTGCTGGCTCTGATGACTTGATTGGGCTTGAGACTTATGAATTGCATTAGATGCCAGGGGGTGGAGGCTCTGCTTATATAGCCCCATAGAATGCATTGGAGCCCTCGGATCAAACCGACTTGAAACAACAGCGTAGATGCAAACCCTAAGGTGGTGGATAACCGACGTAAGGGGGAGGTTGACCCATGGGTCCCACGGTCGGCCACTCACCCCCTCTGCCAGGTGGGTCCCGCCTTCTTCCATGCACATTCTCATGTCTTGTAGAGTCTTTCTAAGTCGGTGCCATAGATAAATATCAATTTTAATCCAACATGTGTGTCCATCCTTGCGTATTTACTGATAACCCCCCTGTAGAAACATAGTTTCACCAAAACATGTGGAATTCTATCAGTGTAAACCCTATCTCTACGTTTGGTATTGAATTATGTCCATTTCTATGTTTGGTTGACAATGTATTTTTAGTAGTTATTAACCGTCAACAGTTGCAGATGTTCATTTCAATACAAGTTGTTTTCCTATGTATTTATCCAATGTATTTATCCAAAATTTACTTGTTGCACAACTCTATTATATGTGTAGAATGCTATACATGAGACAACATGCTTGCTTTAGCCTCGGTGATGGCTACTCCAAATCCAACTGATGCTCTAATGACTCATCTTATTTTGTCTACGCCTAAGGTAGAGACTTCAACCATACATCCATGCCTTTCCAGCCTACCTGTTTACTAGGTTATAACATCTATGGTTTCTTGGATTGTGCTCCCTGCAGGCTGTTGTTGGTTCTAGCATTAACAAAGATATTCCTAACAATTCTGAAACCAAGACATAGAAAAATGTGAATAAGAAGAGGTTAGCACTGCTAAAATTTTTTTATATATATATTTATGTGCCTATCGCATGGTATCCTTATATGTATATGCATGTGGCTGTTTGCTTCTAGGACTCGTTTGTAACCCAAAAAGTCTACGAAGAAGCTTTTCCTAGATGGAGATACCATGGATGACAATGGTGATGGATGTGCGGATGGTGCTGCTGTTGCTGCAGAACCTAGGTATTGTTGGCACTTCTTAACACTATCACCAAGAATGAAGGTTTTGACTCCACTGTAGCAATGGCGCCAAGAAATGCCTTAACAACACCTCTAACACCACTTAAGCCAAGTTGTCATCGCCAGCATGGCACTAGAGGTGTGGTACTAAATATGCAAATGCTCCTTTAAAATTAAATATGAAATCTGCAGGCGCACAGATAATACCGATGCAGCATTTTAACCGGGAGTAATCTAGGTATCATTATTTATATTTTTACCCATGGAAAGGGAAAGCTAAGGATAATGAGTAATGAGCATCACTGCATGTGGTAATGGAGAGTGTAACCATGTCTTTGTCTATCTCCTCATACAGGGTTAGTGTCACAAGATAAATATATATAAATGAATAATAAATGATAACTGATAAGAACTTAGCCACATAATAAATGATAAGCATCTCAATAGAATACTCTAAGTCTATAGTCACTAGCATGGAATTAGGACAAACTACGAGGATAAATCCTATGTTATTCTAACTATAAAGTCTAGCATACAGTGATTAGTGCAATTATATTTAGCAATCATGGCGGGACAAGGTTACATCTATGCATAGGGATATTATGAAGGAAGATGAAGAACATAGCAATCACTTCCCTATAATAGTTGTGTTATACCGGCCCTATACTCAGGAGGAGGACTATAAAGGACTCAACAGGACTGTCACTCTCGTGATCTACCTCATGATCCGGAATATAGGGTACAATCATAGGAAAATATGGTATAGGCACCACGCCTATACAAAATTTACCACTCACCCATGGATCCAATGAGCAAGCGCTATACAATCCTATGCATAAACATAATTCTAATCCAACTATGATAAACATATAATCAAAGTAGACTAAGAACATTATAATTGAGAATATAAGCAAATAGAGCAAAGTCATATCCAATATAGTAGAATAGACTAAAGTCATATTCATAGTAGCAATGAACAAGATTAATAATACAAGAATTAATATATAAAAGTAGGAGAGAAAGCGAGGAAATTACCAAGCAATCTCCGACAGATCCGGAAACCAAGCAATGCTTGCCTCCTTCTAGTTCTAATCCTATGTAGCTATGCTATAAACTATGGAGCTCTAATTGAGATGGTGGCTCTAGGGCTTGATCAGAGGATGTACTCTTCTTGATTGTAGACTTGAATGAATTTGGGTTTCTCCTAGGCTAGGGGGCCTTGCTTATATAGCCCTTTTCGAGGAATATCGGTCGTTAGATCATACCGACCTTGATCAATGATTAATATTGAACCTCAAAGGCGGTGAGAGCATGATCCACAAGACTCAACCTGATTGGTTAAGGGGGCAGGGCGCCCGCCCTAGAGGCCAGGGCGGCCGCCCTAGGGTCTGCCAGGTGGACCCCACCTCTAGGGTGTCGTCTTCTCGAGTCTTGTAGAGTCTTCTTTTGTATACGTAGGTGCGTTTCTCTCTATGTAAATCTAACATGTGGACCTCCTTTGGTTTCTTTTCTAATAACCCCCTGTAGAAATAGACATTCACCAAAACTAGTAGAATTCTGTCAATGTAACCCCTATCTCTAGATGATATTTATATATAAGTCCCTTTTCATGCTAGGTTGACGGTTAAAAATGACACTTATCTACCATCAACAAACTCCCCCAAGGTTACCCTTTGCTCGTCCCTGAGCAAAGATAAACTCAGTGATGGATCAGGAGTTGCTACAATGCTTTCACGCCTCAAAAGTACACATGCGTTCAAACAAAAACTCTCCTCCAGATTTTGATTTCAAACTTACTCATATTACCTTCTACCAAGGGGCTTGTAACCGTCACTTGTGTCTTGAGCAGTTGAAAGATAGAATGGTCAAGTCAAGCGCCATGTTTCAAGCTCTTTGATCAACTATTATTTCGAATTTTTTGTAAGATTTTCAAATAAAAATCAGAGATGCCTATGTATGACCCTCTCAAGTCTCTCCTTTGTGGTATTTCTAGATCCTTACCAAGGCATTTATGGTGTATTCCTTCTCTCTTCTCTCAAGATATGTGGTATTTTTGGCATTAGGCATGATAATATGCCTTCTCTCTCTCACCTTACTTGTAATAGGCTTATATGTGGAGCTCATAGGTGGGGATACAAGGAATACATACTTGCAAATATTTATTGCATAGTTAGACCATGGATCCAGATGAACAAGTCTGGCCATACAGTCAAATCAAGATGTGCATGTGTGTGGTCCTAAATATTGGATTAAGTGGATATATATAGTGGTACTAGTAATGATGGTAGATAGAAATGAAGGGGTAAAGGGATGATGGTGAACATCTAATTTTACTTTTGCTCCTTGAAGGAAAATTCATACCTCTCTTGAACTTTGAAGAATTTGGGAGAACTTGGGTTGCTGGAAATTCTTTATGTTGGGACATTTGTCCTCTTTTATTCTCTCTCTCCTTTTTTTCAAACCATAGGATAAGATAATTCCCAATTTTCTTTTAGAAATATTGATAGAGGTAGTAATATAGATCTGGAGCTTTATTGCACAACAAAACGAGCTAGCAATGGATGAATGGATATTTTTGGTTTGTTTACTCCCAGTGTAGGAGTAAAATAATTTTGGAATGTGTCTAAATAGAATATATATGGATGCGTACTTCCAGGGTAGAAGCAGCATAAATGGGAAGAGTGAACATGAATTTTAATTTTAACTACATGAATAATTCCTAGGGGTCAACACAGCCTTACCATACTCAATGCTCACAAGCAGCAAACAAATCCAAAGAAGTTTTTCCTAGTCTAGTAAACATGTATGTATTGCTGTGGTAGGAATTTAAACTCTCATCATACATGAACTCATCATGCATAATTTTAAATTTCAAAAGATAAATTCTCTAGAACTATAGTATCTCTAGGAACAAGATAAACAGCAGCTCAAAAACCTTTCCATATCGTGTCCGCCAACTACCTAACTTAGATCAAGCATTTGGTACCCATGAGTTTCAGGTTTAGAGCAAATCTTAGATCAAAACAGTTATATCCTAAAACTCGGGAGAGTTCGAGGTTGAAAACTAGGTACTTGAAAGAAATTGTAGCAGAGCAACTATTCATCATCTCCATATAAGAGTTTATTCTAGGGATTCATTTTAACAAGGTAAAACTTTGCACTATCCTACATTTTATTTAGCAAACTCTAAGATCACACAAATATATATAAGAGAAAAATATTTATTTGGTTTTACTAAGGTTTTGCATCTTTTTATTTGTTTTATATTTTAGCAAAGCTAAAATATATATAAGTAAGAAAATACTTAGCTGGATACATGGGGATGCTCTCCCCCAAGCTGGATGTTGACGTAGTCTCTTGATGTGGTTGACAGGCAGCAAAGGTGTTCTTCCTCTCTCGAAGTGTTAATGTTGATGACTGCTGAGACAGCTGTCCAGACAGAGGACATATCATCCTCCTGCCTTTGGCTCTCCTCGATCCTTTAAATTCTATAAGGCTTAAATAGACAACAAAGCTTGTGGAACGAATTAAGTGTTAGTGATAAACCTCAAAGCCTTGATTATCTAGAACCTCCTTAACATATAGGTCTCTTTAGTAGGATCTTTCTATCAATATTTTTGTACTTTTTAAATTTTATATTATGCAGAAAAATTGAAACTATGATGAATGCATATTTAATTTATTTTTATGCCACCATGGTGAATATACTTATGGGTTTTTTCACAAATTTATTCATATGGGGCTTAGTATTTTCAGAATGCAAATGCATGATACCTTTATTTTCTTTTCTAGTACAAAAATGAAGTGTAACTAATTATGCAATTTAAGGAAAGTAAATATGCTAAGGAAAATAATGCAATGCTAAAAAGGGAAATATGGATACCTACCAAGTTTACCTATTGACATGATGTTTGGTGATTTATGTCCTCTAAACAGGACCTCTTGTTCACTCAAACATCCTAGGGCACCTCGGAGGTTCGAACGATGCCACCGGCTGCTCTTCTTCTGGTATTGTCTCCAAAACTGATTTTCCTTTACTTTCCATACCTGTTTTGGTACCGGTCCCCACCGGTAGTACCGATCAAGGACCGGTAGTACCGGTAGTTCATTTTCACGCAAAACTGCGCCTTCCTCCGTCAGCCACCGGTAGTACCAGTAGTTCAAATCTGTGCCAAATCTTCTCGGACCGGTAGTACCGGTGATCTCGGACCGGTAGTACCGGTAGTTCATACATTTTCTTGGAGGCATAACTCTCTCATCCGGAATCCAAATTGGACATTCCATATATGTTTTTTGACCATCTCGATGAGAGAAACGCAATGGTGAAGTCCGTTACACATTTTGACAACTTCACAAAATGGACATTTTTGGTTGTCAACAACTCTATTGGGCCATATACTTCGTATATTAAGTGGTGTTTACCCTTGCCATGAAAATGCTCTATATCTTCAGTACTAGATATTGTGTTCCCTGATATGCTTTTTTCTTGACTTTGAAAATGTATACTTTGAGAAAATGTATACCAAATGTGGCATAGGATTAAGTTAATTTTGGACTTAATGTAGCCATAGCATTAGCACGGGCATTATACAAAAATCACATTGGTGTTTATAATTAAGGATCTCAGTCAAAGTTAAATAGAATATAAGGCATTGCCTATATTTTATTATGCTGGGTAGTGCTCATGATAATGATCTTATTTGGTCCAGTGGCTATTGTCGGATATTATTTTGTCATTAATCTTGTAACAAAAAGCAGCAGCAGCAGCCTTTTTCTGTTGAGAGCAAGTTGAAGTAGGCATCATTAGCCTGACCAATGTCAAAATTGTGATAAATTTCCTTTTTTTATTCCTGCAGCTCTGTGATTCCTTTTCAGTGGGTCAAGCTGGATAATGTTAAATTGTAAATGAAAGGCTTCAGGGCAACTTGTGTTGGGCTAAGGTGCTTTAGACGGGTGAGGTGGTGCCAACCCTAGCCACCTGGACGAGCCGGAGGACAGCGTCTCGCAAGGCCGCGGGGGCATCAAAGGAGGATAAGGTGTAGCAAGACGAACTGAAAGGTGAGAGGATTTCATTTCCACCATCGACTAGCTTCTACTCTCCGATTGTTTGTGGACTGCATTTCCTGATTAATTATGCTGTGAGAGGACTGCATTTCCTGATTATTTGTGGCATTTCAAACTTTTTGATGCTGATTTCATTATCATGTAGCTGCTGTCTCAGATGTGAAATGTGATGACCCAAAGGAGGAGAAGGTGCAGCAAGAGGAACCAAAGGTTAGAGGATTTTAGTTCCCTGATTCCTCCAGAGGAGGAGGAAGTTGCCAAGTTATTGAATGAGACAACAAAGAGGACGAACTGGAGGAGGGTGAGGAAGGTGAAATTTCCTGAAATTTATTTTTTGCACTCTAATTCAAAAATTATTGTTAGGTATTGTTCCTAAGCAGTCGTTGATCTTATTTCTTCAATGCACAGCTAATTCTTGTGATGCAACCTCAGTGTCTGCAGCTATTTCGGTTAAGAGCTGCAATGATCCTAACGTGGACGAAGTGGTGCTTGTCATAGAGGAAAAATCCACAAAGCCCCACCAAGGTTCGGGGCATTCCCAAATACTGTCATTTCCATACTGCCTCTATCTTACAGGCTCAATTAAGTTTATTTGATACAACTTTTGCATAATCGAAGGCCTGGAAAGAATTGAGGACCTTGTGATGCAGAGGAGGGTGTACAGATTTGAGAGCATCCCTCCACGGCAAGGTCTCCATTGGGGCAAAATAAAGTTGTGCATGAACTACACGTTTTGCCAATATGTCATGTCAAAGACAGAGTATGGTTCTCATTTTTGTGCTGAGTCCTATTTTGTAATGATATTGTTGAATCTGTGATAATAAAGCCCTCTTTAGGAAAGAGGTGGGTGTTCCTGTTGTAATATTGGATCCAGATCTTTTCAAACTAAGTATTATGTAGGTAAATCACATTTTGTTGTTTGATTTGGATTACCAAATGTCACCCTAGCGTTAGCACGAGCATTATACTAGTAACTGATAATCACCGCCGGTTTTAGACACCCCTTCACTGTCGATTTTGGCCCCCATTTGTGAAAGTTGGCGGTGATGTTGGACTTTATCACCACCGGTTTCCACGCGGGCGGTGATGACAAGTTGTCACCACCGGATCGTGTTACTAGTTGGTGGTGATAAGGATTTTCAGAAATTCCAAAATCGGGTCAAAAAATAACAAAAAATTTTGATTTAATCCCATGAAGGCCCCACCAACCAGTGGCACGGTCGCAAGTCAAAGGTCACATGCCACACAATTTTTCACGTGCTACACGGTGCTAGGATTCGAACCTAAGACCTATGCCCTCACGCGTAGCTGCTCTAACCACTTCGCCCCTAAGTCAGCATGTATTTCCATTTAATACTAAGTTCTTAGGATTTTAAAATGAATATTTAGAACCCTAAATGATTTCAGATAAAAAAGTCATCAACTATAAAGTTGTTGCTCTGATTGAGATCTACATCTTTGATGTTGGTGGTTTCGCCATTCGTGGTCGTTTGGCAAATTTGAATTTGAAATCGTCAAAACTTCAGCCATACTGTCAGGACATCAAATGATTTCAAATGAAAAAGTCATCAACTACAGTTGTAGTTTTTATCGAGATCTACAACTTTGGTTTTGGTTGATTTTCTATCCGAGATCATTTGCAAAATTTGAATTTCAAAATTTTAGAACTTTATATACAAAGTTAAGACCTTAAATGATTTCTAATGAAAATGTTGCCAACTACAAAGTTATAGATCATTGTGAGATCTGCAACTTTGCTTTTGATCATTTTTTCATCTGTGGTTGTTTGTATAATTCAAAAAAAATTGAATTTTAAAATATAAGAGCTTCAAATAGAATTCTAGGACTGAAAACAATTTTAAATAAAAAAAGTCATCAGCTACAAAGTTGTAGATCTATAAAGATTGTTTTCATCTGACTTTGTTTGAAAAAGTTAGGAATTTTATTGTGCTACAACATAAATCATCACCGCCGGTTCATATTAGTGAAATGATTTTCACCACCGGTTGTTACCACAAACTGGCGGTAAAAATGGGTCAACCATCACTACTGGTTGGTAACACAAACTGGCTGTAATGATATGTTATCACCGCCGGTTCATGTTACCTGCCGGCGGTGATAATTGCCCAAATTTTCACCACCGGTTCGTAACACGAACTGGCAGTGAAAATCATATGACCAACGGTTCATAATACGAACTAGTAGTGATGAGTATCACCGCCTATTTTTAGCAAACTGGCAGTGAAAGTGGCGGCAGTGATTATCAGTTATGTAGTAGTGATTGTCTTGTGGAATAGGGCAAGGCATGTTGTCCACCCGAGCTGGGAGGCTTGGGGATTTCAGATCTGAAAAATCTAGGCTGGGTTTGACTTAAGAAAACTAATCCTCACATCCCCTAGGTGAACTTACCAATCCAGGTACCCGAGCAGATCCTAGCTTTCTTCAAATTAGCCATCATCTTTGAAGTTGGCAGTGAGGCATGCACCCTCTTCTGGATAGACAAGTGGCTGAGTGGCCAATCTATTGTGGACCTCATCCCTCATCAACATGTTGTAATTCCAAAGAGAACAACAAAATGATGCACAGTTGAAGAAGCCCTTACTTACCGGGCTTGGATCTCAGATATTCATGGTGACTTGTCAACAAAACAATTATGGAATTTCTCTATTTATGGGACGTCATATTTGACTTACAGTTGCAGCTGGATATTGAGGATTGTCACATTTAGCGCCTTTCTTCTAGTGGACAATACTTAGCCAAGTTAGTCTATGAAGGTTTTTTCATGGGAGCTACCCAATTTGGCCCATATGAGAGAATTTGGAAAATTTGGGCTCCACCCAAGTGTTGTTTCTTCATGTGGCTGGTTGCACATGCCAGATGTTGGATGATGGATTGGTTGGCGGGGCGAAGACTACCACACCTGGCGCGATGCCTTCTTTGTTATCAAGATCAGGAAACCATCAACCATCTCCAAGTATCTTGTGTCTTCGCTCGACAATTCTGGTTCTCTCTGTTCTAGCACGTCGGTATCCATCAATTATCCCCATAGCATATAGACTCATCCTTTGATTTGTGGTGGGAAAGATCAAGCAGTACTTCTGCTGGGAAAGATCAACTCACTTGTGATCATAGGAGCTTGGATCTTGTGGAATCCTCGCAATAGTTGTGTTTTTGATGGAGTGACTACTAGCTTGGCTGGTGCTTTGAGCTCTGCTTTGGAGGACTATCGGTCGTGGGCTTTGGCAGGGGCTCGGGGGGCTACCCTTCTTGATGACCCCTGCCCCCACTCTAGTAGTTTTAGCCTGCTTACATAAAGAGGAGGGTGGACTTGGCATCATCAACATGAGAAACCATAACTCAACTTTTCTAATTATATTTTTGGACAAATTTTATAATCATGCAAACATCCCATCGGTAGAACTTAACTGGTCTAAACTTTATAAGAATAGCCACACCCCACCACATGCTAGAAGCCCTATGGGCTCCTTTTGGTGGAAGGATGTGCTAAAGCTAACAAAAAGGTTTAGGACTTTAGGAGTTTCACTACTTGCAACCCCCACAAATGCAATTCAATTTTGTTTTAGCAGGACAACTGGATAAACCCTCCACTGCAGAGGTCATTCCCACAACTCTTTTCTTTTGCCAGAAAGCCCAAGTGCTCAGTGAAATTTTTTAGAGAAAGCCAAATGTCTAGGCTATTTAGCCTGCCATTATCAATTCAGGCCTCAGACCAATTGGTGGAGATCCAAACCCTCTTAGAAGATAGAGAATGGGAGGTGAACCTAGGTGACAATTGGGATTATATCTAGAACTCTCACTCCTACTCCATAAAAGGCTTATAAACTTGTACAAGGACAAAGAGAAGCGTCACCTCTCTTCTCTTAGCTATGGTCCTCTTGAAACTAAGGCAGACACAAATTCCTTTTTTTTTGGTTTCTATTGATAAGCTAAATACAAGAAAATTGCTTAGAAGGAAAACATGTATTTGGAAAGCTGTAATTTTAATAGAAGGACAAAACAGGAATGACACATGACACGATCAAGAAGTGCTCGATGAAGAACATGATCAACCTCATGAAGATGTTGATGCAGTGGTAAGTACCTTCATTTACTTTCGTTGAAATCTACTGAAGCCATTGCCATAAAAGAAGGAAAAGTAGGGGTCTAAAGTGGCACCATCATTTTGAAGTTGTAATATTACAACAATTAATATGTTACCTATGCATTGTGCTTATGAATCTCTGTTGGCAGTAGGCTGAGGAAGACCTATGCATTACTTATTATGAAATAATCTCTTGGTTCTGTAGTTTAAGTCCTCTTGCATAATCTATAACCTAGTGTCTACTCCTTGGTTTTTGCAGGAAGCTATGGAAACTATACGAGAAGAACCTGTTGCTGATGTTGTTTCCAAGGTCCTCTCCTAAGCTAGCTACAACACCTTTTCTTTGATGAATGCCGGTATCAGGACAAGCTGCTCCAGACTTCGAGAATGGCTTGCTGCTCAACAGGAAAGTTTAGCTAGCCAAACAAATGGATCAACTAAAGAGGAAGGCAGAAAACACAAAAAGGGAGTTTGAGGAGTACAAGAAACAACAACATGAGGAGTACAATAAACTCCGTGAGCATATCATGCTCTTAAGCACTGGTAACTCTCAGTCTTGTTGATGGAGTGAACATGTGGTTTGTTTGCTGTTTTGATATGAACTTGTGTGGTGGCTTGATATGAGAATTGAACTCAGTGGTTTACTGCTGAGTTGAACTGCTGTTATTTGATCCAGGTTTAATATAATTATGCATGTAGTCATTTTGTGCAGCAGTATAGATCTAAAAATATTTTTTTAATGTAATGATTGGTGTGCACGTGGTAGATCCAGCACAACCCATGTCGTTAAATAAGAGTTTGACATGTGGACAAACCAGTGAATGACACATGTAAGTGCCAGGATAGGACACATGGGCCAATACAAACCAAATATGTGGTACAAATCCGTCTTGCCACGTGGTCGGATAAAAAAAGGCGCATGGGTAGCTCAGGGCATGACATGTGGCCCAATAAAATGCTGACATGTGGACGTACATCATCGTGACTCGTGGTCGAGTAAAAGAAAGACACGCGGGGTATTGTGGTCGTGCCATGTGGACCAATAAAAATGTGATACATGGTCCAATGAAGAAGTGACACCTGCTCTTACCATAACACGACATGTGTGCCAATCGAAAACTGACTTAAGGAACAATAGGGACTCAACACGTGGTCCAGTAAAAACCTAAAACATGCAAGAACCACAGATGACCATGTTGTCCAATAACAAGGTGACACGTGACCCGAACCATCTCTAATGCAACCGGCTATAGCATATACACATGGAAAGCATCTACAATGAAAGCACCTGACAGCGTGGTTGCCCCCTGGTACGCATGCAAAACAGTTCTATGACGGTTAATTTTTTGTCATAGATCGAGCCACTTCTATGACAAGTTTCTAGATTCATCTTGGAAGTTCAAGTATGATGCGCTTTTTATAACGAGTCATTTTTTTGAAATAAAACTGAAATTTTGATAAATCTAGCTTCTTCAGTGACGAAAACTATTCGTCATGAAAGTGTAGATGTTGGTGCTTCTTAGCGAAAGTAGAAAAATCCACAAGCGCACGAAAATACTGTTGTTGCACTTCACCTAGTGGTAAGCAAGGTATCATATTTTCACAAGGAACGGTTTTGTAGGAAGTCTCTAAAGATAGTTCTTCCCAAAAACAAGAGAAGGATAACTTGGGTAGTGAGGTTCTTCTAAGGGTCGATTCCTTAAGGAAAGATAGTGCTATCGTTATATCCTTGTTTCGGGCACCGGAGATCACCTGGTCTGTCAAGCGATGCCAGCCTGTAGCTCTATGCCGAACCCGAACATGGGGGATTACAAGGGATGGATAGGGCTATCACCACCTACCGCCTACCCCTCAACCATGGGAAACGAGGCAAACGAAGGTAACTTCTAACTTAGACACCACGTCTACGCTATCGGTTACGGTTCTAGCGTTGGCCAGGAACTTTCATCTTTATTAGGAGCCCTCTACTAGAACCTCCATCACGGGGACGAACGATGAACCCACAAGAGTATAGTGATAACAATAACTTGCTCAAAGTAATCGGACCAATAGAATAACATGAACTTCTTACCCCAATTGGTAAAACGGACATCGAGGTACAAGTATGGAGGGAGCCAACAACCCCGGCACTCCGTCCTCCCGGCGTATGCGGTGAACTGGGTACAAGAGGTAGAGCGACCGAATCTGCTCCTTCTCTAACTCTTCCTCACTCACTCCCTATTCTACACTAGCTAGAAGCTAGTGCTTGAGGCTCTTCTTCACTTGCTTGAGTGTGTGGAGTGAGGGGTGAGCTCCTCCTTATATAGGAGGTGGCTAGTCAGTTCCAAGGAATATTCCCTGAATACACCCCTCACTGTCCTCCACTACATTAAATGAACCGACAGGAGCGAGGAGGGCCCAGCTAGCAGAAGTGGGGGCGCAGCCGTGCCCCAGGTGCGGGCACGCCTAGGCTGGCTCAGTTGTCCCTCTCACACTGGTGGGCTTCCTCCTGGGCTTGGATCTTGTCTGTGGAGTGGGCTGGTCCTGTTGTGCTCACTTGGATGGGCTTCATTCTTGCTTTGCCTTGGGCTCAAATAGAGTTTTGCATTTCTTTCATTCTTTTCTCCTCTTTTGGCCCATTTGTGATGTGTTTCCATATTGCTCTGCAAAACAAGTGAACTCACCAAAGCTATGGAAATGGTTAGCTTTAAGCTCCTATCCGTGTTGTTTTTGGTGAATTTCATTTGAATGTTGGTGGGGTAAGATATGAATTAAGAACTGCCAATAGTAGATTCCTAGTAGTGAATGTGAGGAGACAAGCTTCCATCTCTTTTTCGATGCCCTTTTAGCTTTGACTGTTCGAATCTACTTTCAATTCACTAGGACACAATCACAGCTAGAAACACCTTTGGCAATCTAATTTTTAGAGAATTGGTTATAACTGCATGCTGGTTCTTATGGAAGACAAGGAATGAGACCACTCTTATGGTGAAAGCTGCAACCTCAGCAAATGGAAACATGACTTCAAGGAGGAGCTTGCTTTGGTTTGCATCAAATAATGCCAAGTGTGTTAGGAAAGTAGAACTTGATTTATGGCCCGAGAATTTTGCTTAGCTTTACCTTTCTCTTTTTCTTTTTGAGGTTTGCAAGCTTTGTAACTTGTACATATCATTATATATATATAGAAAAATAGGTAGGGGACTCTTGTAACATCTTGGGATTTTGTAATACAAAAAATACAAGTTTTTTAAAATTTTTCCTGCAATGTGTGAAGCATGTAGTCCCTAGGTCAAACCTAAGTAAAACCTAGCAGTGTATATAATTAAATTAGTGCACACATGTAGAATTGATTGTAGGAAAGTGCCCATGTTCTTGGGTTGGTTTCGAGCTTGAGTTTTGTTTGGAGTTTGGAGTGCACAAATCCATAGCAAGTATCTCTCGAATTCCTTTTGAATCCCTCTCAATTCTCCATGAAATTCATCTCAATCTCTTTTGAATCAATCTCAAAATTCCTTAAATCATAAATGGGAAACCATTCTTCCTTCTCTGGGCCACAAACCCCTCAACAGCCAACCCACCATCTCCCCCTCCACTTTTCCCCCTTGGCCCAATCTGCAAATGGCCACTTGGCTCGGCTTGGCCCTGCCCCTTTCCCCTGGCCCGCTTGGCCCGCCAATGTTGATACTTCTTAATGACTAGTGGAGGGATTTCGCAAGTGCACAAAACTATCGCGTAGCACTTCGCTCGGTAATTATCGAGTGTTGAATTTATATTTTTCCAATAGGAAGGCGAAAGGCTAAATTTATATTTATGCGTTAGGATTGCTAAAGGTAAGCCTAAGTGTATCCAAAGTGGTTGAACGATAATGGTGGTTTGGGTGAACCACTAAGTGAACTACTAGACAAGCCAAACTAGAGGTAGGATAGCTAGGTGGGAGAGTGAGCAATTTATCTTTTAGTAACAAAGGGTAAACTAATGACTAGGAGAAATACGCCTAGTACTTTGGGGCACAACCCGCCTAGCAACTAGGAGAGTCAAATAGATAAGGTCTACTATGAGTCCTACGATATAATAGCTAGACATAACATGGTGGAATATAGAGGATGGACAAGGCTATCACCACTTGCTAACTACCACAATCTATCCAGAGGCCTAGTCGTATCCATAGGTAATCTATAGCTTAAGCTCCTCACTTAATCTATAAACTTACTACTTCGATCTGAGCTTCGATGAAATGAGATCAAAGCACCCTAACCAGATAGTGGAACCAGTACTAACGAAAGACTACTAATTAAAAGATAACCTATGATACTAATGCTGAGAGCAAGCACCTAAGCTCACTAATGATGAACAATAATGAACAAGGACTTAAACTAAGCAAATCAATAATAACTAAATAAAGTACTAAAAATAAACTACTGAATAAAGTAAATGCTAAATGAAGGAATTACAAATGAGTTATACCAGACCCAGAAGACTCTTTCGGACTCCGAGAGAAGCTCCTACTCTTACTCTACTCCACTACTAGACTACTTCTACTTCTAAGCTACTAAGCTAGAGAGCTTGGCGAAGCTAGGAGAGCATGGAAATGAATGGGGCACTTCTCCCGTGAGCACCATTGTCCCTTTTATAGTGTGGAGAGGTAGTGGGGGTACTTGTAGGTAGCCAGGGAGGTTGGTGGAGCACCTAGGGTGCCGAGCGGCGGCAAGAGGCACTGACCGGCCCCAGGATGCATCGCCTTTGCATCCTACGGTACTAGTTGGCTCCCAAAGGCGCTTGTAGAGGCAGCACATGTCAAAATTTGGACAGAAGGTCAGTTTGGAAGTCGGTTGGAGGCCTCCATGTGTATGACAGTGGGCCCATGGATCCAAGGACACTCCTTCCTGTCCTTTGGTACTAACTAACATCAAATGGTTACTCGAGAAGGCTTGTGGAGCATCTCCCATGGATTAGTGACATGGCAGGGTCACTTGGCACACCGAGCGACGCCATGGTGGGGCCGGCTGGCGTGGCATGTGGGCCCTTGGCCCTCTTGCCATGTCCACTTGCTCCCTTTGTCCATTTTTGTCACCATTTTGTGCTATTTTTGCTATATTTTCCTGCATACAAATAATTCTACAAGTACAAGTGGAACTAGGTGAATTATAAACAAAATGCAACACATGTGATGATATATTACCTCACTTTATCATGCTTTTGGGTGCAATATTGATAGTCAAAACAGGTGTTAGTGACCATCAATAAGCTCCCCCAAGCTACCCCTTTGCTCATCCCAAGCAAAGATACGGGTTTAGCATGGTATAGGTGTTGGATCAGGAGTTGCTACTATGTAATGCCCTACAAGAACTTATATACAAACAAATACTATCTCTTGAATTGATCATGTTAGAATTTAGAAATCCATCATTAGTCTTAGCAATGTGGGACTTATAGCTTTCACCTTGACACAAGTAATTGCAAGATTTTGCAGCTAGACAGATACTTTTTTCCCTTACTTTGGTTTAGCTAAACTTCCTAGAGGTTTTCAATAGATTTTTACAGGAAAACTTGCATAAGTTCCTTAGATGGTACACTCAAGTCTCTCAATGGTGTTTGAAACCTTTCCAAGGCCATGAATCTTAGCCTTGACATCTATCCTAAAGCTTATGTCGAGCTCAAGGTAGGGGATAAAAGCATAGCCTACTTAAGTTGAATATATTGCTAAGTCAAACTCTTGGATCACAAGGAGCAACAAATCATACTAATTGATCAAGATGTGCATGTGTGTGGTATATTTGGTGGAAATGGTATTCCTTTAAGAAGTTTCCCTCCTCTAGCTTCTTTTTGAGAGGACATGGCTACTTTTCTTTTTCACTCTCTTTCTCTCTTTTTTTTGAACACTAGAGCTTTTTGCTCTTTTATTCTCTCTCTTTTTTCATAGCCCATGCCTCTCTTTTTGATGGAAGATAGCTAGAGAGGTAACTTTGATTCTCATAGAGCAATAATGTATGGAAGGCATATGTGGTTGCATATTCCCAGTGTAGGAATAGCATAAATATGTGGGTGTATGTGATCTTGATCAAAAGCATTACAAGTTTCTCTACTTAGATCAACGAGGCTTGAAAAAGCTCAAAACAAACAGGCAGCTTTTATAGTGGCTTTATCATGTGTGAATGAACATGTAGTTGGCTCTGGTAGGAATTTATCACCATTGATGAACTTCTAGCAAGAGAGTTCTAGCATTTTGCAAAACAAAACTCCAGGTTGTTTTTACCATTCCTCAGATTGGTTCAATGATTTACTCTAGTCTTAACTACAACATATCTCACAAAAACTTAGACCTGGTTCTAGCATTTGTAACCCACAAAAACATTCAACCTAAGATAAATTCTAAGTTATCATGCTCAAAACTTAAGAAGTATCAGGTTGTATAACAAGCTTTTGCAAAGTATCACAGAGCAACTATTCATCATTTCTTTCATCATTTATTAGAGCAGAGTTTTATTTTAGAACAAATTCCAAGGTACTCCTCTCTTCATTGTATGATCATGGAAATTGGCATTGTAAACAAATATGAATGCAAGAGAGGGTTTAGGATTTTCATACCTGAGCGGGGGGAGACATCTCCCCCAAGTTTGCCTTTTACATAGGTTGGAACCATCTTCTGGCGACTCTTTGATTCGTTCGTTATTGACTAACTACTACTAGAATGATGCATAGAAGACTAACTTGATAACTTATTACTACTAGATAACTTATTCATTATTATTAAATGTTTTTTTAAATGCAAACCCTATCCTATCATGCATAGCTACTACAAAACTTTATTTATTAACATAGAGTAGTTGAATGCACTAACTAATCATGCAATGCAAACTTTTATTGGAAATTTAAATATGGGATGCAACTACTAAAATATGAGAAATATGCAAGGGATAGAAAACTTACCTTTGTGATGTTCCCAAGGTTATTCTTCCTTGACTGGGGATCTTTCCTCTTGTTCCACCTTAGAGGCCTTGTCAGGTTTAGGGGATGACGATGTTGAGGACGGATCTTTCTTTTTACGCCATCTCTTTCTATTCTTCTTCTTGACAGGCTTCTCTGGTCCTTCAATCGAGTTTGGTTTCTTCATCTTGATTCTTTTTGTCGAGTGCTTCTTCTTTTCCTGTTTCTCATCAAAGAGGGGTTGTCCAGAGGCAAAAGCAAATATTTCCTTTCTTCTAGCAAAGTGGAATTGGATTTGCCCAGACGCCACATATATGTAAGTATTTGCAGTATTAAGAAAAGGACGACCAAGGATTAAAGGTGTATCCTTGTCGTTTTCCATGTCTAAGATCACAAAATATGTTGGAACGTAAGCACTCCTAACCTTGACTAATAAGTTAGTGGCTACCCCTTCAAGATAATGGGTAGATTGGTCAGCTAGCTATAGGAAACTAAGGTTGGAGCTAAGGTAGTATAGAACAATCTATCATAAGTTTCCTTAGACATGATGTTAACACTAGATCCTAGATCACAAATGGCATTATGAAAAGTGTGGGGGTCCTATGGAGCAAGTAATGATAGGGTTTTCAGGATCACCTTTCTTAATAGGAAATCCCCAACCATTTACAGAAAAGTCATACCTTGCCGTGACAAGGTTGGCTATCTCCATGGTTCCTTCAGGCTTGCCAGGAATTCTATCTTTTTCATAAGATGGTATGGCGGTAGCTATTTGTGCTAATTGGGTTTCTATCATCTTATTGAAGCTAAGTTGATTCTTTAAGGCAGAAGAAAACTCATCTAATTTAGCATTTATATTTTCCAACATCTTGTCATGACCATGCAACTTTTTATTTATGCTATCAATCATTCTACCATTGCTATAAACAAGATCTTTAAGGAAAGCATAACTATTATTACCTTGGTTACTCAGATGTTGAGAAGGGTATTAATTGTTACCTCCTTGATTGTTGGAGCGTTGATTCCATCCTTGATGTTGTTGTGGACAAAACTCATTGTCAGTGTTGATGAAGTTGAGATCCTCTTGGGTCTTGGGATAGGCATTTCCCGAATGTCCAACATCTCCACAGACTTTGCATGTCATGTGGGAATCCATGGCTTTTAGTGTCTCTTAGGAACTCATCTTCTCATAATGTTCCACTTGAGCAGATCCATCTTAGCTGCAAGCATGTCAACTTCTTTAATTGAATGCATAAATCATTTATGGGGTTGGAGTCGATCGTCGCTCCATCCTTGGTTGGAGACCATCTTCTCGATTAGCGTCTTAGCATCTGCAACACTTAGCGAAAAGAATGCCCCACCAGCAGCAACATCTAAATGGCTCCTATGTAATGACACTAACCCATGGAGAAGTTCTAGATCAAAAGCCAGTCTTCTATGCAATGGTGTGGGCATGCAGAGACATACTCTTGCATTCGTTCCCAAGCCTCGGGAATTGACTCATCTGCTAGTTGTTGAAAACTAGAGATCTTATTATGAAAAGCATTAGTCTTTCCCATAGGAAAGAACTTGACTAGGCAAGCATTGGAACACTTGTCCCAGGTGTCTACAATGTTGCGGTTAGAGTAAAACCATTGGTTAGCCTTTCCTAACAAAGAGAAGGGGAAAAGGCGAAGACATGTAGCCTCTTGGGTCAATCCCTTAATGGTGAAAGTGCTACAAATCTCAAAAAAGTGTTGGAGGTGAGCATTTACATCCTCGTGGGCTTTCCCACAAAACGGACTAGCTTGATCCATCGTAATTAATGCTGGCTTAAGCTCAAAGTTTGCATCCGTATTGATAACATTGGGTCCGGTGGCTACATTGGCAGTCAAGGGTGCAGAAATATCATGAATGGACCTATCACCCATGGTCATGTTGGGTAGTGATAGGATATGAGGGAAAAAGGATAAACTACTCAGGAAAACTAAAAGCCTAGATAGCAAAGCTAGCACAAAAAAAATTTGATGCAAGTTGCCTTCCCCGTCAATAGTGCTAGAAATGCTTATTAATATTTCTTAATGATTAGTGGAGGATTCCACAAGCGCACAGAACTATCATGTAGCACTTTGCTCGGTGAGTACCGAGTATCAAATTTATATTTTTCCCATAGTAAGGCAAAAGGGTAAATTTATATTTATGCGTTAGGATTGCTAAAGGTAAGCCTAAGTGTGTCCTCAATGGTTGAACAATAATGGTGGTTTGGGTGAACTACTAAGTAAACTACTAAACAAGCTAAACTAGAGGTAGGATAGCTAGTGGGAGAGCGAGCAATTTATCTTTCAGTAACAAAGGGTAAACTAATGACTAGGAGAAATGCACTAGTACTTCGGAGCATAGCCCGCCAACCAACTAGGAGAGTTAAATAGATAAGGTCTGCCATGAGCCCTACGATTTAATTACTAGACCTAATGTGGTGGAATATAGAGGATGGACAAGGTTGTCACCACTTACTAACTACCACAATCTATCCGAAGGCCTAGCCATATCCATAGGTAATCTATAGCCTAAGCACCTCGCTTAATCTATAGACTTACTACTTTGATCTGAGCTCCAATGAAATGAGATCAAAGCACCCTAACCAGATGGTGGAACCGGTACTAACGAAAGACTACTAATTAAAAGATAACCTATGATACTAATGCCAAGAGCAAGCAAAAAAGCTCACTAATGATGAACAATAATGAACAAGGACTTGAACTAAGCAAAGCAATAATTACTAAATAAAGTACTGAAAAGAAAGTACTAAATATAGTAAATGCTAAATGAAAGAATTACAAATGAGCTATACTAGACCCAGAAGACTCTTTCAGACTCCGAGAGAATCTCTTACTCTTATTCTACTCCACTACTGAACTAGTTCTACTTCTAAGCTACTAAGCTAGAGAGCTTGGAAATGAATGGGGCACTTATCCACTGAGCACCACTACCTCTTTTATAGAGTGGAGAGGCAGTGGGGGTACTTTTAGGTAGCCAAGGAGTTTGGTGGAGCACCTAGGGCGTCGGGTAGTGGCAAGGAGTGTCGGTTGGCCCTAGGATGCACCGCCTTTGCATGCTACGGTGCTAGTTGGCTCCCAAAGGTGGTTGTAGAGGCAACACATGTTGAAATTTGGATAGAAGGTCAGTTTGGAAGTCGGTTGGAGGCCTCCATATGTATGACAATGGGCCCGTGGATCCAAGGCCAATCCATCCTGTCCTTTGGCACAAACTAAAACCAAATGGATGCTTGAGAAGGCTTGTGGAGTAGCTCCCATAGATCGGTGATGTGGCAGGGCCACTTGGCACACCGGGCGATGCCATGGTGGGGCCGGCCAGCGTGGCATGTGGTCCCCTAGCCCCCCTAGCACGTCCACTTGCTCCTTTTGTCCATTTTTGTCACTATTTTGCGATATTTTTGCTATATTTTCCAACATACAAATAATTCTACAAGTACAAGTGTAACTAGGTGAATTATAAACAAAATGCAACACATGTGATGACATTTTACCTCACTTTATCATGCTTTTGGGCAAAATGTTGATGGTCAAAACAAGTGTTAGTGACTATCAACAACCACCCTAGTCGGCCTGGCTGAACGCCCTCTCTCCCCTTCCTTCCCACGATCAGCTAGCCCAGCTACCCTCCTCCTTTCGCTGGCCCATGTGCTCCCTCTCCACGCGAAGGCCCAACGCCATCACTAACCTTGCCTTCGGCCCATTTTGCATCGCAGGCCTAGCTCAGAGCCACAGCTGGTCGGCCTGCCTAGTGCACGTATACCCATAGCCTAGTAACTGCCTCTAGCCCCCGTATGCCCATCCCACTTGACCCCCGCAGGCCTAGACAGAAGCCCCGTGGGCCTGAGGCTTGCTATGCCTCTCCAAACCCTAGACGCGGGCCACCCCTCACCCAATTGTTCCTGGGTGATTCGCATCGCCACCGCCGTCGCCGCCTAGCCACGTGCTCTTGCACAACACCCCCTGCCTCGATGTCTATACCCCAAGCCCCGCATCTGTCACCGTGTGTCCCATCTATGGCATGGACACCAGAGATCACCGGTGCTCCCCTAAACCCTAGATCGGTTCCTAATAAAACCCACCGCACTGCTCCTCTTCCCCATTTCCCTTGTAGCCATCGCCGCATCCTTGCTCCTCTCCTCCTTCCTCTAGCTAGCCATGGTCATTGCTTCGGCTGTCGTTGCCAACCACCGCAGAGTCACAGCTGGCCAACTGCGCCATCCTAGTCCTCCTCTACTTCTCTCTTCCTCCAAGCAGCACCACCCTCGCTGAGTGCATGACCGTCAGGCCTCCATGCCACGCCACCAAGCTCACCACAACCACCTCACTGCGCTCCGCCCTGGCTCGCCTACAGCGCTTGCCATCATCTGACCATGCCACCGCACCCACCTACTCCCCTCCTCTTCATGCAGAGCCAAGCTCGCATCTCGCCGTGGAAGCCAGCACCGCCCAGCAGCGCCAAGCCACCCTCACCTCAGTCCTCGTCATGCCACCATGAGCTCCATCTCCACCCTGCCGAGTTCCACCTCCTCACTGGCGTCACGCCTCGTTCGGAGCCCCTTTGCCGAGCCCCATGACGTCGTGCTCCTCTATGACTACACCATGACCTACCTCGCTGACCCTGATGCCACGCCCTCCTCGGAGTCCGTCGTCACCATGTGACTCCACCTCACCTAGCACCACCTCACCGGAGTTCCTCTGCTGCTGGTGAGCACCTAAGCCCAAAGCTTCTGCCTTTCTTCCTTCCTATCACCATTCTTGACTAACGATCGTCCCTTGTGCCATGAACCATCACCATCGCAAGGAGGCCACCCCTTCTCGTCATCACTAGGAGCTAAGCATCAGAGCTGCAAACTATGCCAGCCTCCTATTGCTTGCCGTGACCTCCAACCACCGTGACCAGCACCACCTCTCTAGCAACCCGTCATCCTCCTCCGTGCCGGTGAGCCACCAGTAGCCAAGCCTCTACCTTTTCCCCTTCTGTTATCGACCTCATATGAGACCGACCTTCGTGCTGCTGTCTTCACCATCACAGGGAAGTCGATGACCCTATTATGCCTACGTTGGAGCTAGACATTGCTGCCTGCCTCGCTGTTCTTCTTCCTCACCACTAGAGCCATGTTCGGCCACCTCTAGCTAGCCGTGGCCAGCCAACAGCAAGTTGTAGCTAGCTGCAGCTAGCCAACAGCTAGCCGCAGCTAGCCAACAGCTAGCCACAGCTAACCGTAGCCTGCCAGAACACGCCACTGCAGCCCTCCACCCTAAGGTCGAACCTTTGAACCCTATCGACACTGTCCTCGACATCGGCAAAGCCTCTGCCTTTCATTTCTTACTTGGTCATACTTGTCGTACATGATCATCTGTCTGTATATATGAATGCATATGTTGTGCCTTCGCTGCCGGTCTATCTCTTGTGCTATGGATATATGTGCTACTCCATTTAGTGTTGTTGTGTTGGTTTAGTTCATGGTTCTTGTGTTGTTGATTTGTTGTCGTCTGTGGACAAAGCCTTCAAGCCGATTGGGAAGCGATTTTGAACGTTGCGGTCATGAGCTCATCTCGCAATGGTCGTAGCACCGAGCATATCCCTTCTCACGTGTCTAGTTGTCTCCATCAAACAATGATTGTTAGTGACCCTAATCGGCCCTAGAACATGGCCATGGCGGACTCAACATCGATGCGGCTCTTATCCGCACATGAGCCCTCTGTGACGTAGTCTAGTGGGATATAAAATTGGGGGACAACAATTGGGGAATGATGGAAGCCAACTTGTTTAGGTGTAGCTTGTGGCCGCGAGTTCGCCTTGCCATGACCATGGAGATATACCTCTTGTTTGCTCTCTTTTGTCTCTCTTTTCTTTCAGCCTCCGTATGTTTCTATGACGTGTTGGTCAAAAGAATGCGGAGACCGTTCTCCTCTCTTCTCTTCCCTTTATCAATCTTCATCGATCTTGTAAGATGTGGATTGCTCTTCTTGTTCTAGCTTCTTCAATTAATGTCTATTACCATGACATGTCGATCGAAATGCTGTGGAACCAAAAACCACAGTTTGTTTGTTTGTGTCCCTTAGTGTTGTGGTTGCTCTCTTGATTCCATTCCTTTAATTCCTGTCGACTGCAATGGCAAGTGGATCAAAGGAAGGTGAATCCCTTATCTCTTTCCCTTCCCCTTTGAGCTCCTTCGTGCTCAAGCCCCTTGTATGCTTGTACCGATTTTAGACCATAGCACTCCTTAGGTTTCTGCAGTGACAACAACACCGCTAAGATCCTAGGGATGCCTTGGTGCCGTTTAGTGCATGTAGGTCGAGGTACCCTATGAGTGGATTGAGCATTTGTGTTCTCTTGTGTGTCGCTCCTTTCCGATGCCCTGTCCTTTGCCATGGCGTGTGTATTGGAAGAAGCCAACCACCGTCCCTCTCTTTTCTCCTCTTGTTCCACCCTCTCTTTGGTTCTCGTCAATTGCAAATGGCATATGGATTGAGAGAGATCGGAACTCTTCTCTACCTCTCTTTCTTGCAATCTTTTCGGTTCCCATCAATCTCCATGACGCCCGAATCAAAAGACCTCGAGCTGTGGTGTTTGCTTAAGTTGAGCTAGAGTCTAGGCCTTTATTCTTAAAGCCATACAAGTCAACACGATTGGCCTGGGAAGTACTGGCTAGGCTATGACTTGAGTTTGTGCTTAGCAAACAACTACTTCTACCTCTTTCAAGCCTAAGGATAGGACATCTACCGTGAGGGCTAAGTCTTTTCCCCTGGTGTTGATTTGGTGTTATTCGATCTTTTTGTGTCTTGTGCCTTTCTGGAGTATTGGTTGCTCTTTTGCTTGTCGCTCTAGTGAGGTAGTTGCATCGCGGATAACGTTGATCCGACCAGAACTCGTAGGAGGAAGGACACTCGAACAGCCACAGGACTTTGAGGAGGATGACTACAAGTACACGGTGGATCTCGAAAATGACCGGTTAACAGGTGCCACTTCCCACCCAACCTCATAGAATCCTATTAGGCATGCAATAATGTTGTTACTAGTGCTTTACTTTCTGCAATGATATGAGATAGGTTGCGTGGTAGAATTGCTTGAAAGCCATTGCCATGATGCAACCTTTAGCCCTGCACACCCGCTGTTAGGATAGCGCTCGCCTACTACTTACTACATGCTTGTCACACCCTAGAATTATATTTTGGGATGTGACTTAGAAAACACTAAAAACAAAACAAAAGATTCTAGTATTTTATAAAATGTTCCAACTTTAGTTAAGTTGTTGACATTTTAGTTGTTAGAAAAGGTCAGTTTCTAAAACTTTTCAAATTTAATTTGGGTGATTGATGCATTCATGCCTTTGCATAGTGTTTATGTATGAAAAATGAATTTAACTATTTTCAAATGCGCCTAGTGTTTGACCCAAATCATATCTTCTAAAATCTAATGTAAAGTCTCTAAAACCAACCAAGGTCTCAAAACCTTAGCCTGGCCCGTTCTCTCTTCCTCTCTTTTCTTTTCTTTCTCGAGCTCTCAGTCCGTTTGGTGTTGTCCATGAATTCTTTGGGCCAATCTTTTATTGTTTCTCATCCGTTCATACAAATGAAACCCAAATTGGATTGAAGCTCACGCTTTCACCTAGTCTATGATGGCAACCCATATTTCTTCTCTCAATAACTATATATTGGATCAAGAGCTATTTTTTGGGCCAATCTAACCTAGTCCACATTCTCTCCTTTTCCCAATGGATCATTAACATCTTTCTCTTGCATTGGGCCAAGCCCAGCCCAAGCCACCCCTCAACTAAACTCTCTTCCCTTTTCATGTGAACATGCAACCCTCTCTTCCTAGTGGGGCCTCATCCTCAGCCCACATGCCAAACTACAAACTGCAGCATCCCATCTAATTCCTCCTTAATGCCTCGTTTTTCAATTCCACATTATTTTGTCTTCACTGCATGTGGAAGAGACTAAGGCTAGCAATTGTTGAGCTGCTTCCATGCCTCTTCTCTCCCTTCGTCATGCAAACATAATTCTTCTACTAATTTCCTTGACTCCATCAATTTTCACCTCTAAACAATTGATGTAATGGCAGCCTGTCTCACCCTCTCTCTCTTCCCTATGGCGCATTCTCCCCTTCTCTCATGCAAAAACTGATATTCCTCTTTTAATTACTAGACACACCTCTCTTATGCGTGCTCCATTACTCCATCAATTTATCTCTTTCTCTTCAATTACAATGCATGCAGCAGCAATTTCTCCTCACCCTCTCTTTCACGTGGAGAAACTTCCCTCACCTCTCTATGGCGCCTCCTCCATTTACTCTTATGCAAAAGTATTAGCAGCATATAATTCTTCCTCCTTTATTTTCTTTGGTAACACCTCTCTATAATCCTCTCTTAACAATATTCTTTACTCCATCAGTTTTGCATTCTCTCCAATTGCATGCATGAAGCAGCAATATTATTGAAGATGCTACCCCTCTCCTCCTAGTGCCGACCTCCCCCTTCCCTCATGCAAAACAGCAGCACTTAATCCCTTCAATCACCCCTTTTATGTGTGCACCTTTACTCTATCCTTTCAATTGCATGCATCGCACAATCAAAAGGATGCACATTCCCCTTCACCTTCCTCCTTCCTCTCCTATAAATGGAACCCCCCTTGCTCCTTACAATGCCTTTTGCATTTCTGCTGTTCTCCTCTCCCTAAAGATCTCTCTTGGGCGCCCCTCCCTCTTGCACGTGAAGGAGAGGACAGAAACCACAGCCGTGGCTGCTCCCTTTCTATTCCCTTCCTCCCTCTCGCTCATTTGCATCAAAACAGAGAAACCTTGCTGCTGCACGTCCCATCTTGATGCCGAGGATCTTTGCTGCGGTAAGATGAAACCGCGTTCTATATTTTTCATCATGAAATATTATCTTTGCTGATCCTCTATGTCTTGGCGTCCGAGGAAACTCTGCAGCGCTTCATGAACACCTCCTCGGTGTGCCTTGTTGCCTTCCCAAACCAGCAGCCCCACCCCGTCAATCATCGGCTGCTTCGCTGTCCATCATTGGTGTTGGACGCCGTCGAGCTCATACCCAACAAACATGAACCTCAATGTGAGTCCCTCTCCCCTCTCTCCATCATGTATACATGTCCTTTGCTGAAAATCATGCAACATATGTCCATGTTTGATCAGTTTTGGTGAAGTTTCCTTTGCAAATGTGTCTCTGTCCTCGCGGCCAGCAACACTGTTGTCGATGGCAACGGTGTTACCCATTGATCCAGCATGATTTATGAGAATTCTTTGAGTATAACATCATTTATATAATTGCACACGTCTATGAGAAATTTCGTGGCCATAGGATCTAAGATGAAAGAGATGTCATTCTTTTTGTACTCGCTGTCCCTGCTGCCCCGCAGCCGCGCTGCAGCTGGTTGGCATGCGCGTTCCTGAAAATCCATTACTCCATTTGTCAAATCCTTTTACCCACCTATGTATCCTGAACTAGCACATGCCTCTGCAAGTTGGTTTGTCCATGGGTGCCACAATGGCTGAGATATAGATGCCATAGTAACTGCAACCCCTGCTGTCCAGCAGTCAGCAGTGCAGCCTGTTTTGTAATCATGTTCCCTGGTTAACCGATGCTCAATATGACTTACACTTTTGCCAAAACATGCTACATACAGTCCATAACAACTCCACAAAATTGATTTCTAGTTGGTGTAGCTATGACCATACTCCTTGTGATCACAACCCTGATGTTCGCCGAACGTGCATGTTCTGGAGACACCGTGTTTCATAGCATTCCCCGCTATATCATTGGCCGAATCGCTGATCCCTCAGATTTTATTGCGTGTTAGTAGTTGCACATGATCCCACCAAGTTTCACGTCAAGCATTTTGTAAGGTCCAAATAGGCTAAAGGGGGGGGTGAATAGCCTAAATAAAACTTCTACAAGAATTACTTAACCATAAGTTAGTACGAGAGGTGGCGAAGCAAAAGCACTAGCTCTAACTAATTAAGCAAGCCACCTACACAAGTCTAGTACAAGGCTATTCACTAAACACAACAACAACAACTACAAGCTATAAACAAGAAGTAATACGAGAGAAGAGCTTCGAGTGAATATACCGCCGTGAAGAGATGAGAAATACCAATCAATCAATCATGCAAGAGAAATCCTTGGGAAGAGAATGACACAAAAAATTTATCCTGAGGTTCACTTGCTTCCCGGCAAGCTACTCCCCGTTGTGGCGATACACCCACTTGTCGGTTCGTGAGCTAATCGACTATCAAGAGTCGAGCCCTTGGCGGGCGCCGCACAACCGCACACAAGATGGGGATCCTCCAAGCCACGAGCTCCACTAGAGTATCCAATTTGCGAACTCCCGCAGGGAAGGATCAAGAACCCCTTACAACACTTGGTGAAGGCTCCAACAATCTCCAAGCCGTCTACCGTGTCGGAAAACACGGAAGAGTAACAAGAAATCCACAACAACTCGAAGATCAAGTGCCTCTAGAATGCAACTCTCAAGCAATGCACTTGAATCTCACTCAATCTCACTCAAGATGTGCAACTATGCAAAGAGATGAGTGGAGGGGTTGTTCTCTAGCTCAAAGTATGTCTCTAGGTCTCAAAAATATGCAAGAGTTACCCTCAAACCCCGGCCAACGTCTATTTATAACAAAGGGGTACGCAGCTAGCCGTTACGGACGACGCAGTTCAAAACGGGATGACCGGACGCACCGGTCAGGGTGACCGGACACGTCAGGTCACTACAGGACAAGCGTGAACAGTGCGCGTCAGAAGTTACCGTTGCTATGACCGGACGCGCTCTAGCGTATGACCAGACACGCCCTAGCATATGACCGGACGCGCCCCACCTGGCGTCCGGTCAGAGTCCAGTAAGCTCCCATCATGACCGGACGCGTCCGATCGCACGTGACCGGACGCGCTGCAGAGTTTCCGTGAAGGACCGGACGCGCCGGTCGCTCACTCTACTTTTGCACATAGATGAACTGATCGGACGCGCTGGTCAAGCCAGACCAGCGTCCGGTCATTAACCCTAGGCGCGCAGACCGGATTGAACTGACCGGACGCGCTGGTCAAGCCGTGACCACATACGGTGCAGCGTTCGGTCACCACCGTGACCGCTGTTTGCCTCCGTTTCTTTTCCAACTTCCGGCGCAGTAGAAAATAGGCATTTCACTTCTCCAAAAAGTGACGAATCCTGCCTCGCAAGCTCGGTGGGAGGGAGAGAGGAACCCAAACCCCTCTCTACCGCTCAAACTCCACCGCCTTCGCAAAAGTGCTAACACCACCAAGTGTACACCACCATGTGCATGTGTGTTAGCATTTCACAATCATTTTCTAAGGCGTTATGTTAGCTCTTTACTAGATCCTAATGCATATGCTCAAGACATTGATCTAGTGGCACTTGATTTCCGAGCTAACCATGATTGCCCCTCTTGATAGTCGGCTATGTATCCTAAACCCGGTCAATCACTTCTCTACTCATCTTAGACCGGCAAAAGGAAAACCCTATGGTTATACCTTTGCCTTGCGCTCTTAGATCCTTCTCTTTCACTTGATCATCATGTCCTTCATTTTATGTGCATCTCCACCATGATCATCATTTCATCTCCATGCACCATCTCTTTGTGATCTTGTGGCCACCACTCCTTGCCACATACACCTTCATCTCATGTGTTGCTTTGTGCCTAACTCAAAACACTTAACACATGGCATTAGCAACTTGGTGTCATTAATTACCAAAACCAAACTTGGACTTTCAATCTCCCCCTTTTTGGTAATTGATGACAACCATCACAAAGATATGAAATGAAATCAGTTTTCAATTTCGATAGTATTAGCTCCCTCTACATATGTGCTTCCATGAGTTTGGTTCAATTATGCACATATGTATGGATTTGAATTTTGGGAGAGTTAATACTATCAAATTGATGCTAAGGTATATAGAATGGACCTTTGAAGCGTGATACCAATCGGAGTTGCCTTTATATACTATCCTTAGCATCGATGTAGCTAGACACCACTTGTAATACATCACTTGTAAAAGATCACAAACACTAAAGTACACCGTGAGATCAACATTATAAGCAGAGGTGTCTGGATACCGCTTGTAAAGCTACTCTCAACAAATCATCATTCAAGTTCTATTTCTAGCAATCACTATTCAATCATGAATATCGAAATTAAATTTGCAATGTAACACATCATCATGTTAGTGCACATACAAATGCAACAAATAATTCATGAGCTTGCTCCCCCTACTTTTGTGCTCAATTTTAATTGATCCCATTCTCCCCCTTTGTAACTTAACTTTTTATCTTTGTGACTTTTCTCTCCCCCTTATTATATCTTATTCCCTCTTTGAAATATCTTTGTGACTTTTCTCTCCCCCTTTGTCAACAATCACCAAAAAGGTGCCAATTTTAGTGAGAGATAAGTCAATCAATATAAGGGAGTCCAAATTATGGTTCAATCTGGATCACTTTCCTAGAATATGTAATTCGGTTTGATCCAAGGACGAGCTTTTTCACACCTCATAAAGTATAAGGGTTATTTTGACCATGTTGAATTACACATCATGAGCTCGTTTACTAGATTTAACACTAGGTTTGCAAACCCACAAACATGTCATATGCTACCACTAGATCAATCAAACATAGAAGCAATAGTGGTACCATATATACATCAAAATCATTTGATTTTCATGAATGAGCCTATTTGTCATGCAAATATGCCTATATATTCTAATCATGTCCTTAGCAAAGTATGAATGATATGTCAAACAACTTTACCTTGCAATGTTGATGGAGAGGCATGTCATATAATAATGTGGGGGTGCACTCATTTTAAGTTGGAGAAGTCAAGTATGTTCAATTCATTCTTCAACTTATAAAATCTCTTTTCATCAAGTGGTTTTGTGAATATGTCGGCTAGTTGATCTTCGGTGCCAATGCTCTCAATGCTAATATTACCCTTTTGTTGATGGTCTCTTATGAAGTGGTACCTTATGTCAATGTGCTTGGTTCTTGAATGTTGCACCGGATTTTGTGTCATCTTGATAGCACTTTCATTGTCACAAAACAATGGCACATTCTTGAACTTGATTCCAAAATCATTCAAGGTGGCCTTCATCCAAAGCAATTGTGCACAACAACTACCGGCACTAATGTATTCGGCCTCGGCGGTAGATAGTGCAACACTATTTTGTTTCTTTGATGACCATGAAACAAGAGACCTTCCAAGCAATTGACAAGTGCCACTTGTGCTCATTCTATTAATTTTGCATCCACCATAGTCGGAGTCCGAATATCCAATCAACTCAAAATTAGACCCCTTTGGAAACCATAATCCAACATCATGAGTGCCCTTTAGATATCTCAATATCCTCTTGGTTGCTTTCAAGTGACTTTCTCTACGTGAAGCTTGATATCTTGCACACTTGCACACACTAAACATCACATCCGACCTAGAAGCGGTGACATAGAGCAAACTTCCAATCATAGACCGGTATTGTTTTTGATCTACCATGTTGCTACTAGCATCAACACCCAATTGATCATTTGTGCCCATTGGTGTACTCATTTGCTTAGCATCTTGCAATCCAAACTTCTTGATCATGTCCTTGATGTACTTGTCTTGACTTACAAAAGTGTCATTCTTCATTTGCTTGATTTGAAGTCCAAGGAAGTAACTAAGCTCTCCAATCATATACATCTCAAACTCATTAGCCATCATATTTCCAAACTCTTCACAAAAGTCTTGGTTAGTTGATCCAAAGATAATGTCATCCACATAGATTTGCAACACAAACAAGTCATTTCCAAGCTTCTTGGTGAAGAGAGTGGTGTCAACCTTTCCCATCTTGAACCCTTTAGAGAGAAGAAAGTCCCTCAACCTCTCATACCATGCTCTAGGTGCTTGGTTCAAACCATACAATGCCTTCTTTAGCTTGTAAACATGGTCGGGCTTCTTGTCATCTTCAAAACCAGGAGGTTGCTCAACATAAACTTCTTCATTGATGTAGCCATTGAGAAATGCACTCTTGACATCCATTTGATAGAGCTTGATGTTGTGTGCACAAGCATATGCTAATAAGATTCTAATTGCTTCCAATCTTGCAACCGATGCATATGTCTCTCCAAAGTCAAGACCCTCAACTTGAGTGTATCCTTGTGCTACTAATCTTGCTTTATTCCTCACAACCATGCCATCTTGATCTTGCTTGTTTCTAAAGACCCACTTAGTACCAATCACGTTGTAGATCTTCGGTCTTTCAACAAGTTCCCAAACTTGATTTCTAGTGAAGTTGTTTAGCTCTTCATGCATGGCATTTACCCAATCAGAATCTTTCAAAGCATCTTCTATTTTCTTAGGTTCTTCAAGTGACACAAATGAATAATGCTCACAAAAGGATGCTAGCCTTGATCTAGTTTGAACACCACTTTGAATTCCACTAATGATTTGGTCCAATGGATGATCTCTTGCAATGCTAGTAGGTTGGAGTATTGGGAGTTGATTGCTTCCACCTGCTTGACCTTGATCTTGCACTTCATCATGAGAACCACTAGAGCTTGCTTGATTTGTATCAATTTGTACATTTTGGTTGATCACATGAATATCATCATCATCAACTTGCCTTGGCCTAACATCACCAATGTCCATGTTCTTCATTGCATTTGACAATTGATCTCCTCTCACATCATCAAGGTTTTGAGCTTCATTTTGAGATCCTTGGGTTTCATCAAACTCAACATCATGAACTTCTTCCAAGGTGTCATTTGTGAGATTCCAAACTCTATATGCCTTACTTGTGGTAGAATAACCAAGTAAGAACCCTTCATCACATTTCTTTTCAAACTTGCTTAATCTAGTGCCTTTCTTGAGAATATAGCATTTGCAACCAAACACTCTAAAGTATGCAATGTTGGGCTTTTTTCCATTCAATAGCTCATATGGTGTCTTCCGAAGCTTCCCATGGCAATAGAGACGGTTGCTACAATAGCAAGCCGTGTTGATAGCTTTACTCCAAAATGAATGACTCACATTGTATTCACTAAGCATTGATCTAGTCATATCAATCAAAGTTCTATTCTTTCTTTCAACTACACCATTGGATTGAGGAGTGTATGTGATGAGACCATGGCTCCGCAAGTTAATATACCCGGTGATTTATCAGCTAACAATACTAAAAATCCTTGTTTCATAAAGCTGGGTGCGTTCTCATTTGATATAAGGCAAAATATGAAGAAGGAAGGAGATTTATCTTCTACTGCTATCTTGTCAACTAGGCTAATTTTCCAACGAGTTAATTTGTGCAAGCAATATGAAAAGCAATTTGTGCAGATTGGTTTGATGCTTTGTGAGATCAAGTCGGACGTCACTTGAATCATTATTGGCTGATCAGATAGATACAAGCAATCAAATCTTGTGTGATTGGCTCAAACATATTAGCGTGATGGTCTTAGTACTAGTGCTTTGCATTGTTGCCGGATTATTTTATTGTTTCTATCTATGCATGGAGTTACTAGCAGGTGCTAGTTTATATTTATTTAGCAAGTTTTTGTTTTCATAGTTGAGTCTGACACGTTATGGTGCCTGCGTGCGCCTGTGCTGGTTGAACCAGGTGAGTCGGGCTGTGTCCTCGTGTCTGCGCACACGTAGGGCTGGCCTGCGAGCTATATAGCCCAGGTGACATCCCGTGTAATTTTTAGATTGGATTTTATTTGGTGGAGTTATACCTCGTCGAGCCGCCGCTCGTAAAACCCTAGCGGGTGTTACCGGATCCTCGTGGATTTGTGCTGGTACGTGATCAAGGAATTGAATTCTCTTGGGCTCGTATTGATTCCCGTCGGAATCTCCTCTCTGGATCGTGCCCTAGCTGTGCACGGGTTGGAGAACGTCACTGTTGTTCGGTTTGCAACTACTCCAGTATTGTAAGCCGAACCATCTATTATCTATCTTGTATCGCTGCTGCTAGTGTTGGATCAATTCAGATTGATCAAAGGAACTATTGGAATTATATATATTACTCTACTTCAACACTGCTACTACTGGCCGAGTTTTCAATGATATTTGATCTGCCGTGATCTCCTTTACTATTTGCACTTGAGTAAAACTAGATTAATCCTTGGTCCGATTATACCTTTTACGTGAGAATTGTTTGCTCTGCTGTCCAGCTGTCGCCTCACGAATATTGAGTTTGCTCCAAACATTATTATCGTCAGTTTCCTGTATTCAAACTACTGCTGTAGTGCTGGCCGAGTAAATTTATCTCAATTAAAAGTAAATAAAGAAATTCATATTCTAGTTTAACTTGTACCGTGAAAGATTGGGCAACTATTTGGACATCGTAGGCGTGTCCTCATCAGTTGGTATCGGCTTCTAGGTTGCTCACGATGCATTTGGATTTTCTTTTTCAATGGCTGATTTGAAATTGCTCAAGGAAGTTAAATCTTTGCCAAAGCTATCTCTAGCATGTAGTCCCTTGGAGTATTTTGAATGGGAAGAAAGTCTAGATGATTTCTTCTATGGTCGTCGACTTCCAGAGATATATTATGCCGAAGAGACTTTAGCTAATGATGTTTTTTATTGGTGGGTTGACTATGACAACGAATTTCCTTGTCGGACATGGAACGATATGAAGGTTGTGCTACAACGCCTATTTCTTTCTCCATTTTATTCAAGAAAAATGGTCGCTGAAGCTTATGGTTCAAAACCTCAAAGCACCAAGCCAATTGGTAGTTCTTCTAAGAAACTGCAGAAGTTGCAGAATGTTGCAGTGCCCGAACCGCCAGTTATACATGGGAGTGCTGATCTTTCTTCTACATCGGGGCTGCATAGTAGTGTTTCTGCTTGTGATACTCAGTGTGCGCATAACATTGATGATACAGATGATGTGTCAGATGGATTATCTATGATGGCACGTGAAATACACAGTGATGGTACTGTTGCTACTGTGAAGGGGCAACGCTCCAGCATATTTCAGTCGGAGTGTACAATTATGGATACGGTATGCAAACTAATTATTGACGGTGGTAGTTTCGCTAATGTCATTAGTTCAGATGTTGTTCATGCTTTGTCTTTATCTACGCGGAGGCTTCCAACGCCGCGTTATATACAATGGATGAATCAAAGTGGTACACTGAAAATTACTCATAAGGCTAGAGTTCAATTTTTAGTTAGAACATATCTTGATACTGTGGATTGTGATGTTGCACCATTGAATGCATGTCATTTGTTGTTGGGTCGACCATGGCAGTTTGATCTTGATGCTACTCATGGTGGTCGTTCTAATAATTATTCGTTTGTGCACAAAGGTGTTACTCATGTGCTCAAATCATTGCTTGAGACTGCTATTAAGGCTGAGGTATTTGCCACTTCAAAACTGAAGAAAAAGGTTGTTGAAATTACCCCAAAGCCGAGGACGGCTTTGTTTCAAAAGGGCGCGAATGATGTGACTGTAGCTGCTAATATTCTTGCACCTAACAATTCCTGCATGGATTCTACAGTTAGTAATTCTGAAATACCTGTTGATGGAGATGACACTATGGTGATGGTTAATTATTTGGGTAAAGGTTGTGAAAGTTACCGCAATGAGTCCAAAATTGTGAAGAATGTTGCCGATGTGAGTGTTCCTACTCAAGTAATTACTGCTAGCCATATTCATGATCCGATAAATAAAGATTATGCTAGAGCTATGTCAAAGCCGAGGACGGTTTTGTTTCAAGAAAAGGAGAATGATGAGTCCATGGCTCCGCAAGTTAATATACCCGGTGATTTATCAGCTAACAATACTAAAAATCCTTGTTTCATAAAGCTGGGTGCGTTCTCATTGGATATAAGGCAAAATATGAAGAAGGAAGGAGATTTATCTTCTACTGCTATCTTGTCAACCAGGCTAATTTTCCAACGAGTTAATTTGTGCAAGCAATATGAAAAGCAATTTGTGCAGATTGGTTCGATGCTTTGTGAGATCAAGTCGGACGTCACTTGAATCATTATTGGCTGATCAGATAGATACAAGCAATCAAATCTTGTGTGATTGGTTCAAATATATTAGTGTGATGGTCTTAGTACTAGTGCTTTGCATTGTTGCCGGATTATTTTATTGTTTCTATCTATGCATGGAGTTACTAGCAGGTGCTAGTTTATATTTATTTAGCAAGTTTTTGTTTTCATAGTTGAGTCTGACACGTTATGGTGCCTGCGTGCGCCTGTGCTGGTTGAACCAGGTGAGTCGGGCTGTGTCCTCGTGTCTGCGCACACGTAGGGCTGGCCTGCGAGCTATATAGCCCAGGTGACATCCCGTGTAATTTTTAGATTGGATTTTATTTGGTGGAGTTATACCTCGTCGAGCCACCGCTCGTAAAACCCTAGCGGGTGTTACCGGATCCTCGTGGATTTGTGCTGGTACGTGATCAAGGAATTGAATTCTCTTGGGCTCGTATTGATTCCCGTCGGAATCTCCTCTCTGGATCGTGCCCTAGCTGTGCACGGGTTGGAGAACGTCGCTGCTGTTCGGTTTGCAACTACTCCAGTATTGTAAGCCGAACTATCTATTATCTATCTTGTATCGCTGCTGCTAGTGTTGGATCAATTCAGATTGATCAAAGGAACTATTGGAATTATATATATTACTCTACTTCAACACTGCTACTACTGGCCGAGTTTTCAATGATATTTGATCTGCCGTGATCTCCTTTACTATTTGCACTTGAGTAAAACTAGATTAATCCTTGGTCCGATTATACCTTTTACGTGAGAATTGTTTGCTCTGCTGTCCAGCTGTCGCCTCACGAATATTGAGTTTGCTCCAAACATTATTGCCGTCAGTTTCCTGTATTCAAACTACTGCTATAGTGCTGGCCGAGTAAATTTATCTCAATTAAAAGTAAATAAAGAAATTCATATTCTAGTTTAACTTGTACCGTGAAAGATTGGGCAACTATTCGGACATCGTAGGTGTGTCCTCATCAGTTGGTATCGGCTTCTAGGTTGCTCACGATGCATTTGGATTTTCTTTTTCAATGGCTGATTTGAAATTGCTCAAGGAAGTTAAATCTTTGCCAAAGCTATCTCTAGCATGTAGTCCCTTGGAGTATTTTGAATGGGAAGAAAGTCTAGATGATTTCTTCTATGGTCGTCGACTTCCAGAGATATATTATGCCGAAGAGACTTTAGCTAATGATGTTTTTTATTGGTGGGTTGACTATGACAACGAATTTCCTTGTCGGACATGGAACGATATGAAGGTTGTGCTACAACGCCTATTTCTTTCTCCATTTTATTCAAGAAAAATGGTCGCTGAAGCTTATGGTTCAAAACCTCAAAGCACCAAGCCAATTGGTAGTTCTTCTAAGAAACTGCAGAAGTTGCAGAATGTTGCAGTGCCCGAACCGCCAGTTATACATGGGAGTGCTGATCTTTCTTCTACATCGGGGCTGCATAGTAGTGTTTCTGCTTGTGATACTCAGTGTGCGCATAACATTGATGATACAGATGATGTGTCAGATGGATTATCTATGATGGCACGTGAAATACACAGTGATGGTACTGTTGCTACTATGAAGGGGCAACGCTCCAGCATATTTCAGTCGGAGTGTACAATTATGGATACGGTATGCAAACTAATTATTGACGGTGGTAGTTTCGCTAATGTCATTAGTTCAGATGTTGTTCATGCTTTGTCTTTATCTACGCGGAGGCTTCCAACGCCGCGTTATATACAATGGATGAATCAAAGTGGTACACTGAAAATTACTCATAAGGCTAGAGTTCAATTTTTAGTTAGAACATATCTTGATACTGTGGATTGTGATGTTGCACCATTGAATGCATGTCATTTGTTGTTGGGTCGACCATGGCAGTTTGATCTTGATGCTACTCATGGTGGTCGTTCTAATAATTATTTGTTTGTGCACAAAGGTGTTACTCATGTGCTCAAACCATTGCTTGAGACTGCTATTAAGGCTGAGGTATTTGCCACTTCAAAAGTGAAGAAAAAGGTTGTTGAAATTACCCCAAAGCCGAGGACGGCTTTGTTTCAAAAGGGCGCGAATGATGTGACTGTAGCTGCTAATATTCTTGCACCTAACAATTCCTGCATGGATTCTACAGTTAGTAATTCTGAAATACCTGTTGATGGAGATGACACTATGGTGATGGTTAATTATTTGGGTAAAGGTTGTGAAAGTTACCGCAATGAGTCCAAAATTGTGAAGAATGTTGCCGATGTGAGTGTTCCTACTCAAGTAATTACTGCTAGCCATATTCATGATCCGATAAATAAAGATTATGCTAGAGCTATGTCAAAGCCGAGGACGGTTTTGTTTCAAGAAAAGGAGAATGATGAGTCCATGGCTCCGCAAGTTAATATACCCGGTGATTTATCAGCTAACAATACTAAAAATCCTTGTTTCATAAAGCTGGGTGCGTTCTCATTGGATATAAGGCAAAATATGAAGAAGGAAGGAGATTTATCTTCTACTGCTATCTTGTCAACCAGGCTAATTTTCCAACGAGTTAATTTGTGCAAGCAATATGAAAAGCAATTTGTGCAGATTGGTTCGATGCTTTGTGAGATCAAGTCGGACGTCACTTGAATCATTATTGGCTGATCAGATAGATACAAGCAATCAAATCTTGTGTGATTGGTTCAAATATATTAGTGTGATGGTCTTAGTACTAGTGCTTTGCATTGTTGCCGGATTATTTTATTGTTTCTATCTATGCATGGAGTTACTAGCAGGTGCTAGTTTATATTTATTTAGCAAGTTTTTGTTTTCATAGTTGAGTCTGACACGTTATGGTGCCTGCGTGCGCCTGTGCTGGTTGAACCAGGTGAGTCGGGCTGTGTCCTCGTGTCTGCGCACACGTAGGGCTGGCCTGCGAGCTATATAGCCCAGGTGACATCCCATGTAATTTTTAGATTGGATTTTATTTGGTGGAGTTATACCTCGTCGAGCCACCGCTCGTAAAACCCTAGCGGGTGTTACCGGATCCTCGTGGATTTGTGCTGGTACGTGATCAAGGAATTGAATTCTCTTGGGCTCGTATTGATTCCCGTCGGAATCTCCTCTCTGGATCGTGCCCTAGCTGTGCACGGGTTGGAGAACGTCGCTGCTGTTCGGTTTGCAACTACTCCAGTATTGTAAGCCGAACCATCTATTATCTATCTTGTATCGCTGCTGCTAGTGTTGGATCAATTCAGATTGATCAAAGGAACTATTGGAATTATATATATTACTCTACTTCAACACTGCTACTACTGGCCGAGTTTTCAATGATATTTGATCTGCCGTGATCTCCTTTACTATTTGCACTTGAGTAAAACTAGATTAATCCTTGGTCCGATTATACCTTTTACGTGAGAATTGTTTGCTCTGCTGTCCAGCTGTCGCCTCACGAATATTGAGTTTGCTCCAAACATTATTGCCGTCAGTTTCCTGTATTCAAACTACTGCTGTAGTGCTGGCCGAGTAAATTTATCTCAATTAAAAGTAAATAAAGAAATTCATATTCTAGTTTAACTTGTACCGTGAAAGATTGGGCAACTATTCGGACATCGTAGGCGTGTCCTCATCAGTTGGTATCGGCTTCTAGGTTGCTCACGGTGCATTTGGATTTTCTTTTTCAATGGCTGATTTGAAATTGCTCAAGGAAGTTAAATCTTTGCCAAAGCTATCTCTAGCATGTAGTCCCTTGGAGTATTTTGAATGGGAAGAAAGTCTAGATGATTTCTTCTATGGTCGTCGACTTCCAGAGATATATTATGCCGAAGAGACTTTAGCTAATGATGTTTTTTATTGGTGGGTTGACTATGACAACGAATTTCCTTGTCGGACATGGAACGATATGAAGGTTGTGCTACAACGCCTATTTCTTTCTCCATTTTATTCAAGAAAAATGGTCGCCGAAGCTTATGGTTCAAAACCTCAAAGCACCAAGCCAATTGGTAGTTCTTCTAAGAAACTGCAGAAGTTGCAGAATGTTGCAGTGCCCGAACCGCCAGTTATACATGGGAGTGCTGATCTTTCTTCTACATCGGGGCTGCATAGTAGTGTTTCTGCTTGTGATACTCAGTGTGCGCATAACATTGATGATACAGATGATGTGTCAGATGGATTATCTATGATGGCACGTGAAATACACAGTGATGGTACTGTTGCTACTGTGAAGGGGCAACGCTCCAGCATATTTCAGTCGGAGTGTACAATTATGGATACGGTATGCAAACTAATTATTGACGGTGGTAGTTTCGCTAATGTCATTAGTTCAGATGTTGTTCATGCTTTGTCTTTATCTACGCGGAGGCTTCCAACGCCGCGTTATATACAATGGATGAATCAAAGTGGTACACTGAAAATTACTCATAAGGCTAGAGTTAAATTTTTAGTTAGAACATATCTTGATATTGTGGATTGTGATGTTGCACCATTGAATTCATGTCATTTGTTGTTGGGTCGACCATGGCAGTTTGATCTTGATGCTACTCATGGTGGTCGTTCTAATAATTATTCGTTTGTGCACAAAGGTGTTACTCATGTGCTCAAACCATTGCCTGAGACTGCTATTAAGGCTGAGGTATTTGCTACTTCAAAAGTGAAGAAAAAGGTTGTTGAAATTACCCAAAGCCGAGGACGGCTTTGTTTCAAAAGGGCGCGAATGATGTGACTGTAGCTGCTAATATTCTTGCACCTAACAATTCCTGCATGGATTCTACAGTTAGTAATTCTGAAATACCTGTTGATGGAGATGACACTATGGTGATGGTTAATTATTTGGGTAAAGGTTGTGAAAGTTACAGCAATGAGTCCAAAATTGTGAAGAATGTTGCCGATGTGAGTGTTCCTACTCAAGTAATTACTGCTAGCCATATTCATGATCCCGTAAATAAAGATTATGCTAGAGCTATGTCAAAGCCGACGACGGTTTTGTTTCAAGAAAAGGAGAATGATGAGACCATGGCTCCACAAGTTAATATACCCGGGGATTTATCAGCTAACAATACTAAAAATCCTTGTTTCATAAAGCTGGGTGCGTTCTCATTTGATATAAGGCAAAATATGAAGAAGGAAGGAGATTTATCTTCTACTGCTATCTTGTCAACCAGGCTAATTTTCCAACGAGTTAATTTGTGCAAGCAACATGAAAAGCAATTTGTGCAGATTGGTTTGATGCTTTGTGAGATCAAGTCGGACGTCACTTGAATCATTATTGGCTGATCTGATAGATACAAGCAATCAAATCTTGTGTGATTGGCTCAAATATATTAGCGTGATGGTCTTAGTACTAGTGCTTTGCATTGTTGCCGGATTATTTTATTGTTTCTATCTATGGAGTTACTAGCAGGTGCTAGTTTATATTTATTTAGCAAGTTTTTGTTTTCATAGTTGAGTCTGACACGTTATGGTGCCTGCGTGCGCCTGTGCTGGTAGAACCAGGTGAGTCGGGCTGTGTCCTCATGTCTGCGCACACGTAGGGCTGGCCTGCGAGCTATATAGCCCAGGTGACATCCCGTGTAATTTTTAGATTGGATTTTATTTGGTGGAGTTATACCTCATCGAGCCGCCGCTCGTAAAACCCTAGCGGGTGTTACCGGATCCTCGTGGATTTGTGCTGGTACGTGATCAAGGAATTGAATTCTCTTGGGCTCGTATTGATTCCCGTCGGAATCTCCTCTCTGGATCGTTCCCTAGCTGTGCACGGGTTGGAGAATGTCGCTGCTGTTCGGTTTGCAACTACTCCAGTATTGTAAGTCGAACCATCTATTATCTATCTTGTATCGCTGCTGCTAGTGTTGGATCAATTCAGATTGATCAAAGGAACTATTGGAATTATATATATTACTCTACTTCAACACTGCTACTACTGGCCGAGTTTTCAATGATATTTGATCTGCCGTGATCTCCTTTACTATTTGCACTTGAGTAAAACTAGATTAATCCTTGGTCCAATTATACCTTTTACGTGAGAATTGTTTGCTCTGCTGCCCAGCTGTCGCCTCACGAATATTGAGTTTGCACCAAACATTATTGCCATCAGTTTCCTGTATTCAAACTACTGCTGTAGTGCTGGCCGAGTAAATTTATCTCAATTAAAAGTAAATTCAGAAATTAATATTCTAGTTTAACTTGTACCGTGAAAGATTGGGCAACTATTCAGACATCGTAGGCGTGTCCTCATCAGTATGTTGGTGAGAATTATTGTCCAATACCAAAATCATCACACAAATCCTCAATTCTTGTGTTCTTGAACTCACTACCATTGTCACTTTTAATCTTCTTGATGGTAGTCTCATACTCATTTTGCACTCTCTTGATAAAAGACTTGAATAGATCATAAACATCACTCTTGTCATAGAGAAAGAACACCCAAGTATATCTAGTGTAGTCATCAACAATCACAAAACCGTACTTGTTGCCACCAATGCTAGTGTATGTTGTTGGTCCAAATAAGTCCATGTGCAATAGCTCAAATGCCTTTGATGTGCTCATTTCACTCTTACTAGGATGTGCATTTCTAACTTGTTTGCCGGCTTGACAAGCACTACATGGTTTATCCTTCTCAAAGGTGACATCCTTCAAGCCTCTAACTAAGTCATGCTTCAAAAGTTTGTTCAATTGTTTCATTCCAACATGACCAAGCCTTCTATGCCATAACCATCCCATACTAGATTTGCTAAGCAAGCATGATGTCAATTGTGTTTCACTATCATTGAAGTCAACCAAGTATAAGCTACCATGTCTAAATCCTTTGAATATCAAATTTGATCCATCAACACTTATGACTTCAACATCATCACTACCAAATATGCACTTGAAGCCAAGATCATAAAGTTGTGCCACCGATAAAAGATTGAAATCCAAGCTCTTAACTAGCAACACATTAGAAATGCTCATGTCATTTGAGATAGCAATTTTACCAAGCCCTTGACCTTGCCTTTCTTGTTGTTGCCGAAAGTGATAGCATCAAAACCACCATTTTGACTTGTATCAATTGAATTGAACATACAAGAGTCTCTGGTCATATGTTGAGTGCACCCACTATCAAGCACCCAATGCCTTCCTCCGGCTTTGTAATTGACCTACAAGACAAGATCAATTCCTTTTAGGTACCCAAACTTGTTTGGGTCCTCCAAGGTTAGAGACTAAGCTCTTTGGTACCCAAATGGCTTTCTTATTTGAGCCCATCCATGGTGCACTAATAAACTTAGCATGAACACCATTTGTACCCTTGGTAAGCATATAGAAAGAATCAAACTTAATTGAGGATACATTTGCATTGGATTTCTTGTTCATGCAATGTTGCTCTATGTGACCAACTTGCTTGCAACTTTTTCAATAACTACCATTGTTCTTCACAAAATGAGTCTTGTGAGGAGCAAAAGCGGCCTTGCCTTTCTTGGGGTTATAGCCCAATCCATCTTTGTAGAGAGAAGCTCTTTGGCTACCCAAGCACATAAGCAAGTGGTCCTCACCACCATAAGCCTTAGCTAATGTGTGACTGGACTCTTTTACCTCCTTCTTGAGATTTTCATTCTCAACTATAAGTGTGGAGTCACAAGTGAAACCATCACTACTAGATGAGGATGATGTAGATGCGCTACATGAAGGGTTAGTGGGAGCAACAATAATAGGCTTATGAAAAGATTCATTAATTATATCACATGATATGCCTATGTTGTAAGTTTTAGCTTTCTCAACATTAGTTGGCATGTTTTCACATTTTTCAACTAGAGAGGAATGAGCTTCTTCAAGCTTGGTGTGAGACTTTTGAAGCTTCTTATGGTCTACCTTTAGACTCTCATAAGATGTCCTAAGCTCATCAAGTTCTTGCATAAGGTTTTTCTTTTCCTTAAGCAAGCCCCTGTACTCCTTTCTAGATTCCTTAAAATGTTAAGTGCAATCTTCTAGCATAGTGATTAGTTCATCTTTAGTGAATTCTTCTTCATCACTATCACTATCACTAGCATTATCATGATCACTCTCATCGTCGGAAGATACCTTAGCGGCCTTAGCCATGAAGCACGATGGAGTGTCGAAGAGGGATACCTTCTCTTAGATAGCAATGCTAGCATGTCCCTTCTTCTTGCTCTTGTTGTCATCCTCATCATCACTTGAGGAATCATCACTATCCCAAGTAGCAACAAGAGAATCATTCTTCTTCTTATGAGAGCTCTTCTTCTTTTCTTGGTTCTTCTTCTCCTTCTTGATATCATCTTCATTATCACTATCATATGGACACTTTGCAATGAGATGGTCCTTGCTATGGCATCTAAAGCATCTCATGGTATGCTCACTCTTCTTGGATGAGTTCTTCCTCCTTCTTGTATGATAGCCTTTCTTCTTCATGAATTTGCCAAATTGCTTGACAAAGAGAGTCATCTTCTCATCAATGTCATCACTATCACAAGAGCTTGAGTCTTCATCACTTGATGATTCAATCTTGGACTTGCCCTTGGATGTGGTGGCTTTGAATGCCACACTCTTCTTCTTCTCATCATCCTTCTTCTCACTTTCCTTCTTCTTCTTTTTGACCAACTCCTCTTTCTCATCATCTTCTCTATATGAATCATCGATCATCACTTCTTGGAATATTTGTTGAGGAGTTGAATCCTTCAATGTAGTCCTCACTAGCATGGTGATCAATGTATCAAATCTCTTGGGTAGACTTCTCAAGAACTTCATAGAGAATTGATTGTCCTTGACCTCCTCACCAAGTGCCTTGAGCTCATTGACAATGACTTGCAACCTATGAAACATCTCCGGTACACTCTCATCATCTTGCATCTTGAAGCTTGAAAATTTTTCTTGCAAGATATATGCTTTAGCAGTCTTTGTGCCTTCGGTGCCCTCAAATGTTTCTTCTAGCTTGGCCCAAGCATCATGTGCAACTTCTATGTTCTTTACTTGCTCAAATATCTTGTCATCCAATGCCTCATGAAGAGCACTAATGGCAATGTCATTGCATTGGAGCTTCTTCTCTTCCACCGGTGTAGGTGCTTCCAGATTAGCAACCTCAAATTTTATTTCGGTGACCTTCCACACTTCTCTATTGATTGACTTTAGGTGTGCGGTCATCTTAACCTTACAATATGCATAATTTGTACTATCAAAGTGAGGTGCCTTCTTGGTGTCGTTGATGTGCAAGCTTAATTGAGCCATTTCTTTTTTACCATAGGTTGTTAAGCATCAAATAAACGGTGTCTCGGCTCCGATACCACTTGTAAGGTCCAAATAGACTAGAGGGGGGTGAATAGCCTAAATAAAACTTCTACAAGAATTACTTAACCACAAGTTAGTACGAGAGGTGGCGAAGCAAAAGCACTAGCTCTAACTAATTAAGCAAGCCACCTACACAAGTCTAGTACAAGGCTATTCACTAAACACAACAACAACTACAAGCTATAAAACAAGAAGTAATACGAGAGAAGATCTTCGAGTGAATATACCGCCGTGAAGAGATGAGAAATACCAATCAATCAATCATGCAAGAGAAATCTTCGGGACGAGAATGACACAAGAATTTATCCCAAGGTTCACTTGCTTCCCGACAAGCTACTCCCCGTTGTGGCGATACACCCACTTGTCGGTTCGCGAGCTAATCGACTATCAAGAGTCGAGCCCTCGGCGGGCGCCGCATAACCGCACACAAGATGGGGATCCTCCAAGCCACGAGCTCCACTAGAGTATCCAATTTGTGAACTCCCGCGGGGAAGGATCAAGAACCCCTTACAACACTTGGTGAAGGCTCCAACAATCTCCAATTGTGAGCTCATTCACCTCCGCTGCTCCAAGCCGTCTACCGTGTCGGGAAACATGGAAGAGTAACAATAAATCCGCAGCAACTCGAATATCAAGTGCCTCTAGAATGCAACTCTCAAGCAATGCACTTGAATCTCACTCAATCTCACTCAAGATGTGCAACTATGCAAAGAGATGAGTGGAGGGGTTTTTCTCTAGCTCAAAGTATGTCTCTAGGTCTCAAAAATATGCAAGAGTTACCCTCAAACCCCGGGCAACATCTATTTATAACAAAGGGGTACGCAGCTAGCCGTTACAGATGACGCAGTTCAAAACGGGATGACCGGACGCACCGGTCAGGGTGACCGGACGCGTCTGGTCACTACAGGACAAGCGTGAACAGTGCGCGTCAGAAGTTACCGTTGCTATGACCGGACGTGCTCTAGCGTATGACCGGACGCGCCCTAGTGTATGACCGGACGCGCCCCACCTAGCGTCCGGTCAGAGTCCAGTAAGCTCCCATCATGACCGGACGCGTCCGATCGCACGTGACCGGACGCGCCGCGCGTCCGATCACCACTTCGCTGCTCTCTGCCCCTCTGGACACTTGACCGGACGCGCCGGTTCCATGAAGGACCAGACGCGCCGGTCGCTCACTCTACTTTTGCGCATAGATAAACTGACTGGACGCGCTGGTCAAGCCAGACCAGCGTCCGGTCATTAACCCTAGGCGCGCAGACCGGATTGAACTGACCGGACGCGCTGGTCAAGCCGTGACCGCGTCCGGTGTAGCATCCGGTCACCACAGTGACCGCTGTTTGCCTCCATTTCTTTTCCAACTTCCGGCGCAGTAGAAAATAGGCATTTCACTTCTCCAAAAAGCGCCGAATCCTGCCTCGCAAGCTCGGTGAGAAACCCAAACCCCTCTCTACCGCTCAAACTCCACCGCCTTCGCAAAACTGCTAACACCACCAAGTGTACACCACCATGTGCATGTGTGTTAGCATTTCACAGTCATTTTCCAAGGCGTTATGTTAGCTCTTTACTAGATCCTAATGCATATGCTCAAGACATTGATCTAGTGGCACTTGATTTCCGAGCTAACCGTGATTGCCCCTCTTGATAGTCGGCTATGTATCCTAAACTCGGTCAATCACTTCTCTACTCATCTTAGACCGGCAAAAGGAAAACCCTATGGTTATACCTTTGCCTTGCGCTCTTAGATCCTTCTCTTTCACTTGATCATCATGTCCTTCATTTTATGTGCATCTCCACCATGATCATCATTTCATGTCCATGCACCATCTCTTTGTGATCTTATGGCCACCACTCCTTGCCACATACACCTTCATCTCATGTGTTGCTTTGTGCCTAACTCAAAACACTTAACACATGGCATTAGCAACTTAGTGTCATTAATTACCAAAACCAAACTTGGGCTTTCACATTTCAGTGTGGACCTTCCTTTTGATGGTCACAGCCACCGCTACCCGCTGCATGGGCATGTTCAGCTAGTGCACATATTGTTGTAATTGTGTCCCTCATTGATCTAGCCCTATCATCATAATGTATACCAGCATGCCTAGCACATCCATCCCTTCTTAGGTGATCTAGTCATTGGATCATCCTATATCTACAACATCATTCTTCATAATGTCCTAACCATCGTATTATATACAAATCCATAATCATCTACAATTCATCAATAGATCCTTATGGTCTATAAATCTTTCAAGTTTTCCCATATTAGTCAAGTTGATTCCATTCCTATCATTTATCAAAGCCATCTAGCCTCTACATTCTAGATCTTGCATATCTTTTAAATTATTGCTCCTATTTTAGTTGTTTTTGCGCTCTACGATGGTAGTTACATGCCCTCTACATGTTTAAAACCTTTATGTCTTTCTTTTGAAATGATTGGTGTACTGTTTTTAGGTTTCTTTATGGTGCTTGTACCGTTGCTTTTATCATTAGAAAAGAGAAGTTGTTTGAGGATGAACATGAAGGAAAGTTGGACAAGTTTGAGCAGCAATTGAAGGCAAGTGTAACATGAGTTCCCTTGTTACCTAATAACCATTTAATCATCTCTTCATGTGCATATGTCTAATATGATAAACCCCTAAAGACTTTACCTAGTACTTTTGATATCATGTATTCCTTGTTTACCTTGGGTTATGCATATGGGTAGTTTGCTTAGTTTGCAATCACCAAACTATATAATGTTAATCTTGATTAATGGATTATGGAATCAATGTTAAAATGATGCTTTTAGCAACATGGATAGAAGGGGGCGAGAGCAATGGGCCTTTTTGAGTGCTCTAGTTTGCCCTCTGTAAGGACTGAATCTTAAAGCGGCAACCCAGGATTTATAGTACAACTACGAGAACTACATGGCTCTAGTCTTAGCCTAGTATATTGAATTGTTCTAGTTTGTTAGCAGTTTACTGAAAAGGGCAAGAGGGGGGTACCATGCTGCTTATGGGCCTTGTCTTGCCAAGGTGAGTGCTGGACTAGGATCAAGTGTGGCACTCTTGGAGGAAGATGTCCATGATACTTGGGAGACTGAAACCTTAGCAGTTGCTACTTATTAGAACAATTGATGAAAAACTTCATAGTGATCCCTGCTGACTTACCTTGGAAGTGAGTCAAGAGGCTTATCACCTCAGCAAAAGGGCAATCACGACTCTTGGTGAAAGTGTACAAACTCTGTAGAGTATAAAATTGATATATCAGCCGTGCTCACGGACAAGAGAGACCTGGATCCTTTTCGAGATAGATGGTTCTATGGATGGTCTGGGTGATGATTAATCTTGATGATAATTATTATACTTCTCACCTTGGGGGCTTAAGCATAACTTAGTTACTCAGGTTTAAAATAATAAAATATGACAAACTAAAAATTCTTACCGCAGTTCAGCCAAGTCTTGCCTTTTGAGACTTGCATCCCCTCATGTTATACTTGTTGAGTATGGTGCGCTCATACTTGCTTTACATACAATCAACAAAAATCCTGGATGGGTACCATATGGTGGATCAAGTGATGAGTTTTCCAAAGGAGTTCTAAGAGTACAAGGCAAGTGCTCCCCCAGTCAACCGTCCTTGTGGAGTATGGAGTCCCAAAGAGAAGATTAAGAATAATTTCCGCTATGCTTTTGTAATAGTTGTAAGTCCTATTGTAAGTATGTTCGATATATAATAAAGAATTGTTCTTGGTATTTTCCATATTTGTCTCTATATGTGTCGTGTGGACATCTTGGGCACACATATAGTTAATGCTTGGTACTCTTTGAAGAACCAGGTGTGACAACGCTTTCTATTACGCATTATATCTATGATGTGATGCCTGGTAGAGGATTGTTTGTGAGTGGCTAAGGCACTTGGTGCTGATAATAAGGTAATAACAACTAGGGAGATCTTGGTGTGATTCTTGGGTGTGTGGTGAGGATCAAGTTGACTGAACAGGATTCTACAACGAGCCTTGGTGTGAGTCTTGCTAGAGTGTGACCTGAGCGCTCATTGAGAGGTCGACCTGTGGCGAGTACTGGTTAGTGGTATAGATTCTGGGAGGAGTGTCTTCGCGGGGTGAATCCCCGAAATAGAGGTGCTGTTGGAAGCACAGGGTGTTGGATCCCCTTGACAAGATGTCTTGTCTGGTCACCCTAAGGACTTATATGTTTTGGGAACCAGTTCATAGGAACCTACACCCACTTGTTGCATGGGATAAGGAGACGGTTGTGGACTAACCTGGGGCGATGCCATTACTAGCTAGGTTGTAGTTTATAGTGTGGGAGCTGAGGATGTTTTGGCCCGAACCTCTCTAGATGCATAGTATCACTGTTGGGCCCGGTACTACGTCTCACAGTCTCAATGTGCTAGTGTTTGATCTGGGGTGCCTCAGGGCCGAGTGGCAAGATGGTACTGTTCCAGTTTAGAAAGCAAGCATGGAGTCAGCCTAGACGACCGTACATCGTCGATGATTGTAAGACCTGGTGGTAGTGCAAACCTCTGCAAAGTTTTGGTTGATCGATCGATACATATACCGCCTTTTCACGGCTATGGACCTTTCCTATGTTACTACTTTACTTGACTAGAGAGAGGAGACCCTTCTTTTTCTTCCCCCAGGTTTTGTTGGATTCCGGCGTTAGCCGTTGAGGCAAAGCACGAGCGGGAGTTGTCCTTTCCGCCTAGAGAGTGAGAGTGTGGTGAGATGTGTGTGATGGTATGGGTGAACATGTGGATGAGATGGGTTTAAACTTGTTGAACTATTATAAAATAATGGTGAACTTGCATAGGAAAACTACAGCCATATATAAGCCTTTTGCTCTACCCTTGCATTCACTTACCACAAAGCAAACGCAAAGCATAGGGTGGGAGCCAGTGGCCAGTACAAATCATACTGAAAGATATTTGGCAGGTTTGGATGTCATCTGCAACGACAACCATGGAGATTAGAAGGATTAGATGGTCTTGTTCCTGCGCTCAAGTTTGATTGAGGAGATAAAGTCTACGCCCGTTGATGTTCTACGCTTACTCTGATGACAGTCCGTGAAGGATTCTTCACCCGCTGACACGCTACGTCTACTCTGATGAAGCCCTGTGTGCATTTCCGCTAGTATAACGTTGTACTTAGGTGTGTTACCAAGTGTTGTAATACCTTGTAAACTTGTACTTCCGCGATGTATGAACTGTGGTATCAACTATTATTTGATAATGTGATGGCTTGATCTCTTGGACTATCGTATTATAATTCGTATTTATGGATTTTCCCTTCATGGAAAATCGGGATCGTTACAACTCCCCTTCCGACAGTTCAAAAAAGTTATCAAGCTTTGGTCGTCTTTCTTTGCTTCCACGGGCATTCTTTGCTTCCACGGGCACGTTGCGAAAAGTTTTTTTTTGTAGTGGTGTGGTGTGCGTTGTACGGGGTCTCTTCCCCTTTTTCTTCTTAATATAATAAAGTGCGGTTCTTCTCTATTTTTAAGAAAAAAAATCATATTAAATCATGTGCAATAACAATTTTTTAAAAAAATAACATAGGCATGCCCTGTGTCACTCTTTGATTTGAGATGAGAATTGCATCCGCGTATCTGATATTTGTATCTGTATCTAGGCAACATAGCATGTGAATTGACTGGAATGGTGCTTCTGATGATCATTGATCAGAGATGTGAATAAAGATCTGCATCTCCGACCAAGCAGCTTAGTCTATGAGCGCCGGTCATCATCTACGGTGATTTAAAAAGACTATATATGTCTGAGATTAGATACTGGACATAGACAGACCTCATAGCGTTACATGAGAAAACTAAAAATAAATCAAAGATAGGCCGCTACAAACAAATGTCTGTGAAGTAGCGTTACATCAGAGATATATCTTAAAAGTATTATAGACGAGTGAAACCACCGTTTGAGAGTTGAAGTCTGTGATGAACACTCGATCACATATTCACATCACAGACGGGTAATTAGCCATACTCGATCACGTCACACAGATGGGTTATCATCAGCCATATGTGATAAAACATCATCCCTGACTATTCCTTAACTAAGTTCACAGTCAGGTATATTGCCCGTCCATGATTATTGTTATCAACAGACGGGTTACAAAATCGTTTGTGTTTGAGTTGAGTTCATCATAGACGGGTAAATACCCTTGCCATAGAGACGCATTCTCACCTACGCACGTATTTCCCGAACGTGATCAGGGATTCTACCAGTGTCATCCAGTTGCTCATTCATTCCAGCCGTCATTCAATTAATTAACACGTGCCAACGCGCGTCGGCGGCATGCATGCGGTTGCCTCCACCCGGCGCGGTTCGATGCGAATCTGATGGCTACAAACAAACCGCGCCCAAACTCAAACGGCCGGGCACGTGGCACTGGCGCGCGGGCGCGCGCAAACCGCCGCCGCCGCGCCAACCGTCGCGTCCCGTCGCGCGCGTGCGCGTAAAACTCCACCAACCGCCGCCCCTTGGCGGCGTACAAATACCCTATCGCCGCTGCCGTCCATGGCCAGGCACTCCACTACTGCACAACTCCGACATCTTGCCGCTCCACGCATCCCTCTTGGCCTTTGCATGCGCCGCCAACCTACGCCCACGCACATACCACTGCAGCCATGTCCATGTCTGACGACGAGCCGTACGACGCCGACGGCGATGTCAGCCGCTTCCTGCATTGCCCTAGCCCGGAGGCTCACTTGTTCCCCTTCTCTGAACCGGAGGGCACTCTCGTGGGGCTCTGCCAGAATGCGCCCGCGACCGCTGATGAAGTCCAGGGCCACCAGGCGCCACAGACGCTGAACACGGCGCCGGATTTATTGGGCCACCAGGCTCCGACGACGACTGAATTCCAGGGACTCCCGGCACCACAGACGCTGAATGCCGCGCCGGATTTTGGCCTCCAGCAGGAGCCGATCACTGGATTCCATGATCACCCGGCGCCACAGGTGCTGGGAGTGGCGCCGGATTTTGGCCTCCAGGCGCCGACCACTGAAATCCAGGGACACCCGCCGGCGCCCGATTTCAGCGTCCCTGTGCCAGCCATCGGCGCCGCCGAGCACTGTCAGGCGCCGATCATCAACGCTGAGCAGTATCAGGCATCGGCCATGGACGTAGATCAGTACTACCAGACGATGGCCATGGACAACATCCAGCCGACGCAAATGGTGGCCCCCGAGATGCATCATCAAGCATATGGCGGCTTTCCGGATCCTACGCCGATGCTTTGCGACGGCGTCGACGAAGCCTCTTTATTCCAGGCTAACACTAACATGCATATGCTCGCTAATGGCGTTGTACCCGATCCAAGCCCTTCAGTGTACGAACAGCTCATCAACGATGGGGAGGTAGAGCTTGCTGCTATCCTCAGGGACATTGAGCGTGGGGACAACGCTGGTGCTGCCGCTGCCGGTGCTGCGCTTAACGACGTGCACCCTGTCAAGGAGGACGTCTTCTTCCGGCCAATCATCCGCGGCCAACTCGACTGCTCCCGGTGCCGCTCAGTCCGGGAAGTCGTGTGTCTAGATGGTAATAAGAAAGGACGTTCTTCTCCAATTTATTCAGTTGTAGACAAATATATAGAGTTTATGCGTAGCATGATTCTTTTCATTCTCAGATTTCTTACGTACTCGTCTTTCCCTTTACTGCATTGCTCATGCCGCTATATATACATATACTGCAACTATGCATTTGCATGCAGAGAGGCGGAAGATGCATTTCATGGTGCATGCCTCGGACCCGGGGATGATTTTTCAGCATGCGATCGTCGATCGTATGTCCATTCGTGCAGATGGTCAGCTCCATACGGATGTACTGCTGCACCATGAGTAAGTCGCTCAACCACAATGCTACTAGCTAGTACATACAAAGAAGAATCTCTCTCTGGATATATCCTTTTTCCTTTGTTTCAGTCTCCGCGGGCGCAACCACGAGTGGGTTCACAACTTTATAGAACGCAGCGTGGAGATGATGAAAAGAAACCGCGGGCAGATGCAAGACACGTGGTCTAGCAACTACGCGGCAGTCTGCACCAACGTCGCCACGGCGCCACAGCCGAGCAACCATGCGCGCATGGAGGAGCTCGAGGCTATGTTGCATAATATACTTTCAGCCCCTGCTGCAACAACTGGTAAGGATCGAAATTCTGAAGTGTATAGCCAATTTTTCTTTCAAAAATAAAGTGCTGTATATATAGACCATTCGTATAATCATATTCATGCTTCTGTAAATTGAGAACTCTGGTATCCTTGTCCTAAATCGTAATGGTGTAGTTATCTCATGCACGTGTAGCTGCTCAGCCAGTGGCCACGACGCAGGAACAACAAACCACCGATGCTCCAGGGGTAGCGGAAGCAGCAGCCCCTCAAGCTGCAATCACGCCGCAGGAACAAGAAAACACTAGCGATGGTTCAGGGGTAGCGGAAACAGCAGCCCTTGAAGTTGAAGCTGCTGAGCCTGCAGTCACACAGCAGGAACAAGGAGAAAACACCGATGCTCCAGGGGTTGCGGAAGCAGCAGTCCCTGAAACTGCTGGGCCTGCGGTCACAGCGCCACAGGAACAAGAAACCACCGATGCTCCAAAGGTAGCGAAAACAGCAGTCCCTGAAGCTGCTCAGCCTGGGGTCACGGCGCCTCAGGAACAAGAAAACACTGATGCTCCTGCAGAGGGAGCTGAAGCAGCAGGTCCTCAAGTTGTTCAGCCTGCAGTCTCACTGATGGAAGAAATCAAGGATGCTGGAGCCGTATTTGCTCCTTTTAACTGGGAAGGATTCCAACCAGAAATACTCGAGTCTTCTCTTGTTCCACCATATGATCCAGAGTCCGGTACCAATGTGTTGTTGTACCCAAGCCTGGTGGAGCAACTACGCAAGACCGAACTCGAGAGGAAGGAAAGCAAGAGGCTTTCCAAATTGCCAGCTCTGGATACAACGACGTACCTGGAAATGAGTGGCGAAGATTCCGCTAATGAACCGAAGCTTGGATCTTTAGCATCGTTCAGACGTCTTTGCCAAAGAGACGCTACATATCGGCTATATTCACGCAGGGTACGTACGTTACTCCATATCTGATGTGTGGATTTCAATTTATTTATAAATGTATATACTGGATCTGTAGTTCGTTCATCCATATGTCATTTGGTTGTTTTTTTTTTTGATAAATATGTCATTTGGTTGTTGATGATGCCCCAGGTCAATTGTATCAATAGAAAGATGACGAAACTCCAGCAAACTGCAGCTAGAGTTGGCCCGAGGGGGCTGTTCGCAATTAAGCAGAAGATGGAAACATACAAGCACGAGAAGGCAGACCTTTATGATATGATCAACAAAGCGATCCAGGAGAACGAGAGGGGCGGCAACAACGGTGCTGGTCCTTCCAACCGTGCAGAGCCTTCAAACAGGGCAGGTCCTTCCAATGAAGCTGGTACATGGAACGATGCTGCCAGTCCTTCCAACACTGCCATTCCTTCTTCGGACGGTGCTGGTACATCAAACGATGCTGCCGGTCCTTCCAACGCCGCCGGTCCTTCCTCCGACGGTGCTGGTACATCAAACGATGTTACCGGTCCTTCCAACGCTGCCATTCCTTCTTCCGACGGTGCTGGTATATCAAACAATGATAACGGTCCTTCCGAGTCCAACACTGCCATTGTTCCCTCTTCCAACTGTGCTGGTCCTTCTGGCAGCAAGTAGAGAGCCGGTGACTAAATGGTGCAGTGAGAGACTGAATAAGCATTGCATATCGTATGTAGTACTTTATTTATTTGGACTTTATATGTCGTCGCCTGTGTGTAATAATATTGATCAGGAACTCCTATTTGGTCATCGTATGACCAGTTTAGGGGAAACTGGAACATGGCTTTCTTGCATGGTTCAAAAATAATATTATCATGATGAGACATGAGAAGACATTTTATAATGACTTACAATGTAGTCTAGTATGAATTAATGTTTGGTGCTCGCTTGCTCTCTTGCGCTCTCTTGAGAAATGTGCTTTATTTTGCAGGATCTGTCCATTTGTTTGTGAATGACACTAGTTAAGCTGCAATTTCTTCGTGAATGACACAAGTTTCAACATCATTTTAGCCATCTCATGAATGCCACAACATTGCACAATAATATTGTTTTACTTCCACCCTGTTTATGATCGCATGAATGCTTCCAATTTCTCATGAATGCAAGAAAGAAATTTCATCACCGTGAAGACTACATCCTTAATTTTTACTTCTAATGCTTGTTTATAATCTAATCTAATTTTCCTTTGTCTTTTTGTAACACATAATGTTTACATTGCACAATATTGTTTTGATATACTTTGCTATGCCAAATATATCTTGTATGTTCAATCACATATATATAGCATGACTAGCCTGTGCATTGCTACAAGTAAAAAGATTATAGTAACCGACCAAGTTGTTCATAACATTTGTAATGAAAATATTATAGTAACCCTAACTCTTGAGATTGGGTGACCTCTAGGCCACCAAGATTGTAACACCCAAACATTTCATGAATTTAAAATAGCTTAGAATGTTGTATTATGCAATTGTTTGTGCATTAAAACAAAGGGGATTAAAATTTTTATTGAAGTTAAAATCAAATATAAGGTAGAAACATTGTTGTGCATTCATGCTGTTGCATTTGAGTTTTTGTGTGAGTGGTTTGTTTCCAAAAATTCAAAAGAAGAATTCAAAATCCTTTGAAAATGGTTTTGGAAAATTAAAAAAAATAAAACAAAAAGGGTTTTCCCACTCTTCTTGGGTTTTCGGCCCGTTGGCCCAGCTGCTCGACCTCATTTCCCCCATGCCGCTCCCATCTTCTCTTTCCGTTCGGCCTGCTCGGTCTCCTCTCCATCGTGCTGATGGCCCAACACGCGCAGGAGCCCAGCTTCTTTCACTCCTGCAAAGCCGCCCTCCATCCCCGCTTTTGGGCCGGCCCAGCAACTGAGCGCAGCGACTTTCCTCCGTCTGGCTGACACCGCAACGCCACGCCGTGTGTCACCGCCACCCCGGGCCCGCGTGTAAGCGACGGAGCCATCGTCTAGCACCTCAAGCCGACGCCAGTCTTCCTTTCCTAAAATGTCGCTGCCCAAATCCTTCTCTCAATCTCTACCTTCCTTGTTTCCGCACGCCTTCGAGCTATATAAGGCACGTACCCTGGCCCCTCTGCTCCACCTTGAGCTCTTGAAGCATCCCAACTCCGCTCAAGCATCCATAACCCTAGAGTGCCACCACCGAGCCCGAGCTTCGTCGATCCCGCCGCTCCATTGACACCATAAGTCCGCGCCGAGCTTCGCGCTGGCTTTACGAGGTCACCGAGCCTGTTATCTCTCTTTTTCTCATTCGTTTTCGCTTACACATCATCACCAAACCCTTGCAGCTCGAAGCCGTCCACCATCCTGAGCTCAACACCGTTTTTGATCCGACCCTGCCTCCGTTTTCTACCTCGGTGAGTTCGCATCGAGCTTCTCGTTCGTTTGGTACTGGTCGCGTGTCAAATGGTGGCCAGAAACGTCCGATTGGGTTGCGCCGGCGAGATTCCTCGCCGCTGGCCATGGAGGCCGCCGTGTTGTTCATCTCTCTCGCCGGCCGGTCCTCTTCCTCCGCCATCTAATGATCTCTGCTGTCCATTTTAAATCCGACAGCCAAAAATTAATAATACCCCTTTGCTGTCATATTTGCTAAAGAGTCCCTCTATTTTTCTAGATCTAAACGAGCAGTCCAAAGCGCCTTTCGGTAGTACGCTATCTCCTTTGGAAAGTGTATTTTCTCTTGTAACATAATCAAATTTCATTTTCAGTATTTATAGAATTGCTATTGATTTCAAATGCTTATAAAATGCTCATTTTAATTCTGATTTGACCCGTTCAAGTTGCGTTAGGTTCATATTCGCGAACTCTACATGCTAGTGCTACTGTATAGTAGGTTTGTAACATTTAAGTTTCGAGTTTGTATTAAAGTAATTATTTATCTATAAAAAATTTTAGTAAATTCATAACTTTCACGTTTCAACTCCATTTTTCGTGATCTCTACGTCTGTGTGATCGTAGCAACGTGTAGAATAGTTTTATAAACCTTTTATATTGTTTTGCTACTATTGGTGTACTATTCTAATTATATTTATTTGTTTGCTTCGTGCATGATTGCTTTTGGATGTTTGTATGTTGATTTATTATCGAGTATAGACGGTGAGCAGTTCGTGGACAATCAGAAGAACAGGACCAACAGGAGCTATACTTTGATCTAGGCAAGTATAACATGTGATCATCTTTGACTACCTATGCACTTTAACCACATAAATTCATATTGCATATGCTTACTTTGAATGCCATTAAGGATTTCCTAGTTTTGATCTATACCTTGTCACCTCTGGGATATCGCATTTGGTAGCTTTTGCTAGTGCTTCACATAAACCACGATCTTGTAATATGAGTAATGGGATATGCAATAACACTAAAAGATGATTTTTTAGCAACTGTATAAAGAGGGCTAGAGCATGGGGCTACATTATGTTGCTCTAGTTTCTCTCCATAAGGACTCATTTGTGAACGAACATCCGGGATTTACAGTACAACTGTGAGGGATCTATGGCTTTGGCTCTAGTTGTTTGGAAGACCTTTTCTAGTTTGTTAGAGGTTACCCGCAAGGGCGCAAAAGGGATCTGCCGAATCGGGTATAGTGCGGCTTTTGTCTTTTGAGTATAGGCTGGGGTTATGTGCCATTTGGAAGGAGGGCTCTACATCTGTTTGCCATCGAAACCTAGCGGCCCTAACTTGTTAGACGAACTTTTGAATGACTTTATATGATTTTCGGTGTTTTGGGACTAGCTACCCCATGCATTTGGAAATCATGACTCATAGTGAAAGTTACACCTCTGCGCAAAGTTTAATAAACTGTTATAACAGCCATGCTCATGGTCACGAGCGACCTTGGATCTTCATGGAATAGATGTTCATTCAATGGTTTAATATGTGTTTTGCTATTCATTATTCATCTTTACATTGATCATGTGTTTATTTTGGGATTAATACAAACTTGATGCTACTCGTATGATAAAACTGTGACAACTAAAAGCTAAATGCAGTTGAACCATGCCATGCCTTTGTTGAGCCTCATTTCACCCCATGTTATATTTATTGAGTATGATATGTGCTCACTCTTGTTATCTCCCCACACATCAGGATGGGCAAATAAACAGGTTTGGCGAGAGGATTATCGTGATGAATATTATGCTTGATGTCAACCAATCAACATACCTGTGATTGGAGTCACTACGAGACAAAGTTATCTTTTCTATTTCTGCTACTTTTGTGTAAAGACTATGTATTAATAATCATAATGTAATAAACAATGTGATGATACTCTTCCTTGATTTGTTGACTTATGTGTGATTGATCTCTGGGCACACATAAGGTTATGCATTCCATTTTATCCTTAAAAATGGGTGTGATAAAGATCAAGTGCATTGAACCTTGTTCATCCTTGCTTCCAAGCAAAAGAGATGGATTTGGTCTTTTCATGATTTTTTCTTGCAAAAACCATAGAAATCCTATTAGAGATGAATCCAAGAGTTGGTGAGAAGATTTAGTGAGAGATGACATTACACTTGAGATGATGGAGCAACTACCAAGCTTCCTCTTGCATCCATGCATAGAGAGATTCAAGAGTTAGGGTTGAAAGATGATTTCAAGAAAATGAGAGATCTTCTTGAACTCATCAAATGAAGATGGAGATGAAGATGCCCACCTTTACCCTGAGATGGTGGTGTTGAGCATCCTCTTGATTTTCTTCTTTTTCTTTTCTTTCTCTTCCTTCTCTTCTTCTCCTTTCTTTTCTCTGTCTAGTTTTTCCTTGTTCTTCATATGAGGAGAGAGGGAGCGGAATGAAAATGACCGGTGTGTGAGAGGGTGAGTGGAGGGGGCACACTCCGCTAGCAAATATCTCCACTTTGTGTTGACATATCGGGTCAAGGGGATGAGAGAGGGAAAGCTCACCAGAACAGAATTCTGTTGAATAAGTGATCTAGCGGACGATCCAATGAGACGTCGAACATTTCAATCGATCATGAAATTGGAGAATTTGATTTTAGAGAAATTGGTTTGGCATTGGGGTCCTTGGTCTCTCTCTCTCTCTCTAGTGGTTGATAAACACCTTTAGAGAGGTTGGGAAGGCTACTTGGCAACTATCTCTGATTACCTTCTCAAAGTCAACTGTAGATTGACTAGGGTTGACCCTAATTGCCTTGGGTTGATTAGGGAGAATCGATGAGGTTGATTAGTGAATTTGGAGTCCTTGCCCTAGTAGAGAGAGTACTAGGAATTCCTTGGAGAGGAAGAGGTGATGATTCTTTGGCTAAGAGGGACTATGCAAGGTTATCAAGGAGGTTCTAGAAAAGTTTTATTTGGAAAGACTTTGGGTCATGACAGAATTAATGCCACTATAGATGCCAATTGTGCAATAAACTAGCTAATATGCTCCCATGTAGTCTTGCTGTCCTCTTCAGATAATTAAAAGAATTCAAGTACTTTAAATTATGGGGATATGTTGTAGTATCAAAAATATTTAGGATCTATTATATGAGTCAACCCCAGTTTTATGCTCTATTCCCATCTCTTTTTTTGTTTGTACGAATTGGTCTCACAAACTACTCAAAAGATTTTTTTGGTCATGGTGTTCTGAACTATTGGTGCAATTGGTTCTGAGGTATGTGTGTGCATAAGATGAGAATTGTGGATTGATTCAAGCAACAAATTCAACCTTGTTGGTTGTGTGGGTGGTTCACTATGGAGCGCATTATGAGAATATTAGAACCATCTTTACTTTGGCCAAACAGGAATAAAGCATCTGCAACAAAGGTGCACTAGTTACATGATTATAGATCGGCCGAGTAAAAATAGTATTGGCCAAAAGTTTGAGTCCGACCTTCATCAATAACTACTCCTTTTCCAGTCGGTCAAGTAGTACCTATATTTTTGCAGTCGAAGCTAATGATCTTGCACGATATTCATATTATTTTGCACACAAGTGTCTACCATATCACTAACAGTCCTAAGTAATATATCTCTACCACTTAGTAATGGGGAACAAGTTGCTTTGGTTTTTTCTTCATGCTGAAGAGGAGCAAAGGTGACATACTTGACTGTCATGACATTGTCCTGCCTATATCCATTGAGAAATGTAATATGAATTGTTGTGTTGCCACCAGCTTACGTGTTCTGCTTGTTGCTTCTCATCTTCATCAATCTTCTGCATGTACTCCTCAAGAGCTTTATGTTCATCAGTTGATATCTTATCAAGGTCAGGCCTAACATACAACATGCAGGGGATCTCGATGCAACACCTCTGTGCACATTGACTATGTTTAAGATTTTGGCTAGTACGATTTTGATCAGATTCTATGGTAGACCAACGAAAGCTCACTCGGGAGGGAACCCCATCAGGGAAAGTGCTCCTGCATCGGTAGGCCTATTGCATGCATATGCACAAGATAAATATCATGGATGCATAAGGAATGACATGATGCTCATGATGAATGGATAACAGTAAGTAAATATTTAACCAAACATTACTGGACACTAATAGCTCTATTCAAATCACTTTAAGCATGTACCTATCTTAACTTGGAAGCACAAGATTAACTTACCTAACTTGCATAACCTAAGATAAACATGTTCATCTTTAGTTAAGGCCCTAACACCTGCACCTAAACTTATCTTAATCAACTTAAGTGTTTATTTGCATCACAACATGCTTATAATAGTAAAGACATTCATCACAAAAAGTCGCAAGTTTCACATGCATAGAGTAGTTCACAAAATAACTCATAGCAAGAGTTATACAAATTCAAATGACTTTCAAGAGGACATTCTGGAAAGCTTATGAAATTCTCTACAAATCATTTATAAACATCAAAGCATGATTCTTACATTAACCAAGTCGAATTCAAGTAAACACAGAATCTGTCCGGTGTAGACAGAGAGCAATTCAACTCTGAACCCAACTTAGAACAGCTGTAGTTTCTAAACTACATGGCCAAATACTACCAAAATTTAAAAGCAGCTAGATCATGAAATTTAAAACAACTTTGTTATAAACCCTAAGACTTGAAATCATCGTTTTCATAGGGTAATTAACAGTCTCTCAGAATCTGTCCAGAAATGGTAGATTCACTAAATTAAATATTTGGTGATGATGCAAAAGTATAATTGGACCAAACCAAGTTTACCAACTTGTTGCGCATCTCAAAGGAACATCACAAAGTATAGTACCAACTTATAAATAAATTATTTAATATCATTTTCTAATTTATTTAGTTAATTAGGTGATTAAAGCAACACATAGTAAAACTACACAGAAAAATCTACAAAAATTACAGTAGCTACCTCATGCTTCACATAGACCACCATAAAAATTTCAAAGAAATTGAACAAGCAAAACTTTCTGTAGCAAAAATAACAGATGGTATGTCTATTTCTAGCATAGGTAGGAAACCCTATAAAAAGTATCAAACAATAGATTTCATATTTTTCCTAGTATCCTTCTAGCATGAGAACAACACTCACCAAATTTTACTTTTACTGGATCTATAGAAAAATTATGAAAATTCACCCAAGATCCATCCAAGCAAACAAGAGAAATACATAACTCCTACATATAGTGTCCAAATTGTATGAAAAGTTAACTACAAGCTATTCATGATATGAACAATACACCATAAAAAATGCATGCCAATTGGAGCTACACAAAAAAAGATATAATTACCCCTATTTCCCACATGATTAAAAGAGATAATTAGTAACCTTATTTTTCATCACAGAACCAGGCACATATTATATTTTTAACATAGACTAGACATTACCATGAACTCAACAAAATTGGAACCACATCATTTTGATCTACCAATCAAGTGATATGCATTTTTTAATCTATACACAAATTTGTGAAAAAGAATAAAAGAAAAACAAATTTCCTACAACTACTCGGGTTACTGGGCCAGCCTGAATGCCCAACTCGGCCCCCGGTGGCCCAGCGAGTCCTGGCGTGAAGAGACCGGCGCTGACGCGTGGGTCCTGCCTATCATTCGCACACAGAGCAGGGGAGGAGCTCTAGCCGGTGTTTCCTCGCTGCCGGTGACCCTTCCGACGAAGACGAGCACTCCATCATGCTCTCCATGTCACCCCACACCTAGGCCCCTCTTTTCCCCTGACTCAATTGCACTGGAGCTACCTCATCGTCGTTCATGGCGGACAGCGACGGGCGGCTCACGTCGATGGCAACAAAATCGAGCATCGCAAAACAAACAAGCGCCTCTATGTCTCTCCTTACCTCATGACAAGTCGAACTAGCTCACGGTTGGTCCAACCGAAACACCGACGTGGTCTAGCCACCATGCATGGTGGCACGGTGGTGATCCCGACCTCAAACACGGCAGCGTTCCACACCATCGGGTCGATTTCACCCAGTAGTGTGTTTCACTCTGCTAGATCTACCACTACGACGCATGGGACACGACTCCAATCGAATGATGAGCAAATAAGTGCAGAAAATTTGGAGCTCGACTCTGCGGTGGCCATGGCGGGCGCGCCCAGTGCGGTGACTCGTTCCGACGAGTATGGCATGGTAGCAACTAAAACGGTAGCTCCTATAGCTTCTACACGACCCAAGTAACACGAAACAAACAATGCAGAGCATAGAGAAACACGGCATTGCTCCGGCCACGGTAGAGCACAAGGTGGGCGGAGCTCCGAGCATGGCGGTGGAGAAGAAGCAACCCTTTCTGCTTTACCTGGGGCCCAGCCTGCTCAGCTAGGATGTGCAGCGCGTAGAGGAGGTCATGGCAGAGGTTTTCGCCGAGCCGATTTGGAAATGGTGTGGTGGTGGCAGAGCTGCGGGTGGTGGAGCTCTCGGTGGCGCGATGGCGGCGGCCCTCTGCTCAGAGAGGACAAGAGCGAGGCCGAAGGTAGGTGAGGCAGTGAGAGCATGGCTTTTCCTTCTTCAAGCAGACACGGTCGACGTCGTGGCGCTCCATGCGTGTGCGGGCGAGCCACACGGCTCTCTCCTTCTGACGCTAGTCGGCCACCGAGCTCAGCTCGTTTTGATTCAGAGCTCGACGACGTCGACTGACAGAGCGATTTCAACGCCTCATAGCTCATAATCTAGGTCGATTCGGTGAGAGCCGTAGTTAGCAAAGTTGTAGAGGGACATGAGATCTACAAGTTTGTCAATATGACCTCGAGCTGGTTCGACACAGTTTGAGAGTTACAATGCTCCAAAGGGGGTCACTTGGCAACAGAAATTGTCAATTTTAGACTTAGAATTTTTTAAGTGTTGGGCAGCTCTCTAACTGTCTTGTTGGCCCTGTTTGACTTCCATGAGATGGCCATATTGAGACTTTTTTTCCTTGATAAATTTGCTACAACTTTGGTAAAGGGTGCACATACATGCAAGGTCTCTATGTTTGACTTTTTAATCAGTCAAACTAAGTCACTCTATAGGTCATCTCAAAGTCAAACCTCACCTAGAGGGCAAATCAGTCATTTTGGTCAACATGAATGGTGTTCCATGTCACACCCATTTTTAAAGACAAAAATAGGATGCATAAAAGACTCATGTGCGCCCCAGGAAACGGTCGCACACATAAGTAGACAAATTACATAGTATCATCACAGTGCTTATTACATAGCGAGTAAATATTTAACACTTAGTCTTATACAATAAATTGTAGCAACTAGTAGTAGATCTCCAGCGGAAACTCCAAACACAGGGACACAGTTGACTGGTTGACACCAAGACTAGTACTCATTTTGATAATCATCATTATATTCTTCATCTGTTATGGTGAAAGTAGCAAGAGTGAGTCCATGTCGAACTCCGTAAATATATCATGGAGATCATGAGGCACAAAAGGCTAGACACTATTTAACTGCATTTAGCTTTTAATCATCATATTACTAGTAATTGAGTAGCATCAAGATAATATTCTACCCATTAATGAACCAATGATCAATTGTAATAAGGATAATGAAATAGCATTAACATGATCATAATAAATTATCAACAGTAATTAAGCATGATATAACAATGATGATAAACTATTCTGTAAGAATCCCTAAGGCCGCTTGTATCCGTGAGCACGGCTAGTATACCAGTTTTTAACTCTGCGCAGAGGTGTACACTTTCACTATGAGTCATAACTTCCAAATGTATGGGTTCGTGACTCCCCAAAACACCAGAAATCATATAAAGCCACTTAAAGGTTCGTCTAACAAGTCAGGGCCATTAGATTCACTCGGCAGGCAGAGGAACCCCCTTTTCAAATGGCACAATTCCTTCACGGCTATACTCATAGACTAGAGGTTGTCCTACACCCAACGTGTCAAGCCATTCTTACGCCAATTAAGGTAACCACTAACAAGCTAGAAACGTTCCTCTAAACAACTAAAGCCAGAGCCATATAGCCCTCACAGCTATACTGTCAATCCCGGTTATCACTTACAGGTAAGTCCTTACGAAGAGTAACTAGAGCGTCAAACAAACAATACAACACACGCTCTAGTCCCCTATATCAACAGTAATAAATTCATATTAATAGTTGATTGCTCAATCCATTAATCAAATTACAAGATCATTGTTCATAATTAAGCACTAGCAGTAACTACCCAAATGCACAACCCGTAGGTGACAAGGAAACAAGATATCAATAGCTAAGTTATAATCTCTATGGTTGTCAAGGAAGACACATGCAAATGTATGTTAATTTTAGTGAATAGGTAACCAGGATAGTCCCATGTTATACTTGCCTTTATCGAAGCTTTCCTGATGGTACTGCTGATCTAGCTCAAAATAATACTCCGGATCGTCAAGAAACTGCTCACCGTCTATACTCGATCATCAATCATCAACATACAATCATCCGAGCAATCATACACGAAGCAAACAAAAAGATATAATTAGAACAGTACACTAATAGTAGCAAAACAGTATGAAAAGTTTGTAAAACTCTTCTACACGTTACTACGATCACACAGACGTAAAGATCACGAAATTCATATTTAAAACGTGAAAGTTATGAATTTTTCAAGATTTCCTTTAGATAAATAATTACTTTAATATAAATTCGAAAATTAAATTTCTCAAACCTATTGTACAGCTACACTAACATGTAGATCTCGTAAATACGAACCTAACGCAACTTGAACACCTGACTCGAAGCACTACAGCTCAAAATAAAAGCAGGGGGAGGAAGAGAAGAAGACGGGGAGCTCACCAAAACAAAGAGGAAGGACCCTAATTCACCCGCAAGCCCCGACGACGAACAACCGCGACTTCTTAGGGTTTCGAACCAACTAAGCTCGGTTTCAAGCGGTTTGGCTCGGAGTTAAGATGGAAAAAGAGGAGAGGGGGCAAGCGGCTACACGTTTATAGCTCCAATTCAACATTTTCGGGTAGGAAATCCCGGTTTCCTCGGTGGATTCGGTTGGAGTGATGTTCGTCTCCGGCTTGGTCACGACGGAAGAGAAGAGGAGTGCGGCTGACAAATAGGTCCTACCCGTCAGCGAAACGGAAGAGGAGGGCGCGCGGCCACTGCGGCTTCCTGGGCCGGCCCACACGGACGCTGGGAAGAGCGGGGGAAGCGGCGCTCGGTTCGGCTTGGCCCAAGCGAAAAGAAGAGAGAGGGGAGAGCAGGCCGGCTCAGACGGGCCTCCAGGCCACCGGGCCACAGGTAAGGAGGTAAGTTTTTTTTCTTTTCTTTTTCTTATATAAATTTGTTTTCCAAAGCCATTTTAAAATGAATTTTGAATTTAAATCAAATAAAACTAAAACCACACCACAAAATAAATCAAATGCAACAGCATGAATGCATCATCAAATATTCCACCTAAAATTTTAAATTTTATTCCCCATTAAATATTATTTAAATCTTTTAAACTCATAACTAAATCTCTTTTAACTCCAAATTTCATCTAATTCAAACTTTTAAAATTTTTGGGTGTTACAAATTCTACCCCCCTTAAAAGAATCTTGTCCTCGAGATTGGACTGCTTACTCAAATAACTGCGGATAAGATTTCCTCAATTCATCCTCTCTTTCCCAAGTTGCCTTTGCCTTTGAATACTGATTCCACTGAACTTTGCACATCTTAATAACCCGACTTCGAGTAACTCTTTCAGCAGTTTCTAAAATCTTAATCGGAAACTCTTCATATGTAAGATCCTCCTTAACAGTCAATTCATCCAAAGGTATTTGCTCCTCAGGAACACGTAAACACTTCTTGAGTTGAGAAACATGAAACACATCATGTACTCCAGATAAATTTTTAGGCAACTCTAATTGATAAGCAACCTCACCATGTCTATCAATAACTTTAAATGGCCCAACATACCTTAGTGATAACTTGCCTTTCATATTAAACCTCTTCACACTTCTTAGTGGTGACACTTTTAAATAGACATAATCACCTACCTCAAAAACTAATTCCCTCCTCCGGTTGTCAGCATAACTCTTCTGGCGAGATTGTGCCACTCTCAAATTCTCACAAATCACTCGCACTTGATCCTCTGCGTTTCTAAGAATATCTGTACCAAATACCTGAGACTCACCCGTCTGATCCCAAAATAATGGAGTTCTACACTTACGTCCATATAAAGCTTTAAACGGTGCCATCTTAAGACTCTGTTGATAACTGTTGTTATAAGAAAATTCTGCATAAGACAAACTCTTATCCCAACTAGTTCCATATTGCAATGCATAAGCCCTCAACATGTCTTCTAGTATCTGGTTGGTCCTTTCAGTCTGCCCATCTGTCTATGGATGATATGTTGTACCAAAATTCAACTTTGTACCTAAAGATTCATGTACAGCCTTCCAAAAATGTGACGTAAACTGCGAACCTCGATCAGACACAATCTTCTTTGGAACTCCATGCAAACATACTATCCTTTCCATATACAACCTTGCCAATCTTGGTCTATGGTAAGTAGTCTTGACTGGTATGAAATGAGCAACCTTGGTTAACCGGTCTACTATCACCCAAATAGAGTCATAACCTCTTTGAGTATGAGGTAACCCCACTATAAAATCCATACCAACTTCCTCCCACTTCCATTCAAGAATCTTCATTGGTTGCAACAATCCAGCTGGTCTCTGATGCTCAGCTTTCACTCTCTGACAAGTGTCACACACCACCACATACTCAGCTACATCTCTTTTCATTTCAACCCACCAGTACTTCTGTTTGAGATCTAAATACATCTTAGTACTTCCGGGATGAATAGAATAAGCTGACTCATGAGCTTCACAAAGAATTGCCTGCCTAATAGACTGATACTCAGGTACACACAACCTCTTTCCAAACCACAAAATCCCATTATCATCCATTCGAAACCCTGGTGACTTACCAATCACTATATCCTCCGCTATCTTCTTTAGTTTCTCATCCTTCAACTGACCCTTGTATATTTCTTGCTCCAATGTAGGTTCTATCACTAATTCCATTGTATTAGCAATAATTCTCAAATTTAGATATTCAAATTCAGCACACAACTCACTTGTCATGGACAACATTTGCATCTCATTAGCATAACTCTTCCTGCTAAGAGCATCAGCTACTACATTAGCCTTACTAGGATGATAGTGTATCTCTAGATCATAGTCCTTGATCAACTCCAACCATCTACGTTGCCTCAAGTTCAAATCAGACTGAGTGAAAATATACTTCAAACTCTTATGATCGGTGTATATATCACTCTTATGTCCAATCAAATAGTGTCTCCAAATCTTCAAGGCATGAACTACAGCTGCTAACTCCAAATCATGAGTAGGATAATTCAGCTCATGCTTTCTCAACTGCCTAGATGCATAAGCAATAACTCTACCTTCTTGCATAAGAACACACCCCAAACCTTGACGAGAAGCATCACAATAAATAGAGAACTTCTTACTTAAATCTGGCAATACTAAGACAGGTGTTGTAGTCAATCTCTTCTTCAATTCTTCAAAGCTAGCTTGACATTGTTCAGACCATACAAACTTGGCATTCTTCTCTAGCAGAGATGTCATAGGTTTAGCAAGTTTAGAAAACCCTTCAATGAACCGTCTGTAATATCCAGCTAAACCCAAGAAACTACGAATCTCTCCCACATCAGTAGGTGGCTTCCAATTCAATACATCCTTTACCTTGCCTGGATCTACTGATATTCCACCATTAGAGACAATATGACCAAGAAAAGAGACTTCCTTCAACCAAAACTCACACATGCTTCGATTAGCATATAGTTTATGCTCTCTAAGTTTCTGCAATACTAACCTCAAATGTTCAGCATGCTCTTTCTCCGTCTTGGGAAATACCAATATATCATCAATAAATACCACCACAGACTTATCAAGATACTCCATAAACACCTTATTCACCATGTACATAAAGTAGGCAGGTGCATTAGTCAAACCAAATGACATAACTGTATACTCATACAACCCATATCTCGTAGTAGAAGCTGTCTTTGGATTATCAGAGACATGAATCTTCAATTGATGATATCCAGAACGCAAATCGATCTTAGAGAACACACAAGCACCTCTCAACTGGTCAAACAAGTCATCAATTCTGGGCAAAGGATACTTGTTCTTGATAGTTACTTCATTAAGTGACTGATAATTCACACACATTCTCTGACTACCATCTTTCTTATCTACAAAAATAACTGGTGCACCCCAAGGTGACGAACTAGGACGAATAAAACCTTTATCTTGTAGTTCCTTAATTTGTTTCTTAAGTTCTTCTAATTCATCTACTCCCATTCTATATGGTCATTTAGCTATGGGTGCAGTTCCAGGTAATAATTCAATAAGAAATTTAATGTCTCAGTCTGGTGGCATACCTGGCAAATCATCTAGAAAAACATCTGGGAAATCATTGATAACTAGATTTTCTTTGCTAGCATCATCATCAAGCTGATTCACCACAGCTGTTGGTAGCTTTTGCACTACTATATTTACACTGATCTTCTCACCATTCGGTGCTTTTACAACTACTACCTTTTTCTGACACTGAATTTCTGCCTAATTTTGCATCATCCAATCCATACCCAAAATCACATCAATACCAGATGTTCTCAACACTATCGGAGTTATCTTAAACTCTACCCCCCTTAAAACCATACTAACGGGAAGACATCGATTAGTGGTTTGCATGGTACCCCCAGGTGAATTTACTAAGAGAGGTTCTTTCATGGCAAACATGGGTACGCTATGCATCTTAACAAAAATGTTTGAAATAAAGGTATGCAAAGCTCCAGAATCAAAAAGAATGGTTGCAGGGGTAGAATGAACATTGAACGTACCAAGCATTACTTCTGGCTCCGTCTGTGCTGTTTCAGTAGACACATGATTCACCTTTCCAGTATTGTCTGTTGATTCTGCTTCTTGGGACAATGATTAGCATAGTGTCCAGGCTCTTCACAGCGATAACACAGATTAGGAGTACTAGGTGCACTGGTCTTCATTGGGGTAGAGTTGGAATTACCCTAGCGTGGAGTTTGCTGACCACTCTGCTGTTGGAACTGTCTGTTCTGCTGATACTGGGGTCGTTGCTAAAACTAATTATTCTGCCGATTCTGAGACTACTGTTGATTTGAATTGCGGTTCCACTAACTGACTAGTCCTTGAAATTTTGAATGAAACCCATGCTGAGAATTTGTACGTTGGCGAATATTGTTCCCAACACCTTGTCCTTTCATCTTCCTTTTCCTGTCCATCTATCGATGTTCATTATCCAACACAATAGCCTTATTCACAAGTTCTTGGAAACTGGCATAATTATTACCCTTTAGCTGCAAACGAAGATCATAATAAATTCCCTTAAGAAAAAGACGCTGCTTATCTGCATCTTCTCTCACTTCATTGGGAGCATAGCGAGCCAACTGCGAGAACTTGTCATGATACTCACTGACACTCATCTGTCCCATCCTGAGATTCCTGAATTCTTCCTGCTTAAGCTCAATTACACCTTCAGGATATATGACGAGCTCTAAAATCTCTAACAAATTCATTCCAAGTGACAGGAGGAGCGTTGTCAGAACGTGCAACTTGATATGACTCCCACCAAGTCTGAGTTGTTCCCTCTAACTGGCCAGACACATATAACACTTTTTCTAGATCATTACATTGGGCGATGTTCAACTGTTTCTCCACCGCTCGCACCTAATCATCCGCCTCCAATGGATCAGCAGCATGAGAAAACACTGGAGGACGTTCTTTCAAAAATTCACCACGCTTGTCTCTCACATGAACAGGTGGCGGTCCTCCTGCAGGGGGTTGTTCTGCAGGTGCTGCATGAACATCTGCATCATTTGATTCTGTGTATTCATAAGTTCCTCCATAGTAATGGGTGGGTTAGCACCTCCATGACCTCTGCCACGACCTCTGGCTGCCATCTATTTTCAAAGCACCAAAGACGAAGCTCAGTATTATACTAGATGATGTATACCATAGATAAGTAAATCTGAATTCTCTGGGCGAATTCTAATTTCAGTAACTCAGTAAAACTGCCATATCTCGAGTTACAGAAATCCAATTAAGGTGATCTTTACATGGTTGGAAAGCTTATGAAATTATCTACAACTTTCATTAACATCACTTTTCCAGATTCTGTCTATAGATTAATCAAAAACTGAGCTTAACCGAAACTGTTTCAGAATTCCAGACTGCGCAGTGACCCCAACTTGGAACAAGTATATCTCATAGCTCATAATAGATAAAAAGATGATTCTTATGGGATTAGAAAGATACAGAGGTCTAATTATTCCCAGTAAAATTTAATAAATTTCCTATAAACAGATTTTTAGTTATTCCCAAAACATCCTAGACTGATCTAAAAATCAGCAAAAGACAGAACCAAGTTTACCCCGATCCCAACTTAATATTCATGATCAAACTTCATATTCTTAACTATGGAACTTGTAGACATGTCCACAAAGCTCCAGCACTCATTACAAAGATCCAAATCATATATTATCATAATAACAATTCATCAAGCACACAATTGTTCACACCACATACTAATACCCGACATTACCAAACTCAAATTGACTCGCATACTAATATCGTTTCCATTACATAGGGATTTCCTAATTTTAATTGAGCTTCTCATAATTCTTAGGAAGCCCTAGCGTAGCCCTTAGTTCATCGATCTCCTTATAAGCTTGCTCTTTCTGTTCCTTTTCCCTTAGCAACTCATCTTTCAAATCCGCCTCATGAAGAGCCAACTCACGAACTAGTCCCACTGTGGCTTGTAAGGTCAAGGATGAATCATCAGCGAGCGGCACAAGTCCAAACACCCTTGTCATGTAAAAGACAAGGAAAATGCTGGAGTGCACCCTGCAACGTCTTGTCCAAGCGAAGACCATGGTAATAGACAAATGCATTGTAGGCGACATCTTCCATACTTGTTTCTACAGTCGCTCGGCTCACTCGGGTGATGAACTTTGACTCCACCTTAGGCTCCTTAGTGGTAGGATCCATTGTCTTGACCCATAGCTCAGTCTCCCAGTAAGAGCCCATCAATGGATGGTTGTACTCCTTGCAGCCATACTCCAACTTAGCTTCCCAATCGTAGTAATAATTATCCAAAGTTCTTGTCAGCATGTCATGGAATAAAACACCAGCTTTAGGAACCATGATGTGAAGCTTTATGGTCCATCCCATGACTGAATTCTCCTTTAAAGTATCTCTCACTCTTGATTCAGCATCCGATATCTCTTGGTCACCATCAATATGGGGTTCCTAGGGTTTGAAGCGACCAACGTACTGAGCAACGGACATACGAGGATGAGGAGGCATCTACGAGAATTTTGACATAGATTAGATAGAATCAATATATTTTTCACAATAGAACAAGATAGAAGAAGCATAAAAATTTAGCAATTATCAAGGTGAAAGAATTAAGCATGAAATAGGTGAAGTATAGACACTAATGATGACCATTCTAACTAGGCTTGCGTCCTACAGTCAACACGGCTTTGATACCAATCTGTCACACCCATTTTTAAAGACAAAAATAGGATGCATAAAAGACTCATGTGCACCCCAGGAAACGGTCGAACACATAAGTAGACAAATTACATAGTATCATCACCGTGCTTATTACATAGCGAGTAAATATTTAACACTTAGTCTTATACAATAAATTGTAGCAACTAGTAGTAGATCTCCAGCGGAAACAACAAACACAGGGACACGGTTGACTGGTTGACACCAAGACTAGTACTCATTTTGATAATCATCATCATATTCTTCATCTGTTATGGTGGAAGTAGCAAGAGTGAGTCCATGTCGAACTCCGCAAATATATCATGGGGTTCATGAGGCACAAAAGGCTAGACACTGTTTAACTGCGTTTAGCTTTTAATCATCATATTACTAGCAATTGAGTAGCATCAAGATAATATTCTACCCATTAATGAACCAATGATCAATTGTAATAAGGATAATGAAATAGCATTAACATGATCATAATAAATTATCAACAGTAATTAAGCATGATATAACAATGATGATCAACTATTTTGTAAGAATCCCCAAGACCGTTTGTATCCGTGAGCACGACTGGTATACCATTTTTTAACTCTGCACAGAGGTGTACACTTTCACTATGAGTCATAACTTCTAAATGCATCGGTCCGTGACTCCCCAAAACACCAGAAATCATATAAAGCCAATTAAAGGTTCGTCTAACAAGTCAGGGCCATTAGATTTACTCGGCAGGCAGATGTAGGAACCCCCTTTTCAAATGGCGCAATTCTTTCATGGCTATACTCATAGACTAGAGGCTGTCCTACACCCAACATGTCAAGCCATTCTTACGCCAATTAAGGTAACCACTAACAAGCTAGAAAAGTTCCTTTAAACAACTAAAGCCAGAGCCATATAGCCCTCACAGCTGTACTGTCAATCCCGGTTATCACTTATAGGTAAATCCTTACGGAGAGTAACTAGAGCATCAAACAAACAACACAACACACACTCTAGTCCCCTATATCAACAGTAATAAATTCATATTAATAGTTGATTGCTCAATCCATTAATCAAATTACAAGATCATTATTCATAATTAAGCACTAGCAGTAACTATCCAAATGCACAACCCGTAGGTGACAAGGAAACAAGATATCAATAGCTAAGTTATAATCTCTATGGTTGTCAAGGAAGACACATGCAAATGTATGTTAATTTCAGTGAATAGGTAACAAGGATGGTCCCATATTATACTTGCCTTGATCAAAGCTTTCCTGATGGTACTACTGATCTGGTTCAAAATAATACTCCGGATCATCAAGAAACTGCTCACCGTCTATACTCGATCATCAATCATCAACATACAATCATCCGAGCAATCATACACGAAGCAAACAAAAAGACATAATTAAAACAGTACACCAATAGTAGCAAAACAGTATGAAAAGTTTGTAAAACTCTTCTACACGTTACTACGATCACACAGACGTAAAGATCACGAAATTCGGATTTAAAACGTGAAAGTTATGAATTTTTCAAGATTTCCTTTAGATAAATAATTACTTTAATATAAATTCGAAAATTAAATTTCTCAAACCTACTGTACAGCTACACTAACATGTAGAGCTCGCAAGTACGAACCTAACGCAACTTGAACGGGTCAAATCGGAGTTAAAACGAAGATTTTATGACCAAAATAATTTTAGTGGCAAAGCTGTAAATACCAGAAAACGTATTTTTGATTTAACGAGAAGAAATACGTTTTCAAAACGAAGAAGTGTATCTCCTAAATGACGCTAAGGATGGCGGGTTTTATTATAGAAAAGTCCAGGGACTCTTTAAGAAATTTACCCCGCGAAGGGGTATCTTCTAATCTCGACTGTCGATCAACAAACGGACGGCGGGTATCTTTTCAAGCAAAAGAGAGAGAGAGAGAGGGGCGGTCTCCTTCGCCAACGCCGGCCGGTGGCCGCCATGGCCGGCGCGAGCGGCTCGCCGGAGATCCTCGGCTTCACCGTTTCCGACCACCAATCGACCCACGGCTAGTACCAATCGAGTGCGGAGCTCAACGCGAACACATCTACGCGGTTTAGGAAGACTACGACGGTTCAAGGACGGAACGCGGCTCGGGATGGCGGCGGCGGCATTGACGGCTTACGGAAACTTCGAAAACACCCGACTCGAAGCACTACAGCTCAAAATAAAAGCAGGGGGAGGAAGAGAAGAAGATGGCGAGCTCACCAAAACGAAGAGGAAGGACCCCAATTCACCCGCAAGCCCCGACGACGAACAACCATGACTTCTTAGGGTTTCAAACCAACTAAGCTCGGTTTCAAGCGGTTTGGCTCGGAGTTAAGATGGAAAAAGAGGAGAGGGGGCAAGCGACTACACGTTTATAGCTCCAATTCGACGTTTTCGGGTAGGAAATCCCGGTTTCCTCGGTGGATTTGGTTGGAGTGATGTTTGTCTCCGGCTCGGTCACGACGGAAGAGAAGAGGAGCACGGCTGACAAATAGGTCCCACCCGTCAGCGAAATGGAAGAGGAGGGCGCGCAGCCACTGCGGCTTCCTGGGCCGGCCCACACGGACGCGGGGAAGAGCGGGGGAAGCGGCGCTCGGTTCGGCTTGGCCCAAGCGAAAAGAAGAGAGAGGGGAAGCAGGCCGGCTCGGACGGGCCTCCAGGCCACCGGGCCACAGGTAAGGAGGTAAGTTTATTTTTTTCATTTCTTTTTCTTATATAAATTTGTTTTCCAAAGCCATTTTAAAATGAATTTTGAATTCAAATCAAATAAAACTAAAACCACACCACAAAATAAATCAAATGCAACAGCATGAATGCATCACCAAATATTCCACCTAAAATTTTAAATTTTATTCCCTATTAAATATTATCTAAATCTTTTAAACTCGTAACTAAATATCTTTTAACTCCAAATTTCATCTAATTCAAACTTTTAAAATTTTTGGGTGTTGCATTCCACTAATTACCCTTAGTGTAGTTAAGGTGTATTAGACCATAATTAACCACTCTACACAAATGCTACACCAACTTCTAAGTACCATATGTGATGAAACAAACAAAGCACTCAAATTACCCTATGTTGCAAACCCATGTTTCACATGTTTCATAGCCTTGTTGCACAACTCAAGTTTGCCATGTTACACTACAATGTTGTCATGTTTCAAGGCATGAAAAACTCATGTTGCATCCACATGTTGCACTAACTATAATTCACAAGCAATCAGGTATGAAACAAACATAATTGAGAATGTTGCATATACATGTTTCCAGTGACAATGGCATGATGAGATGGATATGCACATGTTTATGAAATGAACATGCAATTTGTGGGAGCCAAACACCTAGGGTGTTACAGGCGGTGACTCGGTCAGGCATGAGTGAATGATGACCTTTAGATCTAGACCCACATGGAAGGAAACTACACCACCCCACATCGTTGAAAACTACCAGTTTCTTTGACGTTCAAGAGCAGACTTTGTATCTCAATTTCTCCTCAATTTACTCTTTCCTCATTAATTTGGATGCCACGTTAGATTTTTAGCTTAAATAGAGCATCATTAGTGCCATGGAGATGACCCGTCGGAACTGCCCTAAGGTCCAACGTGTTTAGTGGGTTTTCTAAGTTGAACCCACGTCCCAATCATCCAATGCATGTCTTTTCTAAGTATACCTACCTCACCGAAAGTTCCATCATGATTATTCCATCTGGGTTAGATTCTAATTGTGTCCAAACCAAACTGGAGAGAAACACATGTTACAGAATGTGACGGTCATGTGGGGCTACCATTACGAGAGAAGGGGCCGCACCAGAGACCAGAGAAGGACGCCGGATAAGGCCACGGGAAGCATGCAGAATTACTCTTATATTTCATGGCTTGCTGGTATTAATATTTATAGCTTCAGCATTCATATGCTATATCAATAAAAAGATATACGAGTCTAGTTTCCAACGCAACAAAACATGCATCTTTTGAACTTCTGAGCCAGGAGTTATTACCCTTTTAGTAGAAGCTGCACAGGCTGTTTTGTGGCTGCAGGAGAAACCGAGGACTCTTCAATTTCTCCACCAATATGATTTTCCACTTGCTGTTTTTATGCTTATGTTCACACCCAACTAGGAGGGATGTTTTTAGTATGACTAAACCGTGTGATCCATCAGTTGAGGGGGTTGATATCTTACTATTACTAATTAGAGGACCCAACGGACGCACCATGTTAATTCTCACTAGACGCGCTAGGAAAAAAGATAAATCTTATAAATTCTCACAATAATCAGAAACATCTGGCCTTTGATTTGGTAGAGTCTAATCATCATCGCAGATATTAGAGATTGGATCTATTGTAGTTTATTAAATAATTACCCACCTCTGCCATTATGAATAATACATAAAGTAACTCTCTAATTTTGTATGTAAATTATCCACCTCTGCCATTATAAAAGATAATTCAAAATAACCCCATATATTCATATCATATATAAATTATCCACATCTGCTATTATAAAAAATAGTTCAGAATAACCCTCTAAATTTGCATTTAAATTACCCACATTGACCATTATGAAACATAATTTAAAATAACACTTTAACATTGCGTCTAAGTTACCTAACTTTATCCTTATGAAAGATAATACTCCATGATAATAAATTTTATAATTATTATTTTAAGTAAGTTTATACATTTTTATTGAAACATTATGTCATATCAACTAATTAGAGGCCTCAACGGAGGCACCACATTAATTCTCACCAGACGTGCTAGGAAAAAGATAAATCCTAGAAATTCTCACAATAATCAGAAACATCAGGCCTTTGATTTGGTAGAGTTTAATCATCATCGCAGATATTATTCATTAGATCTATTGTAGTTTATTAAGGAATTACCCACCACTACCATTATGAATAATACATGAAGTAACCCCCTAATTTTGCATGTAAATTACCCACCTCTGCCATTATAAAAGATAATTCAAAATAACCCCCTATATTCATATATAAATTACCTACATCTGATGTTATAAAAAATAGTTCAGAAGAACCCTCTAAATTTGCATTTAGATTATCCATGTTGGCTATTATGAAACATAATTTAAAATAACACCTTAACATTGCATCTAAGTTACCTAACTTTGTCCTTACGAAAGATAATACACCATGATAATAAATTTTATAAGTTATTATTTTAAGTAAGTTTATACTTTTTACTGAAACATTATGTAATATCAATATTATTCATTTTATGCACTCTATGATATACAGATAGTACTACACACATATAATCCTATGATATAACAAATTTAACATGTTTAGTGTTGGGATGCAAGCCGAGTTTTAACTTATGTGGAAACAATACTACTAAAACAATTTTTGAATAAAGGATAAGGAATAGTAGAATATCTAATTAATATGTGAAAAAATACAATAATTTTATTAAAAATTAAAAGATAAACTATAGATTTACAAAGATACAAAATGGGTCGTATCAAGAGTTTATATATCTTAAGACTAAATTTCAACTAAATACAGATCACACTAGAAAAATATAAATACTATAATTCTAACTAGAAGTCCCCACAGGAGCCTACATGTTAATCCTCACAAGACTTGATTGGAAACAAAAGATAGATCATATAAATTCTCATGAAAAATAGAAACATCTTAGCATCAATTAGGTACGACCTAATCACCATTGATAATAATAATAATAGCTATTGGATCTATTAGGTTTTCTAAATAATTATCCATTTCTTCTATTGTGTAAAACAATATAAACTAACTCATGACTCTAATTTATATTACCCACATACGTCGTTAAGAAACATGTCTAATGTAGACCTAAATTTGCATTTAAGTACCGATGTCCTCTTATTTAATTTACATAATTCAATTTTCATCTCATTATTAGAAAAATTAAAGACCCCCTCGAATATGCATCTAAATTATCAACATCTCCGATTACAACAAAAATTGTTTAGATCACTAATAGAGCATGTATATGTTTGTACATTACCCCACCTCTATCAATATTTATATAGTAAGATTTGATTGAAGTAGATATATGTGTCATGCCTACATGCATGAGCAATAAAATACATATGTTATGTTTCACCATATAAAATATATTTTCTTGACAACTCATATACTAATGATATACTAAAAAATTATTTAAAAACATATTAGTAACCATAATATAATTTATATAGATTGTTACTTTAGATATATTTTTGTATTGTAACTAAAATATTTGATATGTCTATAGTGATAGTATAACCATAACTGCAAATACAATTCCTTAATAGTAAAATTCAATCATCTTGAGAAGTGTGTGAGACCACCAATGGCTATATTTTTCTGGGTCTTTAAGAATACTTTAGAGTAAAAAGTCAATCATTATAATATTTAGGTATTAAAATTCTCTTGAGGTTAGCACTGATCTCACTTCAAGATCCATGACTTAAGAGATATGGTCATGTTTCAAATAATGGCTAAAGCTATTGTAGTACTTAAGAACATACTCCGTGAAATATACAATAAGCACAAGAGTTTCAACTTAACTTGAGGAGAGAGAAAATATGTATCAGTCGATAAGTATAAAATTTGAAAATTTAAAATTTACATTCATGACTTCATAAGATACATGATGCCATAAGATCCACCATAATTAATGGTAAGGTTTTGAAGTAACTGCATATTTAAAATATATAGAGGTGCTATGCAAAAAAATGAATATGAATAAAAAAATATATTGAATAGTTCCTTGAAAAATAGTAGTTAATAAGATTATGATAACTAGATATAGACTACAAAGTATCTATTATATCTACTATGTTAGAAAATAAATAAAGAGAAAATATACAATTTAATATAAATAATTCTTTATTAGTTGGATGTACTCCCTCCATAATAAATTATAAGACGTTTTGAGTTTTTTAAATACATAGCTTTTGCTATACACATAGATGTATTGTCTAGAGATATATAGTAAAAACAATGTATCTAGAAAAAACAAAATGTCTTATAATTTAGAATGAAGTGACTATTAAATAGTATCTAATACTTATATCTTCTAAAATTCTAGCTCGTGTGAGAGCATGTGTTAATAGACTAGTTGATATAATTCGAGAATTGAGCATGGCTCTTCTTTGAGAAACCCGTAGAGTAATCTCCGAAGCTAGTTGATCTTAATGAGTGATCTACAAGTGATTCTAGTTTTTATCCAATCGATCACCACGTACCCTTCCACGAGTCAATCCTTATCAATGTCTTCCCTATTCCCGTGGTCGACGAGCTCCTCGACGAACTCCACAATGCCAAATACCTCACTAAGCTAGACCTCTGGTCGGGTTACCATCAGGTCCATATGAACCCTACCGACATCACCAAGACGGCCTTCCACATGCATGAAGGCCTCTACGAGTTCCATGGGTAGGTGTGCAACGCAGGAAACGTTTCCATATCATGGACGAGTTGTTGGGAAAGGACGTAGTTGTTGTAATTTGTGCTGCATGCCTAACATATTTCAGGTTCGGTGCGTGTGTCCTTGGGATTTACTAGCTCCCTGTTCCAAACACTGCCGTATATCTCTATCGGTTTGTGCTACAACTTGCAGTAATAGTTATGTTTTCACTACCGGTTTGTGGCTACACCCAACAATAATAGACCATTAGTTAACACAACCAATGTAACCATGAATTACCCGTCACTGTCATTAGTATTGTTTTGCACTAAAATATTTACAGTTTTTATATAAAGTCAGATCAAGACAAACTTTATATTAAAATTATATGGTTTAAAGTGATTTAAAACTTTGTTCTTGATAACATTTTAATTTGACATGGTTGATACATCCAAATATTACAAATGATTTTCTAGATCAGATTTTTGATGGTTGCCAATGTCGAATGGGTAAGAAGTCAACATTAAAGTTGTAGTAAGATCGACACTTTACAGTATTTCATTTGAGATCGTTTAAAATATCACATCCCACCCTATTTTAAGTATATACTGATATTGAATCGTGCGACTATTGGATTCGGACGTCTGCCCACCCCTATTCTCGTGACACCGCCCTTCTCAATTCCGAACGACATATCGGGAGCATGAAACATGCTCGTCGACTCCACCCCCACAACCCATCCTGTCGGTCAAAGTTGCCCCACCATGAGGTCAGTTTATATACTAACTACTTCATCGACGCAGGGCTCGACCTCGATGGCTTGGTCGTAAGCAACTATTCATCTGCTTCCACAACAATGCAAGGTGTTGGTGTCGGCGTCGGCACAGAACAAGAATAACACTGCCCGGTCTTTCTCGACGATCTTTGTTTGTTAGCTCTCATCTCCAAGTAGTACATGATGGTCAGTGGCAAGGGAATGGTCTGGCCTCCTTCGTCATGTCCAGAAAACCTGTCCATCTCATTACCTAGTCAGTTCCTCACGAATTCTTCAACAAGCAGAACGCACTCAATTTTCACATATAAGCTCAATGATGAATCTAAACCCATGCACATTTGCAGTGAAAATGATTTGCCCATAGTTTTGAGTGTCGCCGCCTGCCCTTGTGCCATCCGTATCTCGCATCCCATATATGACCCTGATCAATGGTTCGTACTCATATAAGTTAGAACAACTTGTGTTCATTGTTTCCATGAAATCTGATTTCAAAATGTACTGACTTTCGTACGACGCACAGGCACGATTGCGAATCATTAAAATGAGAACTTAGTAATCAAGATAGGTCTGCATCTGTGCGTGGATCCTATTACAGGTTTTTTTTTCATCTTGCAATGTACAAAGGTCCGTCTAGTTTATATCTCTACCACTAAAAAGACCCAAGTGACATCGTTTTCTTCTCGCTAATGACCCTGACCGCGCTAATCACCCCCGCTAAACGCCCCCGCCCCGCGCGCTTCGTCCCGCTACGCTCTGTCTACAACGACGGAACTGCCGCCCGCGCCCCGCGCACGACTCCCGCCCACGCCGTCTGCCTCCAGCCGGTTGCCGAATGCCAATCCCCGAGCTCCCTGCTTCCCTCTGACTCCAGCTCCCTAGCCTCAAGCTCCCTCCGACCCCCGGTCCCCGGTCCCTGGTCCCTGGTCCCTGCTCCCTCCAATCTCCTCGACCCAGCACACCTGGCCGCCGCCGCGACCCAGCACGCGGCCATCCTCTCCGCTCCGCCCTCCGCCCAGCACGTAGTGGCGACAGCTATGAGCTCGCGGCCCGGCACTGCACGTCTACATAGCTGGCGGCGGGCGTGCGTGTGGCAGCTACGGATTTGCGTGGCCCACGGCGGATGGCGAGAACCTCGCAGGTGGAGGCTGCGAGCTTGCGGCCCGGCGCAGTGCGGCTGCAGCGGGCTGCAGGCGCGCAGCGCGGTTGCTTCGCGGCCCATAGCGTCGGTAGCGACGACCTTCACCTTCTACATGTGTCGTAATAACCACGGTGGAGCAGATCACAAAAGGTGCGGGCTTTAATTTCTATGCTGTCCTCCGTGCTCCAGCAGCAACCAGCGGCACTAGGCGTGGTGATCCATGGTTGGCGAGACCGGCGGCTGTAGCCGTGTGGTTCCACTCCTCGCCGTCTAGGGTTCCAGGAGACAAGGGACCACCAGAGGTCCCCAAGTCGAAGGGGATAGCAGCCACAACATCTCAGCCATCTACACCAGCATTCACAGCCCCGGCAGTGCCCACCACCACCACGTTCAACACTGGACTCGATGTCAACATCAATAGCGTACATGAGGTGTTTGATGGAATGCCCATGAGGTAAACAGCATGTCCTTTGGTCTCCATGTGTGTGCCATGAATCACTGGCTATCACATGTACCGGCACTTCTGTGTGTTTTGTTCCTTCTCATTTCAGGTTTCAAGTTTTAACAACAGACATACAATGTCAATTTTGCATCACTGTGTCAAAATAAGGCTAACAGTTTGGTGTACTATTGATGTTATGACATCTTTTTCATGCCAGACTCTTGCTAAAGAACTTGTAATATCAAGATGTGCTATTAGTCTTCTTTACGAAAACAAGGCTCAACTAAATTCAGTATCAATGCACCTTGGAGAAATTGTTGGTATGGCTATTTTTGAGTTTTTTCTTGGTTTGGGGATGCTGTCCTTGAAGGTGTACTGTTAATTTCTAGAAGAGTGACTCTGTTAGTTAATTATCAAAAAGCATGCCCTTTTACTATCTCGAGGATAAGTAATGTAGTATCAATATTCAATACAACTCCCAACTAAATTTCTTTTTTGTGCACAACTTATCTTTTGCCACCAGGCATATCATCCCAGAGTGTTTTAGGCGTTATTTGTGTGATTGCAACACCTCATAAAGTGAAAGCACATGTTATGTCATTTGAATTTGGGTGTGTGCTAGGTTTGTTCTGCTGCAATTGCCCAGCAAACTTACAGATCAAACAAGACCTATATATTAACAAAATCACAATTGGCAGCATCTATTTCATTTTCACTCTTCTAAGTCCTCTTTTTATATAATTGAGCTGCATGATGGGGTTTGTGAATCATGTTGTTCCTGACATCTGCACCCCGATCATGATGCTGCACCTCCAGTAGTCTCTGTGTCAGATAGGATAACGGCATCCATAAAGTCCTACTATCCTTCTCTGTAATTTCTAATTCCATCAACACCCCGAAGGTACATGAGTGAATTATTTGGTCTATGCACCTGTTGACACCCAACGTGTAATTTCTAATTTCAAATGGCACAATTTCTTCTCGGCTATACTCATAGACTAGAGGTTGTCCTACACTCAACGTGTCAAGCCATTCTTACGTCAATTAAGGTAACCACTAACCAGCTAGAAAAAGGTCTCTTAAACAACTAGAGCTAGAGCCATATAGCCCTCACAGTTCTACTGTATATCCCGGATGATTACGTACAGATAAGTCCTTATAGAGAGAAACCAGAGCAACAATATAACCCCTTGCTCTAGCCCCCTTTTCAACAGTAATAAAATCATCTTAATGGTTGGTTGCTTAATCCATTAATCAAATTATAAGATCATTGTTCATAATTAAGCACTAGCAATAGCTATCCAAATGCACAACCCATAGGTGACAAGGAAACAAGATATCAATAGCTAAGTTATAATATCTATGGTTGTCAAGGAGGACACATGCATATGTATGATAATTTCAGTGAATAGGACAACAAGGATGGTCCCATGTTATACTTTCCTTGATCAAAGATTTCCTGATGATACTACTGGTCTGGCTCAAAATAATACTCCTGATCGTCCAGAAACTGCTCACCGTCTATACTCGATCATCAAGCATCAACACACAATCATCCGAGCAATCATATACAAAGCAAACAAAGAGACATAATTAAAATAGTACACCAATAGTAGCAAAACATTATAAAAAGTTTGTAAAACTCTTCTACACGTTACTACGATCACACAGACGTAAAGATCATAAAATTCAGATTTAAAACGTGTAAGTTATGAATTTTCTAAGATTTCCTATAGATAAATAATTACTTTAATATAAACTCGAAAATTAAAATTTTCAAACCTACTGTATAATAACACTAATATGTAGAGCTCGCAAATACAAACCTAACACAACTTGAACGGGACAAATCGGAGTTAAAACGTGGAAGATATGACCTAAACAAGATTGTATGTGTATACGTATTTTTATTGTATTTTAGGATTTGTTTTACTAAAGAAAAACGGCCACAAATCGTACCCACGACATCATGTGATGTCATCAAGCTAGCTAGCAAAATGAAGCAGGCCAACAGCATGCACGGCGCTATTTGCTTGATTCATATTAATTGAGCAAAACCACGTAAAAAGTTATTTAGACTAGATTACTCAAAACAGGATTTAATACAGAAGCTCAACAAAACTACTCCTAGTTTATTTATAAAGAGTGTCATATAATTCAATCAAGTTTAACTTTATCTTTGTAAAATATATATATATATATATATATATATATATATATATATATATATATATATATATATATGTGAAAGCAACTGCTCAAGTTTATCTTATATACAACGTGTTTATTAAGCAACTTAGAATTTAGAGACACATGTAAATAAGCAACTAATCACATTAATATTTGATGTATAAATTACCCAGGTATAAAACCTATATGGCTTTTAATTATAAACCCAATTATTTTAACGTTAATTAATTTAGCAATTAAATTAATAAAATCATAAACACGTGACATGATAAAACATTAGCACTACTGCGTAGAACGCGACGACACGAATCTAACGCAATTTAAACCACTCGAATCGTACTAAAAACAAGAAAACAACGAAGATAACACGAACAATGGCAGTCTTGTAATTAACAGCATCTTCTTCCTCTCTTCCTGGGCAAGTCGTACAAACCCCTTTTCAGATGGAACCATTCAGGGCCTTCAAAGCAATGCATTGAGCTTGTTCGCAGGCCATTGGTGCTGTCATCAAACTCCATACATGCTATTTTTGCATCTTTAAACGTCACCGCAATGGAGTCTCGCCTGTTCTCCGTGCTATCCGACAACACAGCCATCGATTCATTGTTACCGTGGAGCCTGTAATGGCACACAAGCTCTAGTCGAGCCCCGGAAATCCCATGCAGGATGGCGCCGGTCGACGAAGAATACCCCACATCCTCGGCCCCCGTCGCGTCGTCGGCCCTCACGGCATACACCTCGAGCACGTTAGCCGCCGACACAACCAGGTTGGGGGTGGGACCCACTCGCCGGAAAAGAGGAAGAAGTTTAGGAAACGACGAACGAACGATGGATTCGTGAAAAGAAAGATGTGCCGGTAAAGAGGATGATGAGACGAACCTCGGAGTTGAAGCGGAATTCGCCGGAGATGTCCGAGGTGGCTGGAAAAGTTCGCCGAACCTTCGCCGGAAGTTCACCGGAACGCAAGCTGTAGATGAAGAACTTTGGCGAGGGGTGGAGGGAGCTACGAGCGGTGGCTCGCGATAAGTGTTGTACTTCTGAAACCAGGGCGTCGAGGGCTACGCAGGCATATAAATAGTTGTTGAGTTTGGAAACTTTTCGGAATTTCTTAATTTCGAGATTATTTTAATTCCATGAATAAAATAATTTCAGAAAATCTAGAATTACCTTTTAAGCCGCGAAAAATAGCCCGGAGCTCAGAAAAATCACGGGAAAAATCCTGGGGACTCTTGGAAAGATAAGGAACTCAACTAAATAATTTTGAGCTCATAAAAAGATTGATGAAGAGATCAAGAAAAAAGATTAAGCTCACGAAAATTGAAATTTTAAATCCAGAAAATGCCAAAAAGTTTTCCTGTGAGAAGTAAACGTCGTCCTATGGTATTTTGAAAATAATAGCACTCACCAACACCAAAGACCAGCATCACACAAACACCACATTATCAAATTAATATGAAAAATTTTAAAACCACAATTTTCTATATTTAAATTAGCAGTCACTTAACTTATCTAATAAATTTATTCAGATATTAAAATCATTTATTTTATTTAGTGTTTTTCATGCACAACCCAAAATAGGAAATTTTGGGTGTGACACATATGCACCCCGATCATGATGCTGCACCTTCAGTAGTCTCTGTGTCAGATAGGATAACGGCATCCATAAAGTCCTACTATCCTTCTCTGTAATTTCTAATTCCATCAACACCCCGAAGGTACATGAGTGAATTATTTGGTCTATGCACCTGTTGCTCCTGACATCTGCACCCCGACCATGATGTTGCACCTCCAGTAGTCTCTGTGTCAGATATAGGATAACGACATATGTGAGGTCCTGCTATCTTTCTCTATAATTTCTAATTCCATCGACACCCAGAAGGTACATGAGTGAATTATTTGGTCTATGCATTGACATTATATTGTGGTAGTTGTTCCAGTGACTCCACGTTTGCTTCTATATAGTCCATTCTTGTTTCTCTTGGTCATGTATTAGATAGCCTTGGCCCTTGGGTTTGGTTTCATGTATTGTTAGATGTTTGCTTTGATTGGAAATATAAGCTGATACATTTGGCTTTAGTTCTTTATTTCAGTGAAATATTGACTTTGAATATAACCTCCATATCTTTTGACTAGCTGCAATTGCAAGGGTAGTTAGTCTTGATCTGTTAGAATTGGTATGCATTGTTCGGTTCAAATATTCAATGTGCTTCGATTTATTATGCACAAAAGGTGTTTGTTGCATTACCTGGAATTTTGCAATGCATACTTTATTTAGCACTGTCATAAATTTTGTCATGCATACTTTAGGTGTTCAGGATCTTATTTTTCTTTGCGGAGTTCTAGAGACAATCGAACTTACCGACAATTGTAGCTGAAATTCTTGCTAATATTGGACTAGGGACATAAATCTAATAATTCAGAGCTTTAGAGCTTATATTGCAGTGCTATATTTGCATCCTTGAGTGGATGCATGTTTTTCTCTGTTAGATTCAAAACTTTTGGGAGTACTACCTGCTTAAGAAGCCTTTGCTTATATTTAACTAACCTGATGGTATAGCAACAAAGCCAATGTTAGGATTAAGATATGAAAGCAGTTTTTCAGTCACCAATTAGTTTGATTACACACAGGCATAACCGTCCATTCATTGTGGTCTCATGCTGGCAATGCCAATTGCTAGAGCCTAGATGGAAGTTATGAGATTAATTGGATTAAACTCTCTAAGCTGTTGGTTGTTATTGCAATACCAGCCCCTGTCCTAATCTGCCATCATCGACGGCGTTGCCACTCCCAGGTTAGCTGAACCATCCATACACTTTTTTGTCAACTTTACTTTTCTACTGCAGTGAAGAAATAGTTGTTGTTTAAATTTTGCAGCATATAAATAGCATGTCTGGACAATACTATTATGTATAGTTTGTGCTGACCTCAGTAGTGAAGTATTTGTCATGATGAAGGCATTTAGTCTTGAGATGTGCACATATTTAAGCTTGCAAAATTGGAAGGTGTCTCTTTAATCACCCCCACCGGCACACACAAAAGGAGTTTAAAATTAAAGGAATAAGATATATTCTATGGATATACTTCAATTTGAGAGTCGGTTCATCACAATTATTTCAAGGATATATGAGCTTTCTTAGTTCCCCTGTTTACCACTTTAGATTCTTATTAAGAGAGCTCTCACTGCCCTGCACTGCCCCCAGTCCGGATGGCAATTCTGTCATACCTCACAGAGGTCCACTAGGCATGTGTCATGTGCGTGACTTCAGTCTGTAGCTCTACGCTGCTTGTTGGGCAGAGGATGATGTATGGCAAATCTTCCCTCAGTGCTGATGTGTTAGAAGATGAATCAGAGTCGGCTCTTTGGCATCGAGAGGTAAGTTGGGTCTTACTTTACAAATTGGTGCTCTTTTGATTCTATTGTTTTGTATTTTTCATTGAAAAAATGGAATCTTTTAAATGCATATGCAGATAGGAGATCTGAAATTTATGCATGGGAAAGCTCGCAGCTTCTGAGTACGGTTAGAATGCACTACTCGACGGTTACTACCCGTTGGCAAGTGAATGCTTCTCTATGTCATCAAGTTGATGGAGAGGAATGGGGTTCGAACCAGATATCCAGACTTTTAAAGAGATCATTAGTGAGTTCTGTTGCATTGGTAAGATGCACAGCACGATGTGAGTGTTGTCCCTTTTTTCTGGCCTTTGTGATTATGGATTATAGGGTGCAATAATTATCATACTGCATGGAAACTCTATATTGATTGTCTTGTCTACATGAGAAGGGTCCTGCTTTTGTTTGCTTCGAAATGTTGTCAGTTAGTTTAGTTTAGGAAAGTGAAGGAAACTATCATACTGTATAGAAAATATTCTCCTAGAGCTAGGATATATGTCCCTTCAGTTAGTTTAGTTTAGGAAAGTGAAGGAATACAAATTGGGATGTTCATTTCTTTGTTGTCAAAAATACTTTCTTTTTTTCACGAATGATCTGCCACATGGTTATTTCTAAGAATAATTTTGAACACAACTGTGGCTAACTTCGGTTGTGGCTGTCGCTCACTCCATGCTAAAGTGGTTGGATATTATTATGTTCCCGTAGCAACGCACGGGCACTCAACTAGTAATTGTAAAACTTATTAAATCCAATCTAGATATCTTGGCAGGAACCGGCCGGACTCTAATCTAGTCTAGAAACCTTTGAAGCAACCACCTGAACCTGGACTCCTTCTCCGACCTCTGCACGGTGAGGTCGCACCGGACGACCAAGCTGTCGTCCTTAAGGCAACGCAGCGCCACCTTGGTCTCCTCCGCCACAGCCTTCGTCTCCGGGATGTCAATCCAGATGCCAGTGGAGCACCATGACCTATCGCGGATACTATACTCGTCGAGACTATACTGCTGTGGCTGTACGCATCGACCGCACAACAGGTTGCCGCCGCGGTCGAGGACGTTCACGGTGTACCCAGCCATGGCGTTCACTGCTCTGCCTAAGAAGCGATTGTCCATCAGTCTCAAGTCCATGCCGGGGCTGCCGGTCTTGGAGCCCGGGTAGCCGATGGGGTAGTACGTGAGCTTCCACGTATGGCCGCCAGCGCGGAATGGCTTGGACTCGACGCCCTTGCCGTGCTTGTACAATGTGCTCACGGTGGAGTAGCCACCAATGTGGAGCTGGTGCATGCTCGTCTCCTCCCGCCCGCGGACCGAGGTGAAGGAGAACGATTGGCGAGCACGGCGCCATGCGTCTCGCAGCGTGGCCACCAGATCTGGAGACGAAGATGTAACACCCCAGATGTTTGCCTTGCATCTGTGCATCATTAGAGTATGATCATAGCATGGCATTACCATAAGCATCATCATTTCATATGCATCTTTGCTTGAAACATAAACTTGCAACAACTGCAACATATGTGTGCTATGTGTGCTAGTGATAAGATCATGTGTGTGGGCCATGCTAGTGCATGTTCTAGGTTTTTTATACTTGAAAACATGTGAAACACCTAAAGTTAACTTATGTAACATGTAGTTGCAACACAGTGTTTAGTTTAAAAGTGTATGTTTCAATGTGCTTTTGCTTGATTTTTACTTACAAGTGATGCTACATGGTGAATTGTGCCCTGCAAGTACTTCTGAAATGTTAGTTAAGCAATTTGAGCTAGGGTCTCTATTCATAGTTTGACCAAATTCAAATTTGGTACTATTTGACCATAGTTTGACCTAGTTGACTTTAGAACCTCTTTTGTTTGACCCTTTAGAAAGTTTAACCTAGAGACCTTGCATGTTTGTGCAACCTTAACAAAGTTTGTGCTAAATTTCATGAGGAACAAAATTTGTTCAGTGGTCAACTCACAAAAATGTTTGGAACATGCCCCAACATGGCCCACAAGTCAGGTTTGAGGCTGTTTTCAGCACTTAGCCATTTTAGCTAAGTCCTAACCTAAAGTTCAGTTTCAAGATACCCCTTTGGAGGCCTGTATCTTTCTAACCTTGCTGATCTAGCTCTTGTGCATGTAGACTTGTAACAATATCTTACTTAGGTCTAGCTATAAGTCTCTTACCGTTTCGGCTAACTCGGGCTGGTTTAGGAGTTAAGCTTCGATCAATATCGGCTGCCTTTTGACTGAAACAGTTTCAAGTGCCCCCCCTTTGCAGGCTTGTAACTTGCAAACCAATCTGATCTAGTTCAAGTGATAGTAGACTTGATTGAAGAGCTCACTGAGCTCTACCTAAAAGTCTACTATAACTTTTGCTAACTCGGCTTGGTTAGAGAGTTTTTGGACGCTTAACACCGGCTGTCAGGTCGAGCACTTGATTGCATCGCTGTTTCGATCGTTTCAGAGTCAAAATCCTGAAATCGTTCGCGTCGTGGCCGACCGAGAGCAGGAGCGAGTCGACACGTGGGCGACTACGTGTTGAGCGGTGCTCGCGCTCGCGTGCATGAGGTCGACACGACGCCCTGGCGGCTTCTCCCTCTCCCTCATTCTCGCTCTGTTCGCGTCCTTCTGCTCCTCGCGCTCAACCGCAGCGACAGCAACGCCAGGCGCTCCACCGCACGCCGCACCGCCTTTGCTGCACCGCTCCCCATTTTTGCGCAACCAGTGGCTCGCCTGCACCTCCTCCACCTCTGTACCCTAGCCGCTAAGCTAGCGATGCACAGTGGACACTGCATCACCATTTCCGTTGTCTTCCCCATCACCGGTGAACCCGTGCTCACGTGGACCGCACTGCTCGGTCACCGTCCGCCTCAGTTTAGTTACCGCCCTGGCTTCGCCGGAGCATGGTGATGTTGCTGCTCTTCTCCACCGCCTTAGCCTAGCACCTAGCTCATCGGCGCACGACCTCCGCATGCCGCCGTCCACCATCACCGACGGCGAGCATCTTCCGATGACTCCGCACCGCACTTATGTACATCGTTGGGTTCGCCTCGATGAGAGGAACACGACGGTGGGCTTACCTCCGCCGGAAACCTCGCCGACAGCGAGAAATCACCGGCGAACTCCCCCTCCCCTGTTTTGTGTGTGTGTGCTAGTAATTGGGCTGGTTCCGGCGCAGGCCCAACTGGCCGTAGCAGGCCTTTAGGGCTTCAGCCTATTCAGAAAGTTAGATTTTATCTTTTTCTGAAATGCTATATATTTTGCTGATGTTTGGAAATTCATTGAAAATTGTAGAAAAATCCAAAAATAGAAAATGTGGACTTTCCGGAGTCCTTGAGATGTGTACTTCGCAATAGTGTAAAAAAAATATGGCATGTTAGTTTATGTTTTCTGAAGTTTGTAATTACTTGTGTTAAGCACTTTATTTGATTATGTGATCTAGATAATTTTGTATCTCACTATATGTTGACCCAATTTCTATGAAAATTTTGTGAGGTGCTAAGAATGCTTTAGTGATGCTCCAGTTAATTTTTTATGAATTTTGGGTGTCTTATGCTTCAGTTATAAATTTTCTTTTGTATATGCTTTATATTTTTATCCATCTGTTTATTATGATATCTTCTAAATTACTTGTTAACTTGAGTTGAAAATTTTATGGTAGCCTCCGGGTACCATGTATGTGCCTCTATAATTTTATGAGGATTTTTCTGGACATATTTTATAATTAATGTTATTTATGGCTATACATTTAAATAAATAGAAAGTCCAATTAAATAAATGTTTACATAAGTAACATGACTTGATCTGGTGTTCTTTAGACATGTTCTAAATGATGGTTAAGTTGGTTTGGCCATTTGCAATGTTTTGGTCATCTCTTATAATTTAATTTTATAATTCATTGTTTTCTAGACAGATTTGAGAGATATGTAAATTGAGTCATGCTATGATTGTTTTCATACTCTATGTTGTATACAAGAGTTGTAGTAAACTTCTTGAAGTAGTTTCTGTTCAATTTTGGTGGCATTTGGCCCTATGGTTTAGGAATTGGGCATGTTTTAAGAAGTGTCCAGTTACAGTTTGCTCTCTGTTTGCCCAGAACAGATTCTGGTAATGTTTGATTTTCGACCTGGTGAACTTGTGAATCAGGTTTTGGTACCTGAAGATTAAATGTAGGAAATTTCAGAAGCTTTCCAAAATGTACTCGTGCATGTTCATGGGAGTTATAGAACTCCAGTTATGAATTTTCTTAGTTGCTGTTGTTAACATGTCAGAGTTGCTGAAATTTCTGGGAACTTGCTATGTGTATTAAGTTTGAACTTGAGGATGTTTGGTGCTTGCTTATGTTATTACCATGTTCATCACATTCATCATTCATACATGTTCATGAATCATCATGTCATCCTTGGTGCATACATGAAATTTATTTGGCATGCAATAGGTGTGCCGAGGATCATGATACAAGTGAAGTCCCGCAAGGTATGAACCCAGAAGTTGGAGTCCGTTCGGGAGCAGGAGGCCCAGTCCGATGGAATCGGAGGAGACATAGGAACCGTGGCTAAGCGCAGAACCTCGAGCCATCCTCATTTGTTTAAGGCAAGCCCCAGAGCATTTTAAGCCTCCTACTTTTAAAGCAATTAATTATATATGTTATATATGTATTATTGCATTAAGTGGTAGGAGTTGATTGGAACCCCTTGCTGCATTATATCATTCCTTATCCAGATATATGAATCCCTGAATCCTATGTAGACCAGATCGACTCTATGCTTAGCCCTACTTAATTAGAACGATAATGTCAGGTGATCTCCTGTCATCTGCAAGATAGGAAGTATTGGGTTACGGTCGGCTATAATTGCTATCATGGAAAAGAACCAAGTGTTAATAATGAATTTAGACTGAACGGGATGTCGATAGTGAAGCAACAAGACATGGAGGTCTTAGGTGTCACGGAACCATCCAAATTATAAGAGCACAAGTACAAAAACAATCACCGAAGTGATCAAATTCTCGCACTTGAGCCTATATAACTCCGGTAGTCCAATGAAATCACGAGGGATTTCAAACCAACCAACATACAAGCCAAGATCGTAGTGATTCAACATAACCAGTCACATGTTACATCCATTTCACAAGTAATTCAATATACATCAGAGTTTAACATAGTTATTACAACTTAACTTAAAAAGTAGCGGAAGCAAAGTAATTGGAAGCTAACATTAATCTTATTTCAAATACATGCCAGTACCAAGGTCGACTTCCAACAAAAGCATTAGAGAGAAGATAACTTAGAAGGATCATGCTCGTGATCACACTCCGCCACCAAGGCAGGAACCAACCAACTCATGCAGTCGCCATGATACATCACAACCTGCAACAAGTGAGAATAAAACCCGGAGTATAAGAAGGTACTCAGCTAGACTTACTCGTCAAAAACCAAAAATAAAGTGACACCAAGGATCATGCAAGGCTGATATAAAAGTGGGCTAGCTTGACAACATTTTGTATAAAAGCTTAATATAGATAAGTAATCATTAATGCTTAAGCATCAAGTTAATAATCATTAATCTGTCATCTATATTAGCACCTGTACTAGAGCACTCACTTGATTTGGAGCAAACAATATTAACCATAGCAGATATAAATTGAGGTAATATTTAATTCATCCTCCAATTAACCACCCGTTCAATTAAGTGAATCTACATTGCCGCTGCTCAAGTCAAGTGCTCACTAACCAGGAGCGACGGTGATTCAAATCGAGTTCCTATCTAGCTGGAGGGGTATTTCTAACACTCACCAAGACACGCCTGGCGAGGGCTGCTCAGGTCACCTTTGGTACCGTTAAAGAAAGCGCGGGTTCGACTGATGCCGCATCCCCAAGGGCAACACTATGTCAGGATGATAGGGACTTTAACCCCCCCTTGGTCTCACGGCAATGTCCCCAAGCACATCCTTACTACCTCTAAGATGTGACCTACCATTCGATTCCCCGCCTGAACTGTATTACTCGGATTCGCGGTCGGAACGACTTATCCAGCCAACTAAGTGTTAGATTGCGTTCAACATGACTCAATGACGTACAACGAATCGGTCCTTAAATGACTCAGACGGGGATAGATCCACACCCAAGACCTCCATGCTTTGTTGCTTCACTATCGTCATCCCGCCTAGTCTCATTTCATTTTATTAACACATGGTTCTTTTCCACGATAGCAAATATAGCCAACCGTGCCATATATGAATATCCCTATATCTCATAGGTGACAGGAAATCACCTGACTTCTACCGCTTAAAGCAAGGTTAAGCATCTATTCGATCCTAGTCTATGTAGGATTCAAGGATTCATATATCTGGATAAGAAGTGATATTGATGCAGCAAGGTTTTCACCCAACTCCTATACGTAATGCAACAATACATATAACACATATATAGTATTGCTTTGAAAAGTAGGGAGTCTTATAATGCTCCGGGGCTTGCTTGGGATCCGACTCAAGTTAGAGTATGTCAGGTGAAACCCACTTGGTGAGCATCCTCCAATCTAGCACTCGTCCGATCCTTCTATCTTCAGGATGGATCCACCAAACACCGTCATTAGGTTTGGCTCCAACGCCATTTCCTTCACACGTTTCTGTTAGCATACCTATATGAGGTGCAACAATGCATATGTATGAATGCATAGAAGTGCAATAAACAAAGTAATCATGCAAGCATACCAAAGTTCACATAAACACCTAGAGCTAATTAACTTAATCCTCACTAAGGCATAACATAGAAGACGGCAAGCACATCAATCAAGACATAAGTCTCATAAGATCACAGGGTACTAACCCAAGTACCATCAAAGATATGAGTCACACTTTAACACACTAGCATGGCAAAGTTAATCAAAGCACTAGAACAAGAATCTGCTACTTTCTGGACATACATGTAGTAGCTGAGTAAATCAATCATAACTGGAGATCTATAAATCCAAATGACTTGTAAGAAGACATTCTGGAAATCTTAAGAAATTGTATACAATTTATTTAATATCAACTAAGCCTGATTCCCAAGTTTAATAGGTCGACAAGATAAAACTACATAATCTGGTCTGCTCCAAACAGAGAGCAACCAAATCTAGGACCTGACTTTAAACAGCTATAACTCAAAAACTACTTAGCCAAACACCACTAAATTTTAACAGTAGCTATATACATAATTTATCTACAACTCCTGTATGAACAAGTTTTACCACAAAGCACATTTTCATGAAGAACTTTGCTAAGTTCCCAGATCTGTCCAGAAACCACAATTGCAAGAAATAATTGTTAACTTATATTGAAAACATATAATTGGATAAAAATAACTTTACCAACATGTAACACATGACTAATGAACACCAGAAAACATAGTGTCCAATACTAATTAATTTCTTTTAATACATTTTCTTAATTTATTTAGATGATTAGGTGGAATTATGAACACCTATCAAAAGTGCACAATAAATTCTTCCAAAATTACAGTGGCCTAAATATGTTCCTAATAGTCTACTATCCAAATTTTAAGCCATTTGGATAAGTATATAAATCTCTATGAAAAAGACAAATAGCTATTGCAATAAATCATGTGAGAGCAAGATACACTAATAACTCACTCATACAACACCCAAAATTCATGAAATTATTACCACACATCAAACATCACATGAGTAGCATGACAAAAAAATTCACTTCATTTCGAGCTCTAAATTTGCAGTTATGAAAAAGACAAATTCAGCTAGCATTGAAAACCTAGTTGCATAAATCTATTTTTATAGCTAAAACTTTAAACTAAAACATACTATATTATAGATCTATTGCATAGGCAATTTCACAAGAATTCCAAAAAGTCCTCATTTGCTATTTTACGAATTTCCTATGAATTACTATGAATTTCTAAATTTTCAGCCATAATAAGCATAAAAGAAAAGGAAAAAGAAAAATTGTACTATGTGGCACTATTCACATGAGTCTAGGAGTTCACAGTTAGGCCCCTGGAAGAAACTTTAATTAAACTAAGCAAGCAGGTCCTAACCGCACTATTCAAATGGCTCTTGGCTTCGCAAAGAGACCCTCCCGTTTTCTCTAATTCAAGCACGGGTCCTTTCTCTTCTTCACAGCAGAACATGCACGAGAGCTTGCCGACTCCGGTAGCTTGGTGGCCAGCGAAGGTGGGGCGAGGCCACTGAGGCTGCGCCGTGGCAGGCCGCACGCGCAGGAGGCCTTAGCTCGGCTCGAGGTAGCCCGAGGCCGGCTGGCCACGAGAGCACGACGGGTTGGAGGCTGCGGGAAAGAGGTGCGGGAGCATGCTGCAGGCTAGCCTGGGTGCTTGGATGGCTGGGGAAACGCCGAGCAGCGAGAGTAGACAAGGCAACGACTCTGCCGTGGCTGTGCTGGCGACGAGCAGACTGGAGGAGGCGCGCGGCCATGGCTAAGAGTGAGAGAGACGCAAGAGAATGAGACCGAGAGAGGAGAAAGGGAGGGGCACTCGGCTTCTTCAATTCGACGCGTGGGCGGGCGAGGTGTCAAGCAGCGGGCGCCCAAAGGGCCACGCGGCACTCGTCCCTGTCCGTGGTTGGCCACGAGCCTCCACTCTGTACGTACTGGATTCAAAAACCTGATGAGGAGTTGCAATTCTACCTCAAAAGCACAGCTGAAACTCCATTTTCATCCCCCTCCATCTCCTAATCCGGTCGGTTTTTGCGAAAACTTCACTAATATAAGTTGTAGAGCTACATGTCATGTCCAACTTTGGTTATATGATTTTGGTCCAGATCGCCATGGTTTTCAAGTTACAAACTCACCAACATGCCTACATGGAAACTAAAACAGCCATTCAGTCCATTGAGGACTTAGCAAAATTTCTAGCTCCCAAAACAGCACTAGATTCTAACTTGAGGGCTCGGTTACACTAAGTTAGATGCCTAACTAGGTCTTGATCTTTAAACAAAGTTTGTTCTACATAACAAGAACTACAACTTTTATTTAAGGTCCAACATCAAAACTAGTATAGAAGTCAAACTTTCACTTTGGTCAAAGTAGCAACTCGATAAAGCCTAAACTAAGGTTTTAGGCCAATTGAGGCATTTTCTTGGCATTTGCTCAACATGAACCCTTCATGACTTTTGTTGTAGAGTTCATCTAGAGTCTTTTGGTCAAGATTGCAAGGTTTAGTTGATGACCTATATTTCCATTCACTTAATAGTGCAATTCAAGCAATTAGTAAAACCATTCCAACAAGGATATAATTTATCATTTCATGTGACGACTTTTTGATTCCAAACGTCATAAAACTTTTTCAGGGATCACTATAGATAGAAAGTGATGTGAGGCCTATGAAAGAAGTGACATCAACACTCACTTGCATTGCCTAGCATGAGCATCTACATACACATTGAAACATAATTAATAAGAGATGTTGCAGATGTTCCAAAGCACATTCCATATATGTAGGTTTCACATGTTGCACTAGTGCATCACATATGTTCCATGCTCATATGTGAACAAATGATGCTTAGGCTCATGCAATGCAAGTGTCCAAAAAGCAAGCCTAACACCTGGGGTGTTACATTAGGTGTGGATCTATCCCTGTCTGTGTCGGTTAAGGACCAATCCACTATACTTCCTTTGTCATTTTGAACGTAGCCTAACACTTAGCTAGTTGGCCTAAGGTTGCCGACCGCGAAGCCAAGTAGCTCAACTCAGGCTGCGAAGTCAAAAAGTGTAAGTCGCCTCGGAGGGGAGCTAGTGGAGTTAAGGGCAGGTGAGTTAAAAGTCCTAATCATCCTGACCACTGGTATCCCTAATAATACGGCATTGTTCAAGTCCATCCTGAGTTGTACCAAAGGTGACTGTTGATGACTCTAGCTAAGTATGCCTGGTTGGTGTTAGGATACCCCTTCAGCTGAGTTATAATCGATTCGAATCACCGTCTCTTCCGGATAGTGAGAAACTTGATAGAGTAGAGGCAGTGTAGATTTCACTAAATAACTTGATGGTTCAGGAATGATGATGATGGTGGTCTTATTATACCTGCTATGGTTAATATTGTTTGCTCATAATAAAGTGATTACTATAGTATAAGTGCTAATCTTGATGAAAGGTTAATAATGATTAAATGGATGTTTAAAGCAACAATGATTACTTATCTGTACTTAAACTTTTATGCAAATGTGTCAAGCTAGCCCCACTTATATAAAGCCTTGCATGCTCCTTGGTGTCACTTTATTTCTGGTTTTGTCGGGTAAGTCTAACTAAGTATATTCCCGTACTTAGGGTTTACTCCCACCTTGTTGCAGGTAGCAGATTCTTACTGGTTACCTAAAGTACTATCTTCGTCGTGGGTGTGAATACTAGACCATTGGGCATGGTCTCTATAGTATTCTCTTCTAATATGCTTTTGCAAGATGTGGCTACATACTAGTAGTACTTAAACTAAATGTGGTTTCAAAACTATGTTGCTTTCGCTATCCCTAATTTGGTTTGTAATAACTTATTCGTACTCCAAGGTGTAAGAACTATTTGTGAAATGTTGTAATAGGTAGTGTGTTGTGTTGAATCACTATGATCTTGGTTTGTTCTCGGTTTGGTTTGAAATCCCTCATGATTTCATAGACTACCAGAGTTATATGAGCTCAAGTTTGAGGACTTGATCACTTCAGTGATTGTTTTTGAACTTGTGCTCTTATAATTTAGATGGTTCCGTGACAAAAGACATTGGAGAAGAAGAGGAACGGACGATGACAGAGGAACACATTTTTGGGTGGTTGGTTGGTTGATGATGGATCACCCGATAGATGCAGACAACGAATATATACAAGAAAGAATATGTGTATATGGTTTTGCCGATGTGATCTTGGTGCACACATTGGTCCTAGACTCCTAGTGCAAGAAAATATATATGTAATTTGTAATTATTGTGTACAACAAAATCTATCACCTCCTTCAGCCATGTCGCCCCTTATTTCAAGCCGCACGCCAGCCGCTCCCATTTCAAACCCATCCATACACCATCGCCTATCCACCCTTCAGAAGCATGGCCGTCAGGAACCCTCAATCCGCATAGGCTCCGCTCTCCATCTGGACACCCTCCTCTGCCTCCGTCTCTGCTGCTGCCGCCGCCACGCGTCCACGGGAAAGCCGTCGCACCCTGCCTCCCGCATCCCTAGGAAAGACGCACTTGCCCGTCCACGTCCGGGTAAACCCATACCGACACCGACGGTGGGGCCGATGTAGCCCTTCGCTAGAACCCTCACTAGTTCAACCTGCTGCGGCTAACAGGGGTGGATCTACCACCGGAGCTGGGGGGGCTCGAGCCCCCCTACCCTGGCCACGCCAATGGAGCCCCCCCTTAGCCCCCCCATAATTGCAGCCATTAACAACTGGGAAGGAGTGCTCCCGATGGAGAACGGAGGTTGAAGACGAGCAATTCCGAGTTGGGCTGCCTTGTGCCTTCCTGGTCCAGCATGACAACATGTGTGTTTCAACGGCCCATAATGAGTAGAGAACTGGAGAAGCCAGTTGCCAGCCCATTAAGAAATAGGATCGACCTTTTTTCCTTCCTCTCCCTCTGTCTGTCGATCTTCTGAGGACTGCGAGTGTGAGAGTCGAGCGACGGGCGGCGGCTACTACTCTCCTAGGGTTAGCAGCGCCGGACAGAGGGGCAGGAGTCACCGAGTCAAGCTACTAGCCGCCGGCAAGCAGACGCGTGGATGATGGAGCAAAGGCCGAGCCGCCGAGCACCCGAGCGCAAGCAGTAGCTGAGAGGGCACGCTGGGATTGGGCGGCGCCGCGGTGGCCACCGGCCAGGCGGGAGGCAATAGGCCGACAGCAGCAGGGGCCTCAGCCACATGAGCCGGCCACAGCCAGACGAGCGACGCAGCAGGTAGAGGCGCAGAGGCCACAGGCAGTCAGGCAGAGACAGATAGTGAGACAGGTACCTGTTCTTTTTCTTTAGATTTGCACTTTTGAACTATGTAATTGTAATTGTTCAAAATTTGATTTAATAAATTGCAGATTGAGAGGTATGATATATGTTCTCTTCTCAAAACTTTGAAGTTAAATACTTGAAATTTGTGTCACTAATTTATTTTTTCTTATATATAGATTGCTTCTAATGATTCATGAAGAATATGGCAGTATCCAGTGTGAATGTGTCATTATCGATCAATCTTTTGTTGGTTAGTTATAAAAATTGTATCTTTTTCTTCTTCTTATGCATTTTATGATGCACTTTTGATTGTTTATCTAAGTTGCCATGTAAAATTGCTATATGTTAGCTTTATATATGGGATATAATTGAGTTAAGTTGGTCTACCTCTATTTGGTTCAGCCCCCCCTAAATATTTTTTTTCTGGATCCGCCACTGGCGGCGAACACAGGCGACGCAGGCGGCGTCGAAGGGGAAGCCCTTGTGCCAGCGCCGTCCCGGTTGGCCCGGTAGACCGCGAATGCCCTTCCTCCTCCGCTCTGCCTGGACGACGCGGTCATGCCTCCTTCGTGTTGTACCTCCTACCTATGGACGGTGAGCCCTTCAAGTCCTATTTTCGATGCCCGTTGTGTGCTGTGCATTTCAGGTGCTACACACGCTGACCCCACTATAGCTTTGTGTTCACTACCTGCTGTATGCAAGGTCAAGATGTTTATGCACTACAGCAGAGAAGGACATCACTGGCGGTTCAAAACCCCCCTTCATTGGCGGATTTTGAACCGCCATAACCATCTCGGCAGTGATGAGCTGATCACATCACTGCCGGTTATGCCAAACCGGCAGTGATAGCTCATGTATCACTGCCGGTTCATGTTACAAACCGGCAGTGATACTTGAGCCATCACTGCCGATTGTTTTAACCAACTGGTTGTGTAGATTATATTATCACTGCCGATTTTCTTTGAACCGGTAGTGATATACTTTTCACAATTTCCATTTTAATAATTGTTTTATTTTCATTTCGAGGGGAGGTGGTGGGGTGGGAGGTCGGGGAGGTGGAGGTGGTTGCTATCGATCAATTTGATATCGATGTGAAGGTGGTTATTGATCAGCGACAATACAAACCCATCAACATTTATATTACAAAAGTTTCAAAAAAGCTTTAAGTATCGAATTAAGAGTCGCATTACAATAGCCTATCAATGTGGTCTCTTCCGTACTGTGCCTTGTACTTCTTAGTCCTCGCAATGGAGAATGATCCTTTCTTGGTCAATATCTCGTCCATCACAAACCTTGCTATCTCCTCTTGAATTCCTCTCATCTCAAAATCTAGCAACTGGTTGTGATTGTTTGCTTTGCGCTGTAATTGAAGCAAGATGATATTGAGATGCACAAACATAAGACAAAACAATAGAAATGGGATGCCTACATACCATGTCATCTCCCTTATTTGTTTTTGCACCAAAGTATTTTAGCATTGCCCACATCACATAGAACCCACATTCGTTGTTCCCCATCGGTTGATCTAGGGTCTTGAGATCCTCCATATACTTTACACTGAATGGGGCACTCCATTGCTTTTGCATCTTGCTATCGAGATTTTTCTAATTAGGTAATGCCTTCATTCTATGTTACATTGTAAATGAAGTGTGAAGACCGAGGACATTACAATATCCTATGTGATTAGAAAGTGTTGTGATGTTGGGTTCACTTACTTATTCAGCACTTTGACTAGGGGGTCGATAAGAGAAAGTGGCTTTTTCTTTGAGTCCCACACCTCGATAAGTGAATCTTTAATATAGATATCTATGAGGATGAAATGGTTGCTGCAATCACAAAGTCCATGTTATTGAATGACATATCAAGAAAAGAAACACTAAAATAAGGGTCGAGAACACATACTCGCAGTTGTAGGGTAGGAGTACGTTTGTTTTGTTGTTTCTGAATATCCTTTCAAACTCAATCTTCAAACTTGTTGGTACATAGTCATCTTCACCAGGGGCGGTGCATGTTGTCTCATTTACAAATATGGGATCCAAGAAGTCTATATTGCTCAATTGCTTCTTTAGGCACCATTTTGCCATACACCTGCATAATAAACATATGATATATTCAAATGCAAATCACGTAGTTTATTATAACGTTGTGAGGGTAGGGTACTTACATAGACCATATCATCAAAATTTGCGTATCGAGCGAGCGCCGTTGGAAGAGCTGAAAGAGGTGTTCATAATAAATAATATGCACCGTTTCTTTAGGATGATTAAAAACCAGTCCGGGAGGGATGCAAACTTCAAAACCGACACAGTCTCCATTGGCAGTATCTAGGGAGTAATAATCATGCAACTGTCGCATGTATGTTGGCAAATCTGTATACTCTTGTTCGGTGGCGACCAAAGGATTGCCTCTTGAATACTTGTATGCGACCGTGGCTTTTTCAAAATCTCTCGTTCTGTACTACAACTCCATGGCCCTCTCCATGGATATGCCCATGTTGTTGGCTAAGTTTTGTATCTCTAGCAATTCTTTGGTGTGTATTTCTCTAGCTCTGATTTGATTACTCTCTTTGTTGTGTTGCCTTTCAAATTCGGTCTGTTGTCTCCACTTAGGTAGACTGGCTATTCGATTTAAGAAGGCAACGACGACTTTCTTGCTTGGAGGCTCCACAGTCGGGTCCTTCATCTTACTTGTAATGCTAGCATCCACCTTCTTTTTACTTGTCTAGGGAGCATTACCAACTGAAACTGATGACCTCTTGTGTTGCGAGGTCGAACCTGATCGCACTTTGGATTTTCACGGAGGAGGTGGAGGAGGTAGAGGAGGTGTTTTCTCCTTTGGCGGTGGAGGAGGTAGAGGAGGTGTTTTCTCCTTTGGCGGTGGAGGAGGTGTCTTCTCTTTCGAGGCAGGAGAGGGATAATGAGGATCTTGCAGAGAAGGGAAACCTCTTGGCGGTGGCGATGCTAATGATTCACTGTCATCCTCATCATCCAAAGATGGCTGCTCATCCAGCTTGATGAAGCGTTTGCGCCAAGCCACATGAGTGCCCAAGTTGTGAACAAGACGCGGCGTATCTTCCTCCACTGGGAAATCAATGTGTATCTTATTGTACTTCTTATCCAAGATCTTATCAATGCTGACCCTGGCATACCCGGGTGGCATTGGCTTGCCATGAATGATGCAGTCTCCTCTTGGAAATGCTTGTCCGACCGCCACCTTGTCTTTTGTCCACTGCTGATGGATGTATAACCTGACATTAATAGGTCTAGTGATGTTGTCCACCGGATGAGGAGCATTGACCTCTTCTTTGTCAAGCATAGGGGTTGAGCCGCAGCTACTGCGACCCTTGGGCACTGGGCTATTCAAAGTCAGGATAGGCTGCGGTTGTGTCGAACACATGGATTGCATAGCTGACATAACTCGTGCATCAACTTGAGCAACTATCCATGCTTCCATGCTATCTTCGATTTCCTTTTGAAACCTTTGGAGCTCTTCTTCTCTTTGCGTTCTAGCCCTTGCACGGCTCCTATAGGATGAAGATTCACCTTCGAATGCTTTCACCCAAGGAACATTCCCGGCTCCTCTAGTGCGACCGGGGTGCTCCTAGTTTCCAAGTGCTTATGTGAGCACGTCATTTTCTCTATCAGACTTGCGGTTACCTCTATTCACTTCCTCAGTTTAGGTTGAAATCCTCTAGAGGAGATTGCTGACGGGTTCACTACTGGCATTAAGGCTCCCGTCACTATTGTATTGTGCCCCCTTGCGAGTAGGTAGTTTACTGATCTGGGCTGCCAATCGCTTGTCTGAGGCCTAACGCCGCGCTGCTCTAGTTTCTGGACTTCCATTTCCCATTCCGGAATCTTCCTTACATAGCCACGTGATCCTAGGCGATGAGGATCCTTTGCCTTAAGCGAGTTTGCTCTATTTCTTTCGCTTGATGCCTAGGCCTCTTCGGATAGCTTGTAAGCCTTGAACTCCTCCCAGAAGTCTCTCTACTTGTTTTATTGACCTCCCTCAAAATTCGGTTCTCTGTCCTCCTTGATTAACTTGTACAAGGTTCCCTTGTAAGTCTTGAACGAGCGACCCATGATTTTCTTGGCCTTCTTCTTGACTGTCGCCTCGTCATAGTCATTAGGAAAAGTGAAATACCCTTTCAACTTGTTCCAAACTAGCTCCTTCTCACTTTCTGGAACCCTCCATGGGTCATCCTCACGACCAGTCCATTTCCTGTATTTGATCGGGATAAAGTCTCTTACAAGTGCCCCGATGACACTCTTGTATGGGCCTAATGCTTTAAGAGGCTCCACCGGCTCTCCTACTTGGTCGAACTTAGAGATGTGCCAATGTTTACTTGTTTGAGGAAGCTTTGTTGCACCACGCTTAGTCCTGCTGGTACCCTCACCACTTGGCTCTTGCGGTGGAACCTGCTTCAAAATTCATAAATAAGTCCCCATCAAACTTATCTAGCATGATTTCTTACTATCGCATTATTAGGTATGACCTAAGTTATTACCTCGTCTCCTTGGTCTAGCTGCAGATAATGGCTAGGGCTCCAATCGTCCTGATTGTTACCACCACCATTAGTTGGATCCTGCGGCGCTCCTATCGCAGTGCTCTCTGCTTGTGGGGTATCAGTAGTTCGGCGACGGGTGGTGAATTGGCGATGACGAGTCATGTTTCTGGACATGCATTTCGACAGTAAATTAAAAAATAGAAACCTTATTTGCCTCTTAGAGCCGAGGGATACTAATGTCCTTCCATGTAGGCATATGGTAAGCCTGCTGGCAACATACTATCCATGACAATGATTTAAGGGACAAATATCAATCTAACTGATAAATATGGCTAAGGTACTACATGTAGTCATTGTAACCATTAGCATCAGCACGTAAAATTAAGGATATCAATATATCACAGCAACAAATATACATAACACACATTTTGAAGCATCTACATATATAGTACACTTGTATGGTCACCGCAGCCATCATATTTCTGTCAATGATGAGGTGGGCATTCTATCGAACACCTCATGGGCACTCACCGAGTAAGCAGGGGTGGCGCGCTCAACAGCGACATGGAGGAGCTCCTCGCGGCATCGGCGTAGCTGTAGGGGACGGCGGCGTTGAGGAAGCGGTAGGGGACGGCGTCGTGAAGGGCGGCGTAGGGCTGCGGCGTCGTGCAGTGCACGTCGGGCGGCGGCGGCGTGCACTGGAAAACAGCGTCGAGCGCGTAAAATGTCGTGCACTGGCCTTGGAGCGCGCCAGCGCCTTATATAACCCACGCATCACTGTCGGGTGGTTATTAGAACCGGCAGTGATGTCCCATATCACTGCCGGTTCTAATAACCACCCGACAGTGATGTCCCATATCACTGCCGGTTCTAATAACCACCCGGCAGTGATGTCCCACATCACTGTCGGTTCTAATAACCACCCGGCAGTGATATTGATTATTTTTAAACATTTTGGGTCCCCAATTGATCTCAAATGGAAAAGTTGTAAACAACAAAGTTGTGGAACTCATGAATGTCTACAACTTTTATTTTAGTCATTTCTCAATTTAAGAAAGTTTTGTTAGGCATGTCTCATAAAGTGCTCTGTCTCACACAAAGTTATGTCACTTTGTTGGAAACATGGCATCCGTTATATCAACAAAGTTCCAAAATAATAGTGGTAGAACTCATCAATCTCTACAACTCCATATGATCTCAAATTCGATGCAAATTACTAAAACAACATTTCATTAAGGATTACATAGTTTATGATATTCTAACTATGATGGCCTCATCGTGATCACTCCGGAGGTAAGCAGGTTCGTCACCCTCTTCAAGGATAGGTAGGGTAATGCTTGCCCCAAAAGGAGCCATTTCTTGATAACCTTTGTACTCTTCTTCGTCCGTCACTCCTTCAACACCGACAATCTTCCTTTTGCCTTGCATGACTACTTGTAGCCTTCCTTTGTATTGTTATCCCTTGTATAGAAGATTTGCAAAACATCCTTTGTAAGGACGAAGGGGTCATCTCTGTATGCGGTCTTGGATAGATCAACGGTAGTGAACCCATCATTGTCGGTGTTGATTTCATCTAGCCGGACCCACTGGCAACGGAAAAGAGCGACCTTCAACTGTCGTCCATAGTCTAGCTCCCATATCTCATCTATGAAACCATAGTATGTTGCCTCCATCGTGCCGTATTCATCATGGGTGTCAAAACGAACAACACTATTTTGGTTGGTGCTCTTTCCATCCTGTTTTTTTGTGTGTAAAATGTAAAACCATTTATATCATAACCTTGGTACATCATCACCATAGTCGAAGGTCCGGGAGCTAAGAGATCTACCTGACATCCCGTCACCATTCCTAGCCTACGGCGTCGAAACCAGTCACCAAATTCCTCCTTATGTTTTTTCTCAAGCCAAGCCTGTGACCTACCGATGTGCTTACTTTGCAGTAACTGCTTGTGCTCATTAATGTATGCCATCACACCGTCGGCCTGCTGGAGAACAACGAAGTGTGCCTGTCTGAAGAAAACCACTTCGACTATTTTGACAGCTTTCTCACCTATCGTTCCTTTGCCCCCTAGTCTTCCATCGTGACGAGATACTAGAACTCTGACCCGATTGATGTCCATATAATATGTGCAGAACTCAATGGCCTCCTCCGTTGTCCATCCTTCTACCATGCTCCCTTCTGGTCTAAATCTATTCCTAACATACCGCCTGAAAAATTTCATCAACCTCTCGAAAGGAAACATCTGGTGTAGGTACATTGGGCCAAGGGCTTTAATTTGGTCCACAAGATGAACAAGTAGATGCACTGATATGACGAAGTAAGTCGGTGGGAAATGCATCTCAAGCCTGCATAGAATCTCGGTTATCTCCTGCTTCAGCTGGTCTAGCTTGGCCCCTTCAATGACCTTTTCAGAGATCGCGTTGAAGAACGAACACAACTTTATGATTGGGGCACGGACCTTGTCAGGGAGGATACCTCGCAGGGCAACTAGGAGCAGCTGAGTCATAATGACATGACAGTCATGGGCCTTCATACAACCATAGTTAAACTTAAGTTCTCTCATGTTAACTAGCCTCTTCGGGTTCGCACAGTAGCCAGTTGGCACTTTGAGATCATTGAAGAAAGAAATAAGCATGGCCTTTTCTTCCTTTTTCAGTGTCCATGATGCCACCGGAAGTTTCAAGTGGCCATCCTCAAGAGTTATTGGGTGCAACTCCTTCCTGAGGCCTAGGTGTTGCATGTCCAAGCGTGTCACGAGAGAATCCTTTGTTGTTCCCCCGGTGTTCATCAACATGTTAAGTGTGTTACCGCACACGTTTTTAGTTATGTGCATTGGATCAAGACAGTGACGTACACTCAAAAGTGGTCAATAAGGTAGTTCCCAAAAGATTGATTTTTTCTTCCAGATACTACCGGTTGGCGCTGGTACTGCACCTTCCCCCTTCCCAAGGACAACATCTGTGAGTTTGCTTACTTATTTAAGTATCTGTTTCCTGTCTCGATACTTTGGAGGTCCATGTTTCTCAGTAGTCCCATTAAAATCTTTTCTATTCCTGCGGTAATGGTGATCCCTTCATAGGAACCTACGGTGTCCCATATAGACCATCTTCTTGTTTTCTAGTAGATGTATAGCATCAGTCTCGTCCAAGCACTCGACACACCCAGTGTATCCTTTTGTCTTCTCTCCAGACAAGCAACCTCGCCCTGGCAGGTCAGTGATTGTAGCGATAAGTATAGCCTTTATCGTGACATGTTCTTTTTTGTACTCATCCCAAACATCCTTCACACCCGTCTCCCACATCTGTAGTAGTTCATCGATCACTGGTTGTAGAAGCACATCGATATCATTACCAGGTTGTTTTGGCCCTTGGATTAGTAGTGGCATCTGGATGTATGACCGTTTCATACAAAGCCAGGGTGGAAGGTTGTATATACATAGCATCACTGGCCAAGTGCTATGATTGCTTCTAACCTGGTCAAACGGATTCATCCCATCTATGGCTCAAACCTATCCAAAGATGCCTTACCTCTCCACCGATGTTCTTATAGAACATAGTGTTGATAGTCCTCCAGTCTGACCCGTCGGCGGGGTGCCTCAACATTGTACCTTTCTTACGCTCTTCGTCGTGCCAACGCAACAGTTTGGCTGACTTTGCATTTGTAAACAACCTATGCACTCGTGGAGCTATAGGAAAATACCATACGACCTTTATGGGCCCTCCTCTGGTGTTGCTTCCCTGATTTGACGGCCCTTGCTTGTATCGAGGAGCTTTACACTTGGGACACGCATCCAAGTCTTTGTATTTTTCTCCACGGTACAATATGCAATCGTTGGAACACGCGTGTATTTTCTCAACCTCGAGGCCGATTGGGCAAATCATTTGCTTGGCCAGGTAAGTCTTTTCTGGTAACTCGCTACCCTTCGGGAGCAGTTTATGTAGTATACCTAACAAGCTATCGAAGCCTTTATCACTCAATCCATTCGTTGATTTGAACTCTAATAGCATGATGTTGGCTTCCAGTTTGCTTATTGGGCAGGTCGGATACAATGGTGTTTTTGCATCCTTTCTCATGATCTCAGTTTTTTCAACTATGTAGCACTAAGGAATCCGCCATGCACATCATGTAGAAACTGTGAAATGCCATCATTTTCCTCTGTGTCGTCAACTAATGTATTCCTAAACACATTATCGTTGGTAGGCACAGGTACTGTGTAGCATTGGTAATCATCAATAGGCAGAAATGCGTTTAGGGATACGCTAGGCATGGGCACATCATCATTGTTTTCTTGTGCAACATTTTGACCAACCTCCCCATGCAAAGTCCAAATCGTGTAGTCTCTCATGAACCCCCTGGTAATCAAGTGCAATCGTATATGCTCCACGTCGCCCCATTTTCTCATATTCTTGCAATCTTTGCATGGACAGAATACAGGCTGTGAGTCCCCAGCATTAGCTCTAGCGAGCTTGATGAAATCGTCGATGCCCGTCAAGTACCGTTGGTCTGTACATGACAGATCATACATCCACCTCGATCCATGTCTGCACAGGTAAAATGGGCCGGGTAGAGGAAACATAGGAAAGTTTTAATAAGAAACAATTATTGCACAATATTGAAGAACAAATATTCTACTCCATGCAACATAAAAATGGAGACACTAATTTAAAAAAGACTAAATTTGGAGACATGATCATGAATAACAATGTAGCTCCAAACAATGCCCATATAAATTAAAAATCGCAGCCCCATAAAAAATAATTATTGCACAATATTGTAGAACAATTATTCTACTCCATGCCACATAAAAATGAGAAAAGTGCTCTGTAGAAAAGTGCATTATAGCCATAAAGTAGAAAAGTGAATCTACTCTACTCCTAAGAACCAATTATAACATCACATACTAACAATGCATTATAGCCATGAATTAGAAAAGTGCTCTGTAGAAGAATGGAGAAATAAGAATGAGAAAGCATTATAACCATCAAAACAAAGCTAATTAAGCAACAAAATCGAAGGAATGGAGGCTGGTTACTAACCTTAAAGCAAAAAGATCAAGCCATTCTTCCAAATCCAAGTGGTAGCTTCACGGATTTGGGCGACCGCAACATTGGAGGGAGTGGCCCAAACGCGCGCCTCTGTTCTCGGGATAAAAGAGTGGAGGAAGAAGATGACGGCTACAACCTTTTTGTGCTGTCAGGCTCATCACTGTCGGTTCTATCCTAGAACCGACAGTGATAGAATCAAATCACTGTCGGTTCTTGGCTTGAACGGCAATGATAAGTGGAGTTGTCATCACTGCCGGCGGGAGGCACAAACCGGCAGTGATAGTTGTCATCACTGCCGGTTCTCGCACCCCCAATTATTTTCTGGTTGTCAGAGCCTAGAACCGGCAGTGAAGGGTCATCACTGCCGGTTGTCCTAATTTCGGCAGTGATGTGGCCGGCACTGATGACTGAATCTGTAGTAGTGACGGTTCCTTTTGTTTATGCAGATTGAACAATAGAATCTTATTTTATGAAAAGAATCAGGTTCTATGTCTCTTATTTTTCTTTCCTCATTACTTTCTGTACCCATTGATTTAAATTGTTTATTTATTTAAATGTCCTATGCATGTGCAGTTTGAGGATTCCCGATATAAAAGACCGAAACATTGACGTCAACAAGCAACGCAGCGGCATCTTTAGGTAAGAACCGCTGCTTCTGATAAGATAATCTTTTTCAGTTTCCTGATTAGCCCGATATTTCATTTGAGATGGTTTCTTTAATTAGTGATGTTCCATGCTTTTTGTTGTATATTGACTGCGCCCACATTATTGCATGGAGCTACCTTTGTTTACGAACTAATTGCATCAAAGTAACACAAGTTTAATTGAATCCCTTCATACATAATTAAGATCGTCAACTAGATGGTTTACAATTCATGGGACTGTACATGTGAAGCTGACTATTAGTTCTGCTCAATGAATCTCAAACATATATGAAATAATGCATGATTTAAAATTCTACTCCCTCCATCCCAAATTTTAAGACGTTTGACTTTTTTGACCCCAAATTTGACCACTTGTCTTATTCAAAAAATTTGTGCAAATAGTCAAATTTAAGTCATTCTTGAAGAACTTTTAATAACAAACCAAACTATGACAAAAGAAATGATATTTTACACAAATTTTTGAATAAGACGAGTAGTCAAACTTGGTGTCAAAAAAGTCAAACGTTTTATAATTTGAGATGGATTGAGTAGGGTACAAGATATACTGATGTTTTGATCTTAATTGCACCCTTTTATGCAGTCCAAATTTTGGCATCAGATCTTAATTGCACCCTTTTATGCAGTCCAAACTTGATAGGTCTTGATCTTTCCAAGAAGAAAATTACCTCTAAGACATGTTTCTGTTGGTTAATGATGTCATATTCTTCTACGTAAACAGGACTGGTGGGTCCCGGTCGTTGCCTATGTCTCGTCCCCCTACGTTGCTTCCCTCCTCACTCTACAATCTCGATCCTCTGCTGTCCATGCTCAACAGATCTTCGTAGTCAGTAGAGATGGCATCCACTCTGAAACCAGCAGGTTAGTAGTAGGCACTTTACTTCTGTCTGTTGAGCCTTATTCCTCTACATTTACCAATTGGTTTCAAGATAGGATAAAAAATACGATGGCTCTGACCTGCCAAAGGCAACATTATTCTCTCTTACAGATAATTTTCTACTTATATTTATTTTTTCTCTGAACTTTTTCAGAAGCCGTGCTCAGCACCTACATGTAAACCAGTTATACAGTATCTTTCTTTGCCGAAAATTTGACATGGCTTAATCTCGCCATGCAAAATAAGTTATGAAATTATTAGAGCTTGGGACCATACTCCCTAAACTAAGTTAGAAGGATGCAGAGTTTGAAAAAAGAAATCATCAATAGCAACTAGGCGGTACACAGTTTCATTCAAAGAGTTCGATTGTACGCAAACAATATTCTTGCTTCTGTAGTTTATAAGATATTATTTCTTTGCATATATGAACTCGAAATGTGCGCAATAAGCAGAGATAGTTGGCCGCATCCTTCCGGTGATAAAATAATTTATTGTACATCAGTCATATAAGATTTTTTTTTGTTTGGGCAATATGTGAACTGCCATCTAAAATATGCACAATATCCAGATGACTCATTTTCTTTATGTACCATTTTATCTGCTGTTTTTAGCCATGAGCTGACACTGCAATACATGTTTAAATTTTATTGGCTTACTGTTTGCTAATTGACATTTATCTCATGCCTTCCCCTCTTACCCGCCTTTAATTTGCTAGCTGCTTCACATAGATTATGTCCCAGATTTGCTAAGCATGACGCTGAACTAAAAAAGCATTTTTTTGCTTTTGGAACAATGACATTGTATTTTCCTGATGAGAACACTGTACAATGTCATCAAATCTCAGAGGTACCAATATTTAAGGATACTAACATGTGTAATGTATTCGGCTGTTTTTATTAGTAAACTTATGTGTGTCAGAGCATTACTCTATGTTGGGCCAGTGTTATACTAAAAAAACAGGCTGAATTCATGCTTTTTTGTGTACACATTTTCAATTTCAATGCATTTCAGTTCCTACAACCAAGGTCTGAATCTCATGAAAAACAAAAAGGCTCACTATCCTTGATGCATATACAACTGGCTTTTAGTAACAACCATTTTCTGCTTTCCTATGATTCAAAACAGCTCCTTCGTTAGTACTGTATTTCTGTGCTTCCTATGATTCAGAGCTTGGTGGCTTGGTGGTATACAGTGCACAGGTAGGCACGCAACGCAGGAATTTCCACATCATGGACAGAGTTGTTGGGAAACGACGGACGTACTTGTGGTAATTTCTAGATTCGGTGCGTGTGTCCTCGGGATTTACTAGCTCTGTACCAAAATAAATTAATTTACAATCATCCTAAGGAAAACCTCCCACTAAATATATAGCAATCACTGCTGGACTAATAATAACGGTTGCTTTCAAACAAGTAGTAATAATATATCGGATCGTGGCTACAACTAGCAATGATACGCCCCGGCAACCTTCCAGGCACTCATGGGTGATGTCCTCCGGCCGTTTGTCCACCGCTTCATCCTCGTCTTTTTCGATGACATCTTGATCTTCAGTGCTACATGGGCAAATCACCTCCAACACGTGCGAGCCGTCCTCACAGCATCGGCTCTTCGTCAAACGCTCCAAGTGCATGTTTGGGGCCCCCTCCATCGCGAACATGGGCCATATCATGTCCACAGATGGCGTGGCCATGAACCCCGCAAAGGTTCAGGCTGTCTCTATAACACCCCAGGTGTTAGGCTCACATTTGACACTTGCATGAGCCTAAGCATCATTGTTCATATAAGAGCATGGAACATATGTGATGCACTAGTGAATCATATGAAACATGCTAGTGCAACATGTGAAACATGTGTATATGGAATGTGCTTGCAACATCTCCTTGAAACATATACAACATACCTTTGTTATTGGTGTTTCAATGTGTGTATGTTAGATGCTCATGCTTAGTAATGCAAGTGAGTGTTGATGTCACTTCTTTCATGTGTCTCACATCACTTTCTATCTATAGTGACCCCTGGAAAAGTTTCATGAAGTTTGGAATAAAAAAGTCACATGAAATGATAAGTTCTATTCCTATTGGAATTTGCACCATTAAGTGGATGGAATTATAGATCATCAATCAAACCTTGAAAACTTGTCCAAATGACTCTAGATGAACTCTACAACAAAATTCATGAAGGGTTCATGTTCAGCAAATGTCAAGAAAATGCCCTAATTGGCCTAAAACCCTAGTAGGCTTTATCGAGTTGCTACTTTGACCAAAATGAAAGTTTGACTTTTGTACTAATTATGAGGTTTGACCTTAAACAAAAGTTGTAGTTCATCTTGTGTACAACAAACTTTGTTTAATGGTTAAGAGTTAGTTTGGACTCTAACCTAGTCAAATAGAGCTCACAAGATTGAATCAGCTGCTGTTTTTCAAAGCCAGAAAATATTCTAGGTCCTAGAATTGGCAGCAATAAGTTGACTTGTTTGGTAATCTTTATCTCCCTAACCATGCTGAACCAGTCCATGGCCCTTTAATAAAAGTTGTTGTTTAGTTTGTATGCTACAAACTTTGTTGAAGGACCCAAGCCTAATTTCATCTCTAAGCTTGTCAAACTATGGGTTGAAGTTTGTATGTAGCTGCTATTCTTAGCATTTCAAAGATTCCTGGTCACCATGTTGACATCCGACGTTCTCCCAATTTTGTTAAGTAACTTGAGTAGGTCCAAATGTAAAAGTTGGAGCTTACATGATGGGGAAGAGAATACAAGAAGATGGCACCAGTTGCATTTCATTTCGACCATCAATTTGATTAGTTGCTCATTGTTGCTGAATCGCTGACAGTGGCAACTTTGGAGCTAATCATGTCCTAATCCGTTGGACTAATGACTTTGGGGTCTTAACAAAACTTGTTAAGTAACTAATGAGGATCAATTTTCGTTAAAGACCCAAGGTCCAGTTCACACCTGAGCCAGCCCAAATCGGCCTTCTAACACGGTCATTATAACGCCCGCCAGTTGCCAGACCATATGCCGATGTGCCCTCCATGCACTAGAGTTTGTCCTGCCATGGCAGTGAGCTGCCGCCGCGTGCCCTCCGCGTGTCTGCGCCCTTGCCTTCGCCTGTGTGGATGTGGAGAGTCCCAGGGCGCTCGCCCTTACTCCCTCTGCTCCTCCATGGTCGCGACAGCCATGGCCGCCCATGGGAGCTCCGCGGTCATTGCCATTCCTCCTCCATCCCACCATCCTAGGCCTAGCCAAGCTTGTCACCACTCTCGCCACCCTCTTGTGACCCTAGCGCACTGCTTCCCTGCCTCTCTCGGCCGTCGGAGCACGCCATCACCCTGGCCGCCATTACCGAGCCGAGTAGAGCTCCGTGGCCGGCCACCACCAAGCATCCTACCGCCAAATCGAACCACACACGACCTCCCTCACCTCACGCTGCACCTCCCGCGCTCCTCGCTTGAGGTTGCTCGTCATCGGAGCCCTGCCACCGCCTGCCGCCGTCGTCCTGTACCGCCGGCGCTCGCGGCCAGAATGCCGTAGGTGGTCTCCGGGGAGCTACCACCTCCCATGGCTGCACGCAGGGCAGGGCTTGCCTAGGGCCTGCTGCTACCGCCAGCGACCGCCTCACCACCGGGATGGCCGGCCGGCGCTCATCTCCCTTGTCTCCGGTGCTCTGTAGAAGGAGACCGGCGCCTCTCTCTCTTTGTCTCTCTCTGGTGTATGACAAGCGGGCCTAGCTGAATAGTGGGTCCTGCATGTCAGTTTAAGTGGTGGCTGATCTGGGTGCACAGTCGGGTACACCTAGCACATCAAGGGTTAAGTTGGTTTCCTGTTTTATTTTTCAGAATTTGTGCTAAATCTTGTAAAATTCATATCTCATGCTAGGAAATTCCAAAAATAGCAAATGTAGACTTTTTGGAAACCTTGAGAAAAGATCTATGTAGTAGAGTCATAAAATGTTATATGTTTGTAGAAGTTTTCTAGTGTTTTTATTTAACCTTGATAAGTACTCCAAAAATGCTTATAAACATGACCAGAGCAATATCTTGAGTTTAGAACTCCAAAAATAGTTATTCTTATTTTGTTAGTTTATTGATGACATGTACTTGCTAGGAAAAATATTAAACACACTAGTTGTTCACTGTTTTCTTAAGGTTTTGAATTGACCTTGATAAATAAGGAAAACTACATTATATTGCTTGTCATTTTTATATCTTGAGTTGTGTTGCTCAAATTTAGGTGAAATTTTTATGGTAGTCTGCTGAGGTTATATAGGGACTGTGGTTAAAATTTCATGAGCTTTGGTTGCTGGATGAGTGAGATATAAGTTTAACTTGCTCTCACATGATGTATTGCAATAGCCAATTGTCTTTTTCATAGAGGTTGATATACATGTCCAAATGTCTTGAAATTTGGATAGTAGACTTTTTAGGGAATGTGTAGACCACTGTAATTTTTGTAGAATTTGTTGTGCACCTTTCATATGTGTTCATAATTCCACCTAATTATCTAAATAAATTAAGAAAATGCATTAAAGAATTTATTTAGGAATGGACACTATGTTTTTTGGTGTTCATTAGACATGTTCTATATGTTGGTAAAGTTGGTTTTGTCCAATTATATGTTTGCAACATATGTAATAATTATTTCTTGCAATTATTAGTTTCTGGACAGTTCTAGGGGCAATGTAGATTACCCCATGTTAATGATGTTTTTGAGCATCTTGTCTATAGCCAAGTTGTATATAATTCATGTATCTAGCTTGTGTTAAAATTTGGTGGTATTTGGCCAAGTAGTTTTTGAGTTATAGATGTTTAAAGTCAGGTCCCAGATTTAGTTGCTCTCTGTATGGAGCATACCAGATTCTATAGTTTCATCTTTTTGACCTATTAAACTTGAGAGTCAGGCTTAGTTAATATTAAATGAATTATAGAAAATTTCATAATATTTCCAGAATGTCTTGTTGCACATCTTTTGGAGTTGTGGATCTCTAGTTATAATTAAATTACTCAGCTACTGTTTTGATGTCCAGAAAGTGGCAGATTCTAGCTTTAGTGCTTTGATTCACTTGGCCATGCTAGTGTGTTAAAGTGTGACTCATATCTTTGATGGTATTTGGGTTAGTACCCTGTGATATTATGAGACTTGTGTCTTAATTGATATGCTTGTCGTCTTTTATGTTATGCCTTAATGAGGATTAAGTTAATGAGCTCTAGGTGTTTATGTGAACTTTCGATGCTTGCATGATTATTTTGTTTATTGCACTTCTATGTATTCATACATATGCATTGTTGCACCTCATTTAGGTATGCTAGCTTAAACATGTGAAGGACCTGATGTGTAGCCAAACCCGAAGATGGTGTTTGGTGGATCCATCCCGAAGATGGAAGGATTAGAAAAGTGTTAGAATGGGAGATGCTCACCAAGCGGGTTTCATCTAACAAACACTGACTTGAGTCAGATCCCAAGAAAGCCCCGAAGCATTATAAGCCTCCTACCTTCAAAGCAATTAATTATATATATGTTATAAGTATTGTTGCATTAGTGGTAGGAGTTGGTTGGAAACCCTTGTTGCATTATATCATTCTTTGTCCAGATATATGAATCCTCGAATCCTACATAAACCAGGATCGAGTAAATGATTAGACCTGCTTTAAGCGGTAGAAGTCAGGTAATTTCCTGTCACCTACAAGATATAGGGATATTCATATATGACACGGTTGGTTATATTTGCTATCGTGGAAAGGAACCATGTGTTAATAAAATGAAATGAGACCGGGCGGGATGACGATAGTGAAGCAACAAGGCATGGAGGTCTTGGGTGTGGATCTATCCCCGTCTGAGTCATTTAAGGATCAATTCATTGTACGTCCTCGAGTCATGTTGAACATAGTCTAACACTTAGCTAGTCGGATAAGTCGTTCCGACCACAAAGCCGAGTAATACAGTTCAGGCCGGGAATCAGGGGGTCAAGTGCGCATCTTGGTGGAAGTAAGGATGTGCTTGGGGACATTGGCATAAGACCAAGGGGGGTTAAAGTCCCTATCATCCTGGAAGAGTGTTGCCCTTAGGGATGCGTCATCAGTCGAACCCGCGCTTTCCTAAACTGTACCAAAGGTGACTTGTGCAACCCTAGCACGAGCCTGCGCGGTTTGTGTTAGAAATACCCCTCCAGCTAGATAGAAACTCGATTCGAATCGTCGTCGCTCCCGGTTAGTGAGCACTTGACTTGAGCAGTGGTAACGTAGATTTAATTAAATTGAATGGATGGTTAATTGAATGATAATGTAAATGTTGCCTCAATTTATACCTGCTATGGTTAATATTGTTTGCTTCTAATAAAGTTAGTGCTCTAGTACAGGTTCTAATATAGATGACATGTTAATGATAATTAACTTGATGCTTAAGCATTAATGATTACTTATCTATATTAAGCTTTTATGCAAAGTGTTGTCAAGCTATCCCACTTTATATCAGCCTTGCATGATCCTTGGTGTCACTTTATTTCTGATTTTTGATGGGTATGTCTAGCTGAGTACCTTTTCATACTCAGGGTTTTATTCTCACTTGTTGCAGGTTGTGATCTATCATGGCAACTGCAAGAGTTGGTCGGCTCCTGCCTTAGTGGCGGAGTGTGATCATGGGCTTGATCCTTCTTATTTATCTTGTCTCTAATGCTTTTGTTGAAAGTCAACCTTGGTACTTGCATGTATTTGAAATAAGATTAATGTTAGTTTCAAATTACTTTGCTTTCGCTACTTTTCAATTTAAGTTGTAATAACTATGTTAAACTCCGAAGTATATTGGATTACTTGTAAAATAGATGTAACATATGACTTGTTATGTTGAATCACTATAATCTTGGCTTGTATGTTGGTTGGTTTGAAATCCCTCATGATTTCTTTGGACTACCGGAGTTATATAGGCTCAAGTGCGAGAATTTGATCACTTCAGTGATTATTTTTGTACTTGTGCTCTTATAATTTGGACGGTTCCGTGATAGTCTCAGAGTGGCCCTTGCCACGCTCAGCATGGGCGGTTTGTGGCTTCCTCGGCTAGGTAGGATACTATAGGAATTTCGTCAAGGATGTAAGGTCCAAAAAGGCTAGAGGGGGTGAATAGCCTAATTAAAACTTCTACAAGAATTACTTAACCACAACTTAGTATGAAAGGTGGCGAAGCAAAAGCACTAGCACTAACTAAAAAGCAAGCCACCTACACAAGTCTAGTACAAGGCTATCCACTAAACACAACAACAACTACAAGCTAGAAACAAGAAGTAATACGAGAGAAGAGCTTCGAGTGATTATACCACCGTGTAGAGATGAGAAGTACCAATCAATCAATCATACAAGAGAAATCCTCGGGAAGAGATTGACACAAGAATTTGTCCCGAGGTTCACTTGCTTCCCGGCAAGCTACTCCCCATTGTGGCGATACACCCACTTGTCGGTTCGTGAGCTAATCGACTATCAAGAGTCGAGCCCTCGGCGGGCGCCGCACAACCGCATACAAGATGGGGATCCTCCAAGCCATGAGCTCCACTAGAGTATCCAATTTGCGAACTCCCGCGGGGAAGGATCAAGAACCCCTTACAACACTTAGTGAGGGCTCCAACAATCTTCAATTGGGAGCTCAATCACCTCCGCTGCTCCAAGCCGTCTATCGTGTCGGGAAACACGGAAGAGTAACAAGAAATCCACAGCAACTCGAAGATCAAGTGCCTCTAGAATGCAACTCTCAAGCAATGCACTTGAATCTCACTCAATCTCACTCAAGATGTGCAACTAAGCAAAGAGATGAGTGGAGGGGTTGTTCTCTAGCTCAAAGTATGTCTCTAGGTCTCAAAATGTGCAGGAGATACCCTCAAACCCCGGACATCTTCTATTTATAGCGAAGGGGTACGCAGCTAGCCATTACTGGACAACACAGTTCAAAACGTGTTGACTAGACGCACCGGTCAAGGTGACCGGACGCGTCCGGAAACTACAGGACAAGCGTGAACAGTGCGCGTTAGAAGTTACCGTTGCTGTGACCGGACGCGCTCTAGCGAATGACCGGACGCGCCGATCGCACAGCACTGCAAGCCCACGAATCAACGACCGGACGTGCTCCAGGCAACGACCGGACGCAACAGTGCGTCCGGTTAGAGTCTAGTAAGCTCCCTCAACGACCGGACTCGCCCGATCGCGTGTGACCGGACGCGTCGCGCGTCCAATCGACCTTGCGAACTCCAGTTCCCTCTAGGCGCCTGACCGGACGTGCCGGTCCCACGAGTGACCGGACACGCCGGTTGCAAACCCTAACACCCGCGCGCCTAACTGCTACGTTGAACTGACCGGACACGTCCGGTCATACCATGACCACGTTCGGTGCAGCATCCGGTCACCTCTGTGACCTCCGTTCACCTCCGTTTCTTTTCTGACTTCCAGCGCAGTAGAAAAATAGGTATTTCACTTCTCCAAAAAGCGCCGAATCCCGCCTCACAAGCTCGGCGGGAGGGAGAGAGGAACCCAAACCCCTCTCTACCACTTAAACTCCACCGCCTTCACAAACTGTGCTAACACCACCAAGTGTACACCACCATGTGCATGTGTGTTAGCATTTCATAAACATTTTTCAAGGCGTTATGTTAGCTCCTTACTAGATCCTAATGCATATGCTCAAGACAATGATCTAGTGGCACTTGATTCCTGAGCTAACCGTGATTGCCCCTCTTGATAGTCGGCTATGTATCCTAAACCCGGTCAATCACTTCTCTACTCATCTTAGACCGGCAAAAGGAAAACCCTATGGTTATACCTTAGCCTTGCACTCTTAGATCCTTCTTTTCCACTTGATCATCATGTCCTTCATTTTATATGCATCTCCACCATGATCATCATTTCATGTCCATGCACCATCTCTTTATGATCTTGTGGCCACCACTCCTTGCCACATACACCTTCATCACATGTGTTGCTTATGCCTAACTCAAAACACTTAACACATGGCATTAGCAACTTGGTGTCATTAATTACCAAAACCAAACTTGGGCTTTCAATCTCCCCATTTTTTGTAATTGATGACAACCATCACAAAGATATGAAATGAAATCAATTTTCAATTTTGATAGTATTAGCTCCCCCTACATATGTGCTTCCATGAGTTTGGTTCAATTGTGCACATATGTATCGATTTGAATTTTGGGAGAGTTACTACTATCAAATTGATGCTAAGGTATATAGAATGGACCTTTGAAGTGTGATACCAATCAGAGTTGCCTTTATATACCATCCTTAGCATCGATGTAGCTAGACACCACTTGTAATACATCACTTGTAAAGATCACAAACACTAAAGTACCCCGTGAGATCAACATTATAAGCAAAAGGTGTCTAGATACCACTTGTAAAGCTACTCTTAACAAATCATCATTCAAGTTCTATTTCTAGCAATCACCATTCAATCATGAATATCGAAATTAAATTTGCAATGCAACACATCATCATGTTAGTGCACATACAAATGCAACAAATAATTCATGAGCTTGCTCCCCCTACTTGTGTGCTCAATTTTAATTGATCCCTTGATTTCTCTCCCCCTTATTTTATCTTTCTCCCTCTTTGCAATTTAACTTTTTATCTTATGACTTTTCTATCTTTGTGACTTTTCTCTCCCCCTTTGTCAACAATCACCAAAAAGGTGCCAATTTTAGTGAGAGATAAGTCAATCAATATGAGGGAGTCCAAATTATGGTTCAATCTAGATCACTTGCCTAGAATATGTAATTCAGTTTGATCCAAGGACAAGCTTCTTCACACCTCATAAAGTATAAGGGTTATCTTGACCATGTTAAATTACACATCATGAGCTCATTTTCTAGATTCAACACTAGGTTTGCAAGCCCACAAACATGTCATATGCTACCACTAGATCAATCAAACATAGAAGCAATAGTGGTACCATATATACATTAAACTCATTTGATTTTCATGAATGAGCCTATTTGTCATCCAAATATGTCTATATGTTCTAACCATGTCCTTAGCAAAGTATGAATGATATGCCAAACAACTTTACCTTGCTATGTTGGAGGAGAGGCATGTCATATAAGAATGTGGGGGTGCACTCATTTCAAGTTGGAGAAGTCAAGTATGTTCAATTCATTCTTCAACTTGTAAAATCTCTTTTCATCAAGTGGCTTTGTGAATATGTCGGCTAGTTGATCTTCGGTGCCAATGCTTTCAATGCTAATATCACCCTTTTGTTGATGGTCTCTTATGAAGTGGTGCCTTATGTCAATGTGCTTGGTTCTTGAATGTTGAACCGGATTTTGTGTCATCTTGATAGCACTTTCATTGTCATAAAATAATGGCACATTCTTAAACTTGATTCCAAAATCATTCAAGGTGGCCTTCATCTAAAGCAATTGTGCACAACAACTACAGGCACTTATGTATTCGGCCTCGGCAGTAGATAGTGCAACACTATTTTGTTTCTTTGATGACCATGAAACAAGAGACCTTCTAAGCAATTGACAAGCGCCACTTGTGCTCATTCTATCAATCTTGCATCCACCAAAGTCAGAGTCCGAATATCCAATCAACTCAAAATTAGATCCCTTGGGATACCATAGTCCAACATCATGAGTGCCCTTAAGATATCTCAATATTCTCTTGGTTGCTTTCAAGTGACCTTCTCTAGGTGAAGCTTGATATCTTGCACACTTGCACACACTAAACATCACATCTAGCCTAGAAGCGGTGACATAGAACAAACTTCCAATCATAGACAGGTATTGCTTTTGATCTACCATGTTGCCACTAGCATCAACACCCAAGTGATTATTTGTGCCCATTGGTGTACTCATTAGCTTAGCATCTTGCAATCTAAACTTCTTGATCATGTCCTTGATGTACTTGCCTTGACTAACAAAAGTGCCATTCTTTATTTGCTTGATTTGAAGTCTAAGGAAGTAACTAAGCTCTCCAATCATAGACATCTCAAACTCATTAGCCATCATATTTCCAAACTCTTCACAAAAGTCTTGGTTAGTTGATCCAAAGATAATGTCATCCACATATATTTGCAACATAAACAAGTCACTTCCAAGCTTCTTGGTGAAGAGAGTGGTGTCAACCTTTTCCATCTTGAACCCTTTACAGAGAAGAAAGTCCCTCAATCTCTCATACCATGCTCTAGGTGCTTGCTTCAAACCATACAATGCCTTCTTTAGCTTGTAAACATGGTCGGGCTTCTTGTCATCTTCAAAACCAGGAGGTTGCTCAACATAGACTTCTTCATTGATGTAGCCATTAAGAAATGCACTCTTGACATCCATTTGATAGAGCTTGATGTTGTGTGCACAAGCATATGCTAATACGATTCTAATAGCCTCCAATCTTGCAACGGGTGCATATGTCTCTCCAAAGTCAAGACCCTCAACTTGAGTGTATCATTGTGCTACTAATCTTTCTTTGTTCCTCACAACCATGTCATCTTGATCTTGCTTGTTTCTAAAGACCCACTTAGTACCAATCACATTGTAGTTCTTTGGCCTCTCAACAAGTTTCCAAACTTGATTTCTAGCAAAGTTGTTTAGTTCTTCATGCATGGAATTTACCCAATCGAAATCCTTCAAAGCATCTTCTAATTTCTTAGGTTCTTCAAGTGACACAAATGAGTAATGCTCACAAAAGGATGCTAGCCTTGATCTAGTTTGAACACCACTTTGAATTCCACCAATGATTTGGTCCAATGGATGATCTCTTGCAATGCTAGTAGGTTGGAGTATTGGGAGTTGATTGCTTCCACTTATTTGACCTTGAACTTGAGCTTCATCATGAGTACCACTAGAGCTTGCTTGATTTGTATCAATTTGCACACTTTGATTAATCATATGTATGTCACAATCATCATCAACTTGCATCGGCCTTATATCACCAATGTCCATGTTCTTCATTGCATTTGATAATTGATCTCCTCTCACATCATCAAGGTTTTGAGCTTCATTTTGAGATCCTTGGGTTTCATCAAACTCAACATCATGAACTTCTTCCAAGGTGCTATTTGTGAGATTCCAAACTCTATATGCCTTGCTTGTGGTAGAATAACCAAGTAAGAATCCTTCATCACATTTATTTTCAAACTTGCTCAATCTAGTGCCTTTCTTGAGAATATAGCATTTGCAACCAAACACTCTAAAGTATGCAATGTTGGGCTTTCTTCCATTCAATAGCTCATATGGTGTCTTCCCAAGCTTCCCATGACAATAGAGACGGTTGCTACAATAGCAAGCCGTGTTGATGGCTTCACTCCAAAATGAATGACTAACATTGTATTCACTAAGCATTGATCTAGCCATATCAATCAAGGTTATATTTTTCCTTTCAACTACACCATTGGATTGAGGAGTGTATGTTGGTGAGAATTAATGTCCAATACCAAGATCATTACACAAATCTTCAATTCTTGTGTTCTTGAACTCACTACCATTGTCACTTCTAATCTTCTTGATGGTAGTCTCAAACTCATTTTGCACCCTCTTGACAAAAGATTTGAATAGATAAAAAATATCACTCTTGTCATAAAGAAAGAACACCCAAGTGTATCTAGTGTAGTCATCCACTATCACAAAACCATACTTGTTCCCACCAATGCTAGTGTATGTTGTTGGCCCAAACAAGTCCATGTGCAATAGCTCAAATGTCTTTGATGTGCTCATTTCACTTTTACTAGGATGTGAATTTCCAACTTGTTTGCCAGCTTGACAAGCACTACAAGGTTTATCCTTCTCAAAGGTGACATCCTTCAAGCCTCTAACTAAGTCATGCTTCAAAAGTTTGTTCAACTGTTTCATTCTAACATGACAAAGCCTTCTATGCCATAACCATCCCATACTAGATTTGCTAAGCAAGCATGAAGTCAATTGTGTCTCACTATCATTGAAGTCAACCAAGTATAAGCTACCATGTCTAAATCCTTTGAATATCAAATTTGATCCATCAACACTTATGACTTCAACATCATCACTACCAAATATGCACTTGAAGCCAAGATCACAAAGTTGTGCCACCGATAAAAGATTGAAATCCAAGCTCTCCACTAGCAACACATTAGATATGCTCATGTCATTTGAGATAGAAATTTTACCAAGCCCCTTGACCTTGCCTTTCTTGTTGTTGCCGAAAGTGATATCATCAAAACCACCATTTTGACTTGTATCAATTGATTTGAACATACAAGAGTCTCCGATCATATGTTGAGTGCACCCACTATCAAGCACCCAATGCCTTCCTCTGGCTTTGTAATTGACCTACAAGACAAGATCAATTCTTTTTAGGTACCCAAACTTGTTTGGGTCCTCCAATGTTAGTGACCAAGCTCTTTGGTACCCAAATGGCTTTCTTCTTTGAGCCCATCCATGGTGCACCAATGAACTTAGCATGAACACCATTTGTACCCTTGGTAAGCATATAGAGAGAATCAAGCTTAATTGAGGATACATTAGCATTTGATTTCTCGTTCATGCATGGTTGCTCTATGTGACCAACTTGCTTGCAACTTTTGCAATAGCTACCATTGTTCTTCACAAAACGAGTCTTGTGAGGAGCAAAAGCGGCCTTACCTTTCTTGGGGTTATAGCCTAATCCCTCTTTGTAGAGAGAAGCTCTTTGGCTACCCAAGCACATAAGCAAGCGGTCCTCACCACCATAAGCCTTAGCTAAGGTGTGATTAAGCTCTTTTACCTCCTCCTTGAGATTTTCATTCTCAACTATAAGTGTGGAGTCACAAGTGAAACCATCACTACTAGATGAGGATGATGTAGATGTGCTACATGAAGGGTTAGTGGGAGCAATAACAATAGGCTTATGAAAAGATTCATCAATTATATCACATGATATGCCTATGTTGCAAGTTTTAGCTTTCTCAACATTAGTTGTCATGTTTTCATATTTTTCAACTAGAGAGGAATGAGCTTCTTCAAGCTTAGTGTGGGACTTTTGAAGCTTCTTATGGTCTACCTTTAGACTCTCATAAGATGCCCTAAGCTCATCAAGTTCTTGCATAAGGTTTTTCTTTTCCTTAAGCAAGCCCTTGCACTCCTTTCTAGATTCCTTAAAATGTTGAGTGCAATCTTCTAGCATAGTGATTAGTTCATCTTTAGTGAATTCTTCTTCATCACTATCACTATCACTAGCATTATCATGATCACTCTCATCGTCGGATGATACCTTAGTGGCCTTAGCCATGAAGCACGATGGAGTGTCGAAGAGAGAGACCTTCTCTTGGATGGTAATGCTAGCATGTCCCTTCTTCTTGCTCTTGTTGTCATCCTCATCATCACTTGAGGAATCATCACTATCCCATGTAGCAACATGAGAATCATTCTTCTTCTTATAAGAGCTCTCCTTCTTCTCTAGCTTCTTCTTTTGCTTCTTCCTCTCCTTCTTGATAGCATCTTCATCATCACTATCATAAGGACACTTTGCAATGAGATGGTCCTTGCTATGGCATCTAAAACATCTCATGGTATGCTCATTCTTCTTGGATGAGTTCTTTCTCCTTCTTGCACGAAAGCCCTTCTTCTTCATGAATTTTCCAAATTGCTTGACAAAAAGAGCCATCTTCTCATCAATGTCATCACTATCATAAGAGCTTGAGTCTTCATCACTTGATGATTCAATCTTAGATTTGCCCTTGGATGTGGTGGCTTTGAATGCCACACTCTTCTTCTTCTCATCATCCTTCTTCTCACTTTCCTTCTTCTTTTTGACCAACTCATCTTTCTCATCATCTTCTCTATATGAATCATCGGTCATCACTTCTTGGAATATTTGTTGAGGAGTTGAATCCTTCAATGTAGTCCTCACTAGCACAGTGATCAATGTATCAAATCTCTTGGGCAAGCTTCTCAAGAACTTCATAGAGAATTGGTTGTCCTTGACCTCCTCACCAAGTGCCTTGAGCTCATTGACAATGACTTGCAACCTATGAAACATCTCCGGTACACTCTCATCATCTTGCATCTTGAAGCTTGAAAATTTTTCTTGCAAGATATATGCTTTAGCGGTCTTTGTGCCTTCGGTGCCCTCAAATGTTTCTTCTAGCTTGGCCCAAGCATCATGAGCAACTTCTATGTTCTTCACTTGCTCAAATGTCTTGTCATCTAATGCCTCATGAAGAGTACTAATGGCAATGTCATTGCATTGGAGCTTCTTTTCTTCCACCGGTGTAGGTGCTTCCGGATTAGCAACCTCAAATTTTGTTTCGGTGACCTTCCACACTTCTCTATTGATTGACTTGAGGTGTGTGGTAATCTTAACCTTCCAATATGTATAATTTGTGCCATCAAAGTGAGGTGCCTTCTTGGTGTTGTTGATGTGCAAGCTTAATTGAGCCATTTCTTTTTCACCGTAGGTTGTTAAGCCTCAAATAAACGGTGCCTCAGCTCTGATACCACTTGTAAGGTCCAAAAAGGCTAGAGGGGGGGGTGAATAGCCTAATTAAAACTTCTACAAGAATTACTTAACCACAAGTTAGTACAAAAAGGTGGCGAAGCAAAAGCACTAGCACTAACTAAAAAGCAATCCACCTACACAAGTCTAGTACAAGGCTATCCACTAAACACAACAACAACTACAAGCTAGAAACAAGAAGTAATACGAGAGAAGAGCTTCGAGTGATTATACCACCGTGTAGATATGAGAAGTACCAATCAATCAATCATACAAGAGAAATCCTCGAGAAGAGATTGACACAAGAATTTATCCCGAGGTTCACTTGCTTCCCGGCAAGCTACTCCCCGTTGTGGCGATACACCCACTTGTCGGTTCACGAGCTAATCGACTATCAAGAGTCGAGCCCTCAGCAGGCGCCGCACAACCGCACACAAGATGGGGATCCTCCAAGCAACGAGCTCCACTAGAGTATCCAATTTGCGAACTCCCGCAGGGAAGGATCAAGAACCCCTTACACACTTAGTGAGGGCTCCAGCAATCTTCAATTGTGAGCTCAATCACCTCTGCTGCTCCAAGCCGTCTACCGTGTCGGAAAACACGGAAGAGTAACAAGAAATCCACAGCAACTCGAAGACCAAGTGCCTCTAGAATGCAACTCTCAAGCAATGCACTTGAATCTCACTCAATCTCACTCAAGATGTGCAACTAAGCAAAGAGATGAGTGGAGGGGTTGTTCTCTAGCTCAAAGTATGTCTCTAGGTCTTAAAATGTGCAAGAGATACCCTCAAACCCCGAACATCTTCTATTTATAGCGAAGGGGTACGCAGCTAGCCGTTACTGGACGACACAGTTCAAAACGTGTTGACTGGACGCACCGGTCAGGGTGACCAGACGCGTCTGGTCACTATAGGACAAGCGTGAACAGTGCGCGTCAGAAGTTACCGTTGCTTTGACCGGGCGCGCTCTAGCGAATGACCGGACACGCTCTAGCGAATGACCGGACGTGCCGATCGCACAGCACCGCGAGCCCGCGAAATCAACGACCGGACGCGCTCTAGGCAACGATCGGACGCGACAGTGCCAGCATCCGGTTAGAGTCCAGTAAGCTCCCTCAACGACCGAACGTGTCCGATCGCGTGTGACTGGACGTGTCACGCCTCCAATCGACCTTGTGAACTTCAGTTCCCTCTGGGCGCCTGACCGGACGCGCCGGTCCCACGAGTGACCGGACACGCCGGTTGCAAACCCTAACACCCGTGCGCCTGACTACTACGTTGAACTGACCGGATGCGTCCGGTCATACCATGACCGCGTTCGGTGCAGCGTCCGGTCACCTCTGTGACCTCCGTTCGCCTCCGTTTCTTTTCCGACTTCTGGCGCAGAAGAAAAATAGGCATTTCACTTCTCAAAAAAGCGCCGAATCCCACCTCACAAGCTTGGTGGGAGGGAGAGAGGAACCCAAACCCCTCTCTACCACTTAAACTCCACCGCCTTCACAAACTGTGCTAACACCACTAAGTGTACACCACCATGTGCATGTGTGTTAGCATTTCATAAACATTTTTCATGGCGTTATGTTAGCTCTTTACTAGATCCTAATGCATATGCTCAAGACAATGGTCTAGTGGCACTTGATTCTCGAGCTAACCATGATTGCCCCTCTTGATAGTCGGCTATGTATCCTAAACCCGGTCAATCACTTCTCTACTCATCTTAGACTGGCAAAAGGAAAACCCTATGGTTATACCTTAGCCTTGCGCTCTTAGATCCTTCTTTTCCACTTGATCATCATGTCCTTCATTTTATGTGCATCTCCACCATGATCATCATTTCATGTCCATGCACCATCTCTTTGTGATCTTGTGGCCACCACTCCTTGCCACATACACCTTCATCACATGTGTTGCTTATGCCTAACTCAAAACACTTAACTCATGGCATTAGCAACTTGGTGTCATTAATTACCAAAACCAAACTTGGGTTTTCAAAGGATTGCGGCAACATCGCTGCGCCACTCACGACCATGCTGCACAAATACGACTTTCTATGGACATAGGCTATGATGGAGGGATTTCTGGCGCTCAAGATGGCCATCACCTCCTCGCCGGTGCTGGTCCTCCCCACCTTCATGCAACCCTTCGTCGTCGAGTGTGACACTTCTTTCTACGGCTTTGGTGCCATGTTGCTGCAAGACCAACACCCACTTGCATTCTTTAGTCGAATGGTGGCACAATGACATTGCTCCTTGGTGGCGTACGAGCATGAGCTCATATGCCTCGTCACACCATTAGGCACTGGCGGCATTACCTTTAGGGACGCCGCTTCTTAGTAAGAACCGATCATTATAGCTTAAAGTTTTTATTGGATCAACATCTCGCGACGATTCCCTAGCACCACTGGCTGGGCAAGTTGGTGGGATTCGATTTGTCCATCGAATACAAGGCGGGTGACGAGATCCTAACATAAGGGTATGTTAAGCGTTGAGACCAAAGGTTCCCGACCAAGAGACCCCCCGACCGACCCTTCTAGGATCGACCAAGGGCTTAGGGGCTGCAACCCTTGGGTGTGCTCGCACGCATCCTCTGGCTAAGGAATTGGGCCAAACCCCAGCATGTACGCCCATCGCCTCTGCTCGGGATTCAGGAGTTCGCCCGAGCCTCAGGCTCTCGATCGACAGGAGTCTAGACCCAATCCTTGGCCCCCTCTCGGCCTTCAGCGCTAGCTAAGGCCTATGCGGGAGATAGGCGCCCCAAGCTCCCAAGGCTCAGGGCACTCCTCAGCGCTGCCTAGTAGCCGTGGTGATGTCAACCACTCCTCTGACAGGGTCACGCATGGGGCATGACGCAAGAAGACAAAATCCTCCATTGGCTTCAAGGGCTCCGGGGCTTTTGGGCCCGCGTGTCAACCCCTCGAGCCGGCTGCCTTCACCATCAAGAAGCCTCTAGAAGGTGCCCCTAGTGGAGGCCAGTCCAAGCAGACAGAGCTTGGCACTCAGCGTGTCAGAACAGAGCAGTCGGACGATGCTAGAGCTTTTTCGGCTCCACGACAATGCCACACTCCACGTCACGTTGCTGCAAGACCCTCCTAGACTATAGCTCATGTAGACCATAGCATAAACTCCCCCAAACTGCCGTGTACCCGACCTACCTCATGATATATAAGGGGAGGTTGGATCCTAGAGGAGGGAGGACGATTCCAAACAGATCATTCCTATCGTCACCAAACAGCTTGAGCTCTACACTGGGAGTAGAGCCACCTTGAGAGGAGTACCGATAGATCCTCCCCTACTTCCATCGTCTTCCTCCTCTCTGATGAGGGGGAGGCCTCACCAGCGGCGAGGTCTCTAGGATCGGCACCGAGTGATCCCCTGCCTAATCTTTCTCTCACACTCTGTTGTAACCCCCCGATTTTGGGTGCTCTTGAGTATATGGATCATCTATTGCTTTACATTTATTTTATAATACATCTAAGTATAATTATATGTGGCGGGGGTTGTCGCTAACTTACCACCGTGAGGCCCCCTAGGAGTGCACCATGGCAACTCCTCTTCAGGATCAGGTTGAGTGGCATACAACAATCCAGATAGGCGAATAGCAAACCCACACATGCCCATGAATAATACTTGATCATTACATAGTTAATTAAAGATAGAAGAGTGTTTACATAAGTTCCACAATTCGGTCCAATCAATGGACAAAATCAGACATCCCTTCTAAGGTGGACAACTCATGATCACTCAGTCGATAGTTCAGAGTTAGTTGGTAACATGCTTGAAGTCGCCATCTCCAAGGGTTACCTATGCAGCGGTGATAGAGACGTGACTCTACTAGTTCTGCAGCGTACCTGCAAACAACTTAACAACAGCGTCGTGAGTACATTTCGTACTCGTAGGACTTAATTCCAACACATAGATATTTGGTGGATGTAACACCCCAGGTGTTTGCCACCAGTTAAGCAGTGGGTTTGAGCTCAAACATGATAGATTAAGTGGTGATGACGATGTCAAGGTCAACCTATGGAGATGAGCCTAACCTAAACTTGGATGCTGCACCATTGCTTCACATATAGGCCATTTTCAAGATATATGCTTGGGTGGTGTTATTGCAATATTTTCATGTGTCTCACCTTAGTACCTATCTATATTGGTCACTCGAAAAGTTTCTTGAAGTTTGGAGTCAAAAAGTCACATGAAATGATAAGTTATATCCTTGTTGGAATGGTTTTACTAAGTGCTTGAATTGCACTAATAAGTGAATGAAAATATAGGTCATCAACCAAACCTTGCAACCTTGCCCAAAAGACTCTAGATGGACTCTACAATAAAAGTCACGAAAGGTTCGTGTTGAGCAAATGCCCAGAAAATGCTCCAATGGATCAAAAAGGATAATTTAAGCTTTATCGTGATCCTACTTTGATCAAAGTATAAATATAGGTTCTATACCAGTTTTGAGGTTGGACCTTAAATGAAAGTTGTAGTTCATGTTATGGAGAAGAAGCTTTGTTTAAGGGTCAAGAGCTAGTTTAGTCAATAACACATCCAAATAGAGCTCACAAAATTGAATCAGCTGCAGTTTTGGAAGTGCAGAAAATTTACTAAGTCCCTAAAAGTGACAGCAGCAAGTTCACTTCTTTGCGACCTGTCATCGCCCAAATTCATGTGATAGCTCAATTGAATTCCTTAATATGGGTTGAAGTACTTTTCATGGTGGAAACAATGAAGCAAGTCTCATCAAGTTTGGAGTTCATTTGGATCTTCGAAAATAGTTTCCAAAACAACAAAGGCTTACTTTGTCACTAAACTGACATTGGCATTGGCATCCCACGTTCTCCAAAATTTGCTAAACAACCCAAGTTGAGCCAAATGTAAAAGTTGGAGAATACATGATGATGAAGTGCGTACAAAAAGTTGAGTTCATTTTGACGAAGTTTTGACCATCGAAAGTGAGTTTCCGTGACTGCCATCAAGGTGTTGACACTACAGTTTTGACAACTAGTTAACCGCTAATCCATTGCTCTAATGACCTTGGCTCCTTAATGAAAAACGTAGAGCTTCATGTGGGCTTCCAACTTCGTTTTTGGCTCGTGGTCCAATTCAGCCCAGAGCAAGCCCGAATTGGCACCCCACCTTGCCCATGTCGATGTGTGACACGTGCTCGACGAATTGCCGTGCATGGATGCCGCGCGTCCCACTCCCTCTGCTGGCCGCTGCCGCGTGCCGCGCGCCCCTACCATCAAGATGTGGACGCCTGAGCACTCCCTGCCTCACCCTCCCTCACTTCTCGCACCTCCTGGCTCTCCTCCTCACTCCCGAGCTGATCCAGCGTGGAGCCACCATGGCCACCGATGCTCCGCTCCATGGCAGCGCTGCCCGGCTCATCCCCGGCCCAAGCTAAGATCACCACCATCTCCACCTCACCTCCCTCCATCCCTTGTGCACGCTCGCCCAAGCTGTTGGCCACCGGAGCACCGTCGCCATCGAAGGACCATCGCCGGTGCCGCCTGCTCGTGCGGCCTCGCCTCCTCGGGTCTCCCCAAGGCAAGTCGTGGCCACCATCGAGTGTGCGTGAGCCCCCTGGACCTCCGCCGCATTTCCCCATCATCGGCATCCACCCTACCGGCCTCCCCGACGAGCTCTAGTGCTTCCTCTATTCTCAATCACGCCAAGAACCTCACGCAGGAATTAGACAAAATCCAGGGGCCTAACTGCATAGTTTGTGACTCATGTGAATAGTGCCAAAAGGACCTGTTTGTTGTAGTTTTGACTGAAATTTGGAAATTCATAGTAAATCATAAAATAGGAAATGAGAACCTTTTGGAATCCTTGTGAAATTCTCTATGCAGTAGATCTATAATATGGCATGTTTTAGTTTAAAGTTTTCTCTGTAAAAATAGATTTGTGCAGTTAGGTTTTAAGGCTAGTTGTGTTTTGTCTTTTTTATAACTAAAGATCTAGGGCTCCAAATGAGGTGAAATTTTTGTGGCATGCTACTCATGTGATTTTTGATGTGTGGTAAAAATTTCATGAATTTTGGTTGCTATATGAATGAGTTATTAGTATATCTTGCTCTCACATGATTTCTTGCAATAGCAATTTATCTTTTTCATAGAGGTTAATATACATGTCCAAATGGCTTGAAATTTGTACAGTAGACTATTGTGATGATATTCTAGCTACTATAATTTTGATAGAATTCATGGTGCACTTTTGGTATATGTTCATTAAATCACCTAGGCATCTAAATAAATTAAGAAATGCATTAAAAGAATTTATTTAGTGATGAGCACTATGCTTTTTGGTGATCATTTAACATGTACTTTATGATGGTTACATTGGTTGTGGCCAAATGTATGTTTGGAATATAAGTTAATATTTATTCTTGCAATTGATGCTTTCCTGGACAGTTTCTGGGACTTTGGTAATTGCACCATGAAAATGATGTTTGCTGAGAAAATGCTTATAACAAAGTTGTAGATAACTCATTAATATAGCTTATGTTAAATTTTGGTGGTATTTGGCCTTGTAGTTTGTGAGTTATGACTGCTCCAAGTTGGGTTCCAGAAATAGTTTTTCTCTGGAATCTCTGGACCAGATTCTGTAATTATGCTTGTTTAACTTGGTTAACTTGAGAATCATGCTGAGGTGATTAAATATGAATTATAGACAATTTCATAAGCTTTCCAGAATGTCTTGTTGCATGGCTATTGGATTTGTATAACTCCAGTTATGATCCAAACATGCAGCTGTTGTTTGCAGTCCAGAAATTGTCAGATGCTAGTTATGGTGGTTTACTCCATGTGTTACTAAGTGTGGCTTATGCCCTTGATGTTGGTTAAGTTAAGATACTTGTGATCTTGTTAAACTTACTCTATGATTGATGTGCTTGCCCTCTATAATTGGTTGTGTAATGCTAGTTAATTAGCTATTGGTGTCTATGTCTTGTATAATCTGTGTTGTTTGAATGCTTATGTGATGCATCTTATGTTACCATTCATCATATTCATACACATGCATCTTGCATCTCATTTAGGTTCGCTAGATGCACCAAGTGAAGGACGAGATGTGGGAGCCAAATCTAAAGACGGTGTTTGGTGGACCTATCCCAAAGATGAAAGGATTAAGCAAGTGTTGGGATGGGAGATGCTCGCCAAGCGAGTGTCATCTGTCAAACACTAACCTAAGTGTTCGATCCCAGGCAAGCCTCGGAGCATCATAAGTCTCCTACTTTATAAAAGCAATTAAATTTATATGTTATATATATTGTTGCACTAAGTTGTAGGAGTTGAGTGAAATCGTTGATGCATTTATTACTATCCTTGCCTACCTGATCACCTTCTTACCCTGTTAGGTTTAGGATCGAATAACTGCTTAGCCCTGCTTAGACTGGTAGCGATCGGTGATTTCCTATCACCTAAAATTATAGGTGGTTACGGGAATACTTTAGCTATGGAATGGATGATATCCTAGAAATAACCAAGTGTTGATGGTTAATTGGAGACCGGGCGGAATAAGTATTGGGCAACTAGACAGGGTTCTGGGGTGCTTATAGTTTCTGTCTGTGTCGATTAAGGACCGACCGTTGTTGGGCCTCAGGTCATGTTGAATGCATGTCTCACATTTAGCTGGCCGGATAAAGTACCTTCCGACCGTGAAGCTAGGAGATTATTCAGGCCGAGCAGATTGCCCGCAGCGCACTGTACCGGAGAAGGTGTGGTAGGACACGGGGGCGCGATGATAAGACCAAAGGGCAGTCGGTCGGCCCCCGGGTACATGTGGTTCCTAGCAAACTCGAGACTTTACCTGGATAGTTGACTCGGTGACCAATATCTCACTTTAGCGGGTGAGTGAGGTTTGTGTGAGGAATAAATTACCAGCTGGTTAATAATCGATTCGAATCGCCATCGCTCCTGGATAGTGAGCACTTGACTCGAGTTACGGCATCGTAGTAATGATGATGGAACACGGATGGTTATGTGGATGATGTTGGAAATCCTAAACCTGAGATGATAACCTTTGATGTTAATGGTTAATCAAGTGATTGCTTTAGCATAGGTGCTTACCTAGATTGAATAGGTTATAATAAAGATGATGCAAAAAGGACTTAAATTAGTTTATTCATGATAACTTATGCTTTTCGCAAATGAGTCAAGCTAGCCCACTAAAAGAAAGCCTTGCATACTCCTTGGTGTCATATTATTTCTAGTTTATGACGGGTAAGTCTAGCTGAGTACCTTCTCATACTCAAGGTTTATTCCCACTTGTTGCAGGTTGTGATGTATCATGGCTACTGCAAGAATTGGATGGCTCCTGCTGTAGTGGCGGACTGTGATCATGGGCATGATCCTTCTGAGCTATCTTGTCTCTCATGCTTTTGTTGGAAATTGACCTTGGTACTGGCATGTATTTGAATTAAGATGATATTAGTTTCAAACTACTTTGCTTCCGCTACATTTGAACTTGAGTTGTGATAACTCTATGGAACTCTGATCTATGTTGAATTACTTGTAATAATGGATGTAACATGTGACTTGTTATGTTGAATCACTACGAGCTTGGCTTGTACGTTGGTTGGTTTGAAATCCCTCATGATTTCATTGGACTACCGGAGTTATAGGAGCTTAAGTACGGGAATTTAATTGCTCCGGCAATTGTTTTTGTACTTTTGTTCTTATAATTTGGGCGGTTCCATGACAGTGGATGCAAGGTAATTATCAGGCATTTGTACATCTGCAGAAAAACAATGGCATTTATTAACAGGTATGACATGCTATGTTCTAATACTAGAACGAGAGTAGTCGTGTAACATATATAAATCAAGGGTGTACTTATTCCATTAATTATGCTACCATGGTATAGAAAGAAGGAACAACCAAATGGTTCCGTGCCGAGAGACTTCAGCCTTTCAAACTTTGCCGACGTGTACAACTATACCCACATGGAGAAATAGGACTAACCTCCATACACTGGGGCTAGTAGTAAGGGTTGCCTCACGTTCTCCAAACTTTTCCTAATCCGGCCCGAGTGTCTCATGAAAGGTTCGACCAGTGCCCAGTCAATGTCCCAGACATTCTCGACCGACGCCACCCCCTTGCCAGTTTCATAGATAAACCGATTGCAATTAGTTACTTAGCTTCTCGACCCCATCCACAACATGTGGTCTATACGGGTGGTTACTCGGACTCATGTATCCCAAAAAACAGTCCTTAACTGCTCCGTGAGCTACGTCATTTGAGATCCCACACTCACAACGACCTACCCCTCGCATGAGCAAAGATATCAGGGTGGTGTCCAAGTTTATAACCTTTAGTGGTATTATTCCTTAGTCAGATTAGTGAAGTAAGTCAAGTTGTACCCCCATTAGTTTTAGTGATTAATTATCCAAGTGTAGCATCCTACGTGCACGAGTATGAGTTCCCTTCTTATGCTCGACTTCTACCATTGCTAAACAACTAAGCAATTAAGTGTTCCCGTTCCCATTGTTTAGATGAGAGCCTTCTAACAGATTAAAGAGTGACTCTAAGTGTAAGGTGAACGAGACATAACTCATAATGAAACTCGATAAGTATCCAAAATAGGGTTCATAGTAGTGGGGTGCCTGCCTGGTATTGCTGCCGATTCCTGAAGATCTGGTTAGTGGTGACGACTCACACACGATCCTCACGCGATGAGATAACTGAACCTAAAAAGAGAGGATCCAATGATTGGAGACGGTTGCGCGATAGATAAAGAAATTCAGAGTTGATTAGGAACTTGGGAAGAGACTTCTAACTAAGGCTCCACTATTGTATTCTTAGTAGTTAAGCTCCTTAGGTAGTGGTTGGCCCCTTGGGTAGATTACGTGATCAAACTCACAGTCTCAGTGACTAGCATACATTCCATCCTAAGCGACGGATGCTCCTTTGTACCGAGTATTGGGGTGAGGTGCCTCTGTTCTGGCTCTATATAGGTTGGCAGATGCTCCATGGGAGGTCACGGAGACACCAACAGGTTCAAGACTTAGTCGATTCTAAGACTCTCTGCTACTGTCGGATGGCCCGACTTGCTGATGGATGATCCGGTATGAACTGGGTACTCTTAGGTTACTGGGTAACTATTCTTTATAATTCAACGGACGCTCTGTCGTGAGTGTTGGATGATCTGGTATGGGATGAGTGATCTCGGGTTCTCTAGTTGTGCACCTCTACAATTCAGCGGACATTTTGCCATGAGTGGTGGACACTCCGCTGTGTCCTCAAAGGGAAACTTAGGCTATAGGTGACTAGACTTGGGATTGAAGGATACTATGTCCTAATGACAGACACTCCGTTAGATGGCTGACAGAACCTATGCTCTTGGGTTCTAGGTGAAAGCCTTGGGGTTCATGCCTAGGTCTTGGGTTGGGGCCTTCATACATGTGCTAGGTATTCCTAGTGCAGCTCAGGTAGGTAACTAGACCTAGGTTGCTTTATGGTTTGGCTTGGGTTAATTAGTGTAACTAGTAATTCCTTAATCAAGAGAAAATCCTAAAGACAAAGAGAGATTGGGCATGGCACCTTAGCTTGGGCTAAGATCCAAGTCTTGTCATCCTTGCTTCCAAGCTAAAGGGAGAGATTTCTTCTAGTCTTGCACAAATATCCAATAATCCATATGAGAGGAAATCTAAACCAAATCTTGAGAGTATTGAGTTGTAGCATACTTGATCCCTACCCTTGGATTGCTTCCATCAAGTAGTCCTCATGATCCATCCATGCAAGAGAAAAGACTTAAGTTAGGGTTTAGGGATTGATCTCAAGATTATGAGAAGAGAGTGTTCTTGAGCTAACCATAGAATATGAAATGGTTGAGATCTTTGATCTTGATCCCTAGCTGATCTTGCTACCCTTGGTAAGCTTGATCTATCTTCTCTTCTTCATCCTTTCCACTTTCTCTCTCTAGTTCTTGCTTTCTCCTTCTTGCTTCATTCTAGAGAGAGGGAGGATGATGGAAATTAGGAGAGTGGAAGAGTGAGTGAAGTTGAGGGCCAGTTGTTGAGAAATGCCTCAACTTCGTGCTGACATGTGGGCCATAGCCCATAATGGAAGACAACTCATTTCCCACTCAATATGTTGTCTTTGCACACTTATCGGATGCTCCGGTAGAAGTAATGAACTATTCAGTAGATTCTGACTTCGCCTATCCAAGCTTAAAATATGATCTTTTCTGACCTTGAGTCCATATTGGAGTTTGCAATGGTCTTACTTAACCCTTTAGTGAATACAAAGACCTTGAGTTGGGTTCCCCAAGTGACATTTCTATTCGATGATTGTCTGGCTGTCTCTAGCTAGCCGGTAGTTAACTAGGCTGATCATCATTTGGTGATTTGATAACGTGTGGCATTCTTTTGGTTTGGATCGCTAGGAATTTCTCGAGGCTCAACTGGTCACACCTCGGGCAACCAAAAAATGTTTTTGTGTACTCCCAGTGTAGGAGCAGCAGGTATATGTGGTGTGTATGTGATCTTGATTTTCAGAGCATGACAAATCTCTCATAAGGGTCAACAAAGCTTGACAAAACTCAATGCAATTACGAAGCAGCATATACGTGGAAGTTTTCCTAGCCTAAATAACATGTATGGCTCTGGTGGAAATTCAAGCTTTGTCATACATGAACTCGTCATGTAGTTTTTTTTGTGTTTTCAAAACGTAAATCTCTAGAACTTTAGTGTCACTTGGAACAAGATAAATAGCAGCTCAAACCTTCTCATATCATATTCGTCAATTACCTACTCTTAGATAAGCATATGCTACCCATGAGTTTCAAGTTCAGAGTAAATCTTTATATCAAAACAATCTTATCCAAAACTTGGGAGAATTCAAGGTTGAAAACTAGGTACTTGAAAGGAATTACAACAGAGCAACTATTCATCATTTCCATTTTAAGAGATTATTCTAAGTCCTCTTTATTTATTCAACTCTTAAAAACAAATTAAAGCAAACTAGACACACCTTTTATTTTGTTTTCAATTTTACTAGATCACACATTATTACTATAAATGCAAGATAAATTTTTATTTTGTTTTGCATTCATCATTTTTTTACTAATTAAAAGAAACTAAAACTAAAGGAGAAAGAATACTTACCTGGATATACAGGAGTGCTTCTCCCCCAATCTAGCTCATTCGGTGAGGGTTCAGTGTTGTAAGTTCTTTGAACCGGACTTCTCCTTGTGAAGTTCATTGACCAAATACCTCGGTTTGCTCTGAGGAGGAGTCTTGTGATGATGCATCTAATGGTGATGTCACCGTCTTGTGCCAAACCTGTCTTGGTTTTGAGTTTGAATTTTGATTTGATAGGTTCAGAACACTCGCTAGTAAAAATTGGGAAATTGACTATCTTCCCACACTTTGCTTGAAGTGTGTCCTGCTCATAAAAATAAGGTATAGATCAAGTGCATGGGCTCTGTTGGTGGAAAAACACCAATAGAACCAAAATTTTATTCATTCCTCTCTAACCTTAGCCACATTGAACAAGATGAAGTTGATGTTAAGCGCTTTGTTCATTTATATAAGATCAGAAGATTGAGCATGAATGTAACATTTAAGTTCATTTGGCAAAAAATATTGAGTTGCTTAACCTATGGAAGGATCGTCTATCATAATATATCAATCTTTACATGATTATGACTATCATCTTCCAGATATAGGATGTACACTTTTTAGCTCAATTGGTTAAAACTATGAGATCAAGAAAGTGGTGCTAGGAACAAGCTTAAAGAACATGTTGAATTAGTCAGGTTGGATCAAGTAATGGAGTTGTAACCTAAACATGTTTGTTTCTTGTTTATGTGCCTACCAGAATCAGGGAAAAGTCTTTAAGTAATGACCATTTACCTTTGGAAGTTACCTTTGTCATTGGAGCGTGATGACACCACATGACGAATGGTAGATGACTTGTGATGATCCTTCCGTTTTGCTTGAAGTTTTTCTTGTTCGGCTAGCCTTGCAGCTTGAGCTGTTCATGAGCTTCTTGTCTCTTAGATTGCACCCTTTTCTTCTCATCCTTTTGTCATGCCATCTTTTTGTTCTTCGATCTTGACATCTTGGTCCTTGTTGTCAACATAAGAGCTGGTCCTGTTGAAGATAATGAAAATAGGCATGTTCCGTCTAATACGAGGTAGGTTGCATCTTGCTTCTCAACAGCATCCTAGCTTGAGTCTTAGGACTCAATGCTATGTTGTCTTTGATGTTACTCATAGCCTCGTTGACTTGTTTATCCACTTCCTCGGCTTGATTCATCTCCGATATGAATTCATCCCTTGACTTACTCAGATTGGATTTGAGAGTTTCCTGCGGGGTTAGTCCAACAAAATGACCAGTATCTGCTATAGCATATTCTTGGTTCAAAAATCAAACTAGACACCATGTCTAATTTAATATAGGAAAACATTTTATCCTAAGTACCATGCTTAATTTAAAAATCCTTTGGAAGTAAGATCAACACTCCTAAACTAAGCACCATGCTTATTTATGGGATGTATGAACATGCTCCAAACCTTGAACATACTATAGTAAACAAAGGTAGTATGAAAGCGTTACAGAGATTCATTCAAGTGGAGATGAAAGAGCATGATTCTTATTTAGCAAATTGAGCATGGCTTAAATGTAACCAAGAATTAGCAACATGGCATAATATTTTTCAGAGAAGTCCATCCCCCATGCTTGAATTTTGCAATTGCAAAAATCGAGTTTGGATGGATGTTATTAAATGTTGCATGATAATTGGCTGGACATACCTTGTGTCATCATCCTTCATTGTTTTTGCTTCAACCTAGAATGATTAGTGACAAAAATACCCAAAGGAATATTTTCACAATTATATTTCTATGCTCATTTCACAAGGGCAAAAGTTGAAAGCTCGTGTTATCTCCCGAAAGTGCTTGTTTTAGGACAAAAGTTCATCCTTGGGAAACCTCTGAATTTCAAATTGCTGAAATGGTTTTCCCCTCCAACACCAACCTTTGGATGCCTATCTCAAGGTTCATACCAACAAGATTTAAAATATTTATGATAAACATATGCATCTACAACCATCTTTTTAAAGTCTTTATGAATAGGGAGAATGGGGGGTTGAAGATCTCATATGTGGCAATGTTAGAGAGACCAATTGATTTAGGAGATTTATCATGTGACCATGGATTTGATGAGGTGTTCATCAAATAACTTCCATGCTCATTGATGCCATCTTCCTTTTCAGGCTCCAAGGTTGATTCTTCATAGATGTCTATAGGCGAAAACATTGTCTCCATCATTCCATGCCTATGACATTTATTGGTCATTTTATTGTCCAAGATTTTCCTTAGATTGGTGACTCTTGGGTTGATCTTGTCTAAGGCATCATCCATCCATTCAATGGCAACAGCATATAAGTTCTTAATATCCTCCAGCCATTATTGTTTCTCTTCTTAGTCTTCCTTGTGGCCTTCATGACTCCTATTCTTTGGGTATCTTAGTGGATTTCTAGGATCATCATAAGACTCAGGAAAAGAGCATAAAGGGAATCATTGGGGGTCAAGGATGAGTTTAGAGATGGGTTCAGATGAGATATCTAACGTTGGCATAGAAGGGGAGAAGATAGGAATTGCTTCTAAATGACTTGGCTCTCCTTCTATGGGTTCACTAGACATGCCATCCTTGAATTCTTCCCAATGTCATACATGGGAATAAGGACACTTTCTAAAAGATCCCTTCTTGAGATGATTTGAATTATATTCACTCAAAGGTCTCTTATGGAACTGGAAGTTTAAGCTTTTCCCAAAATCAACATAAAAAGATCATTCTCACAAAAAATTTCAAAAGGTTGAATTTCTTCTTTCTTTGGTGGATTTGGATTTTGGGGTATTGATGGTTTGGGATTAATAGCTAAATCTTGGGATTGGACTAGTTGTGGTTTGGAAATCAAAACTTCCTCTTCCTGATTGGGAGATGATTCCTTCTCTTCCTCAGGGAGTTCATCGTGAATGCTAGTGCAGGGAGTCTTTCCACTAATTCTATCAAGCATAGACCTTGCTTGACTGGTAGACAAATGAAGGAAAGCTCCTCTAGAGGCTTGATCAAGGGATTGCATGGAATCCTTGCTAAGACCCATACAAAAATACTAGGTCTTGAATGGCAAGGTCTGGGCCAGCGATGATGTGGTCATTAAAATGATCCCACGATGTGCCGAGAGCTTCTTCTAGTTATCTAAAATATAGAACCTCTTTTTGAAGGTTGACTACTTTAGAGATGGGAAAGAGTGTAAACAAAATTTAGAGCATAGTGTTTCCCAATCTCCTTGCATACTTCCTACGGTTTGACTATACCATTATTTAGCTCTTCCCGTCAAAGAGAACGGAAACAACTTCCTTCTTAAGGTTTTGTCAGTCATGCTAGCGATACACAAGCATGCACAGGTCGGTGCAAACTCCCAAAGGTGTGAGTATGAGTTTTCATTGTCTTCTCCCGAGAAGGATCGTTCCTAAATCAATTTTATTAAACACAGGCGCAACTCATAACCAGGTGTTAGGATAGTCTTTGAAGATTTTGGTGGCTTTAAGTGCACGCTTGTAGGTGTAGCATATAGGTGGATAGGAGTGGAATCCATGATAAAAGAAAAATTAAAACAAAAGAAAGAATAAAAGATAAAAGGTTAAGCTAGGCTCGTAGTTAATTCAGCAACTGTTTCCTCGGCAAAGGCGCAGAAAGCATGTTGGTATATTTAACGCACATAGATAAATCCGCAAGTGCATGGATACCGCTATAGCTTTCACCCAGAAGTATTCCAAGTATCATACCCATAGAAAAATGTGTGAGACTAACTACGGTCTAACTTAGCTAAGGGTAGCAATAAGGCTAGGAAAAAGAGGAGTATAGAGAGGATAACTAAGGTTCTCTTTTCTGACTTCAGTAAGCTATGTCTTCTATTATTCAACTGGGGACATTACTTAAGAAAAGACACTAGTAGTGGATGCTTTCCCTAGTAATCGGGTCCTACTTGGCCTACAAACAGGAGGTGGACTACAGAGGATTCAATGAGGCTATAAGAGTCACCCTCGCGAGCTACCACCGATCCGGAATGCAGGGTGCATCCACGATTAACCTAAGTCTAAGCACCATGCTTACACTTACAATTAATACTTTACTCCCTCTAGAGCAAGAATAAAGCACTCAAAAGAGTCATGAACCTAAAGAACAATATAAACAAGATGCTTACTTGAATCAGAAGTTGATTACCAGAGAAATCTCAGAGGCAAGCTCAGATAGAACTTGGATCCGCCAAGGTACAAGCCATAGAGAGCACCAATAAGCCGACACCTCCACCAAACTCATCCCTCACTCTCTATCTCACTATTATTTATAAGACTAGATCCTATGGAGGACTAATCTTCTCTTGGTAGCTGGCTCTGATCCTAGAGATATGAATTAGGGTTTCAGAGGATGGCTCTAGGGAGGGGGTAGGGGCTACTATATATAGGGGGATAGAGTAGGGGGCAAGAAACTGCCACGTCATCAATCCGCATCAATTCCCTTGATCACCATTGGATGCACCGACTATAAACCACCTTAAATTAACGGTGTAGATCTTGAAAATGCATATGAGGCGGCAGAGGGCGAGCGGACTTCGAAGCAGGTCGGCCGATCTAGGCCTTGGGCCGGCCGGCCCACTTTCATGACCTTGTGGCCCAATCTTTGGTGTGGTGTCCTCTGGTATCCTCTAGAACCTTCTAGAGTTGTTTATGCCACAATTAAGTGTAATTAATTCTGACATCTAGGTCCACCTTGACAATTTTCTAGATAAACCCAGCTGAAAATATAGATTCATCAAAACTCATAGAATTTATCAGTTTAAACCCCTATGCCTAGTTTGGTGATGGAATTATGTATATATGCAGGTTATGTTGATGGTTTATAATTGGTGTTAACAACCGTCAATAGGGGGCGAGAAGAAAGCTCCCCCAAAGCGATTGCCAGAGCCTTCATGCACTCTATCGTCCTCTAGGAGTGAGGAGGATGACAGTATGATGATGAGGAAGAAGGGTCTGCTGATGAGGGGATGGAATACAACCTAAGACTAGTGGTATCCCCCATCGATATGTTAAGCCCGCCTGCCAGAAGGAAGAAGTGGGATGAGGACCAGTTCTGGTCCTATCAGCATGCGTATGATCTCAAGCAATTCAGTCAGCACACTTCCTCCCCATGCCCGTGTATCCACACGGACTCAATATGATATCTTTTGGGGTAGGTTCGAGCAAGTTCCAATGTGCACAAACCAAAAGTGGATTAACTAGGACTTCATGAGCAAGTACGAGCCTCTTCATGCTTTACTATCCAAGGTTGTGGAGGCTGGGTTGAGAAATGTTATGACACTTCAGTACAATTGGAGTGAAGCCATGATTCGATAGTTCTTCTCTACATTTGAGGTGAACTATGAGAAATAGACTATCAAGTGGATGACCGGGAGGGGAAAGTACAAGGCCTCCTTTAGGGAATTTGCAGATGTGTGCTAGCTGGACTATCATACCATGAAGGAGGGAACACATATGGATAAGTTTCCCAAGGTAAAAAAGGAATGAAGCAGCTTAGCTCTATATGACTTCAGACTTCGAGTATGGCAAGACCAAGAATCTAGCAATGGAACCAAGCTTGTTGAACAGCATGCTTCGCTGTACTATCCTGCCCAAGGTCAGTGATACCAGTGCTATCCGAACAAAGTACTATGTGGCAATCAAGAGCATTTTGGATGGCACTAAGGTGAACTGGGTTGACTTCCTTGTTAAAGAGATGATGGTGTGCAAGCACAAGGTGAGAGGTGCTTTTGGTTTTTAGCCCTACATCATGGCATTGGTCGAATCCAAGGCATACCTCCATAGCATTGAGGAAGTAGTGCATAAGTTCTTCCGTCCTCACGCCAATGACAAGGATTTCTTTACTAGGGGCTTGCCTCAGCCTTAGGCTCCATCAGCTGAGGGAGGGTAGTCTTTAGCTTGAGGTGGTGCTAGGGGACACAGGAGGGGTGTGGGTGCTATTGATCAGAGTAGTTGGGTGCCTCCAACCAGTTACTTTGATCCTTACTTCGAAGGCATTCACACCCATGTTCATGACATGATAGTGCCGATGGTGGGAAACTTTGATCAAAGGTTCGAGCATGAGCAGGGTTACTTGCAAGAGTGCCTCATCGACCCGCTATAGGCCTCAATACACAATTTGACTGAGAGGATGGAGCGACTCACTACAAGGGAAGAGCTGTAGGGAGCCCGCAATGACATAGCGGCCAAAGCACAAAACATCATGCAGCTCAAGCAATCCCATGACAACCTTGATACTCACATTTACCGCCTCTTCCTGCCAGTGAGTCCAGGTATTTCCATCTTACTCCACCTTCTAAAGTTTGTGTCCATTGATAGCGAACCGTACCATAAAATTTTTAGATTTCAATAACTTAAGCTCTCTCTCCTTTTGTTATAGGTATAGCTCCAATGCCCTCCCCAATGTCGTACTCCTAGAGTTATGCTTCAACAAGATCCACTGTATCTGGTACATAGTTCAAATGCCCCTTAGTTCCTAGTCTGTGCTTCGAATAATCCATTTTTTTGCAAACCTAAACTTGTCGATGCACCTTTGTTGCAGGAGTGCCCCCAATGATGCCTGCATGTGCCCTGTTTCCTCTACCATACATGTAGATGCCTCCCTCACCTTATACTTCATAGCAACCACAGCAGTTCCCGCCACCGCCTCCGTGGCAGTGATGCTTGTCCTTGTCTCCCGGTTACCTTCGTGTAATGGCGTGGAACTTAAGTTTAGTCGTTCGCTTGCCGCCCAGCCACATCGAGCATGATACATTATTTTGATACACCTGATACTTGGTTGGTGGTGTGGTCACCCATCGAGGTAGCCGTCTTGCCACATTAGTCGTGGTTGAATGTCTGAGAACTTGATGAACCTCTTATGTTATGCTTGTGGACAGTATCTGTGAACCTCTAGCGATGTTAATGTTGCCTCTTGAATATCTTGTATTTATATGCTTGTTTGCTTATTCTGTGATTGGGAGATAAGGCCAAGATACATGGGAGATTCTGCTAAAATTTCTGATGAGATAAGGGATAAGGATTGCCTCTAAGTGACAAAGAGATTGGGATTGCTACCGCTCTCTCGACCATCTTGCCGTCGTGACACACTATGCATAGTACGACTACAGAAGATGACTCCTCACTTGGGTTATCCATTCATTCTCGCCCTAGGTTAGTATTTGCTACTCTTACCAACTTGTTTTGTTTCCAAAACCCTTTTGAATGCGTAACCTCTAATGGACCTAGGTGAGAGGCTAGAATTGACTGACTTGGGAAGAGTTACTATTAACCTTTAGTGTTTAGTTCTAGATGGTAGAATTCCAAGTTTTTACCCCAATTTCTCAAGTACTATGCACTAGCCAGTGCAAGTTTGGTAAGTGGATTGCAGATGCAAGTCAACCTTTGCTCCGATACCCATCTATGGTGGGGCACGTGGGTGCAGGGGTTGTCGCTAACTTGCCACTGCAAAGCCCCCTAGGAGAGCACCATGGCAACTCCTCTTCAGGATTAGGTTGAGTGGCATACAACAGTCCAGATAGCAAACCCACACATGCTAATGAATAATACTTGATCATTACATAGTTAATTAAAGATAGAAGAGTGTTTTCATAAGTTCCACAATTCGGTCCAACCAATGGACAAAATCAGGCATCCCTTCTAAGGTTGACAACTCATTATCACTCAATCGATAGTTCGGAGTTAGTTGGTAACACGCTTGAAGTCGCCATCTCCAAGGGTTACCTATGTAGCGGTGATAGAGCCGTGACTCTACCAGTTCTATAGCATACCTGCAAACAACTTAACAGCAATGCCTTGAGTACATTTCATACTCACATGACTTAATTCCAACACATAGATATTTGGTGGATACAAGGTAATTATCAGGCATTTGTACATGTGCAGAAAACCAATGGCGTTTATTAACAAGTATGACATGCTATTTTCTAATACTAGAATGAGAGTAGTAATATAACATATATAAATCAAGGGTGTCCATATCCCATCAATTACGCTACCATAGTATAGAAAGAAGGAACAACCGAATGGTTCCGTGCCGAGGGACTTCAGGCTTTTGAACTCTGCAGAAGTGTACAATTGTACCCACATGAAGAAACAAGACTAACCTCCATACATCGGGCCCGGTAGTAAGGGTTGCCTCATGTTCTCCAACCTTTTTCTAATCCGACCCAATTGTCTCATGAAAGGTTTGACTCGTGCCTAGTCAATGTCCCGGACATTCCTGATCGACGCCACACCCTTGCCAGTTTCACGGATAAAATGGTAGCAATTAGTTACTTGGCTTGTTGACCCCATCCATGACTTGTGGTCTATACGGGTGGTTACTCATATTCTCGCATCCCAATAAACAGTCATTAACTGCTCTGTGAGCTATGTTGTTTGAGTCCCACACTTACAATGACCTCCCCTCACATGAGCAAAGATATCAGGGTGGTGTCCAAGTTTATAACCTTTAGTGGTATTATTCCTTAGTCAGATTAGTGAAATAAGTCAAGTTGTACCCTCATTAGTTTTAGTGATTAATTATCCAAGTGTAGCATCCTACATGCGGGAGTATGAGTTCCCTTCTCATGCTCAACTTCTACTATTGGTAAAAAACTAAGCAATTAAGTGTTTCCATTCCTATTGTTTAGATGAGAGGCTTCTAACATATTAAAGAGTGACTCTAAGTGTAAGGTGAACGAGATTATTATCCAAGTATACATGAAATGCATAACTCATAATGAAACTCGATAAGTATCCAAAATAGGGTTCATAGTAGTGGGGTGCCTGTCGAGTAATGCTGCCAATTCTTGAAGATCCGGTTAGTGGTGACGACTGACACACAATCCTCACACGACTAGATAACCAAACCTAAAAAGAGAGGATCCGATGATTGGAGATGGTTGCGCGATAGATAAAGAGATTCGGAGTTAATTAGGAACTTGGGAAGAGACTTCGAACTATGGCTCCACTATTGTATTCTTCGTACCTTAGCTCCTTAGGTAGTGGTTGGCCCCTTGGGTAGATTACCTTATCAAACTCACATTCTCAATGTGAAAGGTCCTACTATGGCTAGAGGGGGTGAATAGCCTATGTAAATTCTACAAAACACTAGAGCAACTTGATTAGTAAGACAAATGGTGAAATGCAAGTTTTGCTCTAGCTCTATAGGTGTTGCAAGCCACCTACCCAATCAATTCTAGTCACTATGATCTCTAGGCACACAATTAGCTCTGTCACTACTTGCTACTCTAGGTGAAAAAGGATAGCAAGAAAAGCTACACTAACAATCTACACAAGACAGCTAAATACTCTACTTTGCGAAAAGTAAATGAGAGGTCAAGATTGTTATACCGCCGCATAGGGGATGAACCAATCACCAAGATGATAATCAATCAATACACCGGAAGAGTATCAAATGGCAAAACACACAAGTATTTTTCTCCTGAGGTTCACGTGCTTGCCGGCACGCTACGTCCCCATTGTGTCGACCAACACTCGGTGGTTCAGTGGCTAAGAGGTGTAGCACGAACCTTGTCCAACCCATGGACACCGTAAGAACCTACCCATAGTGAGGTAGCTTAATGACACGCGCAATCCACTAGAGTTGCCTTTGGCGCTCCGCCGAGGAAGGCACAAGAACCCCTCACAATCATTAGGAGGTGGCCAAGAACAATCACCAACTCTGGCCACAACTCCTCCGCTGCTCCAAGCCGTCTAGGTGGTGGCAACCACCAAGAGTAATAAGAATCCCACAGCTCAAACGATCCCCAAGTGCTACTAGATGCAAACTCACAAGCAAATGCACTAGGAATCACTCCCAATCTCACTTTAATGATGAATCAAGGATGGAGATGAGTGGAAGGTGTTTTCTTAGGCTCACAAGGATGTCAAGTATGTCAAAGTGCCAAGAGAGTAAGCCCCAAGCCGGTACCTTTCTATTTATAGAGCCCCAAGACTCAGAAAGCCATTGGAAGCTCGCGGGGTGATCGGATGCACTGACCACACACACCCCAGCGTCCGGTCAGCCAGTGTCTGGTCACCCTCGACTGTCCATGTGTCCTCATTCAAATAACGTTCGTCGGATTTCAACGGTCAAATCGAGCCAGCGCTCAAGTCAATGAGGTGACCGGACGCGCTGCTGAAGTGACTGGACTCTACACGCCATAGAGTTAGATCGATTCCAGAGAGGGATTTTCACCGCAAAAGAGTGACCGGACGTGTCTGGTCAGGGTTGACCTGATGCGCCCAGCGTCTGGTCAGCTCACTCTCTCTACTCTCACGCCACGTCACCGAGACCTACCAATGAACAGTAAATCACCATCGTCTGGTCCAGCACCACGCTAGTGTCCGTTCACTACAAAAGGTGATCATACGCGCAGGTCCCTACGTCTGGTCCCTTTGTGACACTCTCAGCCTCTCTGCTCTGCTCAGCCAACACTGACCTGACGCTGACGTCAACGTCCGGTCAGGCCAAAGCCAGCATCCGATCAGTGTTTCTCAGCGAGAAACACTTCCACCACTTCACCACCTTCTCAACCCTTGCTCAAATGTGCCAATCACCAAGTGTATCACTTTGTGCTTGTGTGTTAGCATATTTTCACAAACCTTTTCAAGGGTTATGTTAGCTCACACTAGGTCCTAATGCATATGCTCATATGAATTCACCTAGTGGCACTTGGTAACCGTTTCAAACGTGAAACTCCCCTCTTCATAGTATGGCTATTGATCCTAAGTTACTCACACCCTCTATGGTGTCTTGAGTGCAAAGCAAAACGTATTGATACATTTGACTTGATCAACTTGTTTTTGTTTTTCTCTTTCTTCTTTGCCAAGTTGAGCCCTTGATCATCTTGTGGTCAACACCATCATCACCATGATCCTTCTCTAGGCTCGACCACTTGGCATGGGACTTATCATTTCATGTCTACACACTTAGCACAATGATTAGCCCCTAGGTTTCATCAATTATCCAAAACCAAACTAGCGCTTTCACAGTGTCTAGCGGACACTGCGTCCTAAGTGATGGACGCTTCGCTGTACCGAGTATTGGGGTGAGGTGCCTCTGTTCTAGCTCTGTACAGGTCCACAGATGCTCCATGGGAGGTCATGGAAACTCCGGTAGGTTCAAGACTTAGTCAATTCTAAGGTTCTCTACTACTATTGGATGGCCCAACCTGCTGATGCATGATCCGATATGAACAAGGTACTCTCAGCTTACTGGGTAACTATTCTTTATAATTCACCGGACGCTCCCGTGAGTGACGGATGCTTCGATATGGGATGAGTGCTCTCAGGTTCTCAGGCTATGCACCTCTACAATTCAGCGGACATTCCACCACGAGTGGCAGACACTTCGTTGTGTCACTCAGAAGGAAACTTAGGCTATAGGTGACTAGACTTGGGATTGACGGACACTCCATCCTAATGATAGACACTCTGCCAGATGGGTGACAAAACCTATGCTCTTGGGTTCTAGGTGAAAGCCTTGGGTTTCATGCCTAGATCATGGGTTGGGGCCTTCATACATGTGCTTGGTATTCCTAAGGTAACTAGGCTTAGGTTGCTTATGGTTTGGCTTGGGTTAACTAGTGTAACAAGTAATTCCTTAGTCAAGAGAAAATCCTAAAGATAAAGAGAGATTGGGCATGGCACCTTAGCTTGGGCTCTTGATGAGTTCCTTGTCATCAAGGTTGAAGATCCAACACTTGTCATCCTTGCTTCCAAGCTAAAGGGAGAGATTTCTTCTAGTCTTGCACAAATATCCAATAATCCATATGAGAGGAAATCTAAAAACCAAATCTCGAGAGTATTGAATTGTAGCATACTTGATCCCTACCCTTGGATTGCTTCCATCAAGTATTCCTCATGATCCATCCATGCAAGATGATAAGTGTGTTCTTGAGCTAACCATAGAATATGAAATGGTTGAGATCTTTGATCTTGATCCCTAGCTGATCTTGCTACCCTTGGTAAGCTTGATCTATCTTCTCTTCTTCATCCTTTCCACTTTCTCTCTCTAGTTCTAGCTTTCTTCTTCTTGCTCTTTATTCTAGAGAGAGAGGGAGGATGATGAAAATGAGGAGAGTGGAAGAGTGAGTGAAGCTAAGCGTCAGTTGTTGAGAAATGCCTCAACTTCATGCTAACAAGTGGGCCATAGCCCATAATGGAAGGCAGCTCATTACCCACTCGATCTGTTGTCTCTACACACTTATCAGATGCTCCGGTAGAAGTGGCGGACTGTCCAGTAGATTTTGACTTCACCTATCCAAGCTTAAAATCTGATCTTTTCTGACCTATCCAAGCTTAAAATCTAATCTTTTCCGACCTTGACTCCATATTGGAGTGGTCTTACTTAACCCTTTAGTGAATACAAAGAACTTGAGTTGGGTTCCCCAAGTGACATTTCTATTCGATGATCATTCGGCTGTCTCTAGCTAGCCGGTAGTTAACTGGGCTGATCATCATATGGTGATTTGATAAGGTGTGGCATTCTTTGGGTTTGTATCGCTAGGAATTTCTCGGGGCTCGACTCGTCGCACCTTGGGCAACCAAAAATTGAGAGCCTAGGTGTAATAGACTTGGGCGTTACATAATATGTCTAGATACATAGCAAAATGAATGAACTAAAAAGGTCAAAGTGACTTATAATTATTGTGAAGTGTGATATAGTTATGACAAGACAAGTTTTTCTTTCTAATCAAGTGTTTTGGAGGCTTTTGTTTTGAACAAAATATAAAACCATGGCTTCATAACTCCTCTATGATATAACTGTCCTACTAGAACAATATACATAGCTTCTTGTTGCTTAGATTTTGTTTTGAGTTTTGTCAAATCGTGTGACCCTAGTGAGAGATGTGCCATGCTTACATGATCAAGATCACATACACTCCACCCATATATGCTATACTCTTACACTGAGAGTAAGCAAAAACATGCCTTTTCACTCTCCACAAACATGCCTTTTCACCTTCCCACAAAACAAAGACCCCATGTATTCAAGATCTCTTTCACTTCTCCATACAAGTCTAGAAAAGAGACATGAGCTATATGTTATGAAAGAGAGAGAGAGAGTTGAAAAAAATGAGTTGGAAAAGAGTATGAAAAAAAGAGAGATAAGTGTAAAAAGAAAGTGTTGAGCAAAAACAAAGAGGATGAGCATCAAAGATAGCCCATGATCTCAAGCATCTAGATTTGGAGAGAGAATCTTTAAGGAGTCAACCTTCCACTCATATCCACAAACTTGCACTCTTGATCTTAGTTTGTATGTTGTTTTCCTCCATGGATCCATGCTTTAACTTTTACAATACAAACATTCTAAGTATGCCTTTCAAGTTCTCCAACCTAAAACTCCACATAAGCCATAGTTGTAAGGCCTTGAAGCAAACAAAGACCTTGGCGAGGACATATACACAAATACCACTGAGTGATCTGAGAGAACCATATGAGGAGTAACATGGGTTGTGATTTGTTTTGAAAAATATTATCAAAGACTCCAATCTTACTTGAGAATGAGAAGGGATCTATGTCTTCAGTCAGAGCTATTCCATTTCTCAACTGCCCAAGGTGATGTTGTAGCCACTTCAAACTAATAGTATAAGTATGTGACTTGGAATATCTTTTATGCTTGCATCATATCCTAAGAAAGTTGTGTATCAAATCCACCTAAATCTTAGCTCGGACCTCTTTCTTGTTCGAATCCTTTACTTAGGACGAGCAAAGGTTCGGTGTGGGGGAGCTTGTTAATGGTCATTAACATCCCATTTGATACCATCAACTATGCCTAAGTTGATGATATAAATGACATAAACCATAGTCGTAGGGATTATTAATAACCAATTCCACAAGTTGTGATGACTATGTGAGTGTAGGAACAAGGTGGCAATATACATGTAAAAACGCTTCTTCAAATGCTGATTTTGACTACACCATGTCAAAGAGCTCATCAAGATACACAAAATCAAGTTTTGGTTCACCCAATTTAGAGTTCGGATGACAAAATTTTGCCTTCCAAAAGATCGCAAGGCGGGCCGAGCTGGATTTTTGGACACAAGGGACGTCAGGCGACCCCATCTGGAGTCGAGTGACATGGACTTGTATCCAATGGTCACCAAACTTTGCCAGGGACCTCCACACTCACCCAGGAGCCCAGGGGAAGCCTTGTTCACCACATTGGATCACATGGGGTTTGGGAAAGCCCGGACAAGGTGGCCCAATCCAACACAAGCAAAGATGAGTCCATAACTAGAGGAAGGGAATTCCAAACTACACCAAACTTCATACCCACGTTCTAAAATACCATAGATGAGTGCACTACCTCAAGATTGATGGCAAAGGACTCTAAGCCACGTTGGCTGATGCCCAAAGTGCACCAAACCAACTTGGACAAAGTTGGTTGGCCCCCAACCGCCATCTAGAGTGCATCCAAGGCATTGATTCACAAGGTCGGGGGGATGGACCATCGATCGATGCCCAAGGACATCGCCTAACCCCATCTGTAACACCCCTGGTGTTTGCCTTGCATCTGTGCATCATATGAGCATGACATGAGCATGTGCACCATCATTTCATGTGCATTGTTCTTGAAACATGACCTTGCAACAGTTGCAACATCCATGATTGAATGCATGTGCTGTATATATATGTTGTTTGCAAGTGATAGCATATGTGTACTAGACTTGTATCAGTATGATGTGTGACACAACTCCTTGAAACATGATCACAAAACATATGCAACACTCCAAGTTGACTCATGAAACACATAGTTGCAACATCATGTTGCATTAGCTGGTTTTGTAATGTTTCAATGCACTTTGGTGTGACTTTTGCTCATATGAGATTCTATTGCATAAATTGTTGCTTGGAAACATTTTTAACATGTTAGTGGGGCAAAATAAGCTAGGGTCTATGTTCATGTTTGGACCAAATTCCATTTTTACTATGTTTGACCCCAGTCTGACCACAAAACCTACCTGGTTTGACCCAACAAAACGTCTAGCCTAGAGATCTTGCATGGATGTGTCACCTTTAACAAAGTTGTAGCAAATTTGTTAGGGAACAAAAGTTGTATTATGGCCATCTCATGAAAATGACCAGAACCTGCTCAAATTTCATCATCTTTCCCAAATTTCAAAGCTGTTTTTTCAGGCTTGCAACATGTATGTTGCAGTGATGTTGCAAACAAGACTTTCCTGTTGTTGGCTCTGTAGTTTCAAATTAGGCCAAACTAGAAGTTGGTGATTGAAACAAAGTTGGAGAACTTTTTGAGAGGTACAACTTTGCTTCTTACCTCATCACCCAGTTCGAGCTAGTTTTTGAATTAAAATCAAGAAAGGCCTCTATTCGGTTTTGTAGGAAGGGGGATGTTTCAGTATTTCAAATCGAGTAGGGCTTGAGCTCGGGACGTGGCCAACCGCTGCCAGGCCGCGCGCGCCACCTGGCCACCGCTGCGGTGCTCGGACAGGGCGCACCTCAAGTGCACCTAGATGCCCGCGCCATCCCCATCCCTTCTCCATTCCTCTCCCATCCTTCCCTGGTGCTGCTCTCTCCTTCCTCCGCTCAACCGCGCGCAGCCGCGAGCTTCTCCGCGCCTGGCCGTGCTGCCACGTTGTCGCAGCACGCTCCACCTTGCGCACAGCATAGCCACCACCCTTGCTCCCTCGTGTACCCACCGGTTTGGTGAATCGACGACCGACGTGGCGTATTTTCGCGTTGCGCTGCCGCCAGCCCGTCAGAGCGCCGCCGCGTTGGGGGCTCGCCGTGGCTAGCCCAGCCCGTAGCAGCTCCGTGCGTGTGCATGCGTGCACCAGAGTTTCCTAGACATCGTGTAGCTAGGGAGCCCCTCACCGGTGACCGCCGTGCCTTCTACCTGCCGGCGCGCCGCCGCCAGATCACCGTTGCCAGCCGTCCATGCCGGTGAGCACCTCCGGTGATTCCGTGCTCCACTCCAGCCCATCCCGTGACTTGTCTAGGTGAGTAGAGCATGCCGGTGCTGTCACCAGCGCCTGAGACCTCGTCGGCGACGAGTTACCACCGATGACCCACCGTCCCCTGCCCCAGTGTCTATGGCAGGCAGGACCCGCATGTCGGCGCCCCCTTCCCTATCTTGGCTCAGTTGGGCCAACACGTGGGCCGGTTCTAGCGCAGGCAGCTACCCAATGGCCGTTAGGGCCTATTTGGATTATTGGTTTTATTCATTATTCTGAAATATAGATTTATTTGCTGAACTTTGTTAATTCATACAAATTAGTAGAAAAATCATAAAATAGAAAGTGTGGACTTTTTGGAATCCTCATGAAGTGTACTTTGCAGTAGTGTATTAAATGTCGGCATGTTAGTTTATCTTTTCTGGCGTTAATAATTACTTTTACTAAGTGATTTATTTAATTATGTATAATTCCATATCTCACTGTGTGGTAATCCTTTTGCTGTAAAAATTTTGTGGGATGCTAAGCATGCTTTAGTGATGCTTCAGTTAAATTGTCATGAATTTTGGATGACATGTGCTTCAATTATCAATTCTCCTTTGTATATGCGTTATATTGATTATCCTTTTGTTTATTATGATATCTCTTAACCTACTAGTCAAACTGAGCTGAAAATTTTATGGTAACTTGCTGGTACCATGTATGTGCCTCTGTAATTTTATTAGAATTTCTGGACACATGTTATAATTAATGTTATTTATGCGTATACATTTAAATAAAAAGAAAAGTCCAAGTAAATTAATGTTTACATAAGTAACATGATATGATCTAAGTGTTCTTTTAACATGTTCTACTTGCTGATCAAGTTGGTTTGGCCAATTGCAATGTTTGAAGGATATGTTATCATATAATTTTATAATTCGTTGATTTCTGGACAGTTTTAAAAGAATTACAATTTGAGCAATGATATAATGGTTTTCATGCTCTAAGTTGTATACAAGAGTTGTAGTAAACTTTATTATGTGCCTACTATTCAAATTTGGTGGTATTTGGCCACATGGTTTAGGAACTATGCATGTTTTAAGAAGTGTCCAGTTGCAGTTTGCTCTCTATTTGCCAGAACAGGTCCTGGGAATTTATGTTTTCGAACTGGTAAAATTGGGAATCCTGCCTTGGTATCTGAAGATGAAATATAGGCAATTTCATAAGCTTTCCATAAGTTCGTAATATATGTCCATTGGTGTGGGGGTATAAACCCCTATACCCTTACGGCTAGACATGGGCAGGCCCAGACCAGACGGTCCGGCCTATTACATGACGACGCGCGATCCAGATCATCGGGATGGAGTCTCGCGCAAAGCATCAAACCGGACTTGGTAATCAAGCAAGGTCTTGGTCGGTTAGATTAGGAATCCTTATCCGGCTCTATATGGCAATTGTAACCAGCTAAGATTAGTTTCCAGATCTGTAACCCTGCCTCCCGGACTATATAAGAAGGGCAGGGGACCCCCCCTCAAAAAACATACTCTAGGGCAATCTAGCTTGTAATACATTGTTCGAGACAACAATAACAAAGTAGAGCAAGACATAAGGTATTACGCCCACACGGCGGCCTGAACCTGGGTAAACCCGCGTGTTGTTCTGCATCACCATCTCGTTCGTGGCTTGCACACCTGTCTGTCGACAATCTACTACCTTGGGCACACCCCTCGGTAGACTGCCGACCAGGTTTTGTCGACAGTGGCGCGCCATGTAGGGGGTGTGCATACAGACTCCCAAGCGAGCCAAATGGGAATTTGTCATTAATTTTCTACTAAAAACTGGGTGAGTTGTTCTATATTGTTGTTTGGATCAGTCTTTTCTTTGAATATCTAATATAGATTGATTTTTCTGCATGTAACGACATCTCCCTCATTTGCGATCTACTTCGCTAACATCGCCCAAGAGCCCGCTGGGATTAATATCGAGGATTAACTCGACAATGACGGACTCGGCGGCTTCAGCGGCAGGAGAGTAGTTCCAACATGCTCCGACTATGACCATGACCTCTTGCCTCGACCACCTACCACGTCGCAACAATAATCGCCGCAAGGAAAGGCGCTACACAACTTCATCGCCACCGACCAGATTTATATCTAAAGATAAGTACACTTTCAATATTCGTATTTAATATAATTTCTTCCAACCACTCCAATGTGCTTACCTAAATATCACTTTCTATTAATATTTTATAAAAGATTAGTTGATAGAGCACCATCCTTTCTCGAGTTCTCAGAGCCAGCCCCGTCTCTGGCTTCTCCCTACGCGTGCATGGGACCCGCTCTCTGCACTCCTGGTGGTCGGCGGGCGCTCCCTGGTCCGACCTGTGCGCTCTTACGTGCGAACAGGCCGTACTGATTCTACAGGATGATGTATCTACCAACCGATACAACTAAAACAGAACACTTATGCATTCTAACTTAGTTATCTTTCACACGATATACAAGCTTTAAATGTTTTTTTCCACAAAAACACAAACAAGCTTATATTGTCATAATAGTACATTATTACAAACTTGTCCGATGATGAGGCACAAGTTTACAATAAACTAAACTGTTTTACATATTTATATTGCAGGAATTTCAGGCTATGCTAGGGGACTTTGTCGTTCGCTCTTGTTGCTCATCGTAGCTCGACCACTCGACCAGCGCTCGGGGACTCATCGCCGAGCCCCTGCCGCTCATCGCCGCTCGTTGCTGAGCTCTTGTCGCTCATCGTCACTGAGCTCTCACCGCTCCTCGTCAGGACCTGTAGCCAGACCTCCGAGCTCGGGGACTCGTCGCTAGACCTCCGAGCTCGAGGACTCGTCGCCAGACCTCCGAGCTCGGGGACTCCTCGCCAGACCTCTGAGCTCAGGGACTCCTCTCTAGACCTCCGAGCTCAGGGACTCGTCCCCAGACCTCCGAGCTCGGGGACTCATCGCCAGACCTCCGAGCTCGGGGACTCATCGCTAAACCTCTGATCTCGGAGACTCGTTAGACCATTTCCTGTTGAAGGATTCGTCTCGCTCGACTACATGTACTATGCTTGCATACAGTTGATGGACACTTGTTATTATTAGACCTTGCTACAAGGCTCACTTTTCACCATCCAGCAAGCTCGGGGACTTGTCTTCTAGCAAGTTGCTCTCTTCGACTGCTTGCTATGATACCGGAGACCTCCTCGACCTCCTCGTCATCTTCTGGCCAATCTGCAATCACGCGTCGATGTTTACTTGCTTGGTCCTCTGCTTCCTTCAGGTCAATTATCTCTTTTGGCTTTTCACTTGCATAGGTTCCTAGTGAGGTCTGGCCCCTTTTCTTTGTTGGGGCGGCCACTGGTTTCTTCCCTGCAAGTCGGCTGGCTTGCTCTGATTCATCCTCAATTTCAAGCCAATCAACTTCAGATTGATCATCGTCCACAGGCAGCGGCTGTGCATCCTGGGCCCGTGGCATGACCTCTGGCCACTCCATGCCTAGAGGGCAAGAGACGAATGCATGTGCTCTCTCCTATCCATTAAACTGGGCAACAAACAGCAACATGAATTTCAGAATGATAGTACACCAACTACATGGTTGTTATGCAGTATTTCAATTTCAAGGATAAACTATCAGACAACATTTGACTTACTAGTGGTGATGGGCACGTAAGCTTGAATGCTGGCTCAATGACTGTTAGTTTCCTGAAGCTGGGATCTTTCAGGTTAAACAGATCTTGGACCATCATCTTTACTTCTTTCGGCTCGAGGTCTTCAATCCTCATCCTAGTCGGGTCCATGCGACCTTGGTATTCATATGCCGTGTGTATTCTGGCCTGGCATGGCTGGATTCAACGACTGATAAAATTACCAACTACACTTGGCCCATCTAGCCTCGACCAAGGTAGCAGTTGCACGATTGTTTCGATATGTATTGTGTTCTGCGGCAGCTCTTTCCAACTGTCAGTTTTCTCTGGGACCAAAGATACGTTGCAATATGAGGCCTAGCTTGGTTCTTCACGGATGTAAAACCAGTGCATGTACCAGTCCTCTAATGTGGTTTTCCAAGGGCAGTGAAGATACTCTGCCCTGATCCCTTCTCGCATGTTTAGATAGAAACCACCAGAGACATTGGAGCCGCCTCGTCCTCCTTTCTTCTTCAACCAAAATAGGTGACGAAAATAGTCGAAGTGGGGTTGGAAACCACCGTATGCTTCGCAGAGATGGATGAAGCAAGCCACAAGTAACATAGAATTTGGATGAAGATTGCAAATGATGATCTCATAGTAGTTACAGAGCCCTTGCAAAAATGGATGTACAGGAACACCAAATCCATGAGTAAAGTATTCTTCAAACACAATAATTTCACCTACTTTGGGATCTAGGAATGGCTCTAGATCGGGTGCATGCCATCCCGCCAGTTCCTAGGCATGCAGAACACCAATTCGCACCAGTCACTCAAGACTGAGTGGGGTGCACTTCGACATACTCCACTCCTTCATGATCTCCTTTCGAACTTCAGCCTCTGTCTTCGTCTTCTTCGCGGCCATTTTCCGACTCTTTGGACTCTTCCCTTCAGCAGACGAAATGGAGGGCGCCGCTCTTACTAGTGGCTAGGGTTTGGTGGCGGCGAGTTGAGCGGCAGCGGCACATGAGGAAATTGGGGCGACTTTGTCGGTGCCTACGGCGGCAATTTCAGATTACACTATGATGGTGGCACTGGGGCTCGAATAGGGCTCTGTGATGACAATGGCGCGGCGGTGGCGGTAGCAAGAAGAAGGTTGATTGTGGATCTGCGAGTGTGAGTAAACTGACTCGTTCCCTCCCCCAGTCTTTAAGAGGCAGGGTTGCTTTAGTTTCTAAAAGAATGGCACACGTGCGGCGATAATTGCGGCAATTGATAGATTTCTTCCGTAAAAAATGTGTCCCTTCGATTTTGGCGGTATTTCGTACGCAACCCAAACGTGTCTTGTTATAGATACTGGGTCACTATTCATAGTATGCGCCAGAAAGGAACTACGGTGTTGCCCACGTCATCATTGTGTCCATCTAGATTAAACAAAATAAAAAAAAGAGAAAAAAAGAAAAGGAGGCCCTCCTGCGACAGCGTAGTGATGGACTAACTAAGACCAGTGTGCTATGGAACCGTTTGCCAGAGCTCTGAGCTCTGGCACTTGCAGCCAAACCTCTGAGCTCTGGGACCTACAGCCAGACCTCCGAGCTCTAGGACCTGCAGCTAGACTCTGAGCTCTGCGACCTACAGCCAGACCTCTGAGCTCTGGATCCTGTAGCTAGAGCTTTGAGCTCTAGAACCTGCAGCCAGCCTCTGAGCTCTGGGTCCTGTAGCTAGAGCTCTGAGCTCTAGAACCTGCTGCCAGACCTCCGAGCTCGAGGACTCATTGCTAGACCTCCGAGCTCGGGGACTCATTGCCAGACCTCTGAGCTCAAGGACTCTTGCCAGACCTCTCAGCTTGGGGATTCGTCGCCAAATCTCCGTGCTCGGGGGCTCATCATTAGACCTTCGAGCTCGGGGACTTGTTATACCACTTCCTGCTGCAGGATTCGTCTCGCTCGACTACATGTACTATGTTTGCATATAGTCGATGGACGCTTGATATTCTTAGACCTTGCTCCAAGGCTGGTCTTTTGCCTTCCAGCAAGCTCGGGGACTACATCATATATGATGCACCTGATGGTGCATAATGATCATTGGTTCTTGAGGATTCTTTTTTAGACCCTGGCATCACACGCCTATGTCACCTATTACCAGGCTCGAGGACTAAGTGGGTACACTTCACCTAACGGTGAATTGTTTCTATTGTTCGACCCCTACAATCTGGAATTTTTCATAAGTTACTTACATCAAGTACGCACACTTACATTTCTTTTTAGAAATACAAGTGGGTACACTTCACCAGGAAAGAAAATTTTTCTTTTTGGACCACTATGTAATCTTCATCGACAACTACGATCTTCATCAACAATCATGGTTCCTGATCCAGACAGAACACTAGCGCATGCTCGACTAACATTTCAAGGTGATGTGAAGACAAACCTTGCAAGTTGAAGAAGACTAAGACAGTGTGTCGATACAGAATACATAGTGCTCGGGGACTAGCTGTGGGGGTATAAACCCCTATACCCTTATGGCTAGACATGGGCAGGCCCAGACCAGATGGTCCGGCCCATTACATGACAACGCGCGATCTAGATCATCGGGATGGAGTCTCGTGCAAGGCATCAAACCGGACTTGGGAATCAAGCAAGGTCTTGGTCGGTTAGATTAGGAATCCTTATCCGGCTCTATATGGCAATTGTAACCGGCTAAGATTAGTTTCCAGATCTATAACCCTGCCTCCCGGACTATATAAGGAGGGCAGGGGACCCCCCCCTCAAAAAACATACTCTAGGGCAATCTAGCTTGTAATACATTGTTCGAGACAGCAATAACAAAGCAGACCAGGACGTAAGGTATTACGCCCACACGGTGGCCTAAACCTGGGTAAACCCGCGTGTTGTTCTGCATCACCATCTCATTCGTGACTTGCACACCTATCTACCGACAATCTACAACCTTGGGCATACCCCTCGGTAGACTGCCGACCAGGTTTTGTCGACAATTGGAGTTATAGAACTCCAGTTATGAATTTGCTTCGCTACTACTGTTAACATATTGGAAATGCTAAATTTCTGGAATCATGTTATGTGTGTGTTTAGTCTTAACTTTGTGGTACTTAGTTGTTATTTAGGGATGCTTAAACATGTTCATACCAGAGAGGAGGTTTGCACCTAAGCTTAAAGTGATTTGAATAGAGCACCACATGACTTGGTTCTGTGCTTATGAGATTGCCATGTCATTACATCCATCTTTGCATCATTCATACATGTTCATAAATCATCATGTCATCCTTGGTGCATACATGAAATTCATTGGGTGCATATACATGCAATAGGTGTGCCAAGGATCGCGTCACGAGCAAAGCTCCGCAAGGCGTGAACCCCGAAATTGGAGTTTGTTCGGGAGCTAGAGGTCCAGTCCGACGAACCCGGAGGAGACGTGGGAACCGTTCTTGAAGTCGAACCTTGAACTATCTTCTTTCGGTTAAGGCAAGCCCCGGAGCATTATAAGCCTCCTACTTTCAAAGAAATTATATATATATAGGAAACCCTTGCTACATTGATAACACTCCTTGTCCAGCAATTTGAATCTTGAATCCTATGTAGATAGGATCATATCTATGCTTAGCCCTGCTTAGTTAGACCGATAGAAGTCGGGTGATTTCCTATCACCTGTGAGATATAGTGCTTTACCTAGTCCTAGTTGGCTATATTTGCTATCATGGAAAAGAACCATGTGTTAATATGAATAAAAGACCGGGCGGGGTCTTACAGTTGTAGTGATGCCGCCTGTGTTGACTAAGGACCGAAACTAGAGCCTTCTATGTCATTTTGAACGCATGCCTAACATTTAGCTGGCTGTCATGAGGTTGTCGACCGTGAAGCCGAGTAGCTCAACTCAGGCTGCGAAGTCAAAAAGTGGAAGTCGCCTCAAAAGGGAGCTAGGGGGTTCAAGGGTAGGTGAGTTAAAAGACCTAAGCATCCTAGCCACTGGTATCCCCGAGAACACGGCACTGTTCAGGCCCACCCTGAGTTGTACCAAAGGTTCTCTATGGCTGCCTTTAGCAGGGTTTACCGGGTAAGTGTCAGGAATACCCCCCTCAGTTGAGTTGGAATTATTCGAGTCGTCGTCTCTCCCGGATAGTGAGAAACTTGATTGGTTATCTCTAGCATAGATACACTAATTATATTGATGGTTTGGAATTGATGATAAGGATGATGATGACAGCCATGATTAAACCAGATATGGTTATTATTGCTTGCTTAGCTTAATCAAGTGATTGCTATAGTACAGGTGCTAATCTAGTTAGCAGGTTAATGATGATTAACTTGATGCTTAAGCAAATAATGGTTACTTATTTGTATGATGCTTTTCTGCAAATAAGTCAAGCTAGCCCACTTTACAAAGCATTGCATACTCCTTGGTGTCACTTTATTTCTGGTTTTTGTCAGGTAAGTCTAGTTGAGTACCTTCTCGTACTTAGGGTTTATTCCTACCTGTTGTAGGTAGCAAATTCATACATGTTGCCGCAAGTATTGTCTTGGCCACGTGGGCGTGAAGACTAGACCATATGGGCGTGGTCTCTATAGCTTCTCTTCTTTTATGCTTTTGCAGGATGTGACTATGTACTGGCAGTATTTGACTTCAAAATGGTTTCAGAAATTATGTTGCTTCCGCTAACCTTTACTTTGGTTTTGTAATAAAATATTTGTACTATGATGTACGAGAGCTACTTATGAATTGTTGTAACAAGTGTTGTGTTATCTTGAATCACTATGATCTTGGTTACTCTCGGTTTGGTTTGAAATCCCTCGTGATTTCGTGGACTACCGAGTTATATGGGCTCAAGTTTGAGAATTTGATCACTTCGGCGGTTGTTTTTAGACTTGTGCTCTTATAATTTGGATGGTTCCCTGACACCATCGACCTACCAAACTGCTTCACTCCGCTCTACAAATACCCTCCTGTAATAACTAACCTTGGAAGCTATAAATAGGGGGTGTGGGCGCCATTTGTAATCATTCCATCTTATTTCATCACTCCAAGTGAGAATACTAGCTAGGCGAAGCTCTCTAGCTCTACTACTTAGAAGTAGAAGATAGCGAGAGAGTGAGGAGAAGCTTAGTGAGGAGCTGGGGTTGTCGGCATCCTCTCCTACTTATGCCTCTATTGGTTGTCCTTAATGCCTAAATTTTACCACCAAGTATCCACTAATATGAACACCAAACTTAGAGATAGGGTTTATAAACTAACAGATTCCATAAGTTTTCGTGATTTCTTGTTTATAGGAGGACATATGTGCAAATGCACATAAAGGGCCAAGTAACACATTGGACATTAAAGAAAAACTTGGGAAAGGAAAGATGCCCACTTACTAGACAAATCTTAGCCCGAAACATGGATCAACATGTCCAGCAAGACCACATCAACTAAATGCATCCCCCAAGGTCCAAATAGAGAAGCCCGGAAGGCAATCACCTGCGAAAACTAAGCCCAAACGGGGGGTGTGGCCGCACCCTTTTTGAGCCCAAATCGGCCCATCTTTTGTGGGAAAATAGATACTACCTTACCTAGGTTGGTTGCCGAGGGATGGGCCCAAAATCAATGCATAGGATGGCGGTTTGCTCACATTATGAGAGAATCAAGGGAATATTCCAAGGATAAATCCCCTCCTATCCACCTATAAAAGGAGGAAGAGAATGTTGATACTTCTTAATGACTAGTGGAGGAATTCTGCAAGTGCATAGAACTATCGCATAGCACTTCACTAGGTGAGTATCTAGTGTCGAATTTATATTTTTCCCATGGGAAGGCAGAAGGCTAGAATTTATATTTAGGTTAGGATTGCTAAGGGAAAGCCTAAGTGTATCATAGGTAGATGAACGATAGTGGAAGTTGAATGTGAACTACCTAAACTAACTACTAAATACAAGCTACTCTAGGAATAGCTAGGTGGGAGAGCGAGTGATTTATCTTTTAGTAACTAAAGGTAAACAAATTACTAGAAGAAATATGATAGTACTTTAGGGCACAGCCCGCCTACCAACTAGGAGAGTTAAATAGACAAGGTCTGCCACGAGCCCTATGATTTAATAACTAGACCTAACATGGTGGAATATAGAGGATGGACAAGGCTATCACCATTTACCACCTACCACAATCTATCCGGAGGCCTAGCCGTATCCATAGGTAATCTATAGCCTAAGCACCATACTTAATCTATAAAACTTACTACTTCGATCCAAGCTCTGATGAAATGAGATCAAAGCACCCTAACCAGATGGTGGAACTGATACTAACGAAAGACTACTAATAATAAGATAACATATACTATTAATGCCAAACAATAAACACCTAAGCTCACTAATGATGAACAATAATGAACAAGTACTTAAGTAAAGCAAAGCAATAATACTAGAATAAAGTACTAGAAATAAAGTAATGAACAAAGTAAATGCTAAATGAAAGAATTACAAAGGAGCTATACTAGACCCAGAAGACTCTTTCGGACTCCGAGAGAAGCTCCGCTCTTGCTCTACTCCACTACTAGACTACTACTCTAAAGCTAAGCTAAGCTAGAAAGCTAAGAGAAGCTTGGAGAGCTTGGAATTGAATGGGGCACTTCTCCACTGAGCTCCACACCCCCTATTTATAGTGTAGAGTGAGGGGGGTACTTGTAGGCAACCAGGAGGTCAATGGAGCACCTAGGGCACCGGGCAGCGCTAGGGGGCGCCAGCCGGCCCTTGGATGCACCGCCTCTTGATCCTCCGGCTCTGGTTGGCTCCCAATGGTGGTTTTAGAGGCAGCACATGTCAAAATTCAGGCAGGAAATCGGTCAGTAAGTCAGTTGGAGGCTCCCAAGTATATGACAATGGGCCCATGGATCCAAGGCCATCCAATCTCGGCCATTGATCAAACCGACATTGAATGGACGCTTGTCATTGCTTCTAGAGGAGCTCCCACAGATTGGTGATGTGGCAGGGCCGCCTAGGGGCAGGTGGCGCCCTTGTGGGGCTGGCCAGTGGGCCCAAGTGGGCCCAAGGCCCCCTACCACGTCCACTTGACTCCTTTGCCCATATTTGTCACCAATTTGGCCTATTTTTGCTTAAATTTCCTGCATACAAATAATTCTACAAGCACAAATGGAACTAGGTGAATTATAAACAAAATTCAACACATGTGATGATTATTTACCTCACTTTATTATGCTTTTGGGTGAAATCTTGATGGTCAAAATGGGTGTTAGTGACTGTCAACAGAGACCCCCCCTAACAAACACACACCACAAAGGCTCTCCTCACTCTTCTTCCAAGAAGTAAAAGTAGTATAGATTAGTTGGGAGTTAGGGAGAGATGCTCAAGTTCCAAAGGAGTCCTTAGATGTTCGGTATAATCTTGTATCACTTCTTTGTAAGACTCGAGTATCAACATATTTACCTTCTCTAATTACTGAAATATCTTTCATGGTTATCTAGTTCATGCCTTCGGGGTGTAGCTAAGCATGGTTAGTATAGTGGTTCTACACCTTAGCATGGGATCTCCACTCGACCGAGTGCTCTAGTTATCACGTGAGACTAGAGTAGTAATCGATAGTATAGACGTGGTGTCGAGACTATAACTTACCTGAGTTTGCGCCCAATCCCATGAATAGTTATGGTAGCTCCAGAGGTGACAGCTCTGAATAGGTCTTTGTAATCCACTACGTTCGGATTGGTGTTTTTGTAGAGCTTTTTGGCAGCCTTCCCCCGATAACATTTTCTCACCCCCTCGAGGGTCGGAAAGATATTGTTGCTCCAAAGTGCTATGGTGTGATCGCTATGTCTTACCCATTTTTAGCCTGTCTACTCTACAATAGAACCATAGTAATAAAGAAGTATAAAGGAACCTTGACTCACCCGTTGTCCTCCCAGCTTAGCCTGTCTACTCTTCTATCTTATCATGGAGTTCTATGTGTCATTATACAAAACTCCTATTTTATCACTTACCCTCATATTAGTCTAGTCAGTATACTAGCTAGTAGATACATGATGGTTATTTATCAACTTTTTTAACCATTGCTTCCCTGATGACAAATACGACACCCTGGAATACTCCTGGGTGAAAGCTACAATGGTATATGTGCGCTTCGGATTTCTCTGTTTGCGTTAACAAATACCAACAAGCTTCCTAGTGCCATTGCCAGGGAAGCAATTGGCATAAAGATTTTGATATTTACCTATTAACCTAGTTTACCACTAGCTTTTGTGGGATTACCCTTGTCCTGTTGAGTGTGGAATAAATAGGACAACATCAACCGTTCGACCTTCCACCACATTTCCACCAAAAAAAAGAATCATCACGAGCCCAGGGTGCCCGATCATTCATGAACAATCAACACCTCCACCCTACCGTCTCATAGAAAAGGTATATGTATACATTATAACCATGTGCAAATGGATAGAAGGTCGCTGTTAAAAGGAAACAAAACCATCATATGTGACGGACCAAATACATTGCATCACTCACAATTCCATCATAAATTGTGGGTGATGATGGAATCAATCAAGGTATGAGAACCAACCCAAAAATATCTTTCGCGTTCCTATCTTTACCACTACATGTTTGCTTGATTCATCAAATCTCTAGTGCTTTCTTTGGGTGGCTCCTAGACTTTGAGCTATATTCGGGTGCTATGCCTAGTCTAGGTAGATAGCAATTTCTTTGTTATCTATCTATTCGATGCTCTTAGTCTAGTTTCGTAGTAGATGGTCCGAGGTACGAGAAAAGGCTAAAGCCTAGATTTTCATGTTTATCATTCAATTACATTTCCCTTTTAAGCCCATAGCATGTTTGTTTAATCACATTCATCTGCCCCATTTGCATTGCTTTGCATAAAAAAACTTTGGTTCTCTAGTTCACCATTCAATGTTTTTCACCTCCTTTGGATGAATCTAGTTTATGCTATCATGCTTCCTTTCTCTATGCTAGTACGCTTTAGTTTGGGTGTGTTGGTCATACATCTTTTAAATTAAGCATGGTGCTTAGTTTAAAGTTTGGATGCAATGATCATACTTCCATAGGCTATTTAAATTAAGCATGGTGCTTAGATTAATTAGCCTACCTTAATCAAATTGGACATGGAGTCTAGTTCGATTATTGAACTAAAACTGCTTGTGTACAAATTGGTTGCATACATGGACTAACCCCTATAGAAAATTATCAAATTCATAAGGGTAAGTCCTATAGATGAATTCATAACAGAGATAAATCGAGACTTATTTGGTGAACTTTGAATAAACAAAGGTTTCAAATCTAAAAAAGGGCTCTCTTTGCTAACTGAGCATGAATATCAACTTTTCATTAGCATAGAGAAAAACCTTTAGCTTATAACATCAAATACCATTGCTTCAAAACCTTTGTAAAATCCCTCGAGTATGTATTGTCCACTAACCTTATGCAGGGATGAAACTTTGATCAAAAGAAAGATGGATCACACACTCGCCAAGCCAAAACCACACGAAGATCAAGATGGCATGATGGAAAAAAAATAAGTACATTATACATATCCTCATCTCCGGGATTGGATAACACAAATTCAATTTATGACAGTTGGCGTATTAGGTGACCAGGTGACCAACCAATATGTGACAGTCAGAATCGTCATTAAATGACAACAATACATGACGACACAATAAAACCATCACAAAAGGTCATCACATTTTGTGACGGTTTTCCATATTTTCGTCACAAGGTATATTTTGTGACGGTCGTTATACGACGACCTTCGTGACGGTGGTTTTTCGTCGCACCATTCATTTTATGATAAATTCTATACTTTCCATGACACTTTCAGTTTGTTATAAAAGCCCAGATTTTTTGTAGTCAAGCTAAATGTAATAGAGAATTTCTACACAACGAACTTAAAATGGTGAGACCTTGCCGAAGGTAAATCGAGAGTTATCCAATATTTGATTTAAATGCATTTTTTTAATTTCAAATCTCAATTTTTAAATATTTGCAAAATGCATCAATATTTCAAAAAAATAAAATAAATATTATATAAGGATAATAAAATAAATAAAAAACATGCTTCTTTGGTTCTTTTTAGTCACTAGAATTTTTAATAAAAAAATATATTTGCTTTTCATAATAAACTCATTTTAACTTAGTCTTGTTTTAAAAAATAAAGCTATGACCTTCCTCTCTAATAAAATCTCACATAATAAACAAGAGCATGGTGAGTTTATTCTCGGTGACATACTCATATTGGCTACAACACCGTCGACCATGTACCGCCACTTTTCGGGCTACATCCTCCTCAATGTCGACAACCATCCACACGATTTCGCCTCTACGCCACGAACCTTGCACCAGCTCTACATCGATAATGGCATGGGAGGCATGGGAACCTCCAACCACTACGCCTTCGGCTCCTATGACATAAACATTAGGCAGGCCCACGGAGCACTTGGACACGTTATTGTCCAAATCATGGAGATTCCTTGGGGCACCAGATGACCACCGAACAACTCCAGTCTTGGCAGATGTTTCAGCGTGAGGACGCGCTGATCGGAGAAGGGGGAGTGTTGTCACATGCGCAACACGGGCTGCCAACCATAGCAGAATAAACGGGCCAACGAGGGCCCAAGAGGAGGTGACGGGCGCCCCAGCGATGTAGCCAAAAAGGGCCACACGCCCAGGTGGGGTGGTCGTCGCCGCTGCTGTCATATGCCCCCGATCCAGAGTTGGTGGGCATAGCGAGGAGGCCCAAAGGAGGGCGCTGGGCCCAAAGCAGACCTGGCATGAACAGGATCCACGGTACTTTAGTGCCACGGTACTGTTCACCCACCGCCGCCCTAGGTTAGGTTTAGGTCGCTTAAGGGCTAAGTCTCCCAGGACTATAAATACAAGGGGCTATGCAACCTTTCAACTTTAAGCAAGGAATAGATCAAGTGCTTCTATCCTCTCCCTCTCCCTTCTAAGCCTCGGTCTTCTTCCTCTGTGCCTCCCTCTCCTCTGCCCTAGCGCCACCGCCGCCCTTGGGCCCAAACCCTAGCCGCCGCCTCCACCATGCCACAACCCTAGTCGCCGCCCGAAGTCACGTCGCCGACCACCCCCACCGCCACGCTTGTTACAGAAGATATGTTTTTTCTATGGCAACAAGCGCTTGTAAGTGATTAATATACTGCTGAAACATTGTTTAATTTTTTAAACATCTTAAAGACCTCAAATGAAAAAAAAACTAGAAACTTGTAGATCTCGTCGAAAGCTACAATTATCATATAAAAATCATCTTCATCCGAGATCGTATAAAAAAGATACAATTTTTCTAAGGTTGGACTTCTAGTGAGCCAAATTTGGTTTAAACCGAATTTCGAATTCGGGATATTCCAAATTAAAAGTAGAAAAGTTGAAAATGGTCAGAAAAATGTCTAAACTGTTTTCGTTCCGATTTCGAATTTGATGTTCCGAATTTTGAATCGAATTCAAATTTGTCCGAAAATACGAATTCGATCAAATTAAATGTAGAAAATGATGCGGTTCGATACGGGATATTTCCTTACCGTTTTCATCCTTACTCCTATGTACCGGTAAAACTCTTTATGATAAAAATCTTTAAATATGTTATAAGCTCTTTGTGTGGACTGATATATTTGTCAAAAGTGAGCGGTTTTCCTTGCTCTCGAAATCCATTAGTTGACATGGGTATGAGGAAATTTCCACTTAAAATATTGATGCGTGATAAATGCATTTGTGAAACATTTTATCCATTATCTCAAATTTTAAGCTGCAAATTGAGCCGAAGAAGATTCATTTTTATTTTTACCTTAGCTTCCTTCCTGTTTTATTTTTTTAAGAAAATTTGTGTACTTTCCTGGTTTTACAATAGCAGAGGCATGTTTAATCTGTGTCTTAACCTTTTTTTTCAGAGTGCCCTCGAAGCTGGAACAATTAGTTCAGTGGATACAATTGAATGGACAATCCCTCTCTTGCTAAACAACCCTGAAGTGATGAAGAAAGCTCGTGATGAGATTGATGCATGCATAGGCCAGCCGGTACGCTTGCTCGTGGCAACTGATCTTCCAAAGCTACCATACCTTCGGTCCATTATCTTGGAGACACTTCGCCTATACCCAGCGGTGCCTCTTCTTGTTCCACGTGAATCCTCTAATGACTGCAGTGTCCTTGGGTTCCACATTCCCATTCCCAAAGGAACAATCCTTCTAGTAAACACATTTGCAATCCATAGGGATCCTGAGATATGGGATGAACCAACAAAGTTCATCCCAGAAAGGTACTCCTCTCTCTCTCTCTCTCTCTCTCTCTCTGTGTGTGTGTGTGTGTCTCTCTCTCTCATTTTGGTGCATTACTTCTTCCATACATATAGGTTCGAGGATGGAAAGAAGAAAGAAGGTAAAATGGTGCTCCCATTCGGTATGGGCAGAAGGTGATGCCCAGCAGAGAACTTGGGAATGCAAATGGTAGTGGTAGGCCTTGCATTGGGGACTATACAATGCTTCGACTGGGAAAGAGTTGGAGGGGAGTTTGTTGATATGGCCGAAGGCTCGGGCGTAACCATGCCGAAGAAGGTGCCTTTGGAAGCCATTTGTCAACCTCGAGATGCTTTGACTGACCTTCTTTCAAAGATATAGCATGCATACATGCAATAATTAATTTTCATGGAGGTGGTTGTTCTTGTTAAGCTTCGTGCCGCAATATGTGTCAAGGCAAAAATAATTTGCGCTTCATGTCTGCCATGATGTTTTTATCTCCACAATTGTGTGGGCGCTATCTTTGGGTAATAAAATTAAATTGGGGACCATACATCCATACCCCAACAATAAACGATTAATATATCCACTTTTGTATTGTACTGTTCTCCCTATTCTCAAGTTTTGTTATTTTCTCCGTTTCGCATGGTGCTCGCTCGGAACATTCTGCCTGGCCCTAGTTAGTACTTACAGGAAAAACACTGCAGAGGCGGTTGGAAAGCCTATATAGAGAGGCTGCCCCAGCCACCTCTGCTTTTCCGCCTCTACAAAATATTGTTGTAGAGGTGGATGCTTAGGCGCCTCTAGAAATCAATTTGTAGAGGTGCTTGTATTTCGAGCCGTCTCTGCAAATCATTGTTTAAAAATCACAAATCCGGGGGTGAAAAATAGCAAAACAAAAACAAATCCAGGGTGAAAAAGCCGCTAGTCGCAGATGTGGGGGCTCGTACCCGTGACCTGAGCCTTTGCACGCTCCTCTCCAAACCACTCCACCCATATGACACTTCTATCTACGTGGGATATTCATCCTCCTCATTTTATCCTCATCCAGTTTTGAAATGAGTATTTAAGACATTAAACAAATTCAAGTGAAATAGATATCAGCTATAAAGTTTTATAACTTTTTGAGATCTACAACTTTGGTTTTGGTTGTTTCTCCATCCGAGGTCGTTTGAAGAATTTTTATTTCAAATGTGAGAAATTCAAATGTAATTTTCATGGATAGATGATTTCAAGTGAAAACATTGTCACATACAAAGTTGTTTAGCTTCATTTCTCCATCCGAGGTTATTTGAGAAATTCAAATTTTAAATGAAACGAAATTCCAATGCAATTTTCCTTGGATAGATGGTTTCAAATAAAAAAGTTATCAACAATAAAGTTGTATAACTTTTCGATATCTGACTTTTTTTTGTCGTTTCTCTATCCGATGTCATTTGAAAAAACCGAATTTCAAATGTGAAAAATTCAAATAGAACTTTCCATGCTTAGATGATTTCAAATGAAAAAGTTGTTAAGTACAAAACTGCATAACTTTTTGAGATTTACAACTTTCATTTTGGTGTTTCTCCATCTAGGGTCATTTGAAAATTCAAGTGTACTATGCAACTCCTGTTTTTAAAGGCGACTGTAAATCGATTTTTAGAGGCGGCTAGAAATAGAGCCGCCTCTAAAATTTGGTTTTTAGAGGCGTCTAGAAACAGAGCCACCTCTAAAAATAGTGGCATTTTTTAGGCGGTTGGAAACAGCGGCTGCCTCTAAAAATACATTTCTAGAGGTGGCTCGATGGAGGTCATGATAGGGCGGTTCTATATTGACCTACCTCCAACAAAAGCCTCCCATCTCTGAAAATCATTTATTATAGTGATTGGTCATGACGTAGCTCTAACCCCACACCAATCCTAGACTATTATTCATGGGGTCCAATCCCACTCCAAACCCCACTAATTTGATTCAGCTCAGTCAAATTTGATCCACAATGTGTCACAATTGTCCTAATCCACTACAATCCTTGTCATGGGTTAAAAAGTGCGGCAAGAATTGGGGGTTTTTGTTGGAGGTCGATGTGTGGTTTTTGGTGGCTTGGACACTCAGAACACTCAAGGGACACAGATCGGTTTATCTTGATTCCGGCTTCTGATCCCTACGTCAAGCAGTATGGTGTTCTTCGTCTTACAAATGCCCAATCAAGGGACTACAACAGTGAAATGGAGATAGAGTATGGTAGGGGATCGTGTGGTGCTATCCTAAAGTTCTTGGGTATCGAGTTCGGTTGAGAGGTCAAGGACCCGATCCAAGTCTATAGTTTCAGCCCTTCTTTGTTCGATCCTCTTCTAAGGAGCCCATATCTCCCCTTATATCCTGAGGAGGGCATGGTGTACAAGCAGATTTGGGTTCTAGTCTAAGGCTTCTTCTCTGGGTGCTCGTCGTTCCTTCACCTTGGCATCATATGGTGCTTCTTTGTCACTAGGAGGGGGCCGTCAATGTCACAACCACTCCTTGACGTTGCTGCCACAATCTGCCGCTTGATCGTCACAGGCCGCCTGCCACTGTGTGGCCTTCCTTGGGTGAGCCTTCCCAAGGCTTCCTTGGCATGCAACGTGCCTCCCCTGCCCAAAGGGGCTGACGAGTGGGCCCAGAGCCCTCTTCCCTTGGAGCTTTGGGGAGCTCCTTGGCCTGGTGTGTCATGCCCATTGCGTGACCCTACCGAGGGAGTGGCCGATAATGCCTCGTGGCCATTGAACGAGCAGACAGTGCAGTATCTCTATGCCTATCAGGCTTAGGGTGCCTGATAGATTCCTAAGATGACATCTCATCATGGCTCGGGATGTCGGAGGCTACCTAGGTGATTGTTGGGGCAGAGGTTAGGCTTGGCATCCCATTGTTCGATAGCCTAAGGCTGTGGTCGAGCCCCCGAGCCTTGAGCGACGGCTGCGGGCATAGACAGTGAAAATGTCACACTTTCACATACTCAAAATCACCGTCAACAGCCTCAAATTAAAGGGAGATAAGCATATCATGAGCATATTTTAATAAATAACAAGTTCCACTTGTACTTGAGCATTCATATGCAGATTCAAGCTAAATGGAGCAAAGTGAGCTAGTGGACGCACATAGGGGGTCAGCCAACCCCACATATGGGCCCACCAGCCACTCCACGTCACCACAATCCATGCCAAGCACTCTCAAGCCAATATCCACCCTTGGACCAAAGCTTGTGTTTCTTCTCAATGGTGAAAGATCAAGGCACATGGATTGAAGGGCTCACTTGCATGCTAAACCGACATCAAGATGGTCCCACAAGCTCCCATACCTAGCAAGGAAGGTGTGAGGAGATCCCACAAGCCAGGGAGGGGTGGCCCACCAGTCATACCCCTAGGTCGGCCAACCCCTCAGATGCTCCACCGCCTCACCGCCGCCATAGTGCAAGAGTCCATGCATGGAAACACATTTTGGGAGCATCACAACCCTTGATCAATGGCGGTTTCATCCAAGGGCTCACAAGGAAGGGCACACGGATCACTGACGTGGCGTCTACTCCACCTCTAGTATAAATAGAGGGGCATACACCCCCCCCCCCCTCTCCATTCATGAAGCAAGCAAGGAAGAAGCAAAGAAGCTCAATTATCTCCACTTTTCTTAGTAGGATAGTCTAGTGTGGGAGCTAGAAGTAGAGTCGAGCACTGCTCAGGTTCCTGAAGCTAGTATTCTGGTCTGGTATAGCTCTTGTACCTTTTCTTTGTAAGACTTTACTTTATTCAATATATTATTCTTGCTTTACTTTACTTAGCATTTACTTTGTGCAACATTATACTATTTATAGTCTTGTTGTGGTCTATTTTAGTACACACAGTTGATGTATAATAGCTTGATGATCCTAGACCCACACCTGTATACAATCATTGCCTTTCATTAGGTGCTCTAATTGGCCTGTGTGATCACAATTCCTCTTTCAAATTGCAACTTGCATTCTGTTTAACCCAATTCCTCTTTCTATTTAAAAATTCAAACAGCCAGATAGCAGAACTAATAAAACTGCATACATAAATATCACTTGCCTAGGTTGTAGATTTTAAGAATGTGAAATGTAAATATCATAACTTGCAATGATAAAATAGTACACTGCTCCCACTTCGAAAATGTACCAACATATAGTGTAGTAACACACATCACTAAAATGAGGTCTATAAGATTTGCTATCATGACAGAGAATTGACAAAATTATAAGGACCGACAATAAGCAGACTGAATAATTATATTTGTGATATTGTTTTACAGTCTCAAACAAAAGAAATATTGATCTAACCATAATTCCTTAAGGGGAAGCATTACTGTCACCATAATTCCATACATAACTCTGATCACAGGTGCAGGCTGCTCATAAGTAGGCAGCATAAGTAAGGATACACAAACACAAAGCTGTGATTAAAAAAACGCACGAAGAGGAATGCACAAACCTGTATTTTTATTTGCATTGAATCAACAGTGGAAATGCTTGCCTCTTGATTTCTATAGTATTTCAACATTTTTGTTTATTGAATTTGAAGAACTGATGCAATGATCTATGAACTTCTCCATAGTTTTGAGCACAAGAGAGTCGTGCTTTTATCCATTGAGGAAGCTTATCAGTCGGGCAGGAAAAAATCTTGGTTGATGAAGTCTGTGCATAACGTGAGTCAACCAATAGCATTGCAGCATAATCATTTATGTGCCTGATCGCTCTGCCTGCAATTATTTCTTCTTATCATATAAGGAAGAATATAAACAGTGCTATATGCATGACAAATGCTCAAGAGAAGCAGCTTACCAATAGATTGATTCACAGCTTTCATGCATAAGTTCTCATAATACTCTCTTCCACCTCTAGTGCACTTCCGTAATATATCATAACCAGGCTGAAGTTCACATTCATCATCATATTTTCTGCTTGAGGCCTTATCATCTCCAACCAAAAATGAGCTAGAAATACTTTCGATATGCTTTATCGTCTCTATCAGCTCAACATCGGATGGACTTGGATAAGGCAAGCCAACCATTATTACACAACGACCCATCCCATTGCTGAAGTTTATGCCTTCAGAAATCTTCCCACCAACAACAGCTAATAGAAGTGCCCCACTGACACCTGTGTCTTGGGAAATTTTACTACAGGACTCAATTGTCTCCTTGTATTTGTTGAGGACAGCGTCAACATCAGCACTGTTCCTTGGCTCTCTGAAAACATGTTTCTTTTTAGAAATCTTGGAAATTGTGCCTGTGGCCATCCATGCATCATATACACGCCTTTCATAATCATAAGAAGAAAAAAACATAACAACTCCCTCAGGCACAACTGTTATGATATTACAAATGAAACGTCCAAGCTCTTCAATCTGTAAACGCAAGCAAAAAGTGCATTCAAGTAAAACATATTACACAACAACAATAAAGCAACGAAAGAAGCTGCAGATCAATATGGGCTCAAGCAATCGCAGGAAAAAGAATTCATTGTTAAGGAGAAGCCTAGATGGATGAAATAATACACCCATGTAGTAACTATATTTCCACAAAAAAAAACAAATAAAAGGATAAACAAGGACTTATGTACGTGCGTTCAAGGAAAGGAATGTCTAACATCGTAACACCACAAGGTAATGAAGCAAAAAGAAACAGAGGAATATAGAAGGGACTTGTAAATACATTTTACAGCAAGTTTATAATACCCTAGGTTTCCAATAGGCAAGTTGAGGGATGGTACATGTTATAAATACTGTCAAATAAATATTTCATTCAAGGCTTATTGGAAAGAAGATGGCAGAAAATAAATACAAATAATTCATAATTTCACAATCTATGCTTGAGTAGCAGAAGCGAATGGGCCGGGGATGTTAGAAAGTGCAAACCATCGAAGGAGAGCTCCTTGAATTGTAGCTGAAATCAAATGTCATGCCTGAGGGTCCACGTGTAACCGCTATTGGAAGAATACTCTCAGGAGGAACAATATGGTTGCAAGTGAAGAATTTTATATCAGTTGGTGGTAAGCTTGGACACAAGCGTAGCCTAGTTTCTTCAATAGGTTGGAGGGTTCCACCAGCCAGGATAACAGCATAAGCATCCCGTGTAACCTATAACAGATATAAGGAACAAAATTCATAAGTAGCTACAGTACATACTTTCAGCCACTCAAAAAGGAATAATTTAGTACCTGGGAAAATATTTTATCTGCACAAAGCATCACAAATTTAAGATATGCTTCATCGGGTTGTCCACCTAGCTTTTGCTTTGCAACTATGATTCTTCCATCGTCATTGCCATTCAGAAGGGAGCATATGAAGTCAACCAACGCCTGAAAGCATGCTATACTGCTTCCTTCATCATGGAGCTGGAGATCAAACTGATTTTGGATGCTAGTTAACTTGTTTGCATATCCACTAACCTGAAAAAGCAACAGTCAGATCACATGGGCATTGGACAACAGAATGGGTACATTTTGGAAGAAATTCACCTTGTGGATTATATTGCTTTCTTTCACAAACTGACAAAGTTTTACTATGTTTATATTATCAATGTCAAGGGAAAACAAGAATTGGTTTATGGTCATAGAAGACATAGTGCTGGCACCATCTTGATTATTGATCAAAACACGTATGAAAGACCTTGTTAAAACTGTCAAGGTCTGGATGTATCGTCGATTCGCAGCTCCCAAAACATTGTGAAATCTGTTAAGGTATTTATCCAGGTGGGAAAGGACTGTCTTCAACTGCAATCCAAAAGGAAAATGAATATCAGGAAATGCAGTCAGGAAAATGAGAAAAGGATGATTAAGTTTGTTTCCTGAACAACACCATTTCATACTTGTAAGCAGCACATGACAGAAGAAATGCTAGAATCCCAGTTTTAGCCCAAGGAAACAGCCAATAGTAAATTTAGAAGGCATGTTCAAGTCATGTACTGACTGAATGTTGCTTTCAAAATGAAAAATTCTAAACCTGAACCAGATGAAACCATATATAGAATCTTATCATGTGCCATACAACCACATTGGCAAGCTAAGCTAACCACACCACTAAAAGACCCTCTGTGTTGAGGCCCTTTTATGCCTAAATTCCTAAGTTCACTTTTTGTGATTTGACAACAGTACTGAATGAGCATCAGGCACACAAAATATAGAGCTATATGTCATTTATGTTCTACAAAAAATCATAATTAATAAAAGGCAAGGAATATATAGATGTTTATGTTCATTGAATGAAACACAAAGCAATACAGTTGCAAACAAATATAATGATCTATGACACAGGGCAACATACTACTCTATTTCAAATTATAAGATGTTTTGGCTTTTCTAGATACATAGTCTCTGCTATGCATTTAGATATACACTATGTCTAGATACATAGTTAAAGTAATGCATCTAGAAAAGCCAAAATGCCTTATAATTTGGAATGGAGGGATTTATTTGCCAGATTGTGATTGAAAGGTTAATGAAAGGTGAGAGTAACCTGAGAAGACGTAATCTTTGAGTTGTACATGTTAGTCAAGGAATCAGCTAAGTTGTGAGCCTCATCTATGACGACAACACTGTTCTTCAGATTAAGGCCAAGTGATTCTCTAGCAGACTTGAGTAACAAAGATTGATAAGGAAGGACTACAAGGTCAGCTGAGCGGACCATGTCTCGCGAACCATAGTAGGGACAAGTTCCAATCTTCTTCCCTATTCGTGCCAAATCCTCGATGTCTAATGCACCTTGGTTTGACACTTCGCTCCTGAACTCTTTCTGTAGACTTCTACTTCTTAACATCGGGCAGCCACAAGAGCGCTTTGCTGGGTGCACCTTTCGTTTATCATCCTCAAGCTGCATATTCACGGCCATAATAACAAATTAGCACTTTAGCAGTAATCAATCAGGTTGAAAATTGTAGCAGGTGTTAGTCCTGAAATGCTAAGCAAACATAAATATGGCAATCAAGCAATAGCAGCGGTCAGGTTTTTAAAAGGGAGTTATGTATAAATGATTTGGTCCATTTAAATGCTAAGCAAAACAAAGAAGATAAGTAACTTCCCAATTACAGAGACTCCTGAATAAACAAAGGTCAAGAAGCACTGGTAATCATAGTTAGTAGCATGGGCACCCGTATAAACAATAGTTACATTTGGCCAAACAAGTGAAAGGATAGTATGTAACAACTGTTAGGAAAGCACTTCAAAAAGGTAATAGTACAAAGAATGAATCAAGATCAGCAGACCTTAACTTTGGTGCTCTTCTTGTTCTTCTGCAGTTCCAAGCACCTCTCATTAATCCGGTTTGCACTGCCCATCTTCAGAACATCTGTAGGCAATTGCATCACCCGTTAACTTGTCTTAGATGCAGTGGCACCTCCTAAAAGAAAAGACAGCACTTTTTAATAGATCTCCTTACCCTTGTTGATGCATAAGTTCTTCCTGGACCCCAAGCACACCGTCCTGATCCGCCCCGCGAACTCCGTCCTCTTGAGCTCCCCGACGAACTGAGAGAGCTGCGAGTGCGTGCGGCTTGTGAAGTAAACCTTGGGCGTCACCTCCTCCTCGTCCTCTTCCTCATCCAGCTCCTCGCCCTCGCTACTACTGCTACCACCGCAATGTTCTCGTTTCCCTACACCCCGTCTCGCGACGTCTTCGCTGTCGCTCTCATACTCCTCGAGTAGGAACTCCCGCTCGTCGTCGCCGCCGTCTTCCTCCCCAAATCCGTCTGGTTTCCGTGAAACCACCGTTTTCCTCAAGGCGGGAGGCTTCGATTTCTTCTTTGTGCTCTCTTTAACCGGCGGCAGCGGTGTGAAATCCCGCAACCAGTCGGGCTCGTCGTCGTCACCCCCGGGGCCAGCAGCGCCGCTGGGGAGGGCCGGTGCCGTGGCGGCGGCGTCGCGGTGGTCGAGGAGCCACTGCAGCGCACTGCAGATGATGCTGAGCGTCTTGCCAGTGCCTGCGGGGGGGCATCGAAAAGGGCGCGAGACCAGTAGGCCATTAACTTTTCGAGTACGGCGACGGGAAGGGAAGAGGAGGAGGATATGGTGGCAGAGTTTTGTATGGTGGTCGGCGACTGACCGGTAGGGCTCTCGAGGAGGGCGAGGGCGCCGGGGCCAGAGGAGAGGGCGGCGTAGAGGAACGACATGAATTCCGACTGGATCGGGTACGGCGCGAACGGGAACGCCGGGAAGTCCTTCCGCGGCGGCGGCGGCGGCGGCGGCGGCATTGGCATTGGCATTTTTTGGCGCGGCGGGAGACTGCCGGTACAATGGGTTTTCCCGCGCGGCCCGCCCGATGTTGTAGTGGTGGCGGCGGATGACGCTGTTGTGGTCATGGGTGGGATGGGCTGAATTCGACTGGACCGTGTGGATGGCTTTGTTTTGATTTCTATTTCTCAAGTCGTAAAGATTTCTATTTCTCAAAAAAAAAGTCGTAAAGTTTAGTTTTCTTGTTCCTACTGTTTAATGGGCTGTCAGGGTTGATTTATCCGAAAACCCCAGCAATTCACTATCACATGTCGCCATTAGTATGTCATAGCAATCCACTACCATTAATTTATACTAATTGATTCCTTCGTACAAGTAATTTAGTCTAACTTCGTTATAATTCATCCGCAATTCTCGCAACAACACACGGGGAATGCTTCTAAAAAAAATATCTCAATCAAACAATTTTCTTGACGAGCAAACATAGACACCGACAAACATACATGTCTATACAACCTCTTATATAGGTCCCCCTAGTGCAATTCGCCTCTTTGTAGTTATTTGTACAAGTCCATCCGCTGGGCGTATTCAGCTATGCACACCTCCCTCCTAAACTCACACTAGAGCCCAAGGCTTAGTCTGACCAACTACATAGGTCATGTTCATCCGGCTTATAATTCGTCTTTTTCAACTTGTTTTTTCAGCCGGAACAGTATTTTTCTCTCATAACAAATCAGCCAACAGTGTTTTTCAGCCGGCTTATCAGCACAGCCGAACGGGGCCATAGTACACACATTGAAATTATACAACTTCCTATTCAGACATAACCTTATGGGTTAAGGGTACGTGACATGACACCTAATACAAATGCAATACTAATTCTAGGAACCAATTAAACCCATACTAAACTCTATGAACACACATCTTACCCCTATGTACAACTCTGACTTCATAGTTAGGCACATTTCTCCAAATCCTTGATGATCAAGAGTGGCACGCTAAGGCTGCGTTTAGTTCGCGAAAAGAAAATTTTTAGATGTCACATCGGATATGTCGGAAGGATGTTGGGAGGGGTTTTCGGATACTAATAAAAAATACAAAACCCGTTAGGATTCCGCGAGACGAATCTAACAATACTAATTAATCTATCATTAGCACATGTTGGTTACTGTAGCATTTAAGGCTTTTCATAGACTAATTAGACTTAAAGATTCATCTCGCGATTTTCCCGAGAACTGTGCAATTAGTTTTTTTCGTCTACGTTTAGTACTCCATGTATATATCCAAACATTCAATATGATGGGTGGAGGTAAAAAGTTTTAGGAACTAAACCAGACCTAAGCAATGGTGGAGAGGCTAGGAGTGGCCTCTGCATCAAAGAGAAAGAGGTGTTGCCGTTGTGTGCCCAAAGAGCGAGAGTAGGCAACTAAACAAAAAAAATGCTACAAAAATAGCTAGCTAGCATTTTTAATCTAGTTGCCTTTTTTAGCGTGTGCACTCTTATGTGCACTCGCACAGAACGAATCTTTCCCTTCACCTACTGGCTCCCTTTTCTACTGAGTTGATAGATCTCAAGGTTGACCAGGTTAGCACAGCATTTTTTGCCAACACATAGCCAGCAATTTTGAAAGAACTGTAATGTTAGATCTATAATTATCTAGAAAAATGTGAGTACATGTACCAAGTTGAGGATTTATTATCCATCTATATCTATATCTATTTCTATCTATATCTCTTATAAAGCTAATTCTCATTAAAATCTATCTTAACATACAAGTTATCCACATCATCCCCACTAACTATCCACACCACCTTCCACTAATAGCTATATCATTCCACTAACTTTTAACATCTTAATGTAAGCTATCCACATCATCTCCATAATTTTATTCCAAAATCTTCTCAATCCCCACAGCAACGAGCAGGTGTCATCTAGTACCACACATTTTTTTATCAAATAATTATAGAGCTAGAAATACTCAACTAATATTTCATTCCCCATCCACAAAATTTGTCATCCCCATTTTATAAGTTAAAAAATACTTAGAGGGAGCCTGTTAATAACTTTTTATAAGCTAGACAATAACCTGAGTCGTTTGGATCAACTAAAGCTTTTTTTTTGAGAATTACACTGTACAACTTAGACGTCCACAACACGCACGTATACTTACCCCTATAAACACAGTACACAAACACTATCCTTATGAGCACCTCCGAATGACTAAGCCGGTAGATCTTGAAATTCACGAAGTCACCACAGGCACTTCGCTGTCGCCGGGGACGTCGCTTACCACTGAATGCATAGCACCATTAAATTTTAGAATAAATCTAGAAAAATGCGAACACCCGTGCCAAGTCGAGGACTTGAACCCGGGTGAACAAGTTCCACCATGAGGAACCCAACCAACCGATCTATGATCAGTTCGGAACTAAAGCTTTTATTAGCAGCTAGCAACTTATTTTAGTGAATCCAAACAGTCATAAATAACCTACAATAGCAATGATGATACTGTGATAAACTCAATAACTATGATAGCAACAAAAAGTTCAATAACAACCATATACAATCAAAAGATGACAATAACCCATTATACATAGATCTGTAGCTACTAGCTAGTTTGCATATATAGTAAATGGTTAACCCCGAACTAAATATGGAAAATCCAGATTGCATTGATGCCTCCAACAGGGAAAGCGGCGCCCACGAGCATCACCGTCAACAAAGCATTCGCCCAAGGTGCCCCTAGCACAAATGTTGAGCTAAGATGTCGGATCCCTAGTCTGCCGCCACTGCCATCGTCGCTACCCTGCCATCCAACAGAAAAGCCCCTCTAGAGGGGCATGGACATGTCGGTTGCACACAGTAGCCACACGGCTGCGTCAGACACCACCCCTCCGACCGGGCAACACACGGAACCGGACTTACCCTACCATGCAGGTAACACTGCCACACGCTGAAGTTGTCGCTAGCACTGGCACCCGCTGTCGATGATGTCGGCCACCGCTAGCCATCGCCAAGCACGTGTCCCACCACCGCGGGGGCCGCCCCTAGCCTAGGGGGCGCCGGATCCGGCCGCTAGGGACAGTGGACCCGGTGCCCCAAGCCGGTGCCACCGCTGACGCCACCCCATGCCCTAGGGGTGCCAGCTCCGGACGCCCAGGCCCTGGAGCGGCCTAGGCCGGCGCTGGCATCGCTGCCATGTCCAAGGAAGGGGAAAGCAAAGGAGAAAAGGAGCCCTACCACCGACACCTTGTGCCTGCATGGGCTCTGGCCAGTGCCGCTGCTACCGCAGCAAGCGACGGCCCGCCATAGCCAACATCACCAACCTCAAGGAAGAACCCCACTGCCGCCATCCCGGCGACCCGCATGGCCCTACCGACGGCTTGCTCTAGCGGCGGCGTGGCAGAAGAGTGAAAGAAGGGACGGAGGACGGCGACTAGGGTTTGGGGAGCCACCCGAGTCACTTGTGCGGGGGTGATGCGGGGGTCGCTGAATAGCTATGAACTATGTTGTACTTTCTGACGAAAGTAGGACAAGCAGAATGATTCAATTCCTCAGATCAAACACGATATTAGCCTTTCTTTTTTTCCAACTGCCAAATGCTTACTCAAACAAAGAGGCGATGTAGTTATGCAGGCCAAAACTAAGCAACGTGGCCCACCGCCTATGCAATACGACCCCCCTGTAACAGAACCGACCAATTATACGAAATTAAGTAAGAAAATCATCCACCGAGCAGACGATTTAGCAAACTTAAGCCTGTATAACCCGGTAGTCCGTGAAATCACGACAGATTTCAAACCAACTTACATACCAGCCAAGATCGTAATAAGTTTAGCGGTCACCATCACAAGTTACATAAAAGTTCGCGTCGCAAATACATCGGAGTTTAAACATAGTTATTATAAACCAAGTTCAAATATAAGTAGCGGAAGCATTTAGTTCAAACCATACACACTCACACAGAGTTTGAAATAAAGTGCCAGCTCAGGATCATCTCCAACAAAAGTATCAGACGAGACGTAGTGAACGACCACTGCCCATAGTCCTAGGCTTCCCCCATCGCAGGATAAAGGCAGTTGATACAGTAGCCGTAATACATCTGCCCATCTGCAACAAGTGGGAACAAAGCCCTAAGTATGAGAAGGTACTCAGCTAGGCTTTCCGGACATAACAAAAAATAAATTGACATCAAGGATCATGACAGGCTTTATGGTGGGGTAGCTGACTCATTTGTAAAAAGACATTTTTAGTATTTAAATAATCTTTTTCAGAAGCTTTGTAACAAGTTAAATCTTTATTAACCTGTCAACTACATTTGCACTTGTACTAGAGTAACATGTAATTAAACAGGTAAGGATAACCAATGATCATTAACAACTTCCCGCATGTCATCTTCCCGGCAGTTGATACAGTGGCTCGGCTGGAACTCCGGTGAGCGATTCCCGCAGATGGAGAGCTTACCACGGACGGTTGAGGTGCGTACGGGCTACGCCAGAGGGAGGGGAAACTCAAGGCAAGATGGAGCGGCTCACGGTGAGATGGAACGGCCAGAACGCCGGCTCCGGCGATGGCGAGTGCGGTGGCGGAGGAGCGGGGCTGCGTCCCGAAATGAAGAGCGTGAGGGGAGGACGGGAGCGGGCACGGAGGTTAACGCATGGTCGTGAGCAACCCTGGACGCGTTCCCGTCCAGGTGCGGGGGCTCCGACCAGGCTGCCAGCCACCGCCCATGGCCGCCGGTGCGGTGCGGCCACGCGGCGAGGTGCGCTCGCTGGTTGGCGAGAGCACGCGGGCGAGTCGCGGCGTGCGGCGTGAGCCCGGTCCACTGGATCGCGGCGAGCGCGGGCGCGCGGACGCGAGTGCGAGCTGGGCTAGCACGGCTTGCGGCTGCGGGCCAAAAGTGAGGCGGCAGCCCGCCAAGGTAAGAAAATTGTTTTCCATTTTTATTTTCCAGAATTTTTTCAAATAAATTCAATTCACAGTTCTAAAATTCCATTTTGAGCAAGAAGATGACTTTTTTCTGAAAATGGCCCAAAAATGAAAGTTGCTTAGAATTTAATTATCTACAACTTTTATTAAGGGGCCAACTCCAAAATCCCCACATATTTTGAATTAGAGAGTAAAAGCTAAATAGGGAGGGTTTTTGACCATTTTCTAAAAATATTTTTAAAAGCAAATTTTTGACAAAACTTTGGGTATCAAGTTGCTCCAAAAATTGCACTAATTAGTTCTAGGCGATTTAAAATTATAGCTACACATGTTTCATTGGTCTAACCAACATAATTAGGGTGAATCAAGTATAAACATAATATGAAACAATTTTCCCACACAAATGCTTTAACTAAAGGTGCACTCTAATCCACATGTGATCATGAATGCAATGACGTGTCATGCGTATGATTTGCAATGCTAATGCTTGCGTAACACCGGGGTGTTACAGCCCTCTCCCCTTATAAAAATCTTGTCCCGAGATTTGGGTTACGAACCATTTGTTATAAAAATCTTCATAAGCTTTTCATAGATATTCACCCGTTTCCCAAGATGCATTCCCCTCATCATGATGACTTCATTGTATCTTATATGTTTTCACCACACTGCTTCGAGTAGCCCTCTCTTTAGAGTCCAAAACTTGAATTGGTTGCTCACGATATACCAAATCTGACTTGAGCTTCATGCCTCGGGGTTCAATTCTTTCCTCTGGAACGCGCAAACACTTCTTGAGATGCGATACATGAAAAAACTAGAAATATAGTGCCCATTATCTCAGGTAACTCTAACTTATAAGCTACTGGACCTTTTCTTTCCAAGATCTTGTATGGTCCCACAAATCTGGCTGCAAGCTTTCTGCGTACTCCAAACCGCTTCTTCTTCATTGGTGTGACTTTCAAATAAACATAGTCACCAACTTCGAACACAAGCGGTCTTCTTCTTCTATCCGCATAGCTTTTCTGACGTGATTGAGCTGCTTTCATATTTTGCTTAATGATATGAACTTTCTTCTCGGCTTCTTCTATAAAGTCAATACCATAATATCTCATTTCTCCTGGCTCGGTCCAGTTTAGAGGTGTTCTACACTTTCTGCCATACAGACCTTCGAAAGGTGCCATTTTGATACTTTCTTAATAACTATTATTGTAAGCAAACTCTGCTAAAGGTAACCATGACTCCCATGAACCCCTGGAAGATAACACACATGCTCTCAACATATCCTCTAGAACAGCATTAACTCTTTCGGTCTGACCATCTGTCTGAGGATGATAGGCAGTACTACGGATCAAACTAGTTCCCAATCCTTTGTGCAAGTGCTCCCAAAAGTGAGCAGTGAATTGTGATCCTCTCTCAAACACTATAGTCTTCGGTATGCCATGCAATCTCACAATCTCAGCAATATACTTCTCTGCATATTGAGGGGTCTATAATCGGTCTTGACAGGTAAAAAGTGAGCTGTCTTTATAAGACGATCCACGATTACCCAAATTGAATCATGTCCTTTCTAAGTAGTGGGCAAACCTGTGATGAAATCCATACTTATATCATCCCACTTCCAACTAGGTACAGACAAATGTTGCAACAATCCGGCAGGTCTCATATGAATAGCTTTTACCCTACAACATGTGTCACATCTGGCCACATATGCTGCAATCTCTTATTTCATTTTTGTCCACCAATAACGAGGTCTTAGTTCTTGGAACATCTTGCTACTTCTGGGATGGATAGATAACTTGAAAGGTGAGCATCATCCATAAGTTTATTCTTAAGCTCCCGATCCTTGGGAAACACAAGACGGTCGTCAAACCACAACACGTCCTGTTCATCCATTCTAAAGTGCTTGGATGGTTCTTCTTTAATTTTCTCTTTGATGTGGAATATCCCTTTGTCGGTTTTCTGGCCTTCTATTATCTTACTCTCCAAAGAGCAACTAATCTAAATACTATGTAACACAGTAGGGTACATCAGATCAAAACCATCTTCGAGCAAAGGTTGCGCATTCTGACAATGTGACTTTCTACTCAAAGCATCTGCCACTACATTGGCCTTTCCAGGATAATACTGCACATTCAAGTTGTAATCTTTGATCAATTCTAACCATCTTCGCTATCTCATGTTCAACTCTGGTTGGGTGAAGATATACTTGAGACTCTTGTGATCGGTGAAAATATTGCACACATTACCAAGTAAGTAATGTCTCCAAATTTTTAATGCATGCACTACGGCAGCAAGTTCAAGATCATGTGTCAGATAGTTGATCTCATGCTTTCTCAACTGACGGGAGGCATAAGCAATGACTCTTCCTTCTTGCATAAGAACACAACCTAATCCTGTCTTTGATGCATCGCAAAACACATCAAAAGGTTTCTCAATGTCCGGTTGCGCTAGAACTGGAGCAGTGGTCAACAGTTTCCGCAAGGTGTGGAAAGCTGTCTCACACTCCTCTATCCACATAAACTTGTGATCTTTCTGTAGCAGACTTGTCATTGGCTTGGCAATCTTCGAGAAATCTGGTATAAAATGACGATAGTAACCAGCTAATCCTAAGAAACTTCTAACTTCCGAAACTGTGGTTGGTGTCTTCCAATCCATAACCTCTTGCACTTTACTCGGATCTATAGAAACTCCATTCTCTAATAGAATGTGACCAAGGAAAGAAACTTTCTTCAACCAAAATTCACACTTGCTAAACTTAGCATACAACTTATGATCTCTAAGTCTGGTCAAGACAATTTTCAGATGCTCTTCATGATCCTTCTCGTTCTCAGAGTACACTAGAATATCATCAATGAACACAACCACAAACTTGTCCAACTCTGGCATGAAAACCGTATTCATCAGATACATAAAGTATACAGGAGCATTTGTTAAGCCAAAGGACATAACAAGATACTCGTACAACCCGTATCTGGTGAAAAAGGAGGTTTTCGGTATATCTTGCGGCCTAATCTTTATCTGATGGTAACCTGATCTTAAATCTATCTTGGAGAACACTCAAGCTTTGGCTAACTGATCGAACAAAACATCGATATGAGGCAAGGGATACTTATTCTTGATGGTCATAGCATTAAGAGGCCTATAATCCACACACATTCTCAAAGTACCCTCTTTCTTTTTCTTCACAAACAAGGCAGGACATCCCCATTCAGACTTACTTGGCCAGATAAACCCATTTTCCAACAATTCCTCTAGTTGCTTCTTCAGCTCAGCTAACTCATCCGGAGGCATCCTATAAGGTCTCCTTAAAATTGGAGTTGTCTCGGGGATCAACTCAATCCCAAACTCAACATCTCTATCTGGCGGAAGACCAGGTAACTCATCTAGAAACATATCCGGAAACTCACACACTACCAAAATCTAATGGATCAGAATGATTTCCATAGCACAGGTCACACTCACAAGGTCTGTTCTTCTAGGCAATGGTACCTGAAAAGTACCCTCCACCTGGGGATCCTTAAGGGTAAGTATCGGACTCTCTGTATCTATAACTACTCCCCAATCCTTCATCCAATTCATCCCTATGATGACATCCAGAACTAGTCCAGGCATAACTATCAAGTTCACTCGAAACTTTCGACTACCTAATTCAAGGGTTGCCCCTCTAACCATCTGATTGGTTAAAACATCAGCCCCTACTGAACTTATACGGTAACCATAACTCAAATCTGTGCATAGTTGTTCATATTTCCGTGCAAATACTTGACTCATAAAAGAATGCGATGATCTAGAATCAAATAGAACAACTACAGGGTTTTGGTTAACAGGAAACTTACCAGCGGTTACGGGCTCTCCCTCAGGAATCTCATCCACGGTGGTGTGGTTTACCCGAGCATTATAGGTCTGTTGCTTCTTTCTGGGCGGGTAAGGACAGAACTTTGAAAAGTGGCCTGGCTGATCACAATTGTAGCAGTGTCCCTTCACTGTACCAGCAGATCCTATAGCTCCCTTAGAGTTGCCTTGTCCCGCAGCTGCGGCTGTCCTTGTTGGTGGCACGGCTATCTTGTATGGCTTATGCGGTCCCTTATAGTTATGGGTTTTATGTTGTGGAGGCCTAAACCTTGCACCTGGTGCAGACGGACAGTAGGCAGAGCGGTTAGCAGTGAGAACTTTGAACTGTGATGGTCCTGACTCAAAGACCCTCTTGCGAGTCTTGGATGCAGTGTACGCGTTGTTATTCTTCTCTTGTTTCAGACAATCACTGATGAAGTCATTGAATCTGGCGCGGTTATTGGTACCCACATGCTTTATCATCTTCAGGCTTAATCCTCTCTTGAAACTAGTAGTTCTCTTAGCATCTGTGTCAACCATGTCGGGAGCATAGCGACACAAGTTGTTGAAAGCATGCAAATACTGTGTCACGGTTTTGGTGCCCTGGTTTAAAGCCAAGAACTCTCCTAACTTCATCTCGACCAGCCCTGGTGGAATATAAACTCCACGGAAGGCTTTAGTGAACTCTCTCCACGAGATCTGAGCATTTGGAGGAAAGGTGGTGCGATGATGTTTCCACCACATCCCTGCTGGTCCCTGTAACTGATGTGCAGCATATTCTGTTTTCAGTACTTCAGTCAGCCTCAACACACGGAACTTATCTTCCATGGTGTTGATCCATTCTTCAGCGTCAAGTGGCTCTGTTGCTTCCTTGAAAATTGGTGGCCTGGTGTCCATGAAATCCTTGAAGTTGTTGTACTGATTCACCCCATTGCCACCACCTTGGTTGTCACCATGTTGAACATTGTTGGCAATGGTACGCAGAAAATCTTCCATGTTCTTCTGCGATTGCTCGGCATTGCGCTGACTTCTAAGAAACTGTGCAAGGAATACCTCTACAGTGAGCAGTGGAGGAGGCGGCAAATGTGGTTCCGGGTGTGGCTCATTATGGTTGACATTGTTTTCACCACTCCCACCTGCCCCGGCACCATTACCACCAGTTTCAGCAGCCTCATACGTGGTGCGGCGAGTGTTTGCCATCTGCATATTTTAGCAACAAGTAATGATTAAGTGAAGCTGTAGTAATTGTGAGTGAATGAAAAATTATGCTGTACTGAATTCATTAGAGAGAACAAGTCATACAATAAAACAGAGGCACAATAATCGCATTCCAATTAAAACAACACCACTTATTAAATTACTTGAAATGCAAACATCGTGTCCATATAACCAAATTGCCAGCATACATACACTAGACTTTTATGCGCTCAGGTTTCGCATGACCAACCAAGTTCTAACATTCTACCAAGTCTCAAGGTTCGAAACGAGATACACCAAGGTACATGAAGCCAAAAGAAAGGTCATCGCGACAAGGTCTAGTAGCTAACGCAAAGCAACTAGCCTACTCCTCGGGGCCATCGTCGGGGTCGGATACGTCACCATCGCTACCATCAGTAGCGATGTCGTCATCATCGGCAGGTGCAACTGTAGGCTCGTCCTCATCCTCGTCCTCGTCCTCGTCGACGTCCATACCGGCGGCGTCTGGAGGAGCATACGGGCCAATCCTGTTGTAGAGCGCGTGAAACTCCTCATGCAAGTTGACGTTATACTCCTCTAGCTCCTCGACCCTCTGCCTCAGAAGGTTTCTCTCGTTCCAGGCTTCATTCCTCTCCTGAACCAACTGTCCAATCATGCGGTCTGCATTATTGTTGGCCTGAGTCAATGTATGCACCCGCTGCAGAGCACTATCACCTCTCTCTAGAGTCTGGTCTCGCTGCAAGCTCATGTCAGCCAACTGCTCCTGCAAACTAGCTATAGCACGTGCCTGCTTCTTCTTCTTCTGTTTTCTTGCTTTGAGCCGATCATCACCACGCAAACCAGTCAAAGTCCAATAGGTACACTCAAGACCCTGGTATGCTCTGATAGCTGCATACATAGCACTCATAGCGTGGTTGTTGCTAGCATGTCCTTCGTTTGGGCCTCTGACCAAGGCACTTGTGCCTGCACCCAAATAGCATCGCGAGGATCATCTCTAGGAAAAGTGCTAGCCAGAGTTGCTGCCAGCTCGTTGGAAAATCTGCTCATTATGTCCCTGATGACACGGAAAAGCTGCTCCCTTTGCACCCTCAACTGTAGCGCGTCCCTCAAACTCCAAGTGCCAACCATCCCACTCTGGAGCATCACCAAGAGTAGGGACGGTGATCTCCACTACTGCAAGTCCATCCTCGGCTAGTTGGCTCTCACTCTAAGAGTACACCGGCTCCTGACCCTCTGGGTCCCCCACATCATGGAGCACTCTCCAAAGCAAGGTTGGCATGCCAAACTCGCTCAGAAAGGTGTCCGTGTTGCAGCGCTCCCGTGGGGCCAACTGGTGTCGGGGTGCTCTTCCGCCTGTGGACTTACGGGCAGTCTCCTTCGTGTGGGCCATCTATAGCAAAAGTTTTGATTACCCGGTGAGAACATATTTTAAGTTGATACAATTTTTATCAAAAGGGGATAATCACTTTATAAGAGGAGGAATGCATGACATGAATGAAATGCACAAGCAATATGATGTATGTACGTTCCTTACGTTCTCACAAACTTATGAAATTAATAATATCTAGCGATGAATTCGGTGGCATACAGGCGATCTCTCATATACGTAACTAATACGTTCTACACGAAAAACGTTGTTATGTACCTGCAGAAAATTCATTTCAGCCCAATTCCCCATGAATGCATGAAAGGAGTAAATCTACCTACACGCTCTACACGAATACCCAGATACGCGTACAACGGTAGTAACTACCCAAAACATCGTTCTATTGACGGCATCGCCTCAACGGACGGAACAACCACACATGCGACACTTTTGTAAAAACATGCGTAGAACATGTAATTACTTCAGTATCATATAAGCACTCTCCCTAGATCGGCGGTGTATCCGATCATGCTCTCACATCTCACACTTACCGAGGCGTAGAGACAGCTGATCCATACATTACCACTCAATTAAGTGGCACTCATACAATAGCACACTGTATGAGCAACGAAAGAGAAATATGGTGCAAGAACTCTAAGTCAGTACTTAAATAAGCCACCTAGAGTCCTTACTGGGCATAAAGGATATGACCACTGGCACACTCTTAGTTTGGAAATCACGTTTTTTAAACACATTTTTGTTTCAAATACACTTGTGAACAGTAAACACGCTAAACCATGCTCCGATGCCAGCTGTAACAGAACCGACCAATTATACGAAATTAAGTAAGAAAATCATCCACCGAGCAGACGATTTAGCAAACTTAAGCCCGTATAACCCGGTAGTCCGTGAAATCACGACGGATTTCAAACCAACTTACATACCAGCCAAGATCGTAATAAGTTTAGCGGTCACCATCACAAGTTACATAAAAGTTCGCGTCACAAATACATCGGAGTTTAAACATAGTTATTACAAACCAAGTTCAAATATAAGTAGCGGAAGCATTTAGTTCAAACCATACATACTCACACAGAGTTTGAAATAAAGTGTCAGCTTAGGATCATCTCCAACAAAAGCATCAGACGAGACGTAGTGAACGACCACTGCCCATGGTCCTAGGCTTCCCCCATCGCAGGATAAAGACAGTTGATACAGTAGCCGTAATACATCTGTCCATCTGCAACAAGTGGGAACAAAGCCCTGAGTACGAGAAGGTACTCAGCTAGACTTACCCGACATAACCAAAAATAAATTGACATCAAGGATCATGACAAGCTTTATAGTGGGGTAGCTGACTCATTTGCAAAAACGCATTTTTAGTATTTAAAGAATCTTTTCCAGAAGCTTTGTAACAAGTTAAATCTTTATTAACCTGTCAACTACATTTGCACCTATACTAGAGTAATATGTAATTAAACAGGTAAGGATAACCAATGATCATTAACAACTTCCCTCATGAAAGCATCTAGGCCCCGAAGTTTGGTTTCGGCAATTGATGACAACGCTTTATTACCATGACTAACGTGTGTTTTGCTGAAACTTTGGTAAGTTAGGTCATGGAGGTTTTAACTGCTCTGGGCACCATGGTATTCATGCCCCTTGATGGAAATCATTTCGGTTTTCAAAAGAGTGACATCAAGATTAAGGACGGTTAGTTCCAGATGTCGAGGTGTTGAGATACATTTGGAATAGTCGTTAGGATCTTCGTTTTTCTCTTTTGGCCGTACTATAAAGGGGGGCTTGAGCGGGTAGCTTGACCTAGGCGAGTCCTACGTTTAGGTGTGGTGCACACTTGTTAAACTTGGCGCTAGGCAGCTCTAGAATGGCTCAAAGTTCAGTTGGAAGCAACTTGGTTCAAGTTGTGATGCGTTTCGGAGAGTTTCGGGTCGTTTTCTCATGACCGGACGCAGTCCTCGGCATGACCGGACGCGTCCGGTCAGTACAGTTCTGCGGCTAGGGTTTCAGCTCTGACGACCGGACGCGGTCCTCGCGAGGACCGGACGCGGTGGTCAGTAGTCGACACATGTCACTTGAGGGAAACACCCGATCGGACGCGACCTGGGTGTGATCGGCGCGTCCGGTCACAGTCCAGTAAGGTCCAGAGACGACCGGACGCGTCTGGTCCTCACCGATCGGACGCGGCCGCGCGTCCGGTGCGAGTACAGTATGCTTCCTGCACGATCGGACGCGTCCGGTCACCCCTGACCGGTGCGTCCGGTCACTCAGCTGTTTTTTGGATTTCGACCGTTACGAGCGACCGACGCCTCCGGTCAGTTCAACCGGCGCGTCCGGTCAGCTCGTGTTTTGCTGAGTCAGCAGGTAACGGTTCGTTTTGTCTGTGGGGTGTATAAATACATCCCCACCACCTCTTTTAGAGGTCTCTTGCTCTTTTGATCAGCTGAAAAACACCTTTGGAGTGCAAGGGAGTGCAAGAGCACTAGTGAGGATAGAGATTTGAGAATCAAAGCTTGAGAGTTCCTCACTAGCGATTAGAGAGTAGCAAGTGTGCATCCACCTTCTCATTTGGGCTCGCAGTGGTCAAGTGAGAGTTCTAGCTTGTTACTCTTGGTGATCGCCATCACCTAGACGGCGTGGTGGTGATTGGGAGTTCGGTGATCATCCGGCGGAGCTTGTGGATGACCCAACTCATCTTGTGAGCGGTTTTGGGTGATTCACCGCGATGGAGTGTCGAAGAATCAACCCGTAGAGAGCACTTGATCCTTGCGCGGATCAAGGGGGAGCTACACCCTTGCGCGGGTGCTCCAACGAGGACTAGTGGGGAGTGGCGACTCTCCGATACCTCGGGAAAACATCGCCGTGTTCCTTGCCCCTTTACATTCAAACATTTACATTCTCGTATTTACTTTCATTGCTTGTTTTACATTCCTAGACTTGCCATGCTAGACTAGGATTGGAAACTAGGGTGCAAAACTTTGTATCGGTAGACTCTCTAGGAACACAAGTAGACACTAGGGGTGAATTCCGGCTTGTAGGATATAATTCTTGCATTTAATTTTTAGAAAAGCTCAATTCACCCCCTCTCTTGGGCATCTTGATCCTTTCAATTGGTATCGGAGCCGTGTTGCTCCTCTTTTAGGCTTTACCGCCTAGAGCAAGATGTCTAACGGGGAAGGACCACCTCCCACCTTTGAGGGGGATGATTTTCCGTATTGGAAAATCCGCATGGAGGCGTATCTCGAAGCCATAGATGTTGGGTGTCTTAGAGCCGCAACCGAAGGGCTTCCCGCTATCAAGGATCCCGCAAACCCCATTGGTGACGAGGAGAAGTACGACCGGTGGAATGCAAAGGCCAAAAATGCACTCTACCGGGGCTTAGGCAAAGATATCTTCAATCGTGTGCGTAATGCAAAGAACGCTCATGAATTGTGGGAAAATCTTTATGCTCTCCATGAGGGAACTAAGAGTGAGCGTGAGGAACGCTATCACATAGCTTTAAAGAAAATTAATTCTTTTGAAATGCTTCCCAAAGAAAGTGCTAATGACATGTACACTCGCTTGAATGTTCTTGTAGAGGACCTCAATGCTCTTGGGCTCACTAAAATGAGCCAATCGGATGTTGCAAGGAAGATCTTGAGCGTGCTTCCCGTTGAGAAGTATGGTCACATTGTCACCGTGCTTCACCAAAGTGATCTTTCCACCGCAACACCGACTCAAGTATTAGGGAAAATCAATGCTCATGAGATGTACATGCATATCACTCCGGAAGAGGGCTCATCATCTTCCAAGAAGAAAGACTTGGCCTTCAAAGCTAGTCATGACAAGAAGAAGAAGAAGAAGGGCCAAGCCATGTTGGTGCAAGAAAGCTCAAGTGAAAGTGATGTTGATGATGAATCACTTGCACTCATGGTGAGAAAGACCACCAAGATGCTAAAGAAGCTCAACAAGAGTGGCATCAAGTTCGATGGCAAGAAGAAGAAATTCTTCACAAGTAGCAAGAGAAAGCCAATCTCGGAGATGGATTGCTACAATTGTGGTGAACTTGGCCACCTAGCTCATCAATGCCCTAGACCACCAAAAGACAAGTACAAGAACAAGAACAAGGGCAAGAAAAATGATTCAAGTGATGAAAAAGAAGAGAAGAAGAAGAACAAGCCATACAAGAAGAAGGATGGCAAGAAGGAGTTCCACAAGAAGAAGAAGGGAGGAAAGGCATACATTGTTGGTGATTGGCTCACCGACATTGAATCATCTTGTGAGTCCTCCGAAGATGAGAGCGATGATGAGAAAGAGAAGGTTGCCGCATTTGTGATGGGGCCATCATCTTCACCGATATCTTCATCACCACCTTCACCGCCTCCTTCACCATCATCGTCCACTACTCACCTATGCCTTATGGCCAAGGGTGAACGAAAGGTACAAAACCATGATAGTGATGATAATGATGATAGTGATAGTGATGATGAATATGACGCACCTTCTTATGATGAACTTGTAAAATTGCTAAACAAATACACTAAAATCATAAGAAGGACTAGAAATGAAAATGATGATCTTCAAAATGAAAATGAATCACTCTCATCCAAGCTTGAAAATATTCAAAAGACTAGTGGTGAGCTTAGAGTTCAAAATGAAGTGATGACTTCCACTCTCAAGGAGCTCAAAACCTCTTATAAAGAGCTTAAAGATCAATATGATAAACTTGAGAAGAAGCATGATGAGCTCATCACTAGCCATAATTCTCTAAAAGACAAATACACCACATTAAAAATTGACTATGATAGTCTTGTGGTTGCTAATGAACTTGCTCTTGAGACACATGATGCTACTAACTATGTTGTTAAGTGTGATATAGCTACATCATGTGATGATTTGATCATTGAAAGCATTGAGCAAGGTTCTAGTAGCAAAGGCAAGAGTGTGGTTGAGTCAAGCAACTATGATGATTATGCCAAGATCAAGTGTGAGAATGAGAAGCTTGCAAATGAGAACAAGAAGCTAAAAGGTTTGATGGCTCTTGAGAAGCAACCAACAAATGAGTCACTCATTGAAGAAAACAAAAAGCCCAAGCAAGAAAAAGAGCATCTCAAGACCGGCCTAAGCAAGTTCACAAGAGGCCAACATTTGCAAAGTGAGCTCCTCATGAACACCGTAATGAAGATGGATAGAAGTGGTATTGGGTACTTGGCAAATCAAGAGAAGAAAGCAAAAGCTCAACAACAACAAAGCAAGTCGAAGCCCAAACCAAAGAGATGTGTTGAGTGTGGTCAAGAAGGTCACTTTGCTCATGAATGCAAAACTCCACCACCACAACCCTTGCCCAAGCATGCTAGACCTTTTGCTTTCAATGCTCATTATATGCTAAGAAAAGATTCAAATGGAAAGATGAAAGTCATGTTTTTGGGTCCCCCAAACAAGAATAGGCCAAAGAAAATATGGGTTGCCAAGTCACTAGTGGAGAAAGTCAAGGGCCCCTCTCAAGTTTGGGTCCCTAAACAAAAAGCTTGATCTCTTGTGTGTAGGTGAACTACAAGACCGGTGGATCTCATTGGGTAATTGATAGTGGTTGCACTCAACATATGACCGGTGATCCTCGTATGTTCACCACCATTGAAGAGAATGGAAAATGTCAAGAGAAGATCACATTTGGGGATAATTCAAAGAGCAAAGTCAAGGGTATAGGCAAGATTGCAATATCACATGATCACTCACTCTCAAATGTGCTCTATGTTGCTTCATTGAGTTTCAACTTGTTATCCGTTGGGCAACTTTGTGACCTTGGCTTCCAATGCTTGTTCACACTAAATGAAGTGGAAGTTTCAAAGATAGATGACAAGCAAGTGATATTCAAAGGCTTTAGATACAACAATCTTTATCTTGTTGACTTCACCTCCGAAGATGCAAAATTGATGACATGTTTGTTCACCAAGACCTCACTTGGTTGGCTTTGGCATAGGAGGCTTGCTCATGTTGGAATGAACACTCTCAACAAGCTATTGAAGAAAGAACTAGTGAGAGGATTGAAGGATGTGAAGTTTGAATAGGACAAACCTTGCAGTGCATGTCAAGCGGGGAAACAAGTTGCAAACACTCATCCAACCAAAGCTTTCATGTCAACTTCAAGAGTGCTAGAACTTCTACACATGGATTTGTTTGGGCCTACAACATACAAGAGCTTGGGTGGTAATCTCTATTGTCTTGTGATAGTGGATGACTACTCAAGGTACACATGGACTTTCTTCCTTCATGACAAATCTGAAGTGGCAAATTGCTTCAAGAAGTTTGCAAAGAGAGCTCAAAATGAATTTGAAGTCAAGATAAAGAAGATTAGAAGTGACAATGGCAAAGAGTTTGACAACACCAACATTGAAGCTTTTTGTGATGAAATTGGAATCAAGCATGAGGTCTCTTCAACCTACACTCCTCAACAAAATAGTGTAGTTGAGAGAAAGAACCGAACTTTGATCACCCTTGCAAGAACAATGCTAGATGAGTACAACACTCCCGAGAAGTTGTGGGCCGAGGCAATCAACACCGCATGCTATGCTTCAAATCGCCTCTTCCTACAAAAGTTTCTTGGCAAGACCCCCTATGAGTTGCTTAATGGGAAGAAGCCGGACGTCTCTTTCTTCCGGGTGTTTGGTTGCAAATGTTACATCTACAAGAAGCGTCAACACCTAGGGAAGTTTCAAAGATGTTGTGATATTGGTTTTCTTGTTGGTTACTCATCAAAGTCCAAAGCATATAGAGTATTTAACCATGCCACCGGTTTGGTTGAAGAAACATATGATGTGGAATTTGATGAATCTAACGGCTCCCAAGGAGCAATTGAGAATTGTGATGATGTAGATGATGAACCCTTGAGGGAGGCCATGAATAACATGCCCATGGGAGACATCAAGCCAAAAGATGATGATGACGATGTACAAATTGTTGATCCACCATCTTCATCATGTGTGCCTCAAGATGATGACAAGAATGAGAGAGTTGAAAATGAAGACACTTATGTCTCTCATGAACAAGCCAAGGCACAAGCTCAAGATGTTGATGCTCTCCATCCACCTCCTCAAGTGGTTGATAGAAGAAACTCACCACTACTTCAAGCACATCCACAAGATCTCATCATAGGGAGTCCTACAAAGGGAGTAATGACTCGATCTCAAAAGATAGCTTCTTTTGTTGAACATCACTCTTTTGTCTCTTGCGTTGAACCTAAGAATGTAGAAGAAGCTCTTCAAGATCTGGATTGGGTGAATGCAATGCATGAAGAATTGAACAACTTCACCCGCAATCAAGTATGGACACTTGAAGAGCATCCTAAAGGTGCAAGAGTCATTGGAACCAAGTGGGTGTTCCGAAACAAGCAAGATGACCAAGGCATAGTGGTGAGGAACAAGGCAAGACTAGTTGCAAAGGGGTTCTCTCCAGTTGAAGGTCTTGATTTTGGAGAGACCTTTGCACCCGTTGCAAGACTTGAAGCCATTCGTATCCTCCTTGCATATGCATCACATCATGATATGAAACTATATCAAATGGATGTGAAAAGTGCATTCTTAAATGGCTTTATAAATGAACTAGTCTATGTTAATCAACCTCCAGGGTTTGAAGACCCTAGATATCCTAATCATGTTTATAGGTTGTCCAAGGCGTTATATGGGCTCAAGCAAGCCCCTAGAGCGTGGTATGAGCGCCTCCGGGACTTCCTCATTGAGAAGGGCTTCACCATTGGGAAGGTCGACACCACACTATTCACCAAGAAGTTTAATGGGGAGATCTTTATTTGTCAAGTATATGTTGATGATATCATCTTCGGATCAACAAATGAAGATTATTGCAAGGAATTTGGTGAATTAATGTCGAAAGAGTTCGAGATGTCAATGATTGGTGAGCTCACATTCTTCCTTGGATTTCAAGTAAAGCAAATGAGAGAAGGGATTTTCATCTCTCAAGAAAAGTATACCAAGGATCTTCTCAAAAGATTCAAGATGGAAGAATGCAAACCAATCAAGACCCCAATGCCATCAAATGGACATCTCGACCTAGATGAGGGAGGTAAACCGGTTGATCAAACTCTCTACCGTTCTATGATTGGTAGCTTGTTGTACCTTACCGCATCTAGGCCCGATATCATGTTTAGTGTGTGCATGTGTGCCCGCTTTCAAGCGTGCCCTAAAGAACCTCACTTAAGTGCCGTAAAAAGAATCCTAAGATATCTTAAGCTCACCCCAAGCATTGGTCTTTGGTATCCCAAAGGAGCTAGATTCCAACTAGTTGGCTATTCCGATTCGGACTATGCCGGTTGCAAAATTGATAGAAAAAGCACATCCGGAGGGTGCCATTAGCTTGGAAGATCTTTAGTATCTTGGTCATCTAAAAAGCAAAATAGTGTGGCTTTGTCCACCGCCGAGGCGGAATACATTGCCGCGGGGGCTTGTTGTGCACAAATCTTATATATGAAACAAACCCTCCTAGACTATGGAATTGTTCTTGAAAAGGTGCCACTTTTATGTGATAATGAGAGTGCCGTTAAAATTGCTAACAATCCGGTACAACACTCTCGCACCAAGCACATTGATATCCGCCATCACTTTCTAAGAGATCACGTTGCTAAAAATGACATTTCACTAGAAGGTGTAAGAAGTGAAAATCAATTAGCGGATATCTTCACTAAACCTTTGGATGAGGCAACCTTTTGTAGGTTAAGAAGTGAACTCAATGTGCTTGATTCTAGCAACTTTAAAAAATGAGCGTGTGTTGTCCCTTGCATTGCATTGTATAATATGCCATGTTTATTTTATCGCAATGCTTTTAGGGCTTGGCTAACACGGTTACGATAACCCTTCTTTGGAGGAGTGAAGAAGCCTAACCGTGGATCAAACTTGACAAGCATTCTAGCTTTACCTTCTTGCATTGCATTGCATATGCATGGTTGTTGTTCTTGTTGTTTCTTTTCGGTTAAGCTTTGAGCAACCTCTGTGTTCGTCCATGGATAGAGAGAGCATTTTGACGCTCCTAAAGGTTCAAAAACTCTATTGCATGGCCATACGTTGCTCCTTGGGTGTTTATTGTCTATTTTCTTAAAAAATAATACTAGCCTAAGGCAATCTATTTTGAAAATTTTGAGGGTTTCAGTGAGGTCACTCATATCATGTTCCAATTGGTGTTTATTTGTGTCTTTTTGAATTGGAACCTGATTGGGAGAAGTCGCGTCGTAGTTCGGAACGAAGAAGGGCGAAGAACAGTGACCGGACGCTGCACCGGACGCTGCACTGGACGCTGCACCGGACGCAGTGATGCTTCACCACCGCGTCCGGTCCCGGCGTCCACCAGCGCGTCCGGTCATCTAGAAGACCAACTCTAGATCTAATGATCGGACGCTGCACCGGACACGCCTCTGTTGACCACCACGTCCGGTCCCGGTTACCACCACCGCGTCCGGTCATTCGCGATGATTTCCTGAGCTCTCCTCGACCGGACTCTGACCGCGTCCGGTCAGTCCTCACCGGACGTGTCCGGTCACTCCAGGAGCTTACTGGAGTGTGACCGGACGCTGCACCACCGCGTCCGGTCATAATGACCACCGCGTCCGGTCATCACGTGTCGAGCGGATCTGACCCTTCACATATCGGTTCGTCCTCGGCCGTTTTTTCTAAATCCGCCCGAGCCTCTTCCGCCGCCACCTCGCCAAATCCGCCGGAGCCGCCGCGTCCTTGCCGTCTTCCTCGCCTCCGGCAAACCCAGCCGCATCTCCTCGCCCGCGCTAGCCTCGCTCGCGCGCTCGCTGCCGCCCTGCGCACAGCCGCGCCTCTGCCCACGCTTGCCCTCGCCAGTCGCGCAGCCGCGCAACCGCCGCCCGCTCGCACCTCCGCCGCCGGTGAGCCGCGCCCTTGCCGCCGGTGAGCCGCGCTCCCGCTTGCCAACGTCTCCTCCGGCAGTGGACTGCCTCACGCTCACCTCCGATCGTTCTTCGTAGAGTTGCCCTAACCCTAACCCTAGGGTTCGCGTAACGTCGTTCGATCGTTCGTCGTCGAGGTTTTGTCGCGCGTCGTCTTCTTCGCGAGGTTGTTTCACGTCAACTTGACCTCCTCGCTAGGGTTTGCCGTAAATCCTTCTTTTTAATCCTAATTGCATCATGTTTCGGCAAATCAGAGCTCGTCCGGCGATTTCGGGGAATCTCGCGATCTAGGTCACCTCATCTTGTCACCGTCGTCTCGTCGATCCGAGGTAGCTTCGCGTTTCGATTCACATCGTATCTCATATGCTTGCTATCTCTAGGGTTTCGTACCTTTTAGTTATATATGTGCTTATAGTAGATCTCTCTATTCCGTCGTTGCAGCGAGTCTGTCCGTGTGTCAGGGTGAGATTAGTTTGCTGAATCCGAGGCCAAGCCTGCGGATACGGATTGAGGCCAAGCCTCTCGAGTGATAGTTCACCATCTTTCAGAGGTTTCCGGTCAGTTTGTCAGCATGGTGCGTTGCAAGAACGCCGGTGGTGCTCCTGGTGACGGGGACGACAGTCCTCCTCGTCGGTCTGAGATTGCACGTTGGAAACGTATCAAGATCTTGGCCAGAAAGAAGAAGAAGACACTTATAGAGGCAGAGATTGCTCAGGCCGTGGCAGATGCAGTAGAGCAGGCAGAGAGAGGTGGCAGGAGCAGTGGGATACGCATAGGCGAGCGTCACTTTCATCTTGAAGGTCGATAGCTCGGCACAGAGGCCACTGAGGGTACTGAGGATACTGGAGCTACAGAGGGTATGTCAGTTGATCCACCTCAGAGAGTTTTATGCTTCACTATGGATTGATCCTGCCCATGATTTCATTCACTTTGCATTCCGAGGCCGCGATCACCGTCTATACAGCACCAGAGTGCGGGAGATTCTCAGACTCCCAGCTTCCAACACAAAGATACATCAGCTGTGTTTTGGTCAGACTCCTCCACCGAGACGCCCTCACGGCGGGGCAGTGCCACCTACAGACTTGGTTCGACCCTGCTTCCATGAGCCTTTTGGCGAAGGGTCTCGTCGCACGCCTGCCAGTTTGACACCTCTTGCTAGAGTTCTGGATGCTATAGTCAGACGCACTCTACTTCCCAGACTTGGCTACAGAGAGGGACTGACTCGGATGCAGCTATGGGTTGTTCATCACCTCCTCTCACAGACACAGTTTGACATTTGGAATCTCATACTTAGTGAGATGGAGGACACCATAGCTAAGGGCTTCAAGGGTAATCGTCAGCTGCCCTATGCACACTGGATCTGCTTCATCATTAGATCATCTATTCAGCTACTAGCAGAGATCCGAGCTGAGATATCAGATACTACTACTGCTTTCCCTGAGTATGATATCCGTCAGCTTTGGGCTTCAGTCACTAGAGATCAGGCCCCAGTGCCAGGACAGCGTGTGCGACCTGAGGTTCCTGAGACAGCGGCTGAGCAGGACGCCACAGTTGATGAGCTTGCAGAGGCAGAGCTTGCTGATCTTGACGCTCAGCCTGCTGATCTTCCTGAGGATGTGACATCTGACAGCACTGATGAGGACTACCAGCCCATCCCCAGGTACCAGTCTCCTCGGTCTCACGACCACGAGGCCGGTGGCTCTGGTTCAGCCTCCCGCACAGACCCAGCCATGGTGGCCATACTTGAGAGGTTGACCCAGGCACAGGAGCAGCAGCAACACCAGATACAGCGACAGGCTCAGGACACAGCTGCAGCACTTGCACAGATTCAGACTCGTCAGGACGAGTTTCAGCGTCAGCAACTTGAGATCCAGAGGCAACAGGTTGAAATGTAGCGACAGCAGTACGAGATTCAGCGACAGAGTGCAGCTAGTCAGCAGCAGTACTTGGATCTCCTGCGCCACCTAGTCACTGTTGGGGTTCCTCCGCCTGCTTCGGTCCTGACTTCTGCTTTACAATCCAGTGATCCATCGAGTCAGGGACAGCCGGGTTTCCAGTTCACATCTCCACAGCAGCAGGTTCCCTAGTCATTCCAGTCCCCGAGCTTCACACCTATTCACATGGGGTTTACACCTTCAGACCAGCCTCGCCCTCACCTCCTGGCAGGCACACCCTTCGGTGATTACAGTGCTACCTACAGCGAGTTGACTGGTCAGCCTGAAAGGATCAAGATGCCCAAGAGGGGGGGGTGAATTGGGCTTTTCTAAAAATTAAATACAAGAAATAAATCCTACAAGCCGGAATTCACCCCTAGTGTCTACTTGTGTTCCTAGAGAGTCTACCGATACAAAGTTTTGCACCCTAGTTTCCAATCCTAGTCTAGCATGGCAAATCTAGGAATGTAAACAAGCAATGAAAGTAAATACGAGAATGTAAATGCTTGAATGTAAAGGGGCAAGGAACATGGCGATGTTTTTCCGAGGTATCGGAGAGTCGCCACTCCCCACTAGTCCTCGTTGGAGCACCCGCGCAAGGGTGTAGCTCCCCCTTGATCCGCGCAAGGATCAAGTGCTCTCTACGGGTTGATTCTTTGACACTCCGTCGCGGTGAATCACCCACAACCGCTCACAAGATGAGTTTGGTCATCCACAAGCTCCGCCGGATGATCACCGAACTCCCAATCACCACCAAGCCGTCTAGGTGATGGCGATCACCAAGAGTAACAAGCTAGAACTCTCACTTGACCACTACGAGCCCAAATGAGAAAGTGGATGCACACTTGCTACTCTCTAATCGCTAGTGAGGAACTCTCAAGCTTTGATTCTCAAATCTCTATCCTCACTAGTGCTCTTGCACTCCCTTGCACTCCAAAGGTGTTTATCAGCTGATCAAATGAGCAAGAGACCTCTAAAAGAGGTGGTGGGGATGTATTTATACACCCCACAGACAAAACGAACCGTTACCTGCTGACTCAGCAAAACACGAGCTGATCGGACGCGCCGGTTGAACTGACCGGACGCGCCGGTCGCTCGTAACGGTCGAAATCCGAAAAACAACTGAGTGACCGGACGCACCGGTCAGGGGTGACCGGACGCATCCGATCGTGTAGGAAGCATACTGTACTCGCACCGGACGCGTGACTGCGTCCGATCGGTGATGACCGGACGCGTCCGGTCGTCTCTGGACCTTACTGGACTGTGACCGGACGCGCCGATCACACCCAGGTCGCGTCCGATCGGGTGTTTCCCTCAAGTGACACGTGTTGACTTCTGACCACCGCGTCCGGTCCTCGCGAGGACCGCGTCCGGTGTTCAGAGCTGAAACCCTAGCCGCGGAACTGAACTGACCGGACGCGTCCGATCATGCCGAGGACCGCGTCCGGTCATGGGAAAACGACCCGAAACTCTCCGAAACGCGTCACAACTTCAACCAAGTTGCTTCCAACTGAACTTTGAGCTATTCTAGAGCTGCCTAGCGCCAAGTTTAACAAGTGTGCACCACACCTAAACATAGGACTCGCCTAGGTCAAGCTACCCGCTCATGCCCCCCTTAATAGTACGGCCAAAAGAGAAAAACGAAGATCCTAACGACTATTCCAAATGTCTCTCAACACCTCGACATCCGGAACTAACCGTCCTTAATCTTGACGTCACTCTTTTGAAAACCGAAACGATTTCCATCAAGGGGCATGAATACCATGGTGCCCAAAGCAGTTAAAACCTCCATGACCTAACTTACCAAAGTTTCTGCAAAACACACGTTAGTCATGGTAATAAAGCGTTGTCATCAATTGCCGAAACCAAACCTCGGGGCCTAGATGCTTTCAATCTCCCCCTTTTTGGTGATTGATGACAACACTAAGATATAAAAGATTTGAGTTGAGGTTTTCGAGCATGCATGGTTCACATAAGCAAAAAGCAATAAGCACAAGGGGTTAGGAATTGCTTATGTGCCTCAAGCCAAAAGAGTGTACTCATAAGATAAGACAAAGAACGTTAGTACACAAACAGATATAGCTCATAAGAAATCGGAGTAAGGCACGGAAGCACAACCTTAGAGCTATAATTAAAAACGGTGACAAGCGCTAACACTGTGACTGGATAAAACATTAAGGCTCAAGGTTTATCTCACGACGACATGTCACACGAATGCAATGACTGAAAAGTAAATATGATGTATGAATGTAGCACATAAGAAAAAAGCGAAAACCCTCTCTCAAAACTCCCCCTGAAACTACTCTCTCTCCCCCTTTGGCATCAAGCGCCAAGAAACTAATCTAAGGATCTGACGGGGGGACAGACGGAGTCGTGCCGGGTGCCGAGGTGCACGGAGTAATCACGAAGTGTAGAGAATCTCCCTCGGAATCTGAGCTATCTGGCTGACCCTCTGAAGAAGCATGTGGCTATGTAACTGTCTGGGTCTGAACGGCAGGAACAGGTACTGTCGTAGTAGCAATAAGAGGATCCGTCTGAGTGACCTGAGCCTGTAGCGAGCCAACAGCAGGAGGATCTGTCGAGGCAACTGACGAAGGTAGAGTCTCTGTAGTACCAGTCCCTGTCACTGGAGGAATAGCTACCTCTGAAGCTGACAACCCTGAAGAAGTAGCAAAGGTAGTGTGCGAGGGCGTCGGCTGACCAGTCAACTCGCTGTAAGTAGCACTGAAATCACGGAAGGGTGTGCCTGTCAGGAGATGAGGGCGAGGCTGGTCTGAAGGTGTAAACCCCGTGTGAATAGGCGTGAAGCTCAGGGACTGGAAAGACTGGGGAACCTGCTGCTGTGGAGATGTGAACTGGAAACCCGGCTATCCCTGACTCGATGGATCACTGGATTGTAAAGCAGAGGTCAGGACGGAAGCAGGCGGAGGAACCCCAACAGTGACTAGGTGGCGCAGGAGATCCAAGTACTGCTGCTGACTGGCTGCACTCTGTCGCTGAATCTCGTACTGCTGTCGCTGCATTTCAACCTGCTGCCTCTGGATCTCAAGCTGCTAACGCTGAAACTCGTCCTGACGAGCCTGAATCTGTGCAAGTGCTGCAGCTGTGTCCTGAGCCTGTCGCTGTATCTGCTGTTGCTGCTGCTCCTGTGCCTGAGTCAACCTCTCAAGTATTGCCACCATGGCTGGGTCTGTGCGGGAGGCTGAACCAGAGCCACCGGCCTCGTGGTCGTGAGACCGAGGAGACCGGTACCTGGGGATGGGCTGGTAGTCCTCATCAGTGCTGTCAGATGTCACATCCTCAGGAAGATCAGCAGGCTGAGCGTCAAGATTGGCAAGCTCTGCCTCTGCAAGCTCATCAACTATGGCGTCCTGCTCAGCTGCTATCTCAGGAACCTCAGGTTGCACACGCTGTCCTGGCACTAGGGCCTGATCTCTGGTGACTGAAGCCCAAAGCTGACGGATATCATACTCAGGAAAAGCAGTAGTAGTATCTGATATCTCAGCTCGGATCTCTGCTGGTAGCTGAATGGATGATCTAATAATGAAGCAGATCCAGTGTGCATAGGGCAGCTGACGATTACCCTTGAAGCCCTCAGCTATGGTGTCCTCCATCTCACTAAGTATGAGATCCCAAATGTCAAACTGTGTCTGTGAGAGGAGGTAGTGAACAACCCATAGCTGCATCCGAGTCAGTCCCTCTCTGTAGCCAAGTCTAGGAAGTAGAGTGCGTCTGACTATAGCATCCAGAACTCTGGCAAGTGGTGTCAAACTGGCAGGCGTGCGACGAGACCCCTCGCCAAAAGGCTCATGGAAGCAGGGTCGAACCAAGTCTGTAGGTGGCACTGCACCGCCATGAGGGCGTCTCGGTGGAGGAGTCTGACCAAAGCACAGCTGATGTATCTTCGTGTTGGAAGCTGGGAGTCTGAGAATCTCCCGCACTCTGGTACTGTATAGGCGGTGATCGCGGCCTCGGAATGCAAAGTGAATGAAATCATGGGCAGGATCAATCCATAGTGAAGCATAAAACTCTCTGACCCATGTGCCGCAGTATGCACCTATCCGTCCAAGAAGATCTGACAAGCCTGGCAGAAAGGACAGGTGCGGACGTAGCTGCTCTCCCACAACCTCAACTAGTGACTCAAGTCGACAGACCCTCACTGGTCGGAAAGCAATACCGCTGTCAACTAGAGCCCTGTAGAAATCCTCCTGAAGTGGGGTATAAAAACCTTCTGAAGCTTTGGGATCCCTCACAGGCGGAAACCACCGACTGACCTCCACGAACCTCAACCCCTGCACCTGACGTGCTGTAGCACCCCTCAAGTCAAAGTGCTTGGCCGGGGGTGAACCTCTAGCTCTGGGAGGAGGACGTGCTCCACGACGCTGGCCCTCTGGCCTAGGAGTCACCTGAGTACGTGCGCGTGTGGAGCGGCGACGTGGTGGAGACTGAGCTGGCTGCTCCTCTGTGTCCTCTGTAGCCTCTGGAGCCTCTGTGGCCTCTGTGGCCTCTGGAGGTGGATCAACTGACATACCCTCTGTAGCTCCAGTATCCTCAGTACCCTCAGTGGCCTCTGTGCCGAGCTGTCGACCTTCAAGATGAAAGCGACACTCGCCTATGCATATGCCACTGCTCCTGCCACCTCTCTCTGCCTGCTCTGCTGCATCTGCCACGACCTAAGCAATCTCTGCCTCTGTGAGTGTCTTCTTCTTCTTTCTGGCCAAGATCTTGACACACTTCCCACGTGCAATCTCAGACCGACGAGGAGGACTGTCGTCCCCGTCACCAGGAGCACCACCGGCGTTCTTGCAACGCACCATGCTAACACACTGACCGAAAACCTCTAAAAGATGGTGAACTATCACTCGAGAGGCTTGGCCTCAGTCTGTATCCGCAGGCTTGGCCTCGGATTCAGCAAACTGGTCTCACCCGACACACGGACAGACTCGCTGCAACGACGGAATAGAGAGATCTACTATAAGCACATATACAACTAAAAGGTACAAAACCCTAGAGATAGCAAGCATATGTGATACGATGAGAATCGAGACGTGAAGCTACCTCGGATCGACGAGACGACGGTGACAAGATGAGGTGACCTAGATCGCGTGATTCCCCGAAACCACCGGACGGGCTCTGATTTGCCGAAACACGAGATAATTAGGATTAAGGAATGAGTTACGGCAAAACCTAACAAGGAAATCAAGGGATGTGAAACAACCTCGCGAAGAAGACGGCGCGTGACGAAACCTCGACGATGAACGGCCGAACGATGTTAGGCGAACCCTAGGGTTAGGGTTAGGGCAACCGATTGGAGGCGAGCGCGAGGCAGTCCACGGCCAGAGGTGAAGCTGGTGGGCTAGGGCGCGGCTCACCGGCGACAAAGGCATGGCTCACCGGCGGCGAGAGGCGAGCGGGCGGCGGTGGCGCGGTGGCGCGCGGGCGGTGGTGGCGCGCGGGCGGTGGTGGCGCGGGCAGGCACGGGCAGTGCTGGCGCGTGCGCGAGCGAGGGCCTGCGCGGGGCAGGACGGAGGCGAGCTTGCCGGAGGCAAGGACGACGGCGATGGCGCGGCGGCTCTGGCGGATTAGGCGAGGCGGCGGCGGAAAAAACGCGTGCGGGTGAAAGACACGGCCGAGGACGAACGGTTTTATGAAGGGTTAGATCCGCTCGACGCGTGATGACCGGACGCGGTGGTCGTTATGACCGGACGCGGTGGTGCAACGTCCGGTCACACTCCAGTAAGTTCCTGGAGTGACCGGACGCGTCCGGTGAGGACTGACCGGACGCGGTCAGAGTCCGGTCGAGGGGAGCTCGGGAAATCGTGGCGAATGACCGGACGCGGTGGTGGTAACTGGGACCGGACGCGGTGGTCAAACAGAGGCACGTCCGGTGCAGCGTCCGATCAGTAGATCTGGAGTTGGTCTTCTAGATGACCGGACGCGCTGGTGAACGCCGGGACCGGACGCGGTGGTGAAGCATCACTACGTCCGGTGCAGCGTCCGGTCCAGCGTCCGGTCACTGTTCTTCGCCCTTCTTAGTTCCGAACTACGACGCGACTTCTCCCAATCAGGTTCCAATTCAAAAAGATACAAATAAACACCAATTGGAACATGATATGAGTGACCTCACTCAAACCCTCAAATTTTTTAATATAGATTGCCTTAGGCTAGTATTATTTTTAAGAAAATAGGCAATAAACACCCAAGGAGCAACGTATGGCCATGCAATAGAGTTTTTGAACCTTTAGGAGCGTCAAAATGCTCTCTCTATCCATGGACGAACACAGAGGTTGCTCAAAGCTTAATCGAAAAGAAACGACAAGAACAACAACCATGCATATGCAATGCAATACAAGAAGGTAAAACTAGAATGCTTGTCAAGTTTGATCCACGGTTAGGCTTTTTCACTCCTCCAAAGAAGGGTTATCGTAACCGTGTTAGCCAAGCCCTAAAAACATTGCGATAAAATAAACATGGCATATTATACAATGCAATGCAAGAGACAACACATGCTCATTTTTTAAAGTTACTAGAATCAAGCACATTGAGTTCACTTCTTAACCTACAAAAGGTTGCCTCATCCAAAGGTTTAGTGAAGATATCCGCTAATTGATTTTCACTTCTTACACCTTCTAGTGATATGTCATTTTTAGCAACGTGATCTCTTAGAAAGTGATGGCGGATATCAATGTGCTTGGTGCGAGAGTGTTGTACCGGATTGTTAGCAATTTTAACGGCACTTTCATTATCACATAAAAGTGGCACCTTTTCAAGAACAATTCCATAGTCTAGGAGGGTTTGTTTCATATATAAGATTTGTGCACAACAAGCCCCCGCGGCAATGTATTCCGCCTCGGCGGTGGACAAAGCCACACTATTTTGCTTTTTAGATGACCAAGATACTAAAGATCTTCCAAGCAAATGGCACCCTCCGGATGTGCTTTTTCTATCAATTTTGCAACCGGCATAGTCCGAATCGGAATAGCCAACTAGTTGGAATCTAGCTCCTTTGGGATACCAAAGACCAATGCTTGGGGTGAGCTTAAGATATCTTAGGATTCTTTTTACGGCACTTAGGTGAGGTTCTTTAGGGCACGCTTGAAAGCGGGCACACATGCACACACTAAACATGATATCGGGCCTAGATGCGGTAAGGTACAATAAGCTACCAATCATAGAACGGTAGAGAGTTTGATCAACCGGTTTATCTCCCTCATCTAGGTCGAGATGTCCATTTGATGGCATTGGGGTCTTGATTGGTTTGCATTCTTCCATCTTGAATCTTTTGAGAAGATCCTTGGTATACTTTTCTTGAGAGATGAAAATCCCTTCTCTCATTTGCTTTACTTGAAATCCAAGGAAGAATGTGAGCTCACCAATCATTGACATCTCGAACTCCTTCGACATCAATTCACCAAATTCCTTGCAATAATCTTCATTTGTTGATCCGAAGATGATATCATCAACATATACTTGACAAATAAAGATCTCCCCATTAAACTTCTTGGTGAATAGTGTGGTGTCGACCTTCCCAATGGTGAATCCCTTCTCAATGAGGAAGTCCCGAAGGCGCTCATACCACGCTCTAGGGGCTTGCTTGAGCCCATATAATGCCTTGGACAACCTATAAACATGATTAGGATATCTAGGGTCTTCAAACCCGGGAGGTTGATTAACATAGACTAGTTTATTTATAAAGCCATTTAAGAATGCACTTTTCACATCCATTTGATATAGTTTTATATCATGATGCATATGCAAGGAGGATACGAATGGCTTCAAGTCTTGCAACGGGTGCAAAGGTCTCTCCAAAATCAAGACCTTCAACTTGAGAGAACCCCTTTGCAACTAGTCTTGCCTTGTTCCTCACCACTATGCCTTGGTCATCTTGCTTGTTTCGGAACACCCACTTGGTTCCAATGACTCTTGCACCTTTAGGATGCTCTTCAAGTGTCCATACTTGATTGCGGGTGAAGTTGTTCAATTCTTCATGCATTGCATTCACCCAATCCGGATCTTGAAGAGCTTCTTCTACATTCTTAGGTTCAACGCAAGAGACAAAAGAGTGATGTTCAACAAAAGAAGCTAGTTTTTGAGATCGAGTCATTACTCCCTTTGTGGGACTCCCTATGATGAGATCTTGTGGATGTGCTTGAAGTAGTGGTGAGTTTCTTCTATCAACCACTTGAGGAGGTGGATGGGGAGCATCAACATCTTGAGCTTGTGCCTCGGCTTGTTCATGAGAGACATAAGTGTCTTCATTTTCAACTCTCTCATTCTTGTCATCATCTTGAGGCACACGTGATGAAGATGGTGGATCAATAGTTTGTACATCGTCATCATCATCTTTTGGCTTGATGTCTCCCACCGGCATGTTCTTCATGGCCTCCCTCAAGGGTTCATCACCTACATCATCACAATTCTCAATTGCTCCTTGGGAGCCGTTAGATTCATCAAATTCCACATCATATGTTTCTTCAACCAAACCGGTGGTATGGTTAAATACTCTATATGCTTTGGACTTTGATGAGTAACCAACAAGAAAACCAATATCACAACGTCTTTGAAACTTCCCTAGGTGTTGACGCTTCTTGTAGATGTAACATTTGCAACCAAACACCTGGAAGAAAGAGACGTCCGGCTTCTTCCCATTAAGCAACTCATAGGGGGTCTTGCCAAGAAACTTTTGTAGGAAGAGGCGATTTGAAGCATAGCATGCGGTGTTGATTGCCTCGGCCCACAACTTCTCCGGAGTGTTGTACTCATCTAGCATTGTTCTTGCAAGGGTGATCAAAGTTCGGTTCTTTCTCTCAACTACACCATTTTGTTGAGGAGTGTAGGTTGAACAGACCTCATGCTTGATTCCAATTTCATCACAATAAGCTTCAATGTTGGTGTTGTCAAACTCTTTGCCATTGTCACTTCTAATCTTCTTTATCTTGACTTCAAATTCATTTTGAGCTCTCTTTGCAAACTTCTTGAAGCCATTTGCCACTTCGGATTTGTCATGAAGGAAGAAAGTCCAAGTATACCTTGAGTAGTTATCCACTATCACAAGACAATAGAGATTACCACCCAAGCTCTTGTATGTTGTAGGCCCAAACAAATCCATGTGTAGAAGTTCTAGCACTCTTGAAGTTGACATGAAAGCTTTGGTTGGATGAGTGTTTGCAACTTGTTTGCCCGCTTGACATGCACTACAAGGTTTGTCCTTTTCAAACTTCACATCCTTCAATCCTCTCACTAGTTCTTTCTTCAATAGCTTGTTGAGAGTGTTCATGCCAACATGAGCAAGCCTCCTATGCCAAAGCCAACCAAGTGAGGTCTTGGTGAACAAACATGTCATCAAATTTGCATCTTCGGAGGTGAAGTCAACAAGATAAAGATTGTTGTATCTAAAGCCTTTGAATATCACTTGCTTGTCATCTATCTTTGAAACTTCCACTTCATTTGGTGTGAACAAGCATTGGAAGCCAAGGTCACAAAGTTGCCCAACGGATAACAAGTTGAAACTCAATGAAGCAACATAGAGCACATTTGAGAGTGAGTGATCATGTGATATTGCAATCTTGCCTATACCCTTGACTTTGCTCTTTGAATTATCCCCAAATGTGATCTTCTCTTGACATATTCCATTCTCTTCAATGGTGGTGAACATACGAGGATCACCAGTCATATGTTGAGTGCAACCACTATCAATAACCCAATGAGATCCACCGGTCTTGTAGTTCACCTACACACAAGAGATCAAGCTTTTTGTTTAGGGACCCAAATTTGAGAGGGGCCCTTGACTTTCTCAACTAGTGACTTGGCAACCCATATTTTCTTTGGCCTATTCTTGTTTGGGGGACCCAAAAACATGACTTTCATCTTTCCATTTGAATCTTTTCTTAGCATATAATGAGCATTGAAGGCGAAGGGTCTAGCATGCTTGGGCAAGGGTTGTGGTGGTGGAGTTTTGCATTCATGAGCAAAGTGACCTTCTTGACCACACTCAACACATCTCTTTGGCTTGGGCTTTGACTTGCTTTGTTGTTGTTGAGCTTTTGCTTTCTTCTCTTGATTTGCCAAGTACCCAATACCACTTCTATCCATCTTCATTACGGTGTTCATGAGGAGCTCACTTTGCAAATGTTGGCCTCTTGTGAACTTGCTTAGGCCGGTCTTGAGATGCTCTTTTTCTTGCTTGAGCTTTTTGTTTTCTTCAATGAGTGACTCATTTGTTGGTTGCTTCTCAAGAGCCATCAAACCTTTTAGCTTCTTGTTCTCATTTGCAAGCTTCTCATTTTCACTCTTAATCTTGGCATAATCATCATGGTTGCTTGACTCAACCACACTCTTGCCTTTGCTACTAGAACCTCGCTCAATGCTTTCAATGATCAAGTCATCACATGATGTAGCTATATCACACTTAACAACATGGTTAGTAGCATCATGTGTCTCAAGAGCAAGTTCATTAGCAACCATGAGACTATCATAGTCAATTTTTAATGTGGTGTATTTGTCCTTTAGAGAATTATGTCTAGTGATGAGCTCATCATGCTTCTTCTCAAGTTTATCATGTTGATCTTTAAGCTCTTTATTAGAGGTTTTGAGCTCCTTGAGAGTGGAAGCCATCACTTCATTTTGAACTCTAAGCTCACCACTAGTCTTTTGAATATTTTCAAGCTTGGATGAGAGTGATTCATTTTCATTTTGAAGATCATCATTTTCACTTCTAGTCCTTCTTATGATTTTAGTGTATTTGTTTAGCAATTTTACAAGTTCATCATAAGAAGGTGAGTCATATTCATCATCACTATCACTATCATCATCATCATCACTATCATGGTTTTGTACCTTTCGTTCACCCTTGGCCATAAGGCATAGGTGAGTTGTGGACGATGATGGTGAAGAAGACGGTGAAGGTGGTGATGAAGATGTTGGTGAAGATGATGGCCCCATCACAAATGCGGCAACCTTTTCTTTCTCATCATCGCTGTCATCTTCGGAGGACTCACAAGATGATTCAATGTCGGTGAGCCAATCACCAACAATGTATGCCTTTCCTCCCTTCTTCTTCTTGTGGAACTCTTTCTTCTTGCCATCCTTCTTCTTGTATGGCTTGTTCTTCTTCTTCTCTTCTTCTTCATCACTTGAATCATTTTTCTTGCCCTTGTTCTTGTTCTTGTACTTGTCTTTTGGTGGTCTAGGGCATTGATGAGCTAGGTGGCCAAGTTCACCACAATTGTAGCAATCCATCTCCGAGATTGGCTTTCTCTTGCTACTTGTGAAGAATTTCTTCTTCTTGCCATCGAACTTGATGCCACTCTTGTTGAGCTTCTTTAGCATCTTGGTGGTCTTTCTCACCATGAGTGCAAGTGATTCATCATCAACATCACTTTCACTTGAGCTTTCTTGCACCATCATGGCTTGGCCCTTCTTCTTCTTCTTGTCATGACTAGCTTTGAAGGCCAAGTCTTTCTTCTTGGAAGATGAAGAGCCCTCTTCCGAAGTGATATGCATGTACATCTCATGAGCATTGATTTTCCCTAAAACTTGAGTCGGTGTTGCGGTGGAAAGATCACTTTGGTGAAGCACGGTGACAATGTGTCCATACTTCTCAACGGGAAGCACACTCAAGATCTTCCTTGCAACATCCGATTGGCTCATTTTGGTGAGCCCAAGAGCATTGAGGTCCTCTACAAGAACATTCAAGCGAGTGTACATGTCATTAGCACTTTCTTTGGGAAGCATCTCAAAAGAATTAATTTTCTTTAAAGCTATGTGATAGCGTTCCTCACGCTCACTCTTAGTTCCCTCATGGAGAGCACAAAGATTTTCCCACAATTCATGAGCGTTCTTTGCATTACGCACGCGATTGAAGATATCTTTGCCTAAGCCCCGGTAGAGTGCATTTTTGGCCTTTGCATTCCACCGGTCGTACTTCTCCTCGTCACCACTTGGGTTAGCGGGATCCCTTATGGGGGGAAGCCCTTCGGTTGCGGCTCTAAGGCACCCAACATCTATGGCTTTGAGGTACGCCTCCATACGAATTTTTCAATATGGAAAATCGTCTCCCTCAAAAGTGGGAGGTGGTCCTTCCCCATTAGACATCTTGCTCTAGGCGGTAAAGCCTAAAAATAGAGCAACATGGCTCTGATACCAATTGAAAGGATCAAGATGCCCAAGAGGGGGGGTGAATTGGGCTTTTCTAAAAATTAAATACAAGAAATAAATCCTACAAGCCGGAATTCACCCCTAGTGTCTACTTGTGTTCCTAGTGAGTCTACCGATACAAAGTTTTGCACCCTAGTTTCCAATCCTAGTCTAGCATGGCAAATCTAGGAATGTAAACAAGCAATGAAAGTAAATACGAGAATGTAAATGCTTGAATGTAAAGGGGCAAGGAACACGGTGATGTTTTTCCGAGGTATCGGAGAGTCGCCACTCCCCACTAGTCCTCGTTGGAGCACCCGCGCAAGGGTGTAGCTCCCCCTTGATCTGCGCAAGGATCAAGTGCTCTCTACGGGTTGATTCTTTGACACTCCGTCACGGTGAATCACCCACAACCGCTCACAAGATGAGTTGGGTCATCCACAAGCTCCGCCGGATGATCACCGAACTTCCAATCACCACCAAGCCGTCTAGGTGATGGCGATCACCAAGAGTAACAAGCTAGAACTCTCACTTGACCACTACGAGCCCAAATGAGAAAGTGGATGCACACTTGCTACTCTCTAATCGCTAGTGAGGAACTCTCAAGCTTTGATTCTCAAATCTCTATCCTCACTAGTGCTCTTGCACTCCCTTGCACTCCAAAGGTGTTTATCAGCTGATCAAATGAGCAAGAGACCTCTAAAAGAGGTGGTGGGGATGTATTTATACACCCCACAGACAAAACAAACCGTTACCTGCTGACTCAGCAAAACACGAGCTGACCGGACGCACCGGTTGAACTGACCGGACGCGCCGGTCGCTCGTAACGGTCAAAATCCGAAAAACAACTGAGTGACCGGACGCACCGGTCAGGGGTGACCGGACGCGTCCGATCGTGCAGGGAGCATACTGTACTCGCACCGGACGCGCGACTGCGTCCGATCGGTGATGACCGGACGCGTCCTGTCGTTTCTGGACCTTACTGGACTGTGACCGGACGCGCCGATCACACCCAGGTCGCGTCCGATCGGGTGTTTCCCTCAAGTGACACGTGTTGACTTCTGACCACCGCGTCCGGTCCCCACGAGGACCGCGTCCGGTGTTCAGAGCTGAAACCCTAGCCGCGGAACTGAACTGACCGGACGCGTTCGGTCATGCCGAGGACCGCGTCCGGTCATGGGAAAACGACCCGAAACTCTCCGAAACGCGTCACAACTTGAACCAAGTTGCTTCCAATTGAACTTTGAGCTATTCTAGAGCTGCCTAGCGCCAAGTTTAACAAGTGTGCACCACACCTAAACATAGGACTCGCCTAGGTCAAGCTACCCGCTCATGCCCCCCTTAATAGTACGGCCAAAAGAGAAAAACGAAGATCCTAACGACTATTCCAAATGTCTCTCAACACCTCGACATCCGGAACTAACCGTCCTTAATCTTGACGTCACTCTTTTGAAAACCGAAACGATTTCCATCAAGGGGCATGAATACCATGGTGCCCAAAGCAGTTAAAACCTCCATGACCTAACTTACCAAAGTTTCTGCAAAACACATGTTAGTCATGGTAATAAAGCGTTGTCATCAATTGCCGAAACCAAACCTCGGGGCCTAGATGCTTTCACAGCCGACGCCCTCGCACACTACCTTTGCTACTTCTTCAGGGTTGTCAGCTTCAGAGACAGCTATTCCTCCAGTGACAGGGACCGGTACTACAGAGACTCTTCCTTCGTCAGTTGCCTCGATAGATCCTCCTGCTATTGGCTCGCTACAGGCTCAGGTCACTCAGACGGATCCTCTTATTGCTACTACGTCAGTACCTGTTCCTGCCGCTCAGACCCAGACCGCTTCATAGCCACGTGTTTCTTCAGAGGGTCAGCCGGATAGCTCAGATTCCGAGGGAGATTCTCTACACTTCATGATTACTCCGCGCACCTCGGCACCCGACACGACTCCGTCTGTCCCCCCGTCAGATCCTTAGATTAGTTTTTTGGCGCTTGATGCCAAAGGGGGAGAGAGAGTAGTTTCAGGGGGAGTTTTGAGAGAGGTTTTTCATTTTTTCTTGTGTGCTACTTTCATGCATCATGTTTACTTTTCAGTCATTGCATTCGTGTGACATGTCGTCGTGTGATAAACCTTGAGTCTAAATGTTTTATCCAGTCGCAGTATTAACACTTGTCACCGATTTTTAATTATAGCTCTAAGGTTGTGCTTCCGTGCCTTACTCCGATTTCTTATGAGCTATATCTGTATGTGTACTAACGTTCTTTGTCTTATCTTATGAGTACACTCTTTTGGCTTGGGGCACATAAGCAATTCCTAACCCCTTGTGCTTATTGCTTTTTGCTTATGTGAACCATGCTTGCTTGGAAACCTCAACTCAAATCTTTTATATATCTTAGTGTTGTCATCAATCACCAAAAAGGGGGAGATTGAAAGCATCTAGGCCCCGAAGTTTGGTTTCGGCAATTGATGACAACGCTTTATTACCATGACTAACGTGTGTTTTGCAGAAACTTTGGTAAGTTAGGTCATGGAGGTTTTAACTGCTTTGGGCACCATGGTATTCATGCCCCTTGATGGAAATCGTTTTGGTTTTCAAAAGAGTGACGTCAAGATTAAGGACGGTTAGTTCCAGATGTCGAGGTGTTGAGATACATTTGGAATAGTCGTTAGGATCTTCGTTTTTCTCTTTTGGCCGTACTATAAAGGGGGGCTTGAGCGGGTAGCTTGACCTAGGCGAGTCCTACGTTTAGGTGTGGTGCACACTTGTTAAACTTGGCGCTAGGCAGCTCTAGAATGGCTCAAAGTTCAGTTGGAAGCAACTTGGTTCAAGTTGTGACGCGTTTCGGAGAGTTTCGGGTCGTTTTCTCATGACCGGACGCGGTCCTCGGCATGACCAGACGCGTCCGGTCAGTACAGTTCCGCGGCTAGGGTTTCAGCTCTAACGACCGGACGCGGTCCTCACGAGGACCGGACGCGGTGGTCAGTAGTCGACACATGTCACTTGAGGGAAACACCCGATCGGACGCGATCGGGGTGTGATCGGCACGTCCGGTCACAGTCCAGTAAGGTCCAGAGACGACCGGACGCGTCCGGTCATCACCGATCGGACGCGGCCGCGCGTCCGGTGCGAGTACAGTATGCTTCCTGCACGATCGGACGCGTCCGGTCACCCCTGACCGGTGCGTCCGGTCACTCAGCTGTTTTTCGGATTTCGACCGTTACGAGCGACCGGCGCGTCCGGTCAGTTCAACCGGCACGTCCGGTCAGCTCGTGTTTTGCTGAGTCAGCAGGTAACGATTCGTTTTGTCTGTGGGGTGTATAAATACATCTCCACCACCTCTTTTAGAGGTCTCTTGCTCTTTTGATCAGCTGAAAAACACCTTTGGAGTGCAAGGGAGTGCAAGAGCACTAGTGAGGATAGAGATTTGAGAATCAAAGCTTGAGAGTTCCTCACTAGCGATTAGAGAGTAGCAAGTGTGCATCCACCTTCTCATTTGGGCTCGCAGTGGTCAAGTGAGAGTTCTAGCTTGTTACTCTTGGTGATCGCCATCACCTAGACGGCGTGGTGGTGATTGGGAGTTCGGTGATCATCCGGCGGAGCTTGTGGATGACCCAACTCATCTTGTGAGCGGTTTTGGGTGATTCACCGCGACGGAGTGTTGAAGAATCAACCCGTAGAGAGCACTTGATCCTTGCGCGGATCAAGGGGGAGCTACACCCTTGCGCGGGTGCTCCAACGAGGACTAGTGGGGAGTGGCGACTCTCCGATACCTCGGAAAAACATCACCGTGTTCCTTGCCCCTTTACATTCAAACATTTACATTCTCGTATTTACTTTCATTGCTTGTTTTACATTCCTAGACTTGCCATGCTAGACTAGGATTGGAAACTAGGGTGCAAAACTTTGTATCGGTAGACTCTCTAGGAACACAAGTAGACACTAGGGGTGAATTCCGGCTTGTAGGATATAATTCTTGCATTTAATTTTTAGAAAAGCACAATTCACCCCCCCCTCTTGGGCATCTTGATCCTTTCACCTCATGTCATCTTCCATATAACTGTCCAAGTGTTCAATCAATATTACTACGATGAAGTAACTCAAGTCAAGTGTTCACTATCCAGTGAATGATGGCGATTCGAATCGATTATTAACCAGCTGGTAATTTATTCCTCACACAAACCTCACTCACCCGCTAAAGTGAGTTATTGGTCACCGAGTCAACCATTCAGGTAAAGTCTCGAGTTTGCCAGAAACCACATGTACCCGGGGGCCGCCTGACTGCTCTTTGGCCTTATCATCGCGCCCCCGTATCCTGCCACTATTGCTCCGGTACAGTGCGTTGCGGGCAATCCACTCAGCCCGAATAATCTCCCAGCTTCGCGGTCGAAAGGTACATTATTCGGCCAGCTAAATGTAAGGCATGCGTTCAACATGACTCGAGGCTCAACAACGGTCGGTCCTTAATCGACACAGACGGAAAACACTACAGTCCGAATCCCTGCAAGTCTCCGTCTGGTCTTAATTTCACATTAACACTTAGTTATTCTACGATGACATACATATTCAAGCAGATCCAGGTAACCACCTATAGCTCGCAGGTGACAGGAAATCACCCGACTTCTACCGGTCTAAGCAAGCTAAGCATTTCTTGACTGTAAATACCAAGGTAACAAGGATATGGTAGAACATGGTAAACAAGGTATAATACAGCAACGGTTGCAAACAACACCTAAACGTAATGCATCAGTTAAAGTAAAGCATTAATAAAATATTTGCAAACCGGGAGAGAAATGCTCCGGGGCTTGCCTCTCTCGAAAGAGCTCGGACGGTGGTCTGGATACTCTGGAAGATCCTCACCGACCTCCTCGTCGGCCTCGGGCACCTCCTGCTCGTGCACCTCGGACTGCTCTTCCGGCTCTTCGGGAACTGCTACCGGAGTTACTTCCTGCGATCCTGTATGATGCAAATATATAAGTGCTCATGCCTAGGTGCATTGCAGAGATGACATGTAATGATCATGATGAATGAGATGTAGATAAACATGCTTACTTTATGGCATAAAGTATGAATACAACTCTTCTATAAAGTAGTCAACATCATCCAAGAACATGTACTCGTATACTACTATCAACATTCTCTACTATGCCAAGTCACCACTGAAATCTAAGATGCTTCAAAGATACACCAAAGTAAATCTTATTAATTAGTCATGCATTAACAAGTTTAATTAAACCCTAATTGTAACTAGGTTTGAACAGCAACACCTATTTTGGTAGCACAAAAAAATCTGAGCAAATTACAGTAGCTTACTATCATCTAATCTAGCATGCCACAAAAATTTCATTACATTTGGAGTAATAGAACTGCCTACACAAAAATAACAATCTACGGCCTAAAAATGAGCATAAAAATACTTTATACTATGAAAAGTATCAAACAACAAATTTAACAATTTTTCTACATTCTATACACTAAACAATCACTATAGAAAATTTATTACATGCATGTTTTATTCATATTTTTCTCTCTATCAAAAATAACAATTTCTAACAATAATAAGCACTTGTACTACACATAAGAATTTTTCTACATAACATGCATGGTACATATTTTTCCTAGAAAGTACATTGCACAAAAAGATTAACAAAATTGAAACCATATTTTTCTGAGTTTTCTATGATTTATTACATATTTATCAAGAAAACAGTAATTTCAATAATTAAATACAAACCCTACAGAAAAGTATTGCAACCTTTACATGCAACATTTTTAGATTGTAGATCTGGTCCTAAGACGTCCACAAAAATTTATTTCATAATTTTTGGAGCTAAAATGAGCATGTTATGGATTTTAGAAACCCTTTTATCATTTTCTGAAAAATATTTTTTTAAAATCCTTGTGAAATCCGACCGCTCAGCGCTACGTGCACCCACGAACTAAACACAGAGAACAAACACGAGACCGACGAGTGGGCCCGTGACCCCACATGTCAGTCACAGGGAGAGGGAGGAAGACACCGGCGTCCACAGCTCGCCGGCGGCGAGGTCTCCGGCCAGGCCAAAGGCACCACGCGAACCACCTCGTGCTTGCGAACCCAATGGTACACACGCGGTAGCCAATGGAGCTCGGAGGACTGGTCACCGCCGTTCATGGCAGAACGGTGGCGCGGGGTGGCCGCTGGCCGGCCACCTCCGACCATGGAACGGGCAATGGAAGGGTGCTCGAGCACTGGTGAGCCAGGGCGAACAAAATGCGCGCTAGGAGGGATCGAGGTGGAGCGGAGAGGTGCGGTCCACGGAGCGGAAAGCTCCAGCGAGCTCGGCCGGAACTCCGTTGAGCGATTTCCGTAGATGGAGAGCTTACCACGGACGGCTGAGGTGCGCATGGGCTGCGCCAGAGGGAGGGAAAACTCGAGGCGAGATGGAGCGGCTCGCGGTGAGATGGAACGGCCGGAACGCCGGCTCCGGCGATGGCAGGTGCAGTGGCGTAGGAGCGGGGCTGCGTCCTGAAATGAAGAGCGCGAGGGGAGGACGGGAGCGGGCACGGAGGTTAAGGCGCGGTCGGGAGCGACCCTGGACGCGTTCCCGTCCAGGTGCGGGGGCTCCGACCAGGCGGCCAACCACCGCCCATGGCCGCCGGTGCGGTGCGGCCACGCGGCGAGGCGCGCTCGCTGGTTGGCGAGAGCACGCGGGCGAGTCGCCGCGTGCGGCGTGAGCCCGGTCCACTGGACCGCGGCGAGCGCGAGCTGGGCAGGCCGGCTTGCGGCTGCGGGCCAAAAGTGGGGCGGCGGCCCGCCAAGGTAAGAAAACTATTTTCCATTTTTATTTTCTAGAAATTTTTCAAATAAATTCAATTCACAGTTCTAAAATTCCATTTTGAGCAAGAAGATGACTTTTTTTGAAAATGGCACAAAAATAAAAGTTGCTTAGAATTTAATTATCTATAACTTTTATTAAGGGGCCAACTCCAAAATCCCCACATATTTTGAATTAGAGAGTAAAAGCTAAATAGGGAGGGTTTTTGACCATTTTCTAAAAATATTTTTAAAAGCAAATTTTTGACAAAACTTTGGGTATCAAGTTGCTCCAAAAATTGCACTAATTAGTTCTAGGCGATTTAAAATTATAGCTACACATGTTTCATTAGTCTAACCAACATAATTAGGGTGAATCAAGTATAAACATGATATGAAACAATTTTCCCACCCAAATGCTTTACTAAAGGTGCACTCTAATCCACATGTGATCATGAATGCAATGACGTGTCATGCGTATAATTTGCAATGCTAATGATTGCGTAACACCGGGGTGTTACACCCCTCCTGCCCCTGCTATCATGCTGTGTAATGCAACCGAAGAGACTCACACGACACGCCACACTTGCCTCAGTTGTCAGTTCTCACTGGCTTCGATTTCCTTCATCTCATCTCAGTCTCCCAGGAAATCACCATTCAAATTTTCAGCTTGAGGAAGCGATAATTTTAGTAAAAATGACACAGTCCACAATCTTCCATGACAATTACCATTTAACACGACGCGATCTACTTTGATATGGCCATATAGGCCAATGGCCAATGCGTTACCTGTTGGCAGCAGGGTGTAGCAGTGGGCCAGTGGCCAATACAGCGTCATTCAGCTTTCAGCTGGAGGAGGAACTGATGAGAAATTGAGATGCTAAAGTAAAAGCGACACTGCATGCATAATGTTTCCACGATAAATAAATAGACAAATAACCAGCCGCATTTCATACAACGCGTAGCCCACTCTGTACATTCAAGTAGTTTTATACTGACTAGTAGAGTAACTAATAGATGCAATCGATCAAAAGCCTCTTCTGATCCCTCTGCACCATCGAACTAAGCGGGCAACACCTGTAACTGTAAAGATCCAATCCAAGCAAGAACTCGGTCGCGTCATCCCCCCACGCCTGCATTGGCGTGAAGCTCGGCGACTTGGGGCGTGCGTGCATTGCTTATGCTTCCTCAGCAGCACAGGCGGCATACGTCCATAGATCACTGTTTGCCCCCGGCGCCGGCCTCGATGTCGTTGCTGTTGGTGCTGCCGTCCTCGCCCTGGCTCTCGTGCAGCTCCACGATGGGCTTCATCTTGTGGTCCGTGATGGCGATGCAGATGTCGTTGGGGAAGAGCTTCCGGAGCACCAAGGCGTGCACCAGCGTGGTGACGAACAGCGCCGTCACCGTGAGCACGGCGACCGCGGACAGCGCCACGCAGAGCGCCTTGGTGAAGGCGTTGTCCACCTCGGTGGAGTAGCGGATGGACGCGATGGCGGCGCCGGTCATCGGGAACGTGTACGCCCACCACGCCAGCGAGAAGCGGAACCCCCGGAAGAAGTTGATCCGCACCGCCAGCGACGCGTACAGGAACATGGCGATGAAGTAGGCCACCCGGGACCCGTACCCGAACTCGCCCGTGATCTTGGCCAACGCCATGCTCGCCACGCTGGGCGCCGCCACGAAGAGGAAGAACACCGGGTGGAGCTCCTTGGGCAGCGTCTCGTTCGTGGGGAGCCGCTGGTACAGCGTCACGAACAGCACGCTGTAGTGCGCCAGCCCGACGGAGAAGAAGAAGACGGGCCCCTCCCTGAGCCCCATGTTGGCGCCCAGCAGCGCGCCCACGAAGTTGCCCACCACGGACAGGTGGTTGGACGGGTTGGCCACCTTGGACAGGCGCCGCTGCCCGCCGGACATCCACTGCCCGTAGATCTTGAGCTCCAGGATGAGCACGGGCGCCATGAGCGCGTACCAGAGCCACTGCGGCAGGGGCTCCGTGGCCACGGACTGCGGCACGCCGATGGCCAGGAAGAGGCAGGCGATCCACGGCGCGAAGAAGAAGTTCACCCGGATGGGGTGGTAGTACTCGCGCCGCACGGCCTCGAAGAAGAAGGCGATCTTGAGCGCGTACACGGTCGTGATGGCGGACATGAGCACCACGGAGATGCACCAGAGCACCAGGTTCACCTTGTGGGTCACGTGCAGGAACATGGTCGGCGACGACGACGCGATCGTCTTCCACAGGATCGCCTGGCTGCTCACGCCCAGGCACATACCGAACGCGGACACCGGGAACCGGAGCAGGAACGGCCACGTCTTGTCCGACGGCAGCACCAGCTCCTCCGACGACTGAACACAAGGCAGCAGCGATTAGTAACCTTGGAAACAGAGCAATGGATGCCAAACACTATCGCAAATGACCACCTCCGTCCAGAAATAAATTATTCCCTTCATCACAAATTATAAGTTATTTTGACCTTTTTTCAAAGTATCTAGAAAGACAGAATAACTTATATAATATAAAATGGAGAAAGATTTTTCTAGAATTGCTTAAAGTCAAATTATTTTAGGTTTGACTAACACTATAGAAAGGAGTAGCATCGTTAATGTCACCAAATGATCATATTATGATCTATATCTATTCATTTCAGATTATAAGTCGTTCTAGCTTTTGCAACGTATCTCGAAAAAAAGCCAGAACGGCTTATAATTCAATTTAAAACGGAAAGAGTATATTCTAGAAATGGCTTAAAGTCAAATTATTTTATGTAAGACTAACTCTATAGAAAGGAGTATCATCGTTGATGTCACCAAATAATTATATTATCGTCTGTATTTATATTTATATCTTATATCTATCTATACTTAATCTTAAAAAGTAGAGTGTCTCTTGAAACCATTTTTTCCTTTCTAGAGTACTCAAATGTCCTCCATGTCTCATGTATGTGACTTGTACTCACGTTGCATGCTTATACGAGTTAGCACAACTCGTGTCTAGTGATGACACTGAGTCCGATTTCAAGATGCATTGAGTTGTGTTGCAATGTATTGACACATTTGCTAGTTTTATTATATATGTAATGTAATGATACTAAATTAATTTGTTTGGTGTTATAAATATTGGTGTTTTTTTCTTTATAAATTTAGTTAAATTTAAAGTAAGATAGTGTCATTTAGGATGATTTTAGAAGTTTGTTTATCTGTTTTGGGATAGAGGGAGTATTCAAAGAAAGGAAAAAGTGACCGTGCACATACCTTGAGTTTGTCGAGCTCGGGGCCTTCCAGGGCGGCGAAGAAGCGTTCAACTTTTGGCATGGACGTGGTGCGGCTGGTGGTGGCCACGACCTCGTCTTCTTCTTCCTCCTCGTGGACCTCCGGCGCGCCGGCCAGGTGGGTGAGCTGGCGCTCGAGCTTCCCGGAGAAGGTCTTGAAGGAGTCATAGCGCTTGTCCCGGCTCATGACCCTGCTGGCGGCTCGGGCCGCCCTGCTGCCGGCGCGCGGGGGCTGGCCGCCGGGTATGGGCTGCGAGCGGAACACCACCTTGTCCGCCGGCTGGTGCGTGAACCGGACGCTCCCCCCTCCGTTCTCCCGCGCGGGCGGCGGCGGCGTCTGCGGCTGCGGCTCGCGCGCCGCGGCGGCGTTGGCCAGGAGGGCCTGCCTCCGGAGGCCGTCCGCCGAGTCACCGGCGGCGGCGCCGTTGGCCGCCACGGGGATGGCGGGCATCACGCCGAAGCCGTTGGGCGACGCCGGGAGGCTGATGGAGACCGGCTGCACGGAGCGGTAGCCCGGCGCCTGGAACGGCGAGTCAAGCGGCGGCAGCAACACCTCGCTGCGGCGCGGCACGCGGTCCAGCGGCGGCACCTGCATGCATCACAGCATCAGTCAGTTGCGAACACAAGAACATGATCAGTCCACGTTCGCCGTGACACGACTGGCCGGACGGCGGGCAGAGGAAGTCCGGTCGGTCAGGACTCAGGACTCAGGAGTCAGGAGTGAAGTGAACCCACCCCGGGGCGGGACGGCATCCTGGGCGGGCGCGGGCTCGGACTCGGGCTCGGGGTGGTGGCGTCCTGGGCGTGCGGGCTCGGTGTCGGGGTGACGTCGAAGCCGGCCAGGTTGGAGACCTCCACCTCGGCGAGCAGCGGCGGCACCGCGTGGGGCGTCTTGCTCCTGGCCTCCTCCATGGCTCACCTCACTCGATCAGCTGACTTGACTGCGTGAGAGACCTCAAGTCCTGCTGTCCTGCAGCTGCAGGGCGAGGAGACACCGGCTGAGAACTGAGGGGTTGATCAGTTGGTGAAAAAGTTTGGGTTCGGCTACTGTAGTACTTTTCGTTTTATTTGGTAATTTATGTCCAATCATGGACTAATTAGACTCAAAAGATTTATCTTGTGATTTACAACTAAACTGCGTAATTAGTTTTTTCTTTCATCTACATTTAGTACTTCATGCATGTGCCGCAAGATTTGATGTGACAGGTACTGTAGCACTTTTTGGGTTCACTTTTTGTGAACTAAACAGGCTCTGAATTTAAAGCAACAGACACGACGTACGTGCTCTCTCTCTCCATTTATATCTGTGGTGTTGGTGTATCAGCCATAAGTTTAACTCGATTTATAGAAAATACACGTAATATTTGTATCTCCAAATAAATTTATTAAAAAACTAGATTCAAAAATCTTTTCAATGATACTAATTATGTACTATAAATGTTAATATTTTTAATAAATATTTAGTCAAAGTTGTTTCTCGAAAAACGCAAACAACAGATATTTAAGGACGTATTGTAAGAAAAGGTATTGTAAGAAAAGGGGGAAAATATCAAGTCATCATAAAAAAAATCAACAGGAGAACTTACAAGTGTCAATGCCCAGCTGGACGACTAATTAAGCTGAGATCAATAGATTTGGCAGGAAGCTAAGACAAATCTGAATTGATAAGATAAGCTATATATACTTCTAGCAGGAGATATCTGGACAGTTCTGCTCTACCGATCGAGTTGTTGGACAGCCAGGAAACGATCTCGATCAACACCTAGCAAGCAGCACCTTTGTTCGATCAAGGAAGGAAGGAAGCGAGCAGCAGCCAGCAGGGGAGACCGACCGGAGCATGTGCAGGCAACGGGGCTGGGGGCTTTTAAATGGCCAGGCCAGAGGCCCCGGCAATGATGATGGCTCCCTGACCCTGATGACTGGAGCCTGGATGGAACGACTGCATGCAACAACTGTGTGTGTGCGCGCGCGCGCCTACGTGTCAGCACCTGCCCGTTGCGGATACGTACGCCAGCGAATTTCTTCTGTTTCGTTATGGGACACCGTTTAGGGTTCCCTCCACGTTTTTGGGGGATATTTAGGCGATTTATGCCCTGTTTGGTTTGTGAATTATTCAGTTTAACTCCCATCATATCAATGGTGCGGCAAATGCATGGAGTATTAAATGTAGACTAATTGCATGCATGTCGGCACAGATTAGGAGTAATTTACGAGACGAATCTATTAAGCCTAATTAGTCCAAAATTAGAAACTTTTTGTCAAATAAGACGAAAATGTTACAATGTTTTGTTAAACTTTAACACCTCTGACCAAATAGGCCCTTACCGCGTCTCCAACGGCCTGGCCAAATCTACAGCTGCTATGGAGATGATGACTGACGCCAAATGCATGAAAATTGCCAGGCTGAGCACCCACTGCTTCATCACAGCCGAACATTCATGCCCAAAGTCAGAGACCGTACGTGGATTTTAGGGAAGCCGTGCAAACTGATCTCTTGTATACAAGCGCTAGAACGTTCCTCTTTCGTTCGTTCTCTCCTCGTGCCCCCAAAGTCAGCGTAATATAAGCTAATGATTTCGTTGGCTGTTGGAAACGCCGGCCTTGTAACCAACTCTTCTTTCATGGCATTCGGGAATAAGGCGGCACATCAGTGCCATTTGCGTGATAGCTTTTCGCATAGGTGGTGATACAGGCGGTAGCAGGCTAAGAGCATGTTTGGCAGGGGATTCATCATTAAACCGTTTCTCTCTCAGAAACAGCTAAATCCTTGCTAAAAGAAAATTGTTCTTTTTTTTAGAGAAACAGGAGAATCCTCCCAAAGAATTGTAGGATTCAGACTGAGCTGAGAACACGAAACCATGAAAACCCGTTTGGTTTGAAAATCGGAACCAGTGTCTCTAAAAAAAATGTTTCGTCTCTAATCACTGCCAATTGCACCCTAATAAATTTTGGTTTATAGATTTTTTTTTAAAAAAAAACATAGTTCGTTTATGGAGGTCATGGCATTGAGATGGTTTCCCTATGACCAGTTTTTTTTTCGAAAGCGTGCCTTGGCACATGCTTCGTTAAGTGGAAGAGAAGGGTTTACAAACTCCAGAGATAATTATGGCGAGGCGCCGTAAGCATCCAGAATAACACACATAACACTAATTGCAACCACGTGGCGGAAGGGAAATGTTGTACTAACTAAAAAACCGATGTCGCGACAGGGGAAGACGGCTCGTGTCCGGGCGCTAGGTGGCCTCGCCTACGACCAGTGATTGGGGATTTTTTTGCTACGATGCTACGCCTACGTATGGCTAAATTTTAAGGAAGTACTCCGTACTGTGTATAGACAGTCAGTTGGTGGAGGCCGGCCGTTTCTTCCAATTCGTTGTTATGAGCGGCCAAAGTGTAAGAAAAGACCTATGATGAAGGTACTAGCTTGGCACCTTCATCATACTATACTTTGGCTATATAGACGCAGCAATTAAGGCTGAAAATGGAGAAATCTGCATTTCAGGTGGTATGGAGGTATGGGTGACAGGCCTAGGCACGCTAAATATGCTCCCGCAGGGGTGCCATCATGCACCGTTGAGAAGGATCAGATCAGATCCATGGAGCTTGGCTTGTAGTACCTGCATGCGGTGCCGGAGCGCACCATGTGTGCATGCAAACTTCAAATCGGAAAGCTAGTTACTACTATAATGCTACTACTAGGCCCAGAGAAGAGAGAACGCAAGAGCACAGCTAAAATGCCGGCGAGCCGTCGCCGTCGCCGTCACCCGGACGCGACCAATCGCGCATGCTATATAGTGCTATAAAACTGGTCAGTAGCTGTGTGCAGTATTAGAAAAGGAAGCGTCAAACCTCACCGAACTCTTTCTTCCTCGCCGGAGCAGTACTAGTCCAGGTCGCTGTTGTGACGGATTCGGGATAAGCGCAGGCGTGGAGGACTGGCGATGTTGGAACTGACTGATGCAGGAACTAATGCATCGGCCGGCGAGGAGAAGAAGCCCCGCCCCAGCCGGCTGTGTCGATCGTGCGGCAGTAGAGAGACCGATGATGATCGACTGGCCTGGAGGAGGTGGCACCAAGTATAAATTGCCATGCAGAAGATGGATGGCACCAAATAAAATTGCCATCAGGTCATGCGGGACGGGAGATGGATATGCATGGTTAGCTGGCGGTCGTCGACACGTTAGCTGTTGCCAATCAACAGAAACGGCGCGCACGTAATCTGCGGCGTAATCCCCGGCCAGCCACGGTCCAAAGCCCCAGTGACACGCTTGCGGTAGCGGGCACGCGTCCCTGATATGATCGGACGCCGCGCTCGCCCGCCCGTGTCATGCAACTGTCAGCTAGAGCTAACTATGGCGATATAAAATAAGAACAAACTATGCATGTTCTTGGCGGCGTACTACATACGGCGGCGCCGTGATTAGCACCAGTCGATTAATTAACTAACCCGATCGTGGTAATGAAGGGGCATAAATATATAAAGAATCTGTCAGCAACTTAAAGCGATCGAACGACACGATACGATATATATATATATTACACAATGCAAGCTGGATCCTAACCTGGGAGGAAGAGATCAGAGTTGTCGACGGCGGCTGCGACCACGAATCGACAAGGCGCGCTGCCCGCCCCGCTGGTGTAGACCGTGGTGGCGTCGCTGCTCGCCGGGGGGAGCAGCGAGCCACGGCCACGGTCCCAACCGAGACCCCGGCCGGGGTTGCTATACAATGGCCTGGCGTGCGCGTGCTGCTACATCTGCTGGTGTTGCGCTGGGCTGGAGGCTAAACATGGCGGCTACCGTGATTGGCGCCCACAGCCAGGAGCAGGAGAGCCTGGTTGCCTTGCTGGTTGGCCTGCCGCGTCCCTCCACCCCATGCCAAAAACGCAAATGCCCAGCCGTCCAGGTCATCGCCTGCTGTTTTCGGTCACGCGTAAACCATCGCAGACCGCGCATGCAGTACGTAGTTTTTGGGTCGAAAATCGAAATCAGTGCGGTCTCAAGGAAAAACTAAAAAAAAATCTGACAGGAGGAACTTTTGTTCAATCAAGGAAATAATAAAGCAGGTGACCGATGACGCAGGGCCACGTGGTAGGGGCAGGGCACTGTGCCGGCAACAAAGATCGCCGGGGATCTTGTGCGCGCGGCGTGCGTGAGGGCGTCTGTCGTCTGCCTGCCTGCCCAACTGGGCGGCATAGTGTGGCATGGCATCTCGATGCATCGTTGAGCCAGCAACTCTTTCTAGTATGCGGCAAAGGCAAACAGCCGGCCGGCCCGAAGGCGTGCACGGTTGATGCCGGTGAAGGAATGGGAATGGGAATCGCATGCAATGCACGTCCATCCACATTCACCAACGCAACGACATAATACTCGTAGACAACAACACTGCACATGTGAATGCGCAGCGCATGCAGCCGCTGGGTCCAGTTCTTACAAGAAATTGTGGCTTGTGGAGGAGAGTCCGTTGTCCGCTCGCTTGCCTTGCCGCCTTGGTGAGTTGGTGGTGTTGGTGGAGCAGCTCTCTCCCGCGTCCGCCCGACGCCCCTACTTTTGCCCATATTCATGTGTCGTCTTTTTTTTTTGAGCAAGTACACATATTCATGAGTACTCGTAGTTGTTGGTACAGGCGTGACATCACAGTGGCGGACCCAGAATCATTTCTTTGGATAGACACACAGTATAGGAACAGTGCTCCATAGTACGCTACAGTTCTCGCTACAGTGCTCTGTTACCTTGGTCACCGGGAATCTAGGGTAGTCCTAGGACTATCCAAAACCCTGCTGGGTCCGCCACTGTGACATCATGCCTATCCACTGGCAGGGTGCTGGACATTATCGAGGAATCCTATTCATTCCAATCTTTTTTCCTTTCACTGATTGATTTTTTGAAGGAACTTTCACTGATTGTTTCCTCGGCCACCACAGAATTACCTCCACTAGATCCTAGTACAGTCAAAAGATGAAAACACATGATGTGCTGTCGTGCTCCACATTACGTCTACGAGTAATCTGCTGTCCCTCTTTATAAATAAATTTACTAGTGCTTGCTGATGCTACCTCGGCGCTTTATTCAGTGGACAATAATGTACTAGGAGTACTATCCAACGGCAGCTAGCGATGGCCAGGCACTAGTATAACCTTTTGTCTCATTTTTTTTACTTTACAGAAAAAAAGAAGCAACCGACGTGTTGTAATTGAAGGTTCAGCCTGGAGACCTGAAACTCAGCCATGTCGCGGCCACAACTACGCTATACATGTTGTGAAAACCAAATACTTTGTCGTACCATTTAGCGTCCTGATGGATCGTCATGAAGTGTGGTTTCATTCCACGATTATTGGCAATAAGATTTACATTTGTTTTCCGCATTTTATATTTATAAGATAAGATCCTATTGTTTTGACCTTATTACTTAAAGATAAGATCTCCAATCTAGTAGTTTCGACATCCTTGGCTAGCACTAGTACTAGCAGCAGTAGTTGAACTAGTGTGCTGGCCACAAGGGACATTTAAAATTGCACTAGGTGTCTATTTCAGTCAGGTGCTAACAAAGCTACACAGCGGTTCCCAGTTCCCTCTTGGTCCCAAAGCGCACTATGGCTGGTTTAAGGATTAGGAAATCTAGGAAACAGAACATCGCAAACAGGTTTCATTCTGAGATTAGATGGGTATCAGTTGTGGACATTGCAGCATTACTCGGAAACACAGAGTGCGATTGCGAGCAAGATGGATGGACTCACCTAGCTCTGATGAGTGATGATCCCCCGCGAGGAACGCCAAGCCTCAACTCGCTGACCGACGACGCGGCGGCAGTGCTCCTGATCTTGAGGGGTGGTGTGGCCAGGTCACGGCCACGGGGCACTGGAGTGGAACTGCAGATTGGTTGCTTGCGTGTGATTGGAGATGGACGTGTGCGCTGCGGCCGTGCGGGGTGTTTTTATACGGATCTCTCCTCTGGGACTGGGAGGCAGCTTCCAGGCTCCTCCTTGCCCTCCTCCCCCCACAGCTGTTTCCAGGATGGAGAGACGACGCAAAAACACGCGGGGCTGAGGCCTCTCTGTCCCTGCTGTCTCCCGGGCGGTTCTTCCGGGGGCTTTACCTGATGCGTTCAGTTTGCTGCCCCTCCGATACCCATATAGACGCGGACTCTGTGCCACACGGACTGCAGCTGAAATGGTGACAACTCGATTATAAACAGGGAAGGTAATTTCTCTTTGGGCGTGGCACGCGCCCCGACGGCCGCGCAGCCCGCCCACGCACGCACTTCGCTCCGTCTCTGTGCCCACCGGTCGCCCCTAAATCCCTCCTCTCTCTCAATGCGGGCAGCACTCAGGAGCTGGGATGAGCAGCTGAGGACGAGCATGTCCCCGGCGCATCCCGACCATAGCACCCTGTCTGCTGGCCCCAGTGGCCTAGTCCTCCGGCCCCCTGGCGCGCCACACACCCAATCCGTTCGCTCCTGGCCGTACAGCATAAAACACTTGCAACATGAAAAATATTTGAATGCAACATACGTATGAAAGTAAATAAAACATTTGGAACACACACTTGCAACATGTGTGTGAAACACACGAAACATCCAGATCTACAACTCGCAATATGAAACCACTTGTTGCAACATAAAACTGAAACAACTGAAACAGTTGGAAGATATTGTTGCAACATATGTGTGAAACATATGCAACATCCAGATAAAAAAGTTTGCAACAGACGTGTACAAACAGATGAAATATTTTAAACAAACGCTTGCAACATGCCTTTGAACACACTTACAAGATATGCAACATGTGCAACATCCCCTAATCTACTTTTGCAACATCAAGATGAAATAATTGCAAGGTACATGTGAAACGTCTAAAACACTTGAAACATAAGTATACCACACAGGGGAGGGAAGGCCGGGCAGTTGATTCCGCTCGTCGGGGTGGGAGCCGGTGGCGAGCCGCGGCCTACGAGCACCACCAGCACCGGCCACGCTCGTGGGTGCCTTTGACTTGGCTGGGGAAGACCTGAGGCATCACAACACGTGTGCCCTAGCGGCCATGACGGGGTCAGCAGTGTGCCCAACGGCGATGGGCGACGGACGAACGACGAGGGAGCGAGCGACGCAGGTGAGCGGCGCAGAGAGCGAGGGCGCGCGGCGCGGTCGGCGATAGGGAGAAGGGCATGACACGGCAACCCGACGAGCACACGCTGGGGAAGGGAGCGGACGGATGAGCAGCCATGCCGAGCGACGCAGGTGGCTGCCACGCAGGTGAGTGGCGTAGAGAGCGAGGGCCCACAACACGACCGGCAACGGGGAAAGGAAACGGTGCGGCACACCGATGAGATGAGCAGCCATGGTGCTTTGGGCCCGGGCGGATATGCACGAAGGAGTGGGATGTAGGCTCGGGAGAGACAGCCGGACGAATGGATAAGCATAAAGGAATGGAGATTTGTTTTTGTATTTGAGGCCCGCTCCTGAGGAACAGCGTCCGCACGCAGAGTCACACACGCACGCCCCGCCAGAATTACCGTTTCTCTTTTCCTTGCATCGTTATTGTATACTCCCTCTCCTCCGCTTGCTTTTGATGCACATGCTTCTCTCGTGCAGGTTGTTGGGCCATTCTCCATTGGGGACTCGCGAAAAAGAACGCTGCTGTTTTTGCCATATAACTAAGAAACTATTTCCGATCAGCAAAAGAAGTGACCTAAATACAAATTAAAACTCTTGTGTGATGCTAAAATGGAAGATATATAATTCATAAATTTCAGTACTATTTTTTTTCAAAAAAAATCCCTCCCCTCAACCCCAGCACACACACAGTTCCTATCAACCACATGGTACATTATACATTTATACACTGATAATATCTTTAATCCAATTTTGCCTAATTAGTTTTCATGTATATCCGAGAGCTCCCAAAGTTTGGCCCCCATATTTTCTCGTACAGGGACGACCATTCTAATCTCACCCCCCTCCCCACCCCCCCCCCCTTTTTTCACCCATAGCAGTTCCCTATGACTTAACTTCTCGAAATAACTCCATCCAACAAATACATACATACGCTAGTACTTCCTTCATCATGAAATACAAGGCATACAAGCAATTTTATGACATATTATATGATAAAAACAAATGATACATGTAACTCTCTCTAATTACCTTATTTGGATTGGTGATAGACATATAGTAGATATGCATTTGCTTTTTGTGGTTTGTTCACCTTAAATCCCTTATAATTTAGGACAGATCTTAATGTTTCAATACTTTATATTTCAGGACAGAGAGAATATATCATTAGGTGCAGAGATAGTTGGACTTCTATTCAACTACTGACTTCTATTGACTACTACAGATCTCAATGTCGTTTGTTTTCAAAACAACAGTGATAATGTATCACTGTCAATTGGTGGCTACAATTGACAATGATAATCGATAGTGATAGATAAGTTTTTACTGTCAGTTCGTGGCTACAATCGACAACAATAATCGATAGTGATAGATAAGTTTTTACTGTCAGTTCGTGGCTACAATTGACAACAGTAATCGATAGTGATAGATAAGTTTTCACTGTCAGTTCGTGGCTACAATTGACAACACTAGATACGTTTTCATGCATAAAAGAGAATAATTTATAGAGGTCTTAAAAGGACAAAGAAAGCCCTAAAACATGAAGTCTACTCTCCAACATGAGCGACCCCAGGTGTCCCGCTCCGGCTATCACCCACCTTGCGCTTCCGCTCAATCCAACTCCCTAGCTAACAAGATGACAATTAGAGATCGTCGACTACAATAAGGTTTTTGTTGAAACGATGGTAGACGGCTATATACAATTAACATGTTGTATACGGTGCTTCTCGTGCCAAATAAGCTCATCGTTAAATTTTTTTTCCAGTGAGAAAGCATGCTTATCAAATAAATATAGCTGCAGATGACACCAGGATCTTATACCAGTAACATAAACTATTCTTGAACATTATCTACAGCTCATCAGAGAGGGGCACGCAGCAGAATTTAAGCTCATCGTGAAATTCTCGAGTAATGTCTAATGATCCTTTGACGGATGTCAACTGAAAAATACACTAATACAACGTAATAATCCTAACCAAAATATCATGTTATACTTTATTGTAGTTTAGTTGTGAACAGCTGTATAAACTAAGCTGCACCACAAAGGAGCTGGCACATGCACGTACGGAAACGGACTAGAGTCTGTAGCTGGACTGCTGGAGTACAGAATTGTGATGACCAGTCGTTCGCATTCTTACAAATATCGATCTGAACTCATGATAGCAAAGTATCAGCAAACGTCTAACGAGTTTTACCCCAAATTGGATGCGTCTTGATGAATGTAGATCTTTTTAAAAAGAACAAATAGTTCTCCTCCGCAACCTAGCTTTATTCTAGAAAGGATATAATTCTAGATTAAGCGTAAATGAAATTATCTCAAATATGATTAATTATGGAAAAATAACATCTATAACTCTAAATAGATATATTATAAAAAATATATTTGATGACCAATCTAATAATACTTATTTAATATACAATAAATGTTGATATCGTTTTATATAAATTCAGTTATTAAACATGGTCGACTTAACACTATGATAAAATTATACTCTTTCAATTTCGAGGACAGAGGGAGTAGCACCTAATTTATTTTTTCCCACGGGTACGCGGCATAGAGTTGTTTGTTGTTTGACAAAAAGACAAACAAAGGCCGCACAGCAAAGAATTGTCCCTCTGAGTGCCAGAATGATCGGAGTTGGCTTTGATCAGGTTAGCGATGTCTGCTGACAGAGTGACAGGGACACTAGCCTTTACAGATGTGATTAGCACTAAACACATGCGGCAACAAGAAAGTGCAATCGGTCTTAAGGGAGTGTTTAAATCCAGATGCTAAAGTTTAAGGATGTCACATAGAAGTGTTCGAATAGTAATAATAAAACAAATTAACAAGTCATCGGTAATCCGCGAGATGAATTTATTAAGCCTAATTAATCCATAATTAGCACATGTTTACTGTACTCCCTCCAGGTTGGTAAAAGAAGTCATTTTAGACAGCGACACGGTCTCTAAAGCATAACTTTAACTTCTTATTTTTATAAAAATATTTATTAAAAAGTGATACATATACGTTTTTATGAAAGTCTTTTTCAAGATAAATCTATTCATGTAGTTTTCACATTTTCAAACTGAACAACTTAAAAGTTATTCATGATTTATATTCCCAATGTTTGACCCGAACCTTGTCCAAAACGACTTCTTTTATCAACCTGGAGGGAGTAGCACCCCATTGTCATATCATGGACTAATTAGGCTTAAAAAATTCGTCTCACAAATTAGTCTCAATTTGTGCATTTAGTTTCGTAATTAATCTATATTTAATACTCCATGCATGTGTCTAAACATCCGATGTGATAGGGACTAAAGTTTAGGAGGGGAAACAAATAAGGCCTTAATGTCGTTGTTATCGCCTGCCACGCACTGACTCGAGTTGCACAACACTCAATCAGTGGGAGAAATGGCTAAGAGCAAGGCCAGCAGGCTACTGACCGTATGATCCTTGCAGCCTACCTCTCAGCTCATCGATACAGCAGTTACATCTTCACTATTAACACATAACTCACTTGTCTCTCTCACAAAGGTTATTGGTTCTTGTGTCCAAGCCAGCTGTAAACTTAGGCCCCGTTTAAGAGGGATCTCACCTGCTACTGATACTGTTGATAGGAGCTCAAATTCTCTCTTCCCTCTCCCTCTCAGACAGCCGGTAGGAGCCGGAGAAGCTAAAATTTTTAGCTCCGGCTGCTCCATTTGTGTTAGTGAGAGTGAGTGAGATGAGAGAGAAAAACAGATTTAAGCTACAGTGTTTCTATGGTGGGTGTCCGGATTCAGCGAATCCATACCAAAGAGGCCCTTACAGCCTACTTTTCATCTCTCCTCCACCTCAGCGTATAGCCCACCTACATCTCTTCACTATACTTTAATTTATACTCTACTTGGAAGAAAATATGTGTGCTACTGCTACACACTGTTACTGTCAACCTCACCGGCCCAACATCGTAGAGTTCGAAATGTTTCTCAGCCCTCGGTTACATAAATCACTCGCCACCTTCCAGGAACTTTGTTGTCCACTGGTTCCCGCCTACGACGAGACGACACTCACCTAGTGTAAGACGCCCCCTTACCCTTTTGAGAGATCCGACTGAAAGCGACCCCAATCGATTGTCACTGAACGAATCAAATCGAACGCACTAGACGGATCAAATGCACTGGAGCTCTAGGAGTTTAGCGCAGGATCTAAGGTGCTTATGGGTGATGCTGGCCTAGCAAGCATTCAGGACTGGATGTGGACTCCGTCATGCCGGCTACTGCACCCTTTCGTTTCAATCCTCGGACATACAAATATAACCTTCGCAGCGTTGGAATTCATGATGCCCACAAGTTTGTATAAAAGGGGCTTCAGGATCTTACAAAGGTTTCATGTCCATTGTTCAGTCCAATTTTGCACAACAGAATTGGCGATGACAAAAATTTTGCAAGCCCCACCGGTACAGAAAAGATAAGATGCCGATTCAATCACACGACATACGTTCAGGTCAATCAGAAGATAGTATATCAGAAGGGCATAATATGTACCCGGAACGAGATGATGCTGAGTTTGTGTACCAATACCACGAATGGATGGAGGTGAATGTCTTTTTGGGACTGACGACATGAGCATGAAGGGGGGCAAATATACCGAGGTTGCATAATGTCCGATAACCCACTCTGTCCCAACGTTCCTCGAGTAGACATGATATCTGAGCCTCCCAGATCCTATGTTAACCAACCTGTGGCCCTCTGCTTACTTTGCCTTCTTGATGAGTGTTGAGGTGCGGAATTCGGCATCATCCTTAATGAAGCTCCACCAGAGATACGTGAGTGGAATGGTGCTCGCATGCCACAGAGAGTGCGCATCAGCATAGCCCATGTATGGAGGAAAGTCGTAGAGTTCGAGAAGCATAGCTAGTGCACCTCCAAAAACAACTGTCCAAAGCTTGAGTCGTGACGGGTGTCGGCTTACACCACCCCAAATTGCCCATGACAGAAGTTGAACCACAGCCATCACCACACAGACTTTCATGTTCCATCCTGACAAAAGATTCAGCAGATAAACATATGAGTAGCACCTACATATTTTGCAGAGATGCAACTAATTTGTGTGAACTTAAACTGAAGAAAAATCATTACTAGATCACTAAGAGCAAGCAGGTTGTTGGTCGCAAGCCAAGTTAATCCTTTTGCCTAATATATAGCGGCATTAGGAACAGTAGCTTTGAGTGTGGTTTGTGCCATATGTGGTGTGGCGGCTCAGATTTGTTTTTTCTTTCCTCGTCTCCTCTCTCTTTGTTTCCTGTCTTCCTAGTCAGTAGGCACTTTGCGCGCTGGTCTGTTTCCTATTTGTTTGTACTATACTTTTGTGGGCTGTTTCCCCCCTTCTCTTAATGAAACTCGTGCATAGCACGTTCTCTAAAAAAATACTACTCCAATGACTGCATTTTTGTATAGCTTTTGTGGAGTAGATCACCAATGACTGCATTTTTGTATGGCTTTTGTTAACAAATGTACAGCTGTCGCTAAAGAGGCATACATGGTTGCTGCTGTATTAAAAAAAGGCATGGTAAAACTAGCAGCAGGAGAATGCAAAATCTGTTAAAATATGCAACAGATACAAAGTGAGATTAATCCTCGTATAACAATGGCAAATGTTTAGCAAAAAGTGAAAGCAGCTTTACCATAGTCAAGCTCGTAGAAGTTAAGATACAAGATGTGTGTTGTAACGAATGCCAAAATAGGGGCTGCAAACATCACCCTGGTAGCCTCATCCTTGACATTGAAAGTCCTTAGCAATGAAAGGATTAACGAGTATCCAAGCAGCGCAACAGCTGAAGAGTAGTCCAACTTCTCAGTCAAGTCAATATCTCTACAGAATAAGCATGTGGAGTTAGATACCGCAGATTACAGTAGAACCTCAAGTTTCATAATATATTGAAGGCTCTGAGAAACTTCATACCTAGTATGGAAGATGGAGCTCCAGAACCATGCATTCATTGATAAAATTGCATTGATATGCCATAAGCCAGTATATTCATAGTAAGTTCTGTTCGTCTGGGGTCTAAGAGGTAATTTGTAATTCACTAGAAGGAAAAATGAAAGCCAGCCAGTGAAGTGCATTAATAGGTTCATAGCAGATAGTGCAGCTGAAAGAGGTTCCTGAAGAAGGTTGTGAGATGTAATTGAGATGCCGTCAAGAACTAATGATAGAAAAAATTGTTAACTCAGGATTCCGTCTGCACAAAACATACCTGGAACACAGAAACACGTAAGAAAGGCCATTTGCCATGATATTTCACAGGGCTCAGGCCAAGTGATTGGCGTTCCCCTTCTCTCTGCATCATGCAGAAGTAGCGACAATCTGTCATACAGTTCAGTTGTTTCCACTGCACGTAAATTTGCTCCTGGTTGTACCAAGAACCTCCAACAGATGTGTCATTCTCTTTGGACTGGCAGTGGCTGATGATATTCTCCCCAGTAATCCCTGTAGTCTGACACTCCCTCACGCAGGTTCTAAAGGTTGATCAGCAGAACAAAAGTTTTTCATAAGCTCCTAAATAGTAGTAAGTTGAAGTAATTCATCACAATAAAGGGTAATTACATCAGTGTGGCACCAACTAGGATTGACAATTAATGTGACATCTAGTGATATTTTATTTAAGCCAAATGGGAAGCTAAAAAAACAAGAGCATACTCAGGTAGTGTTCACTAAAACCAAAATGATGTGAAAATTTACAGAAAATAATTTCAAAATAGTGTTGAGTGTTATTGGTAGTAGGCTAGAGTTATGGGTGGCCGGAGGGCGAGCCCACCTGCCTCTCATGGCAAGGGATAAGGATTAGGAAAAAGATTAGATTAGATCAGGTTACTTCCTTATTTGAATATTTCTAGAGATTAGTTTCTTAGGGGTCAAGTCTCCTCTCATCTATATAAGGATGGGATAGTGTCTCCTTTTAGGAAGGCAATGAAAAAGAAGAATTAATCCAATTCCCCCAAATTACTCTAGTCTCCCTCCAAGCCAACTTTGCCTGGCCATCTTCCTGGCAATGGTTCCAAATAAACTAGGGTTCATAACAGCTAGTAGCAGATGCAATATGAAAAGAGCCTACAAGAAATAAATAATACAAACATAAACATGGAAGGCAAAATAGATCTTAGTACAACTAAGCATATCTCACAATACATCTGCCTTGTCTACTTGAAACATGAAATTTGGAGGCTATGAGAACATAAATTGACTAAAGTATGTAAAATTCCTAGCAAACAGCCTAGTTAGGCTGCCCTTGTTAGACTTCTGTAACTATGGAGAGGTACACTTACAGTCACAGAGAGCCAACAGAAGCCATGCAGTAGCAGCTGCAGCTTACCAAAACCAGAAGCATTAGTTGCCTTTTTTTTAATTTGTACATCACTTAGTTGCACTGGATTAGATTCTATTGTAGTTCTAGCTCCTCTATAAAAAAAACAAATAACACATTATCTCAGTGTTATGGTGGACCAGGTGTACCAGTGATGTAAGCGCAGCTGTGGCTGAGAAACCTTATGGCGTGGACCTTGGCGCGCTCAGCTCGCGGTCACCACGGGGTGACCTGCTACTCCCTGCTTCTTAGGAAAGGATTTGGGCTTGTGAGGTTTAGCAGGCTGTTAGGATTTGGCTATAAGGCCTAAACTCTTGTTTGGTCACTCAGGCACACAAAAGTGCTCAGCAGACTCAATCAATGCTCAACATCCGTTACTCACATTTCAGTGCATCGTTAATTACTGTTGATTCATGCCACTAAATGCTCATCGATGCTACTGCATATCGCACTCGCTTAGTAGATGTTTCCCTCTCTTTTTCTTTAATTTTATCTCTCCACGGGAAGATGGATGCACACACGTGTTGTTCTATGACAAGGGTACAGTAATTTAAAATGATAATCTAACCATAATCCATCTTTGAAAATTGTATGTACCAATAGTTTTCATCTAAGATAACAATGATTTGAGCTAATATTTTATGGACATCACAAAGGTACTCCCTCCATCCCAGAATTAGAGTCGTTATGGGATGGGGCACGGCTACCAAGACCAGAGCAAAAAGACCAACATATCCCTATCTACCTCCTCTTCCCCAATCCAGATCCAGAGCTGCCTCATTGACCCTGCCTCCTACTCCAACGCCGGACCGCATCGCCAGCTCCACCTCGATGCCAGGTCGCCCACCAGCAGCGGTTGAGCGCACTGGCCAGGACGTTGGTCTAGTCCGCCTCCTCCTCCTCCCTTGAGAGGCCATGCCGCCAGAACAACCTCTTCTCAGGGCGCCTGACCTCGATGCCTCTAGATCCGGAAGGAGGCAGCAAGCAGTGGAGCAGAGAAGAAGATGCGAGGCCGGTGGCAGAGAAGGAGAGGGGTGTGGCAGTGGAGCTGAAGAGGAAGTGGAGGCTGTGGTCGAGCTCCATCCGCTCGCTCGCTGCTGCCCCGTCCCGGCGGGATGCAGTGACGGGCGCGGATCCGCCGGCGAGGATGGGGGCGACGGAAGCGGATCCGCCGGGCAGGGGTGGAGGAGATGGGCACGGACCGCCGGTAGGAGCGCGGACGCCGCGAACACGCCGCCATGGATGAGAGCTTGCTCAGGAAAGGGAAGGTGGAGACGGGTGAATGGAATGGATAAGTCCGTCGGCCTGGATGTTGCTCAGATGTGGGACCTTGGTCTAAAATGACACTTTTATTGGGACACGGTTTGAATCGTAGAACGACATTTTTATTTGGACAGAGGGAGTATATTAGCAACTAATTCAATTTCAGGCTCAGGTACCAAAGACACTATAACCTGAACAGGCAAAAGCCATCAAAGTTTCAGGCTACCTTCAGGCAGCAGTTTCCCTCAGGCACAATGCTTAGGCCTCAAACCAAACAGGCCACACTACAACTAAGGTACAATTCGATCAAAATATTTCCTTCAAACCTTACTGCATTCTCCACGAATAGAAAAAAAAAGAATAATGGATGCATGCCAGATGTCTGCGACAAGGTTGATTAGACTAGAAATTTTACATCCAAACAAATGTGGAAAGCATTATTGTAAGTCGTAACTGCAAATGGCCGAACTGGTTAAATCGCACCTGGGATGAATAGCCGATGTTTAGCAACTAGTAACATAAAGTAGTGCACATATGGTGGTTAACAAGGAGATGAGGATCTCTCCCTAGGAAAGCATTGAGGTATTTATATAGACCAATGTTGATACAAAATGACTCAATTCTCTTGTCATGCTCCTTAAAGTACAAGGGTAACAGAGGCAATTTTTTCCTGACTAACGGTTATTGTCAATGACGATGACTTATTAGGTGTAACCTAACTAGATTAACTATGGTTTTTAATACAATTCAAAGGGTTAGACTATCTTTTATTTTTCTGAACAGTACCAAAGAGTCCCTGTAACAAAATGCTAATAATATTGTATCCAAACCTAGGACGATTAGCAAAGGACAAAAACTGTTACAATCTGTAGCAGCTTTTTTTTTCTGAATTTAAATGCTGCAAGTATGCCCATTTTTCCTTTTTCTCATTATATAAAAGTTTTTCCTGAGAACTGTTACAGTTTGTCAACAGTATATGTGAAAACTACGCCCCTTGGCCACTCTACAGCCATGTTAGGACTTTCAACTTCAGTTAACAAAAACACTTTGCCAATTGCCATCCACAGTTTGAGTAAGATCACATATTTCCACCACACCACTGAAGTGAATATTTCTCTTCTAAATGGTATTAATATGTCAGAAAATTCAAATCCAATATATTAGCAAAGGAACAAAAGGGCAGCCAGAATAGAATAAGTCAGATGTGCATAAGTGCGTGTAATTCGTAATTTTCCACCGAATCCAAAAAAAGAAATCATTAGGCACAAGCTTCTAGTTCCCAACTCCCAAGGAAGCTTTGTACAGTTTGCTACAGCTTGCGTGCTGTTAAAATACCAGGCAGTCAGCCTTGTTCTACTTGGAGGCACCCTTCTTAGTTTGAAAATGTTCATATGTAGCCAAATTAGCTAGCATGTAAGTTTACATCAACCACAATTCAAACAGGCACACATCTTTACACGATATAAGATGACCAAAAGTGCAATGCCTTGTCCAAGATTTATGGTACCTACTAACTACAAGGATTAACTATCAACAATAGTCTAACCATGAGCACTTTTGTGCACAATTCCCGTATAAGGAATCCCACAGCATAATCCCCGTACAAGGATCTACGGAGTAGAAAACAATTCAGGCAAGAATACATTCCACTGCTGGAATCCCACAGCATAATCCCCGTACAAGGATCTACGGAGTAGAAAACAATTCAGGCAAGAATACATTCCCACTGCTGGAGACGAGTCAAAATTCGAGAACCAACCAGAGATGCGTCTCACCTGTACCGCGGATCAATATCTCCCAGGCTAGCCTCGACGCGGCTGAGCACAAAACCAAGCGCAAGAAGGGAAGCCAACCGGAAAACCCAGACGCCTCCACCCATCGCGGCGGACGCGCCCAGGGTCCTGCGAAACCCCAGTGACATCAGGGAGGCTACTCGGGGATTTAGCCGAGAAGTCAAGAAAATCTGGGCTTACCGAGAAATAGCAGCAACTCGTCGCTTTTGGATAGCTTTTTTGGAGGGGAATGGAGAAGGACAGCGGCGCTCCGCAGCGACCCGGAGTGGCGGCGGATGAGCCGGTTGCAGGATTTACCCAGGTAGGGACCGCAGGAGATGAGTACGGCCGGCACACGGATAGTGGAGGGCAGAGAAGGAACGACGCTGAGAGCTGCTACTGAAATGGAATGGAGGCGGCGGCAGTGGAGATCGCCTGAGCTGGGGAAGACGATGAGCCCGTTAAGTCGTCGTCGTCTTCTAGTCTAGCTCTAGGGACAATGACTCGCTCAGGAAGACAGGAAGAGGCTTCCTCCTGTACAGGCGAGACTCCAGTTAGTCAGCCCAACCCTATTGCGGCCCACGGGGATAGGTCCATAGGTTCTATTTTTCTCTTTATTTTGAAAACTTTTTTTTTACCAAATCGACAGGGGCGCCCCTATCTATATTTTTTTGCTTTTCCATTAAATGAAAGAATGTTTATGTACAAACAAAAGAGACAGATAAAAAAGATACAAGGCTTTTAGGCCCAAAGACAAAAAAGAGGGTAATTACACATAATTCTCTCTCGAGGCACTAATGAGGGCACTTTTAGAAGGCTTGGCCTTCGTACACACCAGACCAAGTTCAACTCTAAATTGTCTCTTCCATAAGAGTATATCTCTCTGTCCATTGTAAAAAATGATCTTGTTTCTTGTGTTCCAAATTACCCTTCTAGCAGTGATGATGATCTCTCTGAAAATGACATTATCAAAGTCTGCTCTTGCTTGCAAGACCATATCCAGAGGGCTGAGATTCAGGTTCCAAGTGACAGGAATAGTAGCCCAACAGTCCCTACTAAAAGGACATTCAAAGAAAAGATGGAAGCAAGTTTCCTCATAACCCTGGTGTCGGTGTTCGGACCCGGGAGGGCCCTAGACCGACGAGTGAATTTGTGCTGCGTGCTCCCTAATCCGGATGGTGATGCAAAAAGAATACACGGGGGTTTATCCTGGTTCGAGCAAAGAAGGCCCTACGTCCAGCAGGAGGGAGAGTATTGTATTTCCTTGCATCGAAGTGCTTGTGTAGGGGTTACAAGCTGTGAGAGAGGGAGCCGGTCCCAAGTCTCAAGAAAAGAGTAAAAATGAGTGTTACTTGAGATGTTGATTTCTGAAGTGGAGGAAACGTCTGTCTTCGTCGTCCTCTTGTTGTCTCTCTCCTTGGAGAACCCTCTGCCCTCCCTTTTATAGGGTCGAGTGGAGGCCGAGGGGTTCCTAAAACCCTAAGGCGGTGCCTTAGAGGGGAAGGCACGGTGGGCGCTGTGGAGGTTGCTGTAGCGACGTGTGTCTATGAATGCCGGCCATCCCTGGGGTGTCGTAGTGACGTTGGTGACGGGACGGTGAAAGATCCTGGGTCCTATGACGAGCATGCGATCCCCTGTGGTCGATGTACGAGCGATGTTCCTCTGTTGACCGACGGCGCTTGAGGCCGGGTCGGGGCGCAGCTGAGGGGGTCGATGCAGAACGGATAAGGTCGGATCCCAGAAAAACCCAGGACATGACGGTCGTCGTATTATGCCTCAAGGGGGCATCAGGGGGTAGAACAGTGCCCGACGTGGCGTGTATAGTGGTAGCCTTTCTATCACCCATCTCGGGATGGGCAATAAAAAGCATGATTAGATGCGGGTACTGCTCCCACGCTAGTGGGGCTGTAGCCACGTAGGTGGGAGTGGTTGCATTGAATGCCTTGTTAGTGAGTAGGTAGGTGAGGGGGGGTCGACCGGATCGACCCTGGGTCGCGCGAGTCAGAGATTTTTCGGGGTCGAGGCTTTCCGTCGAGCGGGCCTCATGCGAGTCAGAATGCAGTCGAGGGTGCTCGGTCGAGGCTTCCCGTCGAGTGGGCCTCGTGCGAGTCAGAACGCAGTCGAGGGTGCCCTGGCGAGGCTACGCGGATGCAGACCAAGCTTGGCGCATTCGTGTAGATGGAGCCTTGATTCGATTTTTTAGGGGGTTTCAGGGCGTGGATTCCTTAGGGGTTTGCTCCTTTTAATCGTGGGCTTTAGGTACCCCTAATTTAGGTACCCGACAGTAGCCCCTGAACCTTTGCGTGAGTGTGGACACTCTCACAAAGGCTCAGGGAGTTATGAACTCGAGTCGTAGCGTCGTCGCTTTCTGGTGGGTGCATGCGAGTGCACCCGCCGGGTGTAGCCCCCGAGGGATCGGAGGAGTGGATGACTCCTTCGAGGGCTTTTGATACGCTATGTTGAGGGATGCGCCCATGTTCGGGCCCCCGTGGGGCGTTTGCTCTTTCGTCGAGGCTAGCTTATTGCGGGCAAGCCCCCGAGCCTCGCGTGTGTGAGGTCAACAGGGTCCTGCCTGTCTTTGATCATACGACCCTAGCGCATCCTTTAGGTAAGGAGGAGGGGCGAGAACGCCGTACTACCCCTGATGGGCGAGTTCCGATGATCTCTGGTGAGCTGCTAGCGGGAAATTCGAGTGGGAGCCCGTGCCCCATTCGATAGGGGTCGGCTGGCAGCTGCGGAGGTGCTCTCCAAAAGTGCCAAAGAGTTGTCATGTGGATCTTGGCTCCATTAGATGGGATCTGAGGGCTCGATGCCTCCCTCCGAGGGGATTCCACCACCGACCTCTCCTTTAGCCTTGAATATGTCTAAGGGCGTCTCGAGAAAGCGGCTCGAGCCCCGGCCATGTACGGGCCTGCCCCTAGTCATCCCTAACTCTGGTTACTCGAGGGCAGCTGTCGAACCCCGGTCGAGGGTCAGCTTTCGAACCCTCAAGGTTTGAAGTGGGCTCGAAGACCGTGGTTCGTTCGCCTGGAAGTGTCCGTCCGAGAGCCTTCTTTCCTGCCCATTGGGGTGCGTCTTTTTAGGGAGGAAGTGGAGATGGCGTGGTAGTGGGCGACGTGGCAGGCGGTTAGCGAGCGAACGGCTGACACATGCCTGCGTGTGCGGGTTTCGAGGGAGCAGTTAGGTAAAGGGCATTAAATACAGAAACTTTACTTGCCTCTTCGTCGGATCCGTCCGTTGGCCTTTCGCTAGGGTATAAATACGGAGCCCAGGGTTTCATTTGTTCCTTCCTAGCCTTTTCAACTGCCCTCTTCTTCCCTTGCCTCCATCAGCCATTCCCCGCTGCCGCTGTCATCTCTTCCTTACCGCTGCCGCAATCTAATCCTTGCACCCATGGCGGGAAAGAGCCCGATCCTCCCCGCGGATGCGTGGATTCGCTCCTCGGTGACAGAGAGAAAGCTGCAGGAGCTCATGCGCGATGGTCTCCTACGTTCGAGGAGAAGCCCGGACCTACCGGAGTGGAGGGTGCCGCCGACCAGCCACCAGGAGTCGGCGCCACCGGAGGGATACGTGGTCAGCTTCAACGAGAGGGGGCTTGGGGTTCTGCTGAGGCGATTTATGCGGGCCATCCTACATTATTATGGGGTGGAACTCCATCATCTCGCCCCCAACTCCATCTCACAGGCCACTATTTTTGTGGCTGTCTATGAGGGGTACTTGGGGGTCGAGCCCCACTGGAAGCTGTGGCTCCACCTCTTTAAGGCGGAGCATTTTGCCAAGAAGGCGGGGCAAGAAAGGAGTGCGTCGGGCGATGCACGCTGGGAGATGCACGATCCAGGTGCGGGCGGGTCAAGGTGATCTATACATCCCGGCCTAGCTCATCTCGTCAAACAGCGGGTGGCACGACGGCTGGTTCTACCTGCGCAACAAATGACGACTACCTGCTGAGCTTCTCTGGCCAGGTCCTGATGTCCCAGATGGAGAATTGGGATTACGGTGTCATCGAGGAAGAAAATACAAAGCTGCAGCCGCTCCTCAACGCGCTAAGGAAGCTCCGTCTGCGCGGGCTGACCGCGGGCATGGTGGCCGCTGCGTTCCACCGTCGAAGGGTCCTCCCGCTAATGCAACGTCAACTTCTGTTGGACCAGATGGAGCTGGGCGTCTGAAAGTCCCTAGTTTGGTTTTGGCTAATTGATGAAACCTAGGACTAACCTTTGTATCTAAGTGGATGATTTAGATAAAGGTGGTCATTGAATATGAGACATGACATTGACTCATGTGACCAAGATGATGAAGACCAAGATGATGCTTGGCTCGATGGACCGGTTGTGAGGGTGAAGGGCAAGTCGAGGCTTCGAAGCGAAGGACCATGTGATGGTGAAGCTTGAGCAAGACTTGGCGCCGACGGACCGATGCAACAGGGAAGAGCAAGTGAAGTCAAGGTCGATGGATCGAGACGGTCATGTGATGATATGAAGTGGATCATATCTTTTGGAGAAACAAAATGGGCTGGCAAAGGTATAACCATAGGGCCATTTTGTTTTGCACTCAAGACACCATAGAGGGTGTGAGTGGTTTAGGATCGATAGCCGAACTATTAAGAGGGAAAGTCTTATCGGTTATTCGATGCACGGGTGCCACTAGGTGAATTCATGAAGTGCATTGCATGTAGGGCCTAGTGAGCTAACTGGAAAACCTTCGAAAATGATTATGAAAATACTAACACACGTGCACAAGGTGGTGATCACTTGTTGGTGTTAGCACATTTGCGAAGGCGATGAAGTTTAAGCGGTAGAGAGGGTTTGGGTCTCTCTCTCCCTCCCGCCGAGCTTGCGAGCGCGGGATTCAGGCGTTTTTGGGAACTTGAAATGCCTATTTTCCACTACGCCGGAAGTTGGAAAAGAAACGGAGGCGAACGGAGGTCACAGAGGTGACCGGACGCTGCACCGGACGCGGTCATGGTATGACCGGACGCGTCCGGTCAGTACAGCGCAGGCGCGGGTGCTAGGGTTTGCAACCGACGCGTCCGGTCACTCGCGGGACCGGCGCGTCCGGTCAGGTGTCCAGAGGAAACTAAGTACGATCGGACGCGAGGCGCGTCCGATCATCGAGGGAGCTTACTGGACTCAAACCGGACGCGGGCACTATCGCGTCCGGTCATTGCGAGGGGCGCGTCCGGTCGTTACTTCGCGGGCACGCGGTGCTGTGCGATCGGCACGTCCGGTCATTTTGAGAGGCGCGTCCGGTCGTTGGTTTGACCGTTGGGGTCAGTGACCGTTGGAGAATCGGACGAGGTTGAGCGCGTCCGGTCAGTTATGACCGGCGCGTCCGGTCATCCCGAAAAGACCCAGTGAAGGGGTATAACGGCTCTATTCGGATGGGATGCTTATAAATACTTGTTGGCCAGCCCTTGGGGAGGTCTCTCGTAATTTCTAACATTCTTGTGCATCCTTTGAGCTAGAGCATCTCCTCCCACTCATCTCTCTTGCTTGATTGCAAATCAAAAGTGAGATTGAGTGATCCCAAAGTGCATTGCATAGTTTGAGGGCATCTAGTGGCACTTGTGGGTGGTTTAGCCGGTGGATTTCTTGTTACTCTTGGAGAGTACCGCTCCTAGCCGGCTTGGAAATTGTTAGAGGCGTTGGCAAGAGAAGGTGATTGTTCTTGGCCACCTCCGGTTGATTGTAAGAGGTTCTTGTACTTTCCTCGGCGGGACGCCAAAAGCAACTCTATTACATTGCGCATGTCATTGAGTTACCTCACTTGAGAGTGGTGTCTTGCGGTGCCTTGCGGGGCGTGCCTTGAGGGGCAAGTGACTTGAGGGTCACACCGAGAAACCATCTAAGTGTTGGTCGACACAACCGGTGACGTAGCTTGTCGGTGCACAAGTGAACACCGGTGAACAAAAATATTGTATCTCTTGTCTCCCGGTGATTGGTCTTCATATTGTGTTGTTGTCAATATTGATTGGTTGTATATCATCTTGGTGATTGGCAACATCTTCACTCCACCGTCGGTATAAGATTCACAATCCTATCTCTTGCATTTACATTTACTAGATTATCTTGTGTAACTCTAGTGATAGCCTTTGCTAGTAGTTGTTAGCTTGCTCACTAGTGTAAAATTAGTGACATAGCCCTTGTGTGAACTAGAGATCATAATCTACTAGACTTGTGGATAGGAGGCTTGCAACACAACCGTAGTCTAAGCAAAACTCGCTTTGCGCCATTTATTATTCTAACAAGTTTGCTTAGTGTTTTTTTTATAGAAATTTTTATAGGCTATTCATCCCCCCTCTAGCCATCTAGGACCTTACAAGTGGTATCGGAGCTGTGGTCACCATTTTAATCAAGGCTTAACATCCTTCGGTGTGAAAAATGGCTCAAATTGTGTTTAATCATGTTAGGGGCAAGCCACCGTTCTTTGATGGTGTTAGTTCTTTTGCTCATTGAAAGAGAAAGATGACAATGTACCTTGGTTCTATTCATGAGAGAGTTTTGCAAGTCACCGAGAATGACTTTGCTATCATTGATCCTGATCATCTCTCCGATGAAGATAGAGCAAATAGAACATGCAATAGAATGGCTCTCAATACACTTTACCATGGCATTGACACAAAAGTATTTGAGGGCATCAAGGACTTAGAATTGGCATATGAAGTATGGACAAGGTTGAGTGAAACATATGAGGGCGCTAAGGTTGTGAAGAGTGTCAAGCTATATAGGCTCAAGAGTGAGTTTGAGAACTTCAAGAAAAAGGATGATGAAACAATCATTGAAATGTTTCATAGATTGCAAGTGATAGTCAATGATCTCAAGAGCTTAGGGCACAAGACTCAAGATCAAGATTTTTGTCACAAGTTCTTATTGAGCTTACCTAGAAGATTCAAGATGTTGATCATGATGTTGTAAAGAGATGGGCTTGAAGCAATGAAGCCTAATGATTTGCTTGGTGAAGTATTGACCTATGACAAATATGATCAAGATGTTGATGATAAGGAGGTGGAAGATGAGAAGAAGAAGAAGACCGTGGCATTCAAGGCCATCTCCTCCAAGGGCAAAGCTACCATCATTGAAGAAGAAGAAGACAATAGTGAAGATGAAGATTATGAAATTGATGATGAGGCATTTGCTTTTGTAGTCAAGAAAATGGGTCACATGTTCATTAAGAGAAGAGGCTTCAAAAAGAGAAATGACAACTTCAAGAGCAATGAGCAATAAAGGAAGTGCTTCAATTGTGATAGCACTGAACATCTTCAAGCCGAATGTCCCTATGACAAGAAGAAGAACAACAAGAGGGGCAAGTTTGAGAAGAAAAAGAGAGAAGCCAAGATGACTTTCAAGAAGGGCAAGAACGGAGCCTATGTGGTCACTTGGGAAAGTGATGATGATGATGAAGAAGGAGAATCATCCAACAAGGCTTTTGCTTCCATTGCTATCAACAAGAAGCCTTCACTATTTGATTCATCCTCTTCGTGCTTCATGGCCAAAGAAGCTAAGGTATTATATGATGAGAGTGATGATGAAAGTGAAATGGAATATGTTCATGATAGTGATAATGATAATAATAATGATAATGAAAATGATGATGATGATGAACCAACTAAAGAACAACTATATGACTTGATGCAACAAACTAGAAACATAGCTATTGCCAAGAACAAGGAGTGTAAGAAGCTTTCAATGAAAGTAGCAATACTTGAGAAAGTTCTTGGTGAGCTTAAGACCACTCATGAGAGTCTAGTGAAAGACCATGAGGATCTTGGTAAAGCTCATTCCAAGCTTGAAAAAGCTCACTCATTGCTACTTGAGCAACAAGCAAAGAAGGATGTTGTTGTATCATGTGATATAGGTGTTACATGTGATATAATTGATGAATCTTTTTATAAACCTATCATCATGACAAATGCTAACCCTTCTTGTAGCTTTTCATCCACCACCACCAACTCTACCTCCACTACTAGTGATGGTTTCACTTGTGATACCTCACTAATGGTTGAGAATGAGACTCTCAAGAGAGAGGTGGATGAGCTCACTCACGCCCTAGGCAAGGCCTATGGTGGTGAGGCCCGCTTGCTTAAGTGCTTGGGTGGCCAAAGGTTCTCTCTTAACAAAGAGGGATTGGGCTACACCCCCAAGAAAGGCAAGTTGGCCTTTGCAATTCTAAAGCCTAGCTTTGTGAAGAGCAATGGTCAGTTTTGCAATAGATGCAAGCAAGTTGGGCACCTAGAGCATAATTGCAATAAAAAGAACCAAAGCAAGAAATTTGTTAATGCTATACCTTTTGATTCTTGCTATGTGCTTACCAAAGGTATGAAGGGTGTGCAAGCTAAGTTTATTGGTACACCCATTATTGGCCCAAAGAAGAAGGCTATTTGGGTACCAAAGAGCTTAGTTACTAACCTACAAGGACCCAAGCAAAAATGGGTACCTAAGCTTCATTAATTTGCTTGTAGGTCAATTACAAAGCCGGAGGAAGGCATTGGATTATTGATAGTGGGTGCACTCAACACATGACCGGTACATCAAGAATGTTTGACTCAATCAATGATAATCATAGTGGTGTTGATTCTATCACTTTTGGCAATAACAAGAAAGGCAAGGTTATTGGCTTGGGCAAGATTGCAATATCAAATGACTTGAGTATCTCCAATGTGTTGCTAGTTGAAAGCTTGAATTTCAATCTTCTATCCGTGGCACAAATATGTGATCTTGGTTACAAATGTATCTTTGGGGTTGATGATGTGGAAGTCATTAGTATGGATGGTTCAAATGTGGCATTCAAGGGCTTTAGATATGAGAATCTCTATCTAGTTGACTTTAATGCTAGAGAAACTTCTTTGACAACTTGCTTAATCTCCAAATCAAGCATGGGTTGGCTTTGGCATAGAAGGCTTGGTCATGTTGGCATGAAACAATTGAAGAAGCTTACAACTCACAATCTTGTCAATGGTTTGAAAGATGTTGAATTTGAGAAGAACAAGCTTTGTAGTGCATGTCAAGCCGGGAAGCAAGTTGGAAGCTCTCATCCAAAGAAGAGTACAATGAGCACATGCAAAGCATTTGATTTGATGCACATGGATCTATTTGGCCCAACAACATACTCAAGCTTAGGTGGTAATAAGTATGGTTTTGTCATAGTGGATGACTTCACAAGATTCACATGGGTATTCTTTCTTAGTGACAAAAGTAAAGTGTTTGACACCTTCAAGACATTTCTCACTAGAGTTCACAATGAGTTTGAGATTAGAATCAAGAAAGTGAGAAGTGACAATGGAAGTAAGTTCAAGAATACAAGAATTGAAGAACTTTGTGATCACTATGGCATTGGACATCAATTCTCGGCCAAGTACACTCCACAATCAAATGGCCTAGTTGAGAGAAAGAATAGAACATTGCTTGATATGGCTAGATCAATGCTTCATGAGTACAATGTGAATCAATCTTTTTGGGATGAAGCAATCAATACCGCTTGCTACTACATCAATAGACTATATTGTCATCTATTGCTAGAGAAGACCCCATATGAGCTACTTCATGGAAGAAAGCCCAATATTTCTTACTTTAGAGTGTTTGGTTGCAAATGCTATATCTTGAAAAAGGGTACTAGATTGGGAAAGTTTGACAAGAAATGTGATGAGGGGTTCCTACTTGGTTATTCAACTACAAGCAAAGCTTATAGAGTTTGGAACAACTCAAGTGGCATTCTAGAAGAAGTCCAGGATGTGCAATTTGATGAAACCAATGGTTCACAAGATGAAGAAGAGAATCTAGATGATGTTGGTGGAACTCAATTGGTGGAAGCAATGAAGAACATGGACATTAGGGACATTAGAGCAAAGCAAGTTATTGATATTCAAGATGATGATAAAGATCAAGTGCTCAATTCTCCATTCAAGCTAGCTAGTGAATCTCAAGTGCAAGATCATGGTGCTAGTTCATCTCATCAAGATACATCAAGTAATCAACCAAGCTCAAGCAATCAAGTGCAAGTACTCCAACCATAACATGTTGCAAGAGATCATCCCATTGATAGTGTTATTGGTGATATTAGAAGTGGTGTGCAAATAAGATCAAGATTGGCTATGTGTTGTGAGCATACATCATTTGTGTCAACCATAGAACCAAATAAAATAGAAGAAGCTTTGAAGGATGCCGATTGGATCATGGCTATGCAAGAACTAAACAATTTCACAAGAAATGATGTTTGGAAATTGGTAGAAAGGCCAAATGACTACAATGTGATTGGAACCAAATGGGTGTTCAAAAACAAGCAAGATCAAGATGGCATTGTGGTAAGAAACAAAGCAAGACTAGTTGCTCAAGGTTACACTCAAGTAGAAGGTCTTGACTATGATGAGACATATGCTCCCGTGGCAAGATTGGAGGCAATAAGGATTTTATTGGCTTATGCTTGTGCACACAATATCAAGTTATATCAAATGGATGTCAAAAGTGCATTTCTCAATGGGATCATCAATGAGTTAGTCTTTGTTGAGCAACCTCCCAGATTTGAAGATGACAAGAAACCCAACCATGTGTACAAGTTGAAGAAGGCTTTATATGGCTTAAAGCAAGCACCTAGAGCATGGTATGAGAGGCTAATGGATTTCCTTCTCTCTAAGGGATTCAAGATGGACAAGGTTGATATAACTCTATTCATCAAGAAGATTGGGAATGATCTATTCATAGTGCAAATATATGTTGATGACATCATCTTTGGATCAACCAATCAAGCATATTGTGAAGAATTTGGTGCTATGATGACCAAAGAATTTGAAATGTCTATGATTGGTGAACTTAGTTACTTCCTTGGTCTCCAAGTCAAGCAATTGAAGAATGGGACATTTGTGAGTCAAGGGAAATACATAAGGGACATGTTGAAGAAGTTTGGAATGCAAGAAGCAAAGCCAATTTCAACTCCAATGGATACAAATGGCAATTTGGATAGTGATTTTGATGGCAAAATGGTGAATCAACAGGAATATCGGTCCTTGATTGGAAGTCTACTCTATGTCACCGTATCAAGGCCGGATATCATGTTTAGTGTTTGCATGTGTGCTAGATATCAAGCCTCACTTAGAGAGAGTCATCTCACGACCGCAAAGAGAATATTGAGGTACTTGAAGCAAACAAGAGATGTTGGACTATGGTATCCCAAGGGGTCAAAGTTTGAATTGATTGGATATTCGGACTCCAACTATGGGGGTTGCAAGATCAATAGAAAGAGCACAAGTGGCACATGTCAACTACTTAGAAGATCACTTGTGTCATGGTCCTTAAAGAAACAAAATAGTGTGGCAATCTCTACCGCCGAAGCCGAATATGTAAGTGCGGGGAGTTGTTGTGCACAATTGCTATGGATGAAATCAACTTTGAAGGATTATGGCCTCAACTTCAAGAATGTGCCATTGTTATGTGACAATGAAAGTGCAATCAAGATGATACAAAACCCAGTTCAACATGGAAGAACAAAGCATATTGACATAAGGCATCATTTCATTAGAGATCATCAACAAAAGGGGGATATTGCCATTGAAAGTGTTGGCACCGATGATCAACTTGCCAATATTCTCACCAAGCCACTTGATGAAAAGAGGTTTTGTAAGCTAAGGAATGAATTGAACATTCTTGATTTCTCAAACATGAGTTGAATGCACCCCACCCACTTATTAACATGCCACTCCTTCGACATTGCAAGGTAAAGTTGATTGACATGTCATTTATCCTATGCTAAGGACTTGCTAGAGCATATAGACATAATAAGTGGTATGCATGAGCATTCATGATAAATCAAATGAATTTGATGGATATATGTTACCACTATTGCTTCTATGCTTATTTTGATCTAGTGGTGGCATATGACATGTTTATGAGCTTACAAACCTAGTGTTGAATCTAGAAGATTTGCTATAAGTGTTTAATTCAACATAGGCAAGATAACCCTTATTATGAGGAGTGAAGAAGCTTGTTTTTGGTTCAAATCGAATTAAATATCTTTGGCAAGTATTCTAGGTTGAACCAAATTTGATAAAATTTTTAACCTTACATGTGGTATCGAATTAAATTCTAACCTACTCCATCAAACATTTTTTTCTCCACAATTTGATCCCATTTTTGGGTAAGTTGTTGACAAAGGGGGAGAGAAAAAGATGATTCAACATGATAAAGGGGTAAATAAAATTTTGATGCACACAAGTAGGGGGAGCAAGCTCATAAACAAAGTTGTTGTATTTGTTTGTGCATTCTCATATGACTTGCTCATTGCACATGTTTTTAAATTCAATATACGTGCTTGTGTGGTGCATTGCTAGTATAGAACTTGAATGATGAAATGATCTACTAGCATGCATAGGAATAGTTTACATGTGGTTTCTAGACATCCTTAAAGCTCTACAAGTGGTACAAGTGGTCCAAGAACCTTTACATATAATGTTGATCTCACGGGGTTCTTGAGTTGTGATGGATGTCTAGTTACTTCATGATGCTAAGGATGGTGTAAAAGGCAACTCCGATTGGTATCACGCTTCAAAGGTCCATTTCTTACACCTTAGCATCATTTTGGTAGAATTACTCTCTCAACACTTCTATCTATGCATATGTGCAAAGCTCTCAATCCAAACTCTATGCACATATGTAGGGAGAGCTAATGCTACCAAAACCAAGCTTGTGATAATTGTCCAAATTTTATTTATGAGCATAATGATTGGACAAGTATGACAAGTTCAAAACTTTTATTATCAAAATCATCTTTGTGAGGGTTGTCATCAATTACCAAAAAGGGAGAGATTGAAAGTCCTTAGTTTAGTTTTGGCTAATTGATGAAACCTAGGACTAACCTTTGTATCTAAGTGGATGATTTAGATAAAGGTGGTCATTGAGTATGAGACATGACATTGACTCATGTGACCAAGATGATAAAGACCAAGATGATGCTTGGCTCGATGGACCGGTTGTGAGGGTGAAGGGCAAGTCGAGGCTTCGAAGCGAAGGACCATGCGATGGTGAAGCTTGAGCAAGACTTGGCGCCGACGGACCAATGCAACAGTGAAGAGCAAGTGAAGTCAAGGTCGATGGATCGAGACGGTCATGTGATGATATGAAGTGGATCATATCTTTTGGAGAAACAAAATGGGCTCAAGGCAAAGGTATAACCATAGGGCCATTTTGTTTTGCACTCAAGACACCATAGAGGGTGTGAGTGGTTTAGGATCGATAGCCAAACTATTAAGAGGGGAAGTCTTATCGGTTATTCGATGCACGGGTGCCACTAGGTGAATTCATGAAGTGCATTGCATGTAGGGCCTAGTGAGCTAACTGGAAAACCTTCAAAAATGATTATGAAATTGCTAACACACGTGCACAAGGTGGTGATCACTTGTTGGTGTTAGCACATTTGCGAAGGCGATGAAGTTTAAGCGGTAGAGAGGGTTTGGGTCTCTCTCTCCCTCCCGCCGAGCTTGCGAGCGCGGGATTCAAGCATTTTTGGGAACTTGAAATGCCTATTTTCCACTACGCCGGAAGTCGGAAAAGAAACGGAGGCGAACGGAGGTCACAGAGGTGACCGGACGCTACACCGGACGTGGTCATGGTATGACCGGACGCGTCCGGTCAGTACAGCGTAGGCGCGGGTGCTAGGGTTTGCAACCGGCGCGTACGGTCACTCGCGGGACCGGTGCGTCTGGTCAGGTGTCTAGAGGAAACTGAGTACGATCGGACGCGAGGCGCGTCCAGTCACACATGATCGGACGCGTCTGATCATCGAGGGAGCTTACTGGACTCAAACCGGATGCGGGCACTGTCGTGTTCGGTCGTTGCGAGGGGCGCGTCCGGTCGTTACTTCGCGGGCGCGCGGTGCTGTGCGATCGGCGCGTCCGGTCGTTTTGAGAGGCGCGTCCGGTCGTTGGTTTGACCGTTGGGGTCAGTGACCGTTGGAGAATCGGATGCGGTTGAGCGTGTCCGGTCATCCCGAAAAGACCCAGTGAAGGGGTATAACGGCTCTATTCGGATGGGATGCTTATAAATACTTGTTGGCCGGCCCTTGGGGAGGTCTCTCGTAATTTCTAACATTCTTGTGCATCCTTTGAGCTAGAGCATCTCCTCCCACTCATCTCTCTTGCTTGATTGCAAATCAAAAGTGAGATTGAGTGATCCCAAAGTGCATTGCATAGCTTGAGGGCATCTAGTGACACTTGTGGGTGGTTTAGCCGGTGGATTTCTTGTTACTCTTGGAGAGTACCGCTCCTAGCCGGCTTGGAGATTGTTGGAGGCGTTGGCAAGAGAAGGTGATTGTTCTTGGCCACCTCCGGTTGATTGTAAGAGGTTCTTGTGCTTTCCTCGGCGGGACGCCAAAAGCAACTCTATTACATTGCGCGTGTCATTGAGTTACCTCACTTGAGAGTGGTGTCTTGCGGTGCCTTGCGAGGCGTGCCTTGAGGGGCAAGTGACTTGAGGGTCACACCGAGGAACCATCTAAGTGTTGGTCGACACAACCGGTGACGTAGCTTGTCGGTGCACAAGTGAACACCGGGTGAACAAAAATATTGTATCTCTTGTCTCCCGGTGATTGGTCTTCATATTGTGTTGTTGTCAATATTGATTGGTTGTATATCATCTTGGTGATTGGCAACATCTTCACTCCACCGTCGGTATAAGATTCACAATCCTATCTCTTGCATTTACATTTACTAGATTATCTTGTGTAACTCTAGTGGTAGCCTTTGCTAGTAGTTGTTAGCTTGCTCACTAGTGTAAAATTAGTGACATAGCCCTTGTGTGAACTAGAGATCATAATCTACTAGACTTGTGGATAGGAGGCTTGCAACACAACCGTAGGCTAAGCAAAACTCGCTTTGCGCCGTTTGTTATTCTAACAAGTTTGCTTAGTGTTTTTTTGTAGAAATTTTTATAGGCTATTCACCCCCCTCTAGCCATCTAGGACCTTACAACATCTTGCTGGTGGGGAGCCAGATGTCGCACGAGACTCTTCCCCTCAACGAGGTTGTCCGACGCGCTCGGTGGGTGGTGGGCGGCTTCAAGCAGGAGGATATAGACAAGGTTCTGATGTGACCCAGCCAGGGATTCGAGTCTCTGGTGAGTATCATTTTGTTGGCCTCATGTCCTTTTCCTTCCTGGTTTTCTTAATTTAGCCCATCGAGGCATTCATGCAGGATCTCTTAGCGGTCAAAGACTCACCACCACCGGTCCTAAAGGATCGCGTGGCTCGATAGGTGAGACGCCTTTCTGCGGCTCAAAAGAAAGAAGAGAAAGATGCCGCGAAGAAGCAGAGCAAAAGGAAGTTCCTCAAGCACGAGGCATGGAATAAGCGCCGTCACCAGCAAAGGCTCAAGGGCATCCCCGTGGAGGAGTCCCCATCTGAGATGGCCTCGGAGGAGGAGGATGACGGCGATAGTGAGGATGATGATGCCGGGTCACGGTACGATACTGTGACTACACTCGCGCACCTTCCTGACGTGCAGTCCCTACAGGAACCTGTCGACGGGGGGTCGACCTCCCGAGCATCGAGGGCAACCTCGACGCCCGTCGAGGGGTCAGAGGAGCGAGCGGAAGGGAGGGCCTATTAGGGGCCCTCGGAAAGGAGATCCGCCGAGCCCGTCGTCCCACCGTCAACGTCGGTGGCGCCGCACCCGCGTGCTCGGTCGCCTCGGACCTCATCGGTGGGGAGGTCCAGGACGCCGACGCCTGAGACCAGGGTGCCATTGTCAGGTGTGAGGACCCAAGGTTAGATGGCCTTGTCGGCGTAGAGGACCCCAGAGGCCTCGTCAGCCTAGGCTCCAAGGAGTTCCAGGCTGACCAAAGGCTCGATGGAGGGGCCGCCGTAGAAGCCCTCAGGCGGTTCGGGGAAGCCGGGGGCAAAGCCCCTGATCCCCATGTCAGGGTAAGTGCTTCACTTTATATTCGTGATACGTTTAGTTCGCTTTTCATCCTCACATTCTTGTTCGTTGTGGAGCCATAAGCGCAAGGTGAAGCCAGCGGCTATGACGCCTGCCAAGGCGCTCAAGGCTAGCGCCGCTCTGATGATGCGGACGCCGGCAGACGCCGCCGCCTGGGTCACAAAATACCTGGCAGCGCCGGAGTGGCTCAAGGTGAAAGAGGCCGCTGTCAAGGCCGGTGCGAGTGCTCAGGAGGGCGCTAGAGTTGGGGACGCCTCTCAGTAGTCAGAGCAAGTCGAGGCGGCTCCGGGCGCTGCTAGGCTCAACCGGTCTATAGGTGACAGACAAGAGCCAGGGTCGACCATGAGGACCCTGAAGACCGTCGAGGCTGGTAAGGCCGCAACATCTGCCCGCAATGCAGGGCAGGCGAATGTGGTGGAGGCCCCGCAAGATGCGGGGAGGGAGGAGGAGTTGCCGGAGCTACAGATAGAGCGGGAAGAGCCACAATAGCAGCAAGAGTGGCCATCGTAGCCGTAGCCAGAGGCAGAGCAGCGTGTGCTAAGCCAGCCAGAGGGGCCGGTGGCCGAGGCAGAGCAGGAGGTGGCCATGCCACCGCCCAATGCTCAGGCGGAGGCGCCAGCCAGCGGGGGGCCACTTCCGCACCAAGGGCCGACACCGACCGTGATCGACCTCACGTCTGACTCTCCCTCATCCGATAAGGGGAAGCAGAAGGAGGACGTCGAGATGGTCGACGCCTCGGATCGGCCTGGGACTTCTACGGCACTAGATGGTGACACGGCAGAGGCATCCGTCGGGTGGCCTGACTTCACGGAGCTGGCACTCATGCGGGCGAAGGAGGAGCTCCCGTGCTAGGGTCGCCCGACCCTTGAGTTCAGGGATGCGGCCATTCCCGACGTCGTGCCCTTCTTCATCCTCGATGACAAGGACGAGGTGAAGTACTGGGAGTACACCGAAGGCCTCCGCAAGCACTCTATGCAGTCCCTACGAATGGTCACGGATACCCTGGTATGGCACATGTCGGGGGCCTTTGAGGTAGGTAGCATTTATCTCGACATTTTATTTAGCTCGACCTCCCTCTTGGTCCTGATTTTGGTTTTGACTGTGACCAGGAGCTCAAGGAGCGGTCACGCCACAAGTCGCTATTCATCTGCCATGAGAGCGGTGTGTGGGCGGCGCTTCCCCATCAACGGGCTCTGGTCGAGGAGGCCAACAAGCGGCTATCCAAGAAGAGCGCCAAGGTGGATGAGCTTCGTGTTGTCTGCGTAGCACTTAAGGAGGAGGTGGCACAAGCTCGGGATGCTACGGCCAAGGCCCGTGAAGACGTGACCAAGGCTTGAGAGGAGGCAGCCAAAGCCCGCAAGGACCTTGCATCGCTATTGGCGTGAGTGAAGGGGCTCGAGGAGGATATCGCTCTTGTCAGCGGGCAGCGTGATGCCCTTAATGTGCAGATCGAGCTGGTGTCCGCCCGCATCGGGACCTTGTCCGAGGAGGTCGAGACGCTAAAGGGAACCATCCAAGAGAGGGACGAGGCTCTCTCGGGCACCGGTCGAGAGATTGAGATGTTGAGGGCGACTGTCCATGACAAGGATGAGGCTCTTTGAGCGGCCGAGAAGGCACATGGCGAGCTGCGTGATCAGATTGTGGGCTGGCAGACCCATGCTGAGGGTAAGCTTTTGCCAAACTCTGATCTTGGCTTTGAACTCCCGTGTTTTTGTTGACTTGATCTTGTGTTTCAGAGCTGGAGAAGCAGTAGCGCAAGGCCCAGGCAAACGCCACCTCGTTTCAAGCCCTCCTTAAGGCCGAGGTGGGGTAGAACTAGCTGCTCCAGGGCACCATCACTATGGTGTGTGATAGCCTAGGGGTCGAGCCCGATGCTGACACTAAGGAGGACGCACCGGGGAACTCATTTGTGCGCCGGATGACGGCGCTAGGTGGCCTTGTACGTGAGAAGGTGCGGAGCACGCTGCACCATGGTGTGAAGAGGGCCATGGCGGTCGTCTGCTCCGGCTTCGAGTATGACAAGGGTGTCATCGCTGATGGCTTCACCTTTGACCCGAGCAAGATTGAGGAGGAGAACGAGGCGGCCTGCTTGGGGCTGATCGAGGCTATGGAAGAACCTAGGGGTCGACTCGCGAGGCTGTTCGAGGATGAGGTGCTCTCGCCTGCTAACGACGAGGGCCTGTGAGCCAAATCTGAGCATGAAGGCCCATGTAACAAGTTAGTTGTCGTTTGTGACTCATATTATCATGGCCCTGGGGGCCTTAAAACATTTAGATATAAATATGTACTAAATGTCTTTTTTTTGGTTCGAGTCTTTCGTTCCTTTTTGGTTCGAGTCACGTTCTTACATGGTCTTCCTGGTGCGCGATCGCATCCCTTGGTGTGGGGTGCGAGTGGAGATACCGTAGCCCGGAGGCGTAGGTGATCTTGTGGCTCGACTGCCCCTCGTCCTTAGGATGGCCTTGCAGCCTCATCGACTATGTAAGAACTCGAATCAAAGCGTATAGGGACGTTAGACTTTGATTTTCCGAAATCATGAGCTTTTACAGGTCTTCTTAGTGCGTGGTTGCACCCTTTGGCGCGGGGGAGTGATTGGAGGTACCGTTAGCGCGGACGCGTAGATGATCTCATGGCTCGACAACCTTTGAGCCTTAGGGTGCCCTTGCGACTTTGTCGACCATGTAAAAGTTTTTTGAAATGATGCACATTTTTTAGGGACATGGGGGGTTCCCCCCTTTCCAGCCCCCGAGGGAGGTTCGACCTTATGAAAACGGGGTCGAGCCTACCTGCTTTTATGAAAGAACATTTTGAACATGGATGTACACTTTATTCATTCATGTGACTGAAAAGAAAAGGTACAAAGCCTCAAGGCTTTAGGGGTAAAAGCCATGTAGCTATTCAATGTTCTATGTGTTGGTGAAGATTTCACCCTTCTCGTTTGATAACTTGTAAGTCCCAAGCTTCAACACCTCCACGACGATGTAAGGACCTTCCCATGGTGGGGTGAGCTTGTGTCATCCCTTGTTGTTCTTGCTTCACCGAAGCACCAGGTCACCAACATGGAGGTCTCGGCTACATACGTGCTTGTCATGGTAGCGTCGGAGTTTCTGCTGGTATTTTGTAGAGTGCAGTAAAGCTATATCTCGAGCCTCCTTGAGCTGGTCGAGAGCGTTCTCTCTCGTGGCATCATTGCTTTGTTCGTTGTAGGCTTTTAGCCTCGGGGATCCATATTCGAAGTCGGTTGGAAGCACGGCCTTGGACCCATAAACCAAGAAAAATGGAGTGAACCCCATGGTTTGACTCGGCATTGTTCTTAGGCTCCATAGGACCAAGGGGAGCTTGGCGGCCCATTTCTTGTCATGTTTGTTTAATTTGTTGAAGATTCTCGGCTTTAGGCCTTGTAAAACCATGCCATTGGCATGCTCTACTTGGCCATTTGTCTTTGGATGAGCTACGGCTGACCAGAGCACATGGATGTGATGGTCATCACAGAATTCCAAGAACTTCTTGCTAGTGAACTGGGTGCCATTGTCCATGATGATGCAGTTGGAAACCCCGAAGCGATGAATGATGTCGGTGAAGAACAGCATGGCTTGCTCTGACCTGATGTTGGTGACGGGGCAGGCCTCGATCCACTTGGAAAATTTGTCGACAGTGATGAGCAAGTGGGGTGAAGCCCTCGGTTGTTCTCTTTAGGGGTCCGACCAAGTCGAGCCCTTAAACGGCGAATGACGATGTGATGGGGATAGTTTGCAGGGCATGAGCCGGGAGATGGCTCTTCCTTGCATAGTACTGGCATCCTTCACAGGAGCGTACCGGCTTAATGGCGTCGGAGACCATAGTTGGCCAATAGAAGCCATGATAGAATGCATTTCTGATGAGGGTTCTAGGCGCCGCATGATGACCGCAAGCCCCTGAGTGTAGATCTCTAAGTAGATTCCTGCCTTCCTCGACTATGATACAACGCTATAGGATGCCCATGGGGCTGCGTCGATAAAGCTCCTTGTCATTACCGTATGTCACAAAGGTTTTGGCCTGGCGAGCGATCCGTCAAGCCTCGATCTTATCCGGAGGGAGTTCCTCTCGAATGAGACAGTCGAGGTACGAAATACGCCAGTCAGGCTCGAGGTCGGCTGGTAGAGTCGAGCTTTCCATCTGCATGGCATCAGCCCCCGTCGAGAGGGCCTCTGCCTCAGGTGGGGGTCGAGTGATAGATTGTCGACCTCATATGTCGCTCTGAGGTCGATGGAAGGTTCATGAAGATCCCTTGAGAAAACGTCAGGTGAAACCACGGTTTGACTAGATGTGATTTTTGTGAGTTTGTCGGCAGCCTCGTTGTACCTGTGCGTGATGTGGTTGAGCTCGAGGCCATATAACCTATCCTCGAGGCGCCGTACCTCTTTGCAGTAGGCTTCCATCTTAGGATCGTGGCAGCTCGAGTCCTTCATGACCTGGTCGATTACGAGCTGGGAATCACCACGAACGTCGAGGTGTCAAACTCCAAGTTCGATGGCAATGCGCAAGCCGTTAATGAGGGCCTCGTACTCAGCCACATTGTTGGAGGTAGCGAAGTGGAGTCGGATCATGTAGCGCATGTGAATTCCGAGGGGCAAGATGAAGAGCAAGCCCGCGACCTCTCCTATTTTCATCAATGACCCGTCAAAGTACATGGTCCACAGCTCGGCCTAAATCTGAGCGGGAGGCAGTTGGGTATCGGTCCACTTCGCCAGAAAATCTACCAGCACTTGAGATTTGATTGCTTTGTGCGGTGCATAAGAGAGGGTCTCGCCTATGAGCTCGACCTCCCACTTAGCTATCCTACCCGAGGCCTCCCGGTTCTGGACTATCTCCCCCAGAGGGAAAGAAGAGACCACGGTCACCGGGTGGCCCTCGAAGTAGTGTCGGAGCTTGCGCCGTGTCAGCACAATGGCGTATAGCAGCTTCTGGATTTGTGGATAGCAAACCTTGGTCTCCGAGAGCACTTCGCTGATGAAGTAGACTGGCCTCTGATCGGGTAAGGCATGCCCTTCCTCCACCCTCTCGACGACTACGATCGTGCTGACCACCTATGTTGTCGTGGCGACATAGAGCAACAGGGGTTCCCCTATGGCCGGAGGGACGAGGATTGGAGGGTTGGATAGCATTGCCTTGAGCTTGGAAAGAGCTTCTTCAGCCTCGAGAGTCCATGAGAAATGTTTCAATTTCTTCAGGAGATGATACAGAGGGAGCACTTTCTCGCCGAGACACGAGATGAAGCGACCAAGGGCCGCAAGGCAGCCCATGACCTTTTGTACACCCTTTAGATCTCGAATGGGGCCCATTTTGGTGATCGCAGAGATTTTTTTCGGGTTGGGCTCGATGCCACGCTCAGAAATGATGAACCCTAAGAGCATGCCTTGAGGAACACCGAAGACACATTTGTTGGGATTGAGCTTGATGTTTTTGTCCTTGAGGCACTTGAATGCAATGTTGAGGTCGTCAACCAGGTTGTTGACCCTTTTGGATTTGACTATGATGTCATCAACGTAGGCCTCGACGGTTGGCCTGATGTGTTTTTCGAAAATGTGTTGCATGCATCGCTGGTACATAGCCCCTGCATTCCGGAGACCAAAGGGCATAGTAACGTAGCAATACATGCCAAATGGGGTGATGAATGAAGTCACGAGCTGATCGGACTCCTTCATTTTAATCTGGTGGTAACCGGAATATGCATCTAGAAATGATAGAGTTTCACATCCCGTGGTAGAATTGACGATTTGATCAATGCGTGGCAAAGGAAAGGGAACTTTTGGACATGCTTTATTTAAACTAGTATAGTCTACACACATCCTCCATTTCCCACTCTTTTTCTTAACTAGTACAGGATTAGCTAGCCACTCGGGATGGTGAAACTCCTTGATGAATCTAGCCTTCAGAAGCTTGATAACCTCCTCACCGATGACCTTGCGCTTCTCCTCGTCGAAGCGGCACAAGCATTGCTTCACCGGTTTGGAGCCAGCCCAGATCTCCAAGGCATGCTCGGTGACTTCCCTGGGTATGCCCGGCATATTCGAGGGACTCCACGCAAATATGTCGGCATTTGCGTGAAGAAAGTCAACGAGTACTGCTTCATATTTGGGATCGAGGGTGGCGCTGACTTTCAACACCTTCCCGTCTGAGCTAGTGGGGTCGAGGGGTATGAGCTTGATGTCTTCTGTGGGCTCAAAGTTGCCAGCGTGGCGTTTGGGGTTGGGAATCTCCTTGGCCAAACCATCGAGGTCTACAGCCAAGGTTGCTGACTCCAAGACGGCCTCTCCGTGCTCGATGCATTCTACATCACCCTCGTAAGCGTGCTCAAAGGAGGGCCCGATGGTGATGACACCCTTAGGGCCCGGTATCTTGAGCTTGAGATAGATGTAGTTGGGAACCGCCCTGAATTTAGCGTAGCAAGGATGCCCAAGGATGGCATGGTAGGTCCAACAGAACCCAACCATCTCAAAAGTGAGGGTCTCCTTCCTGAAGTTGGAGGGGGTACCGAAGCAGATGGGCAGGTCGATCCTCCCGACTGGCTCTGCTCGTCTCCCTGGCACAACTCCATGGAAGCCCCCGACGCTGGGTCAGAGCTACATCCTCTCGACCCCAGGAGGTCAAGGGTTTGGATGTAGATAATGTTGAGGCTGTTGCCTCCATCCATGAGCACTTTGGAGAGGCGCGTATTGGCGATGATGGGATCGACGACAAGCGGGTATACCCTAGGATTGGGGATGTAGTCCGGATGGTCATCACGGTCGAACATGATGGCCATTTCAGACCAATCGAGGAAGAGGGGGGTCACAAGTTGTACGGAGAAGACCTCCTGATGTTCTCGCTTGCGCTGGCGTGTAGAGAGATGCGTCAAGGGCCCCCCGTAGATCATGAAGCAGTCGGGAAATCCCTCGTCCTTGTCGTCATCCTTTTCCTTGGGGTCCTCCTTCTTGTCATCTTTCTTGATGCCTAGGCTTTTGAAGTACTTTCAGAGCATGTGGCAGTCCTCGAGGTTGTGGTTTGTGGGCCCCTTGTGGTAGGGACACGATTCCTTGAGCATTTTGTCGAAAATGCCCCCGCCGGGGGGCCTCGAGGCTTCTTGTGATCAGCAGCAGCGACAAGGTCGTCTGCCGCAGCTTCACACTTGTCCTGTTGGTTCTTATTCTTCTTCCTATTGTTCCTCTTGGCGCCCTGGTTGGAGCCCTCGAGTTCCTCGTCCTTACGCTTCCCCTTATCCTGGTCGCCACCAAAGATAGCACCAACCGCCTCCTCGTCGGCGGCATAGTTGGTGACGATGTCCATCAGCTCATTGGCAGTGGTGGGGGTGTTGCGGCCCAACTCCCGGACTAGCTCCTTGTAGGTGGTTCTAGAGAGAAAAGCCATGATGACGTCGGAGTCAGTGATGTTGGGCACTTAGTGCGCTGTTTGGAGAAACGCCGGATATAGTCACGGAGAGAGTTGCCCAGCTTCTGTTTACCGCTCCTGAGGTCCCAAGAGTTACCGGGGTGCACATAGGTTCCCTTGAAGTTCCCTTCGAACACCCTCACCAAGCCGTTCTAGTTGTGGATCTGTCGAGGTGGGGGGTCCTCGAGCCATGCTCGAGTGGTGTCCAATAGGAACAGGGGAAGTTGTTGGATGATGACTCAGTCATCGGTGGCCCCACCCAACTGATAAGCCAAGCGGAAATTAGCGAGCCAAAGTTTGGGTTTAGTCTCGCCGTTATACTTGGTGAGAGTCGTTGGGGGGCAAAACCAGATCGGAAGCTGGGTCCAACGAATGGTCTTGCTGAAGACTCGAGGGCCCGGTGGCTCGGGGGATGGACTACGATCCATCGCGCTGTCATAACCCTGCCTCATGGTAGCCTCGAGACACGCTGTCACCGCTTCTACGCTTGCGACATTCGTTGATGTCATCATGGGCGTCTCGAGGCTCGCGGTTGTCGACGACACGTTCATTGATAGAGGCTACATTGTTCCCTTATGGTGCGGGCTCGGGATGAACCGATGCCTCTTTCTCCTGCCGGGAGGGCTCCATAGGCTGCTCTGAGGCAAGTCCACGGCGCCTCGAGGCGGAACTCTTGGCTTGCTGCATGGCTGCAGTCTCGAGGAGACCTCGAATCTCATCGTGGGCCCAGTGGCCCTCGGGTGTAGATGGCTCAGGCATATTGCGGAGAAGCATGGCGGCGGCGATGATGTTCTAGCTGGCTCGATTGAAGACTGGGGCTTCGCCCACCCAGTCCTCGATTAAGCGACGATTGATGTCGCAAGCTCTCTCCTGAGCTCCTCTGCCACGTACGCGTGCCACACGCTCCTGCTCGAGAGTCTGCTAAAGTAGGCGTAGGCGCTCTCGCTCTTCATCGAGCTTAGCTTGTAGTTCTTGAAGATCACCGTTGAAAGTACCTAGTTTGGTTTTGGCTAATTGATGAAACCTAGGACTAACCTTTGTATCTAAGTGGATGATTTAGATAAAGGTGGTCATTGAATATGAGACATGACATTGACACATGCGACCAAGATGATGAAGACCAAGATGATGCTTGGCTCGATGGACCGGTTGTGAAGGTGAAGGGCAAGTCGAGGCTTCGAAGCGAAGGACCATGTGATGGTGAAGCTTGAGCAAGACTTGGCGCCGATGGACCGATGCAACGGTGAAGAGCAAGTGAAGTCAAGGTCGATGGATCGAGACGGTCATGTGATGATATGAAGTGGATCATATCTTTTGGAAAAACAAAATGGGCTCAAGGCAAAGGTATAACCATAGGACCATTTTGTTTTGCACTCAAGACACCATAGAGGGTGTGAGTGGTTTAGGATCGATAGCCAAACTATTAAGAGGGGAAGTCTTATCGGTTATTCGACGCACGGGTGCCACTAGGTGAATTCATGAAGTGCATTGCATGTAGGGCCTAGTGAGCTAACTGGAAAACCTTCGAAAATGATTATGAAAATGCTAACATACGTGCACAAGGTGGTGATCACTTGTTGGTGTTGGCACATTTACGAAGGCGATGAGGTTTGAGCGGTAAAGAGGGTTTGGGTCCCTCTCTCCCTGCCGCCGAGCTTTCGAGCATGGGATTCAGGCGTTTTCGAGGAGTTGAAATGCCTATTTTCCACTACGCCGGAAGTCGGAAAAGAAACGGAGGCGAACGGAGGTCACAAAGGTGACTGGACGCTGCACCGGACGCGGTCACGGTTTGACCGGACGCGTCCGGTCAGTTCAACGCAGCAGTCAGGCACGCGGGTGTTAGGGTTTGCAATCGACACGTCCGGTCGTGCACCCTGAAGTGTAGCGCATGGCGTATAGCTGATCGGACACGCGGTGCGTCTGGTCACACTCGATCAGACGTGTCCGGTCATTGAGGGAGCTTACTGGACTCCAACCGGATGCTGGCACTATCGCATCTGGTCGTTGCCTGGAGCGCGTCCGGTCGGTGCTTCGCGGGCGTGTGGTACTGTGCGATCGGCGCGTCCGGTCGGTTGAGCGGTGCATCCAGTCATTACATTTGACCGTTGGCGCTTAGTGACCGTTGGAGGATCGGACGTGGTTGAGCGCGTTCGGTCAGTTTCGACCAGCGTGTCCGGTGATCCCGAAAAATGTCCAGTGAAAGGGTACAACGACTCTATTCGTTTGGGATTCTTATAAATACTTGTTGGCCGGCCCTTGGGGAGGTCTCTCTCATGATTTCTAACACTCTTGTGCATCCTTTGAGCTAGAGCTTCTCCCTCCCACTCATCTCTCTTGCTTGATTGCAAATCAAAAGTAAGATTGAGTGATCCCAAAGTGCATTGCATAGCTGGAGGGCATCTAGTGGCACTTGTGGGTGATTTAGCCGGTGGATTTCTTGTTACTCTTGGAGAGTACCGCTCCTAGCCGGCTTGGAGATTGTTGGAGGCGTTGGCAAGAGAAGGAGATTATTTTTGGCTACCTCTGGTTGATTGTAAGAGGTTCTTGTGCTTTCCTCGGCGGAGCGCCAAAAGTAACTCTAGTGGATTGCGCGTGTCATTGAGTTACCTCACTTGAGAGTGGTGTCTTGTAGTGCCTTGCGGGGCGTGCCTTGAGGGGCAAGTGACTTGAGGGTCACACCGAGGAACCATCTAAGTGTTGGTCGACACAACCGGTGACGTAGCTTGTCGGTGCACAAGTGAACACCGGGTGAACAAAAATATTGTTTCACTTGTCTCCCGGTGGTTGGTCTTCATATTGTGTTGTTGTCAATATTGATTGATTGTATATCATCTTGGTGATTGGCAACATCTTGACTCCACCGTCGGTATAAGATTCACAATCCTCTCTCTCGCTTTTACTTTTACTAGTTATCTTGTGTAGCTCTAGTGGTAGCCTTTGCTAGTAGTTTTTAGCTTGCTCACTAGTGTAAGTTTAGTGACTTAGCCCTTGTGTGAACTAGAGATCATAATCTACTAGACTTGTGGATAAGAGGCTTGCATCACAACCGTAGGCTAAGCAAAACTCGCTTTACGCCATTTGTTATTCTAACAAGTTTGCTAAGTGGTTCTTATAGAATTTTTATAGGCTATTCACCCCCCTATAGCCATCTAGGACCTTACAAATGGTATCGGAACCGTGGTCACCGTTTTAATCAAGGCTTAACATCCTTCGATGTGAAAAATGGCTCTGATACGCTCAGGGGGTCCCGATCTTCACGACGTAGGATGATCACCGATAACTAGCTGAAGAACAGCCGGATAACTTGCTGCAAGCAGCGATAACTAGTGCAACCTGGCAAATAAAACTCGAAGCCAACCACCGTCTTTAACCGGCAACCTGAATCGAGGATTCGCCCAACCACACTCTCAAAGAACCAACCAACACAGCCTACAATCAATCGAGGAAACCTCGAAGGGAGTAGGAGCACCAATTGGGAGCGGATGAAGCCGCCGCTTCTGTAAATCCCGCAAAGGAAATCACAAGAGCAAAGGGGTAGAGATCTCTCTCAATATTTGTTAGCACACAGCTGAACAAAAGGGGGGTTTGTATTCCATTCTCAAAAATCTAAGATTACAATGAGTCTAGGAGGTATTTATACTAGCAACAGCCCTGCTAGATAGGTGGAAACTCGAAAAGAAAAATATAAGACACACTATGTGAACGGGCCTCCTCGAGATGCCTTCCTGGAGAGTTTTCGCGTGGCTGCTGGTCTTCAGCGCAGTCTTCAGTGTTTTGGCAATAACTCTATCTTGGAAACTCCAAATGACATGCGGTTTGTTGGGTTGGAAAGTTAACTTGATAACCTTTCACACCATGTGCAGCATGTACCACGAAATATTGTAGATTGGTATAGTTTTGCATGGGAACTTGGACATCAGGCTGACTGCTGACTAGCTGACCAGTCTGTACTAAATCAGTCGAATCTCAACATTGGAGAATTCAAATCAAGTGAGAGAACTTGGGCTTGAAACTAGACTTGATAAGCTTTCCAACAAGTCCTCATGGGCCTTCATAGCTTTTGCGAGCAAAACGTTGTGACTGATTCTTTCTGATGGTTCTGTCACACGGGACTGGCTCGAACGTGATCCTCCTCTTTGGTTCACCCTTGGTGTCTTCTTGTCATCCTCCGTGGTGCACCTAAGCAATAGCAATGTGCACGACTTAGGTAGTATATAATTCTCATTAACATTAAAATGATTTTCAGAAAGTAGCGCGTGCACCTCTTGTTGTAGCTTCTTGGCTCGACTACGTGTAATTGGTCCATCAAAGACTTGGACTGGTGATGGTATAACTTGACTTGGAGGTTGTAACATGTTGTTGGTTGTCGTGGTCATATCATCCTCCCCCCTTGAAAAAGAGTCGTCCTCGACTCTAATCCGTCGAAGTCCAAAAATTGTGCTAGGCCAACAGGGGTAGATGCTATGTTTCTGTTGCAATCTCCTTCTTCCATCACAGCAATGTGTTTGAATCTATAATCATATAAACCAAGTAGTAGTCTTATAGGTGGAAACCAAAAGGATTTAGAATCAAGTTTAGCTTTCACCTTGAATGGATCCTTAGAATTAAGAGTGAATGTTGATGTCCTTGGTATGATCCTATCATCCTTCCTCTCTTCAAAAAAACTTGTCCTCTGCTTTTGCTCTCCTGAAAACAGTCTAAAGAAAATAGAGAGTGGATGCATATGCCAATTGCTATGATTACTTGTTGAAGATTGTTCATTATCTTCTTTATAATTCATATGCACATTATTTCCTTTTCGATGAGATGAATAGTTTCTCAGATTTTGTGAACCTGAAATTAACTTTGAAAATGGAAGCACAAAAATTCCTTTTAAACCACTCATTTGATTCAGGTTATCATGTTTTATCTTTGCAAAATCAAACATTTCAATAGATGTGAACGAAGCATGTCTGGTATTCCAATAATTCTTGATGCTCAACTCATGCAAAGGTTTAGTAATGTACCTTTCATACTCAATGGTTCCACATGTATATGGAAAGACTTTGGGTGAATGAACCAAACACATTTGCACAAGATTTCTTTGTTTCAGTGGAGAATATGAACAAGAAAATAACACTGATTGTTCTGAATAGCAAGCTCTAAACAACCTTTTTATCTCAAATAAAGAAAAGTATGGTTCACAAGATGTACAACTCATTTTATTCAACTTCAATTCAGCAATGTTGTGACATGTTATGCAAAGAGCACAAACATAAAATTTATTTATAATGTAGTGTCCGATGATGTTAAATGTAAACTTGCAGCAATAGGCATTATTCAAAGATTTCATAGATGATATATCAAGAACGCTTTCAACCATTTTATTAATATCAACAAATTCATCAAGCTTGACATAGAACATACATTCAGCAAGAGATATTCTTCTAAAGAATTCAGCATGACTAATCAATTTCACATGGCCCACATTATCAACATGTAAATTATCATATATTTCAGTCAAAGTATAGCAATGGTCATGCATGATTGAACAATGTTTGTCAACTTTCAAAATTTCAGCACTTGTATCAACATGTGGATCAATCAAATCAGCACAAAGATTTTGTGTATACTCAATTTCAGTTGAAGCAAATTTGTCATTACAATTACTGGTCAATATATGTTGTAGATTCAGTTCTAAATTGTTTGCATCACCTTTCAGATTTTGTGATGGTACATGAATGATGCATTGTATCTCTGAACTTTTACCTTTTTCCTTGTCATGGTTCAGGTTTTGCACAGCATAGAGTTGGTTCTCAATAATGGCAACCCTCGCATTTCTCTGGCCAAGTTTGGGGGTCTTTTGAGCAGCCATCTCCACCGAATCTTCTTTATAGACCTGCATGTTAGGAGAAACAACACTAAGAGTAGACATTAGTGGGTTAGTGTTAAAATCATCCGTGCATGCCTTGCAATAAAGCTCTCTCTTTCTGTGTGGTGTATCCCTCACACTCATACTGTGGATACTCTCAATCTCACATTTGGTGGAATCACACAACTCACTTTTGTTTTCACTCTCACTCAATTTGGCTATGTGGCACTCATTCTCACAAGGGATTTGATGCATAATATTTTTAATGTCTTCTAGAGCAACATATGAATATCTTCCATCATTCATGATGTAATCGATTGCCATTGGGGTAGTAATGGTGGCAGCAACACCATCAGGTCTATCCTCTTCAAACAATGATGATATCTCAATTGCTGATGTGGATTCATCTCCACTAATATTGCCTTCAATCTAAACTTTCTGTGGCATTGGAACAGCAATAGATGCAACCAAATAATCATCTTTGACCTCTTCCAAAGATGCTGGACTAGCATTAGTATAAGTGGAATCATGTGCACTAATCTTTCCTTCAATAATCTCAACACTCTGTGACATGGGGGAGCACAAAATTTCAGCACCATTGTCCAATAATTCATCACATAATGCAGTTGATGGTACAACACATCTTGACACCACATTTGTGCTTGGAACCATGTTGGTTCGAAACTTCAGATCCATTAGATCATGATGAACTTCATCTTGGATAGATTTATTACTAGCAATAGATGGCACAATAGCATCATCTTTGTGCGCACATTCAGCTCTCAAACTGAAACATTGATTGGCCTTCAAATTCAGATTATATTCACCTTCAAAAATCAGAGTGTTGCCAACCTCTTGGTCATAATTGGGTACTGATTTTTCATCAGATGACATAGAAAATTTCTGGACAGATTTGGAGCATATAACTTCTCCACTTTTAGCACTAGAATAAGGCTCAGAACTTTTAAGATTTGCAGCACTTGTGTTCAAACATGGTGGCAGTGCTTCTTGATGAAAATTTTTTAGATTTCCATGGCGTGGAACTGTAGCATGTTCCCTCAACTCAACACACAAAGGACCAGCCTCGATCAGAGAAGTATCTTCTCTAGTTTCACAACTCAACTGATGATCTTCCACAACTTGCATAGTGGCTTCTGCTACCTCACTTTGTGTGTCATGTGCAGCAGAATTTTCTTCTTGATCTTGCTCAAAACTGAGACAAACATTGATGGGAACATTTGCAACTTGATTCTCATCAACCTCAGATTGTAAATGGCACTTTGGGATAGCAACAATATCAAGAGATGATGTAACACTATGATCCAATGTAATGTCACACACCTCAATATTTTCTATATCAATTTGGGACATAGAGCCTTCTTCTTGCTGCACAACAAAGTTCTTCTTGGAGTTGAATTGTTGATGTTCACTTCTCTTGGTACTAGAATCAACTAAAGAAACTTTTGGGACAACATGTCCTCTCTTCTTGCATGGACTTGATGATTGCTTCTTTCCAACAATGGAGGACATATTGGGCTGCAACTTAACACTTTTATCTTGGCACAAACTAATGTTCTGGGTGACCTTGCCTTGCTGCATCTTTATAACTTTCTTTTCCTCTCTAATTGCACAACTTAGAAGATCTTGCATACTTCTAAAATATTTGCCCTCAAGTGCAGCAGCAATGTTATCATTAAGACCTCTCTCGAAATATTCCATTGCGTTCATGTCATCAACAACATTTGCACGATGCAAGGAAGAATTTAGCTTATCATAATATGCTTGGACAGATTTACTACCTTGCTTCACACGCTGCAAACGACGAAGCAAAATCAGCCGATATTCCCTTGGAACAAATTCTTTTCTCATGGCCTTCTTCAAATCTTCCCAATTCTTGATGAGATGCTTATGTGGATATTGTTTCCACCAATCATGAGCATAATCTTCAAATTCAAGCACAACTCGTGATATCTCCTTGGCTTCTGAAAAATCTTGAACCTCAAGTTCAATCTCCATTTCTTCTGCCCAAACGAGAAATTCCTCCGGATCATTACTTCCATAGAATGGAAGATTGGTATATCTTCGGCCTGTCATGGTTATTGCATATGCAAAATAGCAAGCTTATATGTGGTATAGGAAAATATGTAGAACTCTCACAACCTCACCTCTCTTACCAACCAAAGCTCTTATGAATTCCCTGCCGCGGATTACAGAGAAACAAATGTGTGGTGGTAACTGAAAGTGATGGCGAGGCGAATACAAGACTAGAGAGTACAGATTACGGTGGTTTGTATGTGGAGCTTGGTGGAGAATAAAACAAGGAATGTAATCTAAATTCTAGTTATTGTAATATTAAGTAACAATCCAAACTAGAAGTTCTCTGCCTAGTGCTGATCACAGAATATGAATGAGATGTAAATCGATCACACACACATGCAAGGAAATTTCAGATTTGATGCAAACAAGGAGTATGATTGGGATGCAAGTGTTGCAATCAAACCCAACCAAAATTTTGCACCAAACAAGGATAGCACACTGGTTGCACTACCTGATATGAAAACTTTCAGCACTTGTGCACATAAACCTACTGATCTTTCAACCTTTCTTTCTCAGTTTTTCTCTATTCTTTTTTTTTCTTTCTTCTCTTTTTTTTTGACACACTTTTTTTTATAACTAAACACAAAGACCAGATTAAGACACTTGCACAATTAAGATAAGAACAAAACACAACCGGTAGCTATAATAGGATCAAAGTTTACGCGAAGGACATGATATGAGTTTTTAGATTTTTTTTTTGTAGGGATTTTCAGATATATAAAGAGGCTCAAAGGACACGCAAAGGATAATGATCAGCAACTAAAACAAAGACTCTAATGAACTGAAACTTAACAAAACTCACTAAAATAACAGATTGAAACAAAGGGCTAAAGCAATGTATTTTTTAGGCTTTTTGGTGGATAGGACGAAACAAAATATATAAGTAGCTAAGGGAAAGAAATCCTACCGTGGTAACGAAAGCTCTGATACCAAATGATACGCTCAGGGGGTCCCGATCTTCACGACGTAGGATGATCACCGATAACTAGCTGAAGAACAGCCGGATAACTTGCTGCAAGCAGCGATAACTAGTGCAACCTGGCAAATAAAACTCGAAGCCAACCACCGTCTTTAACCGGCAACCTGAATCGAGGATTCGCCCAACCACACTCTCAAAGAACCAACCAACACAGCCTACAATAAATCGAGGAAACCTCGAAGGGAGTAGGAGCACCAATTGGGAGCGGATGAAGCCGCCGCTTCTGTAAATCCCGCAAAGGAAATCACAAGAGCAAAGGGGTAGAGATCTCTCTCAATATTTGTTAGCACACAGCTGAACAAAAGGGGGGGTTTGTATTCCATTCTCAAAAATCTGAGATTACAATGAGTCTAGGAGGTATTTATACTAGCAACAACCCTGCTAGATAGGTGGAAACTCGAAAAGAAAAATATAAGACGCACTATGTGAACGGGCCTCCTCGAGATGCCTTCCTGGAGAGTTTTCGCGTGGCTGCTGGTCTTCAGCGCAGTCTTCAGTGTTTTGGCAATAACTCTATCTTGGAAACTCCAAATGACATGCGGTTTGTTGGGTTGGAAAGTTAACTTGATAACCTTTCACACCATGTGCAGCATGTACCACGAAATATTGTAGATTGGTATAGTTTTGCATGGGAACTTGGACATCAGGCTGACTGCTGACTAGCTGACCAGTCTGTACTAAATCAGTCGAATCTCAACATTGGAGAATTCAAATCAAGTGAGAGAACTTGGGCTTGAAACTAGACTTGATAAGCTTTCCAACAAGTCCTCATGGGCCTTCATAGCTTTTGCGAGCAAAACGTTGTGACTGATTCTTTCTGATGGTTCTGTCACACGGGACTGGCTCGAACGTGATCCTCCTCTTTGGTTCACCCTTGGTGTCTTCTTGTCATCCTCCGTGGTGCACCTAAGCAATAGCAATGTGCACGACTTAGGTAGTATATAATTCTCATTAACATTAAAATGATTTTTAGAAAGTAGCGCGTGCACCTCTTGTTGTAGCTTCTTGGCTCGACTACGTGTAATTGGTCCATCAAAGACTTGGACTGGTGATGGTATAACTTGACTTGGAGGTTGTAACATGTTGTTGGTTGTCGTGGTCATATCAGGCTCAAATTGTGTTCAATCATGTTGGGGGCAAGCCACCGTTCTTTGATGGTGTTAGTTCTTTTGCTCATTGGAAGAGAAAAATGACAATGTACCTTGGTTCTATTCATGAGAGAGTATTGCAAGTCACCGAGAATGATTTTGCTATCATTGATCCCAATCATCTCACCGATGAAGATAGAGCAAATAGAACATCTAATAGAATGGCTCTCAATACACTTTACAATGGTATTGACACAAAAGTATTTGAGGGCATCAAGGATTTAGAATTGGCAAATGAAGTATGGACAAGGTTGAGTGAAACATATGAGGGCACTAAGGTTGTGAAGAGTGTCAAGCTATATGGGCTCAAGAGTGAGTTTGAGAACTTCAAGATAAAGAAGAAGAAACAATCTTAGAGATGTTTCATAGATTGCAAGTCATTGTGAATGATCTCAAGAGCTTAGGGCACAAGACACAAGACCAAGACTTTTGCCACAAGTTCTTATTGAGCTTACCAAGAAGATTCAACATGTTGATCATGATGTTACAAAGAGATGGGCTTGATGAAATGAAGCCCACTGATTTACTTGGTGAAGTATTGACATATGACAAGTATGATCAAGATGCCGATGAGAAGGAGAAGAAGGAGGAAGAAAAGAAGAAGAAGACCGTGGCATTCAAGGCCATCTCCTCCAAGGGCAAAGCTATCATCATAGAAGAAGAAGACAATAATGAAGGTGAAGATTTTGAAATTGATGATGAGGCACTTGCTCTTGTAGTCAAGAAAATGGGTCACATGTTCATTAAGAGAAGAGGCTTCAAAAAGAGAAATGACAATTTCAAGAGCAATGAGCAACAAAGGAAGTGCTTCAATTGTGATAGCACCGAACATCTTCAAGCCGAATGTCCCTATGACAAGAAGAAGAACAACAAGAGGGGCAAGTTTGAGAAGAAAAAGAGAGAAGCCAAGATGACTTTCAAGAAGGGCAAGAATGGAGCCTATGTGGTCACCTGGGAAAGTGATGATGATGAAGAAGAAGAATCATCATCCAACAAGGCTTTTGCTTCCATTGCTATCAACAAGAAGCCCTCACTATTTAGTTGATCCTCTTCATGCTTCATGGCCAAAGTAACTAAGGTCAATTACAAAGCCGGAGGAAGGCATTGGATTATTGATAGTGGGTGCACTCAACACATGACCGGTACATCAATAATGTTTGACTCAATCAATGACAATGATAGTGGTGTTGAATCTATCACATTTGGCAATAACAATAAAGGCAAGGTTATTGGCTTGGGCAAGATTGCAATATCAAATGACTTGAGTATCTCCAATGTGTTGCTAGTTGAAAGCTTGGATTTCAATCTTCTATCCGTGGCGCAAATATGTGATTTTGGTTACAAATGTATCTTTGGGGTTGATGATGTGGAAGTCATTAGTATGGATAGTTCAAATATGGCATTCAAGGGCTTTAGATATGAGAATCTCTACCTAGTTGACTTCAATACTAGAGAAACTTCTTTGACAACTTGCTTAATCTCCAAATCAAGCATGGGTTGGCTTTGGCATAGAAGGCTTGGTCATGTTGGCATAAAACAATTGAAGAAGCTTACAACTCACAATCTTGTCAATGGTTTGAAAGATGTTGAATTTGAGAAGAATAAGCTTTGTAGTGCATGTCAAGCCAGGAAGCAAGTTGGAAGCTCACATCCAAAGAAGAGTACAATGAGCACATGCAAAGTATTTGATTTGATGCACATGGATCTATTTGGCCCAACAACATACTCAAGCATAGGTGGTAATAAGTATGGTTTTGTCATAGTGGATGACTTCACAAGATTCACATGGGTATTCTTTCTTAGTGACAAAAGTGAAGTGTTTGACATCTTCAAGACATTTCTCACTAGAGTTCACAATGAGTTTAAGATTAGAATCAAGAAAGTGAGAAGTGACAATGGAAGTGAGTTCAAGAATACAAGAATTGAAGAACTTTGTGATCACTATGGCATTGGACATCAATTCTCGGCCAAGTACACTCCACAATCAAATGGCCTAGTTGAGAGAAAGAATAGAACATTGCTTGATATGGCTAGATCAATGCTTCATGAGTACAATGTGAGTCAATCATTTTGGGATGAAGCAATCAATACCGCTTGCTACTACATCAATAGACTATATTGTCATCCATTGCTAGAGAAGACCCCATATGAGCTACTTCATGGAAGAAAGCCCAATATTTCTTACTTTAGGGTGTTTGGTTGCAAATGTTATATCTTGAAGAAGGGCACTAGATTGGGAAAGTTTGACAAGAGATATGATGAGGGGTTCCTACTTGGTTATTCAACTACAAGCAAAGCTTTTAGAGTTTGGAACAATTCAAGTGGCATTCTAGAAGAGATCCATAATGTGCAATTTGATGAAACCAATGGGTCACAAGATGAAGAAGAGAATCTAGATGATGTTGGTGGAACTCAATTGGTGGAAGCAATGAAGAACATGGACATTGGGGACATTAGAGCAAAGCAAGTAATTGATATTCAAGATGATGATAAAGATGAATTGCTCAATTATCCATTCAAGCTAGCTAGTGACTCTCAAGTGCAAGATCATGGTGCTAGTTCATCTCATCAAGATACATCAAGTGATCAACCAAGCTCAAGCAATCAAGTGCAAGTACTCCAACCACAACATGTTGCAAGAGATCACCCTATTGATAGTGTTATTGGTGATATTAGAAGTGGTGTGCAAACAAGATCAAGATTGGCTATGTTTTGTGAGCATGCATCATTTGTGTCAACCACAGAACCAAAGAAAATAGAAGAAGCTTTGAGTGATGCCGATTGGATCATGGCTATGCAAGAAGAGCTTAACAATTTTGCAAGAAATGATGTTTGGGAATTGGTAGAAAGGCCAAATGACTACAATGTGATTGGAACCAAATGAGTGTTCAAAAACAAGCAAGATCAAGATGGCATTGTGGTGAGAAACAAAGCAAGACTAGTTGCTCAAGGTTACACTCAAGTAGAAGTTCTTGACTATGATGAGACATATGCTCCCGTGGCAAGATTAGAGGCAATAATGATTCTATTGGCTTATGCTTGTGCACACAACATCAAACTATATCAAATGGATGTCAAAAGTGCATTTCTCAATGGGATCATCAATGAGTTAGTCTTTGTTGAGGAACCTCCCGGATTTGAAGATGACAAGAAACCCAACCATGTATACAAGTTGAAGAAGGCTTTATATGGCTTAAAGCAAGCACCTAGAGCATGGTATGAGAGGCTAAGGGATTTCCTTCTCTCTAAGGGATTCAAGATGGGCAAGGTTGATACAACTCTATTCACCAAGAAGATTGGGAATGATCTATTCATAGTGCAAATATATGTTGATGACATCATCTTTGGATCAACCGATCAAGCTTATTGTGAAGAATTTGGTGCTATGATGGCCAATGAGTTTGAAATGTCTATGATTGGTGAACTTAGCTACTTCCTTGGTCTCCAAGTCAAGCAATTGAAGAATGGGACATTTGTGAGTCAAGGAAAATACATAAGGGACATGTTGAAGAAGTTTGGAATGCAAGATTCAAAGCCAATTTCAACTCCAATGGGTACAAATGGCAATTTGGATAGTGATCTTGATGGAAAAATGGTGAATCAAAAGGAATATCGGTCTTTGATTGCAAGTCTACTCTATGTCACCGCATCAAGGCCGGATGTCATGTTTAGTGTTTGTATGTGTGCTAGATATCAAGCCTCACCTAGAGAGAGTCATCTCACGGTCACAAAGAGAATTTTGAGGTACTTGAAGCAAACAAGAGATGTTGAAATATGATATCCCAAGGGGTCAAAGTTTGAATTGATTGGATATTCGGACTCCGACTATGGGGGTTGCAAAATCAATAGAAAGAGCATAAGTGGCACATGTCAATTACTTAGAAGATCACTTGTGTCATGGTCCTCAAAGAAACAAAATAGTGTAGCAATCTCTACCGCCAAAGCCGAATATGTGAGTGCGGGGAGTTGTTGTGCACAATTGCTATGGATGAAATCAACTTTGAAGGATTATGGCCTCAACTTCAAGAATGTGCCATTGCTATGTGATAATGAAAGTGCAATCAAGATGACACAAAACCCGGTTCAACATGGAAGAACAAAGCATATTGACATAAGACATCATTTCATTAGAGATCATCAACAAAAGGGAGATATTGCCATTGAAAGTGTTGGCACCGATGATCAACTTGCCGATATTCTCACCAAGCCACTTGATGAAAAGAGGTTTTGTAAGCTAAGGAATGAATTGAACATTCTTGATTTCCCAAACATGAGTTGAATGCATCCCACCCACTTATTGACACGCCTCTCCTTTGACATTGCAAGGTAAAGTTGATTGACATGTCATTCATCCTATGCTAAGGACTTGCTAGAGCATGTAGACAAAATAAGTGGTACGCATGAGCATTCATGATAAATCAAATGAATTTGATGGATATATGTTACCACTATTGCTTCTATGTTTTTTTGATCTAGTGGTGGCATATGACATGTTTGTGAGCTTGTAAACCTAGTGTTGAATCTAGAAGATTTGCTATACGTGTTTAATTCAACATAGGCAAGATAACCCTTATTATGAGGTGTGAAGAAGCTTGTCTTTGGTTCAAATCAAATTAAATATCTTTGGCAAGTGTTCTAGGTTGAACCAAATTTGATAAATTCTAACCTACTCCATCAAACATTGTTTTTCTCTCCACAATTTGATCCCATTTTTGCGTAAGTTGTTGACAAAGGGGGAGAGAAAAAGATGATTCAACATGATAAAGGGGTAAATAAAATTTTGATGCACACAAGTAGGGGGAGCAAGCTCATAAACAAAGTTGTTGCATTTGTTTGTGCATTCTCATATGACTTTGCTCATTGCACATGTATTTAAATTCAATATACATGCTTGTGTGGTGCAATGCTAGTATAGAACTTGAATGATAAAATGATCTACTAGCATGCATAGGAATAGTTTACATGTGGTATCTAGACATGCTTAAAGCTTTACAAGTGGTCCAAGAACCTTTACATATAATGTTGATATCACGGGGTTCTTGAGTTGTGATGGATGTCTAGTTACTTCATGATGCTAAGGATGGTGTAAAAGGCAACTCCGATTGGTATCATGCTTCAAAGGTCCATTTCTTACACATTAGCATCATTTTGGTAGAATTACTCTCTCAACACTTCTATCCATGCATATGTGCAAAGCTTTCAATCCAAACTCTATGCACATATGTAGGGAGAGCTAATGCTACTAAAACCGAGCTTGTGATAATTGTCCAAACTTTACTTATGAGCAAAATGATAGGACAAGTATGACAAGTTCAAAACTTTTATTATCAAAATCATCTTTGTAAGGGTTGTCATCAATTACCAAAAAGGGGGAGATTGAAAGTCCCTAGTTTGGTTTTGGCTAATTGATGAAACCTAGGACTAACCTTTGTATCTAAGTGGATGATTTAGATAAAGGTGGTCATTGAATATGAGACATGACATTGACTCATCTGACCAAGATGATGAAGACCAAGATGATGCTTGGCTCGATGGACCAGTTGTAAAGGTGAAGGGCAAGTCGAGGCTTCGAAGCGAAGGACCATGCGATGGTGAAGCTTGAGCAAGACTTGGCGCCGACGGACCGATCCAACGGTGAAGAGCAAGTGAAGTCAAGGTCGATGGATCGAGACGGTCATGTGATGATATGAAGTGGATCATATCTTTTGGAAAAATAAAATGGGCTCAAGGCAAAGGTATAACCATACGGCCATTTTGTTTTGCACTCAAGACACCATAGAGGGTGTGAGTGGTTTAGGATCGATAGCCGAACTATTAAGAGGGGAAGTCTTATCGGTTATTCGACGCACGGGTGCCACTAGGTGAATTCATGAAGTGCATTGCATGTAGGGCCTTGTGAGCTAACTGGAAAACCTTTGAAAATGATTATGAAAATGCTAACACACGTGCACAAGGTGGTGATCACTTGTTGGTGTTGGCACATTTACGAAGGCGATGAAGTTTGAGCGGTAAAGAGGGTTTGGGTCCCTCTCTCCCTCCCGCCGAGCTTTCGAGCGCGGGATTCAGGCGTTTTCAAGGAGTTGAAATGCCTATTTTCCACTATGCCAGAAGTCAGAAAAGAAACGGAGGCGAACGGAGGTCACAGAGGTGACCGGACGCTGCACCGGATGCGGTCACAGTTTGACCGGACGCATCCGGTCAGTTCAACGCAGCAGTCAGGCGCGCTGGTGTTAGGGTTTGCAATCAGCGCGTTCGGTCACTTGCGGGACTGGCGTGTCCGGTCAGGCACCCTAAAGTGTAGCGCGTGGCGTATAGCTGATCGGACACGCGGCGCGTCCGGTCACACTCGATCGGACGCGTCCGGTCGTTGCGGGAGCTTACTAGACTCCAACCGGACGCTGGCACTGTCGTGTCCAGTCGTTGCCTAGAGCGCGTCTGGTCGGTGCTTCGCGGGCACGCGGTACTGTGCGATCGGCACATCCGGTCGGTTGAGCGGTGCGTCCGGTCATTGCATTTGACCGTTGGCACTCAGTGACCGTTGGAGGATCGGACGCGGTTGAGTGTGTCCGGTCAGTTTCAACCGGCGCGTCCGGTCATCCTGAAAAATGTCCAGTGAAGGGGTAAAACGGCTCTATTCGTTTGGGATGCTTATAAATACTTGTTGGCCATCCCTTGGGGAGGTTTCTCTCGTGATTTCTAACACTCTTGTGCGTCCTTTGAGCTAGAGCTTCTCCCTCCTACTCATCTCTCTTGCTTGATTGCAAATCAAAAGTAAGATTGAGTGATCCCAAAGTGCATTGCATAGCTTGAGGGCATCTAGTGGCACTTGTGGGTGGTTTAGCCAGTGGATTTCTTATTACTCTTGGAGAGTACCACTCCTAGCCGGCTTGGAGATTGTTGGAGGCATTGGCAAGAGAAGGAGATTGTTCTTGGCCACCTCCGGTTGATTGTAAGAGGTTCTTGTGCTTTCCTCGGCGAAGCACCAAAAGTAACTCTAGTGGATTGCGCATGTCATTGAGTTACCTCACTTGAGAGTGGTGTCTTGTGGTGCCTTGCGGGGCGTGCCTTGAGGGGCAAGTGACTTGAGGGTCACACCGAGGAACCATCTAAGTGTTGGTCGACACAACCGGTGACGTAGCTTGTCGGTGCACAAGTGAACATCGGGTGAACAAAAATATTATTTTACTTGTCTCCCGGTGGTTGGTCTTCATATTGTGTTGTTGTCAATATTAATTGATTGTATATCATCTTGGTGATTGGCAACATCTTCACTCCACCGTCGGTATAAGATTCACAATCCTCTCTCTCGCTTTTACTTTTACTAGTTATCTTGTGTAGCTCTAGTGGTAGCCTTTGCTAGTAGTTTTTAGCTTGCTCACTAGTGTAAGTTTAGTGACTTAGCCCTTGTGTGAACTAGAGATCATAATCTACTAGACTTGTTGATAAGAGGCTTGCATCACAACCGTAGGCTAAGCAAAACTCGCTTTATGACATTTGTTATTCTAACAAGTTTGCTAAGTGGTTCTTGTAGAATTTTTATAGGCTATTCACCCCCCCTCTAGCCATCTAGGACCTTACAACCGTGGCCAACGGAAGTGGATGTTCGAGGTCAGCCATCTGGAAGAATGGAGGGAAAAGTGACGTTGACACGCAGCGGCCCCTACCTGGTGCGGCAACTATCGGTGTTTGGACCCGGGAGGGCCCTAGCCCGACAAGTGAATTTGTGATGCGTGCTCCCTAATCCGGATGGTGATGCAAAGAGAATACACGGGGGTTTATCCTGGTTCAGGCAAAGATGGCCCTACGTCCAGCCGGGGGGGGGAGTATGTATTTCCTTACACCAAAGTGCTTGTGTAGGGGTTACAAGCTGTGAGAGAGGGAGCCGGTCCCAAGTCTCAAGAAAAGAGTAAAAAGGAGTGTTGCTTGAGATGTTGATTTCTAAAGTGGAGGAAACATCCGTCTTCATCGTCCTCTTGTTGTCCCTCTCCTTGGAGAACCCTCTGCCCTCCCTTTTATAGGGTCGATTGGAGGCCGAGGGGTTCCTAAAACCCTAAGGCGGTGCCTTAGAGGTGAAGGCACGGCGAGCGCTGTGGAGGTTGCTATAGCGACGTGAGTCTGTGAATGCCGGCCATCCCTGGGGTGTCGTAGTGACATTAGTGATAGGACGGTGAAAGACCCTGGGTCCTGTGACAAGCGTGCGATCCCCTATGGTCGATGTACGAGCGCTATTCCTTTGTTGACCGATGACGCTCGAGGCCGGGTCATGGCGCAGGTCAAGGGGTCGACGCGAAATGGATAAGGTCGAATCCCAAAAAACTCGGGACATGACGGTCGTCGTATTGTGCCTTGAGGGGGCATCAGGGGTAGAACAGTCCCCGACGTGGCGTGTATAGTGGTAGCCTTTCTATCGCCCATCCCAGGATGGGCAATAAAAAGCATGATTAGATGCGGGTACTGCTCCCACGCCGGTGGGGCTGTAGCCACGTAGGTGTTGTATTGAATGCCTTATCAGTGTGTAGGTGGTTGAAGGGGGGTCGATCGGATCTACCCAGGGTCATGTGAGTCAGAGATTTTTTGGGGTCGAGGCTTTCCGTCGAGTGGGCCTCATGCGAGTCGGAACGCAGTCGAGGGTGCTCGATCGAGGCTTCCTGTCGAGCGGGCCTCGTGCGAGTCAAAGCGCAGTCGAGGGCGCCCCAGCGAGGCTACGCGAATGCGGACCGAGCTTGGCGCATTCGTGTAGATGGAGCCTTGATTCGATTTTTAGGAGGTTTCAGAGCGTGGATTCCTCAGGGGTTTGCTCCTTTTAATCACGGGTTTTGGGTACCCCTAATTTAGGTACCCGACACCTGGTTAAAGGGAACACAATTGTAATCTTCTAGAAACATGTTTTTCTTCTTAAAAGGTTTCTTGTGTTTAGTGTGTCCCTCAATAGAAGCCAGAAGAAGAATTTATGGTTACCCAAATTACTTGATCTTCATAACCATTTGAAAAGAGGTGAAGCTAGAGTAAAGCCCATCAGAGAAGAATAAGCTTTCTTACTGCTGTACCTTGAAGAGCCCCAACTATAGGTCTAGGAGTCATATGAAGTTTCATCCCAATTTCTATTCTGCAAGATATGAAGAACTTCTTCCAGTTGTGAGGAGGCTAGCTGGGGAAGAGGAAGGGGCTGAATAACCTGTCCATCTGCTAACTGAGGAAGAACCTGATAGAGCATTTTGGTTTCCTGGTGAAAGAAAAAGCTGAGGAAATTTGTCTTTCATAGCTTGATCAATCTTCATGTTAGCCCAGAACAATACAGAATTGCCTCTGTTAGGGCAGCAAGAGGCAAAGTTTTGAAAATTTCCAAACAGCTTCATAATATCTTTCCACCAAAAGGATCCTATTGGGCTTCTTGCATGTGGTGGAGTTTGTTCATTGGAATAGAATCTAGTCCAAATGAGAGTAACCCAGGGAATATCAGCATTGTTGTAGAATTTATCGAAAAATTTCATGAGTAAAGCATCAGTCTGACTTTGAATGTTAATGATTCCCAAGCCTCCCTAGTCCTTTGGTTTATAGGCTATCTCCCAAGTAGCTAAGTAGTTACCCCTTCTATTTATGTCACCTCTGTTCCATAGGCAATGTTTCCTAAATATATCAATTTGTTTGGTGACCTGGGGAGGAAGTTTCAAGCTACACATGTAGAAAGTAGGGAGAGCTGAGAAAACTAAATTAACCAATATGAGTCTACCATTATAAGATAGGAGTTTACTAATTCCAGACAACCTTCTTTCAATTCTGGTTAGCAAAGGAGCAAACTCAGTGATGCTAGGCTTTGTAGTTCCAAGGGGCAATCCCAGATAGGTGAAGGGCATTTCTCCAACCTGACATCCAAATGTATTAGCAAGGTGGATAGCTCTGTCATTGCTCATGTTAATGGGCATTAGGTAGGATTTGGCAAAGTTTACATGCAGGCCAGTTGAGTCAGAAAAGGGTCTCAAGATCCCTTTCAGGTTAAAGAGCACTCTAGCATCTCTAGGTAAGATCAAAAGTATGTCATCAGCATATTGAATAATTGGATAATCATCTTGGAAACTGTCACTAAGAGGATAGTTGAGGATTCCAGCATGCCATGCTCTATTGACCACTGTTTGTAACAGATCCACAACAAGAACAAAGAGGAGAGGGGATAAAGGATCACCCTGTTGAAGGGTCGAGATGGCGGACTAGAGGGGGGGTGAATAGTCCTTTCTAAAACTTAATGGCGCCGGCTAACCGAAATAAATTTGGAATTAAAACTATCGGTCTAGCCAAGACTACAACCCTCTATATATAACTTTAGCACCTTACAAAAGATCCTAATTAAGCAACTAAGGTGCCAAGCAAAGCAAGAGCTCACCTAATCAATTCTAGAGCAAGGTCACACAAACATATGCACTAGTACTTTGCCAACCGAGGGAGCTCCTACACAACTATTGAAGCAAAAGCACAAAGCCCCTAAGCTTACTAGCAATGCTCAATAACAAGGTAACCAATGCCAAATTAGAGAGCTCAAATTACTTAGCTACACAAACTAAGCAATGTGACTAACAAGGTTACACAAACCAAATTAGCCATGCAAAGGGGATGCTTCTAGCTACACAAGCAAGAAGGTAACTAGTTAGCTACACAAGCAAACTAGTTACAAGAGCAACTACACAAGCACTTAAGTGTATAATGTAAATACAAGCTTGCGTAGAGAGGATGCAAACCACTGTGAAGAAATACATAAAGTTGACACGATGATTTTTCACCGACGTTCACTTGGTTGCCACCAAGCTAGTCCCCGTTGTGTTGACCAACACCTCGTGGTTCGGCAGCTATTCGGTGTCCACAACTGAGCCTCCCAAAGGTGCCGCAAGAACCTACCGCAAGTGTGGTAGCTCAATGACACGCTCTACTAGAGTTTCTCTTCGCAATCCCCACGGGGTGAGCATAATCCCCCTCATAAATCTTCTCCAGAGCCTCGCACAATCTTCTTGCAAGATTTGACAGAGTCACAAGCCACCAAGCCATCTAGGAGGTGGCAACCTCCAAGAGTAACAAGCACCACCGGCTTGCAATACGAACTTCTAGTTCCACTCGATGCAACCTCACGATGCAATCGCACTAGAATCACTCACTCGCTTATTGATTCATAATCTAGCAAGCACAAGTGAGTTGGAGCCTTCTCAAACTGAGCACACACAAGGACAACACATTTCTAAGGTGCTCTACACCTGCCAAGGCTGGCCACCACTTCTATTTATAACCCCACGGTCAAATATAGCTATTACCCCTTCACTGGGCATTTTCGCAGTGACCGGATGCGCTGCACTGCGTTTGGTCGCTCCTGGCTATCCACATGTCACCCCGAATTCAACCACGACCGCTCGATCTTCCAACAATCACCACGTGCCAAACGGTCACTGTTGATGGTCGTTAACATCAACAATATATAGTGAAATAAACATGAGAGAATGGTCAAAATACATGAAAACATAGAAGACTAAGGTGTTATCTGATGAATTTCACGAGCTTTGTTGAATTTTAATGTTTGCAGAGAGTTATGTAGAAAAGTGGAGAGAGATACCTGATTATTAAAAGAATTTTTGGAATTTCACCGTGAGATAAATACTAGTATATTATAGAAGACCCTAGAAGACACCGGAACGAAGCGGAGGCCGAGTGCCGGCCAGGTGGGGCTGACCAGCCAGGGGCGGCCACCCCCTTCTCCCTCCTTCCATAAGCTTCTGGAGTATTCTTCTACCGACCTTGAGGATCAATCATAGCCCTACGTGAAGTCAGTTTGATCCAATGGCTCATGTGTGTCCCACTAAGGTATAAATACAGGGGTAGACCCCCCTGAAGGCATCAAGTCATTTGAAGATCAGTTCATCTGAAGCCAGAAACCCTAGATCATCAGAGTTCCTCTAGTTCATAGCTTTAGCATAGTAAGATCAGGTCTAGAGGAAATCAAGTTGAGTCAACCTAGCTTGGATTTCTGATCGTTGGTGAGAGTGGAGTTTTGGTAATGTTCTAGTTCTCCGCTCTTATTGTAATTCTGTCTTTGCACAATTATTGCAATGTCAACATTATTCTTCATCTTTATTACGTTCTTGAATGCATCGTTCATTGTCTACTTCAATTCTAGTATAGTTAGATTGCTATTTAGTTTGATCACATGTTCATATAGTGCTCGTCTATTTGGCCATAAGATGAGTGGTATGCATTATGTAAGCGTGGTGCTTAGATGCTTTGCATATTTGCGGATGCCTCTAGTGTTCAGGGTCGTTTGGTAGATCGTGGGTGTGACTTTTATAGGCCCATTGAGTCCTCTATAGTCCTCCCCCTGTGTAGTGGATTATTGGTAGAGTAGCATTGTCTAGTTAAGGATATATTAGCATATCAGAGGTTTCTGAATTTAACTTCTCCTGTTCATGGCACCATTGTGGTTGGGACTGTAACAGAACCGACCAAATTATAAGAGCACAAGTACAAAAACAAGCACCGAAGCGCTCAAATTTTCGAACTTGAGCCCATATAATCCCGGTAGTCAATCGAAACCACGAAGGATTTCAAACCAACTTCCTTACAACCAAGATCGCATCATTCAACATACAACATCATACGTTACCTTTCACAAGTAGTTCCGAAATAAGTTTACACACACGGAGTCGCAATTATTACAAACCAAGTTTATAAAGTAGCGGAAGCATAAACACACCAGTTATTTAACTACTGCCAGTCTTGTTGATCAACAACCCGCAAAAGCATTAGGAAAGTACATAAAAGATGATCACGCCCTAGTGATCTAGTCTTCGTCACCCGCAGGGTGGAGACAAGTTTTGCAGAAGCCTTGATGGAGCATATCATCTGCAACAGGAGGGAATAAACCCTGAGTACTGGAATGTACTCAGCTAGACTTACCCGTCAAAACCAGAAATAAGATGACACCAAGGATTATGCAAGACTTACACAAGAGGCTAGCTGACATCATGTTTTGCATAAAAGGCATAAGTAATTGAAACTCTTATAACCTGTACTAGCAGTTATTTTTAGCATTTACCTGTCATCTATCTTAGCACCTGTATTAAGCATGCACTTGATTATAATCAAACAATTATCCATATTATATCCAAAGCAGGTATAATTTGTGGCAACATTGTATCATTCACTTAACCATCTGTTCATTTAATGAGATCTACGTTGCCGCTGCTCAAGTCAAGTGCTCACTAACCGGGAGCGACGACGATTTGAATCGAATTCCTATCCAGCTGGAGGGGTATTTCTAACACTCACCGAGTCACGCCTGGCGAGGGCTGCTCAGGTCACCTTTGGTACAGTTCAGGAGCCGCGGGTCCGACTGATGTCGCATCCCCAAGGGCGACACTCTGCCAGGTGATAGGGACTCTAACCCCCCTTGGTCTCATGCCAATGTCCCCAAGCACATCCTTTCTCTCCTCCAAGAAGCAACCTACCATTCGATTCCTGGCCTGAACTGTATTACTCGGATTCGCGGTCGGAACGACTTATCCGGCCAACTAAGTGTTAGACTGTGTTCAACATGACTCAAGGACGTACAGCGAATCGGTCCTTAAACGACTCAGACGGGCATAGCTCCGCACCCAAGACGTGAAGTGTCTTGCGGCTGCACTATCGAACTCCCGCCCGGTCTCAAATTCATTTTTAGGCATGGTTCCATTCACGATAGCGATCATAGCCACTCATGACCCATTCCTAGATCTCGCGGATGACCGAAAATCACCCGACTTCTACCAGACTAAGCAGGGCTAAGCATTGATACGTGCCTAAACCTAAATTAGGATTTAAGTACGATATCTGGGCAAGGATAGGTATAATGCAACAATTGTTTTCATACAACTCCTACAACTTAATGCATTAAACAATTAAAAGTACTCAAGATAGATTTATAACATGATGGGTTCAGCATGCACCGGGGCTTGCCTTTTAGAAAGGTCGAGGGCCGGTGGTCGGGACACTCGGTTAGGTCGTCAACGGCGTGCCCTTCGATGGCTGCTTCGTCGGGTTCTCCCGGCTGCTCCTGGACTTCCTCCTGAATCACTTGCTCGAATTCGAGGAGCGTTACCCCCTCCGGAACACCTATTGCATGAGTGCACAATAAATATCATGGATGCATAATGGGTGCAACATGCTCGAAATGAAATACATTTCAGCAATAAAAGTACTCTATTCAAGTCACTTCATCAATACATGCAAATCTCTTCTCCGGTGGAGAAGTACTTATCTAATCTACCCAACCTAAGATATAGCTGTTCTTCTTCGGTTAAGGCCCTAGCACCTAACAATTACAAGAGTAGCATTACTTAGGTTACCACATCCAACACCAAAATACCACAGTAAGCCATTCTGGACAGCAGCTCAAAGATTCTAACATAACTGAAGATTCCTAACTCCAAAAGATATGATCTAAAGCAATCTGGAAAGCTTAAGAAATGCACTTAAATTCATTTTCAGATCTCAACCCTAAATTCCTAAGTTTTCCATGTCGAATTTCCTCAGTTCCAGAATCTGTTCTCTCTAAACAGAGAGTAGCCAATTCTGGACTGTCACTTAAAATAGTAATAACTCCTAAACTACTAAGCCAAATGCTCCCAAATTTTGAAACAAGCTAGTTTATCAAGTTTACTACAACTTTGGTATTCATAAGTTTTCTAGCAAACACTTTTATCAAAGGCCAAACCCAAAGATACTACCAGCTGTGCAGAAAACCTAGAATTGCAAAGATTAAATATTTATTTATGTGGCAAACTTCCCTTAAGACCAAACTAATGTTACCACAAGTTCACATAGGTCACAAAAACACCAGAAAGTAAGGTGTGCCTACCTAAAATATTTATTTAAACTCATTTCTTAATTTACTTAAGTAATTAAGTGGAATTTTAAACATATATGTAAACTGCTCCTAAAATTCTACAAAAATTACAGGAGACTCTATGAACCAAACAGAGACCACTGTAAAAATTTGAACTAAAATTATTTACAGAAACTCCCTGAACAAAATTCACAAGCCCAAAAGGCTGATTTTTGTATAAATAACAATTCATAGTAAAAAGTGTCAAACAACAGATTTCCTAATTTTCCTGGACACTTTAGGGTACCAAGACATTCTCCAAAAAGTTGTAAGAACATTGCACATGTAGAAAAATTACTAAAATTCATTTAAGTATTTCCTAAAATAACAAGATAGCATTATAACTTGAAAAGTACTTAAGCACTACTGCCCAAATTATTACCAAAGCTAGAACAAGTATAAATTAGTCTACCCACCAAATTTCATAATTTTTGGAACACTGAAACTCAAGATATGATTTAAACAAGTTTGCATGTAATTTAAAACACATTTCAAAGACCTATTTAAATCTCCCAGAAACTAAGCATCACATATCAAATTTATATTTTTCTAAAATACTACACATCATGCAGATCCTAACAAAATTTATCTCATAATTTTTGGGCAAGTAAAACCCTAGATCTATATTTTCCAAACATCAACTAAAATCTATGACAAATATGAAAAGAAAAACAAAACCGAACCCTAACTCGCTACTGGGCCGACCCGGGAGCAGACGCGGCCCACGACGCGCGCGGCCCGTCCCGGACTCCCACCCACGCGCGCGTGGTGCTGACAGCATGGGCCCACAGTCAGAGAGAGAAGGGCAGAGGGGGAAGACGGCCGCGACTCCGGCGAGCTCTAGCTCGCCGACGACGGCGACACCGGCGACGGGAAGAGCACAAACGGCTTCCCCGCAACTTCCCGCATCGACCAAACCTAGATTGGCTGACCCTATCCCACCCTAGCTACGACGGCCATGGCGACCGCGGCTCGGAGGCGGCACCCGGTGGCGGTCCGGCGAGCTCCGAGGGCCAGGGACCTAAGTGATGTGTGTTACGGCTTCCTGAGGGCATGGCGGACCTCTTTATGCCAAGGAAGAGGATGGAGGTGGAGCGAGTGCCGCTGGCCGCGTGAGCACCGCACCGGCGGCCATGGCACGGCAGCGCACGACGGAGTTCCACCGTGTACCGGCCATCCCATCCGGTAGCGTCATTACCTAGGCTGCTCTACCCACCCCGGAACCCAGAACACGTAGCGGGGAGATTGGAGGGTGACCGTAGGGAGCTGGCCACGGTGAGCCGCTGCACGGATAATACGCCGGCGAGGACTCACGGTGGCAGAAACCGAAATTCCCCCTCACCTCTGCACAATCCGGTCAAGCAGCGGTTGAAGGAGGTGGAGGGGATGTTGGCGGAGTAGTGAACGGGATTTGGAGGACGGTGGTGAGACGGTGAGCTCGCGCGAGCACGGAGAAGGCTGCGGCGGCAATGGTGTCTCCGATTTCCGCCTCGGTGAGCCCGGCAAGAGCGAGAGGGAGGGGGAGGAGAGTGAGCGCGAGTGAGGGGGTGGAGGTGTCTGCTCGGTGTTCAACCTCGCGCCTAGGCTCGCGACGTGGAGGCGACGGCAGGACGCGCACGCCACGCGGCCACCGGGCTCTGCCCGAGCGCCACGACGTGAGTCGGCTGTCCGACTGAATGGCGATGTTGTTGACTGAATGGAGGCCGTCATCGTTCGACTGACAGAGCAACTTCGTTGACGATTGACTCCCAAACCAGTGAGAACCAGGCGTGATTGATGTTGGCAATGTTGTAGATCTACATGAGGGCTACAAGTTTGTCAATTGGAGTTTGGACTGGTTCGGCCTGGATTTGAAACCACAGAGCTCCAAAGTGGTGCACTTCGAAACTGAATCGTGGTTTCAGTCATTAAGCCGACTGAAACCCGATTTTCTAGACACTATATCTCCTAAACCATTTAGAACTAGGTGGATGGTGATGTTGACAATGTTGTAGAGCTAAGTGAGTACTACAAATGTGTCAACATGAGTTGGAGCTGGTTTGGTCTGGTTTGCAAACTACAAGCTTCCAAAGTAGGTCACTGTAAAACTGGAGAGACACCTTTGAGACTTAGAAAAATTCTAAGTGTTGAGACAGCCCCTCTAGCTGACTTGTGGGCCATTTTTGAGTATGTTCTGGCCAGTTTCATAAGATGGTCATATTGAGACTTTTGTTCCCCATAGAATTCCCTACAACTTTGCTTAAGGGTGCTCCTCCATGCAAGGTCTCTAAGCTAGACTTTTTAATTGGTCAAACTAGAGCATCCTAGGGCCAAATGGTGGTCAACTACACCTTGGAGGGCATTTTGGTGATTTTGGTCAACATGAACCTTGCTCCATTAGTGACCCTAAGTATAACTAAGGTGTTGTGAGATATATTTAGCTACTCTCCCCTTTTGTTACACCAATTACCTAGTGTCACATGAAGTGAGTCAAACAAAATTCTAAAAACAACCACATTAGTTGCAATCACATAAAATAACATGAAATGATGCATGCTTTTGCTCATGCAAATGCAATGCAATTATGGAGCTAAACACCTGAGGTGTTACAGCCCTCCCCCCTTATAAAAATCTCATCCCGAGATTTGGAAAGCGTACCATTTTTCATAGAATTCCTTATAGCCATCCCGCAAATAGTTCTCCCGTTCCCATGTAGCGTCACTTTCACTACCTTGATTACTCCACATTATTTTATACCACTTAACCACTTTGCTTCTAGTTACTCGTTCCTGAGTATCGATCACTCGGACTGGCTTTTCTTCGTAAGTTAGATCAGATTCCAGCCTGATATCTCCTAAAGGGACTCTTTCCTTAGGAACTCGAAGACACTTTTTGAGCTGAGATACATGGAAGACGTTGAATATGGCACTCATTTCAGGAGGTAACTGGATTTTGTACGCAATAGCTCCACTCTTGCCTATGATTTGGAAAGGACCCACGTATCTTGGCGCAAGTTTCTGCTTAACACCAAAACGTTGGACACTCTTCATTGGAGAAACTTTTAGGTAAACGAAGTCTCCAACTTCAAACTCAAGCGGTTTTCTACGATGATCAGCATAACTTTTCTGTCTAGCTTGGGCTGCAACCATATGTTTTTGGATGGTACGGACTTGTTCCTCAGCTTCCTGAACAAAATCAATACCATAATACCTCCTTTCACCAGCTTCTACCCAATATAGTGGAGTTCTACACTTACGACCGTACAAAGCTTCGAATGGGGCCATCTTAATACTCTCTTGGTAACTATTGTTGTACGAAAACTCAGCTAGAGGTAACCATTTTTCCCAAGAACCCTTGGATGATATTACACATGCCCGCAACAGATCTTCCAAGATTTGGTTAACTCGTTCCGTCTGACCTGACGTCTGGGGGTGATAAGCAGAGCTTCTCACTAACTTGGTTCCCAGAAGGTGATGCAAGTGCTCCCAAAAGCGAGCAGTGAACTGGGGACCACGATCAGAAACGATAGTGCGAGGTACCCCATGGAGCTGGACTATCTGATTGAAGTACAACTCAGCATAGTCAGTAGGACGATAGTCTACTCGAACAGGAATGAAGTGAGCCGACTTGGTTAGGCGATCTACAATTACCCAGATGGAGTTATGATTTTTGACAGTAGGAGGAAGTCCGACAATGAAATCCATATTTATCTCTTCCCATTTCCAACCTGGGATAGAAAGTGGTTGAAGTAACCCTGCTTTCATATGCACAGCTTTAACTCTACAGCAGGTGTCACACCTAGCCACATATGCAGCTATCTCTTTCCGCATCTTGGTCCACCAATAGTATGGCTTCAAATCATAATACATCTTATTGCTACCAGGATGGATGGACAACTTAGAGGAGTGTGCTTCAGACATTATATCATTTCTAAGTTCTCGGTCCTTAGGCACAACTAACCTATCCTTGAACCATAGCACACCCTCTTCATCTACCCTGAATTGTGTAGTTTCTTGCTCTTTCATCTTGCGTTTTATGTGGAATACACCAGGATCAGTCTTTTGGAGCTCAATAATTCTGCTTTTGAGAGTGCAACTGACAGTAATGTTGTACAAGACTGCTGGATGTAGAAGGCGAGATCGATGAAAATCAGTTTCAACTAGGGAATGGCAATGAGACTTACGGCTTAAAGCATCCGCAACCACATTTGCCTTGCCAGGATGATAGTGCACTTGAAGGTTATAATCCTTAATCAACTCGAGCCATCTTCTTTGACGCATATTTAACTCGGGTTGGGTGAAGATGTATTTGAGGCTTTTGTGGTCTGTGTAGATATTGCAGACATTGCCCAGCAGATAATGCCACCATACTTTCAAAGCATGAACAACTGCGGCGAGTTCTAAGTCATGCGTTGGATAATTCACCTCATGTTTCCGAAGTTGTCGAGAGGTATATGCAATCACTCGACCTTCCTGCATCAACACACCTCCCAAACCTATGCCTGAGGCATCACAATAAACATCAAATGGTTTCTCGATATCCGGTTGTGCCAAAACCGAAGCCGAGGTTAAGAGGGTGCGCAGTTGGTGAAAAGCCGCATCACACTCAGGAGTCCAGACAAACCTGGTGTCTTTTTGCAGCAACCGAGTCATGGGTTTGGCTATTTTTGAGAAATCTGGGATGAAGCGACGATAATAGCCAGCCAACCCAAGAAAACTCCGGACCTCATGAACCGAAGTAGGAGCCTTCCAATTCAATACTTCCTGTACCTTGGTAGGATCCACCATAATTCCCCCATCGGACAACACATGCCCAAGGAAAGGTACTTCACGAAGCCAGAATTCACATTTACTGAACTTCGCATACAGTTGATGTTCTCGTAGTCTGGTGAGAACAGTATGCAGGTGTTCAGCGTGTTCTTCCTCATTTTCAGAATATATCAAGATGTCATCAATAAACACCACCACAAACTTGTCCAATTCGGGCATAAACACCGAATTCATCAAGCACATGAAGTGTGCGGGGGCATTTGTCAGGTCGAAAGACATAACAAGATACTCATAAAGGCCGTATCTTGTCGAGAAAGCTGTTTTTGGAATATCTTCGGGACGGATTTTAATCTGATGGTAACCAGACCTCAGATCAATCTTGGAAAAGACTTTAGCTTTGGACAATTGATCGAACAGGATATCGATACATGGCAGAGGATACTTATTTTTGATAGTGACTGCATTCAGAGGTCTATAATCTACACACATCCGCAACGACTGATCCTTCTTCTTTACAAAGATCGCGGGGCATCCCCACGGAGACGAACTAGGGCGAATCAACCCCTTCTTCAAAAGTTCATTCAATTGCACCTTAAGTTCAGCTAGCTCATTCGGAGGCATCCTATAAGGTCTCCTAGAGATGGGAGCCGTGCCAGGCAACAATTCAATTCTAAATTCCACATCCCGATCCGGAGGGAGTCCCGACAAATCATCGGGAAAAACGTCTAGAAACTCATTTACTACGGGAATTTTAGCCAACGCCTTTGCTTGCACAACATGAACTTCCCCAGACAAATCAACTTTTCTGGGAAGTTGTACTAGAAAACCCTTTTGATTTGTAGGATCTCTAAGCATAACTACCCGAGTAGATGTATCAATGAGTACCCCATTCTGACTCATCCAATTCATGCCCAGAATAACATCTATGCCTAATCCCGGCAAAACCACTAAGGCAAGTGAGTACTTTCGCCCTTCAATCTCAAGATCAAGACTCCCCACTACTTTATTTGTGGAAATATTCCCACTTGCTGCGCTAATGCATTAACCCCCACCTTCAATAGTATGCAATTTGTGTGCAAACTTTGATGCAAACTTAGGACTGATAAAGGAATGCGAAGCACCTGAGTCAAAAAGTACCACTGCAGGATGTTAATCAACTATGAACTTACCAGCAGTGACAACCTCACCAGATGGGATTTCCTCAATACTGTTATAATGAGCGTGCCCTTGACGGCCACCTTGGTTGACATTCTTCTTAGGGTAAGGACAGTTCCTAGACCAATGGCCTGGCTTGTTGTAGTTCCAGCAAGGCATGTTGCTGGGAGGAACACTAGAACTGCTCTGTCCAGAATTTCCCTTTGGTAGAGTGACTGTATATGCCTTGCGAAACCCAGTCTTCACTGGCGCCTTCTTTTGCGGGGGACAGAACTTAGCACTTGTGGCAGGAGGGCGAGGAGGAGCCCTCGGAGTAGCTGGAGCTCGAGACTATGAAGCACCTGCCTCAAGTGCCCTCTTGCGGCTCTTAGAAGCAGCATAGATAGAGTTATTGTTCTCTTGAGTCAGAGCATCACTAATAAAATCATTGAAGGTAGTACACTTGCTAGTGCCCATAGTCTTCATCAGCTTTGGGCCGAGGCCTCTTTTAAAGCTAGCAATTTTCTTGGCATCGGTATCCACAAACTCTGTGGCATACCTTGCCAGGTTGTTGAAAGATTGCAGATATTCCGTCAAGCTTTTATTTCCCTGCGACAGCCTCATAAATTCTGTGTGCTTGATAGCCATAAGACCTGGAGGAATATAGTTCCCACGGAATGCGGCCTTGAACTGGTCCCAAGCAATCGGGACATTTGCAGGCAGTGTGGAACGATAGTGGCTCCACCAAATACCCGCTGGACCATGTAGTTGGTGAGAAGCATATTTAGTTTTTAGCTCATCAGTCAAGCGAAGCAGACGAAACTTTTGTTCAATAGTGTTCAACCACTCATCGGCTTGCAGTGGTTCCTCCGCCTCCTTAAAGAGCGGGGGCTTAGTATCAAGAAAGTCCTTGAAATCACTGTACTGATTAGGTTCTAGGCCTTGGCGGCCATGACGAGCCTCCCAGTTGGCAAGCTGGCGCATAGCATCTGCCAGCATGCGCTGCCCTTCGACCATGGTCTGCATCAGCTCAGCGGGGGTAGGTGGTGGTGGAGGGGGTGGCTATTCCTCGTCCTCATTGCCACGACCCTGACGGAGATTGTACGACATCTGCAAAATGCATAGCCAATGAGCACTGACGATGTGGGAAATTTGTAGATGAATTATTGTAAATATGTCAAACTGACTTCATGAAATGGACTTCTCAAAATACTCATGGCACAATAATTCATCACAACCGCACAATCCATTCAAGCGTATCAATTGGCGCAATCATGCGAGGGAATCCAACAAGATGTACTTTGATAAAGGCTCACTCACAAGGAGCACAGCAGTTACTGAACCGTTTACGTTAAAATCTACGTGATTTTTGACCTTTCGCCCGGTACTGGGATTCGATCTCAAAATTTTTAGTTGACTGAGAAAGGCTACTTCGAACTGACCACAAAGAGACTACTCAACGGTAGAGTTCCATGGTGGATCATGACTAGCCACCTCGATACCAGCGCGTGCCAAGCAGCACAACCTTATGTCGCGCGCCATAGGAGGCCCTCGGTTTCGTCGCGGCACCGAAGGGTGCTAATCGTGACACCATCATCGAACGCACGCAATAAGACATCCAATTGTGATCGAAATTAACAGGTTCAACTAAACATCTAGAAAACATAGGGTTCGACCTTACATCCCAAAGTCAAGTTATTACAAAGCCTCACTCCAACCCCAGGAGGCACAAAAGACGATTCTAACATCGTAGCTACGCGATGACTACTCTAAGCATCGTCCTCAGAGTCGGTGTCAAGGATCTCCCCGCCATCCTCGTCGCTAACAGACTCTAACTCCTCGTCTTCTTCTTCTTCTTGCTCTTCTTCTGGTGCTTCTTCTGGTGCGGCATCTTGGGGCCCATTGACCTCCACTTCATCATCATCTTCAGCCATGATGATTCCCGAACCCATGTCCTCATCTGCGTTGTTGTTTTGAGGCAGCAGAGGATTTAGCTGGTTGTTCAGGCGATGCACTTCTTCATGAAGATTGTCATTGTATTATTCAGCATTCTACAACTGTTGCTTGAGCTCAAACTGACGAGCTCTCAGAACGTTCTCCTCGTGCCAGGCTTCATCCCTCTGATTCATGACACGGACCAACATGCGTTGACAGTTGTGATTTGCTACTATCAATCTCTGGACTACAAGGGTTTCCTGGTCACGATCATGGATCACTTGCTCCAGTTGCTGATGCGCTGCATTCCTGGCAGCAGTCACTTCGGCCAACTCAGCCCTCAGCCTTTCCACCTCAGTGGGCTCAGGGCGGGGCTCACGTGGAGCAAGCTGGTGACGAGGTGCCCTGCCTCTAGTGGACTTGCGAGCGGTCCTCTTGGTACGTGCCATCTGTAGCAACAAGATACGACTTAAAGTGAGGATCATTTAGGGGATACGAAATTTAATTTAGTCGGGACTATTGAAATTTTTAAGGAGGGAGTAAATGATATGTATGATATAATTAAACATGATGCATGCACATTCCATACGCCCTCTCACCTTAGTAGAAACCTAAAGTTCTAACGCTAGGCGGTGGCATACATACGTTCTCTCATATAAGCGAAACTATCGGTCTACTCGTTACGCTGTTAGTGTACCTGCAGAAAATCTCATTTCAGCCCAACAGTTTCCCAATATAAGCACACAAGAAAGCAGTAATTTAAATACTTTTCATTTACACATCCCCTGATGTATATACTTCCGTATCAAAGCTACCCGATATAAAGGTTCCCACAATTAAGTGCTTATATAATTACACGGTTTAAACATGTAAGTATACAAGTCACCAAAACTACTCTCCCCTAGATCGCCGGTTGGACGATCATGCTCTCACAACTCACACTTACCAGAGCGTCGAGGAAATTGATCCATACATTACCACCCAAGTGGATGGCATCCATACAATATCACGCCGTATGGACGACGAAACAAAAACAAACAAGGCCCCCAAGTTAGTTTTTATAATAAGCCACCTAAGAGTCCTTATTTGGGCTAAGGGATGTGATCACTGGCATACCTATGAAAATAATTTTTAGAGTTTTAACCCTTTTCATAATCAAATACTTTTGTTTTTAAATACTCATACGATGTGTTTAATGTTGAATTATGCTCTGGTACCAGCTGTAACAGAATCGACCAAATTATAAGAGCACAAGTACAAAAACAAGCACCGAAGCGCTCAAATTTTCGAACTTGAGCCCATATAATCCCGGTAGTCAATCGAAACCACGAAGGATTTCAAACCAACTTCCTTACAACCAAGATCGCATCATTCAACATACAACATCATACGTTACCTTGCACAAGTAGTTCCGAAATAAGTTTACACACACGGAGTCGCAATTATTACAAACCAAGTTTATAAAGTAGCGGAAGCATACACACACCAGTTGTTTAACTACTGCCAGTCTTGTTGATCAACAACCCGCAAAAGCATCAGGAAAGTACATAAAAGATGATCACGCCCTAGTGATCTAGTCTTCGACACCCGCAGGGTGGAGACAAGTTTTGTAGAAGCCTTGATAGAGCATATCATCTGCAACAGGAGGGAATAAACCCTGAGTACTGGAATGTACTCAGCTAGACTTACCCGTCAAAACCAGAAATAAGATAACACCAAGGATTATGCAAGGCTTACACAAGAGGCTAGCTGACATCACGTTTTGCATAAAAGGCATAAGTAATTGAAACTCTTATAACCTGTACTAGCAGTTATTTTTAGCATTTACCTGTCATCTATCTTAGCACCTGTACTAAGCATGCACTTGATTATAATCAAACAATTATCCATATTATATCCAAAGCAGGTATAATTTGTGGCAACATTGTATCATTCACTTAACCATCTGTTCATTTAATGAGATCTACGTTGCCGCTGCTCAAGTCAAGTGCTCACTAACCGGGAGCGACGACGATTCAAATCGAATTCCTATCCAGCTGGAGGGGTATTTCTAACACTCACCGAGTCACGCCTGGCGAGGGCTGCTCAGGTCACCTTTGGTACAGTTCAGGAGCCGCGGGTCCGACTGATGTCGCATCCCCAAGGGCGACACTCTGCCAGGTGATAGGGACTCTAACCCCCCCTTGGTCTCACGCCAATGTCCCCAAGCACATCCTTTCTCTCCTCCAAGAAGCAACCTAACATTCGATTCCCGGCCTGAACTGTATTACTCGGATTCGCGGTCGGAACGACTTATCCAGCCAACTAAGTGTTAGACTGTGTTCAACATGACTCAAGGGCGTACAGCGAATCGGTCCTTAAATGACTCAGACGGGCATAGCTCCGCACCCAAGACGTGAAGTGTCTTGCGGCTGCACTATCGAACTCCTGCCCGGTCTCAAATTCGTTTTTAGGCATGGTTCCATTCACGATAGCGATCATAGCCACTCGTGACCCATTCCTAGATCTCGCGGATGACCGGAAATCACCCGACTTCTATCGGACTAAGCAGGGCTAAGCATTGATACGTGCCTAAACCTAAATTAGGATTTAAGTACGATATCTGGGCAAGGATAGGTATAATGCAACAATTGTTTTCATACAACTCCTACAACTTAATGCATTAAACAATTAAAAGTACTCAAGATAGATTTATAACATGATGGGTTCAGCATGCATCGGGGCTTGCCTTTTAGAAAGGTCGAGGGCTAGTGGTCGGGACACTCGGGTAGGTCGTCAACGGCGTGCCCTTCGATGGCTGCTTCGTCGGGTTCTCCTGGCTGCTCCTGGACTTCCTCCTGAATCACTTGCTCGAATTCGAGGAGCGTTACCCCCTCCGGAACACCTATTGCATGAGTGCACAATAAATATCATGGATACATAATGGGTGCAACATGCTCGAAATGAAATGCATTTCAGCAATAAAAGTACTCTATTCAAGTCACTTCATCAATACGTGTAAATCTCTTCTCCGGTGGAGAAGTACTTACCTAATCTACCCAACCTAAGATATATCTATTCTTCTTCGGTTAAGGCCCTAGCACCTAACAATTACAAGAGTAGCATTACTTAGGTTACTACATCCAACACCAAAATACCACAGTAAGTCATTCTGGACAGCAGCTCAAAGATTCTAACATAACTGAAGATTCCTAACTCCAAAAGATATGATCTAAGGCAATCTGGAAAGCTTAAGAAATGCACTTCAATTCATTTTCAGATCTCAGCCATAAATTCCTAAGTTTTCCATGTCGAATTTCCTCAGTTCCAGAATCTGTTCTCTCTAAACAGAGAGTAGCCAATTCTGGACTGTCGCTTAAAATAGTAATAACTCCTAAACTACTAAGCCAAATGATCCCAAATTTTGACACAAGCTAGTTTATCAAGTTTACTACAACTTTGGTATTCATAAGTTTTCCAGCAAACACTTTTATCAAAGGCCAAACCCAAAGATACTACCAGCTGTCCAGAAAACCTAGAATTGCAAAGATTAAATATTTATTTATGTGGCAAACTTCCCTTAAGACCAAACTAATATTACCACAAGTTCACATAGGTCACAAAAACACCAGAAAGTAAGGTTTGCCTACCTAAAATATTTATTTAAACTCATTTCTTAATTTACTTAAGTAATTAAGTGGAATTTTAAACATATATGTAAACTGCTCCTAAAATTCTACAAAACTTACAGGAGACTCTATGAACCAAAAAGAGACCACTGTAAAAATTTGAACTAAAATTATTTACAGAAACTCCCTAAACAAAATTCACAAGCCCAAAAGGCTGATTTTTGTATAAATAACAATTCATAGTAAAAAGTGTCAAACAACAGATTTCCTAATTTTCTTGGACACTTTAGGATACCAAGACATTCTCCAAAAAGATGTAAGAACATTGAACATGTAGAAAAATTACTAAAATTCATTTAAGTATTTCCTAAAATAACAAGATAGCATATAACTTGAAAAGTACTTAAGCACTACGGCCCAAATTTTTACCAAAGCTAGAGCAAGTATAAATTAGTCTACCCACCAAATTTCATAATTTTTGTAACACTAAAACTCAAGATATGATTTAAACAAGTTTGCATGTAATTTAAAACACATTTCAAAGACCTATTTAAATCTCCCAGAAACTAAACATCACATATCAAATTTATATTTTTCTAAAATACTACACATCATGCAGATCCTAACAAAATTTATCTCATAATTTTTGGGCAAGTAAAACCCTAGATCTACATTTTCCAAACATCAACTAAAATCTGTGACAAATATGAAAAGAAAAACAAAACCGAACCCTAACTCGCTACTAGGCCGGCCCGGGAGCAGACGCGGCCCACGACGCGCGCGGCCCGTCCCGGACTCCCGCCCGCGCGCGCGTGGCGCTGACAGCGTGGGCCCGCAGTCAGAGAGAGAAGGGCAGAGGGGGAAGACGGCCGTGACTCCGGCGAGCTCTAGCTCGCAGACGACGGCGACTCCGGCGACGGGAAGAGCACCAACGGCTTCCCCGCGACTTCCCGCATCAACCAAACCTAGATTGGCTGACCCTATCCCACCCTAGCGATGATGGCCATGGTGACCGCGGCTCGGAGGCGGCACCCAGTGGCGGTCCGGTGAGCTCCGAGGGCCAGGGACCTAAGTGAGGTGTGCTACGGCTTCCTGAGGGCATGGCAGACCTCTTTATGCCAAGGAAGAGGACGGAGGTGGAGCGAGTGCCGCTGGCCGCGTGAGCACCGCACCGGCGGCCATGGCGCGGCAGCGCACGACGGAGTTCCGCCGTGTACCGGCCATCCCATCCGGTAGCGTCATTACCTAGGCTGCTCTACCCACCCCGGAACCCAGAACACGTAGCGGGGAGACTGGAGGGTGATCGTAGGGAGCTGGCCACGGTGAGCCGCTACGCGGACAGTATGCCGGCGAGGACTCGTGGTGGCAGAAACCGAAATTCGCCCTCACCTCTGCACAATCCGGTCAAGCAGCGGTTGAAGGAGGTGGAGGGGATGTTGGCGGAGTAGTGAACGGGATTTGGAGGACGGTGGTGAGACGGTGAGCTCGTGCGAGCACGGAGAAGGCTGCGGCGGCAATGGCGTCTATGATTTCCACCTCGGTGAGCCCCGCCAGAGCGAGAGGGAGGGGGAGGAGAGTGAGCGCGAGTGAGGGGGTGGAGGTGTCCGCTCGGTGTTCAACCTTGCGCTTGGGCTCACGATGTGGAGGCGACGGCAGGACGCGCGCGCCACGCGGCCACCGGGCTCTGCCCGAGCGCCACGACGTGAGTCGGCTGTCCGACTGAATGGCGATGTTGTTGACTGAATGGAGGCCGTCATCGTTCGACTGACAGAGCAACTTCGTCGACGATTAACTCCCAAACCAGTGAGAACCAGGCGTGGTTGATGTTGGCAATGTTGTAGAGCTACATAAGGGCTACAAGTTTGTCAATTGGAGTTTGGACTGGTTCGGCCTGGATTTGAAACCACAGAGCTCCAAAGTGGTGCACTTCGAAACTGAAATGTGGTTTCAGTCATTAAGCCGACTGAAACCCAATATTCTAGACACTATATCTCCTAAACCATATAGAACTAGGTGATGGTGATGTTGACAATGTTGTAGAGCTAAGTGAGTAATACAAAAGTGTCAACATGAGTTGGAGCTGGTTTGGTCTGGTTTGCAAACTACAAGCTTCCAAAGTAGGTCACTATAAAACTGGAGGGACACCTTTGAGACTTAGAAAAATTCTAAGTGTTGAGACAACCCCTCTAGCTGACTTGTGGGCCATTTTTGAGTATGTTCTGGCTAGTTTCATGAGATGGTCATATTGAGACTTTTGTTCCCCATAGAATTCCCTACAACTTTGCTTAAGGGTGCTCCTCCATGCAAGGTCTCTAAGCTAGACTTTTTAATTGGTCAAATTAGAGTATCCTAGGGCTAAATGGTGGTCAACTACACCTTGGAGGGCATTTTGGTGATTTTGGTCAACATGAACCTTGCTCCATTAGTGACCCTAAGTATAACTAAGGTGTTGTGAGATATATTTAGCTACTCTCCCCTTTTGTTACACCAATTACCTAGTGTCACATGATGTGAGTCAAACAAAATTCTAAAAACAACCACATTAGTTGCAATCACATAAAATAACATGAAATGATGCATGCTTTTGCTCATGCAAATGCAATGCAATTATGGAGCTAAACACCTGAGGTGTTACAGGGACATATGGTAGTATTACTTGACGATGATTATTAGTTGTAGTAGCTTGACATGTAACTTGAATACTTAGGAATTATTCCTCTAATATTCTAATTGTATTACATTATTAGTAATAGTTAGGGAGCTCGGAGTGTATCTACTTATTTATTTATGATGACTGATCGTTACTTATCATATATATATATATATATATATATATATATATATATATATATATATATATATATATATATATATATATATATATATATATATATATATATATATATATATATTATCATGTGACTTATCCCTGTTATTGAGTAAGAGTGCATAACATTGGTTTACTCTCTTTATCATGAATATAAAGTTTATCAATACTCTAGATAGAAGTTTAGCTAGACCTTTCTAGTGGTAAAATTATACATGACAACCTGGTAATACTTTAGGTAAAATGCTACAATGGTATAATTATCTGTCCGCTTGCAGATGTTATTAATTGTTCTTATTCTTAATTGTTTATATCTTTGTATCATTTATATTTCTGTCTAATGATAAAATCATAGTGCCACTTATATACTTCTAAGCTTATTTCACTAGGGATGACAACATAATTCTATGCTAAGAAGTATAGGTAAATATAAAAGGTGACTAGTATTTAGAGACATGTTAATTTATTACCATGTATTTTTTAACGCCGTTGCTATTTAGTGATTGCGTTAATTAATGTCAACAGTCACCAAGCGACAGGACGCGCTGCTCAACTGACCGGATGCACAGGTCACGCACAGCCGTGCGCCAGCGAGCCAGCGACCGGACGTGCCGCAAGACGAACCGGATGCCACAGTGCCAGCGTCCGGTCGTTTCCAGTAAGCACCCACTCGCGAATTGACGCATCCGGTTGATCATGACCTGACGCGCCACCGCGTCCGATCGACCTCGTGTGCTTCGCAGTTTCTTTAGGGCTTGACCGGACGCACCGGTCCCGTGATCGACCAGACACGCCAGTGCGTGCGCTCTCTGCACGTGGGATTAACTGACTGGACGCGCCAGCTGCGTCTGATCCAGCGTCCGGTCACCCCAGTGACTTTCTTTTGCCTCCGTTTCTTTGCCTCCGATGTAGTGAAAAATAGGCGTTTCACGTCCGGTCACCCAAACCCCTCTCTACCCCTCAAACTCTACCTCCTTCGCAAATGTGCTAACACCACTGAAAGGTCTTGATGGCTAGAGGGGGTGAATAGCCTAATAAAATTTTCTACAAAATATGTTAGACAAGTTGATTAGTAATAACAATTAGCAAGATACAAGTTTTGTCTAGCCTAAGAGGGGTTTGTAGGCCACCTATCCAATTGGCAATTCTAGTTTTGATTCACTCAACCGCACAAGTTTAAACCGCAAGAGTGATAACTAAGACAAACTACTCTACTCAAGCTAACAAGGCAACTAGGCAAGACAAAGACTACAACAAGATAGTAACAAAAGTAATGCAAGAGTAGGTCTAGAAGTGATTTCACTGAGGGGTGATGAATAGAGCCAACCAATTGATATATCCAAATGATGATCCAATCAAGTAGCTAATCACCGAGATAAACCAATCACAAGCACAAATTGATGACAAATGATTTATCCCGAGGTTCACATGCTTGCCAACACGCTAGTCCCCGTTGTGTCCCCTTACACCATGTGGTTCGGTGGCTAATTGGTCTAACAAACCTAGCCTCTCAAAAGGCGCCACAAGAACCTACCAATGGCTAAGAGTTGCAATGACACGAGCAATCCACTATAGATGAAATTTGGCGCTCCACCGAGGAACCACAAGAACCCCTCACAAGACAATCACCGGAGCCGACCACGAACAATCACCAACACTTGCCGGACCTCCACCGCTGCTCCAAGCCGTCTAGGTGGCGACAACCACCAAGAGTAACAAGAAATCCCATAGCAAAACAATCCCTCAAGTGCCTCTAGATGCAAAGCAATGATCAATGCACTTGAATCACTCAATCTCACTCAAAGATCGCAATCAAATGCAAGGAGATGAGTGGGAAGAAGTGTGAGGGTGTTGGCTTAGCTCAAGATGCTCACGAGTATGTCAAAGTTCCAAGAGAATAGCCCTAGAGCTGACCAACACATATATATAGACGTACCCCTTCGAATAGAGCCATTATACATTAGTCGGGGTCACTAGACGCATCTGTCGCCCTTGCAACAGTCGCAACACACTGCGTCCATCGCTCGGATGAACGCCACATGTCCTGCTGAGTCAAATTTCCAACGGTCGATTTCCAACCAACAGACGCGTATGTCGCTTGAAGGTCCACGCGTTGAACGCTCGACAGACGCGATCCAGTAAGGTCCAAACATTGGTTTTCTGCCACCTGACACATCCGTCGTGAAAGCAACAGACGCGCACCGCGTCTGTCGTTGCTTCATGCCCGTGTGTTTGTTGCCCTAACAAACGCTATTCAGAGAGCTCTTAAAACATCTTCGACCAATAGACGCGTCCGTCGCGAGGCCATCAGACGTATCCAGTGTCTAATGCAGCTGAGTCCTCCGAGGGTGCTGATGTCGAAGCCAACGGACGCTGACACTCGGCGTCTGTCACTTCAACACCACCGCATCCGACGCCTCCTTCTCAGCAGCGCGCGAACAAGGGTAAGCCACCAGACGCTGACATCAGCATCCGACGCTGCCGAGACCAGCGTCCGTCGCACGATCAAGAGCTGATCTTCAAGTTTTGTTTTCGATTCTTGTTTGCCCTATTCTCATATGAGCTAGTCCAAGCATGTGAAACATCTTAGCACATATTTTAGCTCATTTTCAAGTTAAAAACGTAGGGCAAAGATGGTGTACTCTATCCAAATGCATATGCTCAATGAAATGTCACCTAGAGGCACATGTAGGACTAGAATTGATATGATATTTCCTCTCTTCATAGTACGACTACTTATCCTAAGCCATCGACACCCTCTATGGTTTCTTGGATGCAAAATGAAAATCCCTACATGATACCTTTGCCTTGAGCATCACTTGTTGCACCTTGTTCCAACTCCACATCATGGTAAGCACTTCATCATCACATTACTTGATCACCATGCTTCACCATGTCTCGTGCCAATCATCATTGCTACACACATTCTTATACATATGATTCGCACTTAGGCATTGTCACTAATTACCAACACCAAACATAGAGCTTTCAACCACCAAGTGTTCACCATCTTGTGCTCGTGTGTTAGCATTTTCACAATCATTTTCTTCAAAGGAGTTAGCCACTCAACTTGCCATGCCACTTGATCCTAGCAATGATGCAAAGTTAGATCACTCGAGTGGCACTAAATGACCGATATGCAAACAAGTTTGCCCCTCTTGATAGTACGTCCATCTATCCTAAACCCGGTCATGCACTTCTCTATACAACCTTTGACCGGTGAAATAAAATACCCTAGGTTATACCTTTGCCTTGCACATTCCATTCCATCTCCTTCGATGTTGATGCAACACATGCACCAACCAATCACGAATGATATGATCCACTTCATATCATCACGTGACTGTATTGGTTTATTGATCTTGACCTCACTTGCTCTTCACCATTGCATTGATCCATCAGTGCCAAGTCTTGCTCAAGCTTCACCGTCACACGCGGTCCCTCGCTTCAAAGCCTCCGACTTGCCCTTCACACTTGCAACCGGTCCATCAAGCCAAGTCATGTCTTGATCTTCTCCACCTTGATCACATGACTCAATGTCATGTCTCACGTGCAATAAGCTCCTCCATCATCACATGTGCAAGCTTTGCAACATCTCCAAGCCATTTCCACCTCCATGACATATGTTGCTCACACACATGTACCTATGGACTAATCACTTGTGTATCTCACAGAAAACACAATTAGTCCACCTAAGTTGTCACTCAATTACTAAAACCAAACAAGGACCTTTCACCTGTCTAACAGCTCTTTTACAGTTAAAGGGTTTCCCTGGGATGCCATTCAACAGGACAGAAGAGCTACCTGTGATTAGGAGATTTTGAATCCAACTGACTCACTTGTTTGAGAACCTTTATGTTTGAGAACTTCTAAAATTACTTGATGCTCTAATTTGTCAAAGGCCTTTTCAAAATCTAATTTCAGGATGACAATCTCCTTTTTGGAGTGATGGCAGAGATGAAGGAATTGGAAGGACCAGACAAGACAATCTTGTATGGTCCTCCCCTTAATGAAGCCATACTAGTTGGTGTGGACTATTTGTAAAATCACTCTATAACATTTCAGGGAGTAGTTTAAGAGTGAAATGGGTCTGAAGTCATTGACAGTTTCAGAATTATCCTTTTTTAGTATGAGGGCAATAACAGAAGAGTTGATGCTTCATAAATCAATGTCTGGCTACAAAAATCCCTGAACAATATGAGAAAGTCATCTTTAACAATATTCCAGCACTTTTTGATGAACAGTCCATTGAAACCATTTGGCCTAGGTGCATGACTGTTGGGCAGACCGCTGATGACTATCTCAATCTCTTCTTGGGTGAAATCTATGTAAACATGCAATAGAATATATAGTTTGTTGTGTGGTAAACTGAATGATCTGTGTCCTGAAAATTTATTCAATGTTCACTATCATACATTCCAATGTATTTTGAGTCGGTCTAGGCTCTAGACACGTCATGGCATTGTATTTCGTAAGATCGTTGGACACGCGTTGTCCTAACATGTATGAGCACAACCATAACTCCGGATCACATATAGAATAGGGTCTTTGATAAAGCCACATAATAATAATAATTATTAGCCTTATGATCTTAAGCAATTATTATGATTCTGACCTATTGACACTAAAAATGTCCCAAGATGATTTTGAGAACCACCAACAAGATATAGACATCAGGGACATATTAGGGGTCAATTGGCACAGCAAAACATCGAAAGAAACACACTATAATTTTATGTTCATGCTATAATTTTATAGGCCCCAAGGCTCCACACATTGGACCATAGGTCCTGACAATTTACCCATCTTTGTGGACTGGGTGAAAGGAGGAGCTGTTACCCCCACAGGATCAGGGTGATTGTAGTAAGTACAATTGCTAATACTTGACGGGTTAAATTTAATTATATTTGTTTATTTTTTTTTGTCGCTAGCCGTTCGTTTTATTACTAGTGCTGCCTATGTAGTTAGTATAGAGTAGCGGAGTGGCTACTATTTAACCACGCCTTGTAATTTTTCTTTAGGTGCCTGCTGGTCCTTTGGCACAATTGCGGTTGTTGTAGGTATAACTTCCGCTTTACTAAGGAGCTGGTGAAGCTTTTAGAGCGCAACATCTAATAGACGCCAACAATCTAAGGAATTTGGGTTGTGATGGTGGGTCTCCCATGGAAGCTATATATCGAGTACATTATCAGGAACGGAGGCATTGTGTGTGATCAAGATTATCTTTATACTGGAGTGCATGGACCTGCTAAGCCTATAACGCTATGCAATTCTTCTTTGTAATGGGATCCGTGTTGGTAACTGACTCTAGTAAACTCTCTAATCACTTGTGTTTGTAATGTGTAGGCTTACGGTGTCACCTTAACATACTCGTTTATTCAATACAATGCTAGTGAGAAATCACTCAAACGGACAGTGCAGAAGGCCCTGTGCTTGTAAGCATTGGTGCTGATGAAGCATTCATGGAGCATATTGATGTGACGGTATGCTCTCTTTTCTTTCTTTTCTAATTTAATTTCTTTACTCATACCAGTAGAACAATAGTGATTATTTTTTTTATCAAATTAACCAATATAGATCAGTGGGTTTGCCAATATATTTGCAGTCTTAGGAAGGAAATTGTTTATTATATATTGCCTTCGTTATTTTCAGCTTTGATGCCACGACAAAAATTGGATTCAGACATATTGCTTCTAGCTTAGTCTGTGTTTAATCAATCATAATTGTGGATCGTTGGGTTGTAGTCTTCGCTTGTACCTTCACCCAACGGACGAAGGTACCTTCACCGAGGTGAAGGGAAAGCTGAGGAGATAGTCCCACTCGGGAGAATAGATTGGGAGTGGATACTAAACATAGCATTTTGAGAATGAAAGGGGAGAAAGCCTTCGCCCTCGCCCTTGGGTTCTATTTATAGAGGAGGTGGGAGGATACATCTTCCTCTCTACCCCATATGATTCACGAATTTACATGAAGGTCCTCCGATTTATTAGTTGGCTAACAATTAATGAAGACATGGCTAAAAATTAGGCAACTATTAGCCTCATATTTAGATGAGCTACAACTACAGATTAGCTGGCTTAACAATGTGTTTGTTTTAAGGGCAAAATTGGATGAGATATGACCATCCATAGAACTCAGGATGGGCTTATCCATGCTTTCTGTTTAGTTAGATTATATTAATGAGGCAAGTCATTTTTCTGTTTAGTTGGATGGACGAAAGTGGATAGAAAAAAAGAATAGTTAATTATTTATATCTATTATTTAATATAGTAACAACTAATTGATATGCACTAACATTAACTTTGTCAGGATAATCACTAATTAAAAATAAAATATGGTAATTAGCACTACTACTATCCTATTTGGCACACAAAACGTGCACTAATCAACCTATTAACACTTATTGAAACTAATCTTGCCATCATATTTACTAAATACCAATATAGCATACTAATAATCCTTAATTTATTTACTGATAGCAAATATTAGAAAAACAAAACTTATTTAATAGATTTTTACGGATGACTTATCCAGCATCCATAGAGAATATTCTCATGCACTGGATACCCTTACCGAAGTTGTCTGCGAACCAAATACTGCTCACCCATGGACCGTCATCTCCCATCCATATATAGATATCCACCAAACCAAACACATATTAATCCTATATGCATCCAAATATACCTTTCCTCCGCGTATACATGTTATGTAGGAAAAAGGAAAAGAAAAGGAATGTAGGAGAGAAAATTTCCACTAGGGACGATATAGCAACATCGTGGGAAAATCTAGTATGAGTCTTACTATTTTACTAGGTAGCGTGCCCGTGCGTTGCTACGGGACAGCTAAACTTTTATAATAAAAAGCACACGGATCGCATGATAAGATAATAATACTGTGAAATTAAATACCGACGTTAAAGTGATATTTAATCCAAAAAGCAAAGTTCATGAAATTAACACGGTCACAGAGAGCGCGGTGTCGTAAGCTCACAAGACCTTTCCGTAGTGCGGCTAAAATAATGTTTTATACCTACAGGAAGAAATCTCCGATATCCATTTCTTTCGTGCGCCAATGAATCCACGAATAAGTTCCATCGCATCTCCAAACCATCCTATACACAGGTTCGGTATATATGTAAATATTAGTGCCTATCACATGGGTAATACTATGTGTCTTGAAAAATCTCTAACAAAACCTTAAAACAAAGTATGTTATATCACCGAATCCTTTACGGTATTCTGAGCTTTTTTTTGTTAAGGCACATATATTATGGAAGAGAAGGATATCGATAGTCAGGATTAGTATAACTTGGCTTATTTTATATAATTAGAAGAACAATAAATAAGATAATATAATATAGCACGATAATAATTATAAAAAATGTGCTTAAACAGAAGCTCAGGTCCATGTGATACTTCATAATACTATTGTATTGTTTCAGTGTTATGTACTCTTGAGCAACCTGAAAGCAGACACCTAATTTGAAACAGTTCTGAGAGATGCCTCGATTGTTCATTAACAACTCTTGTAGGTTCTTGACACTTAGCGCAATCATGGAGGGATGAAAACCTTTAACTCAAGACCTCGTGCAAAGCATTAGACACAGATGATGGTTATCTTCATATAAGAGAGCACACTATTATTAGTAAAGTAATTAAAATAAGCATGTACCTGGCGCTTCACCCTGAATTGCCATGACATAATCACACAGTCATCTCTTCATAGGTTCATTGGCATGTCTTTCATGACCTCAAATACCCAAAACTCATCAGGCTCTTGATTGGCATGGACTTGTGAGGATTTGTTCTGAGTCTCTATGTGTTGAGGTGTGCCCTTTTGAACCACTAAGCATTCAGCCTCCTCAAAATGTTTCCTCTTCAGCCATCTTTGGATTCTATATTATGGCACACTCGCCTGGGCTTCCAATATTTTCATCGTTATCAAGAAGTGGAGACCCCTTTCTTTTATTTAACTCTGACGATAGCAAGATCGCCGCAAGCTTCCGTCTAAATTCTTTCATATCATCCTACACGATAGTATGATCATGACCCCTTTCGTTTTTTTCACATGCACAAATAATCATCTCATCCATGTAATCAGTGCCATAGAAAGATCATGACTTAGACAACATATAAAAGTTCATAATTAATTCACATGTCATGCATGTGAGCTTTCTTGTTCACTCAACACCCTGAACTTGACCTTTTAATTTTACTTAGCACAGAAAGAAAAAATATGTATTAATCAGTAAATTGTACTTAAGTATCAACTCTCCTAAAAAAATTATAGCAACTCCCTTACAAAAATTACTACAGAAACAATATTCTAGATAGCAGTCTGTCCGTGCTAACACTACGGTAAAAACCATTTTAAATTCCACAACACCGAAGTAATAAATTGCACTGATTTGCATTAAACAAATAGACAGTCAACTGATCCATCTTCAGCTCTTCTGCTGTCTCCTTACGACTCAAAGGCCAAAGCATTTCCATAGTCAGTCGTCTTTTCTGCTTCTTTTCACCGTAATCTGCTTCTTTTCTGCCAAGCCTTTCTGCATCCGAAATTGCCAGCCCAGACTTCCTGTCAGCGACCTGCATGACGGAGCTGCTCTTTCGTTATGTGTCCATAGCTCCGCATGCATTCACCACATTGCAATCCAGATTTGTGATCACAGCGCTCGCTTTGAGTAGAAGCTCAGGCCTGTCAGTCCCAGTTAGCTTTATCAGGGTGTAGTTGGAGGAAGGCTCCACTCCAATGGCTCTCCTCCATGAGGGAAGAAAGCAAGAATCAGGCCCGATAGACTGCACCAGACAAGATTGACAGATTCAACAAACTGAACGGGAACAAGAACATTAACAAACAATGATGGCAAGCATTCCCTACCTTGTAAATGTAATCTTTTATACCTTCTAGCACAGATTCGTCCATTATCCTGTGCCCACTTTGGTTCGTCACATTGAAGACTAATAGTAAAAACCAAACAGCTTAGAAATTGTTGCACCATTTTGACGAAGGGAACCGAAAGAAACCAATTTAATTTTGTCCTACCATCCATGAACCATCCTCCGTCTGAATGTATGCTTTCTTGACTATAGGTCAGTGAGGACCTGCACTACCTCCAACAGTATCCCATACTTGTTGGCTGTCCACCTATATCATTCAAACAAAAACTATGTCAGCTTGAGCCGCAAACAAACCAATGAAAAGCACTTGATTTTTGAGGGACTCACATGAATAACTGTAGCATTTGGACATGAGGTGTTGTCAATAGTGACCCTGAACTCAGAAAAGAATATGAATCCACATGTTAGTATATAACCATGAAAAAACTTTGAACACTGCTAAGACTGACAGAGGTTAAGGAAGGAACTGCTTTTCTCATACAAGGAAATTGTTAAAGAATTGGGTTAGTACTACCTTGGAGGGTTCATCTTTTGGATGAATTTCTGGTACTCATCGTCAATATCCCAAGAAGAATAAGCCGCATCTCCATCTGCTAATGCTGCTTCATGAATTGAAAAAAAAACGCTCAGTCAAGATTGAATCAAACCGCAGCTGCAAACCAGAAATGCAAGAAAAAAGAAAGTATGGCTGCGTCCACACAGTGATTGCGGCTATTGGGGCGACAACAGCTAAGTGGGCCTTTTAGTTCCCGACGAAAATCAAACAACTGAAATCACCAACACATCAGAAAAGAAAAAAAACAAAGAGCTCGTCGATGTTTTACAAGAACACGATGAATCAGAGAACAGAAGAATCCGATGGAATCCTTGAATTCATCAAAGAGGTAAAGAAGGGAAAACTGAGGCTGCAACAATTTCCCCGTAGGAAACAGAATCAAAACGGCAAAGAAGAGAAAGAGTAACCGCGCCGCCGCCGCCATACAAGGAAAGCACTCCCTGCCTAGGGCGACCTGATGAGGTCTCTTCCCGCACCCAGCGTTGGCGCCCACGCGTTGCCTCCGCCGGACCCGTACGCCTGGCCGCTGCCTTCGCAGGGGCCGCGGCCGCCACCGGATCCGTAAGCCTAGTACCTAGCAAAATCAAACGGACTCGCATGAATGGAATTGACGATTGCAGGGAGCAATCGAGGTGTAAAACCAACATTTAGGACCCAGCAAAAATCAGATGCACTCACATGAATGGAATCGACGAGCACATATTATCTACCCCTTCCAAGGAGATCAAGAATATCAGAGGATCGGCATGGTACAAATGTGGATGAAAAAAAAGGGCCAACCAACCAGAGGGATCGACGAGGCGGCGTAGGAAGTGGGGTGCCTCCGGTGGCTCCTGAGGGGTGAGGTCGCGCGCGGCGGTGGAGCGATCCCCCGAATGATCTTCTCGTTCATTTCCTCGACCGGCCGAAATTTCATTGGGCCCGGCCATAAATTGGCGAGCCCTAGCTCGACTGGGGCCGCGATTCGGGTGCTGGTAGAGGATTGGAGGGGTCGATGGCTAGGGTTTTGCGTAGGTGGAGAAGAGGAGGGGGCGAATGGGAATGCTGGCGATGGAGAACCTCGTCGAGAGAGATGGGAGTGTGGGAGGCGACTCGGAAGATGAGGCGAGGAGGCTGCTCGGGCTCGTGCTCGACGGAGGCAGATACGTCAATTGACCGCTGCCGCCCGGCGCTCGGAGGCCTGGCGGCCGGCTCCCTGGCGCCCTGGTGGCCGGCGTTTGGCGGGGAGTGGAGTCACACGTGTCGAGCGTGGGGGGAGAGAATCATGCCGCGTGGGGGAAAGGGACGCGCGTTGAGGGATGAGGGCACGGATCGCGAAGGAAGGAGCGCGCGCGGGGTGCGTGAGTTGAACTATATGGAATGAAGGATCGGGAAGTAACAGAGCATTGACGTGCGTGATTGACTATAGGAAGGAAGGTCGCACAAAAAGCAGGAGCCCGACGTATCCTTCCTTTTGAATTTTGTCGCAAGGATCGGGAACAGGAGCGAGGGGTGCGCAAGGTTCAATTTATCGGTAGAAAAAAAATACCGGAAGTCACCGATAAACGGGTTTATCAGATTTATCGGATTTATCGGAAAATTTCTCGGTCAAAAATAAAACAAAATAATACCTAATTTCACTAGAAAATTATATAAGTTGTCTCTAAATCATTTAACATCAAGAACTAACACATAATAGTATTGGTATAATAGAGTATCATATTTTTATGTAGGTGGACTAGTGAAAATTGGAATCTCGGCGATAAATAAATTTTATCGGACCTCAGCGATAAACGGGATTATCGGGTTTATCAAAATTTTATCGCCGATAAAATTTTCCCTGGGGGTGCGGATCATAGCATGTAGAACTCTGCACCCACATTAAAATGTCGTACTAAAACGGTATCCATTCTTTAGTCTTTTTAGTTGTGAGAGATTGTCTTTCATGAAAATTGTATTCACCACAATCTGGTTGTGTTGGAGTAGAAATTAGTTAATTTTCTACCTAATCCATCCCAGAACATATAGGTTGAGATGAAAAGAATCCAGCCAAACAAAATTTAAGTAGTAGAGTGAAATTATGAATTACTAGATGCTTATATCAGTGCATCTCCACTCCACCTTGGTCCAGTGTTAACGTCAACGGTCAAAATCTACGCATCCGTTATTACGGTCGGGCTTCCAATTCCAACCATAGAAACTGTTGATGCAAAAGTAGATCTGCAAACACAAAGAGCTAATACCCGAAATCGATATCCAAAGCGTGCCAGTCGATTTGACCTGTTAATCGACAAGGATGAAGATACGAGCACTTTGGTCCTGACAACAGCGATACGCCCGGAAGTCACGGCCAAGAGGTACGCACGCGGAACTCGAGGATCGCCGAAGATTGCACTGGAGCAATGCAACTCGCTGAATCGATGAGAACTTATAAAAAAGAAAAATATGCAAATTGACGAAGTCGTCGAAAGTAGATGTAAATAAGAATAAAAAGCTGTTTTTGATGTATTGATTGATCTCTTTTTTTTACATTGCCCTTCACCCTATATTTATATCCTGATCTACAGAAACGTAACCAAATACGACTAGGACACTAAATCCAAATCTATGGAAACACATGACTTTGATACAACTCAGACTCTAATAAACGTATATAAGGAAATTAACTCCTATCTTATTCCATAGTCCGCCTCAGTCACGATGGTATTCTCATCGACCTCCTTTTTATCGGCACAATCCCTGTTCCATCGGCAGCAGCCTTCAAGTTCCTTTCATCGGTACATTCCCTGTTTCATCGGCAGCAGTCTTCAAACCATCTTTCATCGGCATCGGCAATAATACCCTTAACCTTATTGGCAACATTTCAATTTGAACCCATACGCCGCTACCACTCATAAGCAAACTCATTTTCATCAGCTATCAATCTACACAATAATCTTTTCTCTGCTGATTAGCCCTTCCTGACCATCTTGACACGTGCTAAAAAATGATGTCAACACATGCCTCCCAATTTCGGAGTATAAGATATTGATGCTCCGAAATTTACTCCAGATAATGCCTGCTATTACCTATTTTTCAACCCATTCTCCAAGCATAACATGATATGTTACCAGATTTAATCAAATCTAGATCTAATCCATGTATCTCAGTAAATATCGCACATTTTTCAACTGTTTTTTGCCTCAATTACGGTTGAGATGCCAAAATAACAATCCATCGGCAAGATCTTATCACAGCAACATCACCATTTTAGAACTGAAAGATCCTGTATCAAAATATCCTTCAAGTCATGACTACTTGCCATGCCATTAAATCTTCTGTACAATCCCTTGATTATCGTGCGAACAGTTACCATATCTATCTAAACCACCTCGATCCATCCGCGTACGGCATAGAGATAAGTCAAGAATACCCCTACCCCAAATGGCCTATAAATAGATTTCTCCGAACTGCTCATCTTCTACCTTCAAATTGCAACCTTTGGCATTCTCTCTCCGGCGGCAACGCTAACTGCGCATCCTCAACCCACCAGAGCAATCCCAGTAAACACATTTGGTAGCGGGAAGAATTCCCATATCACTTATGAATTCTACAATCCATCGGCAGTATCTCGCCAATTAGCCTTTGGGCAACTGCCAATCAAGCTATGCTTTGCCGATGTGATTAAGCCCAGAGAAATTATTACAGCTGGAACTGAATGGAGTAGAGTAGTAAGACTTGCTCCTGATGCCGATATTTCAAATGTTGATCTCTCCACATGGTCACCAGCGTCTTTCATCACAAAGTCATATAAGCAATGGTGGCAAGAGTGGAAAGAATAGTTGTTTTCAACATCCGTTCATACATATCGGCACATGATCGATCCGACTATGCTGTTCCTAACGATGCAGTAAGTTCCTTTTAACTTTCGTCTCTCTCCTTCCTTTTATATGTATATTGGTAACTAATCTTCCCTGAAACAGGCCGATGATCCAGTTTCATCAATAAGCAAAAGTGGAAGACCCTTCAACCTCCACCCTATTTCTCCAGTCTCAATAATTGGCTATAACGCCCCTACCTTAGAGGCCTTAACCTTCTAGAGGACTCGCGCCAAAACTATCACCTCCAGACCAAGACTAGCAACATCCAGGGCCACTCCAATGGCTGCTACTTCAAGCCTAATCAAGGTTTTTAAGGTAATAACCTTGCTTACTTTGTTTTTCTGTCGATGCACACTATATTAACATATAACTATCAGGATGTGAGAGCTGCAGCTGGATCGTCATCAGCAACTCTTCCAATATCAAGCACCACGACCTCTACTCCTCCTTCAGAGGTATTCTCTTATTTTTACATTTTTTTGTGTTAAATATCCAATCTTATACTCGTTTTTGCAGCAACAAAAGGGCACATCGGCAAGCACACCAAGCATGCAAGCTCCCCAATCAACACATGTAGATGCCCCCCAGCCAATTGTCGCTGAGGCCCAAACAAAGCGCAAAGCTTTAACCGATGCTGAAGCTCAACAAAAGCGACAGAAATCTACACCAGCCCCTTCATCCGCTCTAACACCTGTCAATCGACCCACTGATATAATTGAACAAGCTGCTTCTTCTGTACAAGATATACCATCAGCCATTATACCCCAAGGGCCGACTACTGATGAGGTCGTAGAAGACATTCCATCGGCATCCTCTGTCGATCCTTCGCATGATCTTTTTCAAGCCACTCCCTCAAGCCAGGCTCAAGAAATTGCCCTGAAGCAGGTAAACCGATTAACTGTTTGGTTTATAATATCCCCAGACACCACAAATAGGATTCCTAACTCTCTTTATTTCACAGGAACAAGATTCTCCCGATAGCTTGTTTTCTTTTGCTATCGACGTCTCCGATGATGACGGAGAAGAGGCGAGTTCTTCCCTGGCATTGGGAACAATATCGGCAGATACCTATGGCAAATTAGAAGTTCTTCTGAATCTGCTGCAACAAGATACTGCTCAACTAGTGATCGATTCAGACCCTGTAAGGACCATCTTCAAAACAATCCGTGGCCAAGTCCCTGCCGATGTTGAAGAAATCATCTTCCCAGCAGTCCATCTGGAGAGCAGACAACTTCAATATCAAAAGGCTGTTCATCGTATTGCCGACAGAGCAGCTCAGGCTCAACTTAAGGGAGAAATGCTGCAGCTGAAGCAAACTACCGATGAGAAGCACAAAAGCATCAGCAACTTGCAAGCCTCCGGTGCTGATCTTAAACAGAAAATCTTAGACCTATCGGTAAAAAGGGCAGCTCTGCTAGCCGAACTGGAAAAGGTTGAAACAGCCCTGACTCAAGCCAAGCAAGAAGAAGACCAGCTTCCTGACGCTATCAAGGCCTTTCAGCAAGAACGAGACGTCCAAGCTCACAAGGCCTTGGTCCTCAACAAGAAACTCAAGCCTATGGAAGGAAGTGCTGAGGAAGATGCCAAGGAATTAAAAGAAACCGATGAAATTCGCCTGCGTGCGATATCGGCTATCCAAGCTTTGTTAAATTAGCGCATCGGCAATGATTGATACTTTGTTTTGACTCTAGCCGATAGGATTGTTATCGGCAATTACCCTTTTATGCATCCATCCAGATACTAGGGTAATATTTCTTTAAATATTTTCCATTTAATGCTCTGGGAAATACAACTCCTTCAAGAGTTTCAAGAATATATGCATTACCAGGAACAGATTGATTTATCCGATATGGACCTTCCCAATTAGGTGACCATTTGCCAAACTTAGAACTTTTAGTCCCAATCGGTAAAATCAACTTCCAAACCAATTCTCCATCGACAAATTCCTTTACCTTCACCTTCTTGTCATACCATCTAGCTACTCTTTTCTTATTCTCCTCGATGCTAACTAAAGCTTTTAACCGATGACCTGCTACATCTTCCAACTCATCCTTCATAAGGATATCATAATCATCGGCTGTCAATTGATCTTGAGAGCGTATTCGCCTAGAACCAATTTTAATCTCCCAAGGTAAGACTGCATCGTGTCCATACACCAACTGATAAGGTGTTACCTTGGTTGCACCATGACAGGCCATCCGATATGACCACAAAGCTTCATTTAATACTGTATGCCACTTCTTTGGATACTCTTTAATCTTGCACTTAATGAGCTTGATAATTCCTTTATTAGATGCTTTAGCCTGACCATTAGCCTAGGCATAATACGGTGAAGAATTCAAAACTTTAATCCCCATTCCTATAGCAAACTCATCAAATTCACCCGATGTAAACATAGTGCCCTGATCGGTAGTGATGGTTTGAGGGATGCCAAATCGGTAAACAATATGCTCCTTCACAAAATCAATCATATTAGCCGATGTCACCTTTTTTAAAGGAATTGCTTCAACCCACTTTGTGAAATAATCGGTAGCAACCAGAATAAACTTATGCCCTTTACTCGATGGTGGATAAATCTGACCGATGAGATCAATAGCCCAACCCCGGAACGGCCAAGGCTTAATTATAGGGTTCATAGCCGATGCGGGTGCTCTTTGAATATTACCAAATTTCTAACATTCCTGACATCCTTTAAAATATTTAAAACAATCTTCAAGAATAGTCGGCCAATAATATCCATTTCTTCTGATCATCCATTTTATCTTGAAGGCTGACTGATGAGCCCCACATACTCCTTCATGAATTTCACCCATCAGGCCTTTTGATTCCTCTATGCTAACACACCTGAGTAAAACTCCATCTATGGTACGGTAATATAATTCATCATCGAGGAGTACATACTTGGTAGCTTGGAACCTTATACGTCTTTCAACCTTTTTAGATGGATTTTTTAAATAATCAATAATTTCCTTCCTCCAGTCAATGGTATTAGCTGCTGATATTAATACTTCTTGAACAGGTTGATATCCTGAAGCATGCTGAGCCAATCGGTTAGCCTCTTCATTATGCATCCGAGAAATATGTTCCAGATGAAAACTCCTGAACCCTTTTAATAATCTCAAACACTTTTCATGATATGAAATTAGAATTTCACTTCGGCATTCATAAATCCTAGTCAACTGATTTATAACTAACATAGAATCACCAAAGATCTCAACAGCATCAGCATGTACTTTCTTGAGCAATTCTAACCCTTTTATCAGGGCTTGGTACTCAGCTTGATTGTTTGTCGATGTAGCAATAATCGGCAATGAGAACTCATACTTCTTCCCCTGAGGGGAAATTAATACGATACCAATGCCTGCCCCTTCACCACAAGTAGACCCATCAAAGAAAAGTGTCCACGGAGCAATTTCCAGAGAATCCACCGTGTTGCAATGTTGAGTAACGAAATCGGCCATAACCTGTCCTTTAACTGCCTTAGCCGATTCATAACATAGGTCAAATTCTGATAATGCTAAAATCCATTTACCAATCCTACCGTTCAGTATCGGTATTGACAGCATATACTTGACCACGTCATCTTTGCATATGACAGTACATTCAGCCGATAGTAAATAATGTCTCAGCTTAATACAAGAAAAGTATAAACATAGACATAATTTCTCAATGGCCGAATACCTGGTTTTAGCATCTATTAACCGTCTGCTCAAATAATAGATAACACGCTCCTTTCCTTCAAATTCTTAAATAAGAGCTGAACCGATAACAGTATCTTCAGTTGATAAATACAATCTGAAAGGTTTTCCTTGTTGGGGTGGAACTAACACTGGAGGATTTGTTAAATAACTCTTAATTTCATCTAAGGCTAACTGCTGTTCATCCCCCCATTTAAATTCCTGATCGGCTTTCAATTTCAATAATGGACTAAAAGCCTTGATCTTACCCGATAAATTAGATATGAATCTTCTGATGAAATTAATCTTACCGATCAAGGATTGTAATTCAGTTTTATTGGCAGGAGCAACAATCTTGTTGATTGCCTCAATAGATTTTCTACTAATTTTAATACCCCGCTGATGCACCATAAAACCCAAGAATTGTCCTGCCGATACACCAAATGCACATTTATTAGGATTCATCTTTAATTCATATTTTCTTGTGCACTCCAATATCTTCTGTAGATCGGTTAGATGCTTTGTGATGTCTCCAGACTTAATCACTATGTCATCAATGTAGATTTCCACCAACGTGTCGATATATTCATGGAAAATAAAGTTCATATCTCTTTGATAAGTAGCACCGGCATTTTTCAAACCAAATGTCATAACTATCCACTCAAATAATCCCACATGTCCTGGACATCTAAAAGCAGTCTTAGAAATATCTTCTTCAGCCATGAATATTTGATTATAACCTGCATTACCATCCATGAAACTGATAATCTGATGCCCTGCTGCAGCATCAATCAACAAATCAGCAATCAGCATTGGGTAACCATCCATCGGTGTGGCCTTATTGAGATTCCTGAAATCAATACAAACACGAAGTTTCCCATTTTTCTTGTATACAGGAACCACATTAGAAATCCACTCTGCATATCGACAGTGCCGAATAAACTTTGCCTCAATTAATTTAGTTATTTCGGCCTTAATATCAGGAAGTATATTAGGATTGCAGCGGCGTGCGGGCTGCTGATGTGGCCGAAATCCAGATTTAATAGGCAACCGATGTTCAACTATAGATCGGTCTAACCAAGGCATTTCAGTATAATCCCAAGCAAAACAATCTTTATATTCCTTTAACAAATCAACTAGTTGCTGTTTACACTTGGAATTTAACTTAGCGCTAATAAAAGTGGGCCTTGGCCCATCGCCTTCACCAATATCTACTTCTATTAAATCATCTGCCGATGTAAATCCTTGACCTAATTTTCCATCATCGGCAAATCTATCCATTAAAACTCTTCTTCAGAACCGACTGCTTGGATCGGTAGAATTTCGTAATCGGCAACCTTGAGGAACTCTTTTTCCCAAGCTTCTCCTGATATGCACCTAGTTCGCTCATAAGTGTTTGATTCTGCCGATGCGATAATATAAGAAGAATCACTAGGAACAACTTCAATTTTGTCTCCAACCCATTGTATAAGACACTGATGCATTGTAGAAGGAACACAACAATTAGCATGAATCCAATCCCTTCCTAAAAGCAGATTATATGCACCCTTGCCATTAATAACAAAGAAAGTTGTCGGTAAGGTTTTACTGCCGATGGTCAATTCAACACACACTGCCCCTTTAGCTGGTGATACATTGTCTTCAAAGTCCTTTAGCATCATATCAGTCTTAGTTAAGTCTTGATCTCCCTTACCAAGCTTCCGATACATCACATAAGGCATAATAATAATTGCAGCTCCTCCATCAATAAGTATCTTAGATACAGGCTGCCCATCAACTCTGCCTTTTACAAACAAAGCCTTGAGGTGTTGTCTCTCATCATCGACAGGCTTCTCAAAAATAGCCATCATTAGATCTAGTGTTAATTGAGCTATTTGGTCAGAGAAAAAAACTTCTTCTTCGCTATCAGATAGAGCCAAAAATTCCATCGGCAACATAAACACCATATTGACATCTGCCGATGGGCCTTTATTTTTGTGCCTTATCTGCCACTACTGATTACCAGATTTCTCATTGGAGGGACTTCCTTCTTGGTAAAAGTCTTTTTGATGCTCTCGCTGCATTTTCCTCTTCTGTGTCTTTGTCAAACCCTCTGGACACCATTGAGAAAGTTTAGTTTTCCACACTGGCTGATAGGTCATGGTTGTCTCCACACGACGTATATTAGGATCCCTGTAAAATATTTCTTCATCAGGAACTCTTGCATTTGCCATCTCTTCAAGTTCCTCTTGGTTTCTCGGAAAATATGCAACGTGTTTACCAAGCCTTTCATGTACACTGAGCCTGCCCCCCAGCTGATCATATACTGATGCTCTCCTTCTGATCGGCTCATTAATGGACAAACCTTAATTACCAGATTGAAATCTTCTTATAGGATGATTAACTCTATAATAACCATTGCACTCTGGGCAATCTTCAACAGTAGGTAACTTAATACCTTCCTCCCAACAATGAATAAAAAACGAACAATTCCAATGATCCTTATGCCGATTCCACTCTTCTTGACATCTTTCTTCTTGCTGTTGTCGATATCGGTCCCTTCGCTGACACCAGCCTTCCTGTTGTCTTTATTGAGTAATCATGATGCCAGATCAAGGAGGCTTTCCAGAACTGCCACCTTCTGTCAATAGCCCCTTGCCTTTTACATCATCGGTAGTTATCCGATGTTGGGGATCTACTGATGCATTCTTTTTTGCAGCTTCCGATGTCAACACCTTAATTTTACCTTCAGTATCCAACATATTTGCTGGAAAAGGATGTTGATCAATTTTCATCGGCTTCTGAATCTTGGAATTGCCAAATTTTATTCTCCCAGACTCAATAGCTAACTGTAATTGTTGTCTAAATACTTTGCACTCATTTGTACTGTGTGAAGTTGCATTATGCCATTTGCAATACAACATATGCTTCAACTCTTCTGCCGATGGGATCACATGATTAGGTGACAACTTAATCTGGCCCTCCTGAAGCAAAAGATCAAATATCTTATCGGCTTTGGTGACGTCGAAAGTAAACTTCTCTGGCTCTTTGTGACCAAAGGGACAAGATATCGGCTTTTTATTCTTAACCCACTCAGCCAAACCGATAACTGGTTCTTCATCCAAATCAGAATCTTCTACTTCTTCGATAAATGAAACTTTCTTATTCCAATTCCTTTTAGGTTCAAAAACCCTAGTGTCTTGATTAGAAATTCTTTGCACTAGATGACTTAGGCTTTCGAACTCCTGAGAAGCATATCTGTCCTTAAGGTGTGGCAACAATCCCTAAAAGGCCAAATCGGCAAGCTGTCGATCATCCAACGCCAGGCTATAACATTTGTTCTTTACATCTCGTAGCCTTTGCACAAAGCCTTCTACCGATTCATCATTGCGCTGTTTCATCTTTACCAAATCGATAAGCTTCTTTTCATGAACTCCAGCAAAGAAATACTTATGAAATTGCTTTTCTAGATCAGCCCAAGTAATAATAGAATTTGGCGGTAGTGAGATAAACCATGTAAATACTGATCCAGATAGAGATGATGAAAACAAACGAACTCTCAATTCATCTCTACAAGCTGCCTCTCCACATTGAATAATAAAACGATTAACATGCTCCATGGTTGATGTATCGTCCTGCCTAGAAAACTTAGTGAAATCTAGCACCTTGTAACGATTTGGGAGAGGAATTAAATCATATGCCGGAGGATACGGAGTCTGATAAGAATAGGTATTAACTTTGGGCTTGATCCCAAACTGATCCTTCATAATTTCTGCTATTTTATCGGCCCAAAAAGCATCAACATCTTGTTGACGACATGGTTGAATCTCCACTGGAGGTACTTGCTGATACCCTTCTGCATACCTTTGTGGCCCACGATCTCCAGCAATTGGCATATTTGTCACTATCTGTGGTCCATTAACCTGCTGAAAAGGGTTCATCGGTTGAGCTGCCGATGCTTGATTCTGAAAATCAGCATGCATGTGACCTTGATGAACACCTGTGGCTTGCTGATTTGGCTGAACTGAATGTTGAGTGGGAAACTGCCCTGGCCAATTATTAGCGTTCATCGGTACAAAATTTGCCGATGGTTGGTAACTTGTTGGCATTGCCGGATAATTACAACTAACTTGAGGTAAAACCTAGACTCCAGGTTGACTTACGATTGGAGCCTTCTGTTGCATCGGTAACAAATTTGCCGATGGACTTGAACTAGATGTTTGACCCAAAGACACCTGGAAACCTCCTAGAGTTGGTTGTACAGTAGTTGTTATAGTATATTGGGGTACTTGAACTATCGGTGAACCGGCCGATAGCATAGGAGCTTTTCCCGTTGCATCAAACACTTGAGGTGATTCATGGTTAAAAACAGATGGCTCTGGAGGCATACCATATCCCCACCAATTAGCAGGAGTCTGATTATTCTGTGGTGCAGGACCCGATAAAGCCGATGCTGATAGATCTGTATTAAGCTGAACTCGTCCTGATAATGCTGAATCCGGACGCATCGGTGTAGACTGTACGTTAGATAAACCTGCTAATACTGAAAGAGAAGAAATCTCTATACCCACAACGGCCGGGGGAGCCGATGGAGCAATAGCAGATGCTGATTCTGGTTGATGATAAGCAGGCCCAACGTAACGAGGTGACGCTTGTCCTTCTTTGAAAGTTCGAATCACAGCATTATGAACAGTATTGGACAGCATATTGGAATGATTAATTAAAGCATGATTCACTACAGAATTAACCATCTCTTGAAGTTTACCCGGATTAGAATCAAAGGTAACTTGCCAAGGCAATGACAAGTCTTGCTTCTGGATGACTTGTCCACTTTTGTTCAAACTGAATGACTTCAAGCAGAGCTGTCTGTATTCTTCTATAGCCCTCTCCATAGCCTGCTTCTGATCGTCCTTAAGATCTTCTTCTGTTACCGCGATGATGTTCCCCGCATCGATATCAGGATTAAGCATCTTGACTAGATCTGTCCCACCAGGCGTGCCAAAAGATGTGTTGATACAAAAGTAGATCTGCAAATACAAAGGGCTAATACCCAAAATCGATATCCAAAGCGTGCCAGTCGATTTGACCTGTTAATCGACAAGGATGAAGATACGAGCACTTTGGTCCTGACAACAGCGATACGCCCGGAAGTCACGGCCAAGAGGTACTCACGTAGAACTCGAGGATCGCCGAAGATTGCACTAGAGCAATGCAACTCGCCAAATCGATGAGAACTCGTAAAAAAGAAAAATATGCAAATTGACGAAGTCGTCGAAAGTAGATGTAAATAAGAATAAAAAGTTGTTTTTGATGTATTGATTGATCTCTTTTTTTTACATTGCCCTTCACCCTATATTTATATCCTGATCTACAGAAACGTAACCAAATACGACTAGGACACTAAATCCAAATCTATGGAAACACATGACTTTGATACAACTCAAACTCTAATAAACGTATATAAGGAAATTAACTCCTATCTTATTCCATAGTCCGCCTCAGTCATGATGGTATTCTCATCGACCTCCTTTTTATCGGCACAATCCCTGTTCCATCGGCACAATCCCTGTTCCATCGGCAGCAGCCTTCAAGTTCCTTCCATCGGTACATTCCCTGTTTCATCGGTAGCAGTCTTCAAACCATCTTTCATCGGCATCGGCAATAATACCCTTAACCTTATTGGCAACATTTCAATTTGAACCCATACGCTGCTACCACTCATAAGCAAACTCATTTTCATCAGTTATCAATCTACACAATAATCTTTCCTCTGCTGATTATCCCTTCCTGACCATCTTGACACGTGCTAAAAACGATATCGACAGAAACTAACTAGACCGTGACGCAAGTGGAGACTATGGACTAGAACTTCTAGACCGACCAACGCTGTCAAATCCCTCGGTCTGCTCCACGACCAACTGGTGGTGCAATAGCTCGATCGGCCAAGGCGCATGGCGGCAAGTGGAGAGCTAGTGCAAGAAGGCGGTGGCCGGGAAGAGGGAGAGGAAGACATGGACATGGACGATGAAGCAATGTTTCTTAGCCTAGAGTTCACGCTGACCGGCCACCAGAGCTCCGCGTTCGACCACCACAAAGATGAAGAGAAGGATAGCACGGAGGACGGTAAGTGGATCCACGGTCAACAGCTTCTGTCCACCGTGGAAGCTTCTCACCGCGGGGATGCCATGTTGGAGATCTGCCACCCGGGCTGGGGGAGCTTGAGCCCCCCCCACCACGGTGGCGCCCATGGAGCCCCCTGTAACACCTCAGGTGTTTAGCTCCATAATTGCATTGCATTGCATGAGCATAAGCATACATCATTTCATGTCAATTCATGTGGTTGCAACAAATGTGATTTGTTTTGAAGTTTTGTTTGACTCACATCATGTGACACTAGGGAGTTGGTGTAACTAAAGGGTAGAGTAGCCAATTATATCTCACAACACCTTAGTTATACTTAGGGTCACTCATGGAGCAAGGTTCATGTTGACCAAAATCACCAAAATGCCCTCCAAGGTGTAGTTGACCACCATTTAGCCCTAGGATGCTCTAGTTTGACCAATTAAAAAGTCTAGCTTAGAGACCTTGCATGGAGGAGCACCCTTAAGCAAAGTTGTAGAGAATTTCATAAGGAACAAAAGTTCTAATATGGCCATCTCATGAAAATGATCAGAACATGATCAAAAATGGCCCACAAGTCAGTATTAGAGGCTGTTTTGGGACTTAGCAATTTTGGCTAAGTGTGAAGCTGAAAACCGTTTCACTGTACCTCACTTTGGCAACTTGTAACTCACAAACTAGGCCAAACCAGTCTTTGAGCCAATTGACAAAGTTGTTGTCCACACATAGCTCTACAACATTATCAATATCACCATCACCTAGTTCTAAATGGTTTAGGAGATATGGTGCCTGGAAAAATGAGTTTCAGTCGGCATAATGGACTGAAACTAAGTTTCAGTTTTCGGGTACTCCACTTTGGAGCTCTGTAGTTTCAAATCTAGGCCGAACCAGCCCAAACTCCAATTGACAAACTTGTTGCCCTCATGTAGCTCTACAACATTGCCAACATCAACTACGCCTGGTTCTCACTGGTTTGGGAGTTATTCATCGACGAAGTAACTCTGTCAGTCACCTTTTCGGACATCGATTCAGTCAAACGGCGTTCTTCAGAGACCATCGTGGCCGACCGGCCGCAGGCCGTCGTCGACGCGTGGCCACGCGGTGGCAGCCGTACGCCGGCCGCGGTCCCACCCGTCAGGTCACCAAGCCTTCAAGGCCGCCACGACGACGGTCTCTGCCTCACTCGCGCCACACCTCCCTCTCCCTTCCGTTCTCCCCTCCACCGGGCGGAACAACCAAGCGCAGCTCCCGCCTCCACTCTGGCGAGCTTGTGCGCGCTCTCCACCGCACTGCCACCCATAGCTCCGCCTTGAAGCCCGCTACCTCACCGTCCACTCCACGTAGCCAATCGCGCCTCGGTAGGGTTGCATTTTCATTTTCCGCCGCCGCGGTACCTCGCCGGAGTTCCTCCGCGCGACGGCTCTCCGTGGCCAGGGGTCTCTGGGCGTCTCTATCGCCCGCTTGTAGGTGCGTTAGGGTCGAAGTAGAATGGGGATGCTCGTCGAGGGTTAGGGTTGGGACGTCAGGCTCACCGGCGGCGAGATTTCGCCACCACCGTACCGGTGGTCCGCCATGCCCGACGGCGAGCTCCTTACCGTGGCTCTGCCGTCCCGTTCTTGCCACCAATCGGCTTAGCTCGATGACGTAGTCGTGCTCGTCCGCTCAGCTTCGCCGGTCGGCTCACCGACGGCGAGCTCCGGCGACCACAGCTCCTCCCCTCTGTCTCTCTCTCGCTGACCGGTGGGACCATCTGGTCAGTCGCACACGCGCGCGGGCGGGAGTCGTAGCAGGCCGCGCGCGAGAGCGGGCCGCGCGCGTGAGTCGTCGGCCGCGTCTTTCCCAGGCCGGCCCAGTAACAAATCCGATTTATTTCATTTCTTTTTAGTCTGTCACAGTTTTAGATAATGTTTAGGAAATGTAGATCTAGGGTTTTACTTGACCAAAAAAATTATGAGATAAATTTTGTTAGGATCTACTTGAGGTGTAGTATTTTAGAAAAATATAAATTGGATATGTGATGTTTAGTTTCTGGGAGATTTAAATAGGTTTTTGAAATGTGTTTTAAATCACATGCAAACTTGTTTAAATTATATCTTGAGTTTTAGTGTTCCAAAAATTATGAAATTTGGTGGGTAGACTAATTTACACCTGCTCTAGCTCTGGGAAAATTTGGACAGTAGTGCTTAAGTACTTTTCAAGTTATAATGCTATATTGTTATTTTAGGAAATTATTAAATGAATTTTAGTAATTTTTCTATATGTGCAATGTTCTTATAACTTTTTGGAGAATGTCTTGGTACCCTAGAGTGTCTAAGAAAATTAGGAAATCTGTTGTTTGACACTTTTTACTATGCTTTGTTAATTATACAAAAATCAGCCTTTTGGGGCTTGTGAATTTTGTGTAGGGAGTTCCTGTAAATAATTTTAGTTCAAATTTTTACTGTAGTCTCTTTCTGTAGAGTTAAAGCGGTGCATATGAAAGCTGGGTTACTTCAACCACTTTCTATCCTAGGTTGGAAATGGGAAGAGATAAGTATGAATTTCATTGTTGGACTTCCTCCTACTGTCAAAAATCATAACTCCATCTGGGTAATTGTGGACCGCCTAACCAAGTCAGCTCACTTCATTCCTGTTAGAGTGGACTATCGTCCTACTGACTATGCTGAGTTGTACTTCAATCAGATAGTCCGGCTCCATGGGATACCTCGTACTATCATATCTGACCGTGGTCCCTAGTTCACTGCTCGTTTTTTGGAGCACTTGCATCACCTTCTGGGAACCAAGTTAGTGAGAAGCTCTGCTTATCACCCCCATACATCAGGACAGACGGAACAGGTTAACCAAATCTTGGAAGATCTGTTGCGGGCATGTGTCATTTCATCCAAGGGTTCTTGGGAAAAATGGTTACCTCTAGCCGAATTCTCATACAATAATAGTTACCAAGATAGTATTAAGATGGCCCCATTCGAAACTTTGTATGCTCGTAAGTGTAGAACCCCACTAAATTGGATACAAGCTGGTGAGAGGAGATTTTATGGTATTGCTTTTGTTGAGGAAGCGGAGGAACAAGTCCGTACCATCCAAAAACATATGGCTGCAGCCCAAGCTAGACAGAAAAGTTATGCTGATCGTCGTAGAAAGCCGCTCGAGTTTGAAGTTGGAGACTTCGTTTACCTGAAAGTTTCTCCAATAAAGAGTGTCCAACATTTTGGTGTTAAGCGAAAACTTGCGCCAAGATACATGGGTCCTTTCCAGATCATAGGTAAGAGTGGAGCTGTTGCGTACAAAATCCAGTTACCTCCTGAAATGAGTACCATATTCAACGTCTTCCATGTATCTCAGCTTAAAAAGTGTCTTCGAGTTCCTGAGGAAAGAGTCCCGTTAGGAGGTATCAGGCTTGAGTCTGATTTAACTTACGAAGAAAAGCCAGTCCGGGTGATAGATACTCAGGAACGAGTAACTAGAAGCAAAGTGATTAAGTGGTATAAAGTAATGTGGAGTAATCAGGGTAGTGAAAGTGATGCTACATGGGAACGGGAAGACTATTTGTGGGATGGTTATAAGGAATTCTATGAAAAATGGTACGCTTTCCAAATCTCAGGACGAGATTTTTATAAGGGGGGAGTGATGTAAACTAGGGTTCCCGATCTTCCGAAAGGTTCTGATAACTCTCGATTTGGTGGAGTCACGACACAATTCGATCTGGCTTCCGAACAACTTGGTTCTAAACCCCGCAATCGCAGCACCACGACCCCTCTGGTTATCGACCGGCGTTGCACGGTCGACCTCGCCAAGAAGGCTAAGTCCTTGCCTGCGAATCGAAAAAACACGCAAGAACACAAAGGAATGCAACCAAATTGCAGATGAATGATTAATCTCACAAAGTTGGGGTCTCACAAACCGACGGCGGCGGCGAAACTGTTATCAACAGAATAATCTAAGCAAAACCCAACCCTAATGTAGACGGTGACTACTGATTATATAGGCTAAGGAACGTCAAAGGACCCCTATTCGCGTCCCTGGGGAGCGCCGACACGTTACAAGGCCCAAACGGCCCAATAGACGGCGACATAGCACCCTAACAGATTCTGGATGGTGACTTGTTTCGACGATTTCCGTTGATTCCGAATAGCTTTTGACATGGGACCACTTGGGTTGGTTTCCTTATCAAATAAGCTTTCCATCCATATATGGATCATTGAAAACGGAGTCCGTACGCGTCCTGGGTGACCAGTTCAAGGCAGACTGGTCCTGAACTGCGAGGCAGACTCGAACTCAACTTGGTTTGATCCTCCATCTTTATCCGGGCGCCCTCGCTGGTCCTCCACACCTCCAAGCCCTCCTCCATGTGTCTGCTGGACCTCTCCTTCATTCATAAGCATAATATAATCATTAGGTAGCAATCTATTCTCAAAATCATATAAGGAGTTACTTAGGAACGAGCTCACCTCTAAATTTAATTGACGCGCGCGAGCTCTAGTGATTGAACCTTGAATGTCCAGTAGTGGATCATTGTGTGTATGTGAAAAAGTGATGTCCTCATCATCCTCCCCCTCTTGAATTGGAGTCGTCCTCGACACCAACTCATCTTTGTCTCCCAAGTATGGCTTTAAATCTAAAATGTTAAAGGTGGGACTAACCCCAAATTCGAGGGGTAACTCAAGCTTATATGCATTATCATTAATCTTCTCAACAATTTTAAATGGACCATCAGCTCTAGGCATCAACTTAGACTTTCTCAAATCTGGAAATCTATCCTTTCTCAAGTGCAACCAAACCAAATCACCCGGTTCAAGCTTAACTTCTTGTCTACCTTTACTACCAGCAATTCTATATTTTTCATTCATTTTTTCAATGTTGTGCTTAGTTGTTTTATGCATTTGCAAAATAAAATCAGCACGTTCCTTAGCATCAACATGAATTCTCTCACTAATAGGCAGAGGCAAAATATCAATTGGAGCATGGGGATTGAATCCATACACTACCTGAAAAGGACTTACCTTGGTGGTAGAATGTGTTGCCCGATTGTAAGCAAACTCCACATGAGGCAAACATTCTTCCCACATCTTCAAATTTTTCTTCAGAATAGCTCTCAACATGGCACCCAAAGTGTGGTTAACGACCTCTGTTTGCCCATCGGTTTGTGGGTGACAAGTTGTAGAAAACAACAGTTTTGTACCCAACTTATTCCATAGAATGCGCCAAAAGTGACTCAGAAATTTAGCATCGCGATCTGAAACAATAGTAGAAGGCATACCATGCAAATGAACAATCTCTTTGAAAAAGAGGTCAGCAATATGAATAGCATCATCACTTTTATGACATGGTATAAAGTGTGCCATCTTAGAAAATCGATCCACCACAACAAAAATGCTAACACTCCCCCTCTTAGTCTTAGGCAATCCCAAAACAAAGTCTATAGAAATATCTGCCCAAGGAATAGAAGGAACAGGAAGAGGCATATACAAACCGTGTGGATTCAAACGAGACTTAGCTTTTTGACATGTGGTACAGCGTGCCACGAATCGCTCAATATCTCTCTTCATCTTTGGCCAAAAGAAGTGTGTGGCCAAAACATCCTCCGTCTTCTTAGCACCAAAATGTCCCATCAACCCTCCTCCATGCGCTTCCTGCATCAACAAAAGACGAATGGATCCTACTGGAATGCATAGGCGGTTAACTCTAAACACAAATCCATCATTGACTACAAACTTGTTCCATGAACGTCCCCCTTTGCAATTCAGCAACACATCTTTAAAATCAGGATCAAGCGCATATTGTTCTTTTATTGTTTCAAATCCAAAAATTTGACATTCAAGTTGGGACAGCAAAGTGTATCGCCTAGACAAAGCATCTGCAATCACATTATCCTTCCCTTTCTTGTGTTTGAAAACATAAGGAAAAGTTTCAATAAATTCAACCCACTTAGCATGTCTACGATTCAGATTATGTTGTGAACGAAGATACTTAAGCGATTCATGATCTGAATGAATAACAAATTCTTTAGGCCACAAATAATGATGCCACGTCTCTAAAGAACGTACAAGAGCATACAATTCCTTATCATACGTGGAGTAATTCAAAATAGGGCTATGCAATTTTTAGCTATAGTATGCAATGGGCTTACCATCTTGCATCAAAACACCTCCAATGCCAACTCCACTAGCATCACATTCTAGCTCAAAAGTCTTACCAAAATTTGGAAGTTGCAGTAATGGTGCGTGTGTAAGCTTGTCCTTCAAAGTGTCGAAGGACGCCTCTTGTGCCCTTCCCCAATGAAACACCACACTCTTCTTTGTCAACTCGTGTAAAGGGGCAGCAATGGTGCTGAAATCCTTAACGAAACGGCGGTAAAATCCTGCAAGACCAAGAAAACTCCTTACCTGTGTGATGGATTGGGGAACCGGCCAGCTCTTAATGGCTTCAATCTTTGCCTCATCCACCTCAATTCCCTGTGGAGTAACAACATAGCCAAGAAAAGAGACTCGATCCATGCAAAAGATGCACTTCTCAAGGTTACCAAATAAACGTGCCTCGCGTAAGGCATTAAAAACAGCACATAAGTGATCCATATGTTCATCCAAAGACTTGCTATAAATTAAGATATCATCAAAGTAAACTACCACAAATCGACCAATGAAAGCTCTTAAAACCTCATTCATTAGGCGCATGAATGTACTAGGTGCATTAGTCAACCCAAAAGGCATTACTAACCATTCATACAATCCGAATTTAGTTTTGAAAGTTGTTTTCCATTCATCTCCAAGTTTCATTCTAATTTGGTGGTAGCCACTACGCAAGTCAATCTTTGTGAAAATTACAGAGCCACATAATTCATCAAGCATGTCATCAAGCCTAGGAATAGGGTGATGATATCGAATGGTAATATTATTAATGGCTCTACAATCAACACACATACGCCAAGAACCATCTTTCTTAGGAACCAAAATTACAGGAACTGCACAAGGGCTAAGGCTTTCACGTACGTACCCACGGTCCAAAAGCTCTTGGACTTGCCGCTGAATTTCCTTAGTCTCCTCGGGGTTAGTTTGATAAGCAGCGCGGTTTGGCAATGATGCTCCCGGAATCAAATCAATTTGATGCTCTATCCCTCTCATAGGTGGCAGCCCCGGGGGTATCTCAGCTAGAAAAATGTCCTCATACTCCTGCAAAAGGTTAGTGACAGCAGACGGTACCGAGCTAACATCATCATCAAGTGAAAACAAAGCTCGTTTGCAAACTAAAGTATAGCATACATCGTCATCAGAAATTTCAGCAAGGTCACTTTTTCTTGCAAGCATAACAACACCCTTCAATTTAATTCCTTGAGCCTTAACATTAGGTGCTAACTTCTCTTGTTTAGGTGGGTAAATAGAATTTGCTACTTGCTGATTTTCAGATTTAACCTCATGCAAACTAGCAGTTCGTGCTTTATCATGTTGTACAATTTCAGCTGGGGTCAAGGGAACCAAAGTAACTTTCTTTCCTTTATGCACAAAAGTGTATGTATTACTTCTACCATGATGTGTAGCATCTTTATCAAATTCCCAAGGACAACCCAATAAAAGTGAACAAGCTTCCATAGGTACTACGTCACAATCAACAGAATCAACATAGGTACCAATGGAAAAAGAAACTCTGCAAGTTTGTGTTACCTTAGCTTTACCTGAATCATTCAACCACTGAATATGGTACGGATGGGGGTGTGGACGTGTGGTCAAGCCAAGCTTCTTGACCAAATCTGTACTCACCAAGTTATTGCAGCTACCTCCATCAATGATGACACGTGCTCGTCGATTGTTGATAACGAAGAAAATTTGGAATAAATTATGGCGTTGCAGCTTCTCAGGTTGTTGTACCTGTGCGCTAAGCACTCGCTGCACAATGATGTTCATGTAGGTGGCCGTGTCTTCGCTACCAAAGATTTCGCCGTCCTCCTGAACAGCTTGTTCTTGATCCTCATCATCTTCAATGTCAGAGGTGCTGATGTACCCATCGTCTGTAGCAATGTATGCTCGCTGACTAGGGCACTCCCGCTGCATATGCCCAAATCCATGGCAGCGGTGGCACTGAACGCCAGGAGTGCGTCCCGTTGAGGCGACAGAGGATGCACTCTTTGAAGGTTCCTGCATAGAATTTTTAACTGAACCGGAAGGTCGTGGAGAAGACGATTTGACTCCAGACTTATCCTTGCTCGCTGGTGGGGGCACCCAATAGGAAGATGCCTTGGGAAGCCCCAAAGATCGCGGTGTGTATGTGGAGCCAACCTTGTTCTTGCCCTGCAAATCACGCCCCTGCAACTCCTTCTCTGCAAGCATAGCAAACTGAAACAACTGGTTGACAGTGTTAAATTCCTTATAATCAACTATGTCCTGAATTTCACGCCTCAAACCCGAATAAAAACGAACAATAGAATCCTCGGGCGCCTCCACTATGCCACAACGCATCAATCCTTTTTGAAGGCCACCATAGTAATCCTGCACAGCTTTATCTCCCTGTTCTAATCGCATCAGTTTCTTACGGAGGTCTCTATGATATGATGGTGGCACAAATCTATCACGCATAGCAACCTTAAGCTCTTCCCAGGTACTAGGTGTCGTATTCTCTGCAGCTAAACCAGTCCACCAAATGATAGCAAAATCTTTAAACTCACTAGTGGCTTGTCTAACCCTATGTTCCTCAGGCACTAGGTGGGAACTAAATTTTTGCTCGACTATCATCTCCCAATCAAGGTATCCCTCAGCATCATAATGGCCCGAAAAGGAGGGTATTTTAAATTTAACCTTAGCATAAGGATCATCGGGAGCACGATTACGATTACCTTGGTGGCGGTTGAAGTGTTGAGCGCCACCCATACCTATGGTGTTTGTGCGTAGATGATGGCGTAATCTGTTTTGCCTTGTTGCTGCTCGATCAATATTACCATCGGTGTCATATACTGCATCCTCGAGTCCTCCGGTGTTGCTGCCATCATGGACTTCTTGGTCAGGTGGCGGCTGCACTTCCAAGGCAGCTACCCTGTCAGTTAGTGCAGACAAACGTTTGTCCAATCTCTCAAGGGTGTTGCCGAGCTTGAGGTCAATGAGCGCGTCGGTGACAGCCTTGGCTATTGCCTCAGTCATCTCCTTCTGAGCATTATCTACAACAGATTGTAGTTGGTCTTGGCTGACGCATTCCGACCAGTCTTTGGGCGCTGTATCCTCATCGTTACCTGGCATTATAGACACAAAATAGGAACAAACAGTGAAAGTTATCCCTAATAATCTACTACGTAGGTGGAGTAGTGCCTCTCAAGATCGCAGCAAAAGGAGACCCCTTCTCAAGCTCTTACAAGGTTCTTACCAGCAAGGTCAAGGATACCTGGAAGATGTAGCACTGCGATTACAGGGGTCAAAACTTATATTATCCAGAAGAAGTATGTGGAGTTAAGGCAAGCAGGCCAAATATGTGAGTGGAACACAATTCAAAAACAGAAAGTAATGCTGAATTATAGTCCCAAATACTTGCTCTCGTTGCTGGTCTAACGTGTTCCAAGTACCAGATGTGATAACAAAATGGAGAAATAAGTATGATGGATAGCAAGAGTAATAGGAAACAAACACAAGATAGTACACGCCCACAATTATAACAAACTGTCTTCTCTATGTGCTCCTCTAAATATTGTTCCTCTTTTGCCCCTCTCAATTTTTCTATTTTTTGGGGTGTCGTTGTTTTTTTTGGGAACTTTCAATTTTTTTAAAATTTTTTTTGATATTTTTTCTTGACTTAGGAGCACACAAGAAGTAACCACAAAAAATTTGAGCTTAAACCAGTAAAAGGCGTGGCCTATGAAAATTTCAGAAGATGGGTCCAAAATTGAGGAAAAGCTTATGACCAGGAAAAGAGGATCTTGTGACCAGTTTTTGACCAAAATAAATTTTTCGAACCCCGGCAAAGCTAGGGATGGACAGATCTGAAATTTTTTTCTGATCAATTTTGATATCTGGAACGTCGAAATCCGAGTTCGTACGCGAAAACTGGACCAGTTTCAAGTTTGGACTCCGAATTAGAGGACAAAACAGGAACAATGCGCACAAAAGTGGTCACGGTGGCTAGGCTTTGATGGAAACGATGGGGAAAACACACAAACTGGACTCTAACACAACCTAACCAGCAACAAGCCCTTGATCAGGACACAAACTCAACACGACGGAATCTGAAAAGAATTATGCAAAAGGCTAAACATGGTTTCTGGGATAGGGAAAAACCTAACACTATTTTTTTGGCTTTTCTGTGGACTCTAGGACGAAGGCGAAATCAAACTAAACTAGGGTAAAATTGAACCTGACGGTATACCTGAAGCTCTGATTACCAATTGATGTGAACTAGGGTTCCCGATCTTCCGAAAGGTTCTGATAACTCTCGATTTGGTGGAGTCACGACACAATTCGATCCGGCTTCCGAACAACTCGGTTCTAAACCCCGCAATCGCAGCACCACGACCCCTCTGGTTATCGACCGGTGTTGCACGGTCGACCTCGCCAAGAAGGCTAAGTCCTTGCCTGCGAATCGAGAACACACACAAGAACACAAAGGAATGCAACCAAATTGCAGATGAATGATTAATCTCACAAAGTTGGGGTCTCACAAACCGACGGCGGCGGCGAAACTGTTGTCAATAGAATAATCTAAGCAAAACCCAACCCTAATGTAGACGGTGACTACTGATTATATAGGCTAAGGAACATCAAAGGACCCCTATTCGCGTCCCTGGGGAGCGCCGACACGTTATAAGGCCCAAATGGCCCCATAGACGGCGACATAGCACCCTGACAGATTCTGGATGGTGACTTGTTTCGATGATTCCCGTTGATTCCGAACAGCTTTTGACATGGGACCACTTGGGTTGGTTTCCTTATCAAATAAGCTTTCCATCCATATATGGATCATCGAAAATAGAGTCCGTACGCGTCTTGGGTGACCAGTTCAAGGCAGACTGGTCCTGAACTGCGAGGCAGACTCGAACTCAACTTGGTTTGATCCTCCATCTTTATCCGGGCGCCCTCGCTGGTCCTCCATGCCTCCAAGCCCTCCTCCATGTGTCTCCTGGACCTCTCCTTCATTCATAAGCACAATATAATCATTAGGTAGCAATCTATTCTCAAAATCATATAAGGAGTTACTTAGGAACGAGCTCACCTCTAAATTTAATTGACGCGTGCGAGCTCTAGTGATTGGACCTTGAATGTCCAGTAGTGGATCATTGTGTGTATGTGAAAAAGTGATGTCCTCATCAGGGAGGGCTGTAACACCTCAGGTGTTTAGCTCCATAATTGCATTGCATTGCATGAGCATAAGCATACATCATTTCATGTCAATTCATGTGGTTGCAATAAATGTGATTTGTTTTGAAGTTTTGTTTGACTCACATCATGTGACACTAGGGAGTTGGTGTAACTAAAGGGTAGAGTAGCCAATTATATCTCACAACACCTTAGTTATACTTAGGGTCACTCATGGAGCAAGGTTCATGTTGACCAAAATCACCAAAATGCCCTCCAAGGTGTAGTTGACCACCATTTAGCCCTAGGATGCTCTAGTTTGACTAATTAAAAAGTCCAGCTTAGAGACCTTGCATGGAGGAGCACCCTTAAGCAAAGTTGTAGAGAATTTCATAAGGAACAAAAGTTCTAATATGGCCATCTCATGAAAATGAACAGAACGTGCTCAAAAATGGCCCACAAGTTAGTATTAGAGGCTGTTTTGGGACTTAGCAATTTTGGCTAAGTGTGAAGCTGAAAACCGTTTCACTGTACCTCACTTTGGCAACTTGTAACTCACAAACTAGGCCGAACCAGTCTTTGAGCCAATTGACAAAGTTGTTGTCCACACATAGCTCTACAACATTGTCAATATCACCATCACCTAGTTCTAAATGGTTTAGGAGATATGGTGCCTGGAAAAATGAGTTTCAGTCGGCATAATGGACTGAAACTAAGTTTTAGTTTTCGAGTACTCCACTTTGGAGCTCTGTAGTTTCAAATCTAGGCCGAACCAGCCCAAACTCCAATTGACAAACTTGTTGCCCTCATGTAGCTCTACAACATTGCCCACATCAACTACGCCTGGTTCTCACTGGTTTGGGAGTTATTCATCGACGAAGTAACTCTGTCAGTCACCTTTTCGGACATCGATTCAGTCAAACGGCGTTCTTCAGAGACCGTCGTGGCCGACCGGCCGCAGGCCGTCGTCGACGCGTGGCCACGCGGTGGCAGCCGTACGCCGGCCGCGGTCCCACCCGTCAGGTCACCAAGCGTTCAAGGCCGCCACGACGACGGTCTCTGCCTCACTCGCGCCACACCTCCCTCTCCCTTCCGTTCTCCCCTCCACCGGGCGGAACAACCAAGCGCAGCTCCCGCCTCCACTCTGGTGAGCTCATGCACGCTCTCCACCACACTGCCGCCCACAAAAACGCGTCCACAGCTCCGCCTTGAAGCCCGCTACCTCACCGTCCACTCCACGTAGCCAATCACGCCTCGGTAGGGTTGCATTTTCATTTTCCGCCGCCGCGGTACCTCGCTGGAGTTCCTCCGCGTGATGGCTCTCCGTGGCTAGGGGTCTCTGGGCGTCTCTGTCGCCCGCTTGTAGGTGCGTTAGGGTCGAAGTAGAATGGGGATGCTCGTCGAGGGTAAGGGTTGGGACGTCAGGCTCACCGGTGGCGAGATTTCGCCACCACCGTACCGGTGGTCCGCCATGCCCGACGGCGAGCACCTTACCGTGGCTCTGCCGTCCCGTTCTTGCCACCAATCGGCTTAGCTCGATGACATAGTCGTGCTCGTCCGCTCAGCTTCGCCGGTCGGCTCACCGACGGCGAGCTCCGGCGACCACAGCTCCTCCCCTCCGTCTCTCTCTCGCTGACCGGTGGGACCATCTGGTCAGTCGCACGCGCGTGCGGGCGGGAGCCGTAGCAGGCCGCGCGCGAGAGCGGGCCGCGCGCGCGAGTCGTGGGCCGCGTCTTTCCCGGGCCGGCCCAGTAACAAATCCGATTTATTTCATTTCTTTTTAGTCTGTCACAGTTTTAGATAATGTTTAGGAAATGTAGATCTAGGGTTTTACTTGCCCAAAAAAATTATGAGATAAATTTTGTTAGGATCTACTTGAGGTGTAGTATTTTAGAAAAATATAAATTGGATATGTGATGTTTAGTTTCTGGGAGATTTAAATAGGTTTTTGAAATGTGTTTTAAATCACATGCAAACTTGTTTAAATTATATCTTGAGTTTCATTGTTCCAAAAATTATGAAATTTGGTGGGTAGACTAATTTACACCTGCTCTAGCTCTGGGAAAAATTTGGGCAGTAGTGCTTAAGTACTTTTCAAGTTATAATGCTATATTTTTATTTTAGGAAATACTTAAATTAATTTTAGTAATTTTTCTATATGTGCAATGTTCTTATAACTTTTTGGAGAATGTCTTGGTACCCTAGAGTGTCTAAGAAAATTAAGAAATCTGTTGTTTGACACATTTTACTATGCTTTGTTAATTATACAAAAATCAGCCTTTTCGGGCTTGTGAATTTTGTGTAGGGAGTTCCTGTAAATAATTTTAGTTCAAATTTTTACTGTGGTCTCTGTTTGGTTCATAGAGTCTCCTATAATTTTTGTAGAATTTTAGGAGCAGTTTACATATATGTTTAAAATTCCACTTAATTACTTAAGTAAATTAAGAAATGAGTTTAAATAAATATTTTAGGTGGGCCAACCTTACTTTCTGGTGTTTTTGTGACCCATGTGAACTTGTGGTAGCATTAGTTTGGTCTTATGGGATGTTTGCCACATCAATAAATATTTAATCTTTGCAATTCTAGGTTTTCTGGACAGCTGGTAGTATTTCTAGGTTTGACCTTTGATAAAGGTGGTTGCTGGAAAACTTGTAAATACCAAAGTTGGAGTAAACTTGATAAATTAGCTTGTGTCAAAATTTGGGAGCATTTGGCTTAGTAGTTTAGGAGTTATTGCTGTTTTAAGTGACAGTCCAGAATTGACTGCTCTCTGTTTGGGGAGGACAGATTCTGGAACTTTGGGATTTCGACTGGGTAAACTCTAGAATTAAGTGTTGTGGTCTGAAAATATTTTGTGGTGTATTTCATAAGCTTTCTAGATTGTCTTAGACCATATCTGTTGGAGTTGGGAATCTCCAGTTATGTTAGAAACAAGTAGCTGCTGTCCAGAATGTCTTACTGTGATATTTTGGGTGGGATGTGGTAACCTAAATAATGTCACTCTTGTGTTTGTTAGGTGTTAGGGCCTTAACCGAAGACGAACAACTATATCTTAGGTTGGGTAGATTAGGTGAGTACTTCTCCACCGGAGAAGAGATTTGCACATATTAATGAAGTAACTTGAGTAGAGTATTTTATTTTTGAAATGCATTTCATTCCGAGCATGTTGCACCCATTTATGCATCCATGATATTTTATTGTGCATTCATGCAATAGGTGTACCGGAGGGGGTAACTCTCCTCGAATTCGAGCCTGTGATTCCGGAGGAAGTCCAGGACCTGCCGAAGCAGCCAGAGGAACCAACCGGCGACGAAGCTCCTGCCGAAGATCTACCTGAGTGTTCTGACCACCGGCCTTCGACCTTTCTGAAAGGCAAGCCCCGGTGCATGCTGAACCTACTATTTTATAAAGTGATCTTGAGTACTTTTAATTGTTTACTGCATTAAGTTGTAGGAGTTATATGAAAACACTTGTTGCATTATACCTGTCCTTGTCCAGATATCGTACTTAATCCTATACTAGGTTTAGTCATGTGTCAATGCTTAGCCCTGCTTAGTTCGGTAGAAGTCGGGTGATTTCCGGTCATCCGCGAGATGGAGGAAGGAGTCACGAGTGGCTTTATGGCTATCGTGGATGGAACCATGCTTTAAAATGAAATTGAGACCGGGCGGGAGTTCGATAGTACAGCCGCAAGACACTTCACGTCTTGGGTGTGGAGCTATGCCTGTCTGAGTCGTTTAAGGACCGATTCGTTGTACGTCCTTGAGTCATGTTGAACGCAGTCTAACACTTAGTTGGCCGGATAAGCCGTTCCGACCGCGAAGCCGAGTAATGTGATTCAGGCCGGGAATCGAATGGTAGGTTGCTTCTTGGAGGAGAGAAAGGATGTGCTTGGGGACATTGGCGTGAGACCAAGGGGGGGTTAGAGTCCCTATCACCTGGTAGAGTGTCGCCCTTGGGGTCGCGACATTATTCGGACCCGCGATTCCTGAATCATATGAAACGGTGGCCTGTGCGACCCTGGCAGGGGTCTGCACGGTGAGTGTTAGAAATACCCCTCCAGCTGGATAGGAATTCGATTCGAATCGCCGTCGCTCCCGGTTAGTGAGCACTTGACTTGAGCAGCGGCAACGTAGATCTCATTAAATGAACTGGTGGTTAAGGGAATGATACAATGTTGCCACAATTCATACCTGCTCTGGATATAATGATGCTAATTGTTTGATTATAATCAAGTGCATGATTAGTACAGGTGCTAAGATAGATGACAGGTAAATGCTAAAAATAACTGCTAGTACAGGTTATAAGAGTTTCAATTACTTATGCCTTTATGCAAAAATGTGTTGTCAGCTAGCCTCTTGTGTAAGCCTTGCATAATCCTTGGTGTCATCTTATTTCTGGTTTTCGATGGGTAAGTCTAGCTGAGTACATTCTAGTACTCAGGGTTTATTCCCTCCTGTTGCAGATGATATGCTCTACCAAGGCTTCTGCAAAAATTGTCTCCACCCTGCGGGTGACGAAGACTATATCACTTGGGCGTGATCATCTTTTATGTACTTTCCTAATGCTTTTGCAGGTTGTTGATCAACAAGACTGGCAGTAGTTAAACAACTGGTGTGTGTTTGCTTCCGCTACTTTTATTAACTTGGTTTGTAATAATTTGCGACTCCGTGTGTGTAAACTTATTTCGGGACTACTTGCGAAATGTAACGTATGATGTTGTATGTTGAATGATGCGATCTTGGTTGTAAGCAAGTTGGTTTGAAACCCTTCGTGGTTTCGATTGACTACCGGGATTATATGGGCTCATGTTCGAAAATTTGAGCGCTTCGGTGCTTGTTTTTGTACTTGTGCTCTTATAATTTGGTCGGTTCTGTTACACCCCCCACCCCCAACACACACACATGAAAAGTTCTGCCATTGGAGATTGGGAATGAGGGCATGGACACTGGACAGAGGTTGAAGACGAAGCTCTGTTCTTTCGTGGGCCAAGCCAGCTTGTGTTTCTCATTCCAAATAGATAAGTCAATAAGCCCAGTAGGAGATAGGAATAGGAACCAGCCGCACAGCCACACCAGCAAGAAGCAGCGTGATTCTAAAAAAATGCAATCAGTAGTTCAGCACGGTAGTAGCCAGCGGCCAGCACCTAGCACAACAACTTGTTCAGCCCCCCCTAAGATTTTGTCCTGGATCCGCCACTGGTAGGACCAGCGACCATGCTCCGCACGCTTGTGCGCAAGCTAAGGAGGTGGAATGAGGCGGGGCCAGGGTGTCCGCTTGCGTCTGGTGGCCGTGCAGTTGCGGCGCTAGAGGACGGGAACCGTGGGTTCATGGCCAAGGGCGAGGTGCAGCCGGAGGCGGCCCGGCGGTGGGGAGCGGGCGCGGTCACATACGACTATGCGGAGTGGTGGACGCCGGAGGCTAGTAGAAAAGTACCTAGTTTTTAACCTAGAATTCTCCCAAGGATTGGATAAACTGTTGACACATGAATTTACTCTACACTTTAAATCTGTGGGAGCATATACTTAATATAAGTCTAGGTAATTGACGGACATGATTTGATATAGTCTGAGCTGCTGTTTATCTTGTTCCTAGTGACACTAAATTCTGGAGATTTATTTTGAAAACTCAAAATGCCACATGATGAGTTTCTTATATGACGAGTGTTAAATTCCTACCACAGCCATACATGATTATTAGAATAGAAAACCCTCTACATATTTACTGCTTGTAATTGTATTGAGTTTGGTTGGGCTGTGTTGACCCTTAGGGGCTTATCATGCGGTTAAAATCAAGATTCACACACACATCATGCATCCTTGCTACTTCTACCCTGGAAGTACGCACCACATATTTGTTCCATTTAGATCCACAAAAAATGTTCTACTCTTACACAGAGAGTAAACACCAAAAATATTCCCCATAGGATTTCTTTTCTGCTAGCCAAATACCTTTATTATTGCTCCAAGTTTTTCATCATCATTTCTCTTGTATCAATTTAGTTCTTCATATAAGAGACTTGTTATTTATTTTCTATGTAAAAAAAAGAAAAAAAGAGAGAAGAAGCAAAAGCAAAAGAAAAAGATGGACAAGGGTCCCAATGATAAAAAAGAAAGAAAGAAAGAAAAGAAAGATATTTATGCAGCCAAGTTTTCATTTATTGTCAAGATTCAGAAGAGAGAAGTTATTTTAAAGTATGGAGCATTGTAGAATTAGACTTTCACCTCTTTCTTTCTATCTCATTTATTCCACATCATTTTAGCCACCATATCAAATCACACATGCACATCTTGATTTGATTGTATGATGAGTTCCTCTAGATCCATAGTTTGACTAGGCAATATATGCATTGCAAGTATGTATGAGCTATCTCCATACCCATGAACTCCACATAAGCCTTATTAGTTATAGGGTGAGAGAGAGAAGGCATACCCAAGATTTGCCTTGAGCCAAAAATACTACATATTTTGAGAGGAGAGGCAAGGCATAACCTTTCAAATGCCTTAGTGAGGATTCAAAAAAAATACCATATATTGAGAGACTTGTGAGAGTCATATTCAAGGAACTATGAGTTTTTTTTGTAAATATTGAAAACTCTAGGATAGAGGTGGAACAAAGAGCATGAAACATAGTGCTTGACTTAATTGTTCTGTCTTTCAATTGCTCAAGACCCAAGTGTAGGTAAAAGCCCCATGGTTAGAAGAAACATGAGTAAGTTTGAAAGTCAGTGCAGTTCACTCTAGTCCAAAAGAAGAATTTTTGTTTGAACGCATGTGTACTTTTAAGGAGTTGCTGCAATGTTTTAAAAAATCTTAAAACTCCTGATCCATCTTAGGTTTAGCTATTTACTCAGGGACGAGTAAAAGGTAATCTTGGGGGAGTTTGTTGACGATAGTTAACCATCAACTTTATAAGTTAATAAGAATCAAAAAAAGGGTTAAAATGAGTTTCACCTTAGACTTAGGGGTTTTAAACTAATAATTTCCACGAGTTTTTGTGAATGTTTATTTCTATAGGGGGTTATCAGGAAAAGACCAAAGGAGACCCACATGTCAGATTTACATAGAGAGAAATCAACCCTACTACGAAAAAGAATAATCTAGAAGACTCGAGAAGACACTCCCTCGAAGGGGAGGGCCAAATGGGCTGGTAGGTGGGGCGGCCGCCCATGGCCCTAGGCGCCTGCCCCACTCAGGTGGTCAATCAAGTGCAACCTCGTGGATCCTGTCTCCACCGCCTTTGAGGATGAATAAAAACCGTAGATCAAGGTCGGTTTGATCCGAGGGCTGTGGTGTTTCCTAGAGGGCTATATAAGCAAGGCCCCTCACCCCAGGAGAAACCCTAATTCATTAGCAATTCATTAGCAGAGGGAGCCATCAGCAGAGCTAGGGTTTAGAGAGTTTCTCTCCACCAGAGAATTAGAATAGCTACTCCAATTCTTCAACTTCTACATAGGTTTGATTAGATAGAGGAAGAGTCGGGCGACTTGTGCTCAGAATTCGGATCTTCGTCATCAAAGTATTGGTACTATTTTATATCTTTGCTCTACTACTTTATTCTAATATGATTATGTTTCTATTTATTATGTTCCTAGTTTGCTCTAGTAGTACATTTGATATGGTTATGATTGATAATGAGTTTATGTATAAGTTTGCAAAGCGCTTAGCTCTCTTCGCGAGGGGGTTAAGTGGTAGATCACATGTAAGCGTGGTGCTTAGATGCTATTTACCTGCAAATGTATCCTATTGGATGGGTCGTGTGGTAGTTCGTGGAAGTGACAGTTCTATTGAGTCTTATATAGTCCACCCTCCGTTGATAGGACAGGCAGAAACAACGTTACGTAGGAAGTCTTGCTATGTCCTGGCTTTCTTCAGTAATATTCCTTATACATAGATGAAGAGTCTTTTATACTATATATGATGGTGTGTTTGCTAGAGTAGATGAATGACTTAGTAGATTAGAACCTACCTAGAATTCAATCTCTTGAACTAATTAGACGTCAACCTATCTTTATGATGAGTAGTCTATCTCTAATCTCTGTGTGATTTATTCCCTATGCTTTACAATTTAATTATACTTATTTATCATGGTTTATCCCCCTGCTAAAGTAAGTGACTGTGTGATTGATTTCTCATAAGTAGTCATATTTTTCAAATCCATCCCTTTAGGTTTAAGTCCTTAGTTCTTTCCCTTGAGCTAAATATAAATTAACGATACCTGGAATATTTTCCGGTGAAGTGCTACGATAGTATTTAATCTGTACGCTTGCGGATCCCATTTTTATTCTAAGAGGAGCAGTTCGATACCAACACTTTTGGCGCCATGCTAGGGATGACAACTTAGCTTAAGTGGTGTTAGAAGTGTCAACACATACGTGTTCAAATTAATTAATTGTCACTGACAGTGGTTTTTGGTACAACGCTTATAAAAAGTATGTGGAAGATCCCACCACATATGATCGGAGAACTGAGAAGGATAAGAAGAATGGCACAAGACTAAAACTCAGGCGTCAGTTCTCAGTAAGTAGCACCACCATTACCTAGTACTCTACTACTACTACAGTGGTACGCCTACTTCCTACTAGTACAGTAGTACTCCTACTTCCTGCTACTACAACACTACTACTACAGTAGTACTACCACCACCACTACCTAGTACACTACTACTGCACTACTACTACTACTGCTACTAACCTAGTATACTACTATCACTTCTACTCTTACTATTGCTTACTATTAGTACTACTGCTCTTAGTCTACTACTGCTCTTACTACTCTACTACTGCTCTTTCTGCCGTGTAACCATGTGCAGTGCTTCAAACAACCACCTGGCTCTGTTCTCTGTGGTTTCTATGCTTGCGAGTACCTGAGGACATGCTCCAAGTATAGCAACAGCGCGCGGCAGCTCAAGAAATCACAAGGTTATTGGAGAAAGACGAAGGTCGACCAAAACTTTAGACGGACAACCACCGACATATGTAAGTTTGTCACCGAGGCCGTGCTTGCAGGGCAACCCTTCTTCCACCCTGCAGGCGAGTTAGCTTTGAATCCGAAGTATGACAATATTAGTCACTGGACAGACCATAACAAGTTCAAACTCAAGGATTACATTCTTCCGACCTTAGATGATCTATAGGACTTGAACTTGCTTGATTATGTACCATGAATACATGTAATGGATATATATGAACTCTGCTGATGGATGTGATGAACTTGTGTAGTGGTGAATTGTGAACATGTTAACTATTTGAATGCATGGATGTAATATATATGTGAACAGTGTTAATATATGTGTTAACTGTGTTTGAACTGCTACTTTATTTTGGTTTAATCATTAATATTACAAACAATTATAAATTAAAAAAATTAACTCTAGAAAACCTTAACCGAGGCGGGCAAATAACGATGCCTGTCTCTCTAAACAGTTATCCGAGGCGGGCACTCTAGCGTAACCGCCTCGGAAAAAACTTTAACCGAGGCGGGCAGTAAAGAAAACCGCCACGGTTAATAACTATTAATCGAGGCGGTCATTCTAAAGGACCCGCCTCGGTTAATCGATTAATCGTGGCGGTTAGCTCGACCGCCTCGGTTAAGTCATGATTAACCATGACCTTTGAACCGAGGCGGTTGCAATGCCCGCCTCGGTTAAGGCCAAATGCCCGACTCGGTTAAAACGGCTGTAGTAGTGCATCTGACTATCTGAGCATCTTTGCATGGTTTCCATTTGCCGGGCAACGCGTACGTTCGATCTACGATGCCACATCTGTTGTCCTCTTGCATATTAGTGACACTAGTATAGTGCCCATGCTAACGCTACAAGATATTTTGTAATATGAATGAAACCACAAAGAAATGACAGTACATGTTTTGATGATCAATCAGCTGATGAGATAGATGTAAGATTCAAACAAAAAAGAAACAGTGAAAATAGTTATTATATTATTAATTACATAGAAAGATACACTTAAAAAATTGAAATTGGATCTGCATTGGATACTACCCTATGCTTGAGGATGCCGTTGCAGCCAAGGCTCTCACATCGGCCACTGGGCACCAGCCAACCAAACTAAAGACAACATTAGTATGAATAATGTTCCCATCAAATCAACATGGGCCACCAGGCACCAGCCAGCAGGCTTTAGTATTTTGTATTGCCAAATTGGAAATACAACTCCTGCGTTCTGAAGTTCTGGTCTGAGCATACAAGAGAATGATATCAGTAATAACACAAAATACTTAGCGCACTCCTTGGCACATTTTATATGCATTTAACACATAATAGTATAATACAATGCCTTCAAGACATTGAATGGATTTCGCAAAATGGAAACAAATTATCCATTTTCAGCAAATATCTTATGAGAAGGAAAACAAAACACTGTCTGGCTAATGTCATCAATATAAACTATTTAGGTGTAAACTCTAAATAAAAGTTCTACCTTTACAAAAGAAATTGTAAACCATGTGATGGTAGAAGCTATGATCAAAAGAAAGAAGATTCATTTTTATGATTATTAAACACATAGTAGCTATGCTCATGCGGCATGCATGTGTTTATGGTTATGTGACACTTAAATTCATGAGTTGAGACAATATAGAAAGCCTTGGATTTTGTTTTCATCAGGAGTTTAGTTGGCGTCTAATCACATCTCGCAAACAAATAAACCTGAAACCCTTGCAATAGACCCGCTATGATGACTATTAAGTACCTGAACGATGTAGCTGCCAAAACCTATGGACTCTAGAACAAGTGCTACTGTTGAACAGTATCAGAGCAGGAGAAAGTTAATCAATGCAAGTTTGAAGTCTAGCATAGGATCACTAAATTAAAAAGCTAATGCAAATTAAACTATGTAGGCAAGTAATGATTACTTGCAGAATGGTGACAGTAGCAACAACGTCTGAACTTTAGGTGACAGTAGCAAGAAAGTCTGAACTTTCAGAAACAGCACATAAGAACAGCCAAACTCTATAGATGACAAAACCATGTGACCAATCATATACCTCCGAGGAAAATAGGAAGGATTTGAATTGAATTTTCCTTTGATGATTGTCAATAAAATTCTTTGCCACCCCTTGAGCTATTGGGAGAAATTCCTTCTTTGTGAGAAGGTTGGTTTGGGGAAAAAATACAGCACAGAGATTATGTATTAATCACAAGGTCTCTAATATCTATATTTGCATGACATTACAATTTACATACCTCTGTGGGAACAAGGAAGTATTTGAAGTGTTAAGTCGATCAGTTTGTTGATTTTCCCTATGATGAACATAAAGATTTCCTTCCTTACCTACAGATTGGCTGAAACCACGAAATGTGGAAATGAAATATGGATGTTTCTTACGAAAATTGCATGAACCTTTATATTACAAAAAACTGGCAAGAAAGAACTTTTGACATTCCTCTTCGAAATTGGTGAAAGGTTCTTGTTTGCATGAACAATGGCTAGAAAGAAAAAATACAATACAGATTACATGAATGGTAAATGCAATACACCGCCAGCATCCCTTTGCCTGAATAAAACAGTTTTGTCAGAACAAACATCTATACAAAAGTATCAACTTCTAAAACTTCAGCATCTACATGTGCACAAAGAATGCATGTGTGTTAGCTTGAGTGAATCAATTATACCACTTTTTAAATAAACTCAGACTTCCCTAATATACATTTCAAAACCCAAGTCATTGGAGTTACCTCGGTGGCATTAACTTCCCTAGTAAACTCAGCTTATTAAAATAAACTCAGACTTCCCTAATATATTTCAAAACCCAAATGTTTGGAGTTATCTTGGTGGCATTGACTTCCCTAGTAAACTCAGCTTTTTAATCCTGAAGAGCTCTCATCTCTTGCCCAGGATTCTCCTCTCTTGGCCCTTGGTCCATCAGCCCTCTTATCTGAACATGCAGATAAAAAAGATGTATTGATTCTAGGAAAATTCCTTATCACAAATTAGTTTTTGATAAAAATGCAATCTGACCTCTATTTATCTGTTGGTTCTCATCAACAAAAAAAAGGTGCTGGAGTTGGGAAAGTTTCTTTTTCTACCTTTAAAGCCTCGCTAATATCCAATTGACTGCAAAGAGAAACTAATCAGAATAGCAACATGTTACCTTGAGCTCCTTTTTGCATCAAATCCAACAATAGATAAATTTGTAAGAAAAATAACTGAAAAATCTAAATGGAACATGGATAACTTAATGCAAAAAAACTAATCACCTACTCTGTGTTTGCTCTGCATCATGCATGTATAAGCAAAAAGTAAGGTGGGGTCTCTCAAATTACAAGCATTGACAATGGAACAATTAGAATAGCAGGGTTTCAAAATTCAATAGATACCTGTCAAAGTATTTTGCATACATCATCACTGGCCCAATTTATTTTCATCCTTAAAGGAGCAAGTCATCTGAAATCAAATACTTACATCCTCTTTGTTCTAGAATTACATACTCATCATGCAACATCTCTTGTTTTTCTATATTGAGTGCATCCAGCAAGTTCCATTTCCTTGTATACTTCAGATACGTATTCAAGCCAAGAACTTAATAATTTCAAACTTTTTGAATCAACAAAGTACATACAATAAGCAGGACCTTACCGGAGATTTTGAGGCCCTGGAGCAAATTGAGAAATGGGGGCCCTATATTAGTGGAATACAAATAATCATTTAGATTCTACTCACGTTATCTATGAACTGCAATATGAAATTAGGCACTCATGTAATAGGATTAAAGGGTGAATATTACATACCTATATGTGCAATCGGCATCTCTATCTATACACCACTCGGCTGCCTCACTTATCGCAGCCTGCAGCCTGCACCTGCACACAATGACACAAAGTCGATTAAATAATGAATCCATAACAATTGATTAGCAACAGATGATCGAGTAACAGACGCAAGATGGTCTAGTGGAGGAGTAGCTGCTGATCAGCCGGAGCCACTTGAGCTAGAGGACACTCGAGACGCCGCCACGGCGCCCAGTTTGAAGACACGGCCCCCACCGGGCGCTCGTCCTCGAGCGACCATGATGGCGCGGACTCAGACGAGTCGACCTCGCTGCCGTCCACCCAGCCGCCCACCTCCGGTCTGCGACCCGCCGGCCACCGCTGCCTGAGCGCCTGGACCCAGCGCAGTCGGCATAGACGCGCAGTGCCCCCACGGCCTCTCCCTCGGCTTCGGGTTCCCTACGCCGAGCAGCGGCCTGGGGTGCGGGAGGGCGGGATCCACATGGGCCGTGGGCATGCGGGAGGGCGGGATCCACATGGCCGTCGCCTCCGACCAGACCTGCATGAAGTTGGACGGCGCTGTCTCGATTTAGGGTAGGAGATCGACCCTCAGCTCGTTGAATGATGGCAGGCGCCAGGGTTCTTCACTCGATCGGCGCGGCGGTGGACATTGGACGTGGCATGGGCGCGATGGCCGCGAGCGATCGTTGTGGCGGCGGCCTCACAGGTTTGGAACAGTGATTTTTCTTTTCTTTTTTTAATTCGCTGATTAGCTCGGTGATGATGATTACGGCTTCGATCGTTGGTCACGAGGTGCGAGACGGAAGCCGCCTGAGAAGAGAAGGAGCGGGGTGAGAAAGCTTGACATCACACATCGTCGCCATCGGATTTGATTTGTGTGTCTTAATAGCCCTTGATTTTAGTAGAGATGGATTCCTGTGTGTATTTTTCTGGGTGCACAATGGTCGAAGGCTCTCAGCGGGGAACATTTTACTAGGGACCTAGTATAGTTTTGACTGGTGCATTATAGTAGAGATTTATTTACATTTTTTTCTCTCTGTTGAGTCTGTTCTATACCAAATATATATACTTGCATTGATTGAGCATATGTTTGTTGCGCCGTCCATTTCCCAGACGATTGATCGCAGTTTTTCTGTGCGTAGCCATCGGCCAAGTGGACAGATTTCTATTCCACACCATTGATTCGTGCCGTAGGTCGCGACAAATGGACTGCTAACGGCATGGAAATGGATGCCCTTTTGATGCATGGAATCGATAGGAATTTCAGAAGCCACAGATTTCTTACGGTTAGGGCATCTCTAACAGCCAAGCCATTTCCAATCTTGATTTTTTAAATGGACATTTTTCCCCTTCAACAGCTCCCTATCGAGCGCTTGGAAACGGAGGCATACACACATAGAGACACGCTCATAAGTGATAACCCTTACTCCCTTTTATGGGCATTGGCGGATTCAGGGGGGTGGCGGCTGGGGGGCTGCAACCCCCCGTGGGCCAAATTCCTAGGGAGCACCTCTTCAAGCCCAGTCTAGAAATCGGACTCAACCCTAGCGCCAGCCCCACCCCGTCGTAGCGCCGAGCGGCCACACCCCGCACTCCGCGTCTCCATGAGTCGCCCCGTGACCCCGTCCCCGACCCCCCGTCTCGCCAGCAACGGAGCCGGTTTGCAGACGCCCATTCCCAAGAGCCTGAAGCGACCGCGCCGGCGCGCTCCGTCCTCCGTGGCTCCGCGCTCCGCCGGCGGTCGGCGGCTAGCCAGCCACAGCTAGGACCCAAGTCGAAGGTCGTGCCCATGCCTCGGCCCTCCGGCCTCCGCGGCTCCGCCCTTCGCCGGCGGTCGGCGGCCAGCCGGCCACAGCCAGGGCCCAAGTCGGAGGCCGCGCCAACGCCTCGGCCCTCCGGCCTCCGCGGCTCCGCCCTTGGCCGGCGCCCGGTGGCCACAGCCCACGCCCAGCTCACGCTGTCTCCGTGGTTGTCGCTGGTAAGATTTCTAGCCTTTAGTTATTTAGCCCCCCCTTGGTTGATTTCTGGATCTGCCACTGTTTATGGGTCATTGATTTTTTTTTCACACTTCATTGCCCCGATTGCTAAAGTCTAGAGGCTCACTTGAATTGAATCTCCTGCCACTATTTTTAGATATGAGAATTAGAGCAGGTAATGGAGATTTCACTTTGTAGGTTTTGGCTTTGAGTCAGGATGACAATCGCGGTTGCCTCGCCACCAGCTGGAAGGTTCCTATGAATTAGATATCTGTTCATTATTTTGATATGTGCAAATACTGGGATGTAGAGTAGTCAATAGAGACTTAGTTTTGGAGGCTTTTATTAGAGAATAATGCGTAGTTGTATTGATCAAAGGGAACTGTTTACATAAGTAGGCAGGAGATAGAAGGCCAGAGGCCAGCAGGTAGAAGGCCACATGACACACACGATATACACATATATGAGTGCTAATACTCCCCCGTCTGATCGATAGCACGATGGACGTTCAGACTGGACCGAAATTCTTAGAACACCGACGTTGGAAGGCCTTTGGTGAATATGTCGGCGTATTGGGATGTTGTAGGGACATGGAGAACCCAAACCTGACCAAGGGCGACACGATCCCGAACAAAATGTAAGTCGATCTTAACATGTTTCGTGCTCTAATACCATATTAGAGAATAATGCGTAGTTGTATTGATCAGATGGAACCTGTTGGTGTTTTACCGGCAGATACTCGGTTCTTAGTGGAACTCGCTTGATGCAAAGAGCAAACACAATAGAGACACATGATTTATACTAGTTCAGTGCCCTCGGGAAACGGGTAAAAGCCCTACGTCCAGTTGCTACTTGTTTGTATTACGATCTCGTCGAATAGCGAGATGGCAATTACAAGATGGCTATGCCTATGAGAGTTTTGATGATTACAATAGGACGGATGGCTAGCTATTTATATCCAAGGCCTACTTTCCCTACAAGTTACATAGTCGTATCATAGTTGGAGTCTTAGCGTGATCTTCAGATATCCTTCCTTGAATAGGCGAGTCATGAACCTTCAGGTCTTCTTCGGTATGGTTCAGTAGCTAGCATATCCGGTAGTTGGGAATCCTAGGAGTATGGCACCGTCAGTACCCCCGAGCTTATCGGGCAAACTAGACTCGGTAACTTTCCTACACTCGGGCCTTTCAGGGCATTTAGAATCAGGATTTTATCTCAAGAGCCTGAGTTCATGCCCGTGAGAACGAGGTTGGTTAGTTAGAAGTTATAGGGTCGCATAGTTGGCGATGAGCTATAAAATAAAATAAGCTATACTCAGGAGTCATCTTGTCTTGTCAACGCGGTCTCCGTCTGAGTTAGGCGGCGGTTGTCAGGCACTCGAGTGGCCGTGCTGGTTTGACTTCCAAGGATTACGTGTGGCTTGCGATAAATGCGTCGCTTCGGTTCGTGGGTGACGATTGGCTTGCTTTCCCAATCACTCCGGCCTTGACTTTATAAGCAGGCATCTGAGTGCTGCATTAGATCCACTTAGCCTTTCCATGTTCGCATGCATGAGGACTAAAACCGCCAACTGCCACCACAAGATCCCTCGTTTGTTGCTCGGGCATTCGTCTAGGCAGTCTGCTGGGGCCTCGCCTCCATCTTCTCCCTCGGCATCACTTGTGGCTCTGTCCGCAACCCCATCTTCAGCCGCGGTGCCTTCACCAAGAAGAAACCATGGTTGTGAAGAAGGAGAAGGAGGAGGTCTCGGTGAGCGCCGTGGAGATCACCGCTCTGGCCTTGGTGGTGCCAAGGTCAAACATGCCACCGCAGGGGATCATTGAGCTCTCCGACGATGAGTCGGAAGATTTGATCGCCTCTGCCGCCGCTACCGTCGGTGCCGATCCTTCTGAGGCTGGGCCCCCCACTCCTCGGGTCCCCGCCGTGCCTAACACGAGTGGCGACTGGGAGTTTGCCCGCAAGCTCTTTGTTGAGCTCAACCGGGAGGCTATCGGCATCCCCAGCGATGGGGCCTTGGTCGACCTGGTGAGCAACGAGGAGGAGGCTGTGGAGGATGACGCCGGTGAAGGCAAGAAGGAGGTCACACCAGGTGACAAGGTGGAGGAGGTCACCGTGGCAATCGATGGGTCACCGGAGCAGGCTGTGCCTCCTAGTCCTCCACCAAGTGCCTAAGCTTGGTGACGATCACTTAGGTCAGGCCCTTTTGCCACCGCCACAAGGATTTCGTCCTTGCAGATCGGGATTTGTTTTAAGTCTGACTGGGTGTTCGGTCCAGAAATAATTAGTTAGGGTTTTAGGAATCCTTGTTGTAAATCTGCGTTTTAAGCGAAGTTTATTAATAAAAAAGCTATCATTTGGTCTTATTTTTGCAGTTTGAATGTATCTTGTGCATAGAAATAGACCGATGGCCTTAATGACTTGATTTACCAACGAGTCGTCCCACTCATCCCGAGCTGGTTGGGCTTTTAGTGTATGCTCATTTGAACATATGGGAATTTCTTGATCAAATTTTCTTATTAGGAAAGAAAAGATCTTTAAAGCCAATGTAAATAGAAACTAACCAGAAGATAATTTTGGTTGCACAAATTGAGGCGCGCACTGTGGCCGCCGAGCGATTTGTCAGGGATTGCATGGGCCGCACGGTCATTTAACCCCTCATTTCGCTTTGGTGGCAACCACTGTTGCATCCTTTTGCACTTTTGCATCTGCCTTCTGCTCTCTTTTCCCCTCGAGTTCTTCGTCTTCCTTGCACCGCCATGGCCTCCACCCAATAACAATCCGAGGGTTCGATGAGTGCCTCTAGCCAAACGAGCGTTGAGATGTCACAATCCTCCTAGCCCTCCAAGGTGGTGCAGCCCGATGAATATTGGAAGGCTTTGACCACGAAGGCAAAGGATCTGAACAAGCTGAGGGAGCGAGGCTTACTCCCACTCCCAGACCCACAAATCTATGAGTGAGTTGAAACTAAAGGTTAGGCTCATCCCACCCCCGACACCCATCAAGCTATAGTATTCATTGCACATTTCAAGTGTGGCTTTGGGGTTTTTCCGTCTAAGTTCCTAGAGTGGATCTGTAGACATTATGGGATCAAGATTGTTCATCTACTACCAAATGCGGTAGCAATGCTTAGCGTTTTTGCCTTCTTGTGCGAGGCGTGGCTCGGGGACAAGCCTTATTTAGACTTGTGGTGCTACTTTTACTCTGCCACTTACTATGCCAATAATTTGGCCATCAGGTCGGTCGGTTTCTCCCTGAGAAAGGGGAACGAATATATACCTTTCCCAATCAAGACCTCTTGGAAAGGGTATTAGAGAAAATGGTTCTACATCCAACTCCATGAAGAGAGCCCGATCAAAGGCAGGGCATTGATGCTTGTGTCCAATGAGAGGTGGAGCTTGGAATAGCCGTGCTTACCGTGGCACACGTGGTGGAGACCTTTGTTAGGTGGAGGATTATTCCCTTGAAGCAGCAGGACTTGGCCTACACCTACAAAGGGATCCGTGACCCAAACAGGGAATCGACTGAAGGTTAAAACCTCTACTCCGAGTTTGCCTCTTGTTTGAGAGTTTTTACTTATGAATTTTTGTTTCTAAAGTCTGTTATGTCATGTTGCATCAGAAGTGTCAGATGAAGAAATTGTCCAGCGAGTAAAGGACATCCTTGACGTTGATTGACCGGACTGGGCTGGAGTCCCGTTGCCATACCATGTAACACCTCAAGTGTTTAGTCCTTAATTGCATTGCATTTGCATTTGCATAAGCATAAGCATGCATCATTCATGTTTGTTATTTCATGTGATGCAACACATGTGATAGTTCTGGGGTTTATTTGAATTATTTCATGAAGTATTTGATAGTTGGTGTAACAAAAAGGTAAGGTAGCCAATCATGACCTACAACACCTTAGTTATACTTAGGGTAACATTTGGAACAAGGTTCATGTTGACCAAAATTACTAAATTGCCCTCCAAGAGAAGTTTGACCACCATTTGACCCTAGAAGGCCCTAGTTTGACCAATTAAAAAGTCTAATTTAGAGACCTTGCATGGAAGAGCACCCTTAAGCAAAGTTGTAAAGAAATTCATGGGGAACAAAAGTCTCAATATGACCATCTCATGAAATTGACCCTAACATGCTCAAAAGTGGCCCACAAGTCAGTTAGAGAGGTAGCTCCAAGACTTAGAATTTTTCTAAGTCTGGAATCTGACCCTACAGTTTTACTGATGCCTACTTTAGGAGCTTTTAGTTTGCAAACCAGGCCAAACCAGTCTTTGAGCCAATTGACAAAGTTGTTGTCCACACATAGCTCTACAACATTGTCAATATCACCATCACCTGGTTCTCAATAGTTTAGGAGATATAGTGTCAAGAAGTTAGGGTTTCAGTCGGCGTTGATCTCTGAAACTGCATTTCAGTTTCAAGGGGCACCACTTTGGAGCTCTGTAGTTTCAAATCTAGGCCGAACCAGCCCAAACTCTAATTGACAAACTTGTAGACCTCATGTAGCTCTACAAAATTGGTGTAATCATCTTTGACTAATTCAAACCGGTTTGGGAGATAATCATCGTGGAAGTCGCTCTGTCAGTCGGCCATCGCTGTCACCATTCACCGATTCAGTTTCGTCAGCCGGGAGAGTGGCCGACCGGCCGCAGGCCGTCGTCGACGCGTGGAGGCGCGGTGGCGCCCGTACGCCGGCCCTGGCCCCACCAGTCAGGTCGCGACGCCTTCAAGACGCCACGACGTGCGAGCCGGCCTCCATTCCTCCGCCCCTCTCTTCCAGTTGCCAAGAAACATCGAAACCGAGCCGCCATTGCCGTTCTTCTCCGGCGAGCTCAAGCGCGAGCTACACCACATCACCGGCCGCCAGACCTCGCCGCTCCCTCCGCCTCACCACCCTCCATCCCCTTGACCCACCGAAGCCCGTGATTTGACTCAAGGTGAGCCGCATTGCTTTCTTCCCCGTCTCCGAGAGGTCGCCGGAGCCCACCATGGGACCTCACCGTGGTCGGGGTGCTTCGAGTCTCTCTCCATCCTTCCTTCCTATCAAAATGGATCCGCCTAGCTTCGGTGAAGCTCGTACCGAGCCTAGACCGCACTGTGCATCCTCACCGGCGACGGTGCGCCGCCACCGGACATCACCGGCCGCCGCTCGCGGTGACAAGCCCCTTCCACCCCATCCCCATCCATTCCACGAGCACCAATCGACGCACCGGGTGACGGAGAACACGAGGCGGTGCTCAATTGGCCGAGCGAGCTCTTCTCCGGCGAGCTCGAGCTCGTCGGAGCTCGCAGGTCTCCGCCTCCCCTACCTCCGGTCACTGACCGCGGGGGCCCGCCCGTCAGTGTCGCGTGCGGGCGGGAGCGCTGAGCGGGCCGCGCGCGCGAGTGTGTGGGCCGAGTTTTTCGGGCCGGCCCAGTTCATCCGAAATGAAATTCATTTTTATTATTTTGTCACTGATTTTTGTACAAGTTGGAAAAATATAGATCTAGGGTTTTAATGATCTAAAAATCATGAGATAAATTTTGTTAGGATCTACATGATGTGTAGTATTTTAGAAAAATATGGATCTGGCATGAGATGTTTAAATTCTGTAAGAATTTAATAGATCCTTTAAATGTGTTTTGGAATGCATGCAAATTTGTTAAATTTATAACTTGAGCTGTATTGTTCCATAAATCATGAAATTTGGTGGGTAGGTTACTCTATGCTAGCCCTAGCTCTGGTAAAGATTTGGGCATCAGTGCTTAAGTAATTTCCAAGTTATAATGCTATCTTGTTATTCTAGGAAATACTTAAATGAATTGTTGTAAGTTTTCTACATGTGCAATGTTCATATAACTTTTTGGAGAATGTCTTGGTACCCTAGAGTGTCCAGGAAAATTAAGAAATCTGTTGTTTGACACTTTTTACTATGCTTTGTTATTTATCCAAAAATCAGCCTTTTGGGCTTGTGAATTTTGTTCAGAGAGTTTCTGTGAATAAATTGAGTTCAAAATTTTACAGTAGTCTCTTTTTGGGTCAGAGAGTCCCCTGTAATTTTTGTAGAATTTTAGGAGCAGTTTTACATATATGTTTGAAATTCCACTTAATTAATTAAGTAAATTAAGTAATGAGTTTAAATAAATATTCTAGGTGGGCACACCTTACTTTCTGGTATTTTTGTGACATTTGTGAACTTGTAGTAGTATTAGTTTGGTCATAGAGAATGTTTGTCACATCAATAAATATTTAACCTTTACAATTTTAGGTTTTCTGGACAGCTGATAGTAATTCTAGGTTTAACCTTGGATAAATGTGGTTGCTGAAAAACTTGTAAATACCAAAGTTGTAGTAAAACTTGTAAATGAGCTTGTGTCAAAATTTGGGAGCATTTGGCTTAGTAGTTTGAGAGTTACTGTTGTTTAAAGTGGCAGTTCAAAATCTGCTACTCTCTGTTTTGAGAGGACAGATTCTGGAACTTGTGAAGTTTAACATGGAAAACTTAGGAGTTTGGAGTTGAGGTCTGAAAATGAATTGTAGTGCATTTCTTAGGCTTTCCAGATTGTCTTAGATCATATCTTTTGGAATTGTAAATCTCCAGTTGTGATAAAAACAAGTAGCTGCTGTCCAGGATGCTTACTGTGGTGTTTTGCTGATTGATATGGTGTAATATCCTAAGACATGCTACTTTTGTAATTGTTAGGTGTTAGGGCCTTAACTGAGGATGAGCAGCTTTATCTTAGGTTAAGTAGATTAGGTGAGTACTTCTCTACTGGAGAAGAGATTTGCACGTACTAATAAAATAACTTGAATAGAGTATTTTATTTCTGAAATGCATTTCATTCCGAGCATGTTGCACCCATTTATGCATCCATTATATTTATTGTGCATTCATGCAATAGGTGCACCGGAGGGGGTAACTCTCCTCGAATTCGAGCCTGTGATTCCGGAGGAGGACCAGGAGCAGCAGGAGCCCGAGGATCCAGCAGGCGAAGGAGTGCCCACAGACGACCTTCCTGAGTGTCCAGACCACCGGCCCGCAACCTTTCTGAAAGGCAAGCCCCGGTGCATGCTGAACCTACTGTTTTATAAATTAATCTTGAGTACTTTTAATTGTTTAATACATTAAGTTGTAGGAGTTATATGGAAACACTTGTTGCATTATACCTGTCCTTGTCCAGATATCGTACTTAATCCTATATTAGGTTTAGGCACGTGTCAATGCTTAGCCCTGCTTAGTACGGTAGAAGTCGGGTGATTTCCGGTCATCCGCGAGATGTAGGAAGGAGTCACGAGTGGCTTTATGGCTATCGTGGATGGAACCATGCTTAAAAATGAAATTTAGACCGGGCGGGAGTTCGATAGTACAGCCGCAAGACACTTCATGTCTTGGGTGTGGAGCTATGCCCGTGTGAGTCGTTTAAGGACCGATTCGCTGTACGTCATTGAGTCATGTTGAACGCAGTCTAACACTTAGTTGGCCGGATAAGTCGTTCCGACCGCGAAGCCGAGTAATGTGATTCAGGCCGGGAATCGAATGGTAGGTTGCTTCTTGGAGGAGAGAAAGGATGTGCTTGGGGACATTGGCGTGAGACCAAGGGGGGGTTAAAGTCCCTATCACCAGGCAGAGTGTCGCCCTTGGGGTCGCGACATTATTCGGACCCGTGATTCCTGAATCATATGAAACGGTGGCTTGTGCGACCCTGGCAGGGGCCTGCGCGGTGAGTGTTAGAAATACCCCTCCAGCTGGATAGGAATTCGATTCGAATCGCCGTCGCTCCCGGTTAGTGAGCACTTGACTTGAGCAGCGGCAACGTAGAACTCATTAAATGAACTGGTGGTTAAGGGAATGATACAATGTTGCCATAATGATATACCTGCTATGGATATAATAATAATGTTGTTTGATTATAATCAAGTGCATGTTTAGTACAGGTGCTAAGATAGATGACAGGTAAATGCTAAAAATAACTGCTAGTACAGGTTATAAGAGTTTCAATTACTTATGCCTTTATGCAAAAATGTTATGTCAGCTAGCCTCTTGTGTAAGCCTTGCATAATCCTTGGTGTCATCTTATTTCTGGTTTTCGACAGGTAAGTCTAGCTGAGTACATTCCAGTACTCAGGGTTTATTCCCTCCTGTTGTAGATGACATGCTTTATCAGGAATTCTGCAAGACGTGTCTCCACCCTGCGGGTGATGATGACTAGATCACAAGGGCATGATCGTCTTTATGTACTTTCCTCATGCTTTTGCGGGATGTCGATCATCCAGACTGGTAGTATTTAATTAACTAGTGTGTGTGTTATGCTTCCGCTACTTTCAAACTTGGTTTGTAATAATTGCGACTCCGTTTATGTAAACTTATTCCAGAACTACTTGTGAAATGTATCGTATGATGTTGTATGTTGAATGATGCGATCCTGGTTGTAAGCAAGTTGGTTTGAAATCCTTCGTGGTTTCGATTGACTACCGGGATTATATGGGCTCAAGTTCGAAAATTTGAGCGCTTCGGTGCTTGTTTTTGTACTTGTGCTCTTATAATTTGGTCGGTTCTGTTACAGCTGGTATCGGAGCATAATTCAACATTAAACACATCTTACGAGTAATTAAAAACAAAAGTATTTGTTTGCGAAAAGGGTTAAACACTAAAAATTATTTTTAGGTATGCCAGTGATCACATCCCTTAGCCCAAATAAGGACTCTTAGGTGGCTTATTATAAAGACTAACTTGGGGGCCTTGTTTGTTTTTATTTCGTCGTCCATACGGCGTGATATTGTATGGATGCCATCCACTTGGGTGGTAATGTATGGATCAATTACCTCGACGCTCTGGTAAGTGTGAGTTGTGAGAGCATGATCGTCCAACCGGCGGTCTAGGGGAGAGTAGTTTTGGTGACTTACATCTTTACATGTTTAAACCATGTAACTATGTAAAAACACTTAATTGTGGGCATCTATCAATCGGGTAGCTTTGATACTGAAATATATACATCCGGGGATGTGTATATGGGAAGTATTTAGTTTACTGCTTTCTTGTATAATATTTTGTTAATTGTTGGGCTGCAATGAAATTTTCTGCAGGTACACTAACAGCGTAACGAGTAGACCAATAGTTTCGCTTATATGAGAGAACGTATGTATGCCACCGCTTAGCGTTAGCCCTTTTGTTTTCTACTAAGGTGAGAGAACGTACGGAACGTGCATGCATCATGTTTAATTATATCATACATATCATTTACTCCCTCCTTAAAAATTTCTGTACTCCCGACTAAAGTAAATTTCGTATCCCCTAAATGATCCTCACTTTAAGTCGTATTTTATCTTGTTGCTACAGATGGCACGTACCAAGAGGACCGCTCGTAAGTCCACTGGGGGCAGGGCACCGCGTCACCAGCTCGCTCCACGTGAACCCCGCCCTAAGCCTACTGAGGTGGAAAGGCTGAGGGCAGAGTTGGCTGAAGTAACGGCTGCCAGGAATGCAGCGCGTCAGCAACTGGAGCAAGTGATTCATGATCATGACCAGGAAACCCTTGCAGTCCAGAGGTTGACAGTAGCAAACCGCAACTGTCAACGCATGTTGGTCCGTGTGATGGAACAGAGGGATGAAGCCTGGCACGAGGAGAACGTTCTGAGAGCTCGCCAGTTTGAGCTCGAGCAACAGTTAGAAAATGCTGAAGAATACAATGACAACCTGCATGAAGAAGTGCACCGCCTGAACAACGAGCTTAATCCCCTGCTGCCTCGAAACAACAACGTCGATGAGGACATGGGTTCGGGAATCTTCATGGCTGAGGATGATGATGAAGTGGAGGTTGATGGACCACAGGATGCCCCACCTGCAGAAGCACCAGAGGAAGAGCCAGAAGAAGAAGAAGACGAGGAGTTAGAGCCTGTCAGTGATGAGGACGGCGGGGAGATCCTTGACACTGACTCGGAGGATGATGCTTAGAGTAGTCATCACGTGCCTATAATGTTAGGATCGTCTTTTGTGCCCTCCCTGTGAAGGAGTGAGGCCTTGTAATAACTTGACTTTGGGATGTAAGGTTGAACCGTATGTTTCCTGAATGTAGTTTGAACCTGTTAATTTCGATCATAACTTGATGTCTTATTCTGTTGCGTTCGATGATGGTGTCACGATTAGCACCCTTCGGTGCCGCGACGAAACCGAGGGCCTCCTATGGCGCGCGACATAAGGCTGTGCTGCTTGGCACGCGCAGGTATCGAGGTGGCTAGTCATGATCCACCATGGAACTCTTCATTGAGAAGTCTCTTTGTGGTCAGTTTGAAGTAGCCTTTCACAGTCAACTAAAAATCTTGAGATCGAATCCAAGTACCGTGCAAAAGGTCAAAAATCACGTAGATAGCAACGCAAACGGTCCGGTAACCGTTGTGCTCCCTGTGAGTGAGCCTTTATCAAAGAGCATCTTGTTGGATTACCAAGTATGATCTCGTCAAATGATGTGCTAGAATGGATTGTGCGGTTGTGATGAATTATTGTACCTTAATTATTATGAGAAATCTATTCATACAGTCAGATTGACATTTCGCAATAATTCATCTACAAATTTCCCACATCGTCAGTGCTCATTGGCTATGCATTTTGCAGATGTCGTACAATCTACGCCGGGGTCGTGGAAATGAGGAGGAGGAACAGTCGCCCCCTCCGCCACCACCTACTCCGGCCGAGTTGATGCAATCAGTGGTTGAGGGGCAGCGTATGTTGGCTGACGCCATGCGCCAACTGGCTAATCGAGAGGCTCGTCATGGCCGCCAGGGCCCAGAGCCAAATCAGTACAGCGATTTCAAGGACTTTCTGGATACAAAGCCCCCGCTCTTCAAGGAAGCGGAAGAACCACTGCAGGCTGACGAGTGGTTGAATACCATTGAACAAAAGTTTCGTCTGCTACGCCTAACTGATGAGCTGAAAACTGAGTATGCTTCCCATCAGTTGCATGGTCCGGCGGGCATTTGGTGGAGCCACTATCGTTCCACACTACCTGCCAATGTCCCGATTGCTTGGGATCAGTTTAAGGCGGCATTCCGGGGAAATTATATCCCTCCCGGTCTTATGGCAATCAAGCACACAGAGTTTATGAGGCTGTCGCAAGGAAACAAAAGCCTGACTGAATACTTGCAGTCCTTCAACAACCTGGCAAGGTATGCCACAGAGTTTGTGGATACCGATGCCAAAAAGATTGCTAGTTTCAAAAGGGGCCTCGGCCCAAAACTGATGAAAACTATGGGCACTAGCAAATGTACTACTTTCAATGATTTCATCAGCGATGCTTTGACCCAGGAGAACAACAATACTATTTATTCTGCCTCTAAGAGCCGTAAAAGGGCCCTTGAGGCAAGTGCTTCTCAGTCAAGGGCCTCAGCGGCACCGAGGTCTTCCCCTCGCCCACCTGCTCAGAATACAAAGTTCCGTCCGCCGCAGAAGAAGCCTGCTGCAAAAACGGGGTTCCATAAGGCTTATACCGTCGCTCTGCCAAAGGGGACTTCTGGACAGAGCAGCTCTAGTGTTCCTCCTAGCAATATGCCTTGCTGGAATTGCAACAAGCCAGGTCATTGGGCCCGGAACTGTCCGTACCCTAAGAAAAATGTCAACCAAGGTAGTCGTCAGGGACACGCCCATTATAACAGCATTGAGGAAATTCCATCTGGTGAGGTGGTCACCGCTGGTAAGTTTCTAGTTGACCAACACCCCGCAGTGGTACTTTTTGATTCAGGTGCTTCGCATTCCTTTATCAGTCCTAAGTTTGCATCTAAATTTGCACACAAGTTGCATACTGTTGAAGGTGTGGGTTATTGTATTAGCGCTGCAAGTGGGAATATTTCCACAAACAAAGTAGTGGGGAACCTTAAGTTTGAGATAGAAGGGCGAAGTTATTCGCTTGCCCTATTGGTTTTACCTGGTTTAGACATAGATGTTATCTTGGGCATGAATTGGATGAGTCAGAATGGGGTACTCATTGACACATCCGCTCGGGTAGTTATGCTCAGAGATCCTACAGATCAAAAGGGTTTTCTAGTACAACTTCCCAGAAAGGTTGAATTGTCGGGGGAAATTCATGCTGTGCAAGCAAAGGCGTTGGCTGAAATTTCCGTAGTAAATGAATTTCCGGACGTTTTTCCCGATGAATTGCCGGGACTCCCTCCGGATCGGGATGTGGAGTTTAAAATTGAGTTGTTGCCTAGCACGGCTCCCATCTCTAGGAGACCCTATAGGATGCCTCCAAATGAACTCGCTGAACTTAAGGTGCAATTGAATGAACTTTTGAAGAAGGGGTTGATTCGTCCTAGTTCATCGCCGTGGGGATGTCCTGCTATCTTTGTAAAGAAGAAGGATCAGTCGTTGCGGATGTGAGTAGATTATAGACCTCTCAATGCAGTCACTGTCAAAAATAAGTACCCTCTACCGCGAATCGACATCTTGTTCGATCAGTTGTCTAAAGCTAAAGTTTTCTCTAAGATCGATCTAAGATCGGGCTACCATCAAATTAAAATTCGCCCGGAAGATGTTCCAAAGATAGCCTTTTCTACCAGATACGGTCTTTATGAGTATCTTGTTATGTCTTTCGGCTTGACAAATGCCCCCGCACACTTCATGTACTTGATGAATTCGGTGTTTATGCCTGAATTGGACAAGTTTGTGGTGGTATTTATTGATGACATCCTGGTATATTCTGTGAATGAGGAAGATCACGCTGAACATCTGCGTATAGTCCTCACAAGACTGCGTGAACATCAACTTTATGCGAAGTTCAGTAAGTGCGAATTCTGGCTTCGAGAAGTACCTTTCCTTGGGCATGTGTTGTCCGATGGAGGAATTATGGTGGACCCCGCCAAGGTACAGGAAGTACTGAACTGGAAGGCTCCTATCTCGGTTCACGAGGTCCGAAGTTTTCTTGGTTTGGCTGGCTATTATCGTCGCTTCATCCCGGATTTCTCCAAAATAGCCAAGCCAATGACTCGGTTGCTGCAAAAAGACACCAGGTTTGTCTGGACTCTTGAGTGTGATGCGGCTTTTCACCAACTGCGAACCCTCCTAACCTCGGCTCCGGTTTTGGCACAACCGAATATCGAGAAACCATTTGATGTTTATTGTGATGCCTCAGGCATAGGTTTGGGAGGCGTTTTGATGCAGGAAGGCCGAGTAATTGCATATACCTCGCGGCAACTTCGGAAGCATGAGGTGAATTATCCAACGCATGACTTAGAACTGGCTGCAGTTGTTCATGCTTTGAAAGTATGGCGGCATTATCTGCTGGGAAATGTCTGCAATATCTACACCGATCATAAAAGCCTCAAATACATCTTCACTCAACCCGAGCTAAATATGCGTCAGAGAAGATGGCTCGAGTTGATTAAAGATTATAATCTTCAAGTACACTATCACCCAGACAAGGCAAATGTGGTTGCGGACGCTTTAAGCCGTAAGTCTCATTGCCATTCCTTAATTGAAACTGATTTTTACCGATCTCGCCTGTTACATCCGGCAGTCTTGTACAACATCACTGTCAGTGGTACTCTCAGAAATAGAATCATTGAGCTCCAAAAGACTGATCCGGGTATCTTTCACATAACACGGAAGATGAATGAAGGAGAGACTAAGCATTTCAGGTTAGATGACGAAGGTGTGCTGTGGTTTAAGGATAGGTTAGTGGTACCTAAGGACCGAGAGCTTAGAGATCAGATCCTGTCCGAAGCACATTCGTCCAAGTTGTCCATCCATCCTGGTAGTAATAAGATGTATTATGATTTAAAGCCACTTTATTGGTGGACCAAGATGCGGAAAGAGATAGCTGCATATGTTGCTAGATGTGACACCTGTTGCAGAGTTAAAGCTGTGCACATGAAAGCTGGGCTACTTCAGCCACTTTCCATTCCAGGCTGGAAATGGGAAGAGATAAGTATGGATTTCATTGTCGGACTTCCTCCTACTGTCAAAAATCATAACTCTGTTTGGGTAATTGTTGATCGTTTGACCAAATCAGCTCACTTCATCCCAGTGAGAGTGGACTATCGTCCCACTGACTATGCTGAGTTGTACTTCAATCAGATAGTCCGGCTTCATGGGATACCTCGTACTATCGTTTCTGACCGTGGTCCCCAGTTCACTGCTCGCTTTTGGGAGCATTTGCATCACCTTCTGGGAACCAAGTTAGTGAGAAGCTCTGCTTATCACCCCCAGACATCGGGTCAGACAGAACGAGTTAACCAAATCTTGGAAGATCTGTTGCGAGCATGCGTCATTTCATCCAAGGGTTCTTGGGAAAAATGGTTACCTTTAGCCGAATTCTCGTACAATAACAGTTATCAAGAGAGTATTAAGATGGCCCCATTTGAAGCTTTGTACGGTCGAAAGTGTCGAACTCCGCTAAACTGGGTAGAAGCTGGGGAAAGAAGGTATTATGGCATTGATTTTGTCCAGGAAGCCGAGGAACAAGTCTGTACCATCCAGAAACACATGGCTGCAGCACAAGCGAGACAGAAAAGCTATGCGGATCGTCGTAGAAAACCACTCGAATTTGAAGTTGGAGACTTCGTTTATTTGAAAGTTTCTCCAATGAAGAGTGTCCAATGTTTTGGTGTTAAACGGAAACTTGCACCAAGATACGTGGGTCCTTTCCAGATCATAGGCAAGAGTGGAGCTGTTGCGTACAAAATCCAGTTGCCTCCTGAGATGAGAGCCATATTCAACGTTTTCCATGTATCTCAGCTTAAAAAGTGTCTTCGAGTTCCTGAGGAACAAGTTCCTTTAGGTGATATCAGGCTGGAATCCGACCTAACCTATGAAGAAAAGCCAGTCCGAGTGATCGATACTCAGGAACGAGTAACTAGAAGTAAAGTGGTTAAGTGGTACAAAGTGATGTGGAGTAATCAGGGAAGTGAGAGTGATGCTACGTGGGAACGGGAGGATTATTTGCGGGATGGTTATAAAGAATTCTATGAAAAATGGTACGCTTTCCAAATCTCGGGACGAGATTTTTACAAGGGGGGAGGGCTGTAACACCTCAAGTGTTTAGTCCTTAATTGCATTGCATTTGCATTTGCATAAGCATAAGCATGCATCATTCATGTTTGTTATTTCATGTGATGCAACACATGTGATAGTTCTGGGGTTTATTTGAATTATTTCATGAAGTATTTGATAGTTGGTGTAACAAAAAGGTAAGGTAGCCAATCATGACCTACAACACCTTAGTTATACTTAGGGTAACATTTGGAACAAGGTTCATGTTGACCAAAATTACTAAATTGCCCTCCAAGAGAAGTTTGACCACCATTTGACCCTAGAAGGCCCTAGTTTGACCAATTAAAAAGTCTAATTTAGAGACCTTGCATGGAAGAGCACCCTTAAGCAAAGTTGTAAAGAAATTCATGGGGAACAAAAGTCTCAATATGACCATCTCATGAAATTGACCCTAACATGCTCAAAAGTGGCCCACAAGTCAGTTAGAGAGGTAGCTCCAAGACTTAGAATTTTTCTAAGTCTGGAATCTGACCCTACAGTTTTACTGATGCCTACTTTAGGAGCTTTTAGTTTGCAAACCAGGCCAAACCAGTCTTTGAGCCAATTGACAAAGTTGTTGTCCACACATAGCTCTACAACATTGTCAATATCACCATCACCTGGTTCTCAATAGTTTAGGAGATATAGTGTCAAGAAGTTAGGGTTTCAGTCGGCGTTGATCTCTGAAACTGCATTTCAGTTTCAAGGGGCACCACTTTGGAGCTCTGTAGTTTCAAATCTAGGCCGAACCAGCTCAAACTCCAATTGACAAACTTGTAGACCTCATGTAGCTCTACAAAATTGGTGTAATCATCTTCGACTAATTCGAACCGGTTTGGGAGATAATCATCGTGGAAGTCGCTCTATCAGTCGGTCATCGCTGTCACCATTCACCGATTCAGTTTCATCAGCCGGGAGAGTGGCCGACCGGCCGCAGGCCGTCGTCGACGCGTGGAGGCGCGGTGGCGCCCGTACGCCGGCCCTGGCCCCACCAGTCAGGTCGCGACGCCTTCAAGACGCCACGACGCGCGAGCCGGCCTCCATTCCTCCGCCCCTCTCTTCCAGTAGCCAAGAAACATCGAAACCGAGCCGCCATTGCCGTTCTTCTCCGGCGAGCTCAAGCACGAGCTACACCGCATCACCGGCCGCCAGACCTCGCCGCTTCCTCCGCCTCACCACCCTCCATCCCCTTGACCCACCGAAGCCCGCGATTTGACTCAAGGTGAGCCGCATTGCTTTCTTCCCCATGTCCGAGAGGTCGCCGGAGCCCGCCATGGGACCTCACCGTGGTCGGGGTGCTTCGAGTCTCTCTCCATCCTCCCTTCCTATCAAAATGGATCCGCCTAGCTTCGGTGAAGCTCGTACCGAGCCTAGACCGCACCGTGCATCCTCACCGGCGACGGTGCGCCGCCACCGGACATCACCGGCCGCCGCTCGCGGTGACAAGCCCCTTCCACCCCATCCCCATCCATTCCACGAGCACCAATCGACGCACCGGGTGACGGAGAACACGAGGCGGTGCTCAATTGGCCGAGCGAGCTCTTCTCCGGCGAGCTCGAGCTCGTCGGAGCTCGCGGGTCTCCGCCTCCCCTACCTCCGGTCACTGACCGCGGGGGCCCGCCCGTCAGTGTCGCGCACGGGCGGGAGCGCTGAGCGGGCCGCGCGCGCGAGTGTGTGGGCCGAGTTTTCCGGGCCGGCCCAGTTCATCCGAAATGAAATTCATTTTTATTATTTTGTCACTGATTTTTATACAAGTTGGAAAAATATAGATCTAGGGTTTTAATGATCTAAAAATCATGAGATAAATTTTGTTAGGATCTACATGATGTGTAGTATTTTAGAAAAATATGGATCTGGCATGAGATGTTTAAATTCTGTAAGAATTTAATAGATCCTTTAAATGTGTTTTGGAATGCATGCAAATTTGTTAAATTTATAACTTGAGCTGTAGTGTTCCATAAATCATGAAATTTGGTGGGTAGGTTACTCTATGCTAGCCCTAGCTCTGGTAAAAATTTGGGCATCAGTGCTTAAGTAATTTCCAAGTTATAATGCTATCTTGTTATTCTAGGAAATATTTAATGAATTGTTGTAAGTTTTCTACATGTGCAATGTTCATATAAGTTTTTGGAGAATGTCTTGGTACCCTAGAGTGTCCAGGAAAATTAAGAAATCTATTGTTTGACACTTTTTACTATGCTTTGTTATTTATCCAAAAATCAGCCTTTTGGGCTTGTGAATTTTGTTCAGAGAGTTTCTGTGAATAAATTGAGTTCAAAATTTTACAGTAGTCTCTTTTTGGGTCAGAGAGTCCCCTGTAATTTTTGTAGAATTTTAGGAGCAGTTTTACATATATGTTTGAAATTCCACTTAATTACTTAAGTAAATTAAGTAATGAGTTTAAATAAATATTCTAGGTGGGCACGCCTTACTTTCTGGTGTTTTTGTGACATTTGTGAACTTGTAGTAGTATTAGTTTGGTCGTAGAGAATGTTTGTCACATCAATAAATATTTAACCTTTACAATTTTAGGTTTTCTGGACAGCTGATAGTAATTCTAGGTTTAACCTTGGATAAATGTGGTTGCTGAAAAACTTGTAAATACCAAAGTTGTAGTAAAACTTGTAAATGAGCTTGTGTCAAAATTTGGTAGCATTTGGCTTAGTAGTTTGAGAGTTACTGTTGTTTAAAGTGGCAGTTCAAAATCTGCTACTCTCTGTTTTGAGAGGACAGATTCTGGAACTTGTGAAGTTTAACATGGAAAACTTAGGAGTTTGGAGTTGAGGTCTGAAAATGAATTGTAGTGCATTTCTTAGGCTTTCCAGATTGTCTTAGATCATATCTTTTGGAATTGTAAATCTCCAGTTGTGATAAAAACAAGTAGCTGCTGTCCAGGATGCTTACTGTGGTGTTTTGCTGATTGATATGGTGTAATATCCTAAGACATGCTACTTTTGTAATTGTTAGGTGTTAGGGCCTTAACTGAGGATGAGCAGCTTTATCTTAGGTTAAGTAGATTAGGTGAGTACTTCTCTACTGGAGAAGAGATTTGCACGTACTAATAAAATAACTTGAATAGAGTATTTTATTTCTGAAATGCATTTTATTCCGAGCATGTTGCACCCATTTATGCATCCATTATATTTATTGTGCATTCATGCAATAGGTGCACCGGAGGGGGTAACTCTCCTCGAATTCGAGCCTGTGATTCCGGAGGAGGACCAGGAGCAGCAGGAGCCCGAGGATCCAGCAGGCGAAGGAGTGCCCGCAGACGACCTTCCTGAGTGTCCAGACCACCGGCCCGCAACCTTTCTGAAAGGCAAGCCCCGGTGTATGCTGAACCTACTGTTTTATAAATTAATCTTGAGTACTTTTAATTGTTTAATGCATTAAGTTGTAGGAGTTATATGGAAACACTTGTTGCATTATACCTGTCCTTGTCCAGATATCGTACTTAATCCTATATTAGGTTTAGGCACGTGTCAATGCTTAGCCCTGCTTAGTACGGTAGAAGTCGGGTGATTTCCGGTCATCCGCGAGATGTAGGAAGGAGTCACGAGTGGCTTTATGGCTATCGTGGATGGAACCATGCTTAAAAATGAAATTTAGACCGGGCGGGAGTTCGATAGTACAGCCGCAAGACACTTCATGTCTTGGGTGTGGAGCTATGCCTGTCTGAGTCGTTTAAGGACCGATTCGCTGTACGTCCTTGAGTCATGTTGAACGCAGTCTAACACTTAGTTGGCCGGATAAGTCGTTCCGACCGCGAAGCCGAGTAATGTGATTCAGGCCGGGAATCGAATGGTAGGTTGCTTCTTGGAGGAGAGAAAGGATGTGCTTGGGGACATTGGCGTGAGACCAAGGGGGGGTTAAAGTCCCTATCACCTGGCAGAGTGTCGCCCTTGGGGTCGCGACATTATTCGGACCCGCGATTCCTGAATCATATGAAACGGTGGCTTGTGCGACCCTGGCAGGGGCCTGCGCCATGATTGTTAGAAATACCCCTCCAGCTGGATAGGAATTCGATTCGAATCGCCGTCGCTCCCGGTTAGTGAGCACTTGACTTGAGCAGCGGCAACGTAGAACTCATTAAATGAACTGGTGGTTAAGGGAATGATACAATGTTGCCATAATGATATACCTGCTATGGATATAATAATAATGTTGTTTGATTATAATCAAGTGCATGTTTAGTACAGGTGCTAAGATAGATGACAGGTAAATGCTAAAAATAACTGCTAGTACAGGTTATAAGAGTTTCAATTACTTATGCCTTTATGCAAAAATGTTATGTCAGCTAGCCTCTTGTGTAAGCCTTGCATAATCCTTGGTGTCATCTTATTTCTGGTTTTCGACGGGTAAGTCTAGCTGAGTACATTCCAGTACTCAGGGTTTATTCCCTCCTGTTGCAGATGACATGCTTTATCAGGGATTCTGCAAGACGTGTCTCCACCCTGCGGGTGATGATGACTAGATCACAAGGGCATGATCGTCTTTATGTACTTTCCTCATGCTTTTGCGGGATGTCGATCATCCAGACTGGCAGTATTTAATTAACTAGTGTGTGTGTTATGCTTCCGCTACTTTCAAACTTGGTTTGTAATAATTGCGACTCCGTTTATGTAAACTTATTCCAGAACTACTTGTGAAATGTATCGTATGATGTTGTATGTTGAATGATGCGATCCTGGTTGTAAGCAAGTTGGTTTGAAATCCTTCGTGGTTTCGATTGACTACCGGGATTATATGGGCTCAAGTTCGAAAATTTGAGCGCTTCGGTGCTTGTTTTTGTACTTGTGCTCTTATAATTTGGTCGGTTCTGTTACATACCACACCGAAAATCCTCTACCTCAGGTAATGGCAAGATCTTTATGGGCTACTTCCTTAACAATCTTGATGTTTAATTAATTGTGAAATGCCAGGATGTTGTCCCCTTGGGTCCTATTGCCGAGGGCATGGACATCGACAGTGATGATGAAGACAACCCTAAGGGGCCGACGACTGGCCTAGCCTCCATAGGTGAAGCAGCTCAGGCACCACCAGCCAAAGCGACCCCATTTGCTCCTAAGCAAAGCTCGGGTATGCAACAGGGAGAGACGCCCGATGTAGCTAAAGTTAAGGTGGGTGCTACTGCGGATAAGCTAGCCCCAAGCCTTCTCGGTTTGTTGAAAAGAGGAAGACCCGATCACAAGGAGGTGCAGAAGAGCTCAAGCTGCCCACTTCTAAAAGAAGTCGAGGTAAGTCCGAGAGTCCCCCTTTAGTCACTGGCACTAGTGGAGACCAGTTGGTAGCGCTTCAGGAGCCCGAGCAGGAGATACCGCCTCGCTCTAGCAATCAGGTACTGCTTAGACATGTTTTGACTGATTGGTCGGGCGATTGATGGGGGGTTTAGCCACCTGGATAGCCTTGAACGTATTCGGGAGGTTTGTACTCAAGAGAAAGCCATAACCCCACCAGCGCCGAAACCAACGACTCAGATGTGTGATCCCGCTTGATCCATAAGTGCATGGGTAATGGCTTTAATTACATTTCTCCTGAGCTCCCCCTTAATGCTTTGTTGCTGTTAGCAGGAAAGCCAAAACACCCGAAGGTGCAGCCAAAGCTGCTATTGAAGATCCTGGAGCTGCTCCGACCCCTAGGGCTTTAGACTTGGTCTTAGCAACCAGGGCCCAGGCAGTACTCCCAGAGAAGAACCCTCTTGGGCTGCTTGCTCTTATCCAAGAGATGCAAAGCTTATGTGGTCTTTGGGAAGATCTCGAAAAGGCCAAGCAATCTGACTCAAACAATGCTAAGCTACAAGCAGGAGGTGTATGAACTCCTGGATGGTATTGAAGGTACGTTTGGATGTGATTCTAAAGTACGCCCGTTGCTTATTAGGCCTTAACCTTTTGTTGTTTCCTTTAGGCTTGCGCAAGCATGTCGATATCCTGGAGTAGGAGAAGGCGACTTTGAAGCAGCAAGCTGAGGAGTTGCAAAAGAAGCTTGAGGCTGTCGAGGGGTGGGGCCGCCGTCGAGAAGAAAATGACTGAGGGAGCCGTTACTGTTATCGAGCATGTGGTGGGAGTCATCAAGAGTCACCAGTCTGACTTTGACCTGAGCCTCATATTAAAGGGTTACAGTTGTAGTCAGGCAGATCATGTTCAATGGTTTCTTGATGGTATTCGCCCCACGGCCATAGCTTTTGTTGAGAAGCTCGGCTTCTCCATTGATGATGATGATGATGAAGATAGTGAGTGAACTTTTATTTTACATCAAACACCATATTCTGGAATTTGCCAAAAGACAATTTGTAATGCTAGGCACATTATCGTTATTTGTCTTCTAAGCGACCTGGTGTGATTTCCCTTTTCTGGTTGCTATGTGCCATATTCATGTTGACCATAGGATTAGAGTGGCTGAGACTCGAGCGGGTTGTAGTGCTGTCTCTCCTAATGATTGTGAAGGTTCAGACATTCTAGCATTGCCAGATCCAAAAATTATGAACAGATGGAGATGTATATGTAGTAGCCCCCGACTCTTTATGTGAATAAGGCAGTTATTCGGATGAAGAGTAGAAACTTATCTAGAAAAATCAGCTTGCCCTTCGCATGGTCAGTTAATCTATGTCCAAATGGTATTTGAGCAACTGTCATTTCAAGGTAGCCCCCGAGCCCTTAGAGTGGGGTCGTACAACGCTACCGGCAGGCTCCAGCCCCTGAGCATGTATGGATCGGGAAGAAGAAAGTGAAGCCATGACAAGGTTATGATAATATGGGGGTAGTGAGTTATTTTTGACTCGGTCTTCATTTGAACACCCCTGACTCAGCCTTTGGCTTGTCTGTATACACGGCCCTTGCCTGTAGATGACAGTAATAGGTGGAGTATTTTTGTGACTTACTGATGTTCACCCCTCACTCAGCCTTTGGCTTGTCTGTATACACGGCCCTTGCCTGTAGATGACAGTAATAGGTGGAGTACTTTTGTGACTTACCGATGTTTAATAACCGTGTATTTTGGAAGAATTTATGTGCTCCTAGATCATTCAAAGTCGAGTGCTCCCTCAAGCACAATGGTTCCTCTCATGATTGGGCTTCTGTCTTACCGGAGTACTTCGATCATTTTGAGGTCAAGTACTCCGTTGAGTCTTTGGGCCCTCGCGTGACGATACTTCGAAATTAGATGAGTACCTTGATCATTTGAGGTCAAGCACTCCGTCGAGCGCAATGGACCCTCGCATGATGTGTACTTCGAAAGTAATGAGCATTTGAATCGTGCGAGGTCAAGAACTCCGTCAAGTCTTTACACCCTCAGCTGATTGAATGTTTCGAATTATACTTTGTATTCGCTCGAGACTGGGTGTAGTATTACTTTTCAGTAGGTTCTCGTATGATCAAGCACTATAGGATTTAAGGTATATGTCACAAAAGTACTTTGCCTTTTACCAGATTATTATTCTCCCCTTTTGACTTAGATTTGCCCTATTTTATTTGTTCGGCAACAATGCTCATGTACAGGATGCTATCTCCATAAGGGTGTAATTCACATGACATGGGTATTGTGTCGTACAGGTGGTCAAGCCATGGAAGAGAAAAAAAATGTAATAAACTGAGGTTTGCTGTTAGCCTTTGCGACCTGGACTTGTTGGATGCTCGGGTTGATGGCACCCTCTGGGTATTGTCGTCACGCGCCTCTCGCTTGATATATAAAGATAGTTATTCCCGCGTTGAACGTATTGATCGGGAATTCACTTGGTTTTATGTCGATCCATTCGATTGAGAAATATGGTTCAATTTACTTTTTCGATAGTGTCATAAATGTGTTTCACACAATAATTAGCTTAAATAGCTTTCACACACAAATTGACAATAAGCAAGAAATTAACTTGAAATCTGTAACACCCTAGGTGTTAAGCATGCATTAGCATTTGCAAATCATTAGCATAATCATCATTATGCATTCATCAGCATCACATGAAATATAGACTTGAAACAGGTTATCGAAACATGCATGTTGCGATGTTTTGTTTCAGTAGCTTTAATGTCATGTTGATGCTTGTCATGCCTTCTATGTGCTTGTTTGAGTCAATAAACAACTTATAAATGTTTAGCAAGTGATTTGGAGCAAGGTTGGTTTTCAAAATTTCCTCAAATTTTGCTTTTAAAAATAACCTAGAAAAATAGGGTTTTGATTTAAATGGACTTTAAATCTCTATTTCAAAATCTATTTGGAATTTCAAAATATACCCTAAAGCAATGTTGCAGAGAAATAAATTTTGGACAACTTTTATTTTTGGGTCAACTTGTGAAAATGAATTTTTGTTGCTCAAAAATATAGATTTATGTGCTGTGCTTTGAAAAAGAAAAAGAAAAGATTTTTATTTTCCAAAACGGGCCACCGCTCCCTTTCCGGCCCACTTCGTGAAGCCGGCCTGCTCAAACCGCCAGCTTGGCCTTGCCTCTCGTGCGCCGCGCCCGCATCCCGACCGCGCTCAGGCGCTCGTCGCCACATGGCGACCGGGTGGCGTCCCATGGCCCCCGCGCCCCTCCTGCCTCGCCTACACCCGCCGCGTGCACGTCCACCTCTCCTGCTCCTTCTCATTTCTTCCCACCGAGCCAGCAGCAGCAGAGCACGCCGCGCTTGCCTCCGCCACCCTCGCACGCGCGCCTCACCGGAGTTGGCCGTTCCGGCCACCACAGCTCACCGCTAGTCCCTGCATTCCGCTCTGAGCATCGCTCCACCTCACACATCCCGTGCTTGCATCGGCTTGCCATGGTAAAGCCCCCGTCCGCGGAAATTGCTCGCTGGAGCCTGGCTGAGCTCACTGGAGAGCGCCGCTCCATGGACTCCCCCTCTCCGCTCCACATTTCCTCTTATCCTTGAGCGCATCTTGTTCGCCTCGGCTCCCCGGTGCTAGAGCACCCTTTTCTGCGCCGTCTCTTGGCCAGAGATGGCCGGCCGCCGTGCGCCAGCACCGCTGCTCTGCCATTACCGCTGGCGAGCCTGTACCGGTGCTTGCCCGGCTTGGTCAGCTGGTGCGCCTGAATCACCTCGCTACGGGGAGCACGATAGTGCCCACCCCATGGCCGGAGACCTCACCGTCGGCGAGTTCTCGCCGCCTGTGATCTCCCCTCCCTCACTGTGTATGACCGGTGGGGTCGGGGGCCCACTGTCAGCCACTGGGGTGTGCACCTAGGTGCAGATTCGGGTGGATCTAGCAATTTCGCTGGCTGATTTGAAAAGGAATTAAGAAATGCTTTTCTAAAAATTGTGAAAATGCTTCCAAAAATCATATCTTGATAAAAATAGCTCCAAAATTGTTGAAACAAATTTTGTTAGCCTTCTTGTGACTGGATCTACCTGTTAATAATATAAAAGGTCATTTTTGTGATATTTTTATATGTAGCTTTATTTAATTCTTGTAAATGCTAATTTATGAGGAAATGCATAGTAAATACAATATAGGTCAGAAAAAATGTGAAACTTGTTTTGTTGATCTAGACATGTGATGCACATTCTATGAAAAATATATGTCATGCATGGTCTGTAAAAAAATATAGCTATCTATTTTTGGGGAATTTAATTGCTTTTCTTATAAAATTGTTAAAGCCAAAAAATATGTGTAATACCTATTTGTGAAACTTTTTCTATAGTGTTTGTATACTGTATAGAACATGGAAAAAATACTAAATCTGTTGTTTGATACTTTTCACAGTGTAAAGTATTTTCATGCTCATTTATCCACCATAGCTTGTTATTTTTGTGTAGGTTGTTTTTCTTATCCAAATGCCATGAAAATTTTATGGTAGGCTAATTATAGTATGATAAAGCTATTGTAATTTTCTTAGATTTTTATGAGCAACAAAAATACATGTTGATGTTGTAGCTCTAGATTAAATTGAAATAAAAATTGAATTCTTATTGCATGATTAGTTTACTTTGCACATTTTGGTGTATCTTTGAAGTATTTTGACTTGCGGGTGTGACTTAGCATGTTAGTGTAGTTATGTTGATGAAGTGTAGTAGCACTTGTGTTTGGGCTATATGGTAGTTAGCGGTAATTAATGGTAGCTAGTAGTAGAAGAGAATGCAGTAGATGACATGTACTTGTAGTACATGTTCCTGGATGACGTTGAGTACCTGGTAGAAGAGTTTTGCACCAACTGGTCAAATAAAGTTAAACATGTTCAGCTGCATTGCATGCAATCATGATCATCATATGTCATCTCATCTGATGCACCATTTGCATATCACTTACACCAATGCATCATAATAGGATCGCAGGAGGAAGTGTAAGTAGCAGTACAAGAGGAGCAGGTCGGGGCCGACCCATAGGAAATCCAGGCACAGGAGGTGCTAGAGGTAGAGGAGCAAGGAGAGGACCTGCCCGAGTGCGTGGACCATCAACCTAGTTTCTTTGAGCGAGGCAAGCCTCGGAACATTCTAAGTCTTCTACTTTATAAAAAGCAATCTTTTATATATGAGTTATATATATATATATTGTTGCATTAAGTTATAGAAGTTGAGTGAAACCATTTATGCATTTATTACTATCCTTGCCTACCTTATTATATTCTTACCCTGTTAGGTTTAGGATCGAATAACTGCTTAGCCCTGCTTAGACCGGTAGCAATCGGTGATTTCCTGTCACCTGCAATTATAAGTGGTTACTGGAATACTTTAGCTATGGAATGGATGATATACTGGAAATAACCAAGTGTTGATGGATAATTGGAGGCTGGGTGGAATAGTTGGAGGAAACCAGACAGGGTTCTGAGGTGCTCGTAGTTTCTGTCTATGTCAGTTAAGGACCGATCGTTGCTTGTCCCTTTTGTCATGTTGAACGCATGCCTCACATTTAGCTGGCTGAATAAAGTACCTTTCGATCGTGAAGCTAGTGGCATTATTTGAGCTAGGATCTACACGGGTGCGCGTATTGGTACTGAAGGAGGTATGACAGGGGCACGAAGAGTGAGCCCAAGGGCAAACAAGGCCTGATTCCTGGCAGTCGGGTGGTCCCTGGGTACTGTGGCCCTAGTTTGTCCCGCGACGTTTACTTGGATAGTGTTATTAGTGATCTGTAGCTCACTTGATCGGTGAGTGTGGTTTGTATGAGGAATAAATCACCAGCTAGTTAGGAATCAATTCGAATCGCCAACGCTCCTAGATAGTAAACACTTGACTCGAGTTACGGCATCATAGTAATAATAATGAAACACTGATGGTTATATGGATGATGTTGGAAATGCTAAATCTAAGTTGGTAACTGGATGTTAATTGTTAATCAAGTGATTGCTATAGCATAGGTGCTTACTTAGATTGATAGGTTATAATAAAGATGATGCAAAGTACTTAAATGGTTCATTATGTTAACTTATTGCTCTTTCGCAAATGAGTCAGCTAGTCCACTAAAAGAAAGCCTTGCATACTCCTTGGTGTCACTTTATTTTAAGTTTAAGATGGGTAAGTCTAGTTGAGTACTTTCTCGTACTCAGAACATTGTTCTCATTGTTGTTGCAGATGGTCAGATGTACTACGGTTATTGCATCAGCTGCCTGTACCCTGCGATGGGTAACAACTAGTGTAACAGAACCGACCAAATTATAAGAGCACAAGTACAAAAACAAGCACCGAAGCGCTCAAATTTTTGAACTTGAGCCCATATAATCCTGGTAGTCAATCGAAACCATGAAGGAATTCAAACCAACTTGCTTACAACCAAGATCGCATCATTCAACATACAACATCATACGTTACATTACACAAGTAGTTCTGAAATAAGTTTACACACACGGAGTCGCAAATATTACAAACCAAGTTTATAAAGTAGCGGAAGCATACAGACACACCAGTTGTTTGACTACTACCAGTCTTGTTGATCAACAACCCGCAAAAGCATCAGGAAAGTACATAAAAGATGATCACGCCCTAGTGATCTAGTCTTCGTCACCCGCAGGGTGGAGACAATTTTTGCAGAAGCCTTGGTAGAGCATATCATCTGCAACAGGAGGGAATAAACCCTGAGTACTGGAATGTACTCAGCTAGACTTACCCGTCAAAAACCAGAAATAAGATGACACCAAGGATTATGCAAGGCTTACACAAGAGGCTAGCTGACATCACATTTTGCATAAAGGCATAAGTAATTGAAACTCTTATAACCTGTACTAGCAGTTCTTTTTAGCATTTACCTGTCATCTATCTTAGCACCTGTACTAAGCATGCACTTGATTATAATCAAACAATTATCAACATTATATCCAGAGCAGGTATGAAATGTGGAAACATTGTATCATTCCCTTAACCACCTGTTCATTTAATGAGATCTATGTTGCCGCTGCTCAAGTCAAGTGCTCACTAACCGGGAGCGACGGCGATTCGAATCGAATTCCTATCCAGCTGGAGGGGTATTTCTAACACTCACCGTGCAGACCCCTATAAGGGTCGCACAGGCCACCGTTTCATATGATTTAGAAATCGTGGGTCCGAATAATATCGCGACCCCAAGGGCGACACTCTGTCAGGTGATAGGGACTCTAACCCCCTCTTGGTCTCACGCCAATGTCCCCAAGCACATCCTTTCTCTCCTCCAAGAAACAACCTACCATTCGATTCCCGGCCTGAATCACATTACTCGGCTTCGCGGTCGGAACGACTTATCCGGCCAACTAAGTGTTAGACTGCGTTCAACATGACTCAAGGATGTACAGCGAATCGGTCCTTAAACGACTCAGACGGGCATAGCTCCACACCCAAGACGTGAAGTGTCTTGCGACTGTACTATCGAACTCCCGCCCAGTCTCAATTTCATTTTAAAGCATGGTTCCATCCACGATAGCCATAAAGCCACTCGTGACTCCTTCCTACATCTCGCGGATGACCGGAAATCACCCGACTTCTACCGTACTAAGCAGGGCTAAGCATTGATACGTGCCTAAACCTAAATTAGGATTTAAGTACGATATCTAGGCAAGGATAGATATAATGCAACAATTATTTTCATACAACTCCTACAACTTAATGCATTAAACAATTAAAAGTACTCAAGATAGATTTATAAAAGGATGGGTTCAGCATGCACCGAGGCTTGCTTTTTAGAAAGGTTGAGGGCCAGTGGTCAGGACACTCGGGCAGATCTTCGGCAGGAGCTTCGTCGCCGGTTGGTTCCTCTGGCTGTTCCGGCTGGTCCTGGGCCTCCTCCGGTATCGCTGGCACGAACTCAAGGAATGTTACCCCCTCCGGAACACCTAATGCATGAGTGCATAATAAATATCATGGATGCATAATGGGTGCAATAAGCTCGGAATGAAATGCATTTCAGCAGTAAAAGTACTCTATTCAAGTCACTTCACCATTACGTACAAATCTCTTCTCCGGTGGAGAAGTACTTACCTAATCTACTCAACCTAAGGTATAGCTGTTCATCTTCGGTTAAGGCCCTAACACCTAACAAACACAAGAGTGACATTATTTAGGTTACCACATCCAACCCAAAATATCACAGTAAGACATTCTGGACAGCAGCTACTTGTTTCTAACATAACTGGAGATTCCCAACTCCAAAAGATATGATCTAAGACAATCTGGAAAGCTTATGAAATGCACCACAAAATATTTTCAGACCACAACACTTAATTCCAAAGTTTACCTAGTCGAAATTCCAAAGTTCCAGAATCTGTCCTCCCCAAACAGAGAGCAGCCAATTCTGGACTGTCACTTAAAACAGCAATAACTCATAAACTACTAAGCAAAATGCTCCCAAATTTTGACATAAGCTAGTTTATCAAGTTTACTACAACTTTGGTATTCACAAGTTTTCCAGCAAACACTTTTATTAAGGGTCAAACCCAAAGATACTACCAGCTGTCCAGAAAACCTAGAATTGCAAAGATTAAATATTTATTTATGTGACAAACATCCCATAAGACCAAACTAATATTACCAAAAGTTCACATAGGTCACAAAAACACCAGAAAGTAAGGTTGGCCCACCTAAAATATTTATTTATACCCATTTCTTAATTTACTTAAGTAATTAAGTGAAATTTTAAACATATATGTAAACTACTCCTAAAATTCTACAAAAATTACAGGAGACTCTATGAACCAAAAAGAGACAACTGTAAAAATTTGAACTAAAATTATTTACAGAAACTCCCTAAACAAAATTCACAAGCCCAAAAGGCTGATTTTTGTATAATTAACAAATCATATTGAAAAGTATCAAACAACAGATTTCATATTTTTTAGACACTTTATGGTACCAAGACATTCTCCAAAAATTTATAAGAACATTGCACATGTAGAAAAATTACTAAAATTCATTCAAGTATTCCCTAAAATGACAAGATAGCATTATAACTTGAAAAGTGCTTAAGCACTACTGCCCAAATTTTTACCAGAGCTAGAGCAAGTACAAATTAGCCTACCCACCAAATTTTATAATTTTGGGAACACTAAAACTCAAGATATGATTTAAACAAGTTTGCATGCAATCTAAAACACATTTCAAAAACCTATTTAAATCTCCCAGAAACTAAACATCACATAACCAATTCATATTTTTCTAAAATACTACACACCATGTAGATCCTAACAAAATTTATCTCATAATTTTTGAGCAAGTAAAACCCTAGATATACATTTTCTAAATCTTATCTAAAACCGTGACAGAAATAAAAAGGAAAACAAAAACTAAAATCAAAACCCCACTAAAGGGCCGGCCTGCAAAGCCGACGCGACCCAAAACGCGCGCGCGCGGCACAGACAGGTGGCCCCCGCGTGTCGGTGAAAAGGAACAGGGACGCGGCGGCAGTGAGCTCCGACGAGCAATTCCTCGCCGCCGGTGGCTCCTCCGACCGATCCAAGTGCACCGGCGTCTTGCCCAAACCCAACCGCACCGAGGCTACCACTTTTTCCCAAAGTTGATGCACCACCGCACCCAGACCGACGGCAATGGCGGACGGCCGCGGTGCCTGGCGGTACGCCGGCGAGTCCCGGCCGTCGCACGACCTACCGAAGGGCGCATCACCTTCCTAGACTCCTAGCGGACCTAACGAGATCACTCCCACAGACGGGGGTGGAGCGGAACCGCTTGACCGCGTGAGCACCTGGCCGGCGGCCATGGCGCGGCCGTGCACGATCTCGTTCCGTCAAGGCTGTCCCGATACTGGTGGTAACATCTTCATCCTAGCATCTACACATGATAGGGAGGGGGAAACGTGGGTGAAGGCAGACGGAGAACTACAGTGTGGTGCTGGCCACGGTGACCCGCACATGGCGGAGCTCCGGTGAGCTTCGGCGAGCGGGCGAAAACGGCAATGCGGCTCACCTTGGGCTCAAACCAACCTACCGACGGGTCGAGGAGGTGTAGGACCCGGAGGCGGAGGGATGGACGTGGTTCGGCGAGCGGTGGTGAGTGCGCGAGCTCGGAGATGGCTACGGCGGCACTGGCGTCCCGGTTTCCGCCTCGGTGAGCCCGGCCAGAGCGATAGGAAGGGAGAAGAGAATGAGCGCGCGTGAGGGGGTGGAGGTGGCCGCTCGGTGTTCAACTCACGCCCGGGCTCGCGACGTGGAGGGAACGGCAGCGCTCGGTCACCACGCGTCGCCGTTCTTCTGCCCGCGCGCCACAACATGCCGGCGTTCGAACTCGTTGACTGAAACCGAGCCTCCGAAGACCGACTGACAGGGCAGTTTTGGCGCTAATTATCTCTCAAACCGGTTCGAGTTAGGAGCAGGTGATAATACAAAAATTGTAGTGCTTTGTGAGGTCAACAACTTTGCTAATTGGCTCTAGAACCAATTCGGCTCAGATTTGAAACTATAAAACTCCAAAGTGGTGCCCCTTGAAACTGAAATGCAGTTTCAGAGATAAACGTCAACTGAAATCCAATTTTCTAGACACCATATCTCCTAAACCATTTAGAACTAGGTGATGGTGATGTTGGCAATGTTGTAGAGCTACATGAGTACTACAAAAGTGTCAACATGAGTTGGAGCTGGTTTGGTCTGGTTTGTAAACTACAAGCTTCCAAAGTAGGTCACAGTAAAACTGGAGGGACACTTTTGAGACTTAGAAAAATTCTAAGTGTTGAGACAGCCCCTCTAGCTGACTTGTGGGCCATTTTTGAGCATGTTCTGGCCAGTTTCATGAGATGGTCATATTGAGACTTTTGTTCCCCATAAAATTCCCTACAACTTTGCTTAAGGGTGCTCCTCCATGCAAGGTCTCTAAGCTAGACTTTTTAATTGGTCAAACTAGAGCATCCTAGGGCTAAATGCTGGTCAACTACACCTTGGAGGGCATTTTGGTGATTTTGGTCAACATGAACCTTGCTCCATTAGTGACCCTAAGTATAGCTAAGGTGTTGTGAGATATAATTGGCTACTCTACCCTTTTGTTACACCAACCCCAAGTGTCACATGATGTGAGCCAAACAAAATTCTAAAAACAACCACATTTGTTGCAACCACATAAAATAACATGAATGATGCATGCTTATGCTTATGCAAATGCAATGCAATTAAGGAGCTAAACACCTGAGGTGTTACAACTAGGACCAGGGGTATGGTCGCTCCGTATGTCTTACCTGATGCTTTTGTTGGACATGACTATCTCCTGACACTGTATCTGAACTAAATACGTGTGTGTGGTTTTAAAACTATTTACTTCCGCTACTTTATTATGAACTTAGTTTATAATAACTTTATGTTTTAAACTCTGATATGTCTTAATGTTGTTGTGAACTTTATGTAATATGTGACTGTGGCTGCTAAACTTGTACGATCTTGGTTTGTATGTTAGTTGGTTTGAAATTCCTCGTGGTTTCACAGATTACCGGGTTATACGGGCTTAAGTTGGCTAAATTATCTGTTTTAGTGGGTAATTTTCTTACTTAATTTTATATAATTGGTCGGTTCTGTTACAAAATCGGAAGACATCTTTATTATTATTGAAAAAGTGTACACCAAAGGAGTTTACAAATGTAGCATAATCCTCGTAGTTGTTGCATATGCTACTTTGTCGATCTTTTGGAGGGAGACCTTGAACACATAGCGATCTGCAGCTGGAGCTTGAATTTACACTATTGTTTTTCCTTTTAACATGGGTCACCTGTCTTTCTAATTGTCGGATTGTTCCTAGGGATCGGCGTTTTACAATGAAGAGGGCACTTCTCTGCCTTTCTGAATTGGTTGTCTCGACCGCCCGGACGTTTGAGTGCTCGGTCTTTTTCGCCACGCTTGGTGATTCTCAGGAAAAAGCGCTCAATCGTCCCTTGTTAGGAGGGGGTTGAGTTGTCTAACTAATTAGGTTTGCCTTAAGTCTGGCAATTCTAACATGTATTAACTTATAATGGCCTCCTTTGAATTGAGGAGTTGTCCATCGGCCTTCAACTTGCCTTAGTCAGGAGATTAGTTTCTCCTGAGAAGGTGTCGATTGAGCCGATACAACCCTCTTCGGGTTGCTTTAGTAATGCTCAGTGTTATTAAGACCATGAGACCTCGGAGCCCTTCTCCTTGACCTCCCGGTTCGCACTCGTTAGATGGATGCATTGACGGGACAGTAAAAGGGGAATTGCTCTATTCTTTGATCAAGATAGAAACAGACTTCGGCTGTTCCAACGTATATGGTGACATTTGCAGTATGTAGAAAAGGACGACCAAGATTATGGGGGCGTTTGGGTTCCGACCGGCGTCTAGTACTATAAAATCTGCGGGAACGTATGAATGCTCGATGCGCATGCAGATGTTATCTGTGATTCCTTCTACCCGACGAGTCGATCGATCTACAAACCTTAAGTGCATGGTCGTGTGTAGAAACGGCCCAAATTGTAGAACGTTATCATAGATTACCTTAGGTATGATGTTGACGCTGGAGCTGATGTCGCAGATGACTTTGTCGAACTATTGCTATCCAATTGCTATAGAAATCACTGGGTGGCCAGGATCCCCTTTTTTGATAGGCATGGAACCGTCTGACCAGCGTCCCGGACATGGCTTCGTATAAAATCCTGACTGAGCTATCTCGACGAAGTGTACGTTATCGTTGGCATGTTGGGACGTGCAAATCTCTGATCGCTTGGTGTGGATAACCTTCCGATGCTGAGATGTTGCACAGATACGACAGTCTTGCATGAGGTGGATCTCATCCTCTGATCTATCAAAATCGGGATCGTTCCCACCACTATCCAGTTCAGTTGAGATCTGACCCGAGGATAGACCGATCGGGATACTTCCGACGAGGATTGAATTGGGCCTCGGTGAGTCGACGTTTTCCTGGTGCTCGAATACCAAACTTCCGAAGCGGATGGTTGGTGGCACGTAGCGGGACGTCGACATTGGCCAAGGGAACAGGACTTCTCCTGTTGCCTCGGATCTAATGGAGCTTGGCTAGATGGTTGCATCGAAAGCAATCGAATCTTGGACACAAGCGTTGTTGAAGATCAACATGATCCCTTTTTGCGTGAAATCCCTCTACCTGGCGCGCCTCTGTCAGTGTTTTTTTACTGGCAGATACTCGGTTCTTAGCGGAACTCCCTTGATGCAAAGAGCAAACACAATGGAGAGACGTGATTTATATTGGTTCGGTGTCCCCGGGAAGTGGGTAAAAGCCTTATGTCCAATTGCTACTTGTTTGTGTTATGATCTCGTCGAATAGCGAGATGGCGATTACAAGATGGCTATGCCTATGAGAGTTTCGATGATTGTAACAGGGCGGATGACTAGCTATTTATATATGAGGCCTACTTGCCCTACAAGTTACATAGTCGTATCGTGGTTGGAGTCTTGGCGTGATCTTCAGATATCCTTCCTTGAATAGGCGAGTTGTGAACCTTCAGGTTTTCTTCGATACGGATTCGGTAGCTAGCATATCCAGTAGTCGAGAATCCTAGGAGTATGGTACCGTCAGAACCATTTACATAAGTAGGCAGGAGATAGAAAGGCCAGAGGCCAGAAGGTAGAAGGCCACACGACGCACACAATATACACATATACGAGTGCTAACAGCTTTGATGTGAGTTAGGTGTCGGGGATAGCCAACGTGGGGCGGCTAGCGGTGGTGTCGACGTGGCATGGGCGGTGACAAAAATCTTCAAGTGGGCCACTTTTTAGTTTTTTCGGCATGAATTGTTAGAAACTATGGTGATAATGTGATTATGTTTTTCTATTCCAATATTTATCGAAAGTTGCATAGCTAGACTCCTACCTGTTCCACAACGAAGGTTATCTTAACTTGTACCAAAAGTTAAACATGCTTTTAACTTAGTGCATTAACATTTACAGCATATACTATAGTTTTATTAAATCAATCATGAGATATGTTCAATGGCATATTTATTTAGTATTATATTATCGATGTTGTTATATTTTTTTATAGCACTTGGTATTTTTCGTTCTACTGGCATTTTTAGCCACCGCTAGTGTGAAGGTCAGTAAAAATCAGCAAACTTCACTGGCGCCACCTAAGAACCATCTATGTAAATATTTACATTGCCGGTGTTCTCAAGGAAACCGCCACTGTAAGTCGATCTACACTTGCTTTCAGAAATTGCAATCCGGCTCCAAAAATTAGATTTTTTTATCCGAGGAAGCCCGCCACAGTTTTTTATTCACAACTTTTCCATTTTCATGGTGTGAAGTACGTGCAAGTTTGGTTCCCATAAATTGAACTCAGAACCTCAGACCTCATGCATTACTTTCCCTACATAAAGTCACTTGTGACTTAATGACAGAAACATTTCCCTCGTATTCACTCTACCAGATTTTGAAATTGAGATTTAAGGCCCTAAACAAATTTAAATTTTTTAGATTTCATCGAGATCTACAACTTTCTTTTGGTCATTTTTCCATCTAAGATATTTTGAGAAATTCCAAGAAAATATGAATTTCAAATTCATTAATCTTAAAACATAATTTCAGGCTCCAAATGGTTTCAAATGAAAACGTAGTCAACTACAAAGTTGTAGATCTTTTCATGTGCTTCAACTTTTGTTCAGATCATTTCTTCATCCGAGATCATTTGAAAAATTTAAAAATATTAATTTCAAATTATTGTAGTGGTGCTAGCTTAAGAAAAATGCCAGTGTAAATACATTTTACTAGTGGTTTTCTTAAGCCTACCGCTAGTAGAAATCATGTATTTACACAGTACAAATCGGATTTATAATCTTGGTAGGTTAAAAGAACCGCCAATGTAAATATATGATTTCTTCCGGCGGTAGATCAACTTAACCAAACCGCCGGTAAAGATAAATTTACAATGATGGTTCTACTAGCGCCTATACATTATGAACCGCCAATAAAAAGAATTGCAAGTGTCAATAAATATCGATTTTGTACTAGTGAAAACTTGATCAAAGTTAGAGAACTCTAACTTCAAATAAAACTAAAATACCTTATATTTTGCAAAACAGGCCCTCTGCTAGCTTCACGGGACACTAGTTTACTCCAAACCATGAACCGGTTTTTCTTTCTACCTCCTACTTAATTGTCCTTTGTGAAGCCTTTTCAAAAAATTTCTACTAGTATTATGTCCCACTCAAATTGCTATTTTTGAATAGTTCTTCAAATATTTTCTAGTATTGTGTTCTGAACTTGTATTCTGTGTCATTTGACTATATTTCTGTTTTCTCCAAAGCTAAATGTGACCGCCGCCCGATCTATTCTATCGCTGATGTCTGTCGTAGCTTTGATGCTTGGTGGGTTTCTTCTAGCAGAAAATGATTTTTTTTGCTTGTCAAAACTTTAACACAAGTTCTTTCTACGGGCTCCCTACGAACACCTGTTTACACCTTTTATGTATGAGCACCTTGGAGAGATTGATATAAACACATGTGTACACCATACCTATATGAGCACCTTTGAGAGATTGATACTAAGCCATAGATCTCGAGATTAACAATGTCGCTACAGACATTTCACTATCGGCGGGCAGATCACCTAATAGAAAAGAACAACGTCGTTAAATTCTATAATAGATTTAGAAAAATGTGGGAACTTGAATATAGGTAGACAGGTTCGTTCCACCACCTTCAGTTAGAAGTACTATCTTAGAAGTACTATCTGTTTCTAGAATCATACACTCAAGCATTCCAATTTTTTATTTTAGATTTATTTAATTTAATGGGTTGAATTTAGATATTTGAAAACTATACGAGTATATTTGTCATGGAAATAGTTTCATGGTATTGTACAATATTGCTATATGCTCTGTCAATACGTTGCGCCGACAAAACTTGGGTTTAGGTTGGCATGATAACAACATATAGAAATGACAATTATTTTTTTTCGTAAGGATGTTACTTCCGCAGGCTTTTTCTAATAAGCACTTGTGTATTAATATTTATTGCAAACATAATAACAATATTTATTGCAAATATAATAATCTGGAAGTATTTATCACAAATCTTTTAATATAAGTTTTATGCAGGATACATTAATACGTCACTCGTATCAATGAGCGCAAGTTTAACGAAGTCATAACGGAGACATCATTGCATATGTTTTGAAATCACATCTATATTATATTATATATATAAAAGAATTAATATAACAGTTCACAGCTCCAGCGCACGTTGAGGACAAATTTTGGCGGTAGAACAACAAATCTTTGGAGCCGTTCGGCTGGAATTATAAGCCGGCTGAAAAACACTGTTGGCTGATTTTTTGTGAGAGAAAAATACTGTTTCGGCTGAAAAATCAAGCTGAATAAGACGGATTATTGCCGCTTGAAACAATATATATAGATATAAAATATATATTAATAGACAGCTGGAGTGAATCAGCACGTCTGTCTGGTAAGGCACTACTACAGGCAGATCTTTAGTCCCGGGTCCTAAGGACTTTTAGTCGGGACTAAGAAATCGGGACTAAAGGACCTTTAGTCCCGGGTACACATAACTGGGACTAAAGCCCGTCCTCGGGTGAAAAAATAAATGAAATTCTAGAGGCCTCTCCTGTGGTGCGTGAGAATCGAACTCAGGACCTCTCACCTCGCGCGTAGATTCCTTACCAACTCAACTGAACACAACATGTGACAAAGTCCTTTGCGCTCTTCCTTTTGATTTGACTCATGGGGGACCTTTAGTCCCGGATCGGAGATCTTTAGTCCCGGTTCATAACACCAACCGGGACTAAAAGTTGAAGGACCTTTAGTCCCAGTTCGTAATACCAACCGGGACTAAAAGATGACTTTTAGCCCCAGTTGGTGTTACGAACCGGGACTAAAAGTGGTCCGTCCATTGGGCAGGGTAGCAACCGGGACTAAAGTCGTTTTTTTGTCCCGGACATAAATTTCGCCGGGACTAATACCCATTTTGGATATGGACGAAAGGTCTGGAATGCAGATATATAATACTAATAAAAAAATAATATAAAATAGACGTGAATGAATAAAGAAAAGCCTTTGGCGATGATTTGCTTTGTGGAGCATTTGTGCAGCAAGCCAGATGAGAGGACGGCAAAGGCAACGGAGCCAGCCCAGGGCCAGCCTCAGGGATGGGATTCCAGACTGGCCGATCCAGCAGCAAACAGCTCCCGCAACGGTCGTGCATGTGCGTGGGGTCCACCGCCGGCGCAACACGCCATAGCAGTCCCAGCGAGGTCCAGCGGTTCCAGTAGAGAGAGAAAACAGAGAGAGAGAGAGCCGTTGCCTGCCTTCCGCTGAATAATTATGCTCACGATCCGTTTTATAAGGGGCCGGGAGTGAATGCACATGCGAACAAGCAGAGACCAGAGAGAGATAGAGGGCCGGGATTGTTCGTCTCTCGTCTGTGCTCCACCAGCTGCTGCCATGGCAAGAACTCCGCTGGGCCTCGCCTTCGCCGGGGCGCTCGTCTTCGCCGTCGCCATGCCGGCCGTCGCTGATGCGCAGGCCCCCGCCCCGGCGCCCACCAGCGACGGTGAGTCCTTAATTTTGCCTTCGGTTTACATACAGTTTACCCCACCCGTCGGGATCGGAGCGCGATTTCTCTAACACATACAAGCCTCTCCCGATCTGTTTGGCATGCAGGGACGTCGATTGACCAGGGCATCGCGTACCTGCTGATGATCGTGGCCTTGGTGCTCACCTACCTCATCCACCCTCTGGACGCCTCCTCCCCATACAAGCTCTTCTGAGCAGATTTCTTCTCCATTTTTTGGTAGGCTTAGTAGTTGATTACTTGAGGAGCTGGTGGTGGTGTGTGTGAGATTCGGTCCCTATTCATCATTCGTTATGAATCTATTGGGTTTCGCATGTGTATTTGTTACTGCTATCTCCATGTACATGATGCTTTGATGTCTTTTTATTTTATTGGTTGTCACTTTGTATTGCATCGTGGAGACTTTTGGAGTAGTAGTTCTTGTTCACTAGATTGTGCGCATCCCACCTGACCTCCACATGCGAAGCCTAGTGCTGTGTTAGCTTGTGTTTGGATGGGGGTTTGGGATGGGTTGGGTTGAACAGAGATTTCACATAGATTGGTTTGGGAGTTATGGGTTAGGTTAAACCTTGTACGGAATATACCCTTTGGATGCGGGTTGAGCTGATTCCTCCGAATCGAGCAGACGGGGCAGCCCACTCTCTTCTTTCCTGTGCGGTAGGAGAGGAACCATCACTAGCTTCTGGATTCTCGCCACCATCGGCTCCTCATCGACCTCTGGAGGCACCGCCACCAGGGAAGCAATGACAGTGGCCTGGGGGAGCTCATACGGTGGCACGGGCACACTGGAGGCAGCATGGGCGAGCTCGAGGCTACGCAGGCAAACACGGGCAGGGTCGTGTCACTGTGGAGGCGGCCCCTCACTAGGGAGTCGCAGGGAGGCTCCTACGGGGCTCCTGCGCGTGACTGAGCAAAGGGTGGAAGGGAAAATTTTTGGGTAGTCATTTTTGTTAGCCCAACAAAAGTAGGTAGTGGGAGGCCACAGGGATTTGTTGGTCCAATAAATTTGGATAGGTAGCCTGCTAAAGTATGTTTTTTGGCCTCCACTACCAAATTAGGGATAGGTAGTGTGCTTACGTCGTCCGCTCGAGGTGTTCTAAGAAACCTTATTCCTCCTCCAAACCAAACAATAAACAGAGATGGACCCAACTCACACATCCAAACAAGAAATGCGTTCACTCCGTCCAAAAAATCAGGGATGGATCCAACCCATCCCTCGAAGTCCCAGAACCAAACACACGCTTACTGCATTATTGGGGCTTCGCAGGACATATAGCCAAACCTTGAAGGTACCATTTCCTAATAGCAATCATCAGTCATCACCAGGTTAGAATGGGTCAGGAGCAGTAAGGATTGACCAATGGAAGGTGCCCCTTCACAAATCATCCGGGAGTTGGAAATCGATCCGGCCGACTAAGTGGACAACTTACGTGAGCCATGGCTGAGTGTTCTCTACAACTTAATAAAATCCTTTTACATCTTCCACTAGATCTGGGCTTACCGATGGTGCTTAAGATTAGTGCTATGCAAGCTACTCCCTTCGTTACAAATTAGAAGTCGTTTTGACTTTTATAGATACATAGCTTTTGCTACGCCTTAGATACATACTAAAAGTTATGCATCTACAAAAGTCATAACAACTTGCAATTTAGAATGGAGGGATTACAACTCACAATAGTGCCACTATGCTTATTACTAGTTGATATTGAGCGACTATGCGATCTCATTGATCGAGAGTCGATACAAGCAGATGATGTACTAAAGTCCCGTGAACGTTCAGCAACAAAAATGTGATTGAACTGGATTCGTATAGCTAGTCAAATTGGACCTATACAAGGTTCACGTTATAGATATTTTCACAAGCTTCCCTACAAGTAGAAGAACATCAAAATCAGAGATTGGAGCAAGAAGATACTCCCATAATACCGAGCATCAACAAGTTGTGTCAAACTGCCAACCTACTGATGTTCACAGAATAAGCCATTGTGGCTTTTTATTGATCTAGTGTAGTATTTTTGCATAATCTTCTAGATCATTTCATTAGCACTCCAACATGTATAAGATCATCAAAAACAGGCTTCGAAACTAGGAGATATGGCCAAAATACCAAGATACATAAAAAATATGACTGTTGGAGCAACGGCTAGTGGGCTTGGTTGGGGCTTTTGTTTATAATTTGGTGGATTATCTGGTCTACTGTAAGGGTCCTCCTAGGGGAGGGGGGTGGCGGCTATGGTGGAGGGGGGCTGGCAGCTAGGGCTAGCGGCATGGGGAGGGAGACGGCCAGGGAGAGGGGGCTGTAGGCGTAGAGAGGAAGAGGGGGAGATAGGGAAGGAGCAATCACTCTTCTAATGCTTGATTAGATTAATTATATCCTCCTTGTTTTATAGTCCCTATTGGACTTGTATCCCAAGCAACTATGGGAGATCTTTATAGATTGGATTCTCCCTTCCATAAGTAACAAACTCTAATATGGTAAACCTCCTGACCTACTCCTTCCTGGACGATGGCAGCAGCGAGGGCGATGGCGCCCCTCCTCCTGGCGCGTGCGGCCCCTCTAGGGCGCACTGGAACCAATTGAGGCTGGCCAGTGCCCTTCTCTGGGCCTCACTAGGCCCGTCAGCTCCGGGTTTGTAAGGTCCAAATGGCTAGAAGGGGGGTGAATAGCCTATTTAAAAATCTACAAGCTTCACTAAACAACCACGTTAGTATAAAAGATGGCTAAGCTAATTCTAGCACTAGCTCAACTACACTATGCAAGCCACCTATACAATTCTAGTGAAGCAAGGCTATGATCTCTAATACACACCAACAAGACTAAGTCACTAAGCTACTTACTCCTATGTGATAAAAGCTACACTAAGCAAACTACACTAGGACTAGTACAAGAAAGTAAAGAGCAAGTGACTTGATTCTTATACCAACGATGTAGAGAAGTAATGCACTCGAAGAATCAATCACAATGATCAACCACAAGAGAAATCCTCAGCAAAGAGATGACACAAGATTTTTACCGAGGTTTACTTGCTTCCCGGCAAGCTACTCCTCATTGTGGCGATGAACCCACTTGTCGGTTCGTGAGCTAATCAACTATCAAGAGTCGAGCCCTCGGTGGGCGCCGCACAACTGCACACAAGATGGCAATCCTTCAAGCCATGAGCTCCACTAGAGTATCCAATTTGCGAACTCCCGCGGGGAAGGATCAAGAACCCCTTACAACACTTGGTGAGGGCTCCAACAATCTTCAATTGTGAGCTCAATCACCTCCACTGCTCCAAGCCGTCTACCGTGTCGGGAAACACGGAAGAGTAACAAGAAATCCGCAGCAACTCGAAGATCAAGTGCCTCTAGAATGCAACTCTCAAGCAATGCACTTGAATCTCACTCAAGATGAACAACCAAGCAAAGAGATGAGTGAGGGGGTTGTTCTCTAGCTCAAAAGATGTCTCTAGGTCTCAAAATGTGCAAGAGTTACCCTCAAACCCCGAACATATTCTATTTATAGCGAAGGGGTACGCAGCTAGCCGTTATCGGACGACACAGTGAAAAATGTACTGACCGGACGCACCGGTCAGGGTGACCAGACGCGTCCGGTCACTACAGAACAAGCGTGAACAGTGCATGTCAGAAGTAACCGTTGCCGTGACCGGACGCGCTCCAGTGTTCGACCGGACGTGCTACACTCGACGTCTGGTCGGAGTCCAGAGAGCTCCCACTGCGACCGGACGCGTCCGATCGCACGTGACCGGACGCGCCACGCGTCCAGTCGGCTCTTCGACCAGTTGTGCCCTCTGGGTGCCTGACTGGACGCTTCAGTTCCGTGAGGGACCGGACGCGCCGGTTAGAAACCCTAGCACCCACGTGCCTAACTGCAGCGAAGAACTGATCGGACGCGTCCGGTGTAGTGTCCGGTCACCACAGTGACCGCTGTTCGCCTCCATTTCTTCTTTGACTTCGCAAATGTGCTAACACCACCAAGTGTACACCATCATGTGCATGTGTGTTAGCATTTCACAAACATTTTCAAGGCGTTATGTTAGCTCTCAACTAGATTCTAATGCATATGCTCAAGATATTGATCTAGTGGCACTTGATTCCCGATCTAACCGTGATTGCCCCTCTTGATAGTCGGCTATGTATCCTAAATCCGGTCAATCACTTCTCTACTCATGTTAGACAGGCGAAAGGAAAACCCTATAGTTATACCTTTTCCTTGCGCTCTTAGTGTAACGGAACCGTCCAAATTATAAGAGCACAAGTATAAAACACAATCACCGAAGTGATCAAATTCTCACACTTGAGCCCATATAACTCCGGTAGTCCAATGAAATCACGAGGGATTTCAAACCAACCAACATACAAGCCAAGATCGTAGTGATTCAACATAACAAGTCACATGTTACAATCATTTCACAAGTAATTCAATATACATTGGAATTCAACGTAGTTATTACAACTTAAGTTCAAAAGTAGCGGAAGCAAAGTAATTTGAAACTTAACATTCATGCCCATGATCACACTCCGCCACTCTGATTTCAAATACATGCCAGTACCAAGGTCGACTTCCAACAAAAGCATTAGAGACAAGATAAATAAGAAGGATCATGCCCATGATCACACTCCGCCACTATGACAGGAGCCAACCAACTCTTGCAGCCGCCATGATACATCACAACCTGCAACAAGTGGGGATAAAACCCTGAGTACGAGAAGGTACTCAGCTAGACTTACCCGTCAGAAACCAAAAATAAGGTGACACCAAGGATCATGCAAGGCTGATATAAAGTGGGGCTAGCTTGACAACATTTTGCATAAAAGCTTAATATAGATGATCAATCATTAATGCTTAAGCATCAAGTTAATTATCATTAACCTATCATCTATATTAGAACATGTACTAGAGCACTCACTTTATTAGGAGCAAACAATATTAACCATAGCAGGTATAAATTGAGGCAATCTTTCCATCGTGATCCAATTAACCATCCGTTCAATTTAATTAAATCTACGTTGCCGCTGCTCAAGTCAAGTGCTCACTAACCGAGAGCGACGGCGATTCGAATCAAATTCCTATCCAGCTAGAGGGGTATTTCTAACACTCACCGTGCAGACCCCTGCCAGGGTCGCACAGGCCACATTTTCATATGATTCAGGAATCACAGGTCCGAATGATGTCGCGACCCCAAGGGCGACACTCTGCCAGGTGATAGGGACTCTAACCCCCCCTTAGTCTCACGCCAATGTCCCCAAGCACATCCTTTCTCTCCTCCAAGAAGCAACCTACCATTCGATTCCCGACCTGAATCACATTACTCGGCTTCGCGGTCGGAACGACTTATCTGGCCAACTAAGTGTTAGACTGCGTTCAACATGACTCAAGGACGTACAGCGAATCCGTCCTTAAACGACTCAGACGGGGATAGATTCACACCCAAGACCTCTATGCCTTGTCGCTTCACTATCATCATCCCGCCCGGTCTCATTTTATTTTATTAACACATGGTTCCTTTCCACGATAGCAAATATAGCCAACCGTGCCATATATGAATATCCCTATATCTCGCAGGTGACAGGAAATCACCTGACTTCTACCGCTTAAAGCAGGGCTAAGCATCTACTCGATCCTAATCTATGTAGGATTCAAGGATTCATATATCTGGACAAGGATTGATATAATGCAGCAAGGGTTTCCAACCAACTCCTATCACTTAATGCAATAATACTTATAACATATATAGAATTAATTGCTTTAAAGATAGGAGGCTTATAATGCTCCGGGGCTTGCCTGGGATCTGACTCAAGTTAGAGTATGTCAGATGAGTTCGCTTGGCGAGCATCTTCCAATCTACCACTTGTCTGGTCCTTCGATCTTCGGGATGGATCCACCAACTTCATCTTCGGGTTTGGCTCCACCTTAGGTCCTTCATGTGCTTCAGCTAACGTACCTAAATGAGGTGCAATAATGCATATGTATGAATGCATAGAAATACAATAAACAAAATAATCATGCAAGCATACCAAAGTTCACATAAACCCTAGAGCTAATTAACTTAATCCTCATTAAGACATAACATAGAAGAGGGCAAGCACATCAATCAAGAAACAAGTCTCACAAGATCACAGGGTACCACCCAAGTATCATCAAAGATATGAGTCACACTTCAATACACTAGCATGGCAAAGTTAATCAAAGCACTATAACCAAAATCTATCACTTTCTGGACATCCATACAGTAGCTCAGTAAATCAATCATAACTGGAGATCCCTAAATCCCAATGACTTGCAAGAAGACATTCTGGAAAGCTTATGAAATTGTCTACAATTCATTTAATATCCACTAAGCCTGATTCCCAAGTTTAATTGGTAGAAAAGATGAAACTACAGACTCTGGTCTGCTCCAAACAGAGAGCAACCAAATCTGGAACCAAACTTTAAACATCTATAACTCAAAAACTACTTGACCAAATGCCACTAAAATTTAACAGCAGCTAGATCATGAAATTCACAACAACTTTGTTATAGCACACAAGACATGAAAACCTCATTTGCATAGGGTAATTAACAATATTCTCAAATCTGTTCAGAAACCTCATTTGCAAGAAATAATTATTAACTTATGTTGCAAACATATAATTGGATAAAACCAACTTTACCAACATTTCGTACATGACTAATGAACATCAGAAAACATAGTGTCAATTACTAAATAAATTCTTTTAATACATTTTCTTAATTTATTTAGATCATTAGGTGGAATTATGACCACATCATAAAGATACTCAATAAATTCTACCAAAATTACAGGGGTCTACAAATGCTCCCAAAAGTATACTGTCCAAATTTCCATCCATTTGGACAAGTATATCAACCTCTAAGAAAAAGACAAATAGCTAATGAGATAAATCATGTGAGAGCAAGTAAAACCTAAAACTCAATATTTTCTGTGAACACAAGGCCATATTATGAATCAATATGATATAAAAACATCATACTAAGGTAAAGGAACAACATTTTCTATTTTATCATTTATATATTATTTATAAGCTATTTATCAAGCCTTAAACAAGTTAAATCAATAACTAGATCATACAATAAGCAATGACCATGAAATTTATACCACAGTACATCCATATCATGACAAACCGACCATAAAAATTTCACATCATTTGGAGCATCACAACTCAAGATATAAAAATGACAAGCAAAATAATATAGATTTCCTTATTTATCAAGGTCTAATCAAAACCCTAAGAAAACAGTGAACAACTAGTGTGTTTAATATTTTTCCTAGCAAGTAGATGTCATCACAAAATTAACAAAACAAGAATCATAATTTTTGGAGTTCTAAAACTCTAGATATGGCTCTGCTCAAGTTGGTAAGCATTTTTGGAGCATTTTTAAGGCTTAAATAAAGACATCAGAAAATATCTACAACATGTAACATATTATGACTCCACTGCATAGATCTTTTCCCAAGGTTTCCAAAAAGTCAACTTTTGCTATTTTTGGAATTATCTAGCAAGAGATATGCATTTTAGAAGATTTAACCAAATTCTGAAATTCAAAATCGGAATAAAACAACCCTAACTTAATTTGCTAGGTGCACCCGAAAACACACCCCAGATTCATCACTACATAACTGCCATGTAGGACCCGTTAGACTACCTAGCCCCACCTGTCATTCACCATGAAAAGGAACACACACAGAGAGAGGAACCGGACCCTTCTTCTACCTCCCGACGCCGGCAAGGAGGAGGTCGGACGCGCGGCTCCGGCGAGGTGGGGCCACCGACGGCGGCGGCTAAGGGCGGCACGAGCACCAGGGGACCACCGCGCCCTAGCTAGTGCCCCTGGCTCGGCCCAAAGAGGCCCATGGTGGCGTGGCCACGGCAGCGGACGGCTCACCAGCGGGTGCTCCGGCGGCGGCTCACTGCAGGGGCAAAGACGGCGAGGCGAGGAGCTCCAGAGGGGCGGCATGGTATGGGGAACACGATGGCGCGACCGGTTCGGGTGGAGGGAGGCTGGAGACAAGGAATCGCAGGGCGGCCGGAGCTCGGCCATGCGGACGTCGCGGCAGCGCGCTCAGGGCGGAGCCGAGCGAGGGAGAGAGTGGAGGAGGGTGAGCAGTGAGGAGCATGGTGTGTCTAGGAGCGGCTCAACATTCACCACATGCGAGGAGGAGGCAGGGACGGGTGTTGGCCATGGTGGAGCGCAGACTCTACATGTACGCCACGTTGGGACGCGCGTCGCCCATTGAGGCCTTCAACCGAACACATGGTGGGTGACGTTGAGGTCATATTGGGGTAGCATTTTGGGCTAGCTACGGACCGAATTTCATCATGGGCCTTGAAACAAAGTTGTTCATTTCGTGATGCCCTACAATTCTTGTTTAAGGACCCTGGTCATTGGAGCAATGGATTAGGGAGTAATTAGACCCTAAGTTGACATTATCGATGATTACGCTAACTTCGGTGTTTACTCCAGTTAGTTGGTCAACAGTGGTCAAATCAATGTCAACTTTTGGTATATCCTACTCCAAGATCTAAACTCCAACTTTTACATTTGGACCTACTCAAGTTGCATAGCAAAATTTGGAGAACGCGAGATGCCAACCACAATGACATTGAAATTCCAGACTTAGCCAAATTCGAGACCTTGAAAACAGCACTAAGTTGATTCTTGTGAGCTCTATTTGACTAGGTTAGATGCCAAACTAGATCTTGACCATTGAACAAAGTTTGTTCTACACAAGATGAAATACAACTTTTGTTTAAGGTCAAACCTCATTACTGGTACAGAACTTAGACTTCCACTTTGGTCAAAGTGGCAACCCGATAAAGCCTAAACTAGGGTTTTAGGCCAATCGAGGCATTTTCTTGACATTTGCTCAACATGAACCCTTCATGACTTTTGTTGTAGAGTTCGTCTAGAGTCATTTGGGCAAGTTTGCATGGTTTGGCTGATGATCTACAATTCCATTCACTTAATGATGCAAGTTCCAATAGGAATTGAACTTATCATTTCATGTGACTTTTTGATTCCAAACCCCATGAAACTTTTCCAGGGATTAATATAGATAGTTACTGAGGTGAGACATGTGAAGATACTTTGATAGCAACACCCAAGCCTATATCTTTTAATTGAGCCTATATGTAAGCAAGGATGCAATATCCAAGTTTAGGTTAGGGTTTATTTCCATAGATTTGACTTTGGCATCATCATCTCCACTAATCTATCGTGTTTGAGCTTAAACCCACTACTTAATTGGTGATAAACACCTGGGGTGTTATAGCCCTCCCCCCTTAAAAGAATCGCGTCCCGTGATTCAGAATGGAAGACCTTTTAAGGAAAAGAGACACGTTATCTAGTTCCCAACATCAGCTATAACATTCAGCTACAAAGCTTCAACATCGGTGAACAATTTGACCAAAGGCACTTTCTGATACTTACTCTTCATGGTAAAATTTGTATGAAGAATTTCCTTGATTGACTTCCATGAAGCATTGTTACTTTGGGAGGAATCCAAGATAGCATATACTGCATTCTCAGTGTACGGAGATCATTTGGTCCATGAGTGAACCACTCACAAGTATCTGATTCTTTAGTGAACACAGCATAGTCCATATGAACTTGACATTAGACCGAAATATTCAGAAGTATACTCGTTGAAATGGCTCTATGTTCACATGATTTTGAAAAGCAGCTCTCTACCAAAATGGCTTGAGTACAACCTTCCAAAAGGGTGAGATCATAGACGACAAATATACTCTGAGGCTATAGGATACTGACTAACCAATAGACAGGGTCTATGTTGGTCGTAAAGGTTCCAACATTCAGACACCAACTAAAGGAAAACTACTTGTGGTCCCATGTGTGCAGTTCTCTTTCTCTGACGACAACCCTGTATTATCTGTGTCCGTTGAGGGATCAGTGAATGTGATAGCTGACTCTGTCGGCTTCGTATTTCTATCAAATGTTACTTAAGAAGATTCTCCCATCCAAAGGCAACAGTTATTGGGGTTGAATTAGATGCAACCTCTTGGGTAAAAACCTTTATAAGGTACCAAAGTATGTCATTATTAGAAAATTATTACCAAAGAAAGATGTAACGAGGCCTTAAGGACAACAAAAGTTATAATATTTACTAAACCGCGGGAAGTAGTCTACCACCAAGCGGTTGAGTAAAATGTTCCTCTGTGACTTAGTTGTACTGTAAGTTGAGTTGACTTGCAGCATAACAACCTTGTCAGGCCAACCTTTCACCATGAGACTTTCTCTTTAGGGTCATATAGCAGCTCTAAGATGGGAAATCTGTTGTTTGACACTTTTCAAATTGCTTTTGATTTGCAAATTTACTCGTAGAACCCTTGATTGTCCCAATAATTATTGATGAGAGAACATAAAAGCAAAGAGAAAGGGTGTCCAACAGGATCCTTAAGACCACTTAAGAGATCGTCCAATAGAGTAATGAACAAACCATTTGTGGCACCTAAGGGCACAAGGATGCTAATTGAAACTAGGTCATGCTTTCTCTAATTCTTCGCTTTAGCTGATAGAACACCTTGCACTATCTGTGTGATTGTCCAAGACGGAATTGACTTGTTCACAATGGCTCTAGAAGATAGAGTATCTCTCAAGTTGTTGGCTAGTTGATTAACTTCTTATTGGTTATTGCTCTGTAAGACATAGCCTTCGTAGCTACCAAGGAGTCGTTACCTAGTTAGACATTAACCTTCCTATTGGTAACTAATTAGTTGTCTCTCAACACTAAAAAGTTCCAAAACTTCATTCTTGATCACAATAATAGTGGTTGATACAAAGCAGATGGTTGCCATCGAAGTCAGCAGATACGGAGTCTCACCAGAGATGGTTGATCTCAATGGTATGGTCATTATGCATACAAAGTTTAAGACTTGCGTAATGTGACAATCGATTCTTATCCAACAGAAATGAGATACGTTGCTCACTAGATGACGTTCGTTAATAGTCTGACAACTAAGTAGAGTCACTTATCTACCACCTATTGTAGTATGTTAATGTTTATGTGGATGACCTGTTCTTCAAAGGTTATCCTCTTGGCAACTTCAGAAGGAAACTCCACTACCTTCAGTCTAAGATATGGATCTTACGATAAGATATGGGGAGATAACCAAGGAAGAGTTCACCTGAGAATAACACGTTGATATTGTTCCGCAATGGGTCATGACTAGAAACCATGATACCAGTGCGTGCCCAGTAGCACAACCATGTGCCGGCCGGTCACAAGGAGGCCCTAGGTTTCGTCGTGGCACCGTTAGCTGCTACTCATAACACCATTACCGATCACACCACCAAGGTGAAATTTCAAGTGACACAATTTGGGTGGTAAAAAGAAGAATTATACAAGGAGGGATAGCAAGTAAAGGTAGTCACAAGGTTTAAAATCAACGAGGAGGAGATCCGTAGATCAAAACACCTCACAAGAGATCATAGCTCAATTGCCGCAGGTGACTAAGCATGAGATTTTTACTTGATTCCACTCACACTTAGCATTGATGAAAGTTAACTTGGTTGGTCAGTCGATAAGGGTCTTCACAAAAAGGGTTGGAAAACATTCACGGCTTATACAAACATATAGGAGAACTCAACTTTGGACTTTTGGTCAAGCAACGGCATGGATACAAACATTCAAAGGCTAACCACCAAGTCTACAGGCTCAGGCTCCTAAGAGAGAAACCTAATTGAAGACAACAACCATACAATTACATACATGAACGTTGTTCTAGGATAAAGCTATGTGACCCTCATGTGCTCACCGAGGACAAACGAGGTGACAACTATGACACTAATTAGATAACAAGCATACATACAAACATCACAGTCAAGCATTGGAAAGATCCAATCCAATTAGCTTAAGCAACCATTACTAAGCACCAGGCTCACCCATAACAAACATTTATCTAAAGCAAGAACTAACTATGAGTTTAGCCTAAGACAAACGCTAGCTAAGGTAGCCAACTTAGTATGTGCACAGAATCTGGACAGCAGCACAGTAGTTACTTGTTTCAACCATAACTAAGGTTGTAGACATCCCACAAAGGGGATCCTAGACTTTCTAGAAAGATTAGGAAGATGACTACACTTTAGTTACTCATACCAAAAGCAAATTCATAGATTAACATGACCAAAAATGCTAATGTTTCAGATCTGTACTAATATGGACAGAAAACTAACATGAACTTCAAAAATGCAAAACTGGAGTTCTAGGGACACAACAAGGCTGAGCCTTAACTTTATGTAAAGTTTATTAAGTTGTCTATAACTTTCTTATTATAATATTAAGATGATTCTATGGCTAACAAGGCCAAACAAGACAAAGAAGACATCTCTGCCCAGATTTGGACAGATTCTGTCATTCCACTTGGCAAGCTCATAACTAGAAATTTCGACCACCAAAATTAGTGCTATAGGACACTTTGGAAAGCTTAGAAAAAGTACTAAACTTCTTCTATTATCTCCAAGACATGATTCCATACGCACCTAGGTCAAACAAACCAAACATTTAGATCTATTCAGAGCATAAGCAAAACCTGACAGTAAACTTCTAAAATTCATAACTCTCAAACCATAAGGCCTAGGGTCATAAAATTTTAGGACAAGCTAGAGAAGTAAGTTTGCTACAACTTTGATATTCTCTATAACCACAGAAAACACATTTATGACCACGAAAGCATCGATACATCAGAAACCGTTCTAGCAGCCAACGTTCAATAAGCAAAACAAAGCTTGCCTTTGTTCTACTTAACAAGAGAGCACACAAACATGTTATTCTAGTAGCTCTAAATTTTGTTACCTTAGACCAACATGAATTTAATTCATTAATGAGAATCCATAATTATTTAAGTGAGGTCTAAAGCATTGGCAAATGCTTGGGTGAATAACATATCCACCACTTGGCTAAGCTAGAGGATATCTCTAAGTTCAAGCATGTAGCCACACTTATTTCTAGTAAGGCTAAGCACACATTTTTCTCAAGCAACATGGAACAATGCATTTTTGTTTTACTTCAATCAAGAAAGATAGTGTACCACATCACTCACAAGTTACTTACTATAGAACAAGGGTGAGAAGAGCATAGTTATGTATTAAGCAACAACATGATGATGCATGTTTCGTCCTATTCGTCCTCACAAGATTGCCAATCTAAGGTGGTGATCACGTTCTATGTCGGTGGCATAACACGAACTCTCTTGATATATAGCTAGTCGTCAGCTACATTCGACTTACGCATTCGTGGTTAGCGTACCTGCAGAAAATTTTCATTTCAGCCCAATAATTCCCCAATATATGGCACACAATGAAAGCAGTAAGTAAAATTTTTTAAGTACTCCCATATACATATACCCCTGTATATATACATGTAGCACCAAAACTACCCGAATCATTAATCACCCACAATTAAGTACCTTCATATATACATGTGTATAACATGTAAATAATCCAGTAACCAATACTAGCTCTCCCCTAGACCGCAGGTTGTACGGTCATGCTCTCACAACTCACACTTACCTGAGCGTAGGTGCGATGTTGCATAAAAGTAGACTAGCGACACATATGGCTATTTCATATATGAAGGCTACCTCTAATCTAACACACCGGGTAGCATAGTGTGGGAGAGTCATCACACATACATACCTTGGCCTGGGCGTAGATGCATAAATGAAAAACCCCTAAGTTAGTACTTATATAAGCCACCTAATAATCCTTATATGGGCGTAAGGAAATTGACCACTGGTATACTTAGATTTAGAATTCAGTTTTCACAAACCTATATATAGCTATAAGTTGGTAAAACTGATTTTATAAAATAAAACCTTTGTTTTAAATACACATACGACAAGTTTAATGTTGAATCTTGCTCCGATGCTAGCTGTAACAGAACCGTCCAAATTATAAGAGCACAAGTATAAAAACAATCACCGAAGTGATCAAATTCTAACACTTGAGCCCATATAACTCCGGTAGTCCAATGAAATCACGAGGGATTTCAAACCAACCAACATACAAGCCAAGATCATAGTGATTCAACATAACAAGTCACATGTTACAATCATTTCACAAGTAATTCAATATACATTGGAGTTCAACATAGTTATTACAACTTAAGTTCAAAAGTAGCGGAAGCAAAGTAATTTGAAACTTAACATTTCTCTGATTTCAAATACATGCCAGTACCAAGGTCGACTTCCAACAAAAGCATTAGAGACAAGATAAATAAGAAGGATCATGCCCATGATCACACTCCGCCACTACGACAGGAGCCAACCAACTCTTGCAGCCGCCATGATACATCACAACCTGCAACAAGTGGGGATAAAACCCTGAGTACGAGAAGGTACTCAGCTAGACTTACCCGTCAGAAACCAGAAATAAGGTGACACCAAGGATCATGCAAGGCTGATATAAAGTGGGGCTAGCTTGACAACATTTTACATAAAAGCTTAATATAGATGATCAATCATTAATGCTTAAGCATCAACTTAATTATCATTAACCTATCATCTATATTAGAACCTGTACTAGAGCACTCACTTTATTAGGAGCAAACAATATTAACCATAGTAGGTATAAATTGAGGCAATCTTTCCATCATGATCCAATTAACCATCCGTTCAATTTAATTGAATCTACGTTGCCGCTGCTCAAGTCAAGTGCTCAATAACTGGGAGCGACGGCGATTCGAATCGAATTCCTATCCAGCTGGAGGGGTATTTCTAACACTCACCGTGCAGACCCCTGCCAGGGTCGCACAGGCCACCTTTTCATATGATTCAGGAATCGCGGGTCCGAATGATGTCGCGACCCCAAGGGCGACACTCTGCCAGGTGATAAGGACTCTAACCCCCCTTGGTCTCACGCCAATGTCCCCAAGCACATCCTTTCTCTCCTCCAAGAAGCAACCTACCATTCGATTCCCGCCCTGAATCACATTACTCGGCTTCGCGGTCGGAACGACTTATCCGGCCAACTAAGTGTTAGACTGCGTTCAACATGACTCAAGGACGTACAGCGAATCGGTCCTTAAACGACTCAGACGGGGATAGATTCACACCCAAGACCTCCATGCCTTGTCGCTTCACTATCATCATCCCGCCCGGTCTCATTTTAATTTATTAACACATGGTTCCTTTCCACGATAGCAAATATAGCCAACCGTGCCATATATGAATATCCCTATATCTCGCAGGTGATAGGAAATCACCTGACTTCTACCGCTTAAAGCAGGGCTAAGCATCTACTCGATCCTAATCTATGTAGGATTCAAGGATTCATATATCTGGACAAGGAATGATATAATGCAGCAAGGGTTTCCAACCAACTCCTATCACTTAATGCAACAATACTTATAAGATATATAGAATTAATTGCTTTAAAGATAGGAGACTTATAATGCTCCGGGGCTTGCCTGGGATCTGACTCAAGTTAGAGTATGTCAGATGAGTTCGCTTGGCGAGCATCTTCCAATCTACCACTTGTCCGGTCCTTCGATCTTCGGGATGGATCCACCAACTCCATCTTCGGGTTTGGCTCCACCTTAGGTCCTTCACGTACTTTAGCTAACGTACCTAAATGAGGTGCAATAATGCATATGTATGAATGCATAGAAATGCAATAAACAAAATAATCATGCAAGCATACCAAAGTTCACATAAACCCTAGAGCTAATTAACTTAATCCTCATTAAGACATAACATAGAAGAGGGCAAGCACATCAATCAAGAAACAAGTCTCACAAGATCACAGGGTACCACCCAAGTATCATCAAAGATATGAGTCACACTTCAATACACTAGCATGGCAAAGTTAATCAAAGCACTACAACCAAAATCTATCACTTTCTGGACATCCATACAGTAGCTCAGTAAATCAATCATAACTGGAGATCCCTAAATCCCAATGACTTGAAAGAAGACATTCTGGGAATCTTATGAAATTGTCTACAATTCATTTAATATCCACTAAGCCTGATTCCCAAGTTTAATTGGTCGAAAAGATGAAACTACAGACTCTGGTCTGCTCCAAACAGAGAGCAACCAAATCTGGAACCAGACTTTAAACATCTATAACTCAAAAACTACTTGACCAAATGCCACTAAAATTTAACAGCAGCTAGATCATGAAATTCACAACAACTTTGTTATAGCACACAAGACATGAAAACCTCATTTGCATAGGGTAATTAACAATATTCTCAAATCTGTTCAGAAACCTCATTTGCAAGAAATAATTATTAACTTATGTTGCAAACATATAATTGGATAAAACCAACTTTACCAACATTTCGTATATGACTAATGAACATCAGAAAATATAGTGTCAATTACTAAATAAATTCTTTTAATACATTTTCTTAATTTATTTAGATCATTAGGTGGAATTATGACCACATCATAAAGATACTCAATAAATTCTACCAAAATTACAGGGGTCTAAAAATGCTCCCAAAAGTATAATGTCCAAATTTCCATCCATTTGGACAAGTATATCAACCTCTAAGAAAAAGACAAATAGCTAATGAGATAAATCATGTGAGAGCAAGTAAAACCTAAAACTCAATATTTTCTATGAACACAAGGCCATATTATGAATCAATATGATATAGAAACATCATACTAAGGTAAAGGAACAACATTTTCTATTTTATCATTTATATATTATTTATAAGCTATTTATCAAGCCTTAAACAAGTTAAATCAATAAATAGATCATACAATAAGCAATGACCATGAAATTTATACCACAGTACATCCATATCATGACAAACCTACCATAAAAATTTCACATCATTTGGAGCGTCACAACTCAAGATATAAAAATGACAAGCAAAATAATATAGATTTCCTTATTTATCAAGGTCTAATCAAAACCCTAAGAAAACAGTGAACAACTAGTGTGTTTAATATTTTTCCTAGCAAGTAGATGTCATCACAAAATTAACAAAACAAGAATCATCATTTTTGGAGTTCTAAAACTCTAGATATGGCTCTGCTCAAGTTGGTAAGCATTTTTGGAGCATTTTTAAGGCTTAAATAAAGACATCAGAAAATATCTACAACATGTAACATATTATGACTCCACTACATAGATCTTTTCCCAAGGTTTCCAAAAAGTCAACTTTTGCTATTTTTGGAATTATCTAGCAAGAGATATGCATTTTAGAAGATTTAACCAAATTCTGAAATTCAAAATCGGAATAAAACAACCCTAACTTAATTTGCTAGGTGCACCCGAAAACACACCCTAGATTCAACACTACATAACTGCCATGTGGGACCCGTTAGACTACCTAGCCCCACCTGTCATTCACCATGAAAAGGAACACACACAGAGAGAGGAACCGGACCCTTCTTCTACCTCCCGACGCCGGCAAGGAGGAGGTCGGACGCGCGGCTCCGGCGAGGTGGGGCCACCGGCGGCGGCGGCTAAGGGCGGCACGAGCACCAGGGGACCACCGCGCCCTAGCTGGTGCCCCTGGCTCAGCCCAAAGAGGCCCGTGGTGGCGTGGCCACGGCAGCGGACGACTCGTCGGCGGGTGCTCCGGCGGCGGCTCACTGCAGGGGCGAAGACGGCGAGGCGAGGAGCTCCAGAGGGGCGGCGTGGTATGGGGAACACGATGGCGCGACTGGTTCGGGTGGAGGGAGGCCGGAGATAAGGAATCGCGGGGCGGCCGGAGCTCGGCCATGGCGGACGTCGCGGCAGCGCGCTCAGGGCGGAGCCGAGCGAGGGAGAGAGCGGAGGAGGGTGAGCAGTGAGGAGCATGGTGTGTCTAGGAGCGGCACAGCATTCACCACATGCGAGGAGGAGGCAAGGACGGGTGTCGGCCATGGTGGAGCGTAGACTCTGCATGTACGCCACGTTCGGACGCGCGTCGCCCATTAAGGCCTTCAACCGAACACGTGGTGGGTGACGTTGAGGTCATATTGGGGTAGCATTTTGGGCTAGCTACGGACTGAATTTCGTCATGGGCCTTGAAACAAAGTTGTTCATTTCGTGATGTCCTACAATTCTTGTTTAAGGACCTTGGTCATTGGAGCAATGGATTAGGGAGTAATTAGACCCTAAGTTGACATTGTCGATGATTACGCTAACTTCGGTGTTTACTCCAGTTAGTTGGTCAACATTGGTCAAATCAATGTCAACTTTTGGTATATCCTACTCCAAGATCTAAACTCCAACTTTTACATTTGGACCTACTCAAGTTGCATAGCAAAATTTGGAGAACGCGAGATGCCAACCACAATGACATTGAAATTCCAGACTTAGCCAAATTCGAGACCTTGAAAACAGCACTAAGTTGATTCTTCTGAGCTCTATTTGACTAGGTTAGAGGCCAAACTAGCTCTTGACCATTAAACAAAGTTTGTTCTACACAAGATGAACTACAACTTTTGTTTAAGGTCAAACATCATTACTGGTACAGAACTTAGACTTCCACTTTGGTCAAAGTGGCAACCTGATAAAGCCTAAACTAGGGTTTTAGGCCAATCGAGGCATTTTCTTGACATTTGCTCAACATGAACCCTTCATGACTTTTGTTGTAGAGTTCGTCTAGAGTCATTTGGGCAAGTTTGCATGGTTTGGCTGATGATCTACAATTCCATTCACTTAATGATGCAAGTTCCAATAGGAATGGAACTTATCATTTCATGTGACTTTTTAACTCCAAACCCCATGAAACTTTTCCAGGGATTAATATAGATAGTTACTAAGGTGAGACATGTGAAGATACTTTGATAGCAACACCCAAGCCTATATCTTTTAATTGAGCCTATATGTAAGCAAGGATGCAATATCCAAGTTTAGGTTAGGGTTTATTTCCATAGGTTTGACTTTGGCATCGTCGTCTCCACTAATCTATCGTGTTTGAGCTTAAACCCACTACTTAATTGGTGATAAACACCTGGGGTGTTACACTTAGATCCTTCTCTTCCACTTGATCATCATGTCCATCATTTTATGTGCATCTCCACCATGATCGTCATTTCATGTCCATGCATCATCTCTTTGTGATCTTGTGGCCACCACTCCTTGCCACATACACCTTCATCACATGTGTTGCTTATGCCTAACTCAAAACACTTAACACATGGCATTAGCAACTTGGTGTCATTAATTACCAAAACCAAACTTGGGCTTTCAATCTCCCCCTTTTTGGTAATTGATGACAACCATCACAAAGATATGAAATGAAATCAATTTTTAATTTCGATAGTATTAGCTCCCCCTACATATGTGCTTCCATGAGTTTGGTTCAATTGTGCACATATGTATGGATTTGAATTTTGGGAGAGTTACTAATACCAAATTGATGCTAAGGTATATAGAATAGACCTTTGAAGCATGATACCAATCGGAGTTGCCTTTATATACCATCCTTAGCATCGATGTAGCTAGACATCACTTGTAATACATCACTTGTAAAGATCACAAACACTAAAATACCTCGTGAGATCAACATTATAAGCAAAGGTGTCTATATACCACTTGTAAAGCTACTCTCCACAAATCATCATTCAAGTTCTATTTCTAGCAATCACCATACAATTATGAATATGAATTTAAGCTTTGCAATGCAACAATTCATCATGTTAATGCACATACAAATGCAACAAATAATTCATGAGCTTGCTCCCCCTACTTGTGTGCTAAATTTTAATTGATCCCTTTCCAATGTCATATTTTTGATTTCTCTGCCCCTTACTATATCTCTCTCCCCCTTTGCAACTTAACTTTTTATCTTTGTGACTTTTCTCTCCCTCTTTGTCAACAATCACCAAAAAGATGTCAATTTTAGTGAGAATTAAGTCAATCAATATGAGGGAGTCCAAATTATGGTTCAATCTAGATCACTTACCTAGAATATGTAATTCGGTTTGATCCAAGGACAAGCTTCTTCACACCTCATAAAGTATAAGGGTTATCTTGACCAAGTTGAATTACACATCATGAGCTCATTTTCTAGATTCAACACTAGGTTTGCAAGCCCACAAACATGTCATATGCTACCACTAGATCAAACAAACATAGAAGCAATAGTGGTACCATATATATATCAAAATCATTTGATTTTTATGAATGAGCCTATTTGTCATGCAAATATATCTATATGTTCTAACCATGTCCTTAGCAAAGTATGAATGGTATGCCAAACAACTTTACCTTGCATTGTCGAAAGGGAGGCATGTCATATAAGAATGTGGGGGTGCACTCATTTCAAGTTGGAGAAGTCAAGTATGTTCAATTCATTCTTCAACTTGTAGAATCTCTTTTCATCAAGTGACTTTGTGAATATGTCGGCTAATTGATCTTCAGTGCCAATGCTTTCAATGCTAATATCACCCTTTTGTTGATGGTCTCTTATGAAGTGATGCCTTATGTCAATGTGCTTGGTTCTTGAATGTTGAACTAGATTTTGTGTCATCTTGATAGCACTTTCATTATCACAAAACAATGACACATTCTTGAATTTGATTCTAAAGTCATTCAAGGTGGATTTCATCCAAAGCAATTGTGCACAACAACTACCGACACTAATGTATTCGGCCTCGGCGGTAGATAGTGCAACACTATTTTGTTTCTTTGATGACCATGAAACAAGAGACCTTCCAAGTAATTAACAAGTACAACTTGTGCTCATTCTATCAATCTTGCAACCACCATAGTGTAACAGAATCGACCAATTATATGAAATTAAGAAAGAAAATCATCCAATAAGCGGACGATTTAGCAAACTTAAGCCCGTATAACCCGGTAGTCCGTGAAATCACGACAGATTTCAAACCAACTCGCATACCAGCCAAGATCGTAATAAGTTTAGCGGTCACCATCACAAGTTACATAAAAGTTCACGTCATAGAGTTCGAAATAAGGTGCCAGCTCATGAACATCTCCCACTGTAACACCCTCGGTGTTACGCCTTAATCAAAATATTAAACCATGTCATGAGCATCATGTTTATGTATTATTGCATGTGGTAAATGAGAAATTAAATTTATTGCACTAATTCTCAAATTGAGCTCTAATTTATTCCTTGTCCAAGTTGTCCTTCCAGCACATCATCTCTCTCCACGTGAGAGCTCCATAGCCACAAAGTCAAATGATAAATTATTATCATTCACTAATTATTGGCATACCACTTGGCAAGATTTTTATCTCCATCAATCTCGCGACGCGCCACTGTCATCTCTCGTTGTTCTAATTATCCCGTCTTTACTTCGCTTGCTAATCACCTTGCAAAATTATCCGTGCACGACGCGCTACCACTGCCATAGTGTGTCGCACACGCTACGCATTAATATCACTCGCAAGTTCGGACCGCTAAGCACTCCGCTTATACGCTGCTGAGGTACTTTGCAGGCAAAGGTCAGGCACCATTTTTTTCCACACGCCGGCACTGTAGCAGTGGTGAAACACTGTTCACGTGTGGAAAACACTGTTCACGCGTGGAAAACACTGTAGCTCCGCAGAAGGTACTGTTCATCCACAGCACCCTGTCGCCCTTCCACCGTTTTATTACCTTTAAGCAAGCTAGTTTAGCCACTAACCTTATGATGCGTCGCTGTCGCGTCTTTGCTTCTCCATTCCTGTGTCTCCTGTCTTTAAAAGGATACGCCGAGCTATTTCGCACCGCTGCTCACTTGCTTCTCTCGAATTAAGTTTCTCTGTTCTTACCCATGAAAGCTGCGTCTATCGATTTCTCCTGAGCTGTAATAATCAGCTGAGGTAGCTAGTCTATAATTGATCTTTTCATTCTCTAATGTTTCCTTGACCTGTGATCTCCTTCTCCGTTAATTCCTTGACCTAAATAAATGAACCAGCACCCCACCGCCGAGCACGTTCAGCTCAAAGCTCACTCCAGTCATGATGTGCTCGTAAGTCCAAGATCACTCAAAGTCCATCATTGAATTAATTCTCTCATGACCAAGACATCACCCGTCGCACACGGTATGCTCGCCCGCCGCTGTCCTGCTTTCAGGCAAAGACTTGACTGATGGATAGGACACGACAAGCATCATCAGAAGTTCTGAATCTCCCTTTCACATTTACTATGTCGGGTTGCTGATCACAAACACAGCCTGAAGGCATGGCTCTACTTTGACTTGTTAGGTGATGACCACTGTTCACCCATCCCTCACGCATCCATTGTCAGCACGGTAGCGGTACGAGCATGACTGACCGTGACCGCGTGCAACGAGCCAGCTTCTCCCTCCCCGTGTCTTTTGCCTTTATAAGGACATGCCGAGCCATCGAGCTGTTTCGCTCCACTGATCATTCACTTCTCTCAAATCAAGTAACCAACATCTCGCATCCAATTCATTGCTTCGTGTTCTACCTTTTCCAAGAACACGCAAAGGTGCGAATAGATTAGTTGGTTAATCAAGCTAATTAGCCTGCTCCAATAATATCATTTTCTTCATCTCTAGAGCTCATTTGAATTTATTTATTGATTGTGAAATAAATTTTGTTAGATTCCTAAATTCATGATCTATCTGTTAGTGTAATTAGTTCGTATAGTTCAGTGATACCTTTAGGGTTACTTTATTATTTTGAAATGCTTATTATGGTTATTTAGAGAATGAATTTTTTTATGATGCATGGTAGCTAGTGCACCTTGTTTTATTATATATATAGTAAATTGATATTAACAATAAGGATGCCTTTAGTTGCTAAGATAATACATGAAATGTTTCATACTTGTTTAGTGGGAATAATAGGTAACTTTGCGTATTAGTCATTAGAGTTAGCTTAGTAGCTCGGTAGATGTATTCTTATTTTAAGAGTTGTGGTTGCCTATATATTAATTATTGCATCATCATTTCATGCATATAGTGAACGAATTGGCGGAGACCGTGACTGTCGGTGATCAGGAGTACGAGGAAATCGTTGAGGAGTACGAGGAGGAGATTCTCGTGCCGAAGGAGAACCAGGAGTCGTTGACTGACTTTACTGACACCACGCCTGCCCAAGGCAAGCCCCGGTGCATAACCCTTATTTTGCAAATCATTATATATATGTTGTTCATTTATGTTGTAGGAGTTTTATGATACCCACATGCATATATCTATATTACCCATGAGCCTTACTAGTACAGGATCGTGTAGCTGCTTTGCTTAGGTTTATCGGTAGCGTGAGTAACCTGTCGTTACTCACAATAGGTGGTTATTATTATTATTATTACACTAATGATGAAATGATGGAAAAGGAAATGGTGACCGGGCAGGGATATGGTATGGGTTTTGGTGGGTGTAACAGGTTGTGTCCCGCGGCCACGGGGCATAGCTTGGTTGCACTATTTCCCTGTCCGTGTCGATTAAGGACCGTTCGTTGCACTGGATCCCCAGTCAAGTCACAGATCTCCTTATCCCGAGCATATACTAGCGGATGGGGGCTAGGAAAACTTGTTACTCTCTTGTCATGGGCTCCGGCTCTTTCCGAACCGACTGATTGGAGGCGGGGATAGGTGGAGGTCTTAGCACCGTATTGAGGCCGGGCCTCAAGTACGGGAGCTAGGAGTCCAAGTTTGGACGGGGACCTGGAAACCTATGACAGGAGGGGAACGGGTTGGTCTTGCTTGTGCCTGAGGTACAAGCGAGGCGTGTGTTTTTCGGGGTACCCAGCTGGGCTACATTGATTCGCGAATCGCCGTTTCTACGTGACGGTACGGCTTGACTGCACTCTGGCACCGTAGTAAGAACTGGCATATGAAAGATGGAAAAATGATTCTGATTGCTCAACCCTTGCTTGATGATAGAACAGGTGCTTACATAGCAGGTTGGATAATGAATTTAACATGGCTGTTAATAATTTAATGAAATAAGGACTCACTCTTAGTATTGCTTTTCGCAAACAAGAACCCACAAGCCATAAAGCCTATCATAATCCTTGAGAGTCAGGAAATATATTCCCAGTCGGGTAAGTCTTGCGAGTACATTATGTACTCAGGGTTTATTTACCCTTGTTGCAGGTGCTGCTTGAGAAGCTAACTGTTGTGTGGAGGATTCTTCTGGTGGGCACAGATGGATCCTTATATCGTTTCGTTAGATGTTATTCTATTCCGCTGTTTAATTTATCGCACTCTGAACTTTGGTACTGTAATAAAGAATTTCTGAGACTCTTTATTGTATGAAATGGATTAAGTATTGTAAGCTTGTACTCATTATTGGATCCCGGGTGTAAAATTGTGGAACGCTTCGAGTTCTCCCGTTGGGTGTGCTCGACAGAACTGCTTGACTTGGCTCACTTTTGGGGTGCTTAGTGTCTAGTGGAAGACAACGCCTCTAAAAGTGTGTTAATTCAGGCGGTTCTGCCACAGTTGGTACCAGAGCAATAATGAGTTCACGAGCTTAATCACCGTTTCAAAAACTTAAAACTTTGACCAACAAAAGCTTTGCGAAAAATAGGATGCGGTAAAATTGCGTAAATAAGTATAAGCCCTAACAATATGGTCTATCTAGGATAGTGGCACTGGTTTTATCTAACCATTTTCTGCAGGTACACTAACTTACGCTGCGTAAGAAAGCGCTAGTGTTCGGAAAGGAGTGTATGATGTGCCAAAAATTCAAACGAGTGCCGCTATATTCTGGCTTGAGTGAACGCATAGGCCGATGCATGCATCATAAGAAGAAATTTGTTAAGCTAAACCCCTTCACGTATAATTTCTAGATAGTTAAGATGATAGGGTAATAAATAAAAAGAAATGCTTCGATCCTTAATAAAAGCCTTATCAATTTCTCTAAGTCTCTTGTTCCTAGTCTGAAGGTTCTCTATTTTTTTGGTTCCTAAATGGTCACAGATGGATCTGAGGTCCTGTCGTGTGGGCATTGGGTCTGGTCGTGGGAGCACCAGTGCCGGTGTGGGACGTGGCCTTGGTGAAGGTCATGGTGAAAGTGGCCGCGACAATGGTAACAATAATGCCAACGGGCAGAGCCGTGAGGCCCCACTCTTGGGTCCTCCTTCCCCGCCACCACCATCGCCACCTCCGATGACTCCTACGGAGATGATGGCGGAGATGTTGGCTTCACGTCAGGAGACAGCACGTGCCTTGGAGATGATGGCACAGGCTCTTGGTGGCTTCGTCCGCGGAGGCCACGGTGGCAACGATGGAAATGGGGGTGGTGCCCGTGGTCTTGAGAGGCCTTGTTCTTATCAGGACTTCTTAAAGACCAACCCGCCCACATTCACGCTGACTGCGGAGCCTCTAGACGCGGAGCATTGGCTTCGTGTGTTGGAGCAGAAGTTTCTGCTGCTCACAGTGACCGATGAGCAGAAGGTGCGCTTTGCCGTACAACAGCTGTTGGGATCTGCTAGCGCATGGTGGGATACTTTCAATGCCATGCAGCCGGCGGGTCATCCTGTGACTTGGCAGGAGTTCACCACTGCCTTCCGAGAGTACTACATTCCTGCGGGTGTTCTGAACAGGAAGCTCTCGGAGTTCTTGGACCTGAAACAGGGGAGCATGTCTATGATGGAGTATGCCAATAAATTCAACCATCTGGCACAGTACGCTGGGACTCATGTTGACACAGATGAGAAGAAGAGGGACCGCTTCTATCGTGGCCTCTCTTGTATTTTGCAGAAGGAGCTTTATACTGGGAACTACCAGACTTTTGGTACTCTGATGAATGCTGCCATTTCTATGGAAGGACTGCAGTGTGACACTCAGGCTGAGTGGAAGCGCAAGCGGGGAATCTCTGTGTCTTCTAGTCACCCGCAGTCGCAGAAGATGCAGGTTGTCAAGAGGATGTCCTACCATTCCCCAGGTGGACAGTCGTCTCGGCAGCCTCAGCAGACTCAGCAAACACCACCGACTCTGTACCGTGCACCTACTCAGCAGGTGCAGCAGGCCCAGGGATCGCAGTTTCCACCTCATCAGGGGCAGATGATCAAGTCTACTGCTTGTTTCAAGTGTGGCAAGGAGGGCCACTTTGCTCGGGAGTGTCCCGAGAACCGAGCTGCTCAGTCTTCCTAGCCGTCCGCCAACTATCGCTTGATCAAGAGGACGGTTATTAAGAAGGTGCCAGTGAGTCGCTCGGGACAGGTTAACTACACCGAGGCTGAGGAGATCCTATAGAATGAGCCTGTGATGGCTGGTATGTTTACCATTGACTCCCACCCAGCATTTGTGTTATTTGATTCTGGAGCATTGTATTCATTCATGAGCATGGGGTTTGCAGAAAAGCACAATATATCTCTTATGGCTATTCCTTTTGCCTATAAAATTAGCACTCCGGGTGCGCAGATGTGCATTAATACCCGGACGGACACAGTCAGCTTAGTGCTAGCCACTCACACTTACCGTCTCCAGTTCATGTTGCTACCTAGACAGGGCATTGATGCAATCCTGGGCATGAATTGGTTGAAGCTTTATGGGGTAGTCTTGGACCTTAAGAGGAGAGTTGTTGAGTTACGACTTCCTTCTTCTGAGGATAGGATGTCTCTCCGTATCTCTCCAAATTCTGTTTCACCAGTCACTGCTAATGTTAACGCTTCTCCTGATCTTGCCTCTATTCCTGTGGTCTGTGAGTTTTCTGATATCTTCCCTGAAGATTTGCCTGGGTTACCACTAGATAGAGATGTGGAGTTTATCATAGAGTTAGAGCCTGGCACTGCTCCTATTTCACGGCGTCCTTACCGCATGGCTCCACCAGAATTAGCAGAAATGAAGAAGCAATTAGAGGAATTGCTGAAAAAGGGGTTTATCCGTCCTAGTTCTTCTCCATGGGGTTGTCCAGCCATTTTTGTGAAGAAGAAGGACGACACTCTGCGAATGTGTGTGGATTATCGCCCTCTCAATGCGGTAACCATCAAGAATAAGTACCCTTTGCCTCGCATTGATGCTTTGTTTGATCAGTTGGCTGGTGCTAGAGTGTTTTCCAAAATTGATCTTCGTTCTGGGTATCACCAAATAAAAATCCGGCCCCAAGATATACCAAAGACAGCTTTCTCTACTAGGTATGGGCTTTATGAGTACCTAGTCATGTCTTTTGGTCTCACCAATGCTCCTGCATTCTTCATGTACCTCATGAACTCAGTCTTTATGCCAGAGTTAGATAAGTTTGTAGTGGTGTTCATTGATGATATTTTGATATATTCCAAGAATGAAGAAGAACATGCACAACACCTTCGCACAGTCCTGAACCGACTGCGGGAGCACAAGCTGTATGCCAAGTTCAGCAAGTGTGAGTTTTGGTTGGATAGAGTGCAGTTTTTGGGACATGTCCTAACCCCGAAGGTGTATCTATTGATCCTAGTAAGGTGCAGGATGTGCTAAGTTGGAAATCTCCTGAATCAGTGCATCAGATCCGTCAGTTTCTTGGTCTTGCTGGGTACTATCGGCGCTTCATTCCAGATTTCTCCAAGATAGCTCAGCCTATGACTAAGTTGCTTCAAAAAGACTCCAAGTTTTTGTGGAGTCCAGCCTGTGAGGAAGCTTTCCAAGCTTTGAAGAACTTTCTTACCTCTGCCCCTATTCTAGCCCAACCGGATATTGACAGGCCATTTGATGTGTATTGTGATGCCTCTAAGACAGGACTTGGTTGTGTGCTTATGCAAGAGGGACGAGTGATAGCTTATGCTTCCCATCAACTGAAAAAGCATGAAGTGAATTATCCGACCCATGATTTAGAGCTTACTGCAGTTGTGCATGCTCTAAAGATATGGAGACACTATCTGTTGGGAAACAAGGTGCATATTTTTACTGATCACAAGAGCCTCAAGTATATTTTCACTCAACCCGAGTTAAATATGAGGCAAAGGAGATGGCTTGAGTTAATCAAGGATTACAATCTGGAAGTCCATTATCATCCTGGAAAAGCCAATGTGGTGGCTGATGCGTTAAGTCGAAGGTCACACCAGGATGATGAAGAGTCCTTACCTCTCTCTCACTCTGTAGTTTTAGCTCACATTGCTCTAGTCTCAGATTTGTTGGAGCAAGTTGTTATTGAGCAAAGGCAGGATGCTTTGGAGATTCCTCATATCAAAAAGTTGATTGATGAACGACGTGGTCCCCATTTCAGCATTGATGAACAAGGTGTGGTGAGGTACAAGAATCGTTTGGTGGTTCCCGGAAGTGATGAGCTTAGAAGAAAGATTTTGGGGGAAGCCCATAGTTCCAGGCTATCCATTCATCCGGGAAGTAACAAGATGTACCATGATTTGCGCCACTTGTATTGGTGGTCAAATATGAAGCAGGATATCACTAAGTATATTGCAGAATGTGATATTTGTGGAAGGGTGAAGGCAGACCATATGCGTACGCCTGGTTTCCTACAGCCTTTGCCAATCCCAGTTTGGAAATGGGAGGATATTTCTATGGATTTTATTACAGGATTGCCTCGCATAGTAAAAGGGCATGATTCTATTTGGGTTATTGTGGATCGCCTTACCAAGTCCGCCCATTTTCTTCCTGTGGATGGAAGGTATACAACCATGCAATATGCTAAGTTGTATTTTGACCGCATTGTAACTCTCCATGGAATCCCTCTTACTATTGTTTCTGATCGTGGATCGGTCTTTATGTCCCGCTTTTGGACTCAACTCCAGAAATGCCTTGGAACTAGTCTTCTCAGAAGTTCAGCTTATCATCCACAGACCGACGGCCAGACAGAAAGAGTCAATCAAGTGCTGGAAGATATGTTGAGAGCTTGTGTCATTTCTTTCCCAGAGAAGTGGGATGAGTGCTTGAGATTGGCTGAGTTTTCTTACAACAATAGTTATCAAGAAAGCATTCGAATGGCACCTTTTGAGGCTTTGTATGGCAAGAAGTGTAGGACACCGCTCAACTGGGTTGAAGTAGGAGACCGTGGTTATTTTGGGCCTGACTTTATCCTTGAAGCAAGAGAGAAAGTTGGAATTATTCGGAGTCATTTGAAGGCGGCTCAGAACCGTCAGAAAACCTATGCGGATAAGAGAAGAAGGCCTTTGCAATTTGAAGTGGGTGATTATGTGTATCTTAAAGTGTCTCCCATGAAAGGTGTGCATAGATTTGGTGTCCGTGGAAAATTAGCTCCTCGCTATGTTGGGCCTTACAAGGTTTTGGAACGGCGTGGTACTGTTGCTTACCGCATTCAGCTCCCAGATATATTGTCAGCCGTCCACGATGTTTTTCATGTGTCTCAATTGAAAAAGTGTTTGCGAGTTCCTGATGAGGCAGTGGAGATCGAAGGACTCCCTCTCCAACCTGATCTTTCCTATATTGAGCATCCAGTCAAGATTTTGGATGAAAAAGAAAGGGTGACGAGAAACAATGTGGTGAAATTTTACAAAGTCCAATGGCAGAATCACTCGGAGGATGAGGCAACTTGGGAACTTGAGAGCTATATTTTGAAGCATTATCCTCATCTCATTCCTAGCTCATCAATGTAATTATTTAAATTGAAATTTAATTCTACCTCTCTCCTCACACTAGGCACATGTAATCTCGGGACGAGATTTTCTTTTAGGGGGGTAGAGCTGTAACACCCTCGGTGTTACGCCTTAATCAAAATATTAAACCATGTCATGAGCATCATGTTTATGTATTATTGCATGTGGTAAATGAGAAATTAAATTTATTGCACTAATTCTCAAATTGAGCTCTAATTTATTCCTTGTCCAAGTTGTCCTTCCAGCACGTCATCTCTCTCCACGTGAGAGCTCCATAGCCACAAAGTCAAATGATAAATTATTGTCATTCACTAATTATTGGCATACCACTTGGCAAGATTTTTATCTCCATCAATCTCGCGATGCGCCACTGTCATCTCTCGTTGTTCTAATTATCCCGCCTTTACTTCGCTTGCTAATCACCTTGCAAAATTATCCGTGCACGACGCGCTACCACTGCCATTAATATCACTCGCAAGTTCGGACCGCTAAGCACTCCGCTTGTACGCTGCTGAGGTACTTTGCAGGCAAAGGTCAGGCACCATTTTTTTCCACACGCTGACTGTAGCAGTGGTGAAAACACTGTTCACGTGTGGGAAACACTGTAGCTCCGCAGAAGGCACTGTTCATTCACAGCACCCTGTCGCCCTCCCACCGTTTTATTACCTTTAAGCAAGCTAGTTTAGCCACTAACCTTATGACGCGTCACTGTCGCGTCTTTGCTTCTCCATTCCTGCGTCTCCTGTCTTTAAAAGGATACGCCGAGCTATTTCGCACCGCTGCTCACTTGCTTCTCTCGAATTAAGTTTCTCTGTTCTTACCCATGAAAGTTGCGTCTATCGATTTCTCCTGAGCTGTAATAATCAGCTGAGGTAGCTAGTCTATAATTGATCTTTTCATTCTCTAATGTTTCCTTGACCTGTGATCTCCTTCTCCGTTAATTCCTTGACCTAAATAAATGAACCAGCACCCCACCGCCGAGCATGTTCAGCTCAAAGCTCACTCCAGTCATGATGTGCTCGTAAGTCCAAGATCACTCAAAGTCCATCATTGAATTAATTCTCTCATGACCAAGACATCACCCGTCGCACACGGTATGCTCGCCCGCCGCTGTCCTGCTTTCAGGCAAAGACTTGACTGATGGATAGGACACGACAAGTGTAACAGAACCGACCAAATTATAAGAGCACAAGTACAAAAACAAGCACCGAAGCGCTCAAATTTTCGAACTTGAGCCCATATAATCCCGGTAGTCAATCGAAACCACGAAGGATTTCAAACCAACTTGCTTACAACCAGGATCGCATCATTCAACATACAACATCATATGTTACATTTCACAAGTAGTTCTGAAATAAGTTTACACAAACGGAGTCGCAATTATTACAAACCAAGTTTATAAAAGTAGCGGAAGCATAACACACACCAGTTGTTAACTACTGCCAGTCTTGATGATCAACAACCCACAAAAGCATGAGGAAAGTACATAAAAGATGATCACGCCCAAGTGATCTAGTCTTCTTCACCCGCAGGGTGGAGACAAGTTTTGCAGAAGCCTTGATAGAGCATATCATCTGCAACAGGAGGGAATAAACCCTGAGTACTGGAATGTACTCAGCTAGACTTACCCGTCGAAAACCAGAAATAAGATGACACCAAGGATTATGCAAGGCTTTCACAAGAGGCTAGCTGACATCACATTTTTGCATAAAGGCATAAGTAATTGAGACTCTTATAACCTGTACTAGCAGTTATTTTTAGCATTTACCTGTCATCTATCTTAGCACCTGTACTAAACATGCACTTGATTATAATCAAACAATTATCATCATTATATCCAGAGCAGGTATGAATTGTGGCAACATTGTATCATTCCCTTAACCACCGGTTCATTTAATGAGATCTACGTTGCCGCTGCTCAAGTCAAGTGCTCACTAACCGGGAGCGACGGCGATTCGAATCGAATTCCTATCCAGCTGGAGGGGTATTTCTAACACTCACCGTGCAGACCCCTGCCAGGGTCGCACAGGCCACCGATTCATATGATTCAGGAATCGCGGGTCTGAATAATGTCGCGACCCCAAGGGCGACACTCTGCCAGGTGATAGGGACTCTAACCCCCCCTTGGTCTCACGCCAATGTCCCCAAGCACATCCTTTCTCTCCTCCAAGAAGCAACCTACCATTCGATTCCTGGCCTGAATCACATTACTCGGCTTCGCGGTCGGAACGGCTTATCCGGCCAACTAAGTGTTAGACTGCGTTCAACATGACTCAAGGACGTACAGCGAATCGGTCCTTAAACGACTCAGACGGGCATAGCTCCACACCCAAGACGTGAAGTGTCTTGCGGCTGTACTATCGAACTCCCGCCCGGTCTCAATTTCATTTTTAAGCATGGTTCCATCCACGATAGCCATAAAGCCACTCGTGACTCCTTCCTACATCTCGCGAATGACCAGAAATCACCTGACTTCTACCGTACTAAGCAGGGCTAAGCATTGACACGTGCCTAAACCTAATATAAGATTAAGTACGATATCTGGACAAGGACAGGTATAATGCAACAAGTGTTTTCATATAACTCCTACAACTTAATGCATTAAACAATTAAAAGTACTCAAGATTAATTTATAAATCAGTAGGTTCAGCATGCACCGGGGCTTGCCTTTCAGAAAGGTCGAAGGCCGGTGATCAGGACACTCAAGTAGATCTTCGGCAGGAGCTTCGTCGCCGGCTGGTTCCTCTAGCTGCTCCGGCTGGTCCTGGACTTCCTCCGGAATCACCGGCTCGAATTCGAGGAGAGTTACCCCCTCCGGTACACCTATTGCATGAATGCACAATAATTATCATGGATGCATAAAGGTGCAACATGCTCGGAATGAAATGCATTTCAGAAATAAAATAATAATCTAATCAAGTTACTTTATTAGTACGTGCAAATCTCTTCTCCGGTGGAGAAGTACTTACCTAATCTACCCAACCTAAGATATAGTTGTTCCTCTTCGGTTAAGGCCCTAACACCTAATAAACACAAGAGTGACATTATTTAGGTTACCACAGTAAGTTATTCTGGACAGCAGCTCAAAGATTCTGACATAACTGAAGATTCCTAACTCCAAAAGATATGATCTAAGACAATCTGGAAATCTTAAGAAATGTACCACAAAGTGTTTTCAGATCACAACACTAAATTTCAAAGTTTACCTAATCGAAATTCCAAAGTTCCAGAATCTGTTCTCTCTAAACAGAGAGCAGTCAATTCTGGACTGGCACTTTAAACAGCAATAACTCCCAAACTACTAAGCCAAATGCTCCCAAATTTTGACACAAGCTCATTTACAAATTTTACTACAACTTTGGTATTTACAAGTTTTCCAGCAACCACCTTTATCCAAGGTCAAACCTAGAAATACTATCAGCTGTCCAGAAAACCTAAAATTATAAAGGTTAAATATTTATTGATGTGGCAAACATTCTCTAAGACCAAACTAATACTACTACAAGTTCACAATTGTCACAAAAACACCAGAAAGTAAGGTGTGCCCACCTAGAATACTTATTTAAACTCATTTCTTAATTTACTTAAGTAATTAAGTGGAATTTCAAACATGTATGTAAACTGCTCCTAAAATTCTACAAACATTACAGGAGACTCTCTGACCCAAAAAGAAGCTACTGTAAAAATTTGAACTAAATTTATTCACAGGAACTTCCTACACCAAATTCACAAGCCCAAAAGGCTGATTTTTGTATAAATAACAAAGCATAGTAAAAAGTGTCAAACAACAGATTTCCTAATTTTCTTAGACACTCTAGGATACCAAGACATTCTCCAAAAAGTTATATGAACATTGCACATGTAGAAAAATTACAAAAATTCATTTAAATATTTCCTAGAATAATAAGATAGCATAATAACTTGAAAAGTACTTAAGCACTACTGCCCAAATTTTTACCAAAGCTAGAGCAAGTAAAAATTAGTCTACCCACCAAATTTCATAATTTTTGGAACACTGAAACTCGAGATATAATTTAAACAATTTTGTATGTGATTTAAAACACATTTTAAAGACCTATTTAAATATCTAGAAAACCAGACATCACATAACAAATTCATATCTTTCTAAAATACTACACATCCTGTAGATCCCAACAAAATTTATCTCATAATTTTTGGGCAAGTAAAACCCTAGATCTACATTTTTCAAAACTTAACTAAAACTGTGACAGAATAAAAGAAATGAAATAAATTCAAAACCCTGTTACCAGGCCGGCCTGCAAAGCCGACGCGGCCCACATCGCGCTGTGCGGCCTGCTCCCGCGTGCGGCCTGCTATGGCTCCCGCCCGCGCGCGTATGACTGACCAGGTGGCCCCACTTGTCAGCGAGAGAGAGGCGGAGGGGAGGAGCTGCGGTCGCCGGAGCTCGCCGTCGGTGAGCCGGCCGACGCAATTGGACGGACTAGCATGACCACGTCATCGAACTACAACGATTGGTGGCAAGAACGGGGCGGCGGAGCAACGGGAAAGCACTCGCCGTCGGTCATGGCGGCACGGTGGAGGTGCGCGGCGGTACACCGGCGACGGTGAGCCCCTACCGCCTCAACCAAGCCCGCTCCGAGTTTCCCGAGGTCACTGGAACGCTAACTACGGGAAAAGGGAGGGATGAGAAGGGCCGAGCCGCTCTGACCACGGTGGCCTCACACTCCGGCGAGGTCCCGAACGCGGCCGTGGCGGCGGAAGCGAGCAATGCGGCCTCACCTTCGCTCAAACGCCCCCGGAAAGGGGTGGAGGTGGTAGAGGGAGATGCTGCGGTGTCGCTGGCGGGAGGAATTGGGCCGAGACTCAATGACGACGGCGCACGAGCGCAGGGAAGTGGCACGGTGGCAATGGCACCTCGGTGCTCCGCCCTGGCTCGGAGAGGACGAGAGGGAAGCAGAGGCGCGAGTGAGGGACAGGGTCCGGCTTCGTGGCGTCCTTGAAGGCGTCGCGACCCGACGGGTGGGGCCAAGGCGGGCGTACGGCTGCCACCGCGTGGCCACGCATCGACGACGGCCTACGGCCGGTCGGCCACGACAGTCATGACCGAAGTCTGACTTAACTGAATCGCGTCTGAAACGGTGACTGACAGAGCGATTTTGAGTTAATTTTACTCCTAATCCAGCGAGAACCAGGTATGGGTGCTGTTGGCAATGTTGTAGAGCTACATGAGGACTACAAGTTTGTCAATTGGAGTCTGGACTGGTTCGGCCTGGATTTGAAACTACAAGGCTCCAAAGTGGTGACCCTTGAAACTAAAACTTAGTTTCAGTCACTAAGCCGACTGAAACCCGATTTTCTAGACACCATATCTCCTAAACCATTTAGAACTAGGTGATGGTGATATTGACAATGTTGTAGAGCTATGTGTGGACAACAACTTTGTCAATTGGCTCCAGGACTGGTTTGGCCTAGTTTGTGAGTTACAAGTTGCTAAAGTGAGGTACAGTGAAACGGTTTTCAGCTCCGCACTTAGCCAAAATGGCTAAGTCCCAAAACAGCCTCTACTACTGACTTGTGGGCCATTTTTGAGCATGTTCTGATCATTTTCATGAGATGGCCATATTAGAACTTTTGTTCCTTATGAAATTCGCTACAACTTTGCTTAAGGTTGCTCCTCCATGCAAGATCTCTAAACTGGACTTTTTAATTGGTCAAACCAGATCACTCTAGGGGTCCAACTTAGTCAACAACATTTGGAAGGGCAATTTGGTAATTTTGGTCAACATGAACATTGCTCCATTACTTACCCTAAATGTAATTAAGGTGTTATAAGACCTAATTAGCCCCTCTACACATTGGTTGCACAAGATTCCTAGTGTCACATACTTTGGAACAAGTAATTCAATACTTTCACCCCAAATGTTGCAAGCTCGTGTTGCACATGTTGCATGAGTGTGTTGCATAACACTTGCTAATTATGTTACCCTAAAGTGGTTGACATATCTCACCAAGGAAATTGCACATAAGGTACTTATGTTTTGCAAACTACTCACTTCTTACTTCACATGAAATATAAGCATATGTGGCATGGTTTCCAAAGTATGTTTTACATATTATAAGATTATGCATGAAATGAATGATGCTTGCTTATGCTTATGCAAATGCAATGCAATTAAGGAGCTAAACACCTGAGGTGTTATAGCCCTCCCCCCTTATAAAAATCTCATCCCGAGATTTGGAAAGCGTACCATTTTTCATAGAATTCCTTATAACCATCCCGCAGATAGTCCTCCCGTTCCCATGTAGCGTCGCTTTCACTACCCTGATTACTCCACATTACTTTATACCATTTAACCACTTTGCTTCTAGTTACTCGTTCCTGAGTATCTATCACCCGGACTGGCTTTTCTTCGTAAGTTAGATCGGATTCCAGCCTGATATCTCCTAAAGGGACTCTTTCCTCAGGAACTCGAAGACACTTTTTGAGCTGAGATACATGGAAGACGTTGAATATGGCACTCATTTCTGGAGGTAACTAGATTTTATAAGCAATAGCTCCACTCTTGCCTATGATCTGGAAAGGACCCACGTATCTCGGCGCAAGTTTCCGCTTAACACCAAAACGTTGGACACTTTTCATTGGAGAAACTTTCAGATACACGAAGTCTCCAACTTCAAACTCGAGTGGTTTTCTATGACGATTAGCATAACTTTTCTGTCTAGCTTGGGCTGCAGCCATATGTTTTTGGATGGTACGGACTTGTTCCTCAGCTTCCTCAACAAAAGCAATACCATAAAATCTCCTTTCACCAGCTTCTACCCAGTTTAGTGGAGTTCTACACTTACGACCGTACAAAGCTTCGAATGGAGCCATCTTAATACTCTCTTGATAACTATTATTGTACGAAAACTCGGCCAGAGGTAACCATTTTTCCCAAGAACCCTTGGATGAAATGACACATGCCCGCAACAGATCTTCCAAGATTTGGTTAACCCGTTCCGTCTGTCCTGATGTCTGGGGGTGATAAGCAGAGCTTCTCACTAACTTGGTTCCCAGAAGATGATGCAAGTGCTCCCAAAAGCGGGCAGTGAACTAGGGACCACGGTCAGATATGATAGTACGAGGTATCCCATGGAGCCGGACTATCTGATTGAAATACAACTCAGCATAGTCAGTGGGACGATAGTCCACTCTAACTAGAATGAAGTGAGCTGATTTGGTCAAACGATCCACAATTACCCAGATGGAGTTATGATTTTTGACAGTAGGAGGAAGTCCGACAATGAAATCCATGCTTATCTCTTCCCATTTCCAACCTGGGATAGAAAGTGGTTGAAGTAACCCAGCTTTCATATGCACAGCCTTAACTCTACAGCAGGTGTCACACCTAGCCACATATGCAGCTATCTCTTTCCGCATCTTGGTCCACCAATAGTATGGCTTCAAATCATAATACATCTTATTGCTACTAGGATGGATGGACAACTTAGAGGAGTGTGCTTCAGACATAATATCATTTCGAAGCTCTCGGTCCTTAGGCACAACTAACCTATCCTTGAACCATAGTACACCCTCTTCATCTATCCTGAACTGTGTAGTTTCTTGTTCTTTTATTTTACGCTTGATGTGGAATATACCAGTGTTAGTCTTTTGGAGTTCAATAATCCTGTTTTTGAGAGTACAACTGACAGTGATGTTGTACAAGACTGCTGGATGTAGAAGGCGAGATCGATGAAAATCAGTTTCAACTAAGGAATGGCAATGAGACTTATGGCTTAAAGCATCCGCAACCACATTTGCCTTGCCAGGATGATAGTGCACTTGAAGGTTATAATCCTTAATCAACTCGAGCCATCTTCGCTGACGCATATTCAACTCGGGTTGAGTGAAGAGGTATTTGAGGCTTTTGTGGTCTGTGTAGATATTGCAAACATTGCCCAACAGATAGTGTCGCTAGGCTTTCAAAGCATGAACAACTGCGGCGAGTTCTAAGTCATGCGTTGGATAATTCGCCTCATGCTTCCGAAGTTGTCGAGAGGTATATGCAATGACTCGGCCTTCCTGCATCAGAACACCTCCCAAACCTATGCCTGAGGCATCACAATAAACATCAAATGGTTTCTCAATATCCGGTTGTGCCAAAACCGGAGCTGAGGTTAGGAGAGTTCGTAGTTTGTGAAAAGCCACATCATACTCAGGAGTCCAGACAAACCTGGTGTCTTTTTGCAGCAACCGAGTCATTGGCTTGGCTATTTTGGAGAAATCCAGGATGAAGCGACGATAATAGCCAGCCAAACCAAGAAAGCTTCGGACCTCGTGAACCGAGATAGGAGCCTTCCAGTTCAGTACTTCCTGTACCTTGGCGGGGTCCACCATAATTCCTCTATCGGACAATACATGCCCAAGGAAAGGTACTTCCCGAAGCCAGAATTCGCACTTACTGAACTTTGCATAAAGTTGATGTTCACGTAGTCTTGTGAGGACTATACGTAGATGTTCAGCGTGATCCTCCTCATTCACAGAATATACCAGGATGTCATCAATAAATACCACCACAAACTTGTCCAATTCAGGCATAAACACCGAATTCATCAAGTACATGAAGTGTGCGGGGGCATTTGTCAAGCCGAAAGACATAACAAGATACTCATAAAGACCGTATCTGGTAGAAAAGGTTGTCTTTGGAACATCTTCCGGGCGGATTTTAATTTGATGGTAGCCAGATCTTAGATCGATCTTGGAGAAAACTTTAGCTTTAGACAACTGATCGAACAAGATGTCGATACGTGGTAGAGGATACTTATTTTTGACAGTGACTGCATTGAGAGGTCTATAATCTACGCACATCCGCAACGACTGATCCTTCTTGTTTACAAAGATAGCAGGACATCCCCACGGCGACGAACTAGGACGAATCAACCCCTTCTTCAAAAGTTCATTCAATTGCACCTTAAGTTCAGCTAGTTCATTCGGAGGCATCCTATAGGGTCTCCTAGAGATGGGAGCCGTGCTAGGCAACAACTCAATTTTAAACTCCACATCCCGATCCAGAGGGAGCCCCGACAAATCATCGGGAAAAACGTCTAGAAACTCATTTACTACTGGAATTTTGGTCAACGCTTTTGCTTGCACAGCATGAACTTCCCCAGACAAATCAACTTTTCTGGGAAGTTGTACCAGAAAACCCTTTTGATCTATAGGGTCTCTGAGCATAACTACCCGAGTGGATGTATCAATGAGTACCCCATTCTGACTCATCCAATTCATGCCCAAAATAACATCGATGCCTAAGCCCGGCAAAACCACTAAGGCAAGCGAGTACTTTCGCCCTTCTATCTCAAGCTCAAGATTCCCCACTACTTTATCTGTGGAAATATTCCCACTTGCTGCACTAATACAATAACCCCCACCTTCAACAGTATGCAATTTGTGTACAAATTCTGATGCAAACTTAGGACTGATAAAGGAATGCGAAGCACCTGAATCAAAAAGTACCACTGCAGGGTGTTGATCAACTAGGAACTTACCAGCAGTGACAACCTCACCAGATGGGATTTCCTCAATACTATTATAATGAGCGTGCCCTTAACGGCCACCTTGGTTGACATTCTTCTTAGGGTAAGGGCAGTTCCTGGACCAATGGCCTGGCTTGTTGCAGTTCCAGCAAGGCATGTTGCTAGGAGGGACACTGGAGCTGCCTTGGCCCGAATTACTCTTTGGCAGAGCCACTGTATATGCCTTACGAAACCCAGTCTTCACTGGCGCCTTCTTTTGTGGAGGACGGAACTTAGCAGTTGTGGTAGGAGGGCGAGGAGGAGCCCTCGGGGCAGCTGGAGCTCGAGACTATGAAGCACTCGCCTCAATGGCCCTTTTGTGGCTCTTAGAGGCAGAATAGATAGCATTGTTGTTCTCTTGAGTCAGAGCATCACTGATAAATTCATTGAAAGTAGTGCACTTGGTAGTGCCCATAGTCTTCATCAGCTTTGGGCCGAGGCCTCTTTTAAAGCTAGCAATTTTCTTGGAATCGGTATCCACAAACTCTGTGGCATACCTTGCCAGGTTGTTGAAAGATTGTAGATATTCAGTCAAACTTTTATTGCCCTGAGGTGTTACAACAAGCATCATCAGAAGTTCTGAATCTCCCTTTCACATTTACTATGTCGGGTTGCTGATCACAAACATAGCCTGAAGGCATGGCTCTACTTTGACTTGTTAGGTGATGAACACTGTTCACCCATCCCTCATGCATCCATTGTCAGCACGGTAGCGGTATGAGCATGACTGACCGTGACCACGTGCAACGAGCCAGCTTCTCCCTCCCCGCGTCTTTTGCCTTTATAAGGACATGCCGAGCCATCGAGCTGTTTCGCTCCACTGATCATTCACTTCTCTCAAATCAAGTAACCAACATCTCGCATCCAATTCATTGCTTCGTGTTCTACCTTTTCCAAGAACACGCAAAGGTGCGAATAGATTAGTTGGTTAATCAAGCTAATTAGCCTGCTCCAATAATATCATTTTCTTCATCTCTAGAGCTCATTTGAATTTATTTATTGATTGTGAAATAAATTTTGTTAGATTCCTAAATTCATGATCTATCTATTAGTGTAATTAGTTCGTATAGTTCAGTGATACCTTTAGGGTTACTTTATTATTTTGAAATGCTTATTATGGTTATTTAGAGAATGAATTTTTTTATGATGCATGGTAGCTAGTGCACCTTGTTTTATTATATATATAGTAAATTGATATTAACAATAAGGATGCCTTTAGTTGCTAAGATAATACATGAAATGTTTCATACTTGTTTAGTGGGAATAATAGGTAACTTTGCGTATTAGTCATTAGAGTTAGCTTAGTAGCTCGGTAGATGTATTCTTATTTTAAGAGTTGTGGTTGCCTATATATTAATTATTGCATCATCATTTCATGCATATAGTGAACGAATTGGCGGAGACCATGACTGTCGGCGATCAGGAGTACGAGGAAATCGTTGAGGAGTACGAGGAGGAGATTCTCGTGCCGGAGGAGAACCAGGAGTCATTGACTGACTTTACTGACACCGCGCCTGCCCAAGGCAAGCCCCGGTGCATAACCCTTATTTTGCAAATCATTATATATATGTTGTTCATTTATGTTGTAGGAGTTTTATGATACCCACATGCATATATCTATATTTACCCATGAACCTTACTAGTACAGGATCGTGTAGCTGCTTTGCTTAGGTTTATCGGTAGCGTGAGTAACCTGTCGTTACTCACAATAGGTGGTTATTATTATTATTATTACACTAATGATGAAATGATGGAAAAGGAAATGGTGACCGGGCAGGGATATGGTATGGGTTTTGGTGGGTGTAACAGGTTGTGTCCCGCGGCCACGGGGCATAGCTTGGTTGCACTATTTCCCTGTCCGTATCGATTAAGGACCGTTCGTTGCACTGGATCCCCAGTAAAGTCACAGATCTCCTTATCCCGAGCATATACTAGCGGATGGGGGCTAGGAAAACTTGTTACTCTCTTGTCATGGGCTCCGGCTCTTTCCGGACCGACTGATTGGAGGCGGGGATAGGTGGAGGTCTTAGAACCGTATTGAGGCCGGGCCTCAAGTACGGGAGCTAGGAGTCCAAGTTTGGACGGGGACCTGGAAACCTATGACAGGAGGGGAATGGGTTGGTCTTGCTTGTGCCTGGGGTACAAGCGAGGCATGTGTTTTTCGGGGTACCCAGCTGGGCTACATTGATTCGCGAATCGCCGTTTCTACGTGACGGTACGGCTTGACTGCACTCTGGCACCGTAGTAAGAACTGGCATATGAAAGATGGAAAAATGATTCTGATTGCTCAACCCTTGCTTGATGATAGAACAGGTGCTTACATAGCAGGTTGGATAATGAATTTAACATGGCTGTTAATAATTTAATGAAATAAGGACTCACTCTTAGTATTGCTTTTCGCAAACAAGAACCCATAAGCCATAAAGCCTATCATAATCCTTGAGAGTCGGGAAATATATTCCTAGTCGGGTAAGTCTTGCGAGTACATTGTGTACTCAGGGTTTATTTACCCTTGTTGCAGGTGCTGCTTGAGAAGCTAACTGTTGTGTGGAGGATTCTTCTGGTGGGCACAGACGGATCCTTATATCGTTTCGTTAGATGTTATTCTATTCCGCTGTTTAATTTATCGCACTCTGAACTTTGGTACTGTAATAAAGAATTTCTGAGACTCTTTATTGTATGAAATGGATTAAGTATTGTAAGCTTGTACTCATTATTGGATCCCGGGTGTAAAATTGTGGAACGCTTCGAGTTCTCCCGTTGGGTGTGCTCGACAGAACTGCTTGACTTGGCTCACTTTTGGGGTGCTTAGTGTCTAGTGGAAGACAACGCCTCTAAAAGTGTGTTAATTCAGGCGGTTCTGCCACACCCACAAAAGCATTAGACGAGACGTAGTGAACGACCACTACACATGGTCCTAAGCTTCACCCATCGTAGGATAAAGGCAGTTGATACAATAGCCATAATACATCTGCCCATCTGCAACAAGTGGGAACAAAGCCCTGAGTACGAGAAGGTACTCAGCTAGACTTACCCGACATAACCGAAAATAAAGTGACCCCAAGGATCATCACAGGCTTTATGGTGGGATAGCTGACTCATTTGCAAAAAGGCATGTTTAGTATTAAAGAATCTTTTCCCAAAAGCTTGCATCAAGTTAAATCTTTATTAACCTGTCAACTACATTTGCACCTGTACTAGAGTAACATGTAATTAAGCAGGTAAGGATAACCAATGATCATTAACAACCGTCATCATGTCATATTCCACATAACTGTCCAAATGTTCCATCAATATTACTATACGATGAAGTAGCTCAAGTAAAGTGTTCACTATCCAGTGAACGATGGCGATTCGAATCGATTATTAACCAGCTAGTAATTTGTTCCTCACATAAACCTCACTCAACCGCTAAAGTGAGGTATTGGTCACCGAGTCAACTATTCAAGTAAAGTCGTGAGTTTGCTAGGAACCACATGTACCCGAGGGTCGCCCGACTGCTCTTTGGCCTTATCATCGTGCCCCCGTATCCTGCCACTACTGCTCCGGTATAGTGCGTTGCGGGCAATCCACTCAGCCCGAATAATCTCCCAGCTTCACGGTCGAAAGGTACATTATTCGGCCAGCTAAATGTGAGGCAAGCGTTCAACATGACTCGAGGCCCAACAACGGTCGGTCCTTAATCGACACAGACGGAAAACACTACAGTCCAAAACCCTGCAAGTCTCCGTCCGGTCTCAAACTCACTTCGACACTTAGTTATTCCCATATGACATACTCTTTCAAACAGATCCAGGTAACCACCTATAGCTCGTAGGTGACAAGCAATCACCTGACTTCTATAGATCTAAGCAAGCTAAGCATTTCTTGACTGCGAATACCAAGGTAACAAGGATATAATAGAGTAAGGTTAAACAAGGTATAATGCAACAACAATTGCAAACAACTCCTAAACATAATGCATCAATTTAAGTAAGCATTTAATGAAATATTTGCAAACCGGGAGAGAAATGCTCCGGGGCTTGCCTCTTTCGAAAGAGCTCGGACAGTGGTCTGGGCACTCTGGAAGATCCTCACCGACCTCCTCATCGGCTTCGAGCACCTCCTGCTCTTACACCTCGGACTGCTCTTTCGGCTCCTCAAGAACTGCTACCGGAGTTACTTCCTACGATCCTGTATGATGCAGATATATAAGTGCTCATGCCTAGGTGCATTGCAGAGATGACATGAGATGATGATGATGAATGAGATGTAGGTGCACAGGTTTACTTCATTTGGATCAAGTGGGAATACAACTCTTCTACAAAGTAGTCTACATCATCCAAGAACATGTACTCATAAACTACTACAAACATTTTTCACCATGCAAAGTCACTCCAGCACCCTAAGATGCTTCAAAGATACACCAACCAAAAATTTATCAACTATTCTTGCTTTAAAATGCTAATTTAAACCCATTTGACACCAAGTTTGAATAGCAACACTTATTTTTATAGCATAGAAAAATCTAATAAAATTACAGTGGATTACTATCATCTACTTTGCCATGCCACAAAATTTTCATTGCATTTGGAGTACTAGAACTGCCTACACAAAAATAACAATCTAGGGCCTAAAAAGGAGCATAAAAATACTTTATACTATGAAAAGTATCAAACAATAGATTTAGCATTTTTCCTAGATTCTACACAGTAAATAATCATTGTATAAAAATTATCACTTGCATATTTTATTCATATTTTTCTCTCTAACAAAATAACAAATATCAGCAATAAAAAGCACTTGAACTACACATCCTAATTTTTCTAAAGAACAAGCATGACATAAATTTTTCATGCAAGGCACATCACAAAAGTAAACTAACACACTTGGAACCATATTTTTCTGAGCAACACTAGATTTAATATCCATTTTCCTAGATAAATAGCAATTACTAGAATTAACTAAAACTCTACATAAAATTATCTCAAAATCAACATACAATATTTTTCTGTTGTAGATCTACTCATAATAAACCTACCAAAATTTGTTTCACCGGATTTGCAGCACTTTGGAGCAAATTACAATTTTCTAAAATATTTTTACTGAAATAAATAATTCCCTTTTCCTTTTCCTTTTCCTTTTAAAAACCGGCCGCCCTAAATATTAAGCGCACCCCGCGGGTTCACCCAGACCCGAGCCAAGAGGCAGACAGGTGGGCCCATGGCCCCACTGTCTAGTGAAACAGAGGCAGGGGAGAAGCTCCACCGGCCGGTGATTACCGACGACGAGCTCTCCGACGGTGCCGCGGGCACCGACGTGCTTGTCATGCTAGGCCGCGCTGCTTGGTGCCCACGGATGAGCCGACGGTGCACCGGAGCATGCATGCGGGCATGCATGGCGGCGACGCAGGCGCGGCTCACCGGCGTTAGGCCAACACCGGCCAAGGCGGGGCAAGACAAGGGGCGCGGGGGTTACGCGGGGCAAAGGCGGACACGGTGCTCGTGCAACGGAGGAGGAGAAGAAGGTGGTAGCGCGGATGGCCATGCAGGCCGTGGCGGAGCACTCGCCGGAGGCGGGGACTAAACGGCGGAGTTCGCCCTATTACCTTGACGCTGGCAATTTCCAATGCGCGCACGGGGAAGAGGAGGTTGGGGCAGCACCGCGTGCACAACGAATTGAGATGGGAGGCCTTGACGGCGGCGAGCACGACTGGCGGAGGTGCGACGGTGTGCGGGGTGGTGATGCTCGGAAATGGCACGAGGGAGAGAGAGAGCAGGGCCGAGCGCGGCCTTAAGGCGCGGCCAAGGCATGGATGTGGACGCGAGCACATCCTAGTGCATGGCTTCCGACCGGCGGTCCGACGCCGCCCACCGCGGCTGGTGGACAAGCTCCACGCGGCGAGCGCGGCAGAGCACGACGCGCTCTGGCTGGCGAGCGGGCGCGTGCGACGCACATGAGCGGGAGCAGGGAGCGGGGACCGGGCGGGCGTGGAGGCAGGTTGGGCCGGCTTGCGCGAGCGGGCCAAAAGCGAGGCGTCGGCCCACTAAAACCAAAAACCAGTTTTTCATTTTATTTTCGATTCTTTTTCAAGATTTTCCAAAGGCATCAAATTTAAATCAAAATTTTGAGCAAGAAAATGGCATTTTTTGAAAATGACCCAAAAATGAAAGTTGCTTAGAATTTAATTCTCTACAACTTTTATTAAGGAGTCAACTCCAATATCCCCACAGATTTTAAATTAAAGAATAAAAGCTAAATAGGGAGGGTTTTTGACCATTTTCTAAAACTATTTTTAGAAGAAAATTTTTGACAAAACTTTGGTTATCAAGTTGCTCCAAAAATTGCACTAATTAGCACTAATTGATTTAAAAGTTATTGCTACACATGTTTCATTAGTCAAACCAACATAATTAGGGTGAATCAATTATAAACATTATATGTAACAATTGTCCCACAAAAATGCTTTAACTAAAGGTGCACTCTAATCCACATGTGATCATGAATGCAATGACGTGTCATGCGTATGATTTGCAATGCTAATGCTTGCATAACACCGAGGTGTTACAACCCTCCCCCTTATAAAAATCTCGTCCCGAGATTTGGATTACGAACCATTTGTTATAAAAATATTCATATGCTTTTTGTAGGTATTCACCCGTTTCCCAAGATGCATCCCCCTCATCATGATGATTCCATTGTATCTTATATATTTTCACCACACTGTTTCGAGTAGCCCTCTCTTTAGAGTCCAAAACTCGAACTAGCTGCTCACGATAGACCAAATTTGACTTGAGCTTTATGCCTCGGGGTTCAATTCTTTCCTCTGGAATGCGCAAACACTTTTTGAGATGCGATCCATGGAAAACTAGGAATATAGCACCCATTGTCTCAAGTAACTCTAACTTATAAGCCACTAGGCCTTTTCTTTCTAAGATCTTGTATGGTCCTACAAATCTGGCGACAAGCTTTCTGCGTACTCCAAACTGCTTTTTCTTCATTGGCATGACTTTCAGATAAACATAGTCACCAACTTCGAACACAAGCGGTCTTCTCCTTCTATCCGCATAGCTTTTCTGACGCGATTGAGCTACTTTCATATTTTGATGAATAATGTGAACTTTCTTCTCGGCTTCTTCTACAAAGTCAATACCATAATATCTTCTTTCTCCTGGCTCTACCCAGTTTAGAGGTGTCCTACACTTTCTACCATACAGGGCTTCAAAAGGTGCCATTTTGATACTTTCTTGATAACTGTTATTATAAGCAAACTCTGCTAAAGGTAACCATGACTCCCATGAACCCCTGGAAGATAATACACAGGCTCTTAACATATCCTCTAGAACAGCATTAACTCTCTCGGTTTGACCATCTGTCTGGGGATGATAGGCAGTACTACGAATCAAACTAGTTCCCAATCCTTTGTGCAAGTGCTCCCAAAAGTGAGCAGTGAATTGTGACCCTCTGTCAGACATTATAGTCTTCGGTATGCCATGCAATCTCACAATCTTAGCAATATACTTCTCGGCATATTGAGGTGATCGATAATCTGTCTTGACAGGCAAAAGTGAGCTGTCTTTGTAAGACGATCCACGATTACCCAAATCGAATCATGGCCTTTCTGAGTAGTGGGCAAACCTGTGATAAAATCCATACTTATATCATCCCACTTCCAACTAGGTACGGACAAAGGTTGTAACAATCCAGCAGGTTTCATATGAACGGCTTTCACTCTACAACATGTGTCACATCTAGCCACATAGGCTGCAATCTCTTTCTTCATCTTTGTCCACCAATAATGAGGTCTCAGTTCTTCGTACATCTTACTACTATCAGGATGAATGGATAGCTTAGAAAGGTGAGCCTCATCCATAAGTTTATTCTTAAGCTCCCAATCCTTGGGAACAAGATGGTCGTCAAACCACAACACGCCCTGTTCATCCACTCTAAAGTGCTTGGATGGTTCTTCTTTAATTTTCTCTTTGATGTGGAATATCCCTTTGTCTTTTCTCTGACCTTCTATTATCTTATTCTCTAAGGAGAAAATGATCTGAATACTATGTAACATAGCAGGGTGCTTTAGATCAAAACCATCTTCAAACAAAGGTTGCACATTCAGGCAATGTGACTTTCTACTCAAAGCATCTGCCACTACATTGGCCTTTCTAGGATGATACTGTACATTCAAGTTGTAATCTTTGATCAATTCTAACCATCTTTGCTGTCACATGTTCAACTCTGGTTGGGTAAAAATATACTTGAGACTCTTGTGATCGGTGAAAATATTACACACATTACCAAGTAAGTAATGTCTACAAATCCTTAATGCATGCACTACAGCGGCAAGCTCAAGATCATGTGTCGGATAGTTGATTTCATGTTTTCTCAACTGGCGGGAGGCATAAGCAATGACTCTTCCTTCTTGCATAAGAACACAGCCTAATCCTATTTTCGATGTGTCGCAAAACACATCAAAAGGTTTCTCAATATCTGGTTACTCTAGAACTGGAGCAGTGGTCAATAGTTTCCGCAAGGTGTGGAAAGCTGTCTCACACTCCTGTGTCCACACAAACTTGTGATCTTTCTATAACAGACTCATCATTGGCTTGGCAATCTTCAAGAAATCTGGTATGAAACGGCGATAGTAACCAGCTAATCCTAAGAAACTTCTGACTTCCGACACTGTGGTTGCTGTCTTCCAATCCATAACCTCTTGCACTTTGCTCGGATATACTGAAACTCTATTCTCTGATAAAATATGACCAAGGAAAGGAACTTTCTTCAACCAAAATTCACAATTGCTAAACTAAGCATACAACTTATGCTCTCTAAGTCTGGTCAAGACAATTATCAGATGCTCTTCATGATCCTTCTCGTTCTCAGAGTACACTAGAGTATCATCAATGAACACAACCACAAACTTGTCTAACTCTGGCATGAAAACCGTATTCATTAGATACATAAAGTATGCAGGAGCATTTGTTAAGCCAAAGGACATAACAAGGTACTTGTACAACCCGTATCTGGTGGAAAAGGCGGTTTTCGGTATATCTTGTGGCCTAATCTTTATCTGATGGTAACCCGATCTTAAATCTATCTTAGAGAATACTCTGGCCTTGGCTAGCTAATCGAACAAAACATCGATATGAGGCAAGGGATACTTATTCTTGATAGTTATAGCATTAAGAGGCCTATAATCCACACACATTCTCAAAGTACCCTCTTTCTTTTTCTTCACAAACAAGGCAGGACATCCCCATTCAGACTTACTTGGCCAGATAAATCCCTTTTTCAACAATTCCTCTAATTGCTTCTTCAGCTCGGCTAACTCATCTGGAGGCATCCGGTAAGGTCTTCTTGAAATTGGAGCTGTCCTGGGGATTAACTCAATCCCAAACTCAACATCCCTATCTGGGGGGAGACCAGGTAACTCCTCTAGGAACACATCCGGAAACTCACACACTACTAGAATGTGATAAATAGGAGTAACTTCCATAGCACATGTCACACTCACAAGGTCTGTTCTCCTAGGCAATGGTACCTGAAAAGTACCCTCCGCCTGGGGATCCTTAAGGGTAAGTACCCGACTCCCGGCATCTATAACTACTCCTCAATCCTTCATCCAATTCATCCCTATGATGACATCTAGAACTAGTCCAGGCATAACTATCAAGTTTACTCGAAACTTTTGACTACCTAATTCAAGGGTTGCCCCTCTAACCATCTGATTGGTTAAAACATCAGCCCCCGCTGAACTTATGTGGTAACCATAACTCAATTCTGTGCATAGTTGTTCATGCTTCCATGCAAATGCTTGACTCATAGAAGAATGTGATGATCCAGAATCAAATAGAACAACTGCAGGGTGTTGGTTAATAGGAAACTTACCAGCGGTTACGGACTCTCCCTCAGGAATCTCATCCACGGTGGTGTGGTATACACGAGCAGTATAGGTCTGTTGCTTCTTTTTGGGAGGGTAAGGGCAAAACTTTGAAAAGTGGCCTAGCTGATCACAATTGTAGCAGGGTCCCTTCACTGTACTAGCAGATCCTATAGCTCCCTTGGAATTGCTCTGTCCCGTAGCTGCGGCTATCTTTGCTGGTGGCACGACCATCTTGTATGGCTTCTGTGGTCCCTTGTAGTTTTGGGTTTTATGTTGTGGTGGCCTAAACCTTGCACCAGGTGCAGATGGACGGTAGGTAGAGCGGTTAGTAGTGAGAACTCTGGGCTAGGATGGTCCTGACTCAAAGACCCTCTTGCGAGTCTTGGATGCAGTGTACGTGTTTTTATTCTTCTCTTATTTCAGACAATCACTGATAAAGTCATTGAATCTAGCGCGGGTATTGGTATCCACATGCTTCATCATCTTCGGACTTAACCCTCTCTTGAAACTAGCAATTCTCTTAGCATCTATGTCAACCATGTCGGGAGCATAACGACACAAGTTGTTGAAGGCATGCAAGTACTGTGTCACGGTTTTGGTGCCCAGATTTAAGGCCAAGAACTCTCCTAACTTTATCTCGACCAGCCCTAGGGGAATATAAACTCCCCGAAAGGCTTCAGTGAAATCTCTCCATGTAATCTGGGTGTTTGGAGGGAAGGTGGTGTGGTGATGCTTCCACCACATCCTTGCTGGCCCCTATAACTGATGTGCAGCATATTCTGTCTTTAGAACTTTGGTCAGCCTCAGCACCCGAAACTTATCTTCCATGGTGTTGATCCATTCTTCAGCGTCAAGTGGCTCTGTTGCTTCCTTGAAAATGGGTGGCCTGGTGTCCATGAAATCCTTAAAGTTGCTGTACTAGTTCACCCCATTGCCACTGTAATGGAACCTTCCAAATTATAAGAGCACAAGTACAAAAACAATCACCGGAGTGATCAAATTCTCGCACTTGAGCCCATATAACTCCGGTAGTCCAATGAAATCATGAGGGATTTCAAACCAACCAACATACAAGCCAAGATCGTAGTGATTCAACATAACAAGTCACATGTTACAACCATTTCACACGTAATTCAATATACATCGGAGTTCAACATAGTTATTACAACTTATGTTCAAAAGTAGCGGAAGCAAAGTAATTTGAAACTAACAACACCCTTATTTGGAATACATGCCAGTACCAAGGTTGACTTCCAACAAAAAGAATTAGAGAGAAGATAACTTAGAAAGATCATGCACGTGATCACACTCCGCCACTAAGGCAGGAGCCAACCAACTCTTGCAGTAGCCATGATACTTCACAACCTGCAACAAGTGGGGATAAAACCCTGAGTACAAGAAGGTACTCAGCTAGACTTACCCGTCATAAACCAGAAATAAGGTGACACCAAGGATCATGCAAGGCTGATATGAAGTGGGCTAGCTTTACAACATTTTTCATAAAAGCTTAATATAGATAAGTAATTATTAATGCTTAAGCATCAAGTTAATTATTATTAACCTATCATCTATATTAGAACCTGTACTAGAGCACTCACTTTATTAGGAGCAAACAATATTAACCATAGCAGGTATAAATTGAGGCAACCTTTCCATCGTTATCCAATTAACCATCCGTTCAATTTAATGGAATCTACGTTGCCGCTGCTCAAGTCAAGTGCTCACTAACCGGGAGCGACGGCGATTCGAATCGAATTCCTGTCCAGCTAGAGGGGTATTTCTAACACTCACCGAGTCACGCCTAGCGAGGACTGCTTAGGTCACCTTTGGTACAGTTCAAGAGCCGCGGATCTGACTGATGTCGCATCCCCAAGGGCGACACTCTGCCAGGTGATAGGGACTCTAACCCCCCTTGGTCTCACGCCAATGTCCCCAAGCACATCCTTTCTCTCCTCCAAGATGCAACCTACCATTCGATTCCTGGCCTGAACTATATTACTTGGCTTCACGGTCGGAACGACTTATCCGGCCAACTAAGTGTTAGACTGCATTCAACATGACTCAAGGGCGTACAGCGAATCGGTCCTTAAACGACTCAGACGGGGATGGATCCACACCCAAGACCTCCATGCCTTGTTGCTTCACTATCATCATCCCGCCCGGTCTCATTTCATTTTATTAACACATGGTTCCATTCCACGATAGCAAATATAGCCAACCGTGCCATATATGAATATCCCTACATCTCGCAGGTGACAGGAAATCACCTGACTTCTACCGCTTAAAGCAGGGCTAAGCATCTATTCGATCCTAGTCTATATAGGATTCAAGGATTCATATAACTGGACAAGGAATGATATAATGCAGCAAGGGTTTCCAACCAACTCCTACCACTTAATGCAACAATACTTATAACATATATATAATTAATTGCTTTGAAGATAGGAGGCTTATAATGCTCCGGGGCTTGCCTGGGATCCGACTCAAGTTAGACTTTGTCAGATGAAACTCGCTTGGCGAGCATTCCCTCATTCTAGCACTTGTCCGAACTTTCCATCTCCGGGATGGATCCACCAACTCCATCTTCGGGTTCAGCTCCACATCTTGCCATCCACGTAGTGCATCTAGCGTACCTAAATGATATATGATGATGCATGTGTATGAACATGATGAATGACAATATGAATGCATCACATAAGACAAGCACAATATTAAACAAGATACAAGCCTTCATAGCCACTCACTGACTATAGCACACCACCCATTCCATGCATATTAAGTAAAAAGCATAATCCTCACAAGTTTTAGGTGTACTAACTTTATCACCAAGGACATGAATCACACTTAGCAACATGCAAAGCAACTCAAGGTGAAGCAACAACGATAACTGGAATATGCCAATTTCTGGACTAGCAAACAGTAGCTTCATAAATCAATCATATCTGGAGTTTTATAAATCCAAATGACTTGCAAGAAGACATTATGGAAATCTTATAAATTATCTACATTTCATATAATGTCATCACAGCATGATTCATAAGTTAAACAAGTCAAAATTACAAAATTCTAGAATCTGTTCCTGACAAACAGAGAGCAAGCAATTCTGTACCCTAACTTTAAACAGCTATAACTCCTAAACCATATTGCTAAATGCCACCAAATTTTAACAGAAGCTAGATATATAAATTATCTACAACTTTTGTATAAACAAGTTTTACAACAAAGCACATTATCATGAAGAACTTTGCTAGGTTCCCAGATCTGTCCAGAAACCTCATTTGCAAGAAATAATTATTAACTTATGTTGCCAACATATAATTGGACAAAACCAACTTTACCAACATGTCACACCTGACTAATAAACACCAGAAAACATAGTGTATATTCCTAAATAAATTCTTTTAATGCATTTTCTTAATTTATTTAGATAATCAGGTGGAATTATGAACACATAGCAAAAGTGCACAATAAATTCTACCAAAATTACATTGGCCTACATATGCACCCAAAAGTCTACTATCCAAATTTCAAGTCATTTGGACATGTATACCAACCTCTATGAAAAAGACAAATGGACAATGAAAGAATTCCTGTGACAGCAAGATGAATCAATAACTCACTCATACTACAACTAAAATTCATGAAATTTTTACCACACATCAAACATCACATGAGTAGCATGTCACACAACTTTCACTTAATTTTGAGCCGTACAACTTTAGTTATGAAAAAGGCAAATGCGACTAGCATTGAAAACCTAATCTGAACAATCTATTTTTACAGCAAAAACATTAAACTAAAACATGCCATATTATAGATCCACTGCATAGATAATTTCACAAGAATTCCAAAAAGTCCTCATTTGCTATTTTTGGAGCTTCCTAGCATGAGATATTAATTTCCAAAGTTTCAGCCAAAAATCTGCATAAAAGAAAAAGGAAAAAAGAAAAACACTTAAGCCTCGAGGTCCCTGCCTTTTTCACAAATTTACCAAGCCTGAATCTAGAAATCTATGTGTCTAGTCATTTTGCAAAGTGAACACACAAAGAGTTTCTGCCTTACATCCATGCCCTTCTTCTTCCCTGGACCGAGTAGAGGCGGCGCTAGGGTAGCCCGGCAGCAGCTAGCAGCAGCGAGCAGTGGCCCAGCCCAGCACCTTCCCGTGCGGCGGTCTAGGCGACTGACCCGTTCAGCGAGCGACGGTAGCCAGGGTCATGGCTGGTTGCGGTAGCCCAGAGGCATGGCCGAATGGTGCGACATGGCGAGGATGAGGAGAGGTTTGGTGGGGCTCGGTGGAGGAACGACAGCAGCGCTGTTCTGCCGAAGATGGCGATGGAAAGCAGAGTGAGAGAGAATGAGCGAGTAGGGTAGGAGGGGCAAAGCTCGAGCTTTGCCATCTCCACGCGGCGCGAGAGTTGGCGAGGTGGCAAGCTGAGCGAGCGCGACCGAGCCACGTGGTGCTCGCGGCCAAAGGCCGGTCGGCCAGCAATGCTGTGCTAAAGGTGTCCAGGTTCAAAACATAAGAACTAATACCACCGCAAAAGTTTGACTAAAAACACCATTTTCATCCTCCATTATCTCCTAATCCGGTTGTCCATTGATTTTGGTGCAAGAGGCAAAGTTGTAGAGCTTTGCGAGACGAACAATATTTCTTTAATAATCAAGAGCTAAATCTGCCCAGATTAGAAGATATCGAGCTCCAAACGAGGGTACCTCAAAACCGAAATATGTAGTCCCATTGAAGGCCGACTGAAAGTGCATTCTTCTCCCCCTTCTAACTCTTAAAGTGATTGACGATACATTGAACCAATTCTACCATGATGTAGATCTATGTGAGGACAACAACATTGCTTAAAGGCTCATGGTAAATTTTCAAATGGTTCGCGAGATATAAATCCCCGAAGTGGGGTACCTCGAAACTGAAAATTCAGTTTCAGTGGATTAAGGACTTAGCCAAATTTTCAGCTCCAGGGACAGCACTGCATTCACTTTTGGAGGCCTTGTTAAACTCAGTTAGAGACTAAACTAGCTCTCGACTATTAAACAAAGTTTGTTGTACATAAGATGAACTACAACTTTTATTTAGGTTTCACTGCCACGTAAACACTCTAAGCCACAGTTCACCCTAAGTCAAAGTAGCATCCCGATAAATCTTAATTTATCCTTTTTGATCTATGGAAGCATTTTCTTGACATTTACTCAACATGAACCCTTTATGACTTTTGTTGTAGAGTTCATCTAGAGTCATTTGGGCAAGGTTGCAAGGTTTGGTTGATGATCTATAATTCCATTCACTTAATGGTGCGATTCAAGCACTTAGTAAAACTATTCCAACCAGGATATAACTTATCATTTCATGTGACTTTTTGATTCCAAACTTCATAAAACTTTTCCAGGGATCAATATAGATAGATATCCAAACATATATCTTTGAAAATGGCCTATATGTAAAGCAATGGTGCAGCATCCAACTTTAAGTTAGGCTCATCTCCATAGGTTGACCTTGACATCGTCATCTCCACTAATCTATAATGTTTGAGCTTAAACCCACTGCTTAGTGAGTGATAAACACCTAGGGTGTTACAGCCACCACCTTGGTTGTTACCACGCTGAACATTGTTGGCAATGGTACACAGAAAATCTTCCATGTTCTTCTACGATTGCTCAGCATTGCGCTAACTTCCAAGAAACTACGCAAAGAATACCTATGCAGTGAGCGGTGGAGGAGGCGGCAAATGTGGTTCCGGTTGTGGCTCATTGTGGTTGACTTTGTTTGCACCACTCCCACCTGCCCCTGCACCGTTACCACCCGTTTCAGCAGCCTCATACATGGCGTGGCGAGTGTTTGCCATCTGCATATTTCATCAACAAGTAACGGTTAAGCGAAGCTGTAATAATTGTAATTGAATGAACAATTATGCCATACTGAATTCATTGAAGAGAACAAGTCATACAATAAAACAGAGGCACAATAATCGCATTCCAATTAAAACAACACCACTAATCAAATTACTTCAAATGCAAACATCGTGTCCAATCAACCACGTTGCCAGCATACATATACTGGACTTTTATGCACTTAGGTATCGCATAAACAACCAAGTTCCAACACACTGCCAAGTCTCAAGATCGAAACGAGATACATCAAGATACATGAAACCATAAGAAAGTCATCACGATAGGGCCTAGTAGCTAACGCAAGCAACTAGTCTACTTCTTGGGGCCATCGTCGGGGTCGGAGACGTCACCATCGCTACCATCAGTAGCGGCGTCGTCGTCAGAAGGTGCGACTGCAGGCTCATCCTCGTCGTCGTCGACGTCCATACCGGCGGCGTCTGGAGGAGCATACGGGCCATAAGGTCCCTCTAGCTCCTTGACCCTCTGCCTCATAAGGTCCCTCTCGTTCCAGGCTTCATTCCTCTCCTGCACTAGCTGCTCAATTATGCGATCTGCATTGTTGTTGGCATGAGTCAACGTTCGGACTCGCTGCGTAGCATCCTCATCTCTCACCACAGCCTGGTCTCGCTACAAGGTCATGTCAGCCAACTGCTCTCACAAGCTCGCTATCACACGGGCCTGCTTCTTCTTCTGCTTCCTTGCCTGGAGCTTATCACCCTCACAAACCAGTCAGAGTCCAATAAGTGCACTCGAGACTCTCATAAGCTCTGATAGCTACGAACATAGCGCTCATGGCATGGTTGTCGCTAGCCCGTCCTTCGTCTGGACCTATGACCAAAGCACTTCCCTGAGGCTGAACCTAGATAGCATCACGAGGATCATCCCAAGGAAAAGTGCCAGCCAAGGCTACTGCCAACTCATTGGGAAATCTGCTCATTATGTCTCAGATGACACGGAAGGCTGCTCTCTCTGCACCCTCAACTAGAGTGCGTCCCTCAAACTCTAAGTGCCAACCATCCCACTCTAGAGCATCACCAAGAGCAGGGACGGTGATCTCCACTACTGCAAGTCCATCCTTGGCTAACTGGCTCTCATCCCAAGAGTACACCGGCTCCTGACCCTCCGGGTACCCCACATTATGGAGCACTCTCCAAAGCAAGGTTGGCATGCCAAACTCGCTCAGAAAGGTGTCTGTGTTGCGGCGCTCCCGCAGGGCCAACTGGTGTTGGGGTGCGCTTCCGCCTGTGGACTTACGGGCAGTTTGCTTCATGCGGGCCATCTGCAGCAAAAGTTTTGATTACCCGGTGAGATCATATTTTAAGTTGGTGCCATTTTTATCAAAAGGGGATAATCATTTTATAAGGGGAGGAATGCATGACATGAATGAAATACACAAGCAATTTGATGTATGCACGTGTCTTACGTTCTCACAAACTTAGGAAATAATAACATCTAACGATGAATTCGGTGGCATACAAGCGATCTCTCATATACGTAACTAATATGCTCTACACGAGAAACGTTGTTATGTACCTACAGAAAATTCATTTCAGCCCAATTCCCCATGAATGCATGAAAGCAGTAAATTTACCTACACGCTCTACACGAATCCCCAGATGCATGTACAACGGTAGTAACTACCCAACACATCATCCTATTGATGGCATCGCCTCAACGGACGGAACAACCACACATGTGACACTTCTGTAAAACATGCGTAAAACATGTAATTACTCCAGTATCATATAAGCACTCTCTCTAGATCAGTGGTGTATCTGATCATGCTCTCATAGCTCACACTTACCGAGGCGTAGAGGCAGCTGATCCACACATTACCACTCAATTAAGTGGCACTCATACAATAGCACGTCGTATGAGAAACAAAAGAGAAATATGGTGCAAGAACCCCAAGTCAGTACTTAAATAAGCCACCTAGAGTCCTTAACTGGGCATAAAGGATATGACCACTGGCACACTTTTAGTTTGGAAAACACGCTTTTTAACATAATTTTGTTTTAAATACACTTATGAACAGTAAACACGCTAAACCATGCTCCGATGCCAGTTGTAACAGAACCGACCAATTATACGAAATTAAGTAAGAAAATCATCCAACAAGCAGACGATTTAGCAAACTTAAGCCCGTATAACCCGGTAGTCCGTGAAATCACGACGGATTTCAAACCAACTCGCATACCAGCCAAGATCGTAATAAGTTTAGCGGTCACCATCACAAGCTACATAAAAGTTTGCATCACAAATACATCGGAGTTTAAACAAAGTTATTAAAAACCGAGTTCAAATAAAAGTAGCAGAAGCATTTAGTTCAAACCACACACACTCACATAGAGTTCGAAATAAGGTGTCAGATCATGATCATCTCCCACAAAAGCATCAGATGAGACATAGTGAATGACCACTGCCCATGGTCCTAAGCTTCACCCATCGCAAGATAAAGGCAGTTGATACAGTAGCCGTAATACATCTGCCCATCTGCAACAAGTAGGAACAAAGCCCTGAGTATGAGAAGGTACTCAACTAGACTTACCCGACATAACCAAAAATAAAGTGACACCAAGGATCATGACAGGCTTTATGGTGGGATAGCTGACTCATTTGCAAAAAGGCATGTTTAGTATTAAAGAATCTTTTCCCAAAAGCTTGCATCAAGTTAAATCTTTATTAACCTGTCAACTACATTTGCACCTGTACTAGAGTAACATGTAATTAAGCAGGTAAGGATAACCAATGATCATTAACAACCGTCATCATGTCATATTCCACATAACTGTCCAAGTGTTCCATCAATATTACTATGATAAAGTAGCTCAAGTCAAGTGTTCATAATCTAGTGAACGATGGCGATTCGAATCGATTATTAACCAGCTAGTAATTTGTTCCTCACACAAACCTCACTCACCCGCTAAAGTGAGGTATTGGTCACCGAGTCAACTATTCAGGTAAAGTCGTGAGTTTGCCAGGAACCACATGTACCCGGGGGCCGCCCGACTACTCTTTGGTCTTATCATCGCGCCCCCGTATCCTACCACTACTACTCCGGTACAGTGCGTTGCGGGCAATCCACTCGGCCTGAATAATCTCCCAGCTTCGTGGTCGAATGGTACATTATTCGGCTAGTTAAATGTGAGGCATGCGTTCAACATGACTCGAGGCCCAACAACGGTCGGTTCTTAATCGACACAGACGGAAAACACTACAGTCCGAAACCCTGCAAGTCTCCGTCCGGTCTCAAATTCACTTCGACGCTTAGTTATTCCCATATGACATACTCTTTCAAACAGATCTAGGTAACCACCTATAGCTCGCAGGTGACAGGCAATCACCCAACTTCTACCGGTCTAAGCAAGCTAAGCATTTCTTGACTACGAATACCAAGGTAACAAGGATATAATAGAGCAAGGTTAAACAAGGTATAATGCAGCAACAGTTGCAAAAAAACTCCTAAACGTAATGTATCAATTTAAGTAAGCATTTATTGAAATATTTGCAAACCGGGAGAGAAATGCTCCGGGGCTTGCCTCTTTCGAAAGAGCTCGAACGGTGGTCTGGGCACTCTGGAAGATCCTCACCGACCTCCTCGTCAGCTTCGGGCACCTCCTGCTCTTGCACCTCGGACTGCTCTTCCGGCTCCTCGAGAACTGCTACCGGAGTTACTTCCTGTGACCCTGTATGATGCAGATGTATAAGTGCTCATGCCTAGGTACATTGCAGAGATGACATGAGATGATGATGATGAATGAGATGTAGATGCACAGGTTTACTTCATTTGGATCAAGTGGGAATACAACTCTTCTACAAGGTAGTCTACATCATCCAAGAACATGTACTTATAAACTACTATAAACATTTTTCACCATGCAAAGTCATTCCAGCACCCTAAGATGCTTCAAAGATACACCAACCAAAAATTTTATCAACTATTCTTGCATTAAAAATGCTAATTTAAACCCTAGCTGACACCAAGTTTTAATAGCAACACTTATTTTTATAGCATAGAAAAATATAATAAAATTACAGTGGATTACTATCATCTACTTTAGCATGCCACAAAATATTCATTGCATTTGGAGTACTAAACTGCCTACATAAAAATAACAATCTAGGGCCTAAAAAGGAGCATAAAAATACTTTATACTATGAAAAGTATCAAACAATAGATTTAGCATTTTTCCTAGATTCTACACAGTAAATTATCATTGTATAAAAATTATCACTTGCATGTTTTATTCATATTTTTCTCTCTAACAAAATAACAAAGATCAGCAATAAAAAGCACTTGAACTACACATTCTAATTTTTCTATAGAACAAGCATGACATAAATTTTTCATGCAAGGCATATCACAAAAGTAGACTAACACACTTGGAACCATATTTTTCTGAGCAACACTGGATTTTATATCCATTTTCTTAGATAAATAGCAATTACTAGAATTAACTAAAACTCTACAGAAAATTATCTCAAAATCAACATACAATATTTTTCTGTTGTAGATCTACTCATAATAAACCTACCAAAATTTGTTTCACCGGATTTGGAGCACTTTGGAGCAAAATACAATTTTCTAAAACATTTTTACTGAAATAAATAATTCCCTTTTCCTTTTCCTTTTAAAATCCGGCCGCCCTAAATATTAAGCGCACCCCGCGGGTTCACCCAGACCCGAGCTAGGAGGCAAATAGGTGGGCCCATGGCCCCACTGTCCAGTGAAATAGAGGCAGGGGAGAAGCTCCACCGGCCGGTGATCACCGACGACGAGCTCTCTGGCGCTGCCGCGGGCACCGACGTGCTTGTCATGCCAGGCTGCGCTGCTTGGTGCCCTTGGATGAGCCAACGGTGCACCAGAGCATGCATGCGGGCATGCATGGCGGCGACACAGGTGCGGCTCGCTGGTGTTAGGCCAACACCGGCCGAGGCGGGGCAAGACAAGGGGCGCGGGGGTTACGCGGGGCAAAGGCGGACCCGGTGCTCGCGCAATGGAAGAGGAGAAGAAGGTGGTAGCGCGGATGGCCATGTGGGCCGTGGCGGAGCACTTGCTGGAGGCGGGGACGAAACGGCGGAGTCTGCCCTATTACCTCGACGCCGGCAGTTTCCAACGCGTGCACGGGGAAGAGGAGGTTGGGGCGGCACCGCGTGCACAACGAATCGAGATGGGAGGCCTTGACGGCGGTGAGCACGGCTGGCGGAGGTGCGGCGGTGTGCGGGGTGGCGCTGCTCGGAAATGGCGCGAGGGAGAGAGAGAGCAGGGCCGGGCACGGCCTTAAGGCGCGGCCAGGGCGTGGATGTGGACACGAGCCCGTCCAGGTGCACGGCTTCCGACCGACGGTCCGACGCTGCCCACCGCGGCCGATGGACAAGCTCCACGCGGTGAGCGCGACGAGCGCGGCAGAGCGCGGTGCGCTCTGGCTGTGTGGCGCGGGCGCGTGTGGCGCGGGCGCGTGCGACGCACGTGAGCGGGAGCGGGGAGCGGGCGGGCGCGGAGGCAGGCTGGGCTGCCTTGCACGAGCGGGCCAGAAGCGAGGCGCCGGCCCACTAAAACCAAAAACCAGTTTTTCATTTTATTTTCGATTCTTTTTCAAGATTTTCCAAAGGCATCAAATTTAAATCAAAATTTTGAGCAAGAAAATGGCATTTTCTGGAAATGACCCAAAAATGAAAGTTGCTTAGAATTTAATTCTCTACAACTTTTATTAAGGGGCCAACTCCAAAATCTCCACAAATTTTGAATTAAAGAATAAAAGCTAAATAGGGAGGGTTTTTTACTATTTTCTAAAAATATTTTTAAAAGCAAATTTTTGACAAAACTTTGGTTATCAAGTTGCTCCAAAAATTGCACTAATTAGCTCTAATTGATTTAAAAATTATAGCTACACATGTTTCATTAATCAAACCAACATAATTAGGGTGAATCAATTATAAACATTATATGTAACAATTGTCCCACAAAAATGCTTTGACTAAAGGTGCACTCTAATCCACATGTGATCATGAATGCAATGACGTGTCATGCGTATGATTTGCAATGCTAATGCTTGCGTAACACCGGGGTGTTACACATAGTCGGAGTCCGAATATCCAATCAACTCAAAATTTGACCCCTTTGGAAACCATAATCCAACATCATGAGTGCCCTTAGGATATCTCAATATCCTCTTGGTTGCTTTCAAGTGACTTTCTCTAGGTGAAGCTTGATATCTAGCACACTTGCACATACTAAACATCACATCCGGCCTAGAAGCGGTGACATAGAGCAAACTTTCAATCATAGACCGGTATTGCTTTTGATCTACCATGTTGCCACTAGCATCAACACCAAATTGATCATTTGTGCCCATTGGTGTTCCCATTGGTTTAACATCTTGCAATCCAAACTTCTTGATCATATCCTTGATGTACTTGCCTTGACTCACAAAAGTGTCATTCTTTATTTGCTTGATTTAAAGTCTAAGGAAGTAACTAAGCTCTCCAATCATAGACATCTCAAACTCTTTTGCCATCATATTTCTAAACTCTTCACAAAAGTCTTGGTTAGTTGATCCAAAGATAATGTCATCCACATAGATTTGCAACACAAACAAGACTTTTCTAAGCTTCTTGATGAAGAGAGTAGTGTCAACCTTTCCCATCTTGAACCCTTTAGAGAGAAGAAAGTCCCTCAATCTCTCATACCATGCTCTAGGTGCTTGCTTCAAACCATACAATGTTTTTTTAGCTTGAAAACATGGTCGGGCTTCTTGTCATTTTCAAAACCATGAGGTTGCTCAACGTAAACTTCCTCATTGATGTAGCCATTGAGAAATACACTTTTGACATTCATTTGATAGAGCTTGATGTTTTGTGCACAAGCATATGCTAATAAGATTCTAATAGCCTCCAATCTTGCAACCGGTGCATATGTCTCTCCAAAGTCAAGACCCTCAACTTGAGTGTATCCTTGTGCTACTAATCTTGCTTTGTTCCTCATAACTATGTCATCTTGATCTTGCTTGTTTCTAAAGACCCACTTAGTACCAATCACATTGTAGTTCTTTGGCCTCTCAATAAGTTTTCAAACTTGATTTCTAGTGAAGTTGTTTAGCTCTTCATGCATGGCATTTACCCAATCGGAATCTTTCAAAGCATCCTCTATTTTCTTAGGTTCTTCAAGTGACACAAATAAGTAATGCTCACAAAAGGATGCTAGCCTTGATCTAGTTTGAACAACACTTTGAATTCCACCAATGATTTGATCCAATAGATGATCTCTTGCAATGCTAGTAGGTTGGAGTATTGGGAGTTGATTGCTTCCACTTGTTTGACCTTGAACTTGAGCTTAATTATGAGTACCACTTGAGCTTGCTTGATTTGTATCAATTTGCATATCTTGATTAATCATTTTAATGTCATCATCATCATCAACTTGCCTTGGCCTAACATCACCAACATCTATGTTCTTCATTACTCTTGCCAATTGATCACCTCTCACATCATGTCACACCCAAAATTTCATATTTTGGGTTGTGCATGAAAAACACTAAATAAAATAAATAATTTCAATATTTGAATAAATTTATTAGATAAGTTAAGTTGCTGCTAATTTAAATATAGAAAATTATGGTTTTAAACTTTTTCATATTAATTTGATAATGTGGTGTTTGTGTGATGCTTGTCTTTGGTGTTGGAGAGTGCTATTATTTTCAAAATACCATAGGACGACAATTACTTCTCATCGGAAAACTTTTTGGCATTTTCTGGATTTAAAATTTTAATTTCCGTGAACTTAATTTTTTTCTTTTATCTATTCATCCATCTTTTCATGAGCCCAAACCTATTTAGTTGAGTTCCTTATCTTTCTAAGAGTCCCCAGGATTTTTTCCGTGATTTTTCTGAGCTCTGGGCTATTTTTCGCGGCTTAAAAGGTACTTCAAAATTTTCTGGAATTATTTTATTCGCGGAATTAAAATAATCCCGAAATTAAGAAATTCTGAAAAATTTCCAAACCCTGCAACTACATATATGCCGGCGTAGCCCTCGACGCCCTGGTTTCAGAAGTACAGCCCTTATCGCGAACCGCCGCTCGTAGCTCCCTCCACCCCTCGCCGAAGTTCTTCATCTACAGCTTGCGTTCCATCGAACTTCCGACGATGGTTCGGCGAGCTTTTTCGGCCACGTTTCTCGTCTCCGGCGAAAACCGTCACTGCTGCAAGGTAGCCCTCGTCGTTCTCTACGCCGTAGTATACTCGTTTTCTCGAATTCGTGTTCGTTTGATCATGTTCCTAATTTATCTCTCTCTTTTCCGGTGAGAAACACCGTGGAGAGCTTCTTGTTCATCATCTTCGGTCATGGCCGTGCTCCTCCTCGCTTAGGGACCTGGCGCCGCTGCTGGCCAACCAGCCGGCCGCCTTTGGCCCAGCCGAGCGCTGCCCTTCCTTCCATGCGCAAGAGCAGCAGCAGCGGTGGCCATGGAGGCCACGAGCTCCTCCAAGCCCAAGGTAGAAGATGATACTATTTATAGTTTTGTCATCCATCATTTTTCCTCTGATGTTTATTTGTTTTACGTCCGATTCGAGTTACGTTAGATTCGTATTTACGAGCTCTACATGTTAGAGTAGCTGTACAGTAGGTTTGGAAAATTTAATTTTCGAGTTTATATTAAAGTAATTATTTATCTATAGGAAATCTTAGAAAATTCATAACTTTCACGTTTTAAATCCGAATTTCGTGATCTTTACATCTGTGTGATCGTAGTAACGTGTAGAAGAGTTTTACAAACTTTTTATACTATTTTGGTACCGTTGGGGTACTATTTTAATTATGTCTCTTTGTTTGCTCCGTGCATGATTGCTCGGATGATTGTGTGTTGATGATTGATGATCGAGTATAGATAGTGAGTAGTTTCTTGACGATCAAGAGTATTATTTTGAGCTAGACTAGCAGTATCATCAGGAAAGCTTTGATCAAGGCAAGTATAACATGTGACCATCCTTATTATCCTATTCACTGAAATTATCGTACATATGCATGTGTCTTCCTTGACAACCATAGAGATTATAACTTAGCTATTGATATCTTGTTCCCTTGTCACCTATGGGTTATGTATTTGGGTAGCTATTGCTAGTGCTTAATTATGAACAATGATCTTGTAATTTGACTAATAGATTAAGAAACCAACCATTAAGATGATTTTATTACTGTTGAAAGGGGGCTAGAGCAAGGGGTTATATTGTTGCTCTAGTTACTCTCCATAAGGACTTACCTGTAAGTGATAACCGGGACATACAGTATAGTTGTGAGGGCTATATGGCTCTGGCTCTAGTTGTTCAAGAGACCTTTTCTAGCTTGTTAGTGGTTACCTTAATTGGCGTAAGAATTGTTTGACACGTTGGGTGTAGGACAACCTCTAGTCTATGAGTATAGCCGAGAAAGAATTGTGCCATTTGAAAAAGGGGGGTTCCTACATCTTTCTGCCGAGTGAATCTAATGGCACTAACTTGTTAGACGAACTTTTGAATGACTTTATATGGTTTTTCAGTGTTTTGGGAGTAATTAACCCATGCATTTGGAAATCATGACTCACAGTGAAAGTGTACACCTCTGCGCAGAGTTTAATAAATTGGTATACTAGCCGTGCTCACGGATACGAGCGGCCTTGGGGATTCTTACAGAATAGTTGATCACCATTGTTATATAATGCTTAATTACTATTGATTATTATTATGCTCATGTTAATGATATTCATTATCCTATTACAACTGATTATTGGTTCATTAATGGGAATTGGAATATCTTGATGCTACTCAATTGCTAATTATATGATGAATAAAAGCAAAATGCAGTCGAACAGTGTCTAGCCTTTTTGAGCCTCATGAACCCCATAATATATTTGTTGAGTTCAACATGGACTCTTGCTATTTCCTCCACACCTCAGTGTGTAGTGAGGTGCTGCTCAGAAGAAGGATAATGAGGTAGTGGAGTTTCCAGAAGTCTTTTAGAAGTGTTTGGCATACAGAGCCACCAGTCAGCCGTCCCTGAGAAGAATGAAACCTGAAGTTTAGTTACCGTTCTGCGATACTCTGATGTAAATATTAATATAATTATGTATACATTATATAATAACATTGTTTCTGATACTTTTTCATTCTGACGTATGTGTGGACTTTCTGGGCACACATATGGCTGACCTAGTTTTGTCCTTTAAAACTGGGGGTGACACATCATCAAGGTTTTGAGCTTCATTTTGAGACCCTTGGGTTTCATCAAACTCAACATCATGAACCTCTTCCAAGGTGCCATTTGTGAGATTCTAAACTCTATATGCTTTGCTTGTGATAGAATAACCAAGTAAGAACCCTTCATCACAATTTTTTTAAACTTGCTCAATCTAGTGCCTTTCTTGAGAATATAGCATTTGCAACCAAACACTCTAAAGTATGCAATGTTGGGCTTTCTTCCATTCAATAGCTCATATGGTGTCTTTCCAAGCTTCCCATGGCAATAGAGACGGTTGCTACAATAGCAAGCCGTGTTGATGGCTTCACTCCAAAATGAATGACTCACATTGTACTCACTAAGATTGATCTAGCCATGTCAATCAAGGTTCTATTTTTCCTTTCAACTACACCATTGGATTGAGGAGTGTATGTGGGAGAGAATTGATGTCCAATACCAAGATCATCACACAATTCCTCAATTCTTGTGTTTTTGAACTCACTACTATTGTCACTTCTAATCTTTGTGATGGTGATTTCAAACTTATTTTGCACTCTCTTGACAAAAGACTTGACTAGATCATAAACATCACTCTTGTCATAGAGAAAGAACACCCAAGTGTATCTAGTGTAGTCATCCACTAACACAAAACCATACTTGTTTCCACCAATGCTAGTATATGTTGTTGGCCCAAACAAGTCCATGTGCAATAACTCAAATGCCTTAGAAGTGCTCATTTCACTCTTGCTAGGATGTGCATTTTTGACTTGTTTACCGGCTTAACAAGCACTACAAGGTTTATCTTTCTCAAAGGTGACATCCTTCAAGCCTCTAACTAAGTCATGCCTCAAAAGTTTATTCAATTGTTTCATTCCAACATGACCAAGCCTTCTATGCCACAACCATCCCATACTAGATTTACTAAGCAAGCAGAATGTCAAATGTGTCTCACTATCATTGAAGTCAACCAAGTACAAGCTACCATGTCTAAATCCTTTGAATATCAAATTTGATCCATCAACACTAATGACTTCAACATCATCACTACCAAAAATGTACTTGAAGCCAAGATCACAAAGTTGTGCCACCGACAAAAGATTGAAGTCCAAGCTCTCAACTAGCAATACATTAGATATGCTCATGTCATTTGAGATAGCAATTTTACCAAGCCCCTTGACCTTGCCTTTCTTATTGTTGCCGAAAGTGATAGCATCAAAACCACCATTTTGACTTGTATTAATTGATTTGAACATACTAGAATCCCCGGTCATATGTTAAGTGCACCCACTATCAAGCACCCAATGCCTTCCTCCGGCTTTGTAATTGACCTACAAGACAAGATCAATTCTTTTTAGGTACCCAAACTTGTTTGGGTCCTCCAAGGTTAGTGACCAAGCTCTTTGGTACCCAAATGGCTTCCTTCTTTGAGCCCATACATGGTGCACCAATGAACTTAGCATGAACACCATTTGTACCCTTGGTAAGTATATAGAAAGAATCAAACTTAATTGAGGATACATTAGCATTGGATTTCTTATTCATGCAATGTTGCTCTATGTGACCAACTTGCTTGCAACTTTTGCAATAGCTACCATTGTTCTTCACAAAACGAGTCTTGTGAGGAGCAAAAGCGGCCTTGCCTTTCTTGGGGTTATAGCCCAATCCCTCTTTATAGAGAGAAGCCCTTTGGCTACCCAAGCACATAAGCAAGCGGTCCTCACCACCATAAGCCTTAGCTAAGGTGTGATTGAGCTCTTTTACCTCCTTGAGATTTTCATTCTCAACTATTAGTGTAGAGTCACAAGTGAAGCCGTCACTACTAGATGAGGATGTTGTAGATGAGCTACATGAAGGGTTAGTGGGAGCAACAACAATAGGCTTATGACAAGATTCATCAATTATATCACAAGTTATGCCTATGTTGCAAGTTTTAGCTTTCTCAATATTTGTTGGCATGTTTTCATATTTTTCAACTAGAGAGGAATGATCTTCTTCAAGCTTAGTGTGAGACTTTTGAAGCTTCTTATGGTCTACCTTTAGACTCTCATAAGATGCCCTAAGCTAATCAAGTTCTTGCATAAGGTTTTTCTTTTCCTTAAGCAAGCCCTTGCACTCCTTTCTAGATTCTTTAAAATGTTGAGTGTAATCTTCTAGCATAGTGATTAGTTCATCTTTAGTGAATTCTTTTTCATCACTATCACTATCACTATCACTAGCATTATCATGATCACTCTCATCGTCGGATGATACCTAAGCGGCCTTAGCCATGAATAGGGATGAAAACGGATCAGATACGGACGGATATCACTAATATCGTATTTATTTTCATATTTATGTCCAGATTCGGATTTGAATATGAATAGTATAAAAAATGCCGGATAGGATACGATTGGATATCGACATCATAAATATGTGATTTAAATATTTGGATACGAATACAGTATCGGATGTTAAATATCTGGACTCGGATACAGACGGATTAAAACCCCTCTAAACGGATTCGGTCTTGAATACGATCGGAAAATATCCGTACCGTTTTCATCCCTAGCCATGAAGCACGATAGAGTGTCGAAGAGGGAGACCTTCTCTTGGATGGCAATGCTAGCATGTCCCTTCTTCTTGCTCTTTTTGTCATCCTCATCATCACTTGAGGAATCATCACTATCCCATGTAGCAACATGAGAATCATTCTTCTTCTTATGAGAACTCTTCTTCTTTTCTTGCTTCTTCTTTTGCTTCTTCCTCTCCTTCTTGAAAGCATCTTCATCATCACTATCATAAAGGACACTTTGCAATGAGATGGTCCTTGCTATGGCATCTAAAACATCTCATAGTATGCTCAATCTTCTTGGATGAGTTCTTCCTCCTTGCACGAAAGCCCTTCTTCTTCATGAATTTGCCAAATTGCTTGACAAAAAGATCCATCTTCTCATCAATGTCATCACTATCACAAGAGCTTGAGTCTTCATCACTTGATGATTCAATCTTGGATTTACCCTTGGATGTGGTGGCTTTAAATGCCACACTCTTCTTCTTCTCATCATCCTTCTTCTTCTTTTTGACCAACTCCTCTTTCTCATCATCTTCTCTATATGAATCATCGGTCATCACTTCTTGGAATACTTGTTGAGGAGTTGAATCCTTCAATGTAGTCCTCACTAGCACGGTGATCAATATATCAAATCTCTTGGGCAAGCTTCTCAAGAACTTCATAGATAATTGGTTGTACTTGACCTCCTCACCAAGTGCCTTGAGCTCATTGACAATGACTTGCAACCAATGAAACATTTTCGGTATACTCTCATCATCTTAGATCTTGAAGCTAGAAAACTTTTCTTGCAAGATATATGCTTTAGCGGTCTTTGTGCCTTCGGTGCCCTCAAATGTTTCTTCTAGCTTGGCCTAAGCATTATGTGTAACTTCTATGTTCTTCACTTGCTCAAATGTCTTGTCATCTAATGCCTCATGAAGAGCACTAATGGCAATGTCATTGCATTGGAGCTTCTTCTCTTCCACCGCTGTAGGTGCTTCCGAATTAGCAACCTCAAATTTTGCTTCGGTGACTTTCCACACTTCTCTATTGATTGACTTGAGGTGTGCGGTCATCTTAACCTTCCAATATGCATAATTTGTGCCATCAAAGTGAGGTGCCTTCTTGGTGTTGTTGATGTGCAAGCTTAATTGAGCCATTTCTTTTTTACCGTAGGTTGTTAAGCCTCACATAAATGGTGCCTTGGCTCTGATACAACTTGTAAGGTCCAAATGGCTAAAGGAGGGGTGAATAGCCTATTTAAAAAATCTACAAGCTTCACTAAACAACCACGTTAGTATAAAAGATGGCTAAGCTAATTCTAGAACTAGCTCAACTACACTATGCAAGCCACCTATACAATTCTAGTGAAGCAAGGCTATGATCTCTAATACACACCAACAAGACTAAGTCACTAAGCTACTTACTCCTATGTGATAAAAGCTACACTAAGCAAACTACACTAGGACTAGTACAAGAAAGTAAAGAGCAAGTGACTTGATTCTTATACCAACAAAGTAGAGAAGTAATGCACTCAAAGAATCAATCACAATGATCAACCACAAGAGAAATCCTTGGCAAAGAGATGACATAAGATTTTTACCGAGGTTCACTTGCTTCCCGGCAAGCTACTCCTCATTGTGGCGATGCACCCACTTGTCGGTTCGTGAGCTAATCGACTATCAAGAGTCGAGCCCTCGGCGGGCGCCGCACAACCGCACACAAGATGGGAATCTGCCAAGCCATGAGCTCCACTAGAGTATCCAATTTGCGAACTCCCATAGGGAAGGATCAAGAACCTCTTACAACACTTGGTGAGGGCTCCAACAATCTTCAATTGTGAGCTCAATCACCTATGCTGCTCCAAGCCGTCTACCATGTCGGGAAACACGGAAGAGTAACAAGAAATCCGCCGCAACTCAAAGATCAAGTGCCTCTAGAATGCAACTCTCAAGCAATGCACTTGAATCTCACTCAATCTCCCTCAAGATGTGCAACCAAGCAAAGAGATGAGTAGAGGGGTTGTTCTCTAGCTAAAAAGATGTCTCTAGGTCTCAAAATGTGCAAGAGTTACCCTCAAACCCCGAACATCTTCTATTTATAGCGAAGAAGTACGCAGCTAGCCGTTACCGGATGACGCAGTGAAAAACATACTGACCGGACGCACCGGTCAGGGTGACCGGACGCGTCTAGTCACTACAGAACAAGCGTGAACAATGCGTGTCAGAAGTAACCGTTGTCGTGACCGGACGCGCTCCAGTGTTTGATCGGACGCATTACACCTGGCGTCTGGTCGGAGTCCAGAGAGCTCCCACCGCGACCGGACGCGTCCGATCGCACGTGACCGGACGCGCCGCGCGTTCGGTCGGCTCTTCGACTAGTTGTGCCCCTCTGGGTGCCTGACCAGACACTCCGGTTCCGTGAGGGACCAGACGTGCCGGTTGAAAACCCTAGCACCCGCGCCCCTAACTATAGCAAAGAACTGACCAGACGCGTTCGGTCAAACCGTGACCGCGTCTGGTGCAGCGTCCGGTCACCACAGTGACCGTTGTTCGCCTCCGTTTCTTCTCCGACTTTGCAAAAGTGCTAACACCACCAAGTGTACACCATCATGTGCATGTGTGTTAGCATTTCACAAACATTTTCAAGGCATTATGTTAGCTCTCAACTAGATTCTAATGCATATGCTCAAGACATTGATCTAGTGGCACTTGATTCCTGAGCTAACCGTGATTGCCCCTCTTGATAGTCGGCTATGTATCCTAAATCTGGTCAATCACTTCTCTACTCATCTTAGACCGGCGAAAGGAAAACCCTGTAGTTATACCTTTACCTTGCGCTCTTAGATCATTCTCTTCCACTTGATCATCATGTCCATCATTTTATGTGCATCTCCACCATGATCGTCATTTCATGTTCATGCACCAGCTCTTTGTGATCTTGTGGCCACCACTCCTTGCCACATACACCTTCATCACATGTGTTGCTTATGCCTAACTCAAAACACTTAACACATGGCATTAGCAACTTGCTGTCATTAATTACCAAAACCAAACTTGGGCTTTTAGGGTTGCGGGCCTCTCATTAGACATATGACATCACCCCTCTTCTCCACTTGGCGTGTCCTCATGCTGAAGTAATGCCCAGTCGTTGACGCCACTAGGCAGGAAGGCTTGTCCTAGCAAGATAGCCTCAATGCGGGAGAAGATGGTGCCATAGATGGGGTCTACGAGGATGATGTTCTCCCTTGTGTGTGTCAGTGTAAACTCCAAGCAATAGAGGAGATTATTGATGTAGCAGTAGAAGAAGTAGTTGTGCACTCAGGTGTCTGTGCTTGCTCCTGTTCCCTGGCGTGCTGTGATGAGCAGGGGGCGAGTGACCACTACCCCAATGGTGAAGTGCAGCATCTCTCTTGGTGGAGCGATGAAGTCGTGGATGCGGTTGTCGGAGCTAGGGGTGATTTAGGTAGGGACTCTGCGCTAAACCGTGGCACTGGAGCTGTCATCAAGACCAACATGGTGAGAAACATGAAGTGGCCCAAGTCAAACTATCCCAGCGAAAGGTGATGCATGCTGGAGTCAGGGCGCGGGGCGATCGTCGATGGAGGGTGGGAACCGAGTGCTAGGAGCTCCATGTTTGCTGAGCTGCCCTGGCCTAGGACCTGCAGGAGATCGGGAAGGAGCGATGAAGCTACTGGGAGGTGGAGGCAACCATCGACAAAGAGCAACCCCTGGTCGATCGACCAAGCTAGGGCGGTTGCACCATCAACGATAGCCATGGCTACGCTACGTATCTCCTATGCTAAAGTATTGCTCGGCACAAGTGCTCGAAGATGACGTTAGTGGTGTCGATGTAGTCGAGCGCATTGGGGCGCTGAGCTTGATTGGCCCTGTTCAAGATGTTGCAAGGCGATGGGGCGCCACTTCTCATGTTGCCCTCCTGATCAGTGGTGGTGCTGGTAGGGCACGAATGGTAGCCAGAGCATGTCGTTGCGGAAGTACTATAGCTCCATGGTGGACAAGTCCATGTTAGGCGGCCAAGGCCTGCCAACCATGGTGTGCCGAGGATGATCTCGACGTCATTATTGATGTCGAGGAGGTAGGCGTCAATGTAGAAGATGTCGGCGTTGATGTGGAGCGGCACGCTGAAAGCTGCTGGAAGGGTACCTCGTCGCCACTGCCAATGAGGATGGTGGTGTCGATGCGCTACTCAAGTAGGCCGATGAGGCGGGCGACGTTGATGTCGATGATGTTGTGCATGGTGCCTATTTCAACCAAGATGTGGATGTTAGTCCCGGACACCACACCTGTTAGGTACCTGGGGGGACAGTCGCACACCGAGGACTGTTCGGTCCGGATCATCATGAGGAGGCTGTATCTACGTCGTCATTGTCGTAGTCGTTGATGGCTATTATGTCAAAGAGGTGTTTACACGTGTGGCCACGTGTGAAGGGTTCGTCATAGTTGTAGCAGAGCCACGATCGGCGACATTCTGCCATCTCCTCGGTGATGAGACACTTGAACGGGTGCGGGGGAGCTACTGATGAAGAGCCTAATGCAGGTGTCATGGTCAGTGGTGTCAAGGAAGGTGTCTTCAAGGGAAGGGCCCATGGCGCCAGCTTGGTGGTTGGCATCTTGTTGGCGTCGAAGATGCGACTCGTCACATGTATGTCTTGGCTAGGGACATGGCCACCATCTCCATATCTTGCGGGGTTTGGAGCTCAACGTCTGTCTTCAATGGTTCGAGAAGGCTGGTGAAACGATCCTACATTCCGCGAAGGGAATGCCACAGACTCGACGTGTAATAGATGAACAAGTTCATGCCATTACCCAAATCTCAGTCGAATAACGGAGTCATACAAGAATATCAGAGTACAAATAGAAGGTTTACATTAATTATTATCATCGCCATGCAGGGCGGAACATGCTCACACACAGCATCTGGAACAACTTCTTGTGGACAGCAGCGGAAACTAGGACTCCTCGCACCAATCTTGAGCGCAGGGTGAACCCCTACTCCTCCCAGTCATCCTCCTCGTCGTACTTGGGCTCCGAGCCTGCCAAAAATCTATCAGTACTCTTGGTACTAGCCACGCATCGCCCACCCTATGATGCATTTGCTTTGTTGAACTGGATGCAATTGGTGTTGAGAAGAGAGACCTATCTCTGGTTGTGGTTTCCTATGTGAGTAATCAATATTTTAATAATATATAAGTTTATCAAATTTTAACTCATCTCATTCACACACGTTATCCCATCCCATCACACCTCTCATCACCACATCACATCTCAACTCACTTTCTCATCGGCACGGGAGACTCCCTCTCGCCCATGTCTCAACGGCCAAGGCCGGAACACACACAGAAATCCCGAGGAAGGTAGAAGGACTCCTCTCACTAGTCAAGTGAAGCTATACTTAGGAAAGGTCCATAGCCAAAAGGTTCGGCATATGTATCGATCGATCAACCAGAAACTCTGTAGAGGTTTACACATCCCACAAGATAGCTATCCTCGACGATGCCTCGTCTAAGCTGATTCTGGGCCACCTTCCGACTAGAAACGATACCACTCTATCACTCAGAACTGGGGCCATGTTGGAGTACCACCGACACGCTGACACTGTGAGACGTAGTACTTGGCCCCTAAGTACTACGCTGTCTTGGAAGGGTGTGGGTCCTCATGCCCGTACCTCCCTACACTATCCGCTAACCTCTCAATAGTAGTGGCACCGTGCTAGCAAGTCGAACGTCCGTCTCCTCCCCATAGAAGCGAGTGGGTGTGCAAGGATTCCTAAGACCGGGTCCACAGACGTATCAGTCCTTAGGGTGACTAAGCAGGATATCTTCACAAGGGGAAAACCGTTTTCCACTCAATGGAACACCTGGCACCCCGTGCCATCACAGCACCTCCCATCCCAGGGCTTCATCCCACGAAGACACTCCACCCTGGGACCTCTCCCTGTCACATGTACCCGCCACAGGCACCTCATATGGCGAACGCCCAGGTAGCATCCTCTGGCAAGACTTGTCCTCACGACTCATCGTAAATCCTGCTCGATCGACTCAACCCTCACCATACACACCCAAGACTCACGCCAAGATCTCCTAGGTTCATTACCAGGTTATTAATAGGTTTACGGCACCTCGTGCCTTATCTCAAACGCCTCTCACTCACCAGCATCACATCATAGATATAATGCGAGTAAGAGTAAAGCAGAAGTAACAAGTAATATAGCAGCATCTAGCCTAACAGTAGGGTGAGCAGGAGTGAGGTTGCAACAAGGTAAATGGCTCAAAAGTAGTGACTACCATGCAACCTATCATCATTATTTGCAGTGATAAATAGAGCACTAGCAATCTAATCATTTGCAAAGCATAATAGGATCTACGAGTGGGTGGGGCGTGGCACCTGGCAGGTCGTCACCCAAGTCATCGGTGTAGTCAGGGTTGAACTCCTCAGTCGGTGGCTCCTCCAGGTCTGTTAAACGTAACATATATAGCCGCGTTAACGGTTCCTATAGAGGTGCACAAAGAAGCAACTGAAAACCAAAAGATCCAAATACACTCAAACATATGCCTATGACGTAGAGCTCATTTTTAGAAAAATTTGGACTCTGGTTTGGCATTTTTCTGAGCTACAGTTAATTTATTATGAATTTCCGAAGATTTAATAATTTTTGAAAAAGAAAAACAGGGTGATTAACCAGGGCTTGACACGTGGCGGCTTGTGATTGGCTGTGGTGAACAGTGTCATTGACACGTGGGGTCCGTGAACAGAGAGGCTTACAGGTGGGACCGGTCAACGTTGACCAGGTCAACGATCAAAGTTGACCGGGCCGGGTCTGGGCTCCAGTGGGCCGAGTTAGGGTCTGGGCTCCAGCGGGCCGGGTCTACTAATAATTAGCTCTTTTAGATCAAATATGTATAGATAGTGGACTAACTAATTGCTAGCTAGACTTCAAGATAACAACTACGGAGTATCTCACTGCTTAGAGATCCTCAAGTATAGATACCTTTGGCATGCTCTTATGGAGGGCCAAAAAGAAATATTTCCCTCTGATAGAATTATGGTTAGAGCAAATAGTGTAATTAGCTTGATTTTCTTTGTCTCCTTTTTTGTTTCCTGAATTCCCTCCCTCCTTCCTACTCACCTTGTACACTGTCTTGTTGTAACCTTCTTGGATGCTTTGAACAAATTTTTAGAAAAAGTCTACGTCACCCCCTGAGGTTTGGGGAGCTATCTACTTACCCCTGGGTATAAAACCAATTATTGAACACATTAAAGTTTGCAAAACCGGTCATTTACCCGCTCGTGTGGTTTTGCGAGGCAGTTTTGCCTACGTGGCAGTGGTTTTGCCACTTGGCGCACTAATGTGGACTCTCATGCTGATGTAGACGATTGACGAGTGGGCCTCGTTGGTAAGTGACATGTATTTCTCTCATCGACAGATGGACCCCACCCGTCATCCCCTACCTCTAGCTCTTTCAACCTCCATCTCCTCCTGCCGTTCCCTCTGACTTCCACGGTCAAGCGCTGCCAGCACCGGTTGGAGCTCGAAGCCACGAGGACCATGCCCCTCTCCTCCCACATCTACTGCACCCGCCCACCAGCATAGCTGCTCGCGACCTCTCCTCGCGTGCACTCTACGACAACCATGGATGGCTTGACCTAGCTCGTGACCCGGCCCCTCCGTTCCCTCTCAGCTCTATAAAAGGATGCCTCGGATCTGCATCGGCACACTGCTGCCATCTGCCCTCTCGCTCACTCTCCCAATCTACTCTCTCTGTTCATCGCTTCCATGGAGAGCAGCAGCCGCCGCCGACCAAAATTCCCGAGCTCGCCGTCATGTAAAGTTTTAGTTTGAGTCATGAAAAGTTTTACTTTGAGTCATGCAAAGTTTTACTCATAGTGCTCATGCCCTCCTGCTAGAGAGCTTCAGCAAGTGGCGATAGAGGCCAAGCGCGGTGAGGCGATCATGCCAGTGGAGACCACGGTGGTAGGGAGTTAGTGGGAAAGAGGGTCAAGGCCGCGCAGCCACTAGCGGCCATGGCGGCTTGTGCTGGAGCTCAGGAACAACGATTCGGCCATGGATCGATGAGTAGGAGTTATGGGTCGGGTTCTCCATGTTCTTGCGAGTTCACAGGGACTTATATGAGCAGAGGAGGCGCCCAGAGTGGGGAGATTGGAAGCTTGGGTCAACCCCGGCCACGGCGGCTGTAGCACTGATTCGCAACGATGGAGCGAGCGAGAGGGCACAAGAAGGGGCGGAGAGGCGGCGGCATGCACAAGAGGAGCTCAGGGCTTCCTTTTATAGGTGGAGAGGAGGAGGACGGACGGGTCGCGAAGAGCTCAATGGCCATGCTGTCAATGGCGGCTGAAATGTGCGCATAGGATGGAGAGGGGGAGCCTAGGTCCATGTGAGGGACAGGTCTTGCGGCGAGCGTGCTCGGTGAAGGCGACGACGCCTGGTCCATGTAGTGGCTAGGTTGTGGCGGCCGATGGGAGGAGGTGGAGGTGGAAGGAGCTAGAGGTAGGAGACGACAGGTGGGGCCCACCTGTTGGTGAGAGGACCTGTCACTTACCAGCGGGGCCCACTCATCAATCGTCTACTCAACATGAGAGTCCACATCAGCGTGCCAAGTGGCAAAACCACTGCCACATAGGCAAAACCGCCTAGCAAAACCATCCTAGGGGGTAAAATGACCGGTTTTGCAAACTTTAATATGTTCAATACCTAATTTTATACTTGGGGTTAAGTAGACACCTCCCCAACATCAGGGGGGTGATGTAGACTTTTTCCATAAATTTTTTAGTAGAGGCTCATGAGTCTCTCCTGTGTTCTAAAAAAACAACTACCTCACTAGTTATACTAAATCAGATAATAGTAGCTAATAACTGGACCAAACAACCCAACCTTATCCCTTCTAGAACTCCACACCCGCACCCCTCCGCGTGACCCTCGGATGCCCGCGCGCCCACTGCCTGTCGTGCCGCCGGGGCCCTCACCAACGCCACTGCACCCCTCTGCCTACCGCATCGTGGCCTCCGCCTATCGTGCCCTCTCTGCCACCGCCTCCTCTACCTCCTCTGACGAGGCCCCGGAACCACCTGCTGTCTCCATGCATGAAGACAGCGCACCGGGTCCTGACACCACGATGCCAAGGCTCTAGAGTGCAGCGGTGTACTTGGAGGTGGTGAGATCCCAGAAGAGGGCGAGCATGTAGTGGGACCAGGAGGAGGTGTCACTGGAGCTTGTAGGAGGAGGGGAGGGAGCCGGTGCCTTTGCGGCAGAGGAGACAGACAACGGGGGAGGACACTGTTGGCCCGTCGAAGGAGAGCCTCGGGGGCCCGAGCAGGGTATGGGACCATGTGTGGCAGAGGAGGAGCGGCGGCAAGGACGATGACAACGGGGTGGTGGGTAGGAGATGATGATGGAGAGTGTGGACCGGGATGGGGATGAGGAGGAGGAAGTGGTGGTGGCTGTGAGGGTGGAGGACGGTGTGGTGCAGTCAATGCGGACAGCGCTGTCCTGCACGACAAGGGAGCACGAGGCTGGACGCCCTCACCATTCCGCTTTGTCCCAATTTGCGACGCGGTGCGGGGAGCCAGGGATCGGAGGGGACGCAATGATCTGCACTCACCATTCTGCCATGGACGCAAGGTGTGGGCGTCCTGAGTAGCTGAGCCTGTGGGGTGGCAGAAACGGAGCGGCGGGCCAGCGGAGATGGAGCGGCGGGCTGGTGGAGACGGAGAGGTTAGAGGTGAGCGGCCAAGGCAGGGGTAATTAGCTGTGTATCCAAACACTCTCCCAGCTAATAGGTAGCTAGTCAATTGTTAGACAGCTAATATTAGCTATATGTTTTAGCTAGCAAACTACTCTCAGCTAATGGATCCAAATAGGGCCAAAATCTCGTTCCACCAGCGACAGCTTTCAGGCCATTCAACATCAGAAACAAACCATCTCGATCAAATATGCATACTTGCGGCTGCAATCAGCATAGAGTTATGTCATCCTCCATTCTTCTCTTATAAAACACGGTAAAATGCATGTATGTTGACAGGATGTTTAATGGTAACCATCGGCCAACAACATTGGTTCCTAAATCTTTATTAGAATATAGAGGCAAGCTCATTAATATATATATATATATATATATATATATATATATATATATATATATATATATATATATATATATATATATATATATATATATATATATATATATATATATATATATATTACCCTACAACTGGCTATGAAATAATTTATTATGTAGCCACTTTGAGTTACGATAATTGCTATGCTAATTTACGAGATTATAGTAACTCCTTACTATGTGATTTACTATAATATTATGGTAAATATCCCCATGTGCTATAGTAATTTAACTATCGTAAATATATACTGACATTATCGTAAAGTTATTCTGTAGCCACCTCTATTTACGATAATTTTATATACTAATTTACGACAATGTCAGTATATATTTACGATAGTTGAATTACTATAACACACGAGAATATTTACCATAATGTTATAGCAAATATTATAGTAAGGAGTTACTATAATCTCGTAAATTAACATAGCAATTATCGTAACTTAAAATGGCTATAGAATAAATTATTTCGTAGCCAGCTATAAGGTAATAGCTATATATATATATATATATATATATATATATATATATATATATATATATATATATATATATATATATATATATATATATATATATATATATATATATATATATATATATATATATATATATATATATATATATATATATATATATATATAGCTGGCTACAAAATACCATATTTTGTAGCCGAGTCCAATTGAACCTAAAGCTGGACTAACGAGCCAGCTCGGCTCGTTCTGGCTCGTTAAGATAACGAGCCAGCTCGGTTCGGCTCGTTATCTTAACGAGCCAGAAGGCCGGCTCGGCTCGGCTCGTTTACGAGCTCGAGCTGGCTCGTTTGGCTCGCGAGCCAGCCATATTAAAACATAAAAAATGTAATATGTGTATTATCTAAAGTTTGATAATGGTAATAATATAAAACTAGTCCATTCATAAGTCTTAATAAATCATACAAAAATAATATGTACTATTATATTATAATACTATACACCATACATTGTATATGGTTCATACTCCATACCATATATGATGCATCCATTATCTATACATTCATTTAAAATAAAAAGAGTCAAATTAATCTAAAATTTATAGAGTCAAAGTCCAATCATCAACAAATTATAAAGTGTAAGACATAAAGTTATATAACACTAATAAAAGTTTAAGGCCAACAACTTTGGCTCGTTAGGCTCGCGAGCTGGCTCGAGCTGGCTCGCGAGCTGGCTCGTTAAGACACGAGCTAGGATGCTTGCTCAGCTCGTTTGAGAAATTAAACGAACCGAGCCGAGCCGAGCCACTATCAATCCGAGTCGAGCGAGGTATCGAGTTGCGAGCTTTTGGTCCAGCTTTAATTCAACCTACCGACCGAACCCCTCGGTAGTTCCTCGGTTCCGCCCAGCCTAGAGCGTGTCCCATCCGGCCATCCCCACCCTCCCAGCTCGGTTCGACTAGCCATCAACGCCCAGCTCGGCTTGCTTCACATGGACTCTCTCGAGCCTACTGAGCGGTGGAATCCACGGCGCCCCTCCCCAAAATTTCTCCCCTTCCACCCGCGGCAGCTCCCATTCAGCGGCAACGACGGCCCCCGGCGGTGGTGCGGCCCGCCCAACGGCGACGACGCCCCCATGGCAGAGCGGCCCACCCAGCGGCGCAGCCCGCCCAAAGGGGACAGCCCCCTTCGGCGGTGTCATGGCGTCGCCTTCATCGCTCTCGACGGCGGCGCTAGCTCCTTGGCCGGCATCCATGGAGACAGTGTAACGGGCCAAGGTGAGTTCCTCGATCCTCCATGTGGTCCGTGGCGTCGGCCCCTATCCTCATGTGGTGGCGGATACATCCATGGAGAAAGCCTGTTGATCCAGATCCAGTCCATATGGGTGGCGATGGATCTTGTACAGGACGACAGGTATCGGGCTCGCTTCTGAACCATGGAGGTGGAGGACAATTAGTTCCATTTTCCCCCATTGTTTATCGAGGTTTACTGCCCTTCTCTCGTGTTTTCTGTCTATTCCTTTGCTTCGTTTTTCTCCTGTTGTTTATTTGTTATTGTCCCTTCTCTTCAGATCACACATCGGCAGTGGGCTGCTGCTTCTTCGGTTGGCTGACGCATCCACTAGGGACGGCGAGGTAACCCGGCCGGTCAAGGTGACTGGATCCCGTTGAGGAAGCTGCCATCAGAGAGGAGGTGCCGCTGCGTGCCGGATCCATAGTGGTTTAGTAGTGGCTAATTTTTGCAGATCTATTAGCCACATTATCTTCCGATCCCTGCAGATAGAAGCAAAGCGAGTTACTAGTGATTCGGCTGCCTCATCCCACGAATGGCTGATTGATCCAGAAACGGAGGAAGATCCCCCAACCGCAGTCCCCATCCATGGCCGCCTGATTACTGCAGTACGCTGCTATTCTTGGCCGCTGGAGAGACCCCAATCCTCCATCAGGAGCATCTCCTCTCAAATCCTGCACCGGTAACGATTCTCCCAATCATCTTTTTTTTTTCAGGCGTTCCAATGCTGGGAAGCTGCCTGCTCGTGCCTACCCCTGCACATCCCCATAGGCTAGCGGGAACATACTTGGTTGACTGATGCCCACTTGCTGTAACTATTGCATCCGTGAACATTTGTTTCTTCTTCTTTCTATTTGCCTTCTTAGTCCTTATTATTTAGCAATGCACACTGTTGGTCCGATTAGGCTTCTCAAAAGGTTGCATAAGTTTATATGATTCTAGCGAATTTAGGTAGTGACTGTCATTCCTGTTTCCAACCCAAATTTGTGCAGATCCAAATACTTGAATGTATGTATCTAATAAATCATATACATCAATCTTATGGTAAATATTGCTGTCTTACGACAGTTTTGAAATATGACGTAGCTTATTCTAATATTACAGTAAATTAGATCATTGATCAAACATCTCGTAAATACTTATATTCATATTACAAAATTCTCGCAAATATTGTTAGTACAAGTTCTTGTAAATATTCATAGTACAAAATTCTCGTAAATTTGATCTTAGTTTCAAATTGTCGTAAAAGTTCAGGATTCTCTTAGTTTTTGAAATATGACGCAGCTTATACTAATGTTACAGTAAACTCGACCATAGTTCAAAATTCTCATAAATATTTGTATTCATAGTACAAAGTTCTCGTAAATATTCTTAGTGCAAGTTATTGTAAATACTGTATTCCTTGGTTACATCAGAACATATACCGATCTTACTATAATTCATTGCATTTACATGGTTATCGTAAAATGTGTTTCTTGTAAATCAATATGCAGAAATGACGATAACTGGTGCCTTCTTTATCATAATTTGTCTGATCTGCATCCATTTTTTTAGTGTTTTGTAATTTCTCTGATGTGCATCCATTTTGTTAGTGTTTTGTCATTTGTCTGATTAGCTGTGAATCCTGTGATGAATTGATAGTTCCAGTTTCTGTTGTAGCCATTATTATATTGAATGTTGAATGCTTCTTATTTATCACCATTCCAATCATTTTTCCTGCCATATAAGACCTGCAAATATCCTTTATGGGTGATAGCAGCTGCACCTTTGAATGATATTATCTTTATTATGTCAATCAACAATTTCTGTAAATGTCCTGGTTCTTAGAGAGAACCATAAATTTGCTATTCTTATCATGATGTTTCAGGTAAGAAAGACATCTGACCCAATAGTAGGCAATGCCTGCTTGACTTCATTATATTTGAGGACAGCCAATAGGTATCCAGATCTAGTAGGGATGCTTATGCTGCTACTCAGAATCTTGATTCGTCTCATGGTTCAGAATATGTGGAGAACAGTGTCTTATTATGATGGAAAAATGTATCAATGTACGTGTGTGTGGAAAGACATGTTGCGGTTGTTTCAAAATTTTATTTAAATAGATCTGAAATTGTTGTAACTTCCTGTTCTGATTATCGTAATTAGTTCATGGTAAATTGGCCGAGTCAATAGTAAGTGGTACCTGAAAGCACCATGGCACAAAATTCTGGTAATAACATACCTTAATTATAGTAACTTTGTTTCCTAATTACCATCTCTAAACTTTTTGCCTAATTACTATATTCCTGTTCATAAATGAGTGGTAATCCTTGCATGTGCATGTACACTTCTGTTCTCGTAACACATTCACTGTTGTCCTGGTCGGTAGCTTTACATGCATAGTACGTGGTCAACTTGATTTGACGAAATCACCGTAATGATTGGACTCATCAATTACTTTCCAAAATTTCCGTGGCTGTGCTGCAGCTCGGCTCAATTACCTGGTCGGCTCAGCTCGCATGCAAGACTAATAATTAATTACTGGACCCGGCTGGCTCGCTCCCACCAGCTCCGGTAATTCAGGATGGGTCGATGGAATTACGGGAATCCACAACCGCGAGCCCGGCTACGCCTGGCTACAGAATAAGATATTCCGTAGCCAGCTACAGAGTATAATCTCTACTATAATTGGATTCTTGAATTATTTTAGATCCACCAAACAAAGTGTCCCCCGCTGAGAGCCTCCAACATTCGTACACACAGAAAATTGCACCCAACAAATCCCCTTCATAAAAATCAAGGGCTACAAAACATCTCTCCAAGGCTTCAACCCAGATCGTACGACCATGATATCTTCCAGGCTTCAACGCTACGCTTCAACGCAAACGAGCCCGCCCGTGATCAGCGCCGCCATCAGCACTCCTCCGCTCGCCCGCACGCGGCGTTCAAAGGGTCACCTATTCGTCGTACAACAATCACCGAAAAAAAACAAAAAAACCGCCGCACCGTCGGAAGGAGCTCCGACCTCGCCGCGTCTTCCGGGCGCCTCCCCTGTCGTGCCTCGTGCCGGATCTGGGGGCCAAGAACAACAACACGAGGCGCCCATCTCACGTCGTCCACGGTGGAGTAAGCCATCCTGCAGCACGCAGGAACCACGCGGAGTCGTGGACGCTGAGGCCGGCGGCGATGGCTCATGGTCCTGTGTCACCCTCGACGTGAACGTTAGGGCCATGGTGGAGGAGGCCATCGTGGCCACCACGCAAGAACAACGACGCTGAGGCCGGCATACAGTGACGTTGCCGTCGTGTCCTTCAGGTTAATTCGCCGCCGCTGATTACGCCGCCGTGTCCTTCAGGTTAATTGAAGTTTCCAATTCCAATTCACGTATGCGCACAGTTAGCGCCAGAGCACATAGTCTGCTGGCCGCTTGCCAATAGTCGGATGACCTGTTGCTCAAAGGTTCGATTCTACCCTGTCCTGCTTGTTGGATTAAATTATTTGTTTCTTCGTCGTCATCTTCGGTGTTTGACTTGGTGCGGAGGGAATCTCAAGCAATTTCACTACTAGCTGATTACTTAGGAGGAATTTCTTGAATCTTACCTGAAAAGGGCATTATCTCTGCAAAGGAAACGAAACATATCATCAATTTCTTTTCTTTCTTTACCGACCTGCAGTCCTGCAGTCCTATCATTCAAGGACGCATGGTGAATGACTCAGTAGTTAATTCATTGATGACTGTACTGCTTCTTGGTTTTAATTTGTAGGATGGTGTAGAGTAGTGCCCACGAATCTCAACAAACGACAGACTTCAGCATATAGTTGCTTCATCAAGTCACACATCTCGTGGGTTCACTCTGTATTTACATTGTAATCCTACTGCTTTATTTCAGTGTTTTACAAATCCACAAACTTATCCGACAAAGTAGTAAAATAAAATAATATGATACTCCTATCATCCCTTCGTGCTATTCTGATGGGAATCTCTTCGTGCTAGAGATTTCAATGAAAATAATAATAATTGTCAGGGCAGGTACGTGACAATGTCTACGCCGAGGGATACACAAAGCGATATGTCTACTCCGAGAGATACACGCGAAGCCCTAAGCAATATCACCAACATCATAGGTATGCTTACAATATTTTCTATAGCACTTATGACGATTCCATACTGATTTTCTACATATGTCCTCCAAGCCTCGTGGAGGAGGGAGGAAATGAACATGCAGCAGTGAAAACGTCGAGCTGAAATGTCCATCGAACAAAGGGACAATATTAATAGAAGACAACGTGAGTACCGAGAACGGAAGAAGGCTGCAACCCAAAATAGTAGCACTTCTGCTGCTTTGACTCAAACGGTGTTGTTAACTTCCACACCTACGGGTACTTGATCTCTTTGTTACTTCTATTTACATCATTAACCCTAACTAATGATTTATCCCTAAACATGCTCAGCCATTGTGTGCAACCCAATCATAGAAAATGACGAAAATGTCAATCCAAATGACGGAAACACACCAACAATATTAGCCACCGACAATACGCAAACAGATGCAGATGTGAATCATACACATGTTGGCATTCAAACATCGACCATAAGAGGCAAGACTATCTGTGGCCAACAACGAGGATGACCTAGGTATACTTCGAGTTTATTGTGTAATGGTAACGTTCTTTTAATCTCTATATACAAACCATTTTTAAAATTTACAGAAACATGTGCCTCTGTCCCTAGAAACGAGACCCGCATACAATGCTGATGCTAGGAGGGAAGAAAGGAACACACGACAACAGAAACGAAGAGCTGAGATGACTGATCAACAAAGGGAGGTGATTAATAGGAAACAACGTGAATACCGAACATGGAGGAAGGCTGCGATGCAAAATATCACCACCACCTCTGTTGTGTCTCAAACAGTGCTGGCATCTTCACCCGCAGGTGAGTAATATCTCTTCAACTTGTGCATTTCCTCAACTATCTGATACATCATGAACCACCGTCCATTTTTGGAGGCACATGTTTTAGAACCGGATTATCAACTATATTGAAAAATGACGAGTCAGCAGATCCCATAGAGTGGCTACACCGAAATGATAATTACGTTCCACGAGCTAGAAAACCACATATGGTCCCTTCTGGTCCATTACCTACTTCTTGTGAGTTAGGTGAGCCCAATAACTGCATGCTATTTTTTAATAAAAAAGACATTTAAATATATGCTACCATACTTATTTTTAAAATATTTGCAGAACTTCATTTACCTGAGCAGTGATGCAACCATGTACATGTCCAACCAATGAAGATGAATTCGACCGTGAACTATTCGAACTAACTCATGATGGTTGGGACAGTGATGAAGATGCCATGGACAGGACAATGCCCGTGCTAACGCCACGGATCAACGTACGGGCACTTCATTTACCTCAGTTATGAATGTTTTTAAATTATGACTTCCATTTCTGTTTGATATACACCTAAATTACTCTGCATTTTTGTTCTAGAACAATTACTCTGCATTTGTTCTAGAAACTGTAGGAATGAAAAACTGCTGAAAATTAGCAGATAACCAAAGGAGCTTCACCGTGGTGGCCTGGTAGAATGTAACTTAAATGGTTATTAATACGAGAAATAACTTTACTATGTCTTCTTATATGCAGAAGTGTTCCCAAATTGTATATAGGCTACAATTGTGTAAAAGTTAAACTATGCAAAAACAAATTGGTTGCTTTTACGAGCATCCCCAAGATAAAGCCGTAGCGTTAGCACGGGCATTATACTAGTAAAGTATAAACAGATGAAAACGATCGAATATGACTTTTGTTACTGGATAGTGATGCATAAAGAGAATAAAACAAAATTGAGGAGACAAAATGAGGTGCCTTCAAGACCGTTCAAGACCAATTTTTAAGATCTAGAATGGGATTCCTATCGAAGTAATAATCGTTCATTCAAATCATGTTGGGCATCTCATCGTGAGGAGAAATAAAATGTTACATCCTTTAAAGGACAAAAAATGCCGTTCTTTACAAAAGTGATGCTGGTTTTCATGTACATAGACTACAATATACCGGGTTAGTTTGATTTGCATGATCCAAACTCAATTCAGAATAACCCTACCGTCAAAGTTTCACAATTCATTACCCAAAAATAGTTGTCACTATTGGCTACATCACTACCAGGTATTCGAAAATGGCAGTCATAGATTCCTGATTATCTTGACACATCGATAGCGCACGGGTCACAAATAAACTCACGCGACACGGCTCTATAGAAATCGGTCTAGCCGTTTTAGGGAGTCAGCCTAGCCGGTTTTCTCAGGTTGAGCCCAAGAACGCCCAAGGACAACAAGAATCACACTTACATGGTGAAGAACGGTGAGGTTTATGAGCAAACACCAAAGGATAATGAATCATTCTTACGTGACAAAGAACGCTAGTTTTCGGACAAACTAGCAAAAAAACATTGAGTGTCAAACATAGGGGTGGATTAAACCCACGGATTAGCGCCATGATAGTTCGATTAACCCCTTGATTGATTCCCTAAATCAGCCAGGGGCTTAGGTGGTAAACCCATCGGATGTGCTTGCGCACACCATCTGGCCAGTCGATAAGTGACCTTGTGGGCTGTAGGGTCCCACTTTAGGGGAAGCCCCCATCACCAAGGGGATAAGCCAATAGGCTAAGTTCCCACTTGGATCACTCTCGTCCGGGGGCTCGGCCAGGCTGAGGTACTTCCCGACCTCGGGAGGGTGATCCCCGAGCAAGCGATGCCACGACTACTTCGGCCTAGGCTTTGGCTGGGCTTCGACCCCGATCGATGCGAGGAATATACCTTGGAATCTGTCTGGCACCCGGAGCCTAACATGTAGGCAACATAGCAGGGCATCAGGCTGCTAACAGGGGCCTATTTTCTCCATTCTTGAGAGGTTGTGTCGGCCACTTTCGACGTAGGGTCACACCCAAGGCATGACGCATCATGACGAGAGTCCCCACATGGCTACAGTGTGAAGGCCTTTAGGCCCGCATGGCAGCCCCCTCCACATATGGGAGAATCCTGGCATATCAAGGAAGCCATGAGGAGGTGCACCTAGGGAAGGCACACTGACGGCAAACAACACCTGAGAAGATGTCAGGGGCAGTTGGGACGTTGTTGGCCCCCCTATTACCAAACAAAGGAGGACGCACAGTGCTGCCGAAGTAGAACCGAAGCCTAGGACGAGAAACCTAGGAAACACCACATAACTTTGAACTCCCTAGCCCTCCAGTATATAAGGCAGGGCATGGGATCCAGTAGAAGGGATCAAACCCTAGAATAGCTAAGAAGCATCACATGGTAGTCTGAGTCAGCTCCTCGCTCGAGCCACCAAAACCCTAGAATAGTAGTGTAGCTCACCCCTACATCTCTCTCTCTCTTTCTCTTGATCTCTCGGTTATAAGAACTTGATTGAGTATTCCTAACACAAAGAACACCACCGCTGGACGTAGGGCATAAATGCCTGAACTAGGATAAATTCCTTGTGTTCTCAGTGCTTAAGCCACTGAAGGGGTGGACAATGACACTATGATCTAGTACCTCCCATTGCCCCTATCAAGCTTGATGAGGGCGTGGATCAAGTAGTTGGACCCCGGCTATATCCTCAAATAGGCTGACCTCCACTCGACCTTTTTGGGCCACTTCCAAGTTAGGTTACACCCGCCTTGGAAACTCTTGGTATCTATGTAAGTGCATGCAGAAGCCGGGTGAAACCCTTCAGGAGTACATCCAATGCTTCTCCTGCCAGTGCAATAAGCTACCCAACATCACTGACGGCAATGTCATCAATGCCTTCACCTGTGGCACTACATGCGACATGCTTGGGTGCGAGCCTCCATGGACGACGCCGGAGATCTTGGACGTCACCACCAAGTACGCTATGGGGGGGAAGAGGTTGTCTTGTCCAACTTCAAAAGTAGAGGCAAGGCCGCCACGCCCTAACACAAGGCAGACGGCGATGAGAACTCTGCTTTCCCTCGCATTGAGGGGTGTCTCACGATCTTTGGCAGGACGTAAGCCCAAAAATTGCAGCGACCGCAGAAGACTACCGCACGAGAGGTCAACATGGTGAAAACCATGGCGCCATAGCATCTGTGGTGGTCCAAGATGGCATTCACCTTCGACCAAAGCCACTACACTGACCATGTGTCAAGTCTCAGTCGCTTTCTGCTTGTTGTCTGTTCGATCGTTGGCAATGTGCGCCTCATGAAGGTGCTCATGGACAGCGGCCAGTAGCAGACTCAACATTTGGTGAACCTAGGAACTGGGAGATGTTATCAACAGTCGCAGATCCTCAGGCTGCATCGCCAAGTGGTATTAGAGCTTACGGGGCTTAACATCACTTACATCCCATGTACCGCCATCAAGTCTTAGGTGCTAGCTGACTTCGTGGCCGAGTGGACAGAGGTCCAAACCCCGCCTGCCCCGATCAAGCAGGAGTACTGGCCATGTACTTTGACGGCTCCCTGATGCTCGATGACGCGGGGCCAGGGTGCTGCTCATATCGCCGAACGGGGACAAGCTCCATTGCATCCTTCAGCTCCAATTTCGGGCCATTAACAATGTCGCTGAGTATGAAGCACTCATCCACGACATGCGCGCGGCAGCCGCTCTCAGGGCGTGTTGCCTCTATGTCCACGGAGATTGTCCACGACATGCGCGCAGCGGCTGCTCTCAGGGCGCGTTGCCTCTATGTCCATAGAGACTCTGAGCTAGTGATCAACGAAGTCATGAAGGAATCAACCTGCTGAGACAAAAAGATGGAAGCATACTATAAGGAGGTAGTAACTTCTTTTTTTTTTAGGTGGTGGTATCCTCGCCGGATCTTGATTACGTGCAGTAAGAGAACCGTGGTTACAAGTATCAGAATACGTCTGTCGTGGATAAGGGCTACAACTAACATGCAAGGAAACCTGTTAGGCTGCGGCCTGCCAAACTTTCTCTATATGACCACTAAAACTATATTCAATATACTATATTAATAATTATCTCTGTATATATATGAACTATACAACCTCTTTATGTATGTTGTCAAAAAAATCTCTTTATGTAAAAGTCATGCTCTCTCCCTCCTGTGGCTATGATGATTTTTCAGGTGCTGTCCTTGTTAGTGCGATGGGCATAAAAATATGAAAGGTGTGGCACTATATTCACTTTCTTCAAATGTGTGATTTGGACTTATCTCCACCTTACTTTTTTTCCTGATGCCAAGAACAGCTCCTTTTAGTTGGTGGTCTCAATTCAACGAACCCCTTACACTGGAGTGTAAACAAATGTTCACGAATGATTTATCACATGATTATATTTTGTCTTGATCTGATACTTGATTTCCAAATTAAAAGGAAGCCCAGCAGCCCAACGAGCATATATATACAAGAGAGCTTTTTTATATGCTTAAAAGACTGAATAAAGTTTCTCTGGCACTAGCTAGACTGGTGTGAGCTGATGAAGCATCCACAATGAAATCTATTTCTTTTTTTGTCTATTTTTTTCGAGATCCACCGAGTCTCTCAATGTTTTCAATGACCATTACTTGATCTATGTTTTTATCTCTACTATAATTGGATTCTTGAATTATTTTAGGTCCACCAAACAAAGCGTCCCCCGCTGAGGGCCTCCAACATTCGTACACACAGAAAATTGCACCCAACAAATCCCCTTCATAAAAATCAAGGACTACAAATCATCTCTCCAAGGCTTCAACCCAGATCGTACGACCATGATATCTTCCAGGCTTCAACGCTACGCTTCAACGCAACGAGCCCGCCCGTGATCAGCGCCGCCATCAGCACTCCTCCGCTCGCCCGCACGCGGCGTTCAAAGGGTCACCTATTCGTCATACAACAATCACCGAAAAAAACAAAAAAAACCGCCGCACCGTCGGAAGGAGCTCCGACCTTGCCGCGTCTTCCGGCCGCCTCCCCTGTCGTGCCTCGTGCCGGATCTGGGGGCCAAGAACAACGACACGAGGCGCCCATCTCACGTTGTCCACGGTGGAGTAAGCCATCCTGCAGCATGTAGGAACCACGCGGAGTCGTGGACGCTGAGGCCGGCGGCGATGGCTCATGGTCCTGTGTCACCCTCGACGTGAACGTTAGGGCCATGGTGGAGGAGGCCATCGTGGCCACCACGCAAGAACAACGACGCTGAGGCCGGCATACAGTGACGTTGTCGTCGTGTCCTTCAGGTTAATTCGCCGCCGCTGATTACGCCGCCGTGTCCTTCAGGTTAATTGAAGTTTCCAATTCCAATTCACGTATGCGCACAGTTAGCGCCGGAGCACATAGTCTGCTGGCCGCTTGCCAATAGTCGGACGACCTATTGCTCAAAGGTTCGATTCTACCCTGTCCTGCTTGTTGGATTAAATTATTTGTTTCTTTGTCGTCATCTTCGGTGTTTGACTTGGTGCGGAGGGAATCTCAAGCAATTTCACTACTAGCTGATTACTTAGGAGGAATTTCTTGAATCTTACCTGAAAAGGGCATTATCTCTGCAAAGGAAACGAGGCATATCATCAATTTCTTTTCTTTCTTTACCGACCTGCAGTCCTGCAGTCCTATCATTCAAGGACGCATGGTGAATGACTCAGTAGTTAATTCATTGATGACTGTACTGCTTCTTGGTTTTAATTTGTAGGATGGTGTAGAGTAGTGCCCACGAATCTCTGCAAACGAAAGACTTCAGCATATAGTTGCTTCATCAAGTCACACATCTCGTGGGTTCACTCTGTATTTACATTGTAATCCTACTGCTTTATTTCAGTTTTTTACAAATCCACAAACTTATCTGGCAAAGTAGTAAAATAAAATAATATGATACTCCTATCATCCCTTCGTGCTATTCTGATGGGAATCCCTTCGTGCTAGAGATTTCAATGAAAATAATAATAATTGTCAGGGCAGGTACGTGACAATGTCTACGCCGAGGGATACACAAAGCGATATGTCTACTCCGAGAGATACACGCGAAGCCCTAAGCAATATCACCAACATCATAGGTATGCTTACAATATTTTCTATAGCACTTATGACGATTCCATACTGATTTTCTACATATGTCCTCCAAGCCTCGTGGAGGAGGGAGGAAATGAACATGCAGCAACGAAAACGTCGAGCTGAAATGTCCATCGAACAAAGGGACGAGATTAATAGAAGACAACGTGAGTACCGAGAACGGAAGAAGGCTGCAACCCAAAATAGTAGCACTTCTGCTGCTTTGACTCAAACGGTGTTGTTAACTTCCACACCTACGAGTACTTGATCTCTTTGTTACTTCTATTTACATCATTAACCCTAACTAATGATTTATCCCTAAACATGCTTAGCCATTGTGTGCAAACCCAATCATAGAAAATGACGAAAATGTCGATCCAAATGACGGAAACACACCAACTATATTAGCCACCGACAATACGCAAACAGATGCAGATGTGAATCATACACATGTTGGCATTCAAACATCGACCATAAGAGGCAAGACTATCTGTGGCCAACAACGAGGATGACCTAGGTATACTTCGAGTTTATTGTGTAATGGTAACGTTCTTTTAATCTCTATATACAAACCATTTTTAAAATTTATAGAAACATGTGCCTCTGTCCCCAGAAACGAGACCCGCATACAATGCTAATGCTAGGAGGGAAGAAAGGAACACACGACAACAGAAACGAAGAGCTGAGATGACCGATCAACAAAGGGAGGTGATTAATAGGAAACAACGTGAATACCGAACACGGAGGAAGGCTGCGATGCAAAATATCACCACCACCTCTGTTGTGTCTCAAACAGTGCTGGCATCTTCACCCGCAGGTGAGTAATATCTCTTCAACTTGTGCATTTCCTCAACTATCTGATACATCATGAACCACCGTCCATTTTTGGAGGCGCATGTTTTAGAACCGGATTATCAACTATATTGAAAAATGACGAGTCAGCAGATCCCATAGAGTGGCTACACTGAAATGATAATTACGTTCCACGAGCTAGAGGACCACATACGGTCCCTTCTGGTCCATTACCTACTTCTTGTGAGTTAGGTGAGCCCAATAACTGCATGCTATTTTTTAATAAAAAAAGACATTTAAATATATGCTACCATACTTATTTTTAAAATATTTGCAGAACTTTATTTACATGAGCAGTGACGCAACCATGTACATGTCCAAACCAATGAAGATGAATTCGACCGTGAACTATTCGAACTAACTCACGATGGTTGGGACAGTGATGAAGATGCCATGGACGGGACAATGCCCGTGCTAACGCCACGGATCAACGTACGGGCACTTCATTTACCTCAGTTATGAATGTTTTAAAATTATGACTTCTATTTCTGTTTGATATACACCTAAATTACTCTGCATTTTTGTTCTAGAACAATTACTCTGCATTTGTTCTAGAAACTGTAGAAATGAAAAACTGCTAAAAATTAGCAGATAACCAAAGGAGCTTCACCGTGGTGGCCTGGTAGAATGTAACTTAAATGGTTATTAATACGAGAAATAACTTTACTATGTCTTCTTATATGCAGAAGTGTTCCCAAATTGTATATAGGCTACAATTGTGTAAAAGTTAAACTATGCAAAAACAAATTGGTTGCTTTTACGAGCATCCCCAAGATAAAGCCGTAGCGTTAGCACGGACATTATACTAGTTAGAAGTAATTAAAATATATCCTCTTAATGTGTCTTTGATGTCTTATATCTACATATTAATATCATTTTAATGTGATGAAATATAATACTTTTATGTGTAAATGTTCAAAATTTATAAAATTGAGACACCAACCTAAACGACATACTCCGTATAATTTAAGTAATATCTACATCCTAATCGGAGAAAGAATCCCACCTCATCCACCGCACGTGCCTTTCAGCTGCAGCCACGTGGCATGTGGCTCCATATCCACCGCACGGTAAAAAAATTACCTTGACTCGCGTTGGTTTGTGCGTTTAGTTCATTCAAAGTTCCAAAAATTTTACAAGATTCCCCATCACATCGAATCTTTGGACGCATGCATAGAGTATTAAATGTAGGTAAAAAAATAACTAATTGCATAGTTTGTCTGTAAATGTCGAGACGAATCTTTTGAGCCTAGTTAGTCCATGATTAAATAAATTTTACCAAATAACAACAAAAAGTGCTACAAGAACTTTACGCCAACTTTCACACCATCTAAACACTACCTCACGCAACCTAAAAGAGTCCTTCGTCAGGCAAACAGGAACCTTCCACGCGTCTCATCTTTCCCCATCCTTGCTGCCTCCACTCTCTCTCTGATTGAAGGATCCGTTCTCCTCCGTGCCGCCGCCGCCGCCGCCTGCTCACCCGCGCTGCCGGTTGCCTTCCTCCGCTATGCCATCTCCTACCTTCAGCAGTGCCCATTAAGGTAACCGGACCACCTTGTTGCATCGGTCTTCTCTGTTGCCGGCGGTGGATCTGCCGCGTCAACCTTCCAGACTCTTCTCGCCTTTCATAGAAAACCTCCCCCTTCTCAGCACGGAGAACATCCTAGCGGCATCTTGCCCTCTGCACAACACATCGGCGGTGGGGTTGTACGACGCTCATCTCCAATCACTCATGCCGGTGAATGGGGCTTTGCAGCGGGCGGATGCTCACGGAGGCATCTGCTCAAACAACACGGTGTGGTTTGATGGCAACGCCGCATCATTATCTAACCAAAATTTGGTGGCCAATGAACATTTTTTCTTTCTTTATTTAATCTAATTAGCGATCTATGCTGCTTGCAGCATTTGTTTGCAACGGCAAATGATGAACACCACATCCATAAAGACTTACTATTTCTTCCTCTATCTAAATTTTTTTTCTTTTTAGTAGTCAATAGCTCTTCCAAAGATTCCTATTGTATGTGTGGTGCAGTGCCAGCTTTTAATCCAGACATTAGGTTCCATAAACAATTCAATTCTTTTAAAAATGAGCCACAACACTGTATATGGTATATATTATTTGCCTTTATTTAAATGGCTTAATCCCTACCAAGAATTGCAAAGATAATATGATACATTTGTTTGTTCTCTCCATAGAGCCTAATTGATGAGTGCTGATCTTTACTGCTTGCTCTATAGGTCACTGTGCATTTCTCATGTTCCCTCTTCTTTGTGTTTGATTCTATTGACTGAGGATTACATGTACCCAACTGCACTCTGGTAGTCAACTTAAGTTGTGTATCCTATATTTGCCCCTTTTGTAAGCCTTACAGAGTTATAGACAAAAGTGTTGTGTTCTAATCTTACAATTATTGCGTGGACATGCAGTTTCCGAATGGGGTAAAAACTGTGTTTATGCCCCGAGTCCATGGACATGCAGTTTCTGAATGGGTAAAACTACCATGGACATGCAATTTCTGAATAGGTAAAGCTATATTCCTTTTTCAGCTTTATGGACAATATTGCTATGAAATAAGCTCAGTGTCACCTTTTATTGCCCTGCGTCCTAGCATTAAAGAGTTCTCTATGGACTTGCAATTTCTAAATAGGTAGACCATCACAAGCACAGGAGACAAATCTTAACTACGAGGCAAGGTTGAACCCTTAATTGGTTTGATGTTTTCAACCCATTGTTTGGTACAGTCGCAGCCTTTTGATGCCTTAAGAGTTAAGCCATGCATCTAGTGCCACGAAAGCAAATATTTATCAATATTTTGGAATTATCCTTACGCCATATTTATGATGCAAGGCTACAAGATTATTTATATGATAGATAAGCAGCTCAGAGCGATTGCATGGCATTGCTTTTCACTACTATGTTGCCATGTAGCCTTAACAGCATGACCTATATAGCTATCGGTTTGAGAATTGCATATGGCCATAGTGCAGGGTGTTCGAGGAATAAGAATCAGCTATGCAACCTATCAGATAAAAAGGATATTTGTTGAGTTCACTGATTGGTCTGTAGACTTTACACATGAGATTATGGACGTCTGTACTGATAATAAGCTATGTTTGACACCCTGGTATAGTGCATATTTTGATATCACCATTTACTTTTTCTGCTTACAACCATATTTTGTTGGTCCTTCATATTACTTTACAGTGTTTGATAATGTCACCTGAATGAGATACTTAGCCCAAAACATTGTTTTGGATCATATAAGCATCTGTATGAAAGACTTATACGGAAATGACCGTGATTAATTATTATTCGCTCAATAGTTATAGTTACTTTGCACAAATCTATAAAAATAATCTGTATCTGTACCTGCTCAACCCTACAGATTACAAGAATTGTCTTGCCTACCAACAACTGAACAGGGCAGACCCTCAGCCGAGCAGATATTGCATACCCATGTTTCGCCTACAATGGCACCTACAGCCACTACACCTACAAAGGTAACATTTCCAAGCTATTTCATTACTTTACTAGCATATATTGAGACAGTTCTTTGTTTCCCTAACAATCATCAATTTATCTGTTCATCATATATTTTTTCCCCCCTCAGGCCAGCAGCACAAACACTTGCATCATCTCACATATGCCAATATTATTATCTTTGTCCTCCCTTATAGCTGCTACTGTTTTCGGTAATAGTACTCCATGATGCTATATACTCATCATTGTTGCTGTCCAAAAGCGAGTCCAAACCACATGAAACAGTTGATACATCCAGGTAATACTGTCATTGCCAGAACCATTATCCCTAAAACATCTGTCTTCAAGAATTGCAATCGTAACGTATTATTACTTATACAATATACCATGATTGTTGTAGGGATAACAGGACACACCGCAGTACCAGGTGCACACTACAGATTACCACCCTTTCCCATGAAACAGATAGGTCACCTTCAACAATTTATCTTTTCTGTCGAAAACATGCGCCCTCAGTTTGACTACAAAATTGCCTCTATTTGTACATGTAGTGCACCAACTAAATGAAGATCTCATGCATCCATAGCCGACAACTGATATTCCCTCAGAAAAGCCAATTGATATAATTCAATTTTGGTAGTGGAAGCTTTTATCGCAACATCCAGTCTTCGTGACAGCAAGGTTCAGAAGGCAAATCACCATGTTGCTTGTGCATAACGCCATCCCAAGACGTCCACAAACACTACATAAATAAAGTACGGATTCAGAAATTTGTTTCTTTTAAGTCTCAAGTAGATGGCCTTTGTTCACCTGAGCTTTGAAAATGTACTCTTAGTGTGTAAATTAACTACAAACCATGTTATCTTGGAATTCCATGAAGCCTCACTAAATGATTGTGTACCCGAGGAACATCATGTTGCATTATTGTCATGATTATGCATGGCACTCTTTCCCATTTTCTATCCGGTAAAGCTAATAGCCCACATATTTGCCATGGGTGCGTAGACCAGTTGTGCACGCAGCGGAGCGCGTGTATCGTGCTAGTATTAAGAACGCGTAATGAATAGGAGATCAGCCAGAGTCTCCGCGTGCCCCCATCGTGACCCAACATTATTTGTTAGGGGCCACTTGAATCCTTAGAGAAACTGAAATCTACTTAATGGATTATACTACTTGAACTTGAATTTGACATTTCACAAAGTTAACATATAAGCCATGAGACGAAAATTGAATCTATAGATCGACATGCTATGTTTCTACTCTCCAACTTATAGCACGTTCTTTAACTTGTTTCTCTATATTAGAAATGCAACATATAAGTATTTTCGTTGTATGGCTAACAATAATATACAAATAATTCCAAAAGAACCGTATTAGCTTAATTAATTTATGCCAAAATTATAATTATTAGAATGAATTTAATACCAAGGATCGAAACGGGTCCTAGAGATTCTAGTACATTCTTGAAAGTTGTTTGTTGGTTTAGGAAATTTGTCGTGCAGGATGCTCTACCCTCTCTACCCCAGAAAAAAGAAGTGATGTCTAGTACAACTTTGCATTTTACTTTTTTTAAAAAAAAATTATAGATAATGCCACATATATCAATTTGCATCTTTGATCTCTTCAAATTCAATGTCAGCTGCACTACCAATTTCTTAGCGCCTCAATGTGCACCTACATATTTGGGTCCCAAAGGTTTCGCAAAAAAAATATATATTTGGGTCCCAAAGAACACCTACATGCTTTTCTCCCTCAACTAACGTGAGAATTTTAGTTTTTCCCCTGTAGGAATCAATATTGATAATTCTAGACCTTAAAGTCACGATGGTGCCTTGATCCCACCAAGTAACTTTTGTAAAATAACATGTACAAGCAAACATGCTCGTGCGTTGTAAGGGAACCTAATATAAATTGAAATCGGACTATGTATCATCGCTGGACACGTAAGTTATTCTAACTCGCTTGATCAGCACGACTCATGAGGCCAGGTCACATATGAGATACATAGGGCGCAATCTAGTAATCTAGAAATTAGACTTTGTAACATCATTGCTAGCTAGATGCGAGTTGTTATAACTCGTATGTACAGATATATGAATCCATGTCACATACGAGATATGATGGGTGTAAGAAGAATGGAAGAAACTCTTCACTACCGGTAGTCATGGGAGGTGAACAAAACAGGAATAAAATTTTGATTCTTTAATATTAGATATATAGATAAATAAAAATTTATCCCCACAAAACCAATTTATATATTATACAATTGACCCGTTTATACGGTCCTATCGCTATCAAATCCTACACTAGCACTCAATGTGAGCATCGACCGACTGTTAAACACGGAGGAATCATGTCACATGTACGTGTCTCTGAATAAATAAATTCATAAAATCCGCGCTAGTCAAATTTGTTTGAGTTTGACTAACTTTATAGAAAAAAGTAGCAACATTTATGACATAAAATAAGTATATTATAAAAATATACTCTATGATACATCTAATGATACTATTTTGATATCATAAATCTTGATGTTTTTTTATAAATTCGGTCAAAGTTTAAAAAATTTGACTTAAGACAATTCTAGAAATCTATTTATTTGGGGACAGAGGCAGTATATGCTTCCGATCTGTATATGTCACCTGATCAACAGGAATCAGGATCCTGATCACTGATCAGATCAAAGAATTCATCACGCAGATGATGCATCTTCGAATAAATTTCTTAAAAAGAAAAGCTTAGCACATCAGCACCTGATGCCTGCCATCGGAGGACCGGAGCCGGACGCTAGTATACATGGACTGTAGATGATATTCTTCGCGGCTGCGCCAGTCACCACCTTTAGCAGCTTGTATACACCTACAGCTCATATATGCACACGCTGCGTGGTCCATATATATTATTATATTCTACATTGCCTAGCATAACGACAGCCGTGGGTTGATGCGCATGTCTGAAGACTCATCGTACGTACGCACTATATATACAAATTAAATATTCCACAAATTAACCAAATAACCTAACGTCGTATTAGCAGAAGAATACAACATCTCTATCAGAACGAAACTTCAGACGGGTTCCTTCAGTTGGAAGCGAGGATCTACACTCGTTCTTTTTTAGAACACGTCCGTTGACATGTATTTCATTAAGAGGAGAAATCTGCACTCGTTGTAGCAATGTACCTGCAGGTTCCATGCCAAACACAAGTTTGCTGTGAGCTAGTTAGCATGCTGAATATAAAGCTAGCAGCAGCTAACAGCATCAGACTCAACGCATCAGCAAAATGGACTGTTCCTCTGCAAGAATGGCAACAAGCAGAGCATAATGTAAAAGAAGCCAACAGCATCGGAATGGCTATTCTATTAGATAGTGTTCCATGAAAAGCATTACATATATCAGATAAAAAAAAACTAATTTAATGCAACACAATGGTGCACTCCAGCTAAGCTCATACCTTTTTTTAGAACTACAGGACAAACGTAGGCATCATTGGTGGCTTTTTCTGGGTTTTATTAGTTCAACAATAATATCGTTTCGTTTAGATCTCGGGATCAGTTTTTTTTTTACAAGGGATCTCCGGATCAGTTGGAGCACAGGACTGTTTTTTTTTTCTGAGGTTCAGTTTCATTTATGAGGTCTCCGCTCTGCCGGGAAAAAAGCACGGATTTCTAGGGTCTAGTCCTTGTTTAGAGTTTGGTTGCCTTATCGCTGAGTCTTTTTTTTTTTCGCTTGGCTACGTATAGCTGCTTTGTTCTTCTCTTGTTATGTTTACACCAAAGCTAAACATAACTCGAGTAATTTAACGTCCCCACTCCCTTGAATTAGAAGGATTAGAGTTGGAATTCAGGGGCTTACCTGAATCCAATGAGCTTAGAAGGAATGCTAGGGGAGAAGGCCAGCCCAACAATGCGGGCATAGGGCCCACCTGGGGTGAGGTGGTGGTGGGACCATCGGCCAGCCTGATGAGGACATGACCTCCACACATATGACCATGCTTGAAGAATTACATGGAGGCCAAGAAGATCAGCAAGGGCATCCAAATCGAGAAGGAGGCCTAAAACTTATCCGGTTCGAGTCACCAAGGTAGAGGTCCAAATCAAGTTTGAGTCCACCTCTGAATCCAGAACCAGTCTGCCTTGAACTGGTCACCCAGGACGTGTACGGACTCCGTTTGGGCCTTGTAACGTGTCGGCGCTCCCCAGGGACGCGAATAGGGGTCCTTGGACGCCCCTTAGGCTATATAATTAATAGTCGCCGCCTACATTAGGGTTGGGTTTTGCTTAGATTATTCTGTTGACAACAGTTTCGCCGCCGCCATCGGTTCGTGAGACTCCAACTTTGTAAGATTAATCACTCATCTACAATTTGGTTGCATTCCTTTGTGTTCTTGCGTGTGTTCTCGATTCGCAGGCAAGGACTTAGCCTTCTTGGTGAGGTCGACCGTGCAACGCCGGTCGATAACCAGAGGGGTCACGTCATAATTCGATCCGGCTTCCGAACAACTCGGCTCTGAACCCCGCAATCACAGCACCACGACCCCTCTGGTTATCGATCGGCGTTGCACGGTCGACCTTAAAAGGCTAAGTCCTTGCCTGCGAATTGAGAACACACGCAAGAACACAAAGGAATGCAACCAAATTGCAGATGAATGATTAATCTCATAAAGTTGGGGTCTCACAAACCGACGACGATGGCGAAACTGTTGTCAACAGAATAATCTAAGCAAAACCCAACCCTAATGTAGGCGGCGACTACTGATTATATAGCCTAAGGGGCGTCCAAGGACCCCTATTCACGTCCCTGGGAGCGCCGACACGTTACAAGGCCCAAACGGAGTCCAGACACGTCCTGGGTGACCAGTTCAAGGCAGACTGGTCCTGGATTCCGAGGTGGATTCAAACTTGATTTGGGCCTCCACCTTGGTGACTCGAACCGGATAAGTTTTGGGCCTCCTTCTCGATTTGGATGCCCTTGCTGATCTCCTTGGCCTCCATGTAATTCTCCAAGCATGGTCATATATGTGGAGGCCATGTTCTCATCATCCTCCCCTTCTTGATGAAAAGCCGTCCTCGGCGTCGATGTTGCTTGAAGTCTATTCTGCACAACATGAAGACAAACGAGGTTGCCAAAATATTGGAAATTGACAATGTTGGAAGAAAAAATATGACCACATATTTCGGTTTGCAGCACGTCTTCTCCTACAAACATATAGTCTCCTCGATTAAAATACACACGATCTTTGTCAATACTATCCTGCAAAAGATTAGTACTAACAAGAAACATATGCTCCCCTTCTTTAGATTCCACTTGGGATTGTAAAGCAAAACTAAAGAATATGGCATGACAACATTGTTGATTTTATAGTCCTCTAATTGATCATTATTTTGCACAACAAAAGAAGAATTCAGATTTGTACAAATATAAACTCGTTGTACCATATATTGTCCTTGGTTGCTATATTTGCCAAAAACATGATATGTATGTCTAGATAACCATGGCAAATCATCATATGCATAAAGTTTCTCCACTATATAATTAAGATTGCAAAGAACATCAAATTCAATGTATCCCAAAGTATTTAAAGAAGACATCAATTTCAACTCATCAACATTACTAACATTATGAATAACATGTCTATTTTCAGCAGTAGTGTTCGATTCCAACATACATATAGCATGATCATTCATTAATGGTTGCATTGGAATAATATAAATATCATCATTCAAGTCATCTTTATCACAAGGAACATCAAGCAAATCATCTTGTGACAAAGGTAAATCAAGCGAAGATTCCACTAATATTTGCTCTATCATAATATGATTGGTGGAAAAATTCAGCGCATCAAGAGAACTCTCATCTTTTGTGAGATTAGCATCATTGACATTACCTTTGCTCTCACTGTCAGTGAAAGTATCACGTGTTGAATTTTTACATAAGACTGAGAACACCTCATTTTCTATCATGTCATCCCCGCTCTTTTGTGCATTGTCCTGCAAAAGGTTAGGCACAGCAGGAGGAATAATAGGAGATTGGTCTAGTTGATGTTCCTCATCATATGAATTAATTACAAGAGATGGATTAACAAAAGTTTCTCTCATAAGAATTTTCATATTGTTCCATGTATGAGGTTTATCTGAAGAACTTAAAGACTCCCACCAAATTGATGCTAAATGTCTCAAAACACTAGATGCATTCTTAATCTTCCTCCGCTCACACATATGACAGTGTGCAAAAATATTATCTATTTTACTTTCCCACTCAATGTACTCATCAGCACTAATACCATCATAAGTAGGTGGAGAAGAAAGAATAGAACGCCCTGCGAAAGGAGGTGTAGCAGCAATAGTGCGTGGCTCATGCATAATTGATGTCTCGTATCGGTGAGTGTTGTAATCTGTCATTGTAGACACAAAATAGGAACAAACAGTGAAAGTTATCCCTAATAATCTACTAAGTAGGTGGAGTAGTGCCTCTCAAGATCACAGCAAAAGGAGACCCCTTCTCAAGCTCTTACAAGGTTCTTACCAGCAAGGTCAAGGATACCTGGAAGACGTAGCACTGCGATTATAGGGATCAAAACTTATACTATCCAGAAGAAGTACGTGGAGTTAAGGCAAGCAGGCCAAATATATGAGTGGAACACAATTCAAAAATAGAAAGTAATGCTAAATTATAGTCCTAAATACTTGCTCTCGATGCTGGTCTAACGTGTTCCAAATACAGATGCGTGATAACAAAATGGAGAAACAAGTATGATGGAAAGCAAGAGTAATAGGAAACAAACACAAGATAGTACACGCCCATAATATAACAAACTGTCTCCTCTATGTGCTCCTCTAAATATTGTTCCTCTTTTGCCCCTCTCAATTTTTCTATTTTTTGGGATGTCGTTGTTTTTTTGGGAACTTTCGACTTTTTTAAAAAAAAGTTTTTTGATATTTTTTCTTGACTTACGAGCACACAAGAAGTAACCACAAAAAATTTGAGCTTAAACCAGTAAAAGGCGTGGCCTATAGAAATTTCAGAAGATGGGTCCAAAATTGAGAAAAAGGTTGTGACCAGGAAAAGAGGATATTGTGATCAGTTTTTGGCCAAAATAAAATTTTTGAACCCCAGCAAAGCCGAGAATGGACAGATCCGAAATTTTTTTCTGATTGATTTTGATATTTGGAACGTTGAAATCCGAGTTCGTATGCGAAAACTGGACCAGTTTCAAGTTTAGACTCCGAATTAGAGGACAAAACAGGAACAATGCGCACAAAAGTGGTCACGGCGGCTAGGGTTTGATGGAAACAATGGGGAAAACACACGAACTGGACTCTAACACAACCTAACTAGCAACAAGACCTTGACACAAACTTAACACGACGAAATCTGAAAAGAATTATGCAAAAGGCTAAACGTGATTTCTAGGATCGGGAAAAAAACCTAACACTAATTTTTTTTTGCTTTTCTGTGGACTCTAGGACGAAGGCGAAATCAAACTAAACTAGGGTAAAATTGAACATGTCGGTATATCTGAAGCTCTGATTACCAATGGATGTGAACTAGGGTTCCTGATCTTCCGAAAGGTTCTGATAACTCTCGATTTGGTGGAGTCACGACACAATTCGATCCGGCTTCCAAACAACTCGGCTCTGAACCCCGCAATCGCAGCACCATGACCCCTCTGGTTATCGACCGACGTTGCACGGTCGACCTCGTCAAGAAGGCTAAGTCCTTGCCTGCGAATCGAGAACACACGCAAGAACACAAAGGAATGCAACCAAATTACAGATGAATGATTAATCTCACAAAGTTGGGGTCTCACAAACCGACGGCGGCGGCGAAACTGTTGTCAACAGAATAATCTAAGCAAACCCAACCCTAATGTAGGCGGCGACTACTGATTATATAGCCTAAGGGGCGTCTAAGGACCCCTATTCGCGTCCCTGGGAACGCCGACACGTTACAAGGCCCAAACGGAGTCCGGACATGTCCTGGGTGACCAGTTCAAGGCAGACTGGTCCTGGATTCCAAGGTGGACTCAAACTTGATTTGGGCCTCCACCTTGGTGACTCGAACCAGATAAGTTTTTGGCCTCCTTCTCGATTTGGATGCCCTTGCTGATCTCCTTGGCCTCGATGTAATTCTCCAAGCATGGTCATATGTGTGGAGGCCATGTCCTCATCACAGCCGGGCACTGGAGAAAGGTGGGTGGGGCAAGAGCAGGAGTGTGATGCAGATAGCTCGACGACCTCCACCGGGTTAGCGTGGCAGCTGTCGGAGGTGGTGGGGCACCGCCAAAGTTGGGCGGGAGCTGATGGTGGCGGCGGGGGGCTTGGCCGGAGACATAGAAGATGTAGGGAGGAGGACCTTATAGTGAATTTAAGGTCAGGTCGTGGTGTCATTGGCAGCGGATGTGGTGGTGGAGGAGCCACTAGAGCTAGGCGTGGAAGCGAAGGTGGCGTGGGTGAGCAGGCCGAGGTCAGGTGAGGGCAGAAGTGGAGGAAGAAGAAGGGAAGATAAGGTTAATTTTTGCACAGGCTGTTTAGGATCATTTATGGTGATCGAAGTTGTGTTCAGAGTTTGCCGATTTGGCCGTGCCCTTGAGTTTTCTTTGTATTTGGTTTCCGTCCTTCTAGTGTAATTGATTTCAGCAACTGTCTTATTGTCCATAAAAAAACAAATGTAGATACTCACAAAACACAACATATTAGCGCTCTCTCTTTTGTGAATGTACACACATATTATGTAGTGTTCCACACCTATATTGAAAAAATCTTTTCGGGATCTATGAAAATAGGGGATCGAAAGCAACTCAGCAAAAGGTTTTATGCGTAGCCTAGCACAGCATGAGCTTAAATTCCGTATTGTTGATAGATATATGCCATCAGTGGATGTTCAGTGGTTCTGTACTTGGCCACATGACGAGACATAACTAGAGACGGCTCGTCAGAGCCAACGAGAGCCCCAGGTTGCTGCTTGATGTGCTGGGTATTTGGCATAGGATTCGCTGTATGAGATAACAATAAAGCCCTGCTGGTACATGACAATCTGCAGTATGTTCGATCTTGTGGTGACAACTGAACATATTCTGAACTGAAGAAAACGTGATAAAAACAATTTGGTTCTATTTCTATGGGAAGAAATCCTAAGTGAACAAGAGTTAATAAACTAATAAATTGATAAACATGTATACATGAACAAAAACTCAAAGTCGCCTCAGACATAATTTCCATGGCCAAAGTGAGAGGTGGGAGTTGTTGCCTACTCCTCTCTCTCTCTCCCCAGCTAGATTAAGCCAATTTTATGCAGTCGCATTAAAATGTGGATAAGAGGGATGAGAGGTACTTCATTTTCCTACCTCCCACTTTCACTGTCAAAATTAGGTCTGAGGCGCGAGGTTAAGTTTTTGCATATGTTCACATATACTTTTGTCCATCTGATATTTCCTCTTACTTGACATATGTAGCAAGCTTAGAATAGATTAATAGGGTCATATAGGTTTTAATAAAAAACATATATTTAACTGGAGAGAAATTAAAATTTTGCTAGCAACAGTGGAAAACAGCAAAACAAGCTCTTTTATCACAAGAATGTGGTTTAAAACTTAGAATATCCTAATGGTAATGGAGGCAAATCTATTAAAAATGAATAACAATTGCTCAATTATTAGAGCATCCAAGTCCCTATATATTTGCACAAAAAGAACAATGTTACCATGCATATTCATTGTTGAAAACGTATTCCAGTCGATTGCACCTTTTACCATGCATATACAGGTATAGCCTTATCTTTTTTTTTCTCCTGTTATTTAAACAGCTATATGCCTATATACATGCATGTTTGGCTGAGAATTCAATGTGGACCACTGTCAAAGCTCGGTAGGCCATGTATGTCGGCTCGCTTTCCTTTTTCTTCTTCTGGAATATCATCCTATGTGCCTGAAGGGATGGATATCAAGCCAACTACAGTTTTTTCGAGCTTTTTTAGAAATTAACCTAATCTTATTTATGATTAGCTCCTGCATTGTTTAAGACCAACTTCATGATGAGCCTAACGAGCCAAACCTAACGAGCCGAGCCAAAGTCAAAAGTCGTTCCAAATCAAGTCATTTTCATTTTAAAAGAAAAACGAGTCCAATCGGAGTACTTTTGTACCGAGCCACCGAGCTAGCTCTACGAGTTTTTTGTCCAGCCTACCGATATGGATGTGTGGTCTAGAATATATCAACTGTCGCCATATCTTATGTAAAAAAATTTGTCACCATCCGGCCTTATTTGGATGCGCATGTATTCATCTCAATGCACGTATGTTAAAGTGGATTGGAGGGAAATTAAACTAAATTACATTCCATTCTACTGCAACACATGTGGATTGAGGTGGATACACATGCATCCAAACAAGACCTCATAGTTCATCTTTTAGGCCTTGTTTAGATTCCAGATTTTGCCTCCCAAATTCACTATGCAGAATTCCTATTCCCCGTCACATCAAAATGTCGGCACATATATAGAGTACTAAATATAGATGAAATAAAAAACTAATTGCACAGTTTTGTTGTACTTTGCGAGACGAACATTTAGATCATAATTAATCAAGATTTGGACAATTATTACCAAATAAAAACAAAATTGCTACAGTGTGACGTGACACTTACTATGCAAAATTTGCCTCCCAATTTTGGCATCTAAACAAGGCCTTAGACTTTTATTATGAACTACAGTATATGTTCTGACATATGCCTTTTGCACGGTCAAACATGATACCTTTTGCACACGCAGATCTCTGCCTTGATTCAGATTAAGGGAGAGTATGTAGCTCATGCTACTGTGTGTGCCGCGCTATGTATAGTGCCATGCAGTAGCAAATTGATTATTCACGCAACACGAAGAATGACGTTGACAAAAATGTGATAGGATTTACTGTTTGATGTACGGTAGTTCTATGATCTGAGCCGCTCAAATTGGACCTAACAGTTGACGGTACACATGCATCAGGGACGCAATCAGATCACAATTCGCATGTACGGATATATTGTTCATATCATATTTATTTTTATATTTTTTTAAGATTCATCAGAGCTAGATACAGATACAAATGCAGATTTTTTTTAGTTATAAATATGAATTAATGTGCTTTGAATACGGGATAAGTTAGATCTGGATAACGTTGCTCAAGAATATTTCTTGGAAATTGAATAAAGGCAATATAATATCTACATGTATAAAATACAAAAAAGCATAAATTACCTCATATTTAATGCATAAATTTATTTTTTTATCAATTTGCTCAAACTATTCTCAAATTTATTTTTCCAAATAAAAAAATATTTGTATTCACTAACTATTTGTATTTATTAGTTTACTTTTTAAGTTTTTAAAAATATAGTAGTTCAATTAGAACTTTGTTTCATAATTCATAGTTCTATATGAATTTTATAAAATATAACCAATTATACTACACTTATCGCTTTTGGGCTGAAACTTATCTTTTGTTTTGAGTCCACAGAACCGCGGTGATAATGTTTCACCGCTAGTTCAAGGCCGACATGACGCAATGGTTATCGCTGTTGGATCATACGCAGCCCCATAGTGAAAACAATTTTCAATCCTGTTTTTTCGCCCACTACACTGCGCACTTACAAACCGACGGAGGAAAGAAGTTTTACCGTCAGTTTGAAGGTAGACGGGCGCAGTGGCTAATATTGGCCTTTGAGCCAATGGGAAAATCGCTATAACCTCCAGCTTGGTGATCGATCCAGCGATGAAAATCACCACTGGAGTGATAGCTATTTTCACTGTTTGTTGTTCGGCCACTGCGCTCCACCCTCCACCTACTATGATCCAGTGGTGAAAACTGCCGAGAACAAAACCACTTTTCCATCCTCTTCTCCGCTACTTCCTCCACTTCTTTGCCCGCGCCTTCCACCCTTTCTTCCCCATTCGGTGCTCATGGAGGCTTGTGTTAGCTTGAACTTGTGTTCTCAAACTTATATCTCATGTTCTTGAGAGAACATTGTGGTCGGAGTTGATGTATGTACTCTTGACTAAAATCGAATGTATATTTAGATGCATTGTGTGGGTTGTGGGCTTGATGTAATCATAGTACTAATACTATTAATTATAATATTATATTTAAATTAGTATTTAGAAATTCATTATGACCTCCTCTCTAGACAAAACATTTTGAAGAAATCATCGCCGGATCAAACGCCACACTGGCTATATAATGATGAGCACTTCAATCTTCATCACCGCAAGATCAAATGACACACTAGCGATGATGAGCTCTTCTTCATTACGGCCAGATTGCACACTGCATCGGTGGTAGTGATCACTTAATCATCGCCGGATCAAACAACACATCAATGGTAATGATTTCTTCATCACCGCCAAACTGTACACAAACCGACGGTGATGTCTTCTTCATCACCGCCGGATCATATGCCAAACTGGTGGCAGTGATAGAGACAACATTACCACCGGATCAAATGGCACTCTGGCGATGATGAGCTCTTCTTCATTACAGCCAGGTTGCACACGACATTGGCGTTAATGATCACTCACTACCGGAAACGCCTAATTTGCCTAGTGTAAAAAGGTTTGCCGAGTGTAATATGTCGGGCACTCGGCAAACAGATTCTTTGCCGAGTGTAACACTCGGCAAAGAACGACACTAGGCAAAGGAAGCCTTTGCCGAGTGTCAACACTCGACAAAATTAGGCACTAGGCAAACCTGCATTTTGCCTAGTGTCAGACACTCGGCAAATGTTTGACACTCGGCAAACATCGACGGCAGCTGACGGCCATGAACTACCGTTTGAGTTTGCCGAGTGTCACACGGCCGACATTCGGCAAACATGTGCTTTGCCTAGTGTCAAGGTTGTGACACTCGGCAAAATAACCCTTTGCCGAGTGTTAGACCTTGGCACTAGGCAAACTAATTTTTTTTTTTGGATTTTGACCTCCTAAAATTTTCTGCAGTCGTCCTATAGTACCTTGAACTCGATGTTCAAATTTAGCATATTTCTCGGACCTTTTGCTATATTTCTTTAATTTATTTCATTTAATTGATTTTTTTGGATAAAGCAAATGTGAACTGCAAGAGGATCGAATAATGAAATTTAATGTATGAAAAAATGATATTCATGTTATTGAGTCTAAAGTGAGGCCGTATCCAGGAACAGACGAAAAATTCCGTACATCTTATTCACGAAATATGACAACGAACTTGTGGGCGAGTTGATTTTAAATTCTATAAAAAGCAAACGAAGTCCGAAAATCATGAAACTTGACAAGATATCGTGATATCGTATGTGGAGTTTGTGATAAAAATTTAAGATGATTTCACACAAGTTTGTCATGGAGTTGTTTACAAACCCAGACATCTCCATATAATATATAGATATCATATGTGGAGATGTCTTGGTTTGTAAGCAACGCCGTGACAAACTTGCGCGAAACCATCTCAAATTTTTATCATAAACTCCACATACAATATCACGACATCTTGTCAAGTTTTATTATTTTTGGACTTCGTTTGCTTTTTATAGAATTTAAAATCAACTCGCCCACAAGTTCGTAGTCATATTTCGTGAACAAGATGTACGAAATTTCTGGTCTGTTCCTGGATACGGCCTCACTTTAGACTCAATAACATGAATATCATTTTTCCATTCATTAAATTCTATTATTCGATCCACCTGCAGTTCTAATTTGCTTTATCCAAAAAAATTCAATTAAATGAAATAAATTAAAAAAATATAGCAAAAGGTCCGAGAAATATGCCAAATTTGACCATATAGTTCAAGTTATTATAGGAGGATTATAGAAAATTTTGGGAGGTCAAAATAAAAAAAACAAAAAAAGTTTGCCTAATGCCGAGATCTGACATTCGGCAAAGGATATTTTTGCTGAGTGTCAGACGCTTCACACTAGGCAAACTGGACAATTTGTCGAGTGCCATGCTCTAACACTCGGCAAAGGCCCTAAATAGATTTTTTCTGCAGCGCTACGCCATGGCCCAGGCAACAGAGACAGCCACACAAGCTATCCAGCATCACAAGCCCGTGACCTCCCTCCCCTTCCCCAAACAGGGATAGGCACACGAGCTTGAAGTCCAGCCCTCCGTCCCCAGCCACCACAGCCAGCGCCGCCGGCCTCCAGCACCACCAGCGCCGCCCGCCGTCCCCAGCCTACCAGATCGGTCGCCCCTGCCCCCAGCCATCAGACCCGCCGCTCGTTGCCCCCAGGAGACCGACCGACCGTGGCTGCCTCTCTCTCTCGTCGCGATGACTCGGGGAGACCGCCGCCGCCGCCCTTCGCCAGGTGCCCAAGTCTCCACCGTGTCCTTCGCCAGCGATGAGAGGTTACCAGGTTCACCTGCCCCTTCCTCTCCCTCTCCCTTCGTGCTGGGCGAAACCCATCTCCCTCTCCCTAGCTGAGGCTTCCCATTTGTGTACTTGCACATCCGGATCTGGTCTAGTTGCAAGTGTAGCACGCTTGCATCCGGATCTGATCTACTTACAAGCGTAGCGTACTTGCTGCATTCGGATCTGATCTAGTTACGAGCGTAGTACAGTTGCATTCGGATCTGGCGTAAGAGAGTTTGTTAGTCTTTTACGAATTGGTCTGAGCTAACTAGATGCTTGAACTGGGGTGTCGGCTGAAGTTGTTGTGAGTGTGATTCCAGTGAAGAGCAGTTGGTCTTTCGTCCGGAAGTAGATCACCACACATATTGGCTTACTGGAATATGATGTTCCAAATTCTAGATGCTAAGTCATGACGGATACGGGACATAAGGCCGGCTCAACAGTCAACACGCTGAGCCTAACCGGCCTCCGCTCCCGCTCCTGCTCGGCTCGTCGACGACGGGCAACCGCCGCCGCCGCCCTAGGTCAGGCCGTCAGGCGCCCAGGTATCCGTCAGGTCCTTCTCCAGGCCCTTCCCCGTCGATAGCAACCACCAGGTATGCCAGCCCCTTCTCTTCCCTAACTTAAGCTATTTGGCTATTTGTATTCGTAATATATCTGATCGAGTTACAAGTATACACATCTATTATGCCTAACTTCTTTTTGTTTGGCGATAGGTATCGGCTGAATCTGTAGGAAGGAACTGATATACAATAACTTCGTTTTGTTTGGCAATAGGTATCGGCTGAATCCGTAGGAAGGAACTGATATTATGCAATAATTTCTTGTTTTATATGCAAACTAATTGACAGGGAATTGCTTGGTTTAGCGCAACACAACGGCACATAGAAAATGTGATGTGGGTTTGATGGTGTTGTGGTTGAATTGCACATCGATGATTGGATTTGCCAACATTTTTGGTAGGCTGTAGCATAGCAGTGGACTACACAACGTGATCAAATAAAAAAAGAGTTACTTCCTGAAACAAAATACCCTGCATCAGCAATAATGTTGACTGATTTTGATAATGCTATGAGAGATTAACTGTGTTGTCAAAGATCTTGTAGGCTTTATTTTTTTTCTTTTTTTTTGCGACTCACTGTAGGCTTTATTTCTTCTTGGCTATTGTAGTAGCTATCCCAAATTCCGGTTCCGGCCCACCTTATGTTGTCCAGCACACCAGATAGTTTAATAAAAAGAGCTTAAGGATTTCCTTTTAGGCACATATGCTGACAAATCTGTTTGGTTCAGTGGACAGCATTGCTAAATAATTTACAGTCTAATGGGATGAGTACATTCTGATGACTTGAATACTTTTTGTACTTGGCATTACTGCATGATGACTTGAATTATCAGAATCATAGTTAGTGCCCTCAGAGATTGGACATTCTTGGGGTAGTTTGAACCCAGTGTCACGATAATCAGAAGGGATGTGCTTCTGCAAGTTATGGAATGCTTTTTCTATATACCATGCAATTACTCCTCTGGTCCAGTTTATAAGGCATTTTGCACACGTCAAGAGTGAAACTTTATAATCTTTGATTGACCAATAATTTCTCTGGCAACTTTTTAACTATTGTATTGTAATACAAACTTTATACTATTAGATTTGTAATCAAATGCACTATCCAATAATCGTTTATAATCATAAACAAGATAATATAAAACAAGAATGATCAAAGAGTAATTTGTGAGACTGTGCCATATCAGACTATGTCTTATAAACTGGACCGGAGGGAGTAATTGCAAATGATGCTTAGATAGCTGAACATTAGCTTTCATAATTTTATCATTCTCAATTATATGTTAGCAGTTACATTCCTACGGTTGTGTTTAGTTTTCAGTATGTATGGAACTTTTTTTTTCTTTATGTGTTACAAGCGCTATTCAGATTTCTTATTGTTTCTGTTAATACTGCAGGTGTGAACTATCAAATCAAATTTCTGGTCACTTATGGAGACTTTCATTTCAAGTTTAAACAGCATGGTAAGTTTACTTTATATTGTTATTGTAGGGTTGTTGCATCCATGTAAATTTTAGTACAACTGATATTATGTGGCTTGAAGGAAATGGAAACCAGTCAGACACCCAGCTTGGAAATTCATCAGAAGCTGAACCAGAGATCAGTCAAAATCCTATGGAAAATCATGTTAACCCAGAAAAGGAAACTGATGAAACTCCAGTATCTGAGGTTAACCAAGAGCCTGTGGAAACATGTCAGGATGCAGTGGTCGAAATTGATATTATCCCAGAAAAGCAAGCTGTTCCAGAGGCAGGCTTAGTGGTTAATGAAGAACCTACGGAAACATGCCAGGAAACAGCTGCAGAATCTGATGTTAACCCAGAGAAGCGAACTTCTGATCCAGGTGTTATTTACCGCTGCAAAAAATGCCGGAGAATGCTTGCAACACAAGAATTTGTTGTTACCCATGAAGTAGGCGCTGGTGGCAAGAGCTTCAGAGCAGGGAAACAGTCTAATGTGCATGAGGATGGTGAAAAACCAGAATGTCCATGCATCTTCGTGGAGCCCATGAAGTGGATGCAAACTGGTCAGTTTTCCACGCATGATGTTTTACCTCTTGTGTTTTAGAGCATTGTCATGAAATCTCTGATGTTCTCATCTGCTCCATGTTCTATTTGCAGTGGAAGAAGGTTATGTTGCGAACAAGCTCTTTTGCATGGGATGCAAAGCTCGTCTGGGACAATTCAACTGGGCTGGTATGCAGTGCAGCTGTGGAGCCTGGGTGATTCCAGCATTCCAACTGACCAAAAGCAAGATCGACAAATGTTCAATGTAACACCAGGCAATTAGGTGAAGTTTTAATCCCTTAGCAGTGTTGTTACAACATATATATGTAGTTAGGAAACAGTATCATCTAGACAATTCTACGGACTTGTGATGGACTTGTGATATATATTGTGTTTGTGATATATATATGTGAATATATGTGGTGTTTGTGATATATGTGAGATGTTTGTGAAATGTGATGTATATATATATATATGATTGCTTGGATGGAATGGAAAAAAACAAAAAAGACTATTTTTTCCCGGTTTGCCTAGTGTCATGACTAAGACACTAGGCAAATCAGCCCAGTTTGCCGAGTGTCAAAGCCATGACACTAGGCAAACTGGGTAGGTTTGCCTAGTGCCGTGGACAAGGACACTCGGCAAAGTGGCCAGGTTTGCCGAGTGCCAGGACTACGACACTAGGCAAACCTGCCGTTAATGGCACCGCGTCCGTCACGGCAAGTTCACTTTGCCGAGTGTCAGGCCGGCACTAGGCAAAGTCTTTGCCGAGTGCCTGACAAATGACACTCGGCAAAGAGCCCTTTGCCGAAGTTTTTTTTTTCCGAGTGTGGTTTGCCGAGTGTTACACTCGGCAAACCATTTGCCGAGTGTTTTATGGACTTTGCCTAGTGTCTCCGGCACTAGGCAAAGCCGCTGTTTCCAGTAGTGACTCCATCACCGCCGGATCAAATAACACACGAATGGTGATGATTTCTTCATCACCACTAGACCGTACGCCAAATTGACGGTGATGTCCGCTTCATCACCACTGGATCACGTACCAAACTATGGTTACAGAGACAACATTGCCTGCCGATGAAATCGATGCCTGCAACTACGATCTCATCATGGCAATTACCGAAGTCATTGCGGGAAACACGATCCTGACCGAAAATTTTCTGATTTCTCCTGAAGATTTATTGGACTAATCCTAATCAACTAGATAGAAAAAATAGATGGGTCCTCCCCAGCAGACACACCGGTGAGGAAGAAAAGAGAGGGGTCAGGCCCTAGGCGGAGGTAACGGCAGTGGTGAGGGGCAAAATCTTTGTTGTTGGCGGCAGCGGCGGCGTTTCCCTGTTGGGCGTTGGCCCTAGGCGGCGGAAAAAAAAACTATTAGAATCTGTATTTGATATTTTTGAAAATGTTTGGATATCCAAAAATATATCTAAATTAGTATGACTATTGGATCGATCACACGTCGGAAAATATCTGTATTATTTATATCCCTCTGTATGCACCATAGTTTTAAATCTCCCGCTATAGCTGCCGCTATAGCCCGCTATAGCCTTTTGAGGCAGGGTGCCGCTATTTGAGTTCATGTATAATTTAGCCGCTATATTCCGCTATAGCCCGATATAGCTCCGCTATTAGCTATTTTAGATATATACCGCTAAACGTCTTAGCCCGCTATTTAAAACATTCGTATGCACCCTATACCATGCACAGCTACGTATACTGTCCATTATCTCTCTGTGAGGATATAGCAGAGGTTCTTTATTGATTATTCTCGAAGGCTCATACACGGAACTTATGTTATATTAGATAGATACCAGACAACAGATGAGAGACCTTTTGTCCGCATGTACTAATATTCTTTCTAGCCTACATAGTGGCTTGAGCATACCGTTGTCTCCCGCATAACATTTGTTGCGATGTGCTATAAATAGGCGACCATTATCGTAGCAAATGAACCAGCCACAATTTAGGTCATGTCCTCTTGCGTCAAGAGAGACTCGTAAAGCCATCAGAGCAACAATGGCTACTAGCATTCGCTTCATAGTTGGAATTATAGGTATTTTCTGTCTGCAAACTACGACCCTGCTGATTCATTCAACAGCTTCGCCTAACACCACCTCGCTCATCGTCTCTTTCTTGCAGGATCTGTAGTCTGTGTGCTCCTCTATGCGGTTCCAGTGTAAATGACTACATGCATCCTGAGCAAAATATGATCCCAAACACATGCATCCCGCATATATGTATGTTGGCTAACTAATTTCTGTAAAAATTTTCCAGGCTGACGTTTAAGAGAGTGGTAAAAGAGGCCAGTGTTGGAGAATACTCATGCGTCCCATATATCCTAGCTCTTTTCAGTGCCTTCACATGGGGCTGGTACGGCTTTCCAATTGTGAGTGATGGGTGGGAGAACCTATCACTCTTTGGTACCTGCGCTGTTGGAGTACTCTTTGAAACTTCATTCGTCATCGTATATATATGGTTTGCACCAAGAGACAAAAAGGTAGTATATAGGGCCTATTTGGATCCCATGGCAAAAAATTAGCCCACCTTGTGAAAATAGATTAAACATGAGCTAATTATGGAAGGGCTAATGGACTCCAACCACCAATTAGCCCTCACTGACTCTTATTAGCCCAAAATTAGCCCACGTTTAGGCTTTTAATTGGTATCCAAAAACATGGGCTAATTATTATCTCCCTGATCCAAACACCGAATGCATGATGAGCTAATGCATCAGTTTAACCTAGATAGTCATATGAATAGTATCAATTCTTCGTACATGTGAATGTGATCACTCAAGTTCAAAAGTTTATAATTTATATATATGTTCGCAAGCTCATCGGTGATACTAACATTACCTTGCAGAAGTTTGTCGTGCTAATGGTATCTCTGGTTGTGGCAATGCTCTGCGTGATTGTATCTTTGTCAAGCTTCATGTTCCACACACACCATAAGCGCAAGCTATTTGTTGGTAGCATTGGTATAGTGACTTCCATGTCGATGTACTGCGGTCCGCTTGTAGCCGTGGTGAGTACTATCAGTTACCACAGGATTATGGATTACAGATATTTAACTGGAATCATGCATGACAAAAGCTTACAACGGCAACCTAATATAGACCAACCATTTTATTTAGGACTATGTTCAAATTATTAGAAAACTAGGTAGGTTACTTTCTAATGTAATATAACGAATACTTCTGACATACCAAAATACTACAGAAATGAAATAAATGAGTTTAGATATTAAGGCTAAAACTCTGAAAGAAAAAGTCTTCTAATGGTGCACTGATGGAGGTATTTTCTTAGCTCATCCTGTTTTTCTTTTGTCCTCCCATAATTGCAGAAACAAGTTATCAGGACAAAGAGTGTGGAGTTCATGCCTTTCTACTTGTCATTGTTTTCCTTATTAACTGGTTTTACTTGGATGCTGTATGGAATCCTAGGAAGGGATCCCTATCTTACGGTTAGTATGCAATCTGGATTTATTGTCATGTTAGCTAGGTTCTTCTGCCTTTGCTTTGCACCACTGTCATCAAGCTGAATTACTGATCAACTTGTTTTGTCTGAAGGCACCAAATGGCGCCGGGTGTTTAACTGGAATTCTTCAGTTAGTTGTGTACTGCATTTACAGCAGATGCAACAATAAACCACCGAGGACAGTCAATGATATTGAGCTGGTAAATGACCTCGACGTAGCAACTAGTCGTGAAGATACAAATGGCTGTAAGCCTTAGCTTCAAGGCCTGCTTTTCTTAAGAAACTGCCTCCAATGCCAGCGGATACAGTCCTGCTATTTGGACATGCAGTTATCTATTTCTGAACTTCTTCAATGTTATTTCTTTTTGCGAATCTTCGCAGAGCTGTGTTTGTAAAACTAGTTTCAGTTCCTCGAAGAAATCAAGGGGCGTACATAGCACCTGCAATCAGTACCCTCATTCTGTTCCATTCTAAACGGAAAGGATGTTTCATTCATCAGCTAACTGTCGGCCCCGGGCATCTCTCGGTCGCCCGAATCCGTGCCTGCCGAGTCAATTTTGCCAAGCCTGCCACATGTCGTCATTTGAGTGAGCAGCCGCACGGTGCTGCGCCGCAATACGTGGATCTTCAGTTGTGAGCCTGCCAAACCAATTTTGTCGAGCCTGCCACACATCATTATCTGAGTGAGCAGCCGCATGGTGCCGCGTACGGGAGTCCCATACCCATTTTTTTTCTCCCTTCTCCACGTCGTTTGTGGCGGGCTCCGGTGGTGCGTCGTCGTCGCATGCACTCGGACATGTTCTGTTCGACGCGTGCTCAATGCAATGGACTCCTCGGACGAAGGCATGTGCGAGTTCGACGAGGGCTATCTCTCTCTCCCTCCTTCGACGCGGCGGCGAGGGGAAAGAAAAGGTGATGGCAGACGATCGCCCGGCACCTTGGCGCGCCCCGCGTCGTCGTCGTGGCTCTTTCATTGCCGACTCTCGAGTCTCGACGTTGAGCTGCTCCGGTCGAGCCGCCCAACCATAGCCTCAGTCTTGGTGGCCGGTGGACCAAATTGACTATCGGGGTCCTTGCTTGACCGCGCGGTGTGTTGCCAGTTTCAACCCTTCTAGATGGCTTCACTGGAATGATGAGGGTTTCCATGCGCGCTATTGTTGGCCTGGTGCGGGTGCAACCCTTCTAGATGGCTAGTGTTGCAAGATTGCTACGCATACTCCTCCCACACCTCCAAGCCACTGCCATCGCTCGTTAGGCTCCAATGACATCGTCTTGGGCCCCTCCCTCTCCACTGGTCGCTCTGCCTTAGACCTTACAGCCTGTGCGGCATTGTTGGCTCGCTCCCCGACACCTGTGCCTATGCCACAATCACCGCCACTAGAGCCGGAGGAGCACCTTTCTGGGGTGAAATCTGTGTCATCCAACATGTGGAGGTAGAGGCAGCAGAGGCCGCACCTTGTCCAAGGCCCTAGTCGCTCTTGTGGCGGCGTCCATCCATGTGTCATGGTGTGCCACGTTGTCTCCTACCTACCCCTCTGAATTTTTTGGTGTGGATGGGGAGAACATTACCATCCATGTGTATGCTCCTAAGGACTTCCTAGTCTTCTTATGTTTCAGGGATATTCTTTTTTGTTTTGAATAAACCGACGTTGACAATGTCTGTTTCTATTGATATAGAACAAAAATACCCTATGCCAAAACACGCAATCACTGCCAGAGCATCACTGTCAGGTGTGCTTGAGCCGGAATCACTGCCGGGTGGCAAGGCAAGGATCTAGAAAATTGACGGTAAGCTAATCACCCGGCAGTGACAGCCCCTATCACTGCCGGCTGAGACCACCACCCAGTAGTGATATATCACTGCTCGTTCAAGCTACGAGCTAACATTGATAGATATCATATCACTACCAACTTATGCTACAACCTGACAGTGATATATCTCTGTCAAGTCAAGCTACAACCCGATAGTGAAATTTTGCATGTCACTGCCGGTTTTTGTTCTGCCCTGTTAGTATTAGTTCTTTTTGGTCATTGGATCCACCTAACTATCACAACATTGAATCTCGACCATTAATTCAACGTACCACCATTGCTTCTGGTTATAAAAGTGGTGTTCTGACGCCTCCATATGGCCAAAGATGAGGTCCAACCTGCTAGCCAATTTAGTATGCAAGATACCTCACCATCATAATATTTTGCCACTTATAGTATCCACATATATGGGCTCTTTTGTGGGAGAGAGTCCTACACATGTATATTTCATTATGTATAGTTACGATGATGCACATGAGAGGTACTAGAAGAATGTTTTGTGAAGATGGAGAGCCCAACCTCAGCGCACCAGTTGGTTTTACAAACATGCTTGTTGAGGCACCCGTTGGTTGTCGGACTGCGTTAAGCTAGTGGCTCGAAGTTGCTTGTCACCCCTCCAACGGTTGTTGGTCTGTGTTGAGACAGCGGTGGCCACTTACTCATCACAGGGTTCAAACCCTTATGCACCTCAGTTGGCTCTCTCCACCTCCTTTGGCATGCTCTTGCACCTCTAAGACTCTACTCGGGTGCTAGAAGAACGTTTGTGAGGTGGTTATATTATAATTTGTTTATAGATTTCGATTGTAACAGCACTCTAGTTGGTAAAATGATGTATGTTTGTAGTTTTTGTATTATTTTTCTAGATTTCAATTGATTCCCTATTTTCTATAGTTTAAACCAATTATTGCATGTGTGTAGCATCACTCTCGGCCAATTCACAAATTGCACCGGAGTGTTTCATAATTTTTAAAAATATTTTGAATCATTCTAGCTGCAAACTTAGATAGATATACAATATGTAACAAAACATTTAGGGGGTATTTGGATGAAGCCCTGAAGTGGAGTTGCCTGGCTTGGAAGCTGCCTATGATATGCATGTACTCCATTTGGTTGAGACCCTGGCAACAAGACTGGCACAGGCAACACCTGGCTAGAGGACGAAAGCTGTCTGGTCTAATCGCATGTGCAACGCTTTTTCTCATGATGGAGTCTATACAATACGTAGCTTTCTTGTAACAAAAATAATGATTATTTCTAAACTACACAAACCATTCTCTTACGATTTTTCTCTTTTATTATCCGGGTACACAGGGATATGCATGGACAACAGTCGTCTATGAGAACTTGAGAAGCAGTGTTAATAATATTATTTAAATACTTAACTATATTATGCCTTCTGAAAATCAACTTATTACCATTCCATTGCACAAGAAAACATTGTTATGTCTTTCATTAGCTTTTCCAGGCACAGACTTGCAACCAAACATATCAACTCCCAACTAACTTGGCCAAGTGGATTTCATCAAATTTCTAGGCAACTCTCAGGTAACACTTTGCCAGGCAAATCATCCAAGACACCAGTCAAACAGTCCCTTAGAGTTCCGATACAATGTAGACAATCCCAAATAGCACTAAACAAACTAAACCTACAATGCACTTCAATAGAACAATGATTTTGCATCTAATTCTAACTAAAAGAGACAAATTCTTCGTTAGTTCTTCATCGATGGATTTCTTATGATTCACCTCATAATGCACATCAGGTGCACTCACATGAGAGTGTTCAGCCACTTTTTCTAGTAGCTTAACATATTTTGCAGCCAGTACCAATCATCGCATCCACTACCATCCCACTAAAATTAGAACACCAAACCAAGAACTTCAGACAAAAATCATCACAAAAAATGGCTACTAATCACAAAAAAAACTAACCATATGATCTGGAAACTTGTAGAAGATGCAGCCATAGTTGGGACCTTCCTTCTTCACCCTAAACTCCAACATAGTGTGCTTCTTACACTCATCGCACGCAATGAGAGGCAGTTACGGTCTCAGTTGCTGACGAAATCTATGCGAGGCTGGGGCCTGGACAAGGACGCCATCTATACGGCAAGGCCAGCTCCTTTTTTTTTGGCGAAACTAATTGCGACAAGGGAGACAAGGATAGGATATTGGGGATGAATGGGCCTGCACTGGTCAAACCAAGCAAATAAAGGCTTGGACCATGTATTACTGCCGGGTCAAAACATAAATCGACAGTGATAAGGTGCATCACTGTCAGTTAAAAGCTAACCCAACAGGGGCATCACTGCAGGTTACAAACTAACCCGGCAGTGATCAAGGAGCATCGCTACTGTTTTCATAATTGGCCTGGCAGTGATACTAGAACAACACTGCGGGTTTAAGATGGGAAACAGTAGTGATGTCCTTTCCCTATATATTGGAAATTTCTATTCCCCGCAATTTGATCTGCCTCCCTAGCGCCAACATTTCATCTCCCTCGTGCTGCCATCTGCATCTGCACCGACTGCAAGAGACCTAAGAGCACCACCGCCATTTCCAACTCCAACACTGTCCGCCGCACGACATCCCCATCCCCATGGTCCACATCCTCGCCACTGTCAGCCAAGGAGTGCCACCGCCCATATCCTCTCCTTCAACTTTCAGTGAGGCGTCCAACCTACAGTCTTTGTTGATTTTATATTCTTACAGTTAGCAACAGGTTTATGTGATGTTAAATAGATAAGTCGCTAATCTGTTTACAATACTCTATCACATACATTAATTGCCAATATAATGGCCAATCTGTTTGCAATACTCTATTAGCGCATCTTATTTAAATCAATCAAAAGCTACTTTCTAGTTATATCAGTTACATTGATGTGCTAATATTTAGAAAGTGTCATGAAGGGTGAACCAAATTGATGGTTTCCTGTTGGTCTTGTGGGAGAATGTTACATATCTGTTGAACCCATTTCTGATTACTATGAGAAACATAACTTGTGTGTTCATGATCAGTCATGCAGGGTCATCAACTTCCTCCTCAGGCACCTGGATTCCTCTCTGGAGCTATGTTGTGTGCGCTGACTTTGTAGCTGGCACGATTCCCTTTTGTGACCACAGTAAGTAAGTACTACAAAGCAATACTCTGGACAAACTTTGAGAGCTCAAGAAGGATCAATCTCGACACCATCAGTTTCCCGTTTGAGTATATGTCTACCCTTGATGTATGCTTCTCGGAGGCAGAGGTGTGGTCAGTCATCTGTGACATTCCAGCGAACAAGGCACTGGGGATGGACAGGTTCATGGGACTTTCTATAAGTGGCGGCCTTGGCATGCATATCGTCAAAGACGACATCGATTGTCGCTACTACACAAAATCTTTTGCATCGCACTTGGCCTCCACTAACCGTTGCGGGCAAAAGAGAAACCCGCAACAGTTATTTGCGGCCGGCCATGCCGTACAGACGGGCAGCTGCCCGCAACGGTTAATCGATTAACCGTTGCGGGCCATGTAAAATAACCACAACGATTAATCATTCATTAACCATTGCGGTTGCCTTAATCCAACCACAACGGTTAATCGATTAACCGTTGCGGGCCACATAAACCGACCGCAACGGTTAATGCTTATTAACCGTTGCGGTTGCCTTAATTCAACCGCAATGGTTAATCCTACATTATATATAGGGCAGCCATCCCACCCTTCTTCCCCGCGGCTCCACCTCTATTTTTTAGGGTTTTGAGCTCCAAACCCTAAAAATGGCCACTTTAAGGGGGGAGGTTTTGCCCTTGGATTTAGTGAAGGGTGGCACCGCAAAAGGATGATTTTTACTGTCCAACACTGGTTTTCCTCTCTTTTACATGATTTAGGTGGTTTTTCACTAGATCTAGATCTAGATCTAAATGGGAGAAGAGAGAATAACAGATCTAGAGCTACTCTGATGCATTTTTCTTGTGCAGCTCTGCTAATTTGGTGAAGGGTGGCACCGCAAGAGGTTGATTCTTACTCTCCAACACTGGTATTCCTCTCTTTTACATGATTTAGGTGGTTTTTCACTAGATCTAAATCAAGATCCAAATGGGAGGAGAGAGAATAACAGATCTAGAGCTAGTCTGATGCATTTTTCTTGTGCAGCTCTGGTAATTTGGTGAAGGTCACGGTCATGGATAGGGACAAGTGGATGTACTAGACATCTAGGATGGATTTGGCTTTCTTGGAAAATGTGAGGAAGAGGTTCATGCCCGTTGCGCATAAGCATCGTCTGAGTCTGGATCGGGATCGCATGATTTGTTCGTGCAATCACTGCAAGAATCGGCTTGCCCAGGAAGACAACGTGGTGCAATCTCACCTTTTATGGTACGGTTTCATCAAGGACCCGAAGTACCTTGTGTGGAAGCATCACGACGAAAAAGAGCCGAGTGTCGCCGATTCATCTTTGGGAAACTCATCGACGACATCGACGGCGGTGGCGAATGACGGGGGACAACATCCCTCAGCGGGAGCAACAGCCACCAGCGGAGACAATGCGAGTCATGACTACATCACGATGGCTGATATGCTCGAAGACGTGGCAGACGATGATGGCGATGGGAATGGTGACTTGGTGATTGATACATTGCGTCTCGAGGATGTAGAGCTTCTTGAGGAGATTGCGAACCGTATGGACCATGACGATATTTTGTTTGGGAATCCAAAGTGGCTCAAGAATTTTAGGGAGATGAAGCAGGCGGCAATGGATCCCCTCTACAAGGATGGTGGAAAATGTCCAGAGCATTGGACGGCGCTGCGTTTCAACCTCTAGTTGCTGATGTGCAAGGCCCACGACGGCTGGACCGATACTAGCTTCAACGACCTGTTATGTATCCTTGGTGACACATTTCTAGAGGGTAACAAGGTGCCCGCCAATACCTATCGGGCGAAGAAGCTGATCGGGCCAGTGGCTATGAAGCTTAAGAAGTTCCATGCATGTCCTAACCACTGTATTCTGTATCGGGCGCATAGTATGAGAATTTGCAGAGTTGTCTGCACTGCGACGCGAGTCGATACAAGAAGAATGCTGGTTGTTGCACGGATGATGAGGAGGGACCCTTCAGAGGGCCGAAGAAGATGAAGAAGAATATGACCAAGAAGAAGCAGTTGCCTCCTAAGGACGACGAAGAAGAGGGTTACACATAGAGGAAAAGTCCTGCCCTGTCGGTGTGGTACCTACCCATCATCGATTGGCTGCATGCACTATTCGAGAACCCAGAGGATGCTAAGCTCATCCTGGCATGCATCACCTCAACGTAAGAAAGGCGATGGAAAGTTGCGACATCCCATCTGATGGCAGGCAGTGGAAGCGTTTCGACGCCAGGTTCCTGGAGTTTGGGAACAATGCCAGGAACGTCAGGTTCGCGTTGAGTACCGATGGGATGAATCCCTTCGGTGACCTGAACAACTCGCACAGCACCTGGCCGGTCACCCTCACCATCTACAACCTACCTCAGTACCTATGTCAGAAGCGTAGGTATCTTCTGCTGACCATGCTTATTTCAGGACTGAGGCAGCCAGGCAATGATATAGACGTGTTCCTGGAGCCATTGATGGAGGACATGCAGAAACTTTGGGAGGAAGGTGTCAAGATGATGGATGCGTCCCTAAAGGAGTTCACTCTAAAAGCCATCATCTTTGTCACCATCACCGATTACCCTGGTCTTTTTTCACTGTCGGGGCCGATTAAAGGTAAGATCAGCTGCATAGCTTGCATTGATAGTACCTGCTACACTTACCTTAGTGCATCCAAAAAGTTGGTGTACATGAGGCATAAGCGATTCCTCCCCACAAAGCACAGGTACCGGCATCCTTCGATGAAACCATACTTTGATAACGAGGAAGAGCGTAAAACTGATGAGCTTGAAAGGATTGGGTATGGGCAAAAGGTGTTTGACATGGTCAAGGGCATAAATGTAGAGTTTGGAAAGAAAAAGAAAGAGGAAGATGTGCCAAAGAAGAAGCCAAGGGGGAAGAAGAGAAAGCAGGATGAGGCAGAGGAAGAAGCAGAGCCTGCCCCGCCCTCTATTCCATTCAAGAAGCAGTCATGTTTCTATAAGTTCCTGTCGTACTGGAAGGAGCTACATACACCCCATGCCATTGACTGCATGCACCTGGAGAAGAATGTCTTCGAGAGCACGATCGGGGTCCTGCTTGACATCAAGACTAAGATGAAAGATGGTCTCAAGTCACGTCTAGATCTTGTGAACCAGAACATCAGACACGAAATCCACCCGACACAGGCAGAAAAGGGCGTAAATAAAGTCGACCTTCCGGGCGCGAGATACAACCTGGCAAGGGATGAGAGGAGAGCTTTCTGCTAGTGGCTTAGGGCTATGAAGGTGCCAACCGGTTTCTCTTCGAACATCAAGAGCTTAGTCTCAATGAATGACTCACTATGACCCACTTCAACTCCCATGACTGCCACATCATGCTGACAGTGTTCCTTCCGATTGTGATTAGGGTTATCAATCCAGACTACGTGAAGATGGTCATCACGCGCATGTGCTACTTCTTTAACCTCATCACAGAGAAAGTCATCGATGAAGCTGAGCTGCCTATCCTAAAAGAGTTCATCACAGAGACCTTTTGCTAGCTCGAGATGTGCTTCCCACCGTCTTTCTTTGATATTATGCCACACCTAATGATGCACATGGTCGATCAGATACAGGAGTTGGGTCCTGTCTACGTGCACCAGATGTGGACATACAAGCGGTTCATGTCCACCCTCAACAGATACGTCCATAACTGTGCTTACCCAGAGGGCTCAATGATTGAGGCATACACAACAGAGGAGGTCATTAACTACTACACGAGATACGTCTGGGACGAAAATGCTATTGGGCTACCCATCCATCAGCATGAAAGCAGAACAATGAGGATGGGGTGCACGGGGAGGAAAGTACGCACTGATATAGAGAACGAGATCATGCAAGATGCCCATCATGGCACCCTTAATCAGTTAGTGTCAATGGAGAATTGGGTTGAGTAGCACCTGAATGAGATCCGTCGTGCTAGTGATGGACGCACGGATGCTTGGGTACAGAGACAAGATCTATTTCATGATGTGGATCCAGAAGCAGGACATACCAAATGGTACCTTAGAATCGAGGCTTGCATCCGGCCTGTCCAGCCAAATCACCACGTGGCAAGGGTATGCCATCAATGGATACAGGTTCCACACGAAAGAGAAGGACAAAAAGAGCGCGGCACATAATTGTGGTGTTCGATATATGGGGGCATCGATGAGGCGACGGGGAAGACGAAGACATACTATGGGCAGATCAAAGAGATGTGGGAACTTGACTACGGTGGTGACCTAGTGATACCCATCTTTTGGTGCGAGTGGGTCAAGCCGAAGGCGGTTACCGTGGACGATTATGGGCTAACTAGCGTTGAACTTCAAAGTGTCGGCTACAAAGATGATGAGTGGGTACTCGCAAACCATGTCACGTAGGTAGCTTACTACACGAATCCCGAAGAATCCAAGAGGCATGTAGTTGTGTTAGGAAAGCAGAGAATTGTGGGAGTCGATGGAGTCCAGAGTCCCGAAGAATACAACAACTACGACGAGTCATCGCTCTTTACCGATCATCCACGCAAGATCAAGAAAGTCGAGAACCGCCTGAACAAGATCACGATCAAGCCCTGGTTCCGCCTCGACGGTGAGAAGAAGTCCATCACAGGATCACTTCTAGCGAAAAAGTGATATATGTATGCCTCACATTTATGTAATAGTGAACTCACTTTTTGATTAAGAGAACTTTTTATGTAACTAACTTTTATTGTAATGGAACTCCTACTACACTAATACTTACTACATTATTACTCTACAACGTACTACTACACTGCCCATACTACACCACTACGTACTACACTGCTCCTACTACACTACTAGTAATACTACCCTACTACACAAGTAGTACCCTACTACTACAACTCCTACTCTACTACCACTTCTGCACCACCACTACTACTATGTAATTTAGAAACCACTATGAATAAAAAATTAGTTTTAAAACATTGTAAAACCTTTCATTTTGAATTTAGAAAAAATGTAAAACATTAACCGTTGCGGGCAACCTAATATGCCCATCACGGTAAATGGACCATTAACCATTGCAGGCCACATTAGCCGCCCATCACGGTAAATGGTGGCCAATATATAGGCCCAACGTGCCTGGCGGTGGCCAAGTCCTTCCCCGCATCATGGTAAACGACCCTAAAGGGCTATTGATTTTTTCCCTTGTTCCGTACACCACCGTCGCCGATCAAGCTCATCCGCGCCCGCTTCGGCACCCACCCACGCCACTGAGACCACGGAGGAGCTCCGACGTGCCGTCATCAAAGGAGATCTGCCCCGACCGACGCCGGGTGCCCTAGCGCCGCTGCCACCATCTTCCCGGGTGCCCTAGCGCTGCCGCCACCATCTTCCTGCGCATCCACCATCTGCCCTAGTGAATCCATCTTCGTCGTCATCCATGTGTGTCCGCTGTCCAATTCCCCCCTCTCTTCGTCATTGTCCAGGTGCGCACGGTAGCCTTTATTCTAAATTTCTAACTTTCCAATCTTTGAAAATCCATTGGACAGAGCACGAATTCTATCTATAGCTGAAAAACACAAATTTGTTTGCAGCTAAATAGCTAATATATCTAAGTACATTTGCAAAGGTGATAACCTCTAACAAAAATTCAATGATAGAGTATCTTGTTTCCAATTCTCAGCAACCAAATTGGATCAACCAAACATGAAGGAACGTAATTGATTCATGTCGGGTTAGGAGAGATTTAGGGCACATTTAGTTCTAGACCACATGATAAATTTTGACATGCCCTGGTAATTTTGCTCGCTTCAGCATTATACAGTACACAGAGCCACCTTTGGCTACTGGGAGGGCCAGGAAATTGTTGGGCTTGATTTGGCCAGCTGCTTGCCAGTTCCCAAAGGTTGATTGCACGGTCTTATAATTTTTATGTTACCGAACTTTCAAACGCAAATAATCGTATACCCATTTGTAATTTCTCTTCATCATGGTGTTCCTTGCGATTTTGTCTACAAAACACGGATCCCACGTGGTCATATTTCTTTGGAGAAAAAGAGTACTGACATGAGAACCCAACATGTCATATTTACAACTCTAGTAAAATTTGGCATGGCTGCCATCCAAGCACTCTTTGCAGGTCCAGATTTTGGCATTGGCCTAATTTTGGCTCAATCAAAAACCAAACGTTAGTTTCTAACCAAAATTTGGCTTAATTACTCCTTGAAGCTTAATGGATCTATAGAAGTAGACCCTAAACCTCTTGTTTAGCTTGTTGCCTCTCTATTTTCTTTTCTCATTTTAAATATTTTTTACGAGTACCATACCCAAGGTACCCTCACCGATCAGGGAGCATGGGCGTAGATGCTACCAAGTTGTTGTTTGGTTGGGCCATTTTAGCCCATCAATGGTTCACGACGTGAATCAATAACGTTCCTTCACGTTTGGTTGATCCAATCTGTAATCGATCATGCTGTGAATAGTTACGCCCATTTGTATCCAGCGTCTTGAAAAGGTGTGGCACTAAATGATACCTGATGAAATGTCAACTCAAATATGGAAATAGAGTTTTTAGTACGGCCTTCACAAGAGATCCCAAAAATCCATCCTAACTTAGAGGTAATGTGGTGGTAATATGGTCTCCCATTCTATTCCAGTAAATAGATCCACCAGTAAAGTCTTAAATGCACAAGTTTTAAAAACATGAAATAAAGATAACCTATTCGGGCAAAGGGAAATTATTATCTTGTATAAAATGATTTGTGTCAAATGTTTTGGCAGCTCTTGAATCACAATCTACCAGGCCAAAAATAACTGTTAGTGTCACCCATTTCTGACTGCTTGCAATAAGAGGCATGATTCTCTCAGAAAGCAGACTGTTTTCAATGCAAAACTAAACTAAACAGGATTCTGGTTAAACTTGTGGGCACATGAACATGTTGTCCTCATCATAATATAGATGTGATTTGTTCGGGAGTTGGATCAACTACTTCAGGACCTTGTGCCTCCATTGTGATGTCCTGAACATCAGGCAGACCATGATTCCAAATATTTTTGGCATTGCCTTGTGCCTCCATTGTGATCAACTTACTTCCATGGATTGTCTGATGTCCATGATTCCAAATTTTTTGGCATTGCCGAGATATTTTTGTTCTAAAAGTTTGTGGGATTTTCAATTATGAATTTTCGGAGGCAGTGGCATTTGCAATGATGTGAAACTTTTTATGCTGAGGCAGCGGCTATGATGATGAAATATCCCCATACTACCTTTGTGAGCCTCTAAACTAGGATGGCTTTGTATACCATATACAAAGCAACCAGTTTAGAGGGATGTGATTACAATGGGGCAAATCTAAGCCAAATATGTACTTTTCTAATACTCTTATGTACTTTTCTTAATTTCTTTGTATAGCTACTCGCAATGTAAATGAAAAAAGTATGTAATCTTGTTTTCAATGAATAAGAGTCATGATTCCTTTAATATGCTTTGTGATTAATGTACTTAACATGTTCTCTTCATGTAATTATGAAATGTCTGTACTGAACCTCTCTTGTTAATAGTTTCCAATGGCGGAAAAGGCTATAGAAGAATGGCACGAACCAAGCCTAGCCCCGAGTTATGAGGGAGGCTCGTCATCAGATGACAAGGGTCGAGAGGATGAGGGTGGTGAGGATGAGAGTGGTGAGGATGAGGGTGGTGAGGACGAGAGCACCTCATACGAGGAAGAGCAGGTAACACCGAGGGCCCCGAAGAAAAGGCGTACGGAGGAGGAAGATGATCCTACCTATACGCCAGAAAAGGCCAAAGAAGAGGATCATACCGATACGCCAGAGAAGACAGGCCCCTCAACTCGACAATCTCGCACCCTAGTACGACATGACAAGGGTCATGTAAGTATATAACTTACACACCGTCGATAGGGCCTCACGTACTATTACTATAAACCTAAAGCGAGTTCTTGCCCTATCGACAGCTACTGGTGGTGCCCATGTGCTTGGAGTATCTCGAGGAGAATCAAGAAGAGGAGGGCCATGCATCCGGTCCCACCCTAAGCGCTTCAACCGCAATGGGAAGTGGGAAGAGTCGCAAAAAGACAGACTTGAATAGGGGTCAGCATGGGAGGCACCAGGTTACAAAGAAGGCGCATGCCATACTTAAAATAGGGCCGCAGGGCGAGCCCTTGGAGCCAGCATCAGTCATCGGCACCTTCAGCAACCAATGCTCCTGTATAGCCAGGGAGCATGTGTCGATCACATATTCAGATTGGAAGAAAGTCCTGAAGGAACTCAAGGAGAAAGTGTGGACTGACATCAAAAAAATTTTCCAGTATCCACCGGACCAATTCAATGAAGCCCTATGCAGGGGGCATGCGCTGTTCGTTGCAGGCAGAGGGCTTCGCACCCTCTAGTCTAGACTACTCAACAACTATGTGAAGAAAGGGAAGTCACCCTTACTAGACTATACCTTCATCAAGCAGCACGTCTAGGATGAGTTCGTCGAGAAGAATAGCACCGATGAAGTAAAGGCCAAGAGCAAGAATTTCACGGAGCTTGCAAAGAAGAACGAGCTCTCACACCACCTAGGCATGACGGGGTACGCCGGTAAGAGGCCAAAGTGGCGGTAGCAAGAAAGGAAGGCAGAAGCGTCTGGGCAGAGCTACCCATTACAAGGCATCGATGAGAGGACACACGACTTCTTCTATGCCCATGAGCCGAAGAAGGTAAAGGAGGGCATGACCAAGTACAACAACCCAAAGATCAAGGAGGCGAAGAAGTCTTTGTTCATGATCAAGGCAGCCAAGGAGCGTGGGGAGTTCGTACCTCACAGGGGTCACGACGAGCTGACTGAGGCACTGGGAAACCCAGAGCACCGTGGCCACGTCTAGGGCATGTCATCGAGGTAGAGCTGGAAGAATGTGGAGTCATGGCAATCTGACGCCGCCTCTTATCGCACGAGGTAGAGTTACAAGGAAGGCATATTCCAGGCCGACAAAGAAGTGGCGGTGAAGGAAATGATCATCGGGTCAATAAAAGATGTTTTCACGAGCACCAACCCCCAGATGGTGGAGCTACGGACACAGATGTTTTGCCAGGCTGGCGTGATGACATAGCAGGGTGAAGCCTCCATACAAGGGTCGACGGTGCTAGGTACCAGACAACCCCAGAGGTACCCGGCCGATGAGATCGTGGAGCCATCACCCGCTTGGTTGTAGGTGCCTTGGGGCAAGACGGGGAGGAAGAAGAACGTGGCTACAGGAATGGTACAGCCGCCCAACCCTAAAGCCAAGTTCCATGGCAGGCCCATCCCGCTGATTATGCCTTGGTGGAAGTGGCATGGACGGACAATCACCACGACGAAGATGAACTTGACTTTGCCAACGAAGAGGGAGACACGACCCTTGGCCGGGCTCTCAGCACAGTAGTGCTATGGAACAAGGGAGATATTGTCTTCTACACGCCGAAACCGGCGACAAAGACCTCGCAGCCGTCACCGTCTCCCCCAGGTGGCCCAAGTCATGACGACAACGACAACGGTGGCAATGGCAACGGCGATGATGGTGGCCACGTCAGCACTACACCTAGACCACATTCTAACATGAGCAACCCACAAGGAGGTACAGGGGGTCAACCGGGCCACCAAACACCGCCTCCAAGCCAGAGCCAAGGGAAATGTCCACCCGCGCCGAAGAAGACAGAAGCTGAGGGGGACAAACCCGCCGCCCAACTCACCAACGTGGAACGGGCGATGTGGGATATAGCAGAAGAGTACCAGTACACAACGACGTTCGAAAGGTATATATGCTAATGGCAACCAAACATCATCAACAGATTATGTGTGCGTAGACAATGGCGCTAACAGACTTGTCCACTCCTTGTCTCAATTATAGGGAGCAAACCCCACCATCCATTTGGGGCCTAACTCCGGATTTCCCTAGGAACTTTGAGAATGGCAAGTTCATGGTGCCATTGGGCCAGCTCATCGAGGAGCCATGGGAGGTTCGGAGGTTCCATCTATGGTATATGAACGTGTCGAAGTTAGGAATGAAGGATTTCGTTGCGAGGGTCCCCAAGGAGTACTTCCACTTGACCGAGGACTGTGAGTTCCCCATTGACTTCCACGACATGCAAAGGATGCTGCGGCGCAAGGACCTCGACGTTGCCCAAATCACCCTTTTTAGCATGTAAGTTATTACACCTCTGCATCACTGTAGGTACGTTCATCAAGATCAAACTACAATGCGATGACGATGACTTGTGCTTGCAGGATGCAAGCTTATGTGTGCAAGGAAGTAGGGAAGAATATTATCTACATATCTCCTATGCATATTACCGAGAGGGCCATCATTGGGTATGATATACCGAACACGCATCCTAGGCTGGCGAACTTGAGTGGTTTAGACCGAGTGATGGCCAAGGCTTTGATGCAAGGAGAGATCAAGTTCAGAAAGGGACAGTACCTCTTACAAGCAATGAAGAAGATTAAAAAAATGGGTGTATCCTTGCCGCACACCAGTTCGGGTAGTTAAGTCAATGCAATAGCTTATGGGTTCATCACTTTTCAAATATCAAATTTTGAGATCCATATTGTTTCAATGGTGCAGCTTGGGCCTCGTGGGCCACTGGATTGTATTTCTAATCTATCCTCAGGATGAAAAGGCCATCATGTTGGACTCCATGTGGGACACCAACAAAAATGGGTACAAGCAGTTCGAAAGTGTTCTGCGATAGTAAGTGATGACACTTCTTCTTTTATGCATTCAAAGTATCGCACCAAATTTGTTGTTTACAGTAGTGGTTCGTATACAGTGCTTACAGGAAGTACGCGGAAGAGGGCGGCTATGATCGGAGGTCCGAGAGGATGAAGAAGAAGTATGGCACAAAACTGGCCATGAGGCGAGATTTCCCGGTACTAGTACTAATACTTCTCTTGCCCTACTACTACCAGAACTACTAATACAACTCATACTACTACTAGCCTACTACTAGTACAACTCCTACTACTACCCTACTACTACAACTACTACCATACTACTACACCCTACTACTATTACTATTACCCTACTACTACTATTACCCGTCCTAATGATCATGTTACATATATTATGCATGCAGTGTTACAAGCAACCGGAAGGCTCAGTTGTGTGTGGATATTATGCTTGTGAGTACCTCAGGGCTTGCAGGAGATTCAGCAAAAGCTGGCGGCAGCTAAAGAAATCCATGAATTGGTGGCGAAAGGAAAGGATCACCCATAAGACCATCACTCAAACAGTAGCCGACATCTGTAAGTTTGTCACTGATGAATGTTGTCATGTTGATGGAACTTTCTTCAATAAGACTAGCGAGCTAGCGATGGCGGAGAAGTACGAGAAGCTACGCAACTGGAGAAACGGTGAGCTAGAAATGAAGGACTACAAGTTACCTAACTTGTTCTTATAGGTGTCCTAATTAACTTTTGAACATTGATGTGATGTGAATTTGTGAACTTGATGTAATATGAACTTATTAGTGCGTTTATGGAATTTGTGATCTCGAACTTGATGTAATATGAACTTGATGTGATAAATTCGGTTTGAATATGTTCATTCTATGTATACGTGTCTTCTGCTTCGTATGTAATATATGTGTTTCTTCTCTGTATGCGTATTTTCTGCTTTATTATTTGCGTTTGAATCTGAGAAAATTCGATTTCAAATTCAAAACCAAATTTGAAAAAAAAATCTTTTTTTAATTTTGAAAATCATTAACCGTTGCGGTTGTCCTAGAGTTAACCGGGGGCAACCGCAACGGTTAATGGGCCCGCAATGGTTAATATCCCATTAAACGTTGCGGTTGCCCTAAAGTGCCCGCAATGGTTAATGGTATTAACCGTTGCGGTTGGCCGTCCGCAACGGTTAATGCCACGATTAACCGTGGCCTTTGCTTGGTGATGGTTGCTTTGCCCGCAACGGTAAATCAAAAACGCCCGCGACGGTAAAGATTTGTGTAGTAGTGCGTAAATGCTTTCAATGCCTTCTGGTCACTAGATGGCGGGAGCTTCCATCTCCTAAAGACGCTTACATGATCCTGTTACGCAACAAAATTGAAGCACATGAGATCAAGGACTATTGCCCTATTAGTTTAATGCATAGCTTCGAGACGAATCTAGTTGCAAAGTGATTGGTTGTGCAGCTATCTGCAGTGTTGGATCAGGTGATCAAGCTGGATCAAAGTGCTTTCATCAAGGGTAGGTGTATACACGATTTTTGTAAGGTGCACCCACAGATGATGGTGAGCAACATTTCATAGTGTTCGTTAATCTGTGCGGCCAAGCGCCTGAGACTGGGGATCATTTGTTCCTGGGCTGTGTGGTGGCCAGGCAGCTCTGGTTCGCGCTGCTGTCTCCTATCGGCTTAACGGCGGTGATGCTGGAACGTGATGAAGACCTTGGCGTGTGGTGGCTTCGGCAGTGACTACGACTAGACCACGACGCACGACCGCCTTTCGACTCCATAATGCTCCTCATCGCTTGGTCCATTTGGAAGGAGAGGAACAACAGGACATTTCAGAGGACGGCGGTGGGCCTCCAGGCTATCTACCAGGCAGTGGTCCGAGAGGCGGAGGATTGGGTTGACGCGGGGTTCTCGACACCGGCGGTGTTGAGCCACATCTGGTCGCGCAATTCAACTCCAATGTAATATTGAAGTGAAACGCTGGTAGTTAGGGCTGCTGCAATTCCGATGGTCCCTCGCCACCGTTGTCTATCGCTAGTGTAACCATTTTAACAAACCTCATTTCCTTTTAATGAAAAACGGCCTAAACACCCGATCGAGAAAAATAGTGTTCGTTAATTTATTAGGATTTATGCTGTCAATCAGCTCGCAAATGTCATCAGGGGAGTATTTTGTGGTCCTTTCAAGTTTCAACAATGTGCACGTCTTAAAGCATATCACTAGTATTGCAGTTATAGCATTCTCATGTGCCAAGAACAAAAGCAACACACCATAATTACATGACTGTAATATTGGAATTTCAGAGAGTATTCCTGATGCAGCCGACAAACTTCGCCCATTTCAGAAACATGCACCTGTGCCGTAAGAAAAGTGTCTGTTTAAACGAGCTTATAAGCAGCCACCAGAAGCATAAATGGTTCTCGGAAAAAGTGAGTTGGGTAGGGTATAAAATATCGGCCGATAGAATCCGAAATTTCTAAGATATCCCGTACCAGCCGGGCCCGAAATTTTTTCTCTATCAAAGTTTCAAAATTTTAAAATTTGTCTGTCCAAATAAACGCCTAAGCCCACCCGATACTCCTGCCGCCGCAGCACACTCTACGCTCGAGCCATGAAACTGCCCTCCTCATTGAATAGGCAATTGATAGTACGGTTTTATTTAATTTTTTTTATGTTAAATAGTTTAGAAATAATCTATGTGCTTTCCCGAACAAAATGAGTTATCTTTTATCTAACATTTTTCTGAAATTTTATTCCTATGGACAATATATCCAATATTCCTGTTTGTGACTACCAAGATTTAAAATATATCGGTAGTGCAGCACCATGAATGGTTCTCAGGAAAAGTGAATTGTCCACAACGCAGCATCAGTTCTTCAAGCTTAATGATGCAGCCCTACTCAGTGGCGGAGCGTGGAGACAAATCAAAGTGGGGAGGAGGGCCAATTTCAGACCAAATTGAATATCATGCATATGCGTATTTTGATCCAAGACTCCCCCTAACCAGATGAGCGTCTGCGGCTGTTGGCTGCCGCATTACCTCGACTGCTCCAGTGGGGCAAGAAACATAGCTGCATGAGCTCTAGCTAGTCTCTAGCTAACTTTCTGCTGTGCGCAGTGTGCATACTGTCGTGCTCGAAAAAGCCTTCCAAAAAGGGTTGAAGAATAGCAGCCCGGTAGTTGGTAGTGCAGAAAGATAACGATGGTGTGAGTGAGTGAGAGAATGGTAGTGCTGCATGCCTGGCTGCCATAGAGATGTGCGCTAAAACAACTGGATCCTTTGAAAATTACGCCACAGCAAAGGTGGGTGCCAAACCCCAGTTTGGCTTTAACGTGGCTCTGCCAGTGGCCCTACTCTTCCTGTATATATTCACGTCTAGGAAGGGATTCCTACAGGAAAGTTGTAGCACATTTTGTCTACAGCAGACAATACAGCACCCTTAAAATGTAGAGATATCTAGGCATCCACTTCAAAAGTTATGCACATTCTTATTACGAAGAACTGATCTATCAACCCGCGCTCTCGCATGGACAAGGCTCTTATGAAACATAGGACGTGTTTGTTTCGAATTAAAATTGGCTTCGCGGCCATCCCACTGTGAGAATCGAAAAAATCCCACAAGTGTCTCATGGTGTTGATGATTCTTTTTACTGTGCAAGACACATAAACTGTGGTAATGAACTAAAGTTTGTGTTTTCGGCACCGCAAGCTGGAGACTACACAACCAAATCTATGTCATGCATACCTGCATCTAAATGTTATTAATTAAATCACATCAGATGCTCAGACATATGCCAACCGGAAACCGGCTCTTTGCCGAGTGCTAGATGGTTTGCCGAGTGCAATTTTAGGGCACTCGGCAAAGAAGCTATTTGCCGAGTGCCAAAAAAACACTCGGTAAAAAAAACACTCGGCAAACAAGTTATTTGCCGAGTTTTTTTTTTGCACTCGGCAAAGATGCTCTCTGCCAAATGTTTTTTTTGGCACTCAGCAAAGAAGGTCGTTGCCGAGTCTTTTTGGTTTTACGCTCGGCGAACAAGATCTACAAAGCACATTTTGAAGCAGTAAATTAATTCAAATGAAAAGGTTTTCAACTACAAAGTTGTATAACTTCTCAAAATCTATAACTTTTGTTTTGGTCATTTCTTTATTTAACAAAGCGATAACGTTGTTAGCAAAATCTACATCTCTCATATAGTTTCATGAAAACTAGAAGAGAGATCTCTAAGTTTTATGAACAATGTTACTACCACTATGTCAAATGAATAAATGACCAAAATAAAAGTTGTATATCTTGAGAAGTTATACAACTTGTAGTTGAACACTTTTTAATTTGAATTAATTTTGCCAACGAAAAGTACGTCTAAATTTTTTAAATTTAAAATTTGAATTTTTCAAATGACCTCGGATGGAGAAACGGTCAAAATGAAAGTTGTAGATCTCAAAAAGTTATGAAACTTTGTAGTTGATAACTTTTAAATTTGAAATCATCTTGTCAATGAAAACTATATTTGAATTTCTCAAATTTGAAATTCAAATTTTATAAATGACCTCGGATGGAGAAACTATCAAAATGAAGAAATTTTTCCTATTTTTTCGGGGCTTTTTCGGTTCATTCTTTGCCGAGTGTTCATTTTTGCCTAGTGGTTTTTTAGCACTCGGCAAAGGCTTTGCTGAGTGCCGAGATAAAGCACTCGACAAAATCCTCTTTGCTTACCAAAATTTTGCCGTGTGAGGTATGCCGAGTGTTTTATGGCCTTTGCCGAGAGTGTCCTCTAACAAAAACAGACCAGGACTAAAAAACAATAAAAGCTTTTATGATGCTTGAAAGAACGGCAGTGGGATTCATTAGGTTGATGCTGGAGAATATATGAACACCGTTTTTGTATTATATTGCATTTGAAGCTTTAATGATCACCATTCAAGATTCTATATCATAGTGGCTTCGGTGCAAGCCTTGTCACCTACTACTCCGTCCCTTAATGTTAGTCATCCGGAATGTGTATCTGTGAGGGAAACATGGTTTTCTAGAGACAAACATTTAGGGACAGATGGAGTAGTTTAAAACGACAGTTATATGCACTATAAATATAGGCAAGTGGCACATTTGGCTCCCGGCCAACACTAGAAGACTAGTAAAAAAGACTTGACTGCCTTGAGAGCAACAATGGTTACTAGCATACGAGTAATAGTTGGAATCATAGGTTTTTTTCTTTTACAGGTACGTTGAAATTGATTTTATTTCATCTCTGATTTGAAGAATCGCTTTGCTTCTTTTTTGCAGGATCTGCAGTTTGTATAGCTCTCTATGCAGTTCCAATGTACGTAAATACATCGTGAACTAAAACGACCAGAAACACAGTATTATTGTATTTCCTAGTACTGTATTTCTCGATCTGACTTTGTTTTCCAGGTTGACATTTAAAAAAGTGATAAAGGAGGCTAGCGTGGGCGAATTCTCATGCGTCCCATAGATCCTAGCTTTGTTCAGCACACTCACCTATAGCTGGTATGGCTTTCCAGTTGTGAGTTCTTGTCACGCCCATTTTTAAGGACAAAAATAGGATGTATAAAAGACTCATGTGCACCCCAGGAATTGGTCGTACATATAAGTAGACAGATTACATAGTATCATCACAGTGTTTATTACATAGCGAATAAATATTTAACACATAGTCTTATACAATAATTTATAGTAACGAGTAGTAGATCTGCAGCGGAACTCCAAACACAGGGACATGGTTGACTGGTTGACACCAAGACTAGTACTCATTTCGATAGTTCTCATCATAATCTTCATCTGTTATGGTGGAAATAGCAAGAGTGAGTCCATGTCGAACTCAACAAGTACAACACAGGGTTCATGAGGCTCAAAAAGGCTAGACACCGTTTGACTGCATTTAGCTTTTAATCATCATATAATTAGCAATTGAGTAGCATCAAGAAATTCCAATTCCCATTAATGAACCAACGATCAATTGTAATAAGGATAATGAATAGCATTAACATGAGCATAATAATAACAACAGTAATTAAGCATGATATAACAATGGTGATCATCTATCCGTAGATGTTCCAAGGCCGCTCGTATCCGTGAGCACGGCTAGTATACCAGTTTTTAACTCTGCGCAGAGGTGTACACTTTCACTGTGAGTCATAACTTCCAAATGCATGGGTTCGCGACTCCCCAAAACACCGGAAATCATATAAAGCTGCTTAAAGGTTCGTCTAACAAGTTAGGGTCATTAGATTCACTCGGCAGGCAGATGTAGGAACCCCCTTTTCAAATGGCACACTTCCTTCACGGCTATACTCATAAGACTAGAGGTTGTCCTACACCTAACGTGGCAAGCCGTTCTTACGCCATTTAAGGTAACCACTAACAAGCTAGAAAAGGTCCTTTAAACAACTAAAGCCAGAGCCATATAGCCCCCACAATTGTACTGTATGTCCCAGATGATCACGTACAAATAAGTCCTTATGGAGAGAAACTAGAGCAACAATATAACCCCCTTGCTCTAGCCCCCTTTTCAACAGTAATAAAATCATCATTAATGGTTGGTTGCTTAATCCATTAATCAAATTACAAGATCATTGTTCATAATTAAGCACTAGCGACAGCTACCCAAATGCATTCCCAAGGTTGACAAGGAAACAAGACAACAATCACTAAGTTATAATCTCTAAGGTTGTCAAGAAAGACACATGCATATATATGATAATTTCAGTGAATAGGACAACAAGGATGGTCCCATGTTATACTTGCCTTGATCAAAGATTTCCTGTTGACCCTACTGATCTGACTCAAAATAACACTCCGGATCGTCAAGAAACTGCTCACCGTCTATACTCGATCACCATACATCATCACACAATCATCCGAGCAATCATACACGAAGCAAACAAAGAAACATTAATCAGAACAGTACACCAATAGTAGCAAAGCAGTATGAAAAGTTTGTAAAACTCTTCTACACGTTCCTACGATCACACAGACATAAAGATCATGAAATTCGGATTTAAAACGTGAAAGTTATGAATTTTCTAAGATTTCCTATAGATAAATAAATACTTTAATATAAACTGGAAAATTAAAATTTCCAAACCTACTGTACAACTACACTAACATGTAGAGTTCGCAAATACGAACCTAACACAACTTGAACGGGTCAAAACGGAGTTAAAACGAAGATTTTACAACCAAAACAATTTGAGTGGCAAAACTGTAAATACCAGAAAACATATTTGTGATTTACCGGAAAGAATTACGTTTTTAGAACTAACAAGCGTATCTCCTGAAAGACGCTAAGGACGGGGGGTTCTATTCCATGAAAACACAGGGGCTCTTTATAAAGTTTACCCTGCGAAGGGGTATCTTCTAATCTAGGACGTCGATCAGCGAACGGACGGCTGCTATCGCTTACAGATGAAAGAGAGAGAGACACCGGCATCCTCCTCTACTCCGGCTGGTGGCCGCCATGGCCGGCGCCCAAAGCTCACCGGAAAGCTCCAGTTTCCCCGATTTCAACCACCAAACAACTCATAGCCTACACCAATCGAAAGCGGAGCTTAATGCGAACACATCTATGCAGCTTAGGAAGTATACGACTGACCGAGGGTGAAGCGCGGCTCGGGATGGCGGTGGCACCATTGTCAGCTTGCGAAAGCTTCGAAAACACCTGACTCCAAGCACCACAGCTCAAAATAAAAGCATGGGAAGGAAGAGAAGAAGATGGCGAGCTCACCAAAACGACGAAGAAGGACTCAAATCAACCCGCAAACCCCGACGATGAGCAACAGCTACTCCTTAGGGCTTCCAATCTCCTACGCTCGGTTTCACGTGATTCAGCTCGGGTTTTAGATGGAAAACGAGGAGAGGAGGCAAGAGACTACACATTTATAGACCTCATATGCCGTATTCGGTTAGGAAATCCCGAGATTCCCAATTAATTCGGTTGGAGGCGACGTCGGACTCCGGCTCGGCCACGACAAGGGGAAGAAGGCGCGACTGACAGCGGGTCCCGACTGTCAGCGCCACAAGGGAGGGAGGTGCGTGCGGCCGCTGCGGTTCCTGGGCCGGCCCACACGGGTGAGAGAAGAAGCGGGGAAAGCGGCGCTCGGTTCGGCTCGGCCCAACTGAAGAGAGAGAGGGGAGAGCAGGCCGGTGAGAAGCAGGCCTCCAAGCTACCGGGCTGCACAGGTAAACCTTTTCTCTTTCTTTTTTTTCTTTTTCTCATTTAAATTTGTTTCCAAAGCCATTTAAACTAAATTTTCAAATCTAAATCAAATAAAACCAGAACCACACCACAATATAAAACAAATGCAACAGCATGAATGCATCATCAAATATTCCACCTATTATTTTAAATTTTATCCCCTTAAATATTATCTAAATCATTTAAACTCATATCAAATTTTCTTTTAACTCCAAATTTCTTCTAATTAAATCTTTTAAGATTTTTGGGTGTTACAAATTCTACCCCCCTTAAAAGAATCTCGTCCTCGAGATTGGACTGCTTACTCAAATAACTACGGATATGATTTCCTCAATTCATCCTCTCTTTCCCAGGTTGCCTCTGCCTCTGAATACCGATTCCACTGAACTTTGCACATCTTAATAACTCGACTTCGAGTAACTCTTTCAGCAGTTTCTAAAATCTTAATTAGAAACTCTTCATATGTAAGATCCTCCTTAACAGTTAATTCATCCAAAGGTATCTGCTCCTCAGGCACACGTAAACACTTCTTGAGTTGAGAAACATGAAACACATCATGTACTCCAGACAAATTTTTAGGCAACTTTAATTGATAAGTAACCTCACCACGTCTATCAATAACTTTAAATGGCCCAACATACCTTGGTGCTAACTTGCCTTTCATGTTAAATCTCTTCACACTTCTCATTGGTGACACCTTTAAATAGACATAATCACCTACCTCAAAAACTAAATCTCTTCTCCGATTGTCAGTATAACTCTTCTGATGAGATTGTGCTACTCTCAAATTCTCACGAATCACTCTCACTTGATCCTCTGTGTTTCTAAGAACATCTGTACCAAATACCTGAGACTCACCCGTCTGATCCCAAAACAATGGAGTTCTACACTTACGTCCATATAAAACTTCAAACGGTGCCATCTTGAGACTCTGTTGATAACTATTGTTATAAGAAAATTCTACATAAGGCAAACTCTTATCTCAACTAGTTCCATATTGCAATGCACAAGCTCTCAACATGTCTTCTAATATCTGGTTGGTCCTTTCAGTCTGCCCATCTATCTATGGATGATATGTTGTACTAAAATTCAACTTTGTACCTAAAGATTCATGTACAGCCTTCCAAAAATGTGACGTAAACTGCGAACCCCGATCAGAGACAATCTTCTTTGGAACTCCATGTAAGCATACGATCTTCTCCATATATAATATAGCTAGTTGTTCTCCAGTATACTTAGTTTTAACTGGTATAAAATGAGCAACTTTAGTCAACCTATCTACAATCACCCAAATAGAATCATAACCTCTCTGAGTACGAGGTAACCCCACTATAAAGTCCATACCAACTTCGTCCCACTTCCATTCAGGAATCTTCATTGGTTGCAGTAATCCAGCTGGTCTCTGATGCTCAGCTTTCACTCTTTAACAAGTATCACACACTGCCACATACTCAGCTACATCTCGCTTCAGTCCAACCCACCAGTATTTCTGTTTGAGATCCAGATACATCTTGGTACTTCTGAGATGAATAGAATAAGCTAACTCATGAGCTTCACGAAGGATTCCCTGCCTAATGGACTGATCCTCAGGTACACACAACCTCTTTCCAAACCACAAAATCCCATTATCATCTATTCAGAACCCAGGTGACTTACCAATCACTATATCCTCTGCTATCTTCTTTAATTTCTCATCCTTCAACTGACCCTTGTATATTTCTTGCTCCAATGTAGGTTCTATTACTAATTCCATTGTATTAGCAACAATTCCCAAATTTAGATATGCAAATTCAACACACAACTCACTTGTCATGGACGACATTTGCATCCCATTAGCATAACTCTTTCTGCTAAGAGCATCAGCTACAACATTAGCCTTACCAGGATGATAGTGTATCTCTAGATCATAGTCCTTGATCAATTCCAACCACCTACGTTGCCTCAAATTTAAATCAGACTGTGTGAAAATATACCTCAAACTCTTATGATCTGTGTATATATCACTCTTATGTCCAATCAAATAATGTCTCTAAATTTTCAAAGCATGAACTACAGCTGCTAACTCCAAATCATGAGTAGGATAATTCAGCTCATGCTTTCTCAACTGCTTAGATGCATAAGCAACAACTCTACCTTCTTGCATAAGGACACACCCCAAACCTTGACGAGAAGCATCGCAATAAATAGAAAACTTCTTACTTAAATCTGGTAATACCAAGACAGGGGCAATAGTCAATCTCTCCTTCAATTCTTCAAAACTAGCTTGACATTGATCAGACCATACAAACTTAGCGTTCTTCTCTAACAGAGATGTCATAGGTTTAGCAAGTTTAGAAAACCCTTCAATGAATCGTCTGTAATATCCAGCTAAACCCAGGAAACTACGAATCTATCCCACATCAGTAGGTGGCTTCCAATTCAAAACATCCTTTACTTTGCCTGGATCTACTGATATTCCACCATTAGAGACAATATGACCAAGAAAAGAGACTTCTTTCAACCAAAACTCACACTTACTTCGCTTAGCATACAGCTTATGCTCTCTGAGTTTTTGCAATACCAACCTTAGATGTTCAGTATGCTCTTTCTTCGTCTTGGAGAATACCAATATATCATCAATAAATACCACCACAAACTTATCAAGATACTCCATAAACACCTTATTCATCATGTACATAAAGTAGGCAGGTGCATTGGTCAAACCAAATGACATAACCGTATACTCATACAAACCATATCTCGTAGTAAAAGTTGTCTTTGGAATATCAGAGGCACGAATCTTCAACTGATGATAACCAGAACGTAAATCAATCTTAGAGAACACACAAGCACCTCTCAACTGGTCAAACAAATCATCAATTCTGGGCAAAGGATACTTGTTCTTGATGGTTACTTCATTAAGCAACCGATAATCCATACACATTCTTTGACTACCATCTTTCTTATCAACAAATATAACTGGCGCACCCTAAGGTGACGAACTAGGTTGAATAAAACCTTTATCTTGTAATTCCCTAATTTGTTTCTTAAGTTCTAATTCATCTACTCCCATTCTATATGGTCGTTTAGCTATGGGTGTAATTCCAGGTAATAATTCAATAAGAAATTCAATGTCTCGGTCAGGTGGCATACCTGGAAAATCATCGGGAAAAACATCTAGAAAATCATTGATAACTGGATCCTCTTTACTAGCATCATCAGCAATCTGATTCACTACCGTTGTTATTTGCTTCTGCACTGCTACATCCACACTGATCTTCTCTCCATTAGGTGCATTCACAACTACTACTTTCTGCTGACACTAAATCACTACCTGATTTTGTTTCATCCAATCCATTCCCAAAATCACATCAATACCAAATGTCCTCAACACTATGGGAGTTATCTTAAACTCTACCCCTCTTAAAACCATACTAACTGGAAGGCATCTATTAGTGGTTTGCATGGTACCCCTAGGTGAATTTACTAAGAGAGGTTCTTTCATGGCAAGCATGGGTACACTATGCATCTTAACAAAAAATGTTCGAAATAAAGGTATGCGAAGCTCCTGAATCAAAAAGAATGGTTGTAGAAGTAGAATGAACATTGAACATACCAAGCATTACTTCAGGCTCCGTCTGTGCTGTTTCAGTAGACACATGATTCACCTTTCCAGTATTGGATGACCTCTGTCCCTGCGATGTCTGTTGATTCTGCTTCTTGGGATAATGATTAGCATAGTGTCCTGGTTCTCCATAGCGATAACATAGATTAGGAGTACTAGGTGCACTGGTCTTTATTAGAGTAGAGTTGGAATTACCCTGGCGTGGAGTTTGATGACCACTCTGTTGTTGGAACGGTCTATTCTGCTGATACTGGGGTCGTTGCTAAAACTGATTGTTCTGCCGATTCTGAGACCACTATTGATTTGAATTGTGGTTCCACTGACTGACTGGTCCTTGAAATTTTGAATGAAACCCATGCTGAGAATTTGTATGTTGGCGATTATTATTCCCAATACCTTGTCCTTTCATCTTCCTTTTTCTGTCCATCTCTCGACGTTCATTATCCAGCACAATAGCCTTATTCACAAGCTCCTGGAAACTGGCATAATTATTACCCTTTAGCTGCAAACGAAAATCATAATAAATTCCCTTGAGGAAGAGACGTTGCTTATCTGCATCTTCCCTCACTTCATTGGGAACATAACGAGCCAACTGCGTGAACTTGTCATGATACTCACTGACACTCAACTGTCCCATCCTGAGATTTCTGAATTCTTCCTGCTTGAACTCAATTACTCCTTCTGGAATATGACGAGCTCTAAAATCTCTAACAAATTCATTCCAAGTGACAGGAGGAGCATTGTCGGGACGTGTAACTTGATAAGACTCCCACCAAGTCTGAGTTATTCCCTGTAACTGACCAGATGCATATAACACTTTTTCTAGATCATTACATTGAGCGATGTTCAACTGTTTCTCTACTGCTCGCACCCAATCATCCGCCTCCAATGGATCAGTAGCATGAGAGAACACTGGAGGACGTCCTTTCAAAAATTCACCACGCTTGTCTCTCACATGAACAGGTGGTGGTCCTCTCACATAAACATATGCATCATCTGATTCTGTGTATTCATGAGTTCCTCCATAGTAATGGGTGGGTTAGCACCTCCACGACCTCTGCCACGACCCCTGGCTACCATCTGTTTTCAAAGCACCAAAAACAAAGCTTAGTATTATCCCAAATGATGTATACCCTAGATAAGTAAATCTGAATTCTCTGGGCGAATTTCAATTTCAGCAACTCCGTAAATCTTCCATATCTTGAGTTATAGAAATCCAATTAAGATGATCTTTACATGGTTGGAAAGCTTATGAAATTATCTACAACTTTAATTTACATCACGTTTCCAGATTCTGTCGATAGATTAATCAAAAACTGAGCTTAACCAAAACTGTTTCAGATTTCCAGACTGCGCAGTGACCCCAACTTAGAACAGGTATATCTCTTAGCCCATAATAGATAAAAAGATGATTCTTGCGGGATTGGAAAGATACAGAAGTCTAATTATTCCTAGTAACATTTCATAAATTTGTCATGAACAGATTTTTAGTTATTCCCGAAACATCCTAGACTGATCCAGAAATCAGCAAAAGACAGAACCATGTTTACCTCGAATCCCAACTAACTAATCATGTTCAAACTAATTATTCTAAACTATGGAACTTGTAGACATGTCCACGAGGTTCCAGCACTCATTACAAAGATCCAAATCACACATTGTCATAATAACAATCCATCAAGCACACAATTATTCACACCACATACTAATACTCGACATTACCAAACTTAATTTAACTCGCAAGTAATATCGTTCCTATTACATAGGGGATTCCTAATTTTAATTGAGCTTCTCATAATTCTTGGGAAGCCCTAGTGCAGTCCTTAGTTTATCGATCTCCTTATAAGCTTGCTCTTTATGTTTCTTTTCCTTTAGCAGCTCATCCTTCAAATCCGCCTCATGAAGAGCCAACTCACGAACTAGTCCCACTGTGGCTTGTAATGTCAAAGATGAATCATCAGCGAGCGGCACGGTCCAAACTCCCTTGTCATGTAAGAGACAGGGAAAGTGCCGGAGTGCACCCTACAACGTCTTGTCCGAGCGAAGACCATGGTAGTAGACGAACGCATTGTAGGCGACATCTTCCATACTTGTTTCTACAGTTGCCCGGCTTACTCGGGTGATGAACTTTGACTCCACCTTAGGCTCCTTAGTGGTAGGATCCATTGTCTTGACCCATACCTCAGTCTCCCAGTAGGAACCTATCAATGGATGACTATACTCCTTGCAGTAATACTCCAACGTAGCTTCCCAATCGTAATAATAATTATCCAAAGTTCTTGTCAGCATGTCATGAAAGAAAACATCAGCTTTAGGAACCATGATGTGATGCTTCGTAGTCCATCCTATGACTGAATTCTCCTTTGAGGTATCTCTCACTCTTGATTCGGCATCCGATATCTCTTGGTCACCATCAATATGGGGTTCCTGGGGTTTGAAGCGACCAACATACTGAGCAACGGACATACGAGGATGAGGAGGCATTTACGAGAATTTTGACATAGATTAGATAGAATCAAAATATTTTCACAATAGAATAAGATAGAAGAAGCATAATAATTTAACAATTATCAAGGTGAAAGAATGAAGCATGAAATAGGTGAAGCATAGACACTAATGATGACCATTCTAACTAGGCTTGCGTTCTACAGTCAACCTGGCTTTGATACCAATCTATCACACCCATTTTTAAAGACAAAAATAGGATGTATAAAAGACTCATGTGCACCCCAGGAATCGGTCGTACACATAAGTAGACAAATTACATAGTATCATCATAGTGCTTATTGCATAGCGAATAAATATTTAACACATAGTCTTATACAATAATTTGTAGTAACTAGTAGTAGATCTGCAGCGGAACTCTAAACATAGGGACATGGTTGACTGGTTGACACCAAGACTAGTACTCATTTCAATAGTCCTCATCATAATCTTCATCTGTTATGGTGGAAATAGCAAGAGTGAGTCCATGTCGAACTCAACAAGTACAACACAGGGTTCATGAGGCTCAAAAAGGCTAGACACTGTTTGACTGCATTTAGCTTTTAATCATCATATAATTAGCAATTGAGTAGCATCAAGAAATTCCAATTCCCATTAATGAACCAACGATCAATTGTAATAAGGATAATAAATAGCATTAACATGAGCATAATAATAACAACAGTAATTAAGCATGATATAATAATGGTGATCATCTATCCGTAGATGTTTCAAGGCCGCTTGTATCCGTGAGCACGGCTAGTATACCTGTTTTTAACTCTGCGCAGAGGTGTACACTTTCACTGTGAGTCATAACTTCCAAATGCATGGGTTCGTGACTCCCCAAAACACCGGAAATCATATAAAGCCGCTTAAAGGTTCGTCTAACAAGTTAGGGCCATTAGATTTACTCGACAGGCAGATGTAGGAACCCCCTTTTCAAATGGCACACTTCCTTCACGGCTATACTCATAAGACTAGAGGCTGTCCTACACCCAACGTGGCAAGACGTTCTTACGCCATTTAAGGTAACCACTAACAAGCTAGAAAAGGTCCTTTAAACAACTAAAGCCAGAGCCATATAGTCCCCACAGTTGTATTATATGTCCCGGATGATCACGTACAGATAAGTCCTTATGGAGAGAAACCAGAGCAACAATATAACCCCCTTGCTCTAGCCCCCTTTTCAACAGTAATAAAATCATCATTAATGGTTGGTTGCTTAATCTATTAATCAAATTACAAGATCATTGTTCATAATTAAGCACTAGCAATAGCTACCCAAATGCATTCCCAAGGTTGACAAGGAAACAAGATAACAATCACTAAGTTATAATCTCTAAGGTTGTCAAGGAAGACACATGCATATGTATGATAATTTCAGTGAATAGGACAACAAGAATGGTCCCATGTTATACTTACCTTGATCAAAGCTTTCCTATTGACCCTGCTGATCTGACTCAAAATAATACTCCGGATCGTCAAGAAACTGCTCACCGTCTATACTCGATCCCCATAAATCATCACACAATCATCCGAGCAATCATACACGAAGCAAACAAAGAAACATTAATTAGAAAAGTGCACCAATAGTAGCAAAGTAGTATGAAAAGTTTGTAAAACTCTTCTACACGTTCCTACGATCACACAGACGTAAAGATAATGAAATTCGGATTTAAAACGTGAAAGTTATGAATTTTCTAAGATTTCCTATAGATAAATAAATACTTTTATATAAACTGGAAAATTAAATTTTCCAAACCTACTGTACAACTACACTAACATGTAGAGTTCACAAATACGAACCTAACGCAACTTGAACGGGTCAAAACGGAGTTAAAACGAAGATTTTACAACCAAAAGAATTTGAGTGGCAAAACTGTAAATACCAGAAAACGTATTTGTGATTTACCGGAAAGAATTACGTTTTCAGAACTAACAAGCGTATCTCCTGAAAGACACTAAGGACGGCGGGTTCTATTCCATGAAAACACAGGGGTTTTTTATAAAGTTTACCCCGCGAAGGGGTATCTTCTAATCTAGGACGTCGATCAGCGAACGGACGGCTGCTATCGCTTACAGATGAAAGAGAGAGACGTCGGCATCCTCCTCTACTCCGTCCGGTGGCCGCCATGGCTGGCGCCCAAAGCTCGCCAGAAAGCTCCGGTTTCCCCGATTTCAACCACCAAACGACTCACAGCCTACACCAATCGAAAGCGGAGCTTAATGCAAACACATCTATGCGGCTTAGGAAGTCTACGACCGACCGAGGGTGAAGCGCGGCTCGGGATGGCGGCGGCGCCATTGTCGGCTTGCGAAAGCTTCGAAAACACCCGACTCCAAGCACCACAGCTCAAAAGAAAAGCAGGGGAAGGAAGAGAAGAAGATGGCGAGCTCACCAAAACGAAGAAGAAGGACTCAAATCAACCCGCAAACCCCGACGACGAGCAACAGCTACTCCTTAGGGCTTCCAATCTCCTACGCTCGGTTTCACGTGATTCGCCTCGGGTTTTAGATGGAAAACGAGGAGAGGAGGCAAGAGACTACACATTTATAGACCTCATATGCCGTATTCGGTTAGGAAATCCCGAGATTCCCAATTAATTCGGTTGGAGGCGACGTTGGACTCCGGCTCGACCACGGCAAGAGGAAGAAGGCGCGACTGACAGCGGGTCCCGACTGTCAGCGCCACAAGGGAGGGAGGCGCGCGCGGCCGCTGCGGTTCCTGGGCCGGCCCACGAGGGTGAGAGAAGAAGCGGGGAAAGCGGCGCTCGGTTCGGCTCGGCCCAACCGAAGAGAGAGGGGAGAGCAGGCCGGTGAGAAGCAGGCCTCCAAGCTACCGGGCTGCACAGGTAAACCTTTTCTCTTTCTTTTTTTTTCTTTTTCTCATTTAAATTTGTTTCCAAAGCCATTTAAACTAAATTTTCAAATCCAAATCAAATAAAACCAGAACCACACCACAATATAAAACAAATGCAACAGCATGAATGCATCATCAAATATTCCACCTATTATTTTAAATTTTATCCCCTTAAATATTATCTAAATCATTTAAACTCATATCAAATTTTCTTTTAACTCCAAATTTCTTCTAATTAAATCTTTTAAGATTTTTGGGTGTTACAGTTCTGGATGGGAAAATATGTCAGTCTCTGGCACCTGCTTAATAGGAGTCCTCTTTGAAACATCGTTCATCAGTTTATACCTATGGTTTGCTCCAAGACAAAAAAGGGTAGGTGATCAAATTGTGAACTCAGGATGCATTGTCATTAACATCCTAGAACTCGATCGGAAGGAAACTGAATGTTATCACTAATCTAATCAATGGTGAATGATACTAACACTACTTTTTGCAGAAGTTTGTCATGCTTATGGTATCACTGGTTCTGGCAATCTTCTGCGTGACTGTATTTACCTCAAGCTTTATAGTCCATACCCATCATGTGCGCAAGGTATTTGTTGGAAGTATTGGTATAGTGACGGCCATATCGTTTTACAGCTCTCCGCTTGTAGCTGTGGTGAGTACCGTCAGGCGTCAGTTGGAGTCAACATTCCTGAATTAAGAAAGTCTTTGTTCGCACCTCATAATTGAAACCTTTTCGTATTCCTACAACTGCAGAAACAAGTTATCAGGACAAAAAGTGTGCAGTTCATGCCTTTCTACTTGTCGTTGTTCTCCTTCTTAGCCAGCTTAATCTGGATGATTTATGGAATCCTTGGAAGAGATCCTTATATCACGGTCAGCATGCAATCTGTCTTTACAATAAGGAAGAAGTCTATTTTTCACCATCAAAATCAAACTATTGCTCAAGCCCGATTATAGGTTGCATACTCTAAAGCTGAATATCTTTTTTTTCTTGAGCTATCATTTCATTAAAAAGAAAAATAAAAAGATACAAAAGTGAGGGAAGTAACACTATGTCAGAAAACGTTATCAGTGACACGACGATTCGTGACACAAAAACGAAATACGTCACTAATAATCTATCCGTGACGCGGGTTCACGAGACGCGTCACCGATTAGTTGTTGTCCATGCCCCAGGAGCAAGACGCGTCACTAATAACGATGTATTCGTGACGCGTGTTAACAAGACGCGTCACGGATAAAAAATGTGACACGTATTGTCAAGACGCGTCACAGATAGATTGTAGTATTGGTGACGCTGGTTAACAAAACGCGTCACAGATAAGGCATGTGACGCGTTTTCGCTGGACGCGTCACCGATAGGAAATCTTATCCGTGACACTTCTCGATAACACGAGTCACAGATCATAAATGTGACGCGTGTTCTAAAGACGCGTCACTGAGTTGTGGCCGGGGACACATCTACAGCCGTCCGTTCACTTCCTACAGTGAACCTATCCAAGCCGTTCGTTCCTACGGACTCATCGCAGCTGCTCCGCCCCATCCTTATCCTCTCCCCCCGCGTCTCCACCATTAATATGACGCCGCCACCTCGCTGCCTCCGCCTGCTGCCCCGCGTGCTCGCCTTACTCTTCCTTTCCCCAGCCGCCGCCGCGCTGCCTCCGCCTCCTCTCCCTGGGCGGTGTCCCGCTGCCCTGCCTGCCCCCCCACTTTGTCGCCTCCCTCTTCCTCTCCTCCGGTGGCAGTGCGCCTGGATGCGGCAGCTACGGGGACAAGAGCACCGGCTGGACCTGCCGTCGCCTGCGCTGCTCGATGCGGCGGCGCCGGCGGCTGCACGGGTCGATCGGCGTTCCCGACGGCAACGCCGCTTCGAGCGCGACCGGCCACGGGTCGATGCGCTTCCCTCATCTTCATCTCTTCCCCAACCTGGTGCTCCCCAGGATCTAGGTCGCCACTGTCTTCAGGTACATTGACGCCATCGAGGTTCAGCCTGCTCCTCCCCAAGGTCTACCTCGCCACTACCTTGCAGTACATCGACGCCGTCGAGGTTCATGCCCCCTTCTTCTTCTCAGTCCGGATCTGGGGTTCAATATCGATGGTGTTGTTGCGCCCTTCTCGATTTGGTTAGGTTTTCACTAACATCTTCCTGTTCGCTTTTCCCCACGACCTCGACCTTGTCGGGAACGCCACTGAGGACCCGCATCGTCCTGACTAATACAGGTCAACACACCTCTCATCTATTTCTTCCAATTTGCAAATATAGGTTGGTCAAAGCAGTTACAAATTAATCTTAGTGACTACGTGATGTGATCTGGGAGCCCGCTATTAATTCCCCAAAACTTTCCTTCAGGTTGTATTTGTTTTTCGGCAAAGTACATCCGCCTTGTCAGTTTGTGAAGAAATTGAGCCCTTAGATGGTTAGCTCTCAAAAAGAAAGGATGGTTCGTGGGTTGATTGCAGCGCCACCTACTGTTGCCTCATACGATGAGCATCTCCATTTGATGCCTTCGACCTGCTAAATGTATTGAATACCTGATACATGTCGATATGATTTAGTTTACATATTCCCTACATTTCCCTGATGCTTTGTGCTGCATACACAAAAGATTGCATAGATTCGTAAATTTCTCTTGGACTGCTAAAGTTCCATTGATACCTTAATGACAAATTGTTGATCTGGTTGTTTTTCAAAACAAAACAGTGCGATGTAGTACAACGTCACACCTGGGGTTTTTATGAAGCACTTTCTTTGGGATGTCAAATTTCAGAGGACAAATGGGATTTAGCAGCTGATCAGGAGCACTTGCGTGCGGAAGGTCATAGTGATACAAAAGGTATAGGTTCTCTGTTTTTTCACTTTTGTCTTAGGCTTCTCAAATCTAATTGTGATCTATGTTGAAATTGCTTGGTCCTCTGTATTATCCACGTACAATTTCATATGGGTCCTATTAGTTCTGTCACTATAGAAATATATGGATCATACTCTACAACAACAACAAAAAAAAACTCTGCTTTGTATTTAATTCCAGCTGAGTTTGTGGTTGTTGCTTTGTATAGTTTGAAACGACTGAAATTTTCGTTCAACTGCAGCCACGAGTACTCTTTGCTTCATATTTGAGGTTGTTCGCGTTTTTTCTACCTTCTCTGTTGTTTTTTTTTATTTACTTGCCGATCCATCTCAGATCTGATGCTCGATGCATGTATCCATATGGAATCATTCAGGCTGGAACAATAGAGTGCTAAGTGGTAAGAGGTTTGTAGGTCACCTTCATATACAACTGACTTATATCACCTTCATATACGATGCGGCAAGAGGTTTGTAGGTCATACCAGGGTTTGTGCTATGCACAAGATTCTGATAAATGGCCTTAGTAATTGATCCAGGACAAGAAAATGAACTTGCATTTTGTTTTGCTGAATCGCTATGCTGAATGGTTGCCAAGCAAAGACCAAACATTGCCTATGGGTTTGCTTCGCTTGACTGTAATAAAACATTTATCTGTGTATAAGAATTGTTTCTAAGTATCTGACACTTATTGCTTATTGCCGTTCTTTTTGCAGGAAAGAAGGCAGCGGCACGAGCACATTCCAAAAATTTGACTGCCTGTTGTCGAAGGTACAATATTTTTCCAGTAACTTTAGAAAATTGACTGATAGAATATGCAGCATGTATTGCTTCGAGTTCTCAGTAATTTTCCTAGTATTTAGCTGCAGAACATAGAATGCATTTGTTAGCCTTACAGCGTGCTATCGATTTTAATTCATCACTGCTAATTGCAAATCTAGGTCTACTCAACCTTGATGCCTTTCTGTGCAACAAAAATATGAAATACGGCTTGCCTAAAATTATGTGGTTCTAGGTTAACTCTATTTTGAATAACATAGAGTACAATGTCCACTTTTAGATTGCCCCTGAATATCTGATGCGGTAAGTAATATCTCTATCCTAGGATAGTTAGCTGTTTTCCAGCTTAATTGAAACAGTCTTCGCCAGGAAGAGTAAGCATCACTTTGGTTGCGCTTTTCAGATAACTGTTTCAGCTGCATGATCCAAGCCTGCAACGCGACTCCTTCCGTAACAGGTAATAGTTTTCCCATCCAGTGATTGCTTCATAGTATCCTCTGCATCACTTTGGATTAGAGTACTTTTAATTTCCACCAAAATGACTTATGTTTTACTTTTGTTTGGTAAGTAACAAATTTCTCAGTTGAATTACTGTCCTGCTGGTACTATATGCACTATTTAAACTCAGGATATCACATGTCAGTATCGGTTTCTCCATATGTAAAGCTTCCTTATTATGTATACAGCTTCACTTTGCATTGGACACAAAAAGGAATTATTGATCTTGACTGTTCTTGATAATCTTGACTGTTCTTGATAATGCTGATGTGTGGAAATCGGTTGCTTTGATGATAGCAGCTGATGGTGACTCCTCCGATAAAATCCAAGGTAGGAGCCACCAAAGCCCTGTATGTCTAACAAGTTTGGTTTAATGGTGAGTATACTATGAACAATATTCTCACATTTGCTATGATTCTTAATATGTGTTTCAGATTTATTACTAAGATTCTCACATTTGCTATGTGGTTCAGGTGATCTCTCAGGTGTCAAAGGTGGTCTGCAGTTTCAGTTAATACTGTCAAAATGGGTGTTGTGCTGCAGTTTCAAATATTATAGCCAAATTAGTGTTGAAATGGGTACAGTTAGACATTGCCACTGAATTTTTGATGTGTTGTATTCCTTGTATCTAAAAAGTTTGTAAGGAATTGATTATTGAATAATGGAACATGTTTCATGTGTATGTGTGTGTGTGTATATATATAGGATCATTGTAGATGTATATAGGATCATCGTATTTTTTTTGTTTTTCTAAAATAGTTATCAGTGACGCGTATTGGCTGGACACATCGCTGCTTAATGGTTATTAGTGACGCGTATTGGCTAGAAGCGTCACTGATAGAGGCTTATCAGTGACGCGTATTGGCTAGAAGCGTCACTGATAGAGGGTTATCAGTGACGCGTATTGGCTACAAGCGTCACTAATAGAGGGTTATCAGTGACGCGTCTTGGATACACGCGTCGCTGATAGAGGGTTATCAGTGACGCGTTTTTACGCGTCACTGATTTGCCCTTATCACAGACGCAAGAACAGTGACGCGTCTTTTCTGCGTCACTAATGACTGTCTGGACGCGTCACTAATAAGGTTTTCTGGCATAGTGTAAGGCACCACCCCCACACCCAACCCCCACCCCCACCCCCACCCCCACCCCCACGCACCCACGCACATAGTCAATACAGCACGCTAAAAACTGAATATCTTTGGCCATCAAACTATGAAACCATATATCTTTGGCCCTCAACTTTTTCAGATATGCTTAGATCTCCAAAGAATTCATAACTAAGTATTTATAAATAAAAAATTATAAAACTTGTACCATTTTTTTCTAAATCTATTGGTACTTTATTTAGAGTTAATTGGACAACTGGTAGAGTTTTATTGCTTGTAATTGCAGCTGTTATTTATTTAAATTGTTGTTTTTTTGCTTTACTTTATGTTGATTACATGATACATGCTTAATCCCTTGCCTTTTTGGAAATCTATTGCCTAGCCAAGCGATCAATATTTTTAGAATGAATAGTTCTAAACAGAACACTAGATAGATTATATTTTTAGGGAAATTTTGATATTGGTGTCATTTTTTATTTACAATTTATTAGTTGTGGATTTGTAGAGGTTTAATCATATTTTTGTAACACACATAAAATTAAACCATCTTTTAAACTAGCCTTATGTCAAGATTTCTGGTTTTGATACTTCGACGTCAAAGATATCCGATTTTAGAATTTGATAGGCAATACTGAATTTGCAATTGGACTCGAGGGCCAAAAATAGACTTGTTTGAATACATTGTTGTCATGGAATTCTTGTGCCTTTGTCGGGCACCATGGTTATCACCACCAAATATAGTTACTAACCAACTCGTTTTGTTGTGAAGACGCCAAATGCTGCCGGATGTTTCACTGGCATTCTTCAGCTGGCTGTGTACTGCATTTACAGCAGATGCAAGGAACCTACAAAAATACTCGATGACATCGAGCAGGCAAATGACATGGCCATGGCGGCTAAGCCTTAACTCGAAACAGGACAATACATGCAGTCTATTCTCTAGAAACACAATTGTACCACAATTGTACGTTGTATAGGCCAGGATCATTCTTATTATGCAGGCCAGGATGTTGTTTCGGTGAAACAAATACTCCTTTATTTCCTTAAAAAAATATGTAATGCTAAGAAATACAATGGTCATAGCCTCATAGGAGCATTTGTACCCAGTTATCGGTTACTCCATGAGATAACTTTGATGGCATCCATGGTGGTTAATTAGGGATGAAAATAGTCGGGAATGGATGGAAAACTCACTAACTGTTTTTAATTTCATATTTCTACATGGAAACGGAAACGAAATCAGGAATGTCGGTCGGGAAAACAGAAACAGGAAATTTGGGATATCAGGAACGATACAATGCAGTCAAATACACGATAACGGACGGGAATGGTAAATTAAATCAGAAACAATGGCACATGTAACCATTCCAAGTGTTCAACTCAACGCAATAGATACAGCTATACATACTAGATATTTTATGACACATTAAGAGAGTACGCAAAAGGCACATGTGCCCTCACTTTATTCCTAATCTGATGCTATCATCCACATGATTAATGGTGATTTGACTGATAAATAGCAAGTAACAATATAATACCTACCAAATTTATGCACTATTTAATGCATACCTATTTTAACCCTTAGAATTTATTATATTTGAGTATAATAATAAATATTTGAATACTCTCTATTCATGAAGGAGGAAGTACATTGGTAGATAGAATCATATAAAGGCATACACAAATATATGCATAAATAGCAATGACATAATTTGGTTGACACGGGAAGTGCATAGATCATTTGTTTTCTAAAATGAACTAACTACTCCCTCCTTTTCCAAATTTTAAGTCGTTCCAACATTTTTAGAGAGTCAAAACATCTTAAGTTTGACCAAAATTATAGAGAAAGTTACAAAGATTTATGACATCAAATAGGTATAGTATGAAAATATAATTAATGAAGAACCTAATGATACTTATTTAGTATCATAAATGTTATTATTTTAGTATATATAAATTTAGTGAGATGTTTTGACTCTCCAAGAAAGTTAAAATGACTTATAATTTAGGCGGAGGGAGTAGATAGCAAATGATACTTATTTTAGATAATCAGCAAACATTTGACGGAAATTAAAAAACTGGAAACGAAATATGAATTAATAGGTCACCGAGTGACTTTCGAGTCAAAAAGCATCCAATTCTGAATTCTCTCTCCCGTCCAACGCTTGATGCTTGGCTACTGGGCTTCGGCTTTTGTTGTGGCCCAACGAGCAAGCAGAGCAGACTGCAGGTCTGTCCGCACTCTGCAATCTCCAGCACCAGCACACTGCCAAAGTTAATGCCACCTCGCTCAGCCTAAAGCAAGACCTTGAACTAATATATAATAGAAGGGTGCCAGAGAGGAATCTTTTGTGGTGCGACAATGATACATATCACATGTCCGACGGACGCCGCTGTCCGTTCATTTTCACACCCCGCTCATTTCTCCCGCATCTTTTTCCCCACCACGGCATCTTTGCACCGCCGCACCCACACTGCAACGCTTCTTTGTCGAGCCGCGCGTCGCATGAGCTGTGCGTAGGGCTGGATATCGAGCCAACCGTAGTTTTTTTCGAGCTTTTTTAGAAATTGGTATAATCTTATTCATCATTATTTCCTGCATTGTTTAAGACCCAACTTCACGACGAGGCTAACGAGCCGAGCCGAAATTGAAAGTCGTTCCAAATCAAGTCATTTTTATTTTAAAAGATAAATGAGTCCAATCGGAGCACTTTTGTGCCGAGCCACCGAGCCAGCTTAACGAGCTTTTTGTCCAGCCCTGGCTGTGCGCCCTGCTGCCTCCCTCTCCTTCCTCCTGCTTCGGTGACGCGGCGTCCCCAGCGCGAGCACGAGCTCTGATCGACGCGGCCACCCCCTGGCGACCTCCTTTCTCTTCTCCGGTCGAACACCCCCGGCCTCAACTCCAGTGTAGGGACGGGCGCGACCCCGGCGGCTCCGACATGGACGTGCGGCCCTGCTCCGGCACGGGACGCACAGCTCTGGCACGAGCGCGCGGTGTTGCCCCGGTCCACGCCTTCCACCCGCTCCCCATCCCAGATCCTGCCCTCCGATCCCACCCTCCCAGATCTCATCCTATCGGGGCAGCAGCTATGGATCAGTGTCGGCGGGCGGTGGAGTCATACTAGCCATTCGTCTAAGCATATGTGTGCACTTGAAAGTGCTTGTTGCAAGCGTTTATTTTTTCAGATGTTTCATAGGTATGTTGTAATTGTTTCATGCGAATGTTGCAAAAGTAGATCAGGATGTTGTATATGTTGCAATGGTTGTACACTTATGTTGCAAGCTTTCATTCCCAATGTTTGATCTGTGTTTTCCGGACGCGTGTTGCAATTATGTTTGTCTGGATGTTGCATATGTTCCACACATATGATGCATGTGTTTTTATTCGGATATTACGTATGGTTGCAATGGTTTTCAAGTGTGTTTTATGTGTGTTTTTTAAGTGTTTCATAAGTATGTTTCAAGTGTTTCAACTGCCTTCAGACGTGAATATTTTCAAAAATACATCGAGTGTTGCATCTCTCCTCCTCCCACCTTCTGCTGCATCGTCTCTCCCGAAGCCGACAGGACATCCATACGAACAAGGGATGGGCGATGGACGAGGGAGCTACGTGCGTCGAGGCAAGTGAGGGAGCTCCATACGGACGGACACTGCCTCCGGAGCGGGATGGGTGTAGCTAGGCGGAGTGTGCTGCGTACGTCGTGGTTTGGGAGCACAGGTGCAGACGTGTGGTGACGTGGGCGCGGCGGACGGGCGCTCTCCTGTTGCGTGGGCAACCTGCGTGAGGGAACGCAGCGGGTGCGTCGAATGGGAGCAGCGTCCTGACGCTGATGCAGGCCTAGGGCCGGACATCCTGGCGCTAGGCCTGCCGTTTGTGTTGTGGTGTAAGGCCTGTTTAGACAGTCAAAGAAAAAGGCCCTGCTTACACTACGATAGTATGGACTACTATTTCTTAATGAGTTCTTCAGAAGACCTATGTATGGGAAATTTTTCAATTTTTATGCTTTTCCAAGCATAATTCTGCAAGTATGAATTTTTCTCATGCTACAGTTCTTCTGAAGAAATCGGAAGTAATAGCTCATACTGTCCTAACATAAACAGGTCATCTTAGCTCGTACTATCGTAGCATAAATAGGTCCACAGGACGCTCCCCTTTGGCTCTCTTTATATAACAGTTCAAGGTCACTTTGGCACTGTGCTGGTGCTGGAGAGTGGAGAGACCAAATGTAAACAAAGTGAAGCAGAGTGTTGGTGCTGGAGAGTGGAGAGACCAAATGTAAACAAAGTGAGAAGCTTTAATTTGGGAAACAAAAGAACACGTCAAAGATATCAAACTGAATGAAAGATTTTATCAGCTAAAACAAATGTCTCATAAGATAATAGTTGTCTACTAAAAGTTAGCTTCTTGATCCAAATAGGTTTATTAGTTAATTGTTAGTTGAATACCTAACAAACAATTATTTTACTAGTTGGATCAAACTAACTAATATCCCTTCGTCCAAAATCAGCATAGTCTGAGCAAAATTTAGATTTCCAGGAATCTGCCGTTTCAGGCCTTGATTGGATGCGTATGTATTCATCTTAATCTATATGTGTTGAAGTGGATTTGAGTAGAATTAAACTAAGTTTCATTCCATTATACTTCAACACATATAAATTAAAATGAATATACATGCATCTAACCAGACCTTGGGTGGTTCTCTTGGTCTTCTACACTCGCTTTGTACGCACTTTGTAATGAAAGCGACGGCGCCTTCCCGTTACCCTCGAATACGGCTCTGTATTCCTCCGTCATCGATCTATCGCGTGTCCATCTGCAAAGTAACAGAAGCCACAAGCCACCCCGCCGTTGTGCTGCCGCCTCGCTCCACTACGCTGTGCTGCCACCGCGGTACTCTAGTGCCATCGCTGCTGCACTGCCGAGTCGCTCCACCTCCACGCTGTCATGACGCTGCAAGTGAAGCGCCGGGACGCCATTGCTGAGGTGCAGCACGTGCGTGGTGTCAGCTGGGCACCAGATTCTAGTGATGAAGATGAATGTTACGAGAACACTGATTTCGGTAGCTAATTCGGTGGGATTTGGATACTAGTCGGAACACCAGCGATCGCCGTGTCCGCCCCGCCGTCGCCGAAGCCTCTGGCTCGGTTCACGTTACAGAAGCAAAATCCGAGTTCTCCCCTCTCACACCAACTCCCCTTTTACAAGACGCTGATGCGCCTGGCCCGTTTCATGGACTGATAGCTTAGACCCAGTCTGGCCCAGTAAAACGCGGGTTGGGCTTGGGAATCCTTCTCTTGACGGCCTTCTGTTCTTCAGCGTCTTCTTTTGCTTCCCGCCTGCTAGCGCCATCTTTAGACACTGTTGGCTGATTGTCTTCAGATGATTGTCTCCTGACATTCCCCCTTCCTTCAGAACCGGCTTTTCCCAAGTCAGAGCTCTGGGAAATTCTTGACGAAGAGCAGTCTCATCCTCCCAGGTGGAGAGTGGAAGAGGAAGGATAAGACCACTAGATCAGGACTTGGGGTGTGACAGCATCTCTGTCTTGGTGAAGACGGCGGTCTAGGACACGAACAGGTACCTGAAGCTGAAGGGACGGGTCAGGCAATTCAGAACTTACTTGGCAGGAAGATAATAGTGCCTTTTTCAATTGGGACACATGAAAGACGAGGTGAATTCCACAAGCTTCTAGTAATGCCAGTTTATAGGCTACTGATCCAATTCTGTCAGTGATGGAAAAAAGTCCATGACGTTCATTTTGGCAAAATAGTTGGACAGCTTGGATTGCAGCAGATTGTTGGTGATGCTCCCGGCCGCCTCTACAGTAGCCGTTTCTAGTACAGTAGTCTGATCAGACAATGCACGAGGAAGAGTTTCATGTAGTTAATCAAATTCGTCCGCGTCGCCCACCCGCACAGACGGCTCGGCCGACAACCCTAACCGCCACCACCAACCACCACCACATCCCCTGCCCTCGCCGCCACCGGAGGGTGCGGCCGGGAGGCCTGTGCGGCCCCCAAGAACGGCGGCGGCGAGGTTCTCGCCCAGGAAGGTCGCGACCACCTCTGTGCGGGGACGGAGTTCGATGACCGGGACGACGAAGCGGGCGGGCGTGGCAGGTCTAGCGGGCGGGCACGCCAAGAGGGCACTGCAGGCGGCCGCACCAGGATGGCGCTGCGGGCCACGAGATGGTGAACGCACTACAGGTGGAGATCCGGTGGCCCCGAGACTGGAGGCGCCGTTGGAGGCTGCTGCTCGCCGTTTTGGTGGCGGTGGCTCCAGGTAGCAGATCCGGCACCCTGGCGGCCAGATCCAGTGCTCTTGTCTTCCTCGCGATGGTGGTGACTGCTCTGGTGATCGGCTCGCGGATCCGCGACCACGACATCCGGATCCGGTGAGGACGAGGCTGGATCCAGTGAGGGCCGGTCTCCTCTGCTCCCGACTGTTGTACAACACAGGGCGGTGGCTGGCGCAGCGGAGAGGCCGTGACCATTGCTGTACATGGGGTTGAGGTGCCACGGTGAAAGCTTTGCCCTGTGGGGCCGATGACGGCGACGTCTTCATACGCCGTTTTCTTCCTTGGAAGCGTCAATCGATCGGTCCTCTTCCCTTTGTGCGGCTTGTCTTCCCTGGGTAAAAACCTTGACCTTCTGGTCAGGCGACGGTGGCGCCAGTGGCGTCGCATTCCTCCTTGGAGGCATTATTTTGGAAGCTCGTGCTCGGTCAATCTGCTGCAATGGCCAGCGTCGTGGCGAGGAAGGTGGAGGCCTAGTTGAGGATTCAAGTTTGCGGTGTCGACAGCGGAAGAGGACGGCCAGCAGATTTGAGTTGCGAGATGACCTGCGTAGTATGGCGGCGGACGGTCCACACACTGCGGCGGTTGTTTCCGGCGTGAGAAGGCGTTCTGACCGGCAGCTGGAGGACGTATGTGGTACTTTTATCCTTGATGAGGCAACTAGGTCCGGAAGTGTGCGCGCACACTACCTCAAAACTTCGTTTTTGAGATTGCGTGGACCTGTGTTCTGGAGTTTGTAATAAGAAATAACTATATGCATTAGCCGATGCAGAGGCTAGGATATTAATATATGCACTTTTCTAAAAAAAAGAGTTTTATGGAACATTGCTCAGCAGCTTAGCACCATATCCCGATGCCCCGCACTCCTATAGGCCAACGTCTACCTCCCAATGTGTTAGCGAGCTGTGCACCACGTCAAAAGTGGCTGTCCGTGAATGTAGCTTTTCAGTCAGCAGTGTATACGTTGTACATGTGTACAAAACTGTTACAATTTGAGTTGTGATAATTCCATTCTCTCTGCTGTTACATGATACTGTATCAGCGATCCACGATCCATCCTTTCCGCTGCGCACTACAACCTCGCCGCCATGAGTTCGTCCTCCTCTTCTTCCTCGTCAGATTCCAACTCTGATGTTGAGTCGGCGCAGCCACACACGCTCCTTGTCCAGACCTTAGCCTGCTGCTCCTGCAATCGTCCACGGCATCAACATCCAGGCGCGCGTCCCTCTCGACTCGACTTCAACAAGGCCAACTACATCGCCTGGGCTCGTTCCTTCCCCGCTGTGTTCGGTTCAATAATTGGAGAATAATGTTTGTGACCACAAGAGCATCAGGCAGGAAAAAAGCTGTGCTTATACCTCTGAGTAAAAGAAAAGAGAAGCAGTGTTGATAGCTGACAAAGGAAACTAGCTTTAGCAAACAATAAATATTGTTTTATTTTCTGTAATAAGGACGAAAGGTCTTCAAGAAGCAACATATATTGCCCTTCATAGCTCGAATGATCTTCACAAATCAAAGCAACAGGAACGTAATACAATGAGATGTACCTAAACTCAGATCTCAAGAGAATTTGACATAAACAGGAAATCTGTGTTTTCTGCACTGCGCCTGTACAACGAATGCACCTTTTCATGTGGCAAAACTTCTGCTCCAAAAGCAAAACCTCGCGCAACTCAAAAGAGAAATACATCACTACAGTACATGAGGATGCACAAGTTTCCCATACATCTTTCAATTACAGCACCTGACAAGAACAGCTTGCAAGGCTCGGCCATGATGGACATCTATAGCTATTTTATCTAAATCATGGATTATGGCTGTTCTGTTACAATTAAGTACTACTCATTGGAAAGTAGGTGTAGTGCATTCCTGGCAAAATTTGGGACATTGGGTACGTCCTCATCCAAGTCAAACTCAACCAAAATGAATCAGAGATAGACATGATGCCTCAAAAAAAGTTGGTTTCGGGGTGGATGGGCATCCAATTGATCTGATGAGCTCTATGATCGGCAATACCTTGAACTTTGTTGGTGAATTCCTGGCAATATTGTCCATCTTATGTTCATAGATCTTTCCATTTTTATCCAACTTATACTCTGAGGTGCCATCAAAGCGACCATTGGCCTCCCACAGAACTCTAGGGATGCCATTGACAATCCATCGGACCATGATTACATTCTCTACAGGCTGCCATATGCTGACAATGTCAATCCATGCTGCCTTGAAAAAAATTTGGCCAGTAAAGCGCAGTGCCCAAAATATTCGTTTGTAATTACTGACGCCTGTGAAACTATTGAGAGGATCTTTGAAGATAATATCATTTCTGGCAAGAGTAAAACAATATGTTAGGACAGAAAAGGCATTGAACAATAAGCCTGCAGAGATGAATATGCTAGATTATATTAAAATCTACACGGGTGCACTAGTTTATGCCATAATTAACTATTACAAAATAGTGGGAGAGCCAAAAAAATTGCCAAAATGTTTCGGCAACAGCTAAGTCAGTGAGAACCAAAACCCATTTCAGCAGTGGCGGAGCTTCATTGGGGCCAAAAGGGGCCATGGCCACCCCAGCATCTGAGCTATTTGTTAAGGAAACTAGCACTTTCTAGACACTTTGTTGGTGAATAAGCCATAAAATTGCTTGTTTGGCTTGGCTTCTTTATCATTAGCCCCTCCTGAGATTTGAAGCAAACTCCGCCACTGCATTTCAGGTACTCCTTTGAGTGCCATAGCTGACGAAACTATATATGCTAGCAATTTATGCTATGACAACATTAACAAGTTTCACAGTAATGGTATGGGACTAACTACATATGTACCAGGAATAGGTAGCCCGGCTCTGGCAGTAGCACATTGTGGGAAGAGCAGCACAAGATAAGATAGTTTAAGTTTAATCTGGTAGTTTGATACGAAGTTAACTTAAAGAGTTTGAGACTTATTAGATTCAGGGTCTTAATATCTTTGGTAGTTGGTTTCTGTAGATTCAAATGTTAGTACTGACTCTACATAAGAAGCTAGCAAGTCATCTCAGAAATTAAGCAAGCAATGCCATCTCCCTACAACCCTTCGTATCTATCTCTGCTTTTGCCCATGCCAAATTCTCATTCTTCTCTGCCACGAGCACCATTTCTACCAGTGCCAGCGGCTCTGTTATTTCTCCCCTCTTGCTCTGCTCCATTTTACTTGTTGCAGAGCCATGTATTCTCAAGGCATATATAGGTCTTGCACTGAAGGTAGCTACCCCAGTTGCTCAGAAAGGCACACAGCAATTTGGTATCAGAGTCTGCCAACAAGATCAACAATAGAATTTCCACTCTTGTGATGAAATCCCACAAAACTTTCCCTCAACAAAAGGAGAATTTCCAGAGGATGAGTATAGTGGAACTGTGTTAAGTTGTCCTGATGGCACTCATTAAGTTGCATGGTCGGTTACTTTACCATGGAAAAGGATGCTTTTATTCAAAGTTGTCTACTTGTATACCTGAAACATATCACATGGCATGGCTTCAGAAGAAACAGTGCTGGATGGATTTACATGACAACAGGTGAGGAAGCAGGGTGCTCAGCAAACATGGACGAAATATGGCAGGTAGCATAGGAATATGAGTTCAGTAGAGATATTGATGGGAAAGAATAAAGATTTGGAGAGAGAGAGAGAGAGAGAGAGAGAGAGAGAGAATGAGAAGGAGGATGCTGTTTATTGGTAGGCTCTACAAATCCTGCTGGCCATAAAAGAGAATGTTATGGCTGATATCTCTGTGGTATGCAGTAGAAACCATGGTAATATGGGGCTGCTCAATTCTGTCTATATCATTCTTCTAAAAAAAGAAGAGGCCCTACAAATCAAGGATTTTTGACCCATCAGTCTTGTGCATAATTTCGCTGAAGTTATCACCAAGATTCTTGCTGATCATTTGGCTGGTCGGCCCCATGAGATGGTTATAAAGAAGCTGGGTTTTGGTTCAATCTGGTGTGATATCCTTAGCGGGTTGCTAGCTACTTCTTCAACCAGGTGCTCTTAAATGGTGTTCCCAGGGTTTTCATCCACCATCAACGAGGAATTCGCCAGGGGGATCCCCTCTCCCGAATGCTCTTCATCCTTGCTATGGATGTTCCAAGCCACATGGGTATCTAGGGCAGCGGATGATGGTGTCTTGCAGCCCCTCTTTCGAGGGCTCTGCAACACCGAATTTCGTTGTATGCTAACAACATGGTTACCTTCCTATGGCCTTCTGCCTTGTATATGACTATAACTCTTGACCTGCTGCAGCTTTTTGGTGAGGCCTCAGGTTTGAAGACAAATATGCAGAAGAGTAATGTGTATCCCATCCAGTGCACAGAATCAGATATCACCACTGTTCAGGAGTACATTCCCTGTGAGCTGTTTGATCTCCCAAGCAAATATGTTGGCCTTCCTTTGTCTTTGAAAAAAACTTACCAAGACAAAGTTTAGCCTACTACTGACCCGATCACAGACCGTCTTCCAGGATGGCAAAGCTGATTTACTGACCCCGGATGGGAGAAGAATTCTGGTTCAGTTTGTGATCACCTCTATGCTGGTTTATCTAGCTATGGCAGTGGACAACCCCCCCCCCCCCCCAATGGGCGATCAAAGAGATTGACAAAATTCGGAGAAGATTCTTTTCGAGAAGAAGGAAAAAGGCAAACAGTGGGCACTGTCTTGTGGCCTGGCTCAGGACTTGCAATCCTCCTGAGTGACGCACCACTTTCATCCGGAGAGCCACAACCACCGCTTGGGTCAGGATTGCAACAAACCTTGGTCGTCCTTCCCTGTACATATTCATCAATGTGTCGGGGCTTTCTTCTCCATGGCGGTCTGTACCAAAGTGAGTGATGGAGCACGCAGCCTCTTCTAGTTAGATAAGTGGATACGTGGTCAATGTATAGCTGATATTGCTCCCTATCTCTTCGCCATGGTGCCCAAGTGGAGAGCCAACAACTGGACGGTTTTGGAGGCTCTCACCGATCTGATGTGGATCACTGACTTGCAGGGGGCCTTGTTGGTGTCCTTGCTGAATTCCATGATCTAGCATCGCCAACTTTATATCCTTCCAATCAGGATCCATGTACTTCCATAGGTTATGTTGGTTATTACTTTTGAATCTTCCACATACCTATTCAGTTAAATTATGATTACCTTTAAGAAAGAAAAAACAGTGTTGATTGCTGAAATATCATATTCATCAAGTAAGGTTTAATGTTTTGTGCTATGTCATCCATAATACTTTGCATACTCAAGGTGTTAGTTATTGAGTAAATGAGATCATTTTATGCCAACCTATATGGAGTGTTACTTCTTAGGTCAACATGTTACTTTCTTTTTCAAGTGAAAGGCTATATATTAATGAGTGTGGATTTTCTACAACGGGTGGTAGTTACCAACCCGGGTGTGGTAACTACCCCTATGATAGATGCTTGACACGTGTTTGAGGTTGTGGGATCGGACAGCTGGCTCTGGTTGCTCTTGATCTGGCATCATAGTACACATGTAGTTGCTATGTCAGACTGCGATTTCTATTTCAAGCAATGGTCCAGACCATGTGGCCACTTTTTCTACTTTGGCAGTATGCATGCATACATGCATTCACGCCCTCGGCTGGGTTATAAACTGCTCCATGATCAGGGTGCTTTTGACCCTGCACATGGTTCGAAATTTTTAGATAATCAAACTTTAAATGCTAATATCTATTTAACCATATATTCGATTTACAATTTATTTTTACCATAATATTTCTTATAATTTTATCTACAAAACAAGATCCCACAAGATCATATTTCTTTTGAAGAAACAAAATGACAAATGGAATCTACATTCAAATTTTGACTTGACTACCATCCAAACATTCTTAACTGCTCTAGATTTTAGCATTAGCCAACTTTTAGCTCGGTTAGAAACTAAATATTAATTTTCGGCCAAATAAATTTGGCTATGACCAAGATTCGGTCACAAACCAAATATTAATTTTTCAAACTCGGATATATGGTTAAATAGATATTAGCAATTGAAGCTTGATTATTCAAAAATTTCAAACTCTGTGCATGCAAAGCAAAATTTAATTGCAAGGAATATTATAGTGTAAACAGATCATAAAAATGATACACATATTATAAGCTATGGCCATTCAAAATTTCGTAAATCACAAAACATGAAGAGGTATAGCTAATCTCCAACCCCGGCCTATGCATCCTTTAGAGCTTAGAATGCTGCTCGGCCTGAAAAATAGTACGATGCATGCTGCAGTGCAGCCTGAGGCCGAACGGCAGATGACTGACGACACTGGTGGCTCTGAATGGTTCATGAAGCATTGCGGACGCTCCTAAATGGCAATATGCAAATCACTGTCCCCACAACCTGACACGAAAAAAATATGAAGTGGCCAAAGCCATGCATGCAGGAAGCCAGCTCAGCTCAGGATTGCAGGGTACATCACGTGGCCTTGCACAAAAATGGAATACCTGCTACTGCATGGAAGGTGTGGGGACTGGGGAGTTACCCACCCTGGGTGATTAACTACCACCCGTTGTAGCAGGATATTTCTAATATATTAATTCCTGATAACACATAGTATTTCAAAGAAGTTTTGCAACCTCTCCAAGTTCCCTACAACAAGAAATCAAATGAACTTTCTAGATCCAGAATTGACTAGCCATTCATCACAAGGATAAAAGATTTTGCTCTGATCCCATTTTTTAATAGAATGTCTAATTATGTGATGGCTCCATATTTGTACCTTACAGGTTAGGTTTTTGAATCCTGAATCGACTATATATGAACTAGAGACTAGAAACTTTCAAAGTTACAATAATAGAAATGGTCAAACATCTCAAATTTATATTAAAAAAGTCAATTCCACTGCAGGTGTACAACCTGCTCATTGGAAGAAATAAGTTGAACATTGTGTACTAGTTAGATGCTTACCACATTTAAATACAGCAGAATTCAAATATCACTCAACAAACAGCTGATGTTGTACACTCACCCACGCAGGTAATGGAATTGAAAAAGTTACCTAGGCTGATGGTACTTTCTAGTCTAGAACCAAATTGGGTAAAGACTAATGGGTAGCTGAAGTATGAAAATTGTGACTAAGTTAATCAAAGCAAAAATCACCATGTAGAGATATTATGTTCTTCAAACTTCAACAAGGGCTAGAACCAAGCATAAATTTGCCAGCAGCCAACATAGCAAGGACAGGTAACTTTCATCTACGGCTGGTTATACAGGGCCTGAAAATATCAAAACTCTTATCAATTCGACCTATGAGCATCTCGACAAACCACCCACCATTTCTTCCCTAATTCATCTAAATGAAGTAGATGGTATTAAAGAAAACAAATTTCCTGCAGCTAGTTGAACAAAAACTGAATCGACTAATCGCCCATTCACCACAATTAATAGCGACTGTCTCTGCAAGAAGCTTGAGGTAACCGAAAAGATAGAAAATAGAAAAAAATCGCACGAACCTGTAGACGTGGAAGTTGGGTTCCCGGTAGAACGCGACGGGGAGGTCCTCCCGCAGCGTCCGGATGGCGTCCCCCATGTTCACGTAATACTGTCCCTTATCCTTCTCTCCGTCCTCGACACCTTGTCGCCTTCCCTCCTCCGGATCCGGTGGAGGCACCGACGGCTCGTCTGGTGCGGAGAACAGCGGCGGCGGGAGCCTCCTCTCCCGCACCGGGTCCGAGACTCTAATCAGAATCTTCTCCTTCTGCCCCAACCCCTTGGCCTCTTCCTCCTCCTTCACGCGGCCACCGGACGCTGCAGCATATACTGTGAATCGACCGGCGCGGCAGCTCCGGTGGACCGCGGCGGCGGCCGGGCGCCGGACGCCGGCGACGTTGGGGAGCTGGACCAGAAGGACCATAAGCGAGGGTGCTTTTCCCTTTTTTTCTTTTTGTTTTTATTATTAGTTATAGTACAAAAATAACTAAATGTAAGCGACGAGATTTCTTTTTCCTACGTTAAAAGATAAAAGATGGATTCGTGGACCAGAGGATATTCTTCTTTAGATGATACATTTTGTCGAGAGAAATGGTATTTCCTCTCTGAATATTCTCCCAAACTCAGTGTTTCTAAATTAGTTCCTAGACTCCTAATTACTAAGTTGTCATCTTTAACATAGTGCTAGAAATATGTTATTGGTAATTATTAATGGCATTTGTAAACTCAGAAATGATATTAAAGTAAAGCATCCACAAGCGTATAGATAATATACCATTATAGCATTCCACCCGGAATTATACCAAGTATCGTTATTTATATATTTTATCCACGGGGAAAAGCTATGGGGTCGTTGGCATAGAAATATTGACAAATATGTATACTTATGATAAAACCACTCTCATATTATGGCAGGGGTAAGTCAAATGATAAATATAAGGTAATAATGGTATTCCAGAGATAGAATTAGAGACTCATAAAATATAGTATAACTAAACAGGAGATTCATTAAGAGTAAAAGATTCCTAAGTCATTACTTATCTACTAAGTCTTTTGTACACCCAAGTATATACACTCTTATCTATAGCATAATTAACTTTGGATCGATGTATAAGAAAGATCACGAACAGAGCTTGTCTCCCTTCGTAACCGCGTTATACTTGCTCTACAAACGAGGAGTAGACTACAAAGGACTCAACGGGGGTGTCACATCCGCGATCTACCACATAACCCAGAGTGCAGAATGTCTCCGCAGGTAAACAATATCTAAGCACCATGCTTACATAATGTCGACCACTTAACCCACGCACATCTTTGAGCTAAGCGTTTTGTGAACATATGTATAAACTCATCATCAATCACAACTATATCAAGCATATAACTAGAGCAAGCTAGAAATATAATAAATAGCAACATAATATTAAAGTAGCACAAAGTCATAAATAAAGAGATACAATGGCTATACTAGTCTTCAGACGGCATATCCAGAAAATCCTGAGCAGTAGCCCACACTCTACTTGAATCTTGCTAGCTAGCCTATACTAGAACTTTAAAGAATTGAAGCTCTATTCTCTTCTCTCTGGAAACCTAATTTCTGATCTACTCTTGACTCATGGCAGCGTGTTCTAGAGGGGGTAGAGGCTGATATATATATGCCAGAACGTCAAACCTAAGCCCTCGAGTCTTGAATAAACGGCGTAAATGCGATCTAGGAGGCGGTGGAGGAACCGACGTCGAAACGGAGGCTGACATGTGGGACTAGGGGGCTGACTGGCCTGCAGGTGGGGCCGTCATCCCCTCGGGGTCTGCCTCAGGGGATGCCTTCTGGTAGCCTCTGGAATCTTCTGGAGTAATTTTTGTCGTGGATAAACGTGGTTTTATTTGACGTTTTGATCCCCTTGCCGGTTTTCTTGAATAACCCTACTAAAAACACAGATTCATCAAAACTCGTGGAAATTGTCAGTTTAAACCCCTAAGTCTATGTTGGTGCTCCTTTTTACGTATTTATTCAAGTTATGTTGACAGTTTATAATGGATGATAACTACCGTCAACAAACTTCCTCAAGCTTAACCTTTGCTCGTCCCTGAGTAAAGCCAAACTTAGCAATGGATCAGGAGTTACTGCAATGTTTTCACTCCTCAAAAGTACACATGCGTTCAACAAAGAATTCTCCTCCGGATTAAAATCCACTGATCTGACTTTCAAACTTATCCATATTACCTTCAACCATGAGGCTTTTAAGTTTTCACTTAGATCACCATGAGGCTTTTAAGTTTTCACTTAGATCTTGAACAATTTAAACATAGAACGATCAAGTCAAGCACTATGGCTCAAATTCTTTGTTCAACCATCATTTTAGAGTTTTTTATAAGTTTTCAAAATAAAGCTCAGATATTCCATTGTATGACACTCTCAAGTCTCTCATATATGTGGTATTTGTAGATCCTTACCAAGGCAATAATGATGTTATGTCTTTTCTTCTCCTATATTAAGGCTTATATAGAGTTCATAGGAGTGGTAATTGTATGAGAAAACTTACTCACATTACATATATTGTAAAGTCTAACAATGAATTCAAAGAGAGTTGAGTCATACAATCAAATCAAGATATGCATGTGTGTGGAATATGGTGGATATATATAGTGGCTAGCCTAATTCTACTATGCTCCTTAAAAACATATCTCTCATTTGGAACTTTGGAAACAATTGCAAGAAAACATGGGTTATCTTATTCATCTATCTCTTCTTTTTTCAGGCAGGCATCTGAGTACCCATTGTTTTAAATATCTCAGACACTTGTCTATTTTTTAACTCTTCTTTTTCTTTTTTTATGAATAACTTTTGCATAGCCCAATGCTTCTTTTCTGCAACAAAAACTTTTGAGAGAGTCTTGTCAACCAAAGCTTTAGAAACTGGTGTTGAGCTTCCTTTTTCATTTGGTTGATTTTGATTGATAGTTGATGAATCTCAACCAATTCTACAATACCCTGTATAAGATATGAACAAAAACAAATAAGGGTAAGACTGCTAAAGCAGAGTTTATGATTTTATCAATAAGTATTTATTTGATCAATTCTCTAAAGACATGTGCCCCCCATAGTAACGGCGCTAGAAATGCTTATTGACATTTCTTAGCATCACTCTTTACTAAATTGTCATCCTAGCATGATGCTAGAAATGCGTTTTTGGTAATTATTAATGACACTTGTAAACTCAGAGATAATATTAAAGTAAAGTATCTACAAGCGCACAGATAACATACCATTGTAGCATTCCACATTGGATTATACTAAGTATCATTATTTATATTTTATCCACAGGAAGGAGCTATGGGGTTGTTGGCATAGAAATATTGACAAATATGTATACTTATGATAAAACCACTCTCATGCTATGGCAAGGGTAAGTCAAATGATAAATATAAGGTAATAATGGTATTTCAGAGATAGAATTAGAGACTCATAAATATAGTATGACTAAGTAGGAGATTCGTTAAGAGCAAAAGATTCCTAAGTCATTACTTATCTACTAAGTCTTTTGTACACCCAAGTATATACACTCTCATATATAGCATAATTAACTTTGGATCTATGTATAAGGAACATTACTAAGGAAGACCAAGAACGGAGCTTGTCTCTGTTCACAACCGTGTTCTACTTGCTCTACAAACGGGGAGTGTACTACAAAGGACTCAACGGGAGTGTCACATCTGTGATCTACCACATGACCCAGAGTGCAGAATGCATCCGTAGGTAAACAATATCTAAGCATCGTGCTTACATAATGTCCACCACTAACCCATGTGTGTCTTGGGCTAAGCGCTTTGCGAACATGTACATAAACTCATCATCAATCACAACTATCTCAAGCATATAATTAGAGAAAACTAGGAATATAATAAATAGCAACATAATATTAAAGTAACACAAAGTCATAAATAAAGAGATACAATGGCTATACCAGTCTCTAGACGGCAGATCTGGAATCCTGAGCAATAGGCCACACTCTACTTGAATCTTGCTAGCTAGCCTCACTTGGTGGTTCGGCGGCTAAGAGGTGTTGCACGAACCTTATCCACACATTGGACACTATAAAGAACCGACCCACAAGTGAGGTAGCTAAATGACTTGTGCAATCCAATAGAGTTGCCTTTGGCGCTCCACTGAGGAAGGCACAAGAAGCCCTTACAATCACCGGGAGGTGGCCAAGAACAATCACCAACTCTTGCCACAACTCCTTCACTGCTCCAAGCCATCTAGGTGGCGGCAACCACCAAGAGTAATAAGAATCCCGCAGCTCAAACGATCCCCAAGTGCCACTAGATGCAATCACTCAAGCAAATGCACTAGGAATCACTCCCAATCTCACTTTGATGATGAATCAAGGATGGAGATAAGTGGGAGGTATTTGCTTAGACTCACAAGGATGTCAAGTACGTCAAAGTGCCAAGAGAGTGAGCCCCAAGCCGGTACCTTTCTATTTATAGACCCCCAAAGATCAAAGAGCCGTTCGGCAGTCTCGGGATGACCGGATGCACTAACCGGATGCACCCCAGCATCCGGTCAGCTAGCGTCCGGTCGTTCCAGGCCGTCCACGTGTCCGCATTTAAATCTAGTTCATTTGATCTCAACAGTCAAGTTCCTGTGCTCGCGCTATTAACGATTGACCGGACTCTCAACCCAAAGTGACCAGACTCACCATCACGTGGCGTCTAGTCGAGTCTAGTAAAGGTCTAGAGACTCAAAACAGTGACCGGACGCATCAGGTCATCGGTGACCTGACACGCCAGTGCGTCCGGTCATCCTCCCTCTTTTATGCTCGCACCCACGGCCACTGACAAGACGCGTAGGTCATGCCTGGCTAGCGTCCGGTCGCAATAGTGCCGACCCTGCGTCCTCTGTCTACAGTGAATGACCGAACACGGCGCTGGAGTTAGGTCCAATGCCAGGTCCAGCGTTTGGTCGCGGACTTCTTCACATTTTTTTCTAAGTCTGCAAACTCTTCGCCCTTGCTTTCAACTTGCTAACCACAAAGTGTAGAACTTGTGTGCACGTGTGTTAGCATTTTTCAAAGGATTTTACAAGGGTCACTTGTTAGCTCACTAGGTTTCTAAATGCATATGCAAGAATTATGTCACCTAGTGGCACTCGATAAACCGTTTAGCCAAAGAATTCCCCTCTTTATAGTACGGCTATAGATCCTAAGTCACTCACACCCTCTATGGTGTCTTGAGTGCAAAACAAAAATGGCCCTATCACATATACCTTTGCCTTGAGCCTATTTTTATTTTTCTCTTTCTTCTTTTCAAAATGTGAAGCACTTGATCATCTTTTGGTCACGTCCATCACCATGACCATCATCTAGCTTCACCACTTGGCATGAGACTTATCATTTCATGTCTACACACTTACTACAATGATTAGTCCCTAGGTTTCATCAATTATCCAAAACCAATCTAGGGTTTTCAGCATGACACATCAAACTCACACCATGGATAGGAAATGATCATTTTGTCCTATTGGTTGCACTCTTGTTCTCCCTCATGTCTCTCTTCTCCTACTACCCCAAGCACATTAGCTGTACCCAATCTTGAGTGTCTCTCCCCATGTCACGTGCACTAACATGTGTCACCCCACGCCACCCATTGTGTCTGCCCAAAGGAAGTAAGCAGGCCTCGCCACCATCCATTCGACCCTAAGGCACACATCTACCACATCGCTGAGGTGTATTGACAGTCTCTGCATCATAAAATCTAACTACCAACTCTAACATAAAAATGACAAAATATTTAATCATCAACTTAGTGATAAGGTTTAATTCTAATTAATTTCACTAATTTTAGTGATTGTGTGAATGCTAGAATGTGTGAGTAAAAGATAGAGTGGATTAGGCATGTTAGGGGGTTGGTGTAAGGACCTAGATGGCTAGAGGGAGGTGAATAGCATATAAAAACTTTCTTCTATAAAGTACAATAATTAGATCAAGTGATTAGTACAAGTTATAACCCTAATAGCCACACAAGCCACTAGCTCTAGTTCAACCAAGCAAGCCCCATACACAAGTTTAGTAGCAATTGAATTCTATCCTAATCACTTCACCACATGAAACTACTAGCTACACAACTACACAAGAGAGCTAAGCTAGAGAACAACTAACAACCAGTTACTACTAACAAGATAACTAACTACTCTAGTTCTACAACTAACACTAACTAGAGAGCTACCACTACAAGGCTACACAAGCAACAAGTACAACACAAGTCAATATATGAAAGTAAATACATGTGGTGAGCTTTTATCAAATCGGGTAAGAGAGATGAATACAATCAAATTTTCTCCTGAGGTTTGTTTGCTTGCCATCAACTTAATCTCTGTTGCGATGAGTCTCAAGGTGAATGTTTGCACACTCACTAGCATAACAAGCTAGACCCATAACTTGGGTGTTGCAAGACTCAATCCCAAGAGCAATACAACTAGACATGAGCAATCCACTAGAGTATCCCTTTGCACTTCGTGAGGTGGGATCAAAACCTCTCACGAATCAACTTGATTGGGAGCGAAGATGATCACCAATTTCTCTCACCAATCACTGAAGCTCCAAGGCGGCTAGGTGGCGGCAACCACTAAGATTAATAAGAACAACCAAGCTTCAATGATCAACTAGTGCCACAATATGCAACTTTCAAATGCAATGCACTAGAAGTTATCCAATCTCTCACAAATGTGTTTGTAATCAACAACAGAGAGTGGGAAGGTTAGCTCAGCTCTCTACAGATGTATGGAGTTCGAAAATGGGCCAAGTGACCCCTCAAAACCGAGCACACACCTATTTATAGGAGGATATATGTGGTCGTTATGGCCTTCCACCGTAGCACTCGAGCCCCGGCGATCCAACGGCCAGGGGGTAATGGCTACTAACAACCCCTAGCGGTCACTAGAGAGCTAATTCGAGATTAGTTCGGTGTGTTCATATCTGGTTTCTTAATCACCATACAAATTCGGTGTTACATAGAGAGCTCCAAACCCTAAAAAACCAGACAAAACATCGTTAGCATTTGAATCTCTGGTTAACATGCGCGCTTTGCCCAACATACAACATCCAAACAGGCCTATAGAGCATGGTTTTAGAAAAAAACCGATGTCATGTTTTTCTTTGTCAAAACAAATTTTCTATGATTTTTAAGGTTAAATCAAATTTAATATTTTTAAATGCATTTTTTTAGAATATATATGTATTCTTTTTTAAGAAATTATTTATTTTTCATAAAATTTAATTGTTTTTTTCTCAACTATCGTCAGAGTCTAATTGAACTCCTCATGGCTAATGTGGCAGCCACATAAGACGGTTGAAGTGGCGCTATGTCAACAAAACCCACTTTTTAAAACTATCTAAAAAAGCAATTGGATAATTTGAACCGCAATAGGGCTAAGCAAGGGGGAGCTCCGGCAGCCGACGCATCGTGGGACAAGCTCCAGCAGGGCACACGAGCAGTGGACGACCTCAGCAGGGCAAGCAAGGGATGCTCTAGGCCTCCGGTAGGTCTTCACAGAAGGGCGTAGTGGCAGCAGAAGGGGATCGGCATAGGCATAGGAGCAGCGGTAGCCTTGGGCGACACCACAACGAGAAGAGAGGGATGGGGACATATCGGCTTAGGGTGTGTTCACTTCGCGAAAAGTAGCTGAAAAGTTACTGTAGCATCTTTCGTTGTTATTTGGCAAAATTTGTTCAATTATGGACTAACTAGGCTCAAAAGATTCGTCCCGACATTTACAGACAAACTATGCAATTAGTTATCTTTTTTACCTACATTTTATGCTCTATGCATGCGTCGAAAGATTTGATGTGATGGTTGGAAAAGGAAATATTTTGGGTTGGGAGGGGGAAGTGAACAAGGCCTTATTAGAGAACTCTGGGGTGGCACGGGAAGGCGGCCGTTGCTCTTCTCTGGCAGATAAGGCCTTAGATCAGAGGCCCTTAGATGTGGGGGCGAGGAGTGAGAAATGAGGCGCCCTCGTTTATCGGAGCCTTGATAGGATACTGGTTGAAGAACGATTTTTGTGTTTTGGATCTTCAAAATGAGATAACGTCTTAGATAAGATCTTGTTAGAGTTACTCTTAGGAAAGTCTAATTTATAATTGGAAAGACATGATACTTCACGGTTAAAAGAAACCCAATAGACTTTTTTTCTTTCACCAAATACACATGTTTTTTTTATTTTGAGATTTGAGAAACACCAAATACACATTCTTGCACACCACACTTCTTCCGTCGCGGCCTGCCTCAGGTAGAGGTGGCAGCGGATCGGGTTCGGGTCGGATATCCGCGGGTTTCGGGTTTTGCGGTTTCGGGTTTGGGGATAGTTTCTCACCCACGGTTTTCGGTTTCGGTTTCGGGTTTGGTATCGGGTTCGGTTTCGGGTTTGGTTTTTCACCCGTGGATATCCAATGGATATCCGAAATAAATCATTTGGAATTAAAACTCATGTTTTATAATATGCTAATAATAACTTGTTTACTTAGATTATTAAATCTATTCAAAATCGACTCATGAAAATATTTATTATTTATTGCCTCTTATTTATACATGTGAATATGTGTATATTTATCAGCGGGTTTCGGGTATCCGTTCGGGTTTCGGGTATCCGCGGGTTTGGTTTTGGTGATGGATTTCCACCCGAATCGATTTTCGGTTCGGATTCGGGTTTCGATTTCGGGTTTCAGCTTTGGGTGCACGGAGACTCCACCCAATTCGAACCCGACCCGTTGGCATCCTTAGCCTCAGGTCGAACGGGCAGCTACCCCAAACAGGCACATTATCGTCACCGACTCCACAGACAAATTGCAGAGTTGCAGTCTTGCTGACCAACGCCACGCCGACATCGACCGCACTGAGCAGACACGTCACCGACTCCACAGACAAAGTACGGACGCTGTCGGTCACACTCGCCTCTTGTTGTCTCCCGAGGCCCGTCCCTCTCCCTCCCTTGAGAGCCACACCGCTCGCGCTGGAGCATGGGTTCGAGCCCGATGTGGTGGTCAGGACCGCCGCCGTCGCCGTGGGGTCGCGGTGCAGGGAATTGGTGGGCGCTGGGAGGGCCATTGGTGGTGAAGGCCGTCGGGTTCCTGCTGCTCGCCGGCCTCTTGTTCCGGGTGCTCTGCTCCTTCCCGTCCTCTCCGGCGCCGGCGCTGCAGATCACAAAAGGTGCGGGATTCGATTTCTCTGCTGTTCTAAGGGTTGTTAGTTGTTACCCTGGTGCGGGATCTTAGGGTTTAACACCTTTTTTTTGTTCTGAGATTTGGGGACTATGTTCTTGTATAGTTGTATTTCTGAATTTCTTTTTGCTGGCATTGTATTCCTGAATTAGCAATAGTGGCGATTTCCTTTTGAATTCAATGCTGGAACGCAGCAATATCCTTATCTTGCTGAAGAAAAGAAATTTGGGTCTTTATGGGGCAATCAAATTGTTAAATTAAGAGTTTGTTGTAGCTTGATCCGATTTCGTGGATGGTATATATTGTTTTGTGACGCAATTTATTAGGGAACTGAAAAGATTGAATCTCCCATAGTCACAAAGTTTCTGGGTCGAGGTACGGGGGGTCACGGTACGTGGTATGCTACTCGTGAGAGATTTTTACACTTCGGGTCGAAAATGAACCCGTGAACCCGGGTCGGGGTCGACGAACCCGGGTCGAGGGTCAAAGGTGGTGAACCCGTTTTATGTGACTATGCTGTGTGCCCCTGCTGTTTGTCTGAAAATCTTCCCTTTGCTAAATAGGAATGGGAAAATAATGAAATATTAAAATTTAGTGGAGACTTTTTTGAAGAGCGCGATTTCAGTTGCTTCATGTGGCAAGAGCGCCTGAGCCGTTGCTAGGAAGGGAATCGAGTAGCTTGGCATTTTGACCTCATCCTCGAAGAACAATTAATTATTTATACTCTACCACGTGGACAAAGCTCCACCTGGCCACCCGTGTTCTTGAAGACGAGTTAAATAATACTTGGAATCCTTCGAGAACTAGGAGCTATGTTGTTTTGTCCTGCCTTGGCATTTCTTAATTCGAGTTGATTCCCCAACGGTGACACGTAGGGGAGTAAACGGTACGGCTGTTTCGTGGCCATCCGATCGACCGAGGATGGGGTGGGACATTGATCAGATATCTAGAGTCTAGACATTTTCTCGGATATTGAGTACGGATTTGTTTTTTTGGGTATTGGATGAGAATATAAGAAAGGCGGTATCAAATATAAGAAAGGCGGTATCAGTCGGATATCGGTTATCCGGTCAGATAATTCGGATAGCTAAGTTGGATATTGGATTCATATAGTTTTGTTCGATATCCATTAGGGCTGGCCTGCAAGCCCAAGATAAATTTTAGCACAAAAAAAGGTAAATGAAGTAGATTTGGTTATCTTTTTTTCTTGAAGTATATAGATGTTTGAAGTATGAACTAAGTTCAAATTCAACTTTACTGAAGTATTTTAATAAACTAAAAGTAAAGTATGAACTAAGTTTTAAACCCAACCTGATTATGATAAAAATACAAATGACCAGTTAATGCAACTCTTGCAAAAGTTTTAAATTTGGGAATAATTTGAGTTGTTTGAGTAAAATTTAAACATGTGTTCTTAATATGAGAGAATTTATAGTTTTTTGGTTTTTGACTAAAGTGTCTTGAAGAATTGAGAACATGCGATACATATTGTTGTTGCCTTTACTCAATAACTGAAGATTTTTTTTGTGACCAAAGGTGTTGGGATCTGGCTTGTCCCGTATTCAATACACATTTATTTATATTTTTAACTGAGACAAATTCACTTTCGTATTGTGTCCGACATTATCTGTATCCTACTCTAACTTCAAAGAAAAATACGAAAACAAAAATGGTGTCAATATCCATTCATATCTGATCCGATTACACCCCTAGCAACAAATGATTAATGATTACTGATCATATAACTAGATTTTAGCTATGTTTAGTAATTGGATCAGAGAATAAACAAAATGAATGTGTTTTGATCTTTGCGAAGATTTTAGTAAAAATTTAATAGTGCTGATGATTTTTGTTTCCTGATCTGGCCATAGTCATATAAATTGCAAAATGCAGCTAACATGAAATTCACATAAACATATTGAGTTGCTAATCAAAGGTATCTCCTGATTCTTTTGTTTTTTCATTTAAAATAAAAGGAGACGAAAATATGCAGGAGCTGTGCTTTCATTAACAGGAAAAAAGGGAGCAAGATAATATGAATTATTAAAAAAATGCAAAAAGGCCACAAGAACAATATTAGCTGACTGCACAAGGCTGCTTGATAAACAAATAGAGGCAGAGAGCATTACGTTTTTAGTTGTCTATCGCTCCAAGGAGTCCTTGTGTGTGCTATCCTTCCTCATTTGGTGCGTAGGAGTAACTTGCAAATTGTCAAGCTGCTGTTATTGAAAAATGGCCTGTATTTCTTTCCTTCCGTAGACTCATCTTACATAAACAATCGCTCTATTGAAAGCTATCCTTTCCTTTTTTGCTTAATTGCATGTTTTCTTTCTATAACTAGTCCATCAAATGTAATTCCTCAAGTTGATTTTTATTGATCCCTGTTGGCCAAGGCCATCCAACTTCTACCAGATTCCAGGCATGTCTCAGAAAAGGCAACATTTTTACAACTGTACCGCTCTTTCATTAATGGTAGCAGGTTTTCACAAATCTGGTCATGAGGTTGGCCTCATATGGTTGTCTTCCATGGTGACATTAGAATTCTATCATACCTTAATAAGCATGTCAAAAGAATATTCTGTTCCTTTTTATTTTCCAGATCTGAGTGATACAAGCTTTAGTTGATCAGTTGTACTGTTCTGCACTGGTATATTATTTACCAAATACTGTTCTTCAGGCGTCCACTTCCTTGAGGTGGTCTGCTGCTCTGAAATCTGAATTAATAGCACTTATCAACACATCATTATTTTCCAATATTTTGCAAGCTATTTAGCTCTTTCACGTTTTCCAATACCCTGATACATCTCTTGGTGCCTTGCTTTGTTACCAAAATTTTGCTTTTCTACCATCATAAACATGGCGTACCAACCAACAACCTTTAGAGTTATAGAACAGCATCCTCTTGATTTGTCACTAGGCACATCAGATAGTCAAACTCTGGTTCCCTGTGATGTGTGATCTATCTGTTTATACCATAACTAGTTCAGAGGATTTGGCTAAAGCATATTAAGTAAGACAGTTGCCACACAAAGCGTTTGGTTGACACATTGTAAACAGCCAACATTATAGAGCATAGATTTTTGCATCCTCCAGTCACAACTCACGAATGCTGTTTGTATTGAGTGATTGACACGGTTTTCGAATCTATTTTGAAAAGACTTTTAAATTATCATAGTTTGAAAATACTCTGAGACAAGTCAATTTCTGGGTCTATTTTTTATTTCCATACAGTACAATTTTATACAAGATCTAAATATCGATAAAGTTGGTGTTGGTCTAAATTTTAGTAGCTTAGTTGAATGCTTTTTAGTATTGCACTTATTTGCTACTGGATGTAGTAAATTACAATCGTTGTATATTACAAGTACAGGATTACCAAGCATTAGAATCTTGAAAGCAGAAATGATATGAGTAAGCTTGAATGTTTTATTATTTTTTGCTCTTGTTTTTGCTATCTCTAATAGGTGCTACTTGTATAGGAAAATGCAATCTTTTCAATGGGCAATGGATACCAAACCCCTCTGGCCCAGCCTATACAAATACAAGCTGTCGATTTATTGACGATCATCAGAACTGCATGATGAATGGTAGACCTGACAAGGAATATCTACGTTGGAAGTGGAAACCTTATGGATGTGATCTTCCACCATTCGATGCAGTCAGGTTTCTAGATTCTATGAGAAACAAAGCTTGGGGACTAATTGGTGACTCCATTCTTCGTAACCAAGTTCAATCATTGCTTTGCCTTCTGTCTAAGGTAAATGTTACCAACTTTACTTTCTCATTCTCATGTGCAGTGCCCTACTGTCTATTGACCAACATGTTCCTCTATACATAGTCCCTATGTCTATATTTGAATATGATGGGATCTTTCACATAATTGTACTGGAAATATCACTCTTTTTTCCCAAATCTGCACTTTGAAATAATAGATATGATGTTTTAGCTTTGATAACAAGTGCTTTGGTACAAGACTTTATGCAGCTATTCAAAAGTGAAGTCCTGTTACCATACTTTTTACAAGAATAGTGGAAACCCTTGTTCAGTGTTCACTAAACTTCATGTGTACCACTAATCATATGCTTCCATCTGATGCTGCCAAAACTAGAACGGTTTGCTTCCTGCTGTTGGCTTTTGCTATTTTAATCATTTTCCTGGTAGAAATAACCCTGGGATGGAAATGCCCTGATGCTCTAATCTTATTGTCTCTTCCATAATGGGAACTTGTAGTGCTATATTATCCTGAGAATATCTGCCTGCTGTTTGTTTAGGCTGAAGAACCTGTTGAGGTTTACCATGATAAGGAATTCAAAAACAGGAGGTGGCACTTCCAATCCTACAACTTCACAGTGTCCATCGTCTGGGCTCCTTTCCTCATCAAATCTGATGTTTTTGAGAATGAGAATGGTGTATCCACCTCTGAAATACAGCTCCACCTTGACATACTTGATGCTAGCTGGACAAGTCAGTATGAGAGCTTTGACTATATTATTATTTCTGGTGGACAATGGTTTCTGAAGACAGCGGTCTACTGGGAGAATGGTGCAGTGGTTGGTTCTCATAATTCTCAGAACAAGAACCTCGCTGAACTTGGTTTTGAGCACCTGTATCGGAAAACTCTACAAAATGTTTTCAACTTCATCATCTCAGCAAAACACAAGCCAGTAGTTTTCTTCAGGACCTGGTCACCTGATCACTTCGAGAATGGAGAGTGGTTCAACGGTGGGTCTTGTTACAGGGAATTGCCCTACAAGAAGGGAGAGTACAGAGAGGGATACATCGAGCATGCCATGAGGCAAATCGAGCTTGAATCCTTCAACGAGGCTGTAGCTACGCTTAGGGGTTCTGTGGATGTGGATAGGCTGAGACTCATGGATACCTACAGCCTCTCGTTCTTGAGACCGGACGGTCATGTTGGTCCTTACAGAACACCCTATCCCTTCGCAAAGGGCAGCAGGAAATCCACGCCCGTTCAAAATGATTGCTTACACTGGTGTGTGCCAGGCCCCATTGATGCGTGGAATGATCTTGTTATGAAGATGGCCCTGGATAGATGAAAACCTTATTATGAATTTATATGGTGTGCTCTTATGGAGTAAGTAGCAGCCAAGTGGGCACAAAAAATTGGTTTAGCTGTAAAATAGGAGTACTAGCAAATAGAGAAACCTCAAGTTTGGCTTTATTGCAAAGATATGTGTATGTTGTTTTCAAGCTTTAAAGTTTGAACTGGGCAGTCACTGCCGGTTATTCCTGGTTTAACAGGTTGGCCCTCAACCTCAATGCTGACTGCAGTTCAGCAAGAAGTAGCATGTAATCTGCCGTTCAGCAAGGCATGACTGTTCCAGCTGACGAACACTTCTCTTTTAGAAATATCTACTAATATAATTTTTTTTTGAATCGTACTAATATAAAAAATTGATGGAATGGAGGTTTATGAAGCTGTTTATAAACGAAGGGCTTGAGGTAAAACTTGGTAATCTTAATGGAGTACTCATCGCAGAACTGTCATCACTAAGTTAAGCGGCATGATTAAGGCACGAACGAAGTAGGCTCCGTTTTTTTTTACCATTGTCGCCATTGCAAGTCATTGGTACGGACGACTGTAGTGCCTTTTCCAGATTAAATTTTGTGATTTCGTTCAACAGCAACAATTAACTAGAAATTTTTTTTATGTCATATCAAATGGGCTCATTTTGTTTTTTTTTACCATTGTCGCCATTGCAAGTCATTGGTACGGACGACTGTAGTGCCTTTTCCAGATTAAATTTTGCGATTTCGTTCAACAGCAACAATTAACTAGAAATTTTTTTTATGTCATATCAAATGGGCTCATTTTTCCATCACGACACTAGTGCAAACGGCAAGGCCAGCGTCAGGACGTCAGCTCCTGTTCGACGCATCTGCCGCGTCCATCCCCTCCCCCACGTAACACAAGTGCGTCCGCCGCGCCTGCGCGCATCACCATGTGGGGTCTCGTCCTCGTGGCGCCCGCGTCACTAGCGGCATGGCTTGCAGCAAGCTGGTCGTTCTCCACAACCAGGTTCTGCATCTCTCCGCATTGTGCCACAAGCTTTTGCTTCAGGACCTCTGACGGGGACAGTGAAGGTAGCATGTCGTAGTGGAACGAGCCACTTACGCTAACGCAGACATGACCTTGCGCGTCCTCCGGTGAAGCGCTGCCGCCAGCTTACCAGCTGATGACGCCATGGCTCTCGTGCTAGCTCTCTCTTCCTCGCTTGACAACCCTACGATCTACTTTTGCATCACCCAGATAAAACAATTGCAACATACATTTGAAACATATGTTTGTTGCAACGCAGCCATTGCAACATAAGCAATATCCAGATAAAAGCACTTGCAACGTCTGAAACAGATGAAACATTTTAAACAAACTCTTGCGACAATGTATAGCCATTGCAACATGTGCAACATCCGAATCTACCTTTGCAACATCCATATGAAACACTTACAAGATACCTCTGAAACATAAACACCCAGAACATACGTTTGCAAAACACATATGTTTTCACCGCAACATGACGCGGCTGACGCACATGTTTTCAGCGCAACATGACACGGGCGGCGTGGTGAACTGATGCGGTGGAGGTGGCCGCGACAGTAGATGGCGGCGTCCCAGCACGGTGGTGGAGGCGACCACGGCAGGCGGATGGAGGCGCTCTGACGCGGTGGAGGCGGCCACGATAGGCGGCTGGTGGAACGAGTCCGCGCGGTGGGATGGAGGCAGCGAATCCAAGTGGGCCGGGTGAAAGGTTCTAAATGGCTAGGGGGGTGAATAGCCTATAAATTTTTTTCTACAGCACTACTAAGACAAAGGGTTAGACAACTAAATGACGAGGCGAGTTTTGCGTTAGCACTACAAGAGTTGTAAGCCACCTATCCACAAGTCTAGTTGTCTATGATCTCTATATATCAAGTAATGGCTATGTCACTACTTCTACCACTAGTGAGCAATCTAGCAAGAGTAATTAAAACTAACTATGCTATTCTACTCAACTAGCTACAACCAGCACTACACAAGTATATAGGAAAGTAAGTACAAGTGATATGAATGATATACCGAGCTAGGCAAGAGATCAATCACAATAAATACCAATGAAATCCACGGAGACAAGATGACACAATGATTTTTCACCGAGGTTCACTTGCTTGACGGCAAGCTAATCCCCGTTGTGACCCTTTGGTGTGGGACCTCGTCCCGTCTGACCATAAGGGAAGTCTCGCCTCGACCGACCCCAAGGACGTGGGCTCCGTCTCACCCGACCCTCTGGGCACGGGCTCCGCCTTGCCCGACCCCTTGGGTGTGGGCCTAGCCACATCCGACCCCCGAGGAAAGGCTCTGCCTCATCTGACCTTGGGGCGTGGGGTCCGCCCTGCCTGACCCCCTAGAGAGGATTCCCCCTCGCTCGACCCGAGGGTTGCGGAGTCGGCCTCGGGCGGGGACACGGGCTCTTGCGAGGGCACCCGCCGCCCCTAATCGCTACGAATGCGGGGTGAGGGCCTAGGACCATGCCCCTAACGCTAGGAAGGGGGCGGACGCATCTCGATGTGACCAGCGGCCACCACAGGCTATACCTAGGCACTCACGTCTCCAACAGTGTAGGGCAGACCAGCATTGTGCTACTCAATCCCCGTGCGACTCTAGACAAGAGGATCTGTTGACTATACCGCATGCCAGGGAGGGACGTGGTGCCACGGTTGGGTTACGATGCCTACCTGTAGCACTAGTGATGGACAGGGGCATCATGACCAAGACGGCGGCGCCCGCCTATCACGTCGGAGATGAATAAGTCCACAACATGCGCACACCTTCATTGTCGTCTGTAGGACCCGCCCGCGGAGAAGGGCAACGCAGCCCCGGGGCTCTCTCCTTCTCCGTTTTTCTCTTTCTTCTTTTCCTCTTTCTTTCTCTCTCTCTCGTGTACCCTAGGTCCTTCCCTTGGCCTATAAAAGGGAAGGTTGGGTGCCCTATTTAGGGGGTTTTTTCTGGACACTTAGAAGCACATTACGACCCTACAACTCCATGAGAACAGAACGACACGCATACACCCTCAGCCTACAGAGACTTGGGAGCTCATTCTTCTATCGACCGTTTGTAACCCATACTACAAACTCAAGTGCAAGTAACACGAATTGCTCGCCACCAGACGTAGGGACATTCCGCCCAAACCAGTATACATCTTCGTATCCTCTTTGCACACCATCCAAGCCTAGACGTGCAATCCACAAAATTTACTAGTCAGCGGTTTCTAAACATCGACAGTTGGTGTGCCAGGTAGGGGCCTTTGCGCATCTCGTCGCTTTCATCAGGCTTCGGATGGCCAACCATAGCATCAACTAGACCCTAGGTGCGCAGATGCGCTTCGGGAGTCTGGACTTCATCGTCACCATGGAGGGAGAGCTAGTGCAGGCTCTCTCGCCTGTCTAGCCACCTCCCTCCACTGGCCTCAACACGATCGTCGAGGCTCTCGAGGAGCTACAGCTAAATGCCCCAGAGGCTCACGTCTCTGGGCATGACCAGCCTCTCGACTTTGACTTTGAGAAGTTGGAGCACTAGCTCGCCATCTACCTGGGACCTCACCCATCCTAGGAGGACCTGCGTGCCCTCACCTTATCGTTCATCAACATCATGACGTAGCTCACCAGCAGAGAGCCGCTCTCCTCGGACACTCTTACCCAGGATGCCTCGACAACGTTCCCTTACGGTTTGTGCAATGACGTGCAAATTGTCGGGCGCCATATGGCGTGACTCTTTCGTTTGTTGCCCGCGAACGATGAGTTTATGGGCATGGCCGACTACATCGAGGAATCGATCCATGATCTCCTTGCGAATGACTCGGAGTCAATCTCTGATTCCGCCTCTAGCTAGGGGAGCTACCACCACTCACGTGAATGCTTCATGGCGGACATCATTGACGACCCTCGCCGTGAGGTGACCCTCGAGGGACACGTCATGAGTGCCAACGACGACGCCCCTCACGGGGGGAACAGGACTCCCCCGCATCCTGCTGATGGTCACGGGGCTACGGCGAACACGGAAGTCCCTCCCCACCCACGTATGAACCAGCTGAGGGAGTGATAACAAGAGCTTGAAACCACGTGACTCCATCTAGAGGAGGAGCGAGCAACACTCGAGCATGAGATTGCACAGCACCGTGATGAGATGCGCGTGCGTGCCCGCGACGCGCACCGGAGAATCATCGAGGATGATGACGGACTCCCACGCTTCACCTGGGTGAGCCAGAACATAGCTGTGGTGGCAGCTCTACTCTGAGGGCTCCCAGAGCCTGCGATGCTAGAGGGATGCCAGGCGCAACGTGAGATCCACACGCTGCTCGAGCGCATGGTGGTGCAGCAGGCGGAGAGCTCGGCGTCTCGATGATTCAATGCCAGCCAGCGTGCGCCGTTGGCATGACACGACAATGACACATCCGTCCTCCAGCCCCCTCACGATGGGAAAAAGCCTAGCAAGGACCATGGCAAGGCCACATTTGTCCACCAGCTGATGCGTGACAACGAAAAAGCCGCCTCGGCCCCGGTGCATGACCGCCTCGGTGACAACCACGATGCATGTGACACCCTGAACGCCCATAGGCACGGACATGAGGAGTAGAGAAGAGAGGCCGGCCATCGCTACAACCTTGTTGTGGCAGCCGCTACGACAACGGCGAGACCAGAGCCGGAGTCCCCCACTGCCGGGGCCCCAGGTCTTCAGCCGACACATCCTCAGTGCGCTCGTCCTGGCCTAGTATCGTTCGTTGGCGAATATCCAGAAGTACGCTAGGGAGATGAACCCTAGCCTGTGGCTCAAGGACTACCGGCTTGCTGTAACACCCCTAGTGTTATGGTAACTAAAACTGGCCATGTCATCATATGCATTGCGAAGCATTCATGTTTTAGTCAATCCTGATGTGCATCAAGTAAAATAAATTTACATTCATATATTGATTGAGTTCTTGTGATGTTTGACTTGAATCCAAAACCCTAGTTTTGAATGCCATTTCAAATACTTGGATTACGCCCTATATAATTTGAGGTGTAAAGTTGTGCTCTACACTAGTGTTAGGTGTAGGGGATAAACTGAAGTGCAACATTTAAAAATGAACTCCAAGTTTGAGGTTGCGTTTGAGTTCCAAAACTTGCCCTAAGTTTTCCAATTCAAATTCGAATTCAAATTGGAAGGTTTATTAAAATGGATTTATAATTCAAATTTGGTTCAAACAAATGGAGCATTGGGAAGGTCATGTGTGATTTGACCCAATGGTACATTTGGATGGTAGTTGTGATAACTAATTAATCACCAATTAATGTAGAAATCAAATCAAGTTTGAATTTGATTCAAAACCCTGATTTCCGGAAAACCCTATTTTACCCCTTTGTCTGTAATTCAAAATTTAAAAATAATTTGGGTAAGACAATAAGAAAAGTTGTAGATCTGGTCATGTTGTACAACTTTGGTTTTTAGAGTTTTCAAAGTTTTAGTATAAAATTTGGAGTAATTTTGAAAAGATTAAAATCCCAAATTTGACCCCTTTTCATTTCCCTATTCCAATTTGAAAATGGAGGCATAATTTGAAAATGGTTTAAATAGCAAAGTTGTAGATCTTGCCAAGATGTACAGCTTTGGTATTTTGAGTTTTTAAAGTTTCAAAGTAAAATTTAAAGTAATTTTGAAATTACCAATTTTCAAAAATTGTCCCCTTTTAATTTCAAATTTAAATTTTAAAATCTAAGCTGAATTTGAAAAAGTTTTTATTGAGAAAGTTGTAGGACTTAAAAAGTTGAGTAACTTTTGTTTTTACAGATTTTCAGCTTTTATAGAAAATTTGAAAGTAATTTGGAATTTCTTATCAGTGGCAGTTTTGTAATTATTTCAAAATTCAGTTAGGGGCAGAGCGCCACCAAGCTGCTCCTCTGCCTGCCTCACCGGTGAACCGCCGCCGCCCTACCTCACCGCTCGTGCACACCATGACACGCAGCAGTCCCTGTGTCTTGGCCAAGCTAGTGATGGCGATGTTGTAGAAGCCGCTTGAGCTGTCTTAAGCTCCAGGTTGATCATCTCCTCCTTTCTCTGTTTCGCCACCGTCGCCGTCGAGTCCTCACCACGGCCACCGATTCACCATCACCGCTCCATCTCACTCCAATTCATCTCGCAGTTAGGTCCGACCAACCCATGCGCACCTCCTGGACCTACTTACTCCGTCTCTCATCGGGTTAGGCAGTTGCAGGTTGCCTTCTTCCTCACGGACGTCGACAGTGCCGCCGCGGTCACCTTCTCTGTGGCTGGACTCCTTCGGTGGGATTGGTATACGAGAAATCTATGTTCAAGCTTGATTCTACCTCCCTGTTTCTCATCGGCCTTGTACTTTTCACAGACAAGCCTTGGGTATTGCAGAACGCCGTTGCAACCGCGGGAGCACGCCGTTACCTCCACTGTCAACGCCGACCAATCGTCCCGGCTCCGTCATTGCCTCATTCGTTTGGTCCAGTATGGTTAGGTGAGCACCGTGGAGCGGTCTTGTGTTTGTTCCAACCAAGTTAGGGCCATGGTAGGCTGGAGCGCTGCAGCGTCAGCGAGCTTTGCTCCGGTGAGCCGCCGTGTTCACGGGCGGGCGTGCTGCTGAGCTTGCTTCATCCCGATAACACCTTGGTCAGGTTCGGGAGATCGAGGCAATTGTATAGACGGTGGTCTTGTCACCGGAGTCGTCTCGGTGGGGCTCACCGGCGTTGGGCAGCGCCGCCGTCTGGACGGCCGGCTGCGGCCAGTGCGGGAGCGAGCCCGGTGGGTCTCGGGTCGCCTTGTAACGCAGGTTGCGTCGTCGTGGGCCGGGGAAGAGCGGGTGAAAAGAAGTTGGGCCGGGGGAGAGAGAGAGTTAGGAAGTGGGACGAGCAGGTGGATGGTTTTACCTTTTTATTCTTTTCTAAAATATCAAATAGTACCAAATTTTGTTTATTTCATTGTGAATTAACCAGAGCTCCAAAAATTATAAATTTTTTTGTGTAGGCTCCCTCTGATGTGTGCTATCTAGGAAAATATGAAATGCCAATTTTGATTACATTTTGCATGTCAATTAATTTGCTCCATTAATTGATAAATGAGTTTTCTATAATTTTTCTAGGCTTAAATAATTATCCAAAAATTGTGAAAATTGTTTTGCCACTTAGTTATAATGTAAGCTTCTTAAAATAAAATATGAGCTTAATTGGAAAATTTTGATTTTATACTTAATTTATGCTTTATTAACTAATTAGTTAATTAAGTAATTAGTGCTTAATGATTTAAGGTTTGTTTGACTTTGTGATTGGATGTTGACCTTGGGTCATTAACACTTAATGATCTTTGGAATCGTATTTAGTTGTTTGAGCTAATGTATAACATGTAATTAGTGAACCCTAATGACATTTCATGTGAAGTAAAACTTATTGAAACCCTAATACACTTAGTTAGTTTTGTTGTTTTGCAACTGTACCGTGAAGGAAAGTTGTACTCAAATTCTTAATTTGTCATACCATCATCAAACATCATGTTTATTATTTCATCATGTTGAAGCATGTCGTGTTATCTCGTATAGTCCCCGTGAATGAGGAGATTAACGTGGTCAAACCAGTCCCCAAAGAAGAGCAGTCGTCAGTGGAGGTGGGTTCGATATTTGTGGGACTGACCCGGAACCAGAAATTCTCGTCGATCAAGGCAAGCCCCAGATGCATTTAAACCTTCCTTGCGTTTTGAAAAACTTTACTTCACTTATGTTAATGTTTTGTTGCATTAGGTGATAGGAGTTGAGTGATAACCTAATTATTGCACTACCATCCTTGATACTTCAATATCATCCTTGTTACTGTTTTATTTGAAAATACTTAGTATGCTTAGCCTTGTGTAATGAGAAAACTTTGAAAATGTTTAACAAAATTTGAAGGGTTGTTGTGGAACAACTGAATGACTAATGATGATAATCTGAGACTGGTCGGTGGACTTGCATCAATAAAGGAGTCCCAATGTAGTGTCTCCGATTGTGTCGGTTAAGGACCATTCATTGTAGTCCCGTTTGGTCGAGACTTTGTAATTGACCGCATGCTCCAGTAAGCCTAAGACCTCGGTTAGTCCATCCTGTGAACGGCCGACCGCACACTAGGAGTGGAGAGATGGCGAGAGTAGTGTATACCCTCATGGCCAAGGGCTAGATTGGAGGTGTACTGTCCTCTCGGGTGGCGCTGGACCCGGTCACGTTTTGGAGGATTCGGGTGAAGGTTGATATATGTATGTTAGAGTCCTACATATGTCAGTGGTTAGGGATCCCCAGCTGGGTATAATCGATTCAAATCGCCGCTGCTTCTCAGACAAGGAGACTTGACCTCCACAACTACATCGTAGTTAATAAGTGGAACTTTGGTCGAAGATTAAGAAAGAAGTTGTATGAGTTACCTGATCTAGACTAGAATCACTTACATTCTGTTAATGACTAACGATGATTTAAAATGTTGATCTTAAGGACTCACTATTAGTAGCTTTTATGCAAAAGAACTTTGATTCTTGCTACATCCTCACCTTGATTCCCCTGAGCCTGTATTCCTGAGTCTTCTCCACCCTTTTTGTTGGTTAAGTCTTGTGGAGTACTTTTGTACTTAGGGTTTGTTAAACCCTTGTTGTAGGTACGTCTCATGAGCAGGTTTGTTTCGGACCCTGCTACATGACCGTCTTTACGGTAAGCGATGACGAGTAGTATGTGTGGCTCTTGGACAGAGCACTTCATTTTGGTGACATGTAATAAAGTTACTAATGTTACTCCACTACTATGGTTGTAATAACTAAACTTAAGGCTTGTAAGGTTTGGAACAAATGGTTTGTAAACTTATGTTATATAAGACTTTTACACTTTTACTCTGATATAATTTGTTATATAACTGTTGTATTACTGCAATGCCTCTATAATGTGATCCTGCTCGATAGATCATGGATGATTCGGGTTTCCCGAGGACACCCGACAGACTTCTTAAGTTTTGTGGTACACATGCATAGCCGTCAGAGGTCTTTGAGACAATGACAGGTGCATGTGGGCCATATTATTTAGGAGGTTCTGCCACAGCTGGTATCAGAGCGATCATTATCAGGGCTATTGTAGTATTGCCTTACAAAACTTCAAAATGATTTGGGTCAAATGAATTTAACTTGTTATTTTGGTCCAAATTGCTTATGACCTATCTTTATTCATCTTGTAGTTCTTTAGTCTATTTAAAAACTATTGGTGAAATAGCATGCTAAAATTGCCCTATGTATAAAGTTTACTGTTCTTTACTCTTTTGTAATTGATTACTAGAAATCTTTTATGCTTAGTTTTGTAAGTTTGATTCATGCATCATGCTTAATGAACCTGTTAATTACCTTCCCTTTTAATGTGGTTTGGGTTAAGTAGCATCAATCCTATTCATGCTAACCTTCATACCCTCCCCAGCTATCCTTACCAATTCAAATCTTACCCTCTATAGGATGGGCCGAACAAAGTTAACTCCTCGCAAGATGACAGGACCTAAAGGTGTTTCATGTCACCAACTGGCCCCAAGGAATGATGATGCCAATAGTAGCCGCTCCAATCCACAAGCAGAAATTAAGAGGCTCAATGCAGAGTTGGCAAGAGCCTCAAGAGACTGAGTTCTAGATGCTATCCGCATTGGGAAGTTGAAGGGACAGTTGAGGCAAAGTGAGGCCGCTCATCAGAACTGTGAGCAAATGATTGACAACTTGTTTTAGGATAGAAATGAGGCTTTTCACCGAGAAGATGTTGCCAGGGATCGTGTTGAGGAGTTAAAGTTTATGTCAATGATCTAGAGGGAGATAATCAGATTCTCCATGAGGAAGTGTATCATCTGTACTATCAACTACATCTTCCTCCTGGTGCAACTGAGTTAGATCCTAGTGTCATTCTAGCAGATAATGGTGAATCTGAGGAGGAGTCCAAAGAAGAAGAAGATCCTGAGGAGATAGAACTTGTAGATGAAAGTGATGATGAATGAAGTCATGTTTTAGGGATGGACACCGATCATGAGGACTGAGGTGGTTGAGGGTTTATGTTGAGTTAGTAGTTTGCTTTGTTATGTCAGCCTTAGTTGAACTAGGTAGTCCTGTCTAAGTGCGGACTTATGTAATAAATAAGTGAACCTATGTGGTGTGTGCTTGTAGTGGCTTTTCAAGTTAAATAAAAGTTTATGAATAAAGTTTGGCTTGTTATAAATAAATGCCTGCTTGTACTCATGCTATTGATGGTGCTGGAACATCCCAGGATGGGGGTGATGCTCCTAATCCACCACCAGTTCCACCAACTATGGTAGAGGCCATTGCTGCTCCTGTCAATGCCACTGCTGAAAATGCCCGATTGATGAGGGAAATGGCTCAGAATAATCAGAATGCACCACAGGGCAACCATGGTCGTTATAATAATAGAAATGAGACCACTTATGTGGACTTCACTGATACCCATCCTCTAGTCTTCACCAGGGTAGATGAACCACTGGAAGTAGATGACTGGCTCCGCACCATGGAGCAGAAGTTTGATGTCATCAACTGCATTGATTACCAGAAGCCAGTGTTCGCAACCCAATAGCTTAGAGGTGCTGCAAGAGCTTGGTGGGCAAACCTTCTTGTCGCACAACCAGCTGGTCACCGTGTGACCTAGGCGGAGTTTCACGAAGCCTTATATGCCCATTTCATTCTTGAAGGAATTATGCTCATGAAGTTAGAGAAGTTCCTTGCTTTGAAACAAGGGGATCAGTTCGTCATGCAGTATGTGGGCAGGTTTAATCACCTGGCACAATATGCTCCCGACCATGTCAATGCAGATCAGAAAAAGAAAGCATGTTTCATGAGGGGTCTAAATTACAAGATTCAAACAATGATGACTGTTGCCTCAATGCTACTTATCATGAGGTAGTAAATATTGCCATTGCTTCTGAAGAGGAGTATCGTAAACACAAGGAGGCCAAGAAAAAGAAGAATATGTCATCTAGATCTTCTGGTAGCAACCAAAAGCACCAGGAGATAATCTACCATCCACAAAATCATTTTCGCCCTCCTTTTTGTCCACAATAGTTCCAAGCCTGGTAGTAGGAATTTGTCCGACCTGCTGCAGCTCTACCATATCCACGATAGCCGAATGCCCCTGGCATTCGTACCCCAACCCCGCAGGGCAACAACAACTATCCCTGCTATAATTATGGGAAGCCAGGTCACTTCTTGAGGGAGTGCCCATATCTGAAGCAGCACAATCCCAATTTTTAGAAAGCTCTTGCAACTCAACAGCATGTTGATGCAAAAGTGGATCTGTAAACACAAAGGGCTAATACCCGAAATCGATATCCAAAGTGTGCCAGTCGATTTGACCTGTTAATCGACAAGGATGAAGATACGAGCACTTTGGTCCTGACAACAGCGATATGCCCGGAAGTCATGGCCAAGAGGTACTCACATGGAACTCGAGGATCGTCGAAGGTCGCACTGAAGCGATGCAGCTCGCCGAATCGATGAGAACTCGTGAAAAAAGAAAAATATGCAAATTGACGAAGTCGCCGAAAGTAAATAGATGCAAATAGGAGTAAAAATTGGTTTTGATATTGATTGATATATCTCATTACATTGCCCTTCAATCTATATTTATACCCTGATCTACTGAAACATAACCAAATACGACTAGGATACCAAGTCCACATCTAAGGAAACACATGACTCTTATACAAATCAGACTCTAACAAACATAGAAAAAGAAATCAACTCCTATCTATTTCCTTGCCGCCTTAATTACGATGGAATTCTCACCGACCTCCTTTCCATCGGCATACTTCCTGTTTCATCGGCAGCAGCCTTCAAGCCTCCCTTCATTGGCATTGGCAATAACACCTTCAACCTTAGCAACGCTTGAGTCCAAATCAACCTTTCCATCGGTCACCACCATTCATCGGCAACCTTCTTCATAAGCTGATTTTCATCGGCCGTCAGTATATACAGTAACTCTTTTCCTGCCGATTAGCCCACTCTAACCATCTTGACACGTACCAAAAAATGGTGTCAACACATGCCCCCCAATTTTGGAGTATAAAACATTGATGCTCCAAAATTTACTCCAGATAATGCTTGCCTTCGCTCATTTATCTTAACCCATTCTCCAAGCATAACATAATTTGTTACTGAATCTAATCAAATCTAGTTCTGATTCACGCACCTCAGTAAATATCGCACAATTTCCAACCATTCTTGCCCCGATTATGGTTAAGATACCAAAACAATAACCCATCGGCAAGATCTTAACATAATAACGCCGCCATTTTTAGAACTAAAATATCTTGTACCAAGATCTCTTCCAAGTCATGATTACTTGCCATCAAATCTTCTGTACAATCCCTTGATTATCGTGCGAATAGTTACCATATCCATCTGAACCACCTCGGCCCACACGCGCGCAACATAGAAATAAGTCCAGAATACCCCTACTCCAAGCGGTCTATAAATAGATTTCTCTGGAACGCTCATCTTCTACCCTCAGACTCCAACCTTTGGCATTCTCTCTTTTCGGTGGCGACTCCGACGAACAAACGCGTGACCTCAATCCAATAAGAACTCCTTCCAGCGTCAACCTCAAGTCCCCAGTCTGTGCCCTCATCCTCCTCAGAGCAATGGCGATCAACTTCGACGTCCCTGCGTGTAACAGAACCGACCAAATTATAAGAGTACAAGTACAAAAACAAGCACCGAAGCGCTCAAATTTTCGAACTTGAGCCCATATAATCCCGGTAGTCAATCGAAACAACGAAGGATTTCAAACCAACTCGCTTACAACCAGGATCGCATCATTCAACATACAACATCATACGTTACATTTCCCAAGTAGTTCTGAAATAAGTTTACACATACGGAGTCGCAATTATTACAAACCAAGTTTATAAAGATAGCGGAAGCAAACACACACCAGTTGTTTAACTACTGCCAGTTTTGTTGATCAACATCCCACAAAAGCATCAGGAAAGTACATAAAAGATGATCACGCCGAAGTGATCTAGTCTTCGTCACCCGCAGGGTGGAGACAATTTTTGCAGAAGCCTTGGTAGAGCATATCATCTGCAACAGGAGGGAATAAACCCTGAGTACTGGAATGTACTCAGCTAGACTTACCCGTCGAAAACCAGAAATAAGATGACACCAAGGATTATGCAAGGCTTTCACAAGAGGCTAGCTGACATCACATTTTTGCATAAAGGCATAAGTAATTGAGACTCTTATAACCTGTACTAGCAGTTATTTTTAGCATTTACCTGTCATCTATCTTAGCACCTGTACTAAACATGCACTTGATTATAATCAAACAATTATCATCATTATATCCAGAGCAGGTATGAATTGTGGCAACATTGTATCATTCCCTTAACCACCAGTTCATTTAATGAGATCTACGTTGCCGCTGCTCAAGTCAAGTGCTCACTAACCGGGAGCGACGGCGATTCGAATCGAATTCCTATCCAGCTGGAGGGGTATTTCTAACACTCACCGAGTCACGCCTGGCGAGGGCTCTCAGGTCATCTTTTGTACAGTTCAGGAATCGCGGGTCCGAATAATGTTGCGTCCCCAAGGGCGACACTCTGCCAGGTGATAGGGACTCTAACCCCCCCTTGGTCTCACGCTAGTGTCCCCAAGCACATCCTTTCTCTCCTCCAAGATGCAACCTACCATTCGATTCCCGGCCTGAACCATACTACTCGACTTCGCGGTCGGAACGACTTATCCGGCCAACTAAGTGTTAGACTGCGTTCAACATGACTCAAGGACGTACAGCGAAGTGATCCTTAAACGACTCAGACGGGCATAGCTCCACACCCAAGACGTGAAGTGTCTTGCGGCTGTACTATCGAACTCTCGCCCGGTCTCAATTTCATTTTTAAGGCATGGTTCCATCCACGATAGCCATAAAGCCACTCGTGACTCCTTCCTACATCTCGCGGATGACCGGAAATCACCCGACTTCTACCGAACTAAGCAGGGCTAAGCATTGACACGTGCCTAAACCTAATATAGGATTAAGTATGATATCTGGACAAGGACAGGTATAATGCAACAACTGTTTTCATACAACTCCTACAACTTAATGCAGTAAACAATTAAAAGTACTCAAGATTAATTTATAAAACAGTAGGTTCAGCATGCACCGGGGCTTGCCTTTCAGAAAGGTCGAAGGCCGGTGGTCAGGGCACTCGGGCAAGTCTTCAGCGGCGTCTCCGTCGCCGACTGGTTCCGCTGGCTCCTCTGGCTGGTCTTGGACTTCCTCCGGAATCACAGGCTCGAATTCGAGGAGAGTTACCCCCTCCGGTACACCTATTGCATGCATGCACAATAAATATCATGGATGCATAAATGGGTGCAACATGCTCGGAATGAAATGCATTTCAGAAATAAAATATTCTATTCAAGTTACTTTATTAGTACGTGCAAATCTCTTCTCCGGTGGAGAAGTACTTACCTAAGCTACTCAACCTAAGATACAGCTGTTCTTCTTCGGTTAAGGCCCTAACACCTAACAATACAAGAGTAATATTGCTTAGGTTACCACAGTAAGACATTCTGGACAGCAGCTCAAAGATTCTAACATAACTGGAGAATCCCAACTCCAAAAGATATGATCTAAGACAATCTGGAAAGCTTATGAAATGCACCACAAAATGTTTTCATACCACAGCACTTAATTCCAAAGTTTACCTAGTTGAAATTCCAAAGTTCCAGAATCTGTTCTCTCTAAACAGAGAGCAGTCAATTCTGGACTGTCACTTAAAACAGCAATCACTCCCAAACTACTAAGCCAAATGCTCCCAAATTGTGACACAAGCTAGTTTATCAAGTTTACTACAATTTTGGTATTCACAAGTTTTCCAGTACACACTTTTATTAAGGGTCAAACCCAAAGATACTACCAGCTGTCCAGAAAACCTAGAATTGCAAAGATTAAATATTTATTTATGTGGCAAACATTCTCTAAGACCAAACTAATACTACTACAAGTTCATAAAGGTCACAAAAACACCAGAAAGTAAGGTGTGCCCACCTAGAATATTTATTTAAATTCATTTCTTAATTTACTTAAGTAATTAAGTGGAATTTCAAACATATATGTAAACTGCTCCTAAAAATCTACAAAATTACAGCAGACTCTCTGACCCAAAAAGAGGCTACTGTAAAAATCTGAACTAAATTTATTCACAGGAACTTCCTACACAAAATTCACAAGCCTAAAAGGCTGATTTTTGTATAAATAACAAAGCATAGTAAAAAGTGTCAAACAACAGATTTCCTAATTTTATTAGACACTCTAGGGTACCAAGACATTCTCCAAAAATTTATATGAACATTAGACATGTAGAAAAATTACTAAAATTCATTTAAGTATTTCCTAAAATAACAAGATAGCATTATAACTTGAAATGTACTTAAGCACTACTGCCCAAATTTTTACCAAAGCTAGAGCAAGTATAAATTAGCCTACTCACCAAATTTCATAATTTTTGGAACATTGAAACTCAAGATATAATTTAAACAATTTGCATGTGATTTAAAACCCATTTCAAAGACCTATTTAAATATCCCAGAAAACAAACATCACATAACAAATTCATATTTTTCTAAAATACTACACACCCTGTAGATTCCAACAAAATTTATCTTATAATTTTTGGGCAAGTAAAACCCTAGATCTACATTTTCTAAACATTATCTAAAACTGTGACAGAATAAAAGAAATGAAATAAATCAGATTTGTTACTGGGCCGGCCCGGGAAAGACGCGGCCCATGACTCGGGCGCGCGGGCCGCGACGCACGCGCGGCCTGCTCGGCCATCCCGCCCGCACGCGCGCTCTGACGAGCGGGCCCCACTTGTCAGCGAGACGAAGGCGGGGAAGGAAAACGGTCGACGGCAAACTCGCCGCCGGCGGCAGCTCCGGCGAGACCAAGGACACAGGCACGTTCGCCTCATCCATGCGAACCTAGGGGTGCTACTAATTGGAGCAATGGCTGCGGCTATGGAGGATGGTGGCGGGCATGGCGGACCGGCGGGGCGGTGGTGGTGCTCCTCGTCGGCGGTGGCCTCGGGATCCCCTCCTAGCCCCATGGTGAGCATCCCCGTACTACCCCGTTCCTAAAGCACCTACTAGCGCTCGCCGTGGAAGCACCGAAGACCCCAGCCACGGTGAGCCGCCGCGCGGAAGAACGCCGACGAGGTCTGGCGGTGGCGGAAATGACAATTCGTCCTTACCAAGGTGCGTCTGAGGGCAGGGGCGGAATGAGTGGGTAGAGGGGCTCAAGGCGCAGCTGTTGGCCGGACTAGAGGTGCGGTGGTGCGGTGGAATGCGCGCGCGAGCTCGTCGGAGCAAGAGCGGCAAGGCGGCTCGGTTCTTTCGCTCTGCCGACGAGAGAGGGAAAAGAGGAGGGAAATGGAGGGGTGCGGTCGGAACGACAGCAGGGGCGCCCTTCTACGCTCGGCAGCTGGCCAAGACGCCAGGTCACGCGCGGCGCGTGGAGGACACGCGGCGGCGACGATCTGCGACTGTCGGTGACTGAAGGTTCGTTTCATAGCTCGATGGCGTCAACTGACAGCGTGATTTTGGGTTCAATTTACTCCTAATCCAGTGAGAACCAGGTATGGGTGATGTTGGCAATGTTGTAGAGCTATATGAGGACTACAACTTTGTCAATTGGCTCAAGGACTGATTCGGCCTGGATTTGAAACGGCAAAGCTCCAAAGTGGGGTACTTGGAAACTGAAACGTGTTTTCAGTCAGGGAAACCGACTGAAACCCTATTTTCAAGACACCACAACTCCTAAACCATTTAGAACTAGGTGATGGTCATGTTGACAATGTTGTAGAGCTATGTGTGGACAACAACTTTGTCAATTGGCTCATGGACTGGTTCGGCCTAATTTGTGAGTTACCAGTTGCCAAAGTGAGGTACAGTGAAACGGTTTTCAGCTTCACACTTAGCCAAAATTTGCTAAGTCCCAAAACAGCCCCTAATACTGACTTGTGGGCCATTTTTGAGCTTGTTCTGGTCATTTTCATGAGATGGCCATATTAGAACTTTTGTTCCTTATGAAATTCTCTACAACTTTGCTTAAGGTTGCTCCTCTATGCAAGATCTCTAAACTGGACTTTTTAATTGGTCAAATCAGATCACTCTAGGGGTCCAACTTAGTCAACAACATTTGGAAGGGCAATTTGGTAATTTTGGTCAACATGAACATTGCTCCACTACTTACCCTAAATGTAATTAAGGTGTTATAAGACCTAATTAGCCACTCTACATATTGGTTGCACAAAGTTCCTAGTGTCACATACTTTGGAACAAGTAATTCCATACTTTCACCCAAATGTTGCAAGCTCATGTTGCACATGTTGCATGAGTGTGTTGCATAACATTTGCTAATTATGTTCCACTAAAGTGGTTGACATGTCTCACAAAGGAAATTGCACATAAGGTACTTATGTTTTGCACACTACTCACTTCTTACTTCACATGAAATATAAACATATGTGGCAATGTTTCCAAAGTATGTTTTACATATTATAAGCTTATGCATGAAATGAATGATGCTTGCTTATGCTTATGCAAATGCAATGCAATTAAGGAGCTAAACACCTGAGGTGTTACAGCCCTCCCCCCTTATAAAAATCTCGTCCCGAGATTTGGAAAGTGTACCATTTTTCATAGAATTCCTTATAACCATCCCGTAAATAGTCTTCCCGTTCCCATGTAGTGTCACTTTCACTACCCTGATTACTCCACATTACTTTATACCATTTAACCACTTTGCTTCTAGTCACTCGATCCTGAGTATCGATCACACGGACTGGCTTTTCTTCGTAAGTTAGATCGGATTCTAGCCTGATATCTCCTAAAGGGACTCTTTCCTCAGGAACTCGAAGACACTTTTTGAGCTGTGATACATGGAAGACGTTGAATATGGCACTCATTTCAGGAGGTAACTAGATTTTGTACGCAACAGCTCCACTCTTGCCTATGATTTGGAAAGGACCCACATATCTTGGCGCAAGTTTTCGCTTAACACCAAAACGTTAGATACTCTTCATTGGAGAAACTTTTAGATACACGAAGTCTCTAACTTCAAACTCGAGTGGTTTTCTACGACGATCAGCATAACTTTTCTATCTAGCTTGGGCGGCAGCCATATGTTTTTGGATGGTACGGACTTGTTCCTCAGCTTCATGAACAAAATCAATACCATAATACCTTCTTTCACCAGCTTCTACCCAGTTTAGTGGAGTTCTACACTTACGACCGTACAAAGCTTTGAATGGAGCCATCTTAATACTCTCTTGATAACTATTATTGTACGAAAACTCGGCTAGAGGTAACCATTTTTCCCAAGAACCCTTGGATGAAATGACACATGCCCGCAACAGATCTTCCAAGATTTGGTTAACCTGTTCCGTCTGTCCTGATGTCTGGGGGTGATAAGCAGAGCTTCTCACTAACTTTGTTCCCAGAAGGTGATGCAAGTGCTCCCAAAAGCGAGCGGTGAACTGGGGACCACGGTCAGATATGATAGTACGAGGTATCCCATGGAGCCAGACTATCTGATTGAAGTACAACTCAGCATAGTCAGTGGGACGATAGTCCACTCTAACTGGAATGAAGTGAGCTGATTTGGTCAAACGATCCACAATTACCCAGATGGAGTTATGATTTTTGACAGTAGGAGGAAGTCCGACAATGAAATCCATGCTTATCTCTTCCCATTTCCAACCTGGGATAGAAAGTGGTTGAAGTAACCCAGCTTTCATATGCACAGCCTTAACTCTACAGCAGGTGTCACACCTAGCCACATATGCAGCTATCTCTTTCCGCATCTTGGTCCACCAATAGTATGACTTCAAATCATAATACATCTTATTGCTACCAGGATGGATGGACAACTTAGAGGAGTGTGCTTCAGACATAATATTATTTTGAAGCTCCCGGTCCTTAGGCACAACTAACCTATCCTTGAACCATAGTACACCCTCTTCATCTATCCGGAACTATGTAGTTTCTTGTTCTTTCATCTTACGCTTGATGTGGAATATACCAGTGTCAGTCTTTTCGAGTTCAATAATTCTGTTTTTGAGAGTACAACTGACAGTGATGTTGTACAAGACTGCTGGATGTAGAAGGCGAGATCGATGAAAATCAGTTTCAACTAAGGAATGGCAATGAGACTTACGGCTTAAAGCATCCGCAATCACATTTGCCTTGCCAGGATGATAGTGCACTTGAAGGTTATAATCTTTAATCAACTCGAGCCATCTTCTTTAACGCATATTTAACTCGGGTTGGGTGAAGATGTATTTGAGGCTTTTATGGTTTGTGTAGATATTGCAAACATTGCCCAGCAGATAGTGCCGCCAGGCTTTCAAAGCATGCACAACCGCGGCGAGTTCTAAGTCATGTGTTGGATAATTCACCTCATGTTTCTGAAGTTGTCGAGAGGTATATGCAATTACTCGGCCTTCCTGCATCAGAACACCTCCCAAACCTATGCCTGAGGCATCACAATAAACATCAAATGGTTTCTCGATATCCGGTTGTGCCAAAACCGGAGCTGAGGTTAGGAGAGTTCGCAGTTTGTGAAAAGCCGCATCACACTCAGGGGTCCAGACAAACCTGGTGTCCTTTTGTAGCAACCGAGTCATTGGCTTGGCTATTTTGGAGAAATCCGGGATGAAGCGACGATAATAGCCAGCCAAACCAAGGAAACTCCGGACCTCGTGAACCGAGATAGGAGCTTTCCAGTTCAGTACTTCTTGTACCTTGGCGGGGTCCACCATAATTCCTCCATCAGACAACACATGCCCAAGGAAAGGTACTTCTCGAAGCCAGAATTCGCACTTACTGAACTTTGCATATAGTTGATGTTCACGCAGTCTTGTGAGGACTATACGCAGATGTTCAGTGTGATCTTCCTCATTTATAGAATATATCAGGATGTCATCAATAAATACCACTACGAACTTGTCCAATTCGGGCATAAACACCAAATTCATCAAGTACATAAAGTGTGCGGGGGCATTTGTCAAGCCGAAGGACATAACAAGATACTCATAAAGACCATATCTGGTAGAAAAGGCCATCTTTGGAACATCTTCCGGGTGGATTTTAATTTGATGGTAGCCAGATCTTAGATCGATCTTGGAGAAAACTTTAGCTTTAGACAACTGATCGAACAAGATGTCGATACGTGGTAGAGGGTATTTATTTTTGACAGTGACTGCATTGAGAGGTCTATAATCTACGCACATTCGCAATGACTGATCCTTCTTCTTTACAAAGATAGCAGGACATCCCCACGACGACGAACTAGGACGAATCAACCCCTTCTTCAATAGTTCGTTCAATTGCACCTTAAGTTCAGCTAACTCATTCGGAGGCATCCTATAAGGTCTCCTAGAGATAGGAGCTGTGCCAGGTAACAACTCAATTTTAAATTCCACATCCCGATCTGGAGGGAGTCCCGGCAAAACCACTAAGGCAAGCGAGTACTTTCGCCCTTCTATCTCAAGCTCAAGATTCCCCACTACTTTATTTGTGGAAATATTCCCACTTGCTGCGCTAATACAATAACCCCCACCTTCAACAGTATGCAATTTGTGTGCAAACTCTGATGCAAACTTAGGACCGATAAAGGAATGCGAAGCACCCGAATCAAAAAGTACCACTGCAGGATGTTGGTCAACTAGGAACTTACCAGCGGTGACAACCTCACCAGATGGAATTTCCTCAATACTGTTATAATGAGCGTGCCCCTGACGGCCACCTTGGTTGACATTCTTCTTGGGGTAAGGACAGTTCCTGGACCAATGGCCTGGCTTGTTGCAGTTCCAGCAAGGCATGTTGCTAGGAGGGACACTGGAGCTGCCTTGGCCCGAATTACTCTTTGGCAGAGCCACTGTATATGCCTTACGAAACCCAGTCTTCACTGGCGCCTTCTTTTGCGGAGGACGGAACTTAGCACTTGTGGCAGGAGGGCGAGGAGGAGCCCTCGGGGCAGCTGGAGCTCGAGACTGTGAAGCACCTGCCTCAAGTGCCCTCTTGCGGCTCTTAGAAGCAGCATAGATAGAGTTATTGTTCTCTTGAGTCAAAGCATCACTGATAAATTCATTGAAAGTAGTGCACTTGCTAGTGCCCATAGTCTTCATCAGCTTTGGGCCGAGGCCTCTTTTAAAACTAGCAATTTTCTTAGAATCGGTATCCACAAACTCCGTGGCATACCTTGCCAGGTTGTTGAAAGCTTGCAGATATTCAGTCAAGCTCTTATTGCCCTGCGACAGCCTCATAAACTCTGTGTGTTTGATAGCCATAAGACCTAGAGGAATATAGTTCCCACGGAATGCAGCCTTGAACTGCTCCCAAGCAATCGGGACATTTGCAGGCAGTGTGGAACGATAGTGGCTCCACCAAATACCCACTGGACCATGCAATTGGTGAGAAGCATATTCAGTCTTTAGCTCATCAGTCAAGCGAAGCAGCCGAAACTTTTGTTCAATAGTGTTCAACCACTCATCAGCTTGCAGTGGTTCCTCCGCCTCCTTAAAGAGCGGGGGCTTAGTATCAAGAAAGTCCTTGAAATCACTGTACTGATTGGGTTCTGGGACCTGGCGGCCAGGACGAGCCTCCCGGTTGGCAAGCTGGCGCATAGCATCTGCCAGCATGCGCTGCCCTTCGACCACGGTCTGCATTAACTCAGCCGGGGTAGGTGGTGGCGGAGGGGGTGGCTGTTCCTCATCCTCATTGCCACGACCCCGACGAAGATTGTACGACATCTGCAAAATGCATAGCCAATGAGCACTGACGATGTGGGAAATTTGTAGATGAATTATTGTAAATATGTCAAACTGACTTCATGAAATAGACTTCTCAAAATACTCATGACACAATACTTCATCACAACCGCACAATCCATTCAAGCGGATCAAATGGCGCAATCATGCGAGAGAATCCAACAAGATGTACTTTGATAAAGGCTCACACACGAGGAGCACAGCAGTTACTGAACCGTTTACGTTAAAATCTACGTGATTTTTGATCTTTTGCCCGGTACTTGGATTCAGTTTCAAAGTGTTTAGTTGACTGAGAAAGGCTACTTCAAACTGATCACAAAGAGACTTCTCAACGGTAGAGCTCCATGGTGGATCATGACTAGCCACCTCGATACCAGCGCGTGCCAAGCAGCACAACCTTATGTCGCGCGCCATAGGAGGCCCTCGGTTTCGTCGCGGCACCGAAGGGTGCTAATCGTGACACCATCATCGAACGCCACACAACAAGACATCCAATTGCGATCGAAATTAACAGGCTCCAACTTAACATCCAGGAAACATAGGGTTCGACCTTACATCCGAAAAGTCAAGTTATTACAAAGCCTCACTCCAACCCCAGGAGGCACAAAAGACGATCCTAACATCATAGCTACGTGATAACTACTCTAAGCATCGTCCTCAGAGTCGGTGTCAAGGATCTCCCCGCCGTCCTCATCACTAACAGGCTCTAACTCCTCATCTTCTTCTTCTTCTTCTGGTTCTTCTTCTGGTTCGGCATCTTGGGGCCCATTGACCTCCCCTTCATCATCATTTTTAGCCATAAAGATTCCCGAACCCATGTCCTCATCTGCGTTGATATTTCGAGGCAGCAGAGGATTTAGCTGGTTGTTCAGGCGGTGCACTTCTTCATGAAGATTGTCATTGTATTCTTCAGCATTCTCCAACTGTTGCTCGAGCTCAAACTGACGAGCTCTCAGAACGTTCTCCTCGTGCCAGGCTTCATCCCTCTGGTTCATGACACGGACCAGCATGCGTTGACAGTTGCGGTTTGCTACTGTCAATCTCTGGACTGCAAGGGTTTCCTGATCACGGTCACGGATCACTTGCTCCAGTTGCTGACGCGCTGCATTCCTGGCAGCAGTCACTTCAGCCAACTCTGCCCTCAACCTTTCCACCTCAGTAGGCTCAGGGCGGGGCTCACGTGGAGCGAGCTGGTGACGAGGTGCCCTGCCTCCAGTGGACTTGCGAGCGGTCCTCTTGGTACGTGCCATCTGTAGCAACAAGATACGACTGAAAGTGAGGATCATTTAGGGGATACGAAATTTAATTTAGTCGGGCTATTGAAATTTTTAAGGAGGGAGTAAATGATATGTATGATACAATTAAACATGATGCATGCATGTTCCGTACGCCCTCTCACCTTAGTAGAAACCTAAAGTTCTAACGCTAGGCGGTGGCATACATACGTTCTCTCATATAAGCGAAACTATCGGTCTACTCGTTACGCTGTTAGTGTACCTGCAGAAAACCTCATTTCAGCCCAACCGCTTTCCAATATATGCACACAAGAAAGCAGTAATTTAAATACTTTCCATATACACATCCCCTGATGTATATACTTCAGTATCAAAGCTACCCGATATAAAGGTTCCCACAATTAAGTGCTTACGTAATTACATGGTTTGAACATGTAAGTATGCAAGTCACCAAAACTACTCTCCCCTAGATCGCCGGTTGGACGATCATGCTCTCACAACTCACACTTACCAGAGCGTCGAGGCAATTGATCCATACATTACCACCCAAGTGGATGGCATCCATACAATATCACGCCGTATGGACGACGAAATAAAAACAAACAAGGCCCCCAAGTTAGTCTTTATAATAAGCCACCTAAGAGTCCTTATTTGGGCTAAGGGATGTGATCACTGGCATACCTAAAAATAATTTTTTTAGTGTTTTAACCCTTTTTCATAATCAAATACTTTTGTTTTTAAATACTCGTACGATGTGTTTAATGTTGAATTATGCTCCGGTACCAGCTGACAGAACCGACCAAATTATAAGAGCACAAGTACAAAAACAAGCACCGAAGCGCTCAAATTTTCGAACTTGAGCCCATATAATCCCGGTAGTCAATCGAAACCACGAAGGATTTCAAACCAACTTGCTTAAAACTAGGATCGCATCATTCAACATACAACATCATACGTTACATTTCCCAAGTAGTTCTGAAATAAGTTTACACATACAGAGTCGCAATTATTACAAACCAAGTTTATAAAGATAGCGGAAGCAAACACACACCAGTTGTTTAACTACTGCCAGTTTTGTTGATCAACATCCCACAAAAGCATCAGGAAAGTACATAAAAGATGATCACGCCCAAGTGATCTAGTCTTCGTCACCCGTAGGGTGGAGACAATTTTTGTAGAAGCCTTGGTAGAGCATATCATCTGCAACAGGAGGGAATAAACCCTGAGTACTGGAATGTACTCAGCTAGACTTACCCGTCGAAAACCAGAAATAAGATGACACCAAGGATTATGCAAGGCTTTCCCAAGAGGCTAGCTGACATCACATTTTTGCATAAAGGCATAAGTAATTGAGACTCTTATAACCTGTACTAGCAGTTATTTTTAGCATTTACCTGTCATCTATCTTAGCACCTGTACTAAACATGCACTTGATTATAATCAAACAATTATCATCATTATATCCAGAGCAGGTATGAATTGTGGCAACATTATATCATTCCCTTAACCACCAGTTCATTTAATGAGATCTACGTTGCCGCTGCTCAAGTCAAGTGCTCACTAACCGGGAGCGACGGCAATTCGAATCGAATTCCTATCCAGCTGGAGGGGTATTTCTAACACTCACCGAGTCACGCCTGGCGAGGGCTGCTCAGGTCATCTTTTGTACAGTTCAGGAATCGCGGGTCTGAATAATGTTGTGTCCCCAAGGGCGACACTCTGCCAGGTGATAGGGACTCTAACCCCCCCTTGGTCTCACGCCAATGTCCCCAAGCACATCCTTTCTCTCCTCCAAGATGCAACCTACCATTCGATTCCCGACCTAAACCATACTACTCGACTTCGCGGTCGAAACGACTTATCCGGCCAACTAAGTGTTAGACTGCGTTCAACATGACTCAAGGATGTACAGCGAAGCGGTCCTTAAACGACTCAGACGGGCATAGCTCCACACCCAAGACGTGAAGTGTCTTGCGGCTGTACTATCGAACTCCCGCCCGGTCTCAATTTCATTTTTAAGGCATGGTTCCATCCACGATAGCCATAAAGCCACTCGTGACTCCTTCCTACATCTCGCGGATGACCGGAAATCACCCGACTTCTACCGAACTAAGCAGGGCTAAGCATTGACACGTGCCTAAACCTAATATAGGATTAAGTGTGATATCTGGACAAGGACAGGTATAATGCAACAACTGTTTTCATACAACTCCTACAACTTAATGCAGTAAACAATTAAAAGTACTCAAGATTAATTTATAAAATAGTAGGTTCAGCATGCACCGGGGCTTGCCTTTCAGAAAGGTCGAAGGCCGGTGGTTAGGGCACTCGGGCAAGTCTTCAGCGGCGTCTCCGTCGCCGACTGGTTCCGCTGGCTCCTCTGGCTGGTCCTGGACTTCCTCCGGAATCGCAGGCTCGAATTCGAGGAGAGTTACCCCCTCCGGTACACCTATTGCATGCATGCACAACAAATATCATGGATGCATAAATGGGTGCAACATGCTCGGAATGAAATGCATTTCGGAAATAAAATACTCTATTCAAGTTACTTTATTAGTACGTGCAAATCTCTTCTCCGGTGGAGAAGTACTTACCTAAGCTACTCAACCTAAGATATAGCTGTTCTTCTTCGGTTAAGGCCCTAACACCTAACAATACAAGAGTAATATTACTTAGGTTACCACAGTAAGACATTCTGGACAGCAGCTCAAAGATTCTAACATAACTGGAGAATCCCAACTCCAAAAGATATGATCTAAGACAATCTGGAAAGCTTATGAAATGCACCACAAAATGTTTTCATACCACAGCACTTAATTCCAAAGTTTACCTAGTCGAAATTCCAAAGTTCCAGAATCTGTTCTCTCTAAACAGAGAGCAGTCAATTCTGGACTGTCACTTAAAACAGCAATCACTCCCAAACTACTAAGCCAAATGCTCCCAAATTGGGACACAAGCTAGTTTATCAAGTTTACTACAATTTTGGTATTCACAAGTTTTCCAGTACACACTTTTATTAAGGGTCAAACCCAAAGATACTACCAGCTGTCCAGAAAACCTAGAATTGCAAAGATTAAATATTTATTTATGTGGCAAACATTCTCTAAGACCAAACTAATACTACTACAAGTTCATAAAGGTCACAAAAACACCAGAAAGTAAGGTGTGCCCACCTAGAATATTTATTTAAATTCATTTCTTAATTTACTTAAGTAATTAAGTGGAATTTCAAACATATATGTAAACTGCTCCTAAAATTCTACAAAAATTACAGGAGACTCTCTGACCCAAAAAGAGGCTACTATAAAAATCTGAACTAAATTTATTCATAGGAACTTCCTACACAAAATTCACAAGCCCAAAAGTCTGATTTTTGTATAAATAACAAAGCATAGTAAAAAGTGTCACACAACAGATTTCCTAATTTTCTTAGACACTCTAGGGTACCAAGACATTCTCCAAAAATTTATATGAACATTGCACATGTAGAAAAATTACTAAAATTCATTTAATTATTTCCTAGAATAACAAGATAGCATTATAACTTGAAAAGTACTTAAGCACTACTGCCCAAATTTTTACCAAAGCTAGAGCAAGTATAAATTAGCCTACTCACCAAATTTCATAATTTTTGGAACACTAAAACTCAAGATATAATTTAAACAAGTTTGCATGTGATTTAAAACCCATTTCAAAGACCTATTTAAATATCCCAGAAAACAAACATCACATAACAAATTCATATTTTTCTAAAATACTACACACCCTGTAGATTCCAACAAAATTTATCTCATAATTTTTGGGCAACTAAAACCCTAGATCTACATTTTCTAAACATTATCTAAAACTGTGACAGAATAAAAGAAATGAAATAAATCAGATTTGTTACTGGGCCGGCCCGGGAAAGACGCGGCCCACGACTCGGGCACGCGGCCCGCGACGCACGCGTGGCCTGCTCGGCCATCCCGCCCGCGCGCGCGCTCTGACGAGCGGGCCCCACTTGTCAGCGAGACGAAGGCGGGGAAGGAAAACGGTCGACGGCAAACTCGCCGCCGGCGGCAGCTCCGGTGAGACCAAGGACACAGGCACGTTCGCCTCATCCATGCGAACCTAGGGGTGCTACTAATTGGAGCAATGGCTGCGGCTATGGAGGATGGTGGCGGGCATGGCGGACCGGCGGGGCGGTGGTGGTGCTCCTCGCCGGCGGTGGCCTCGGGATCCCCTCCTAGCCCCATGGTGAGCATCCCCGTACTACCCCGGTCCTAAAGCACCTACTAGCGCTCGCCGTGGAAGCGCCGAAGACCCCAGCCACGGTGAGCCGCCGCGCGGAAGAACGCCGACGAGGTTTGGCGATGGCGGAAATGACAATTCGTCCTTACCAAGGTGCGTCTGAGGGCAGGGGCGGAACGAGTGGGTAGAGGGGCTCAAGGCGCAGCTGTTGGCTGGACTGGAGGTGCGGTGGTGCGGTGGAATGCGCGTGCGAGCTCGTCGGAGCAAGAGCGGCAAGGCGGCTCGGTTCTTCCGCTCTGCCAACGAGAGAGGGAAAAGAGGAGGGAAATGGAGGGGTGCAGTCGGAACGACAGCAGGGGCGCCCTTCTACGCTCGGCAGCTGGCCAAGACGCTAGGTCGCGCGCGGCGCGTGGAGGACACGCGGCGGCGACGATCTGCGACTGTCGGTGACTGAAGGTTCGTTTCATAGCTCGATGGCGTCAACTGACAGCGTGATTTTGGGTTCAATTTACTCCTAATCCAGTGAGATCCAAGTATGGGTGATGTTGGCAATGTTGTAGAGCTATATGAGGACTACAACTTTGTTAATTGGCTCAAGGACTGATTCGGCCTGGATTTGAAACGGCAAAGCTCCAAAGTGGGGTACTTGGAAACTGAAACGTGTTTTCAGTCAGGAAAACCGACTGAAACCCTATTTTCAAGACACCACAACTCCTAAACCATTTAGAACTAGGTGATGGTCATGTTGACAATGTTGTAGAGCTATGTGTGGACAACAACTTTGTCAATTGGCTCATGGACTGGTTCGGCCTAGTTTGTGAGTTACCAGTTGCCAAAGTGAGGTACAGTGAAACGGTTTTCAGCTTCACACTTAGCCAAAATTTGCTAAGTCCCAAAACAGCCCCTAATACTGACTTGTGGGCCATTTTTGAGCTTGTTCTGGTCATTTTCATGAGATGGCCATATTAGAACTTTTGTTCCTTATGAAATTCTCTACAACTTTGCTTAAGGTTGCTCCTCTATGCAAGATCTCTAAACTAGACTTTTTAATTGGTCAAACCAGATCACTCTAGGGGTCCAACTTAGTCAACAACATTTGGAAGGGCAATTTGGTAATTTTGGTCAACATGAACATTGCTCCACTACTTACCCTAAATGTAATTAAGGTGTTATAAGACCTAATTAGCCACTCTACATATTGGTTGCACAAAGTTCCTAGTGTCACATACTTTGGAACAAGTAATTCCATACTTTCACCCAAATGTTGCAAGCTCATGTTGCACATGTTGCATGAGTGTGTTGCATAACATTTGCTAATTATGTTCCACTAAAGTGGTTGACATGTCTCACAAAGGAAATTGCACATAAGGTACTTATGTTTTGCACACTACTCACTTCTTACTTCACATGAAATATAAACATATGTGGCAATGTTTCCAAAGTATGTTTTACATATTATAAGCTTATGCATGAAATGAATGATGCTTGCTTATGCTTATGCAAATGCAATGCAATTAAGGAGCTAAACACCTGAGGTGTTACACTGCGGTTCGTTCCACTTCTGTTACTTTTACCTTGATTCCTTTGGTCTTTGCGAGTTCATACAGTTGGTAATTTTTCCTCTTTTTTCTATTCTTTTGATCCTCCAAACTTAGGAACTACACAACAAATTAGTTATTCCGACCGATCAACCGCACTTCCAATGCCTAGGTCCAATGGGCAACCCAGATCCAACTGACTTAATCAACGTAGAGGTTAACAGAATCCCCTTTAGAGCCCAGAACTTTTCTCTGAATCTATGGAAAGACACATTCTGATCCTAGCCCAAAACCACCAAAGGGTGGAAAGATTGATATTTGAGGGTAAATGGATCGATGCAGGTGTACTGGGCAGAACAGAAGATAGACCAATGTATTAGGCTATCTATTGCCGATATGCAGAAAAATGAGTCAATGATGATTGCTGCTGCTTATTTCTGGTCAGACACAACAAACACCTTCATGTTTGGACATGGGCCAGCCACCCCACTCTTGCCGATGTATACATGCTTACCGGCTTGGATATCTCAACTACCGATGAGGGCTCCATCTATGGCAGAAAAGCTGAACATAGAGTGAATACCCGCAACATCGGTGGCTGGACAGGATACATTCAAGAATACCGAAGGACCAGGACAGTTAACCAGAGGGAACACGCCACATTCTTGAATATGTGGTTAGAAAAATTTATCTTCTATGGTCGATCGGTAGGACCAACCAACGCATTCCTCCCCGCGGCTGAACTCTTAGCCAATGGTGTAAGGTTCCCTCTTGGCCGATACCTTATGAGCTCCACCTATCATCTCCTTCACCAAGTGTCTCAGAAACTTTTGTTTGGCGAACCCATCGGCAATTTAGGAGGCCCATGGTGGTTTATCAACATGTGGCTAAATGCCCATATGCACAAACGCCTGCAATGGGACTTCTTCACCCAAGAGTTCCCACAAGAAATTGCCGAAGACTACGTCCTTGGAGATGAGGAATCAGCAACACGCCCACCTCTCAATTTTGGTGAAGCCATAATTGTCCTCCCTGGAATAGAAGCCAATGAAGATCAGATCGGCAAATTCTTCCAAAACTTCTATAATGGTCTTTCTCGTGACCATAGGGCTTGGGTACCCTATATAGATGAAGAAAACAAGTTCCCCCTTCTCTTAAACTTTGTCGATGACGACCTGAACTAGGATAATGAGCTCATGATGGCCATCATTACTCCCAGGGAAATCCTAGTGAACACATTTGGTAGCGGGAAAAATACCAATACCACTTATGAGTTTTACAATCCATCGGCAGTATCCCGTCAATTGGCTTTTGGACAACTGCCAATCAAACTCTGCTTTGCCAATGTGATCAAACCCAGAGAAACAATCACCAGTGGAACAGAATGGAGCAGGGTAGTGAGACTTTCCCTCGATGTCGATATTACAGACGTCGATCTTTCCATCTGGTCGCCAGCATCTTTCATCACTGAATCATATAAGCAATGGTGGCGAGAATGGAGGGAACAACTATTTGAAACATCCGCCCACACATATCGGCACATGATCGACCCTAAATACGCCATTCCCGATGATGCAGTAAGTTTCTTTTAACTCCCTTCTGTTTTTTTTCTTTTATATATCGGTAGCTAACTTTCTCATGACAGGTCGACGACCCAGTACCATCTATGAGCAAGAGTGGGAAACCCTTCGACCCGTTTCCCCAATATCACCGATCGGCTACAACGCCCCCACCCTAGCTGCTTTAACTCACTAGAGGACCCGTGCCAAGACTATCACCTCCAAATCAAAACTAGCTACAGCTAGGGCCACTCCATTGGCTGCTGCTACAAGCCTAATTAAGGCATTTAAGGTAATAACCCTGTTTATTTCTACTCATGCCGATCACAAACTATATTAACATTAACCATCAGGGTGTAAGAGCCGCTGCTGGATCGTCATCGGCAATTCCTCCAACATCAAGCACCACTACCTCCAGCCAGCCTTCAGAGGTATTCCTTTAACTTTATATTTTATCTGTTAAATATCAAATCTTACACTTGTTTTGCAGCAACAAATGGGTACATTGGCAAGCATACTAGGCACTCAAGTTTCACAATCAACAAGTGCCGATGCCCCCTAGCCAACCATTGCTGAGACCCAAGCAAAGCGCAAAGCTTTAACAGATGCCGAGGCTCAGCAAAAACGACAGAAGTCCATGCTGGTCCCCACATCTATCCCAACATATGCAAGCCAGCTAGTCGACATAGCTGAGCAAGTTAACCCTCCTGTACAGAATATACCATCGACCATCATACCCCAAGGGCCAACCACTGATGAAGTTATAGAAGATATTCCATCGGCAAGCTCTGCCGATCCTCCACACGGCACTCTCCAAGCCGCTCCTTCTAGCCAAGCACAAGAAATCGCCTTAAAGCAGGTGAGCCAATTGACCTAGTCGATTTATAATGTTCATACCTATCCTTAACTGACTTCCTTTCTTCTTCCCAGGAATAAGACTCTCCAACAGCTTATTTTCCTTCGCTATCGATGTTTCCGATGATGATGGAGAAGAAGCAAGCTCTTCCCTGGCACTAGGAACAATATCAGCGGAAATCTATGCCAAGTTAGAAGCTCTCCTGGATTTGTTACAACAGGATACTGCTCAATTGGTGAATGGTTCAGATCCTGCAAAGACCATTTTCAAAACAATCCATGGCCAAGTTCCTGTCGATATTGAAGAAACCCTCTTCCCAGCAGTCCATCTAGAGAGCCGACAATTGCAATATCAACGGGTTGCTCACCATATTGCCGATAGAGCAGCTCAAGCCCAGCTCAAGGAAGAGATGCTGCAGCTAAAACAGATTGCCGATGAGAAGCACAAGAGTATCAGCAACTTGCAGACCTCGGGTGCCGATCTTAAACAGAAAATTTTGGATCTATCGGCAAAAAGGACAGCTCTACTAGCTGAATTGGAGGAAGTTGAAACAGCCCTAACTCATGCCAGACAAGAAGAGAGCTAGCTTCCCGATGCCATCAAAGCCCTTCAGCAAGAAAGAGACGTCCAAGCTCGCAAAGCCTTGGCCATGAAGAAGAAACTTAAGCCTATGGAGGGTGTTGCCGATGAAGACATCAAAGAAATGAAGGAAGTTGACCAGATTCGCCTGCGCGCAATATCGACTATCCAATCCTTGTTAAACTTGTAAATCTTGTTTACTGCATCGGCAATTTATGAGACATTGGCATCCCTATATAATTCTAGCCGATAGGACTGTTATCGGTACTTATACTTTTATGCATCCATCCAGATACTAGGGTAATATTTCTTTAAATATTTTCCATTTAATGCTCTAGGAAACACAACCCCTTCGAGGGTTTCGAGAATATATGCATTACCAGGAACAGATTAATTTATCCGATATGGACCCTCCTAATTAGGAGACCACTTTCCAAACTTTGAACTTTTAGTCCCAATCGGTAAAATCAACTTCCAGACCAGATCTCCATCGACAAACTCCTTTATCTTCACCTTCTTGTCATACCATCTGGCTACTCTTTTCTTATTCTCTTCGATGCTAACTAAAGCCCTTAACCGATGACCTGCCACATCTTCCAACTCATCCTTCATAAGAGTATCATAGTCATCGGCTGTCAGTTGATCTTGAGAATGTATTCGCCTAGAGCCAATTTTAATCTCCCAAGGCAACACTGCGTCGTGTCCATATACTAACTGATAAGGCGTTACCTTGGTTGCACCATGACACGACATCCGATATGACCACAAGGCTTCATTTAATACTGTATGCCACCTCTTAGGTTTTTCTTTAATTTTGCGCTTAATGAGCTTGATAATCCCTTTGTTAGAAGCCTCAGCCTGACCATTAGCTTGAGCATAATATGGAGAAGAATTTAAACTTTAATTCCCATACCTACAACAAACTCATCAAATTCTCCCGATGTAAACATAGTACCCTGATCGGTAGTGATAGTTTGAGGAATACCAAATCGGTAAATAATATGCTCTTGCACAAAATTGATCATATTAGCCGATGTCACCTTTTTCAAAGGAATTTCCTCAACCCATTTTGTGAAATAATCGGTAGCAACCACAATAAATTTATGTCCTTTACTCGATGGCGGATAAATCTGACCGATGAGATCGATAGCCCATCCCTAGAATGGCTAAGGTTTAATTATAGGGTTCATAGCCGATGCAGGCGCTCTTTGAATATTAACAAACTTTTGACACCCCTGACATCCTTTAAAATATTTAAAAAAATCTTTAAGAATAGTCAGCCAATAGTATCCATTCCTTCTGATCATCCACTTCATCTTGAAAGCCGATTGATGTGCTCCACACACTCCTTCATGAATTTCACACATCAAGCTTTTTGATTCATCACTGCTAACACATCTGAGTAAAACTCCATCTATGGTTCGATAATATAATTCATCATCAAGGAGCACATACTTGGTAGCTTAGAATCTTATACGTCTTTCAACCTTTTTAGATTGATCCTTTAAATAATCGATAATCTCCCTTCTCCAGTCATCGGTGTCGACTGCCGATGTTAGCACTTCTTGAATAGGCTGATACCCTAAAGCATGCTGAGCTAGTCGATTAGCCTCTTCATTATGCAATCGAGAAACATGTTCAAGACGAAAATCTCTAAACCCTTTCAACAATTGCAGACATCTCTCATAATATGAAATTAAAACTTCACTTCGGCATTCATAAATTCCAGCCAATTGATTTATAACTAGCATAGAATCACCAAAGATTTCAACAGCATCGGCACGTATCTCCTTAAGCAATTCTAACCCTTTTATCAAAGCTTGGTATTCAGCCTGATTGTTTGTCGATGTAGCAACAATCGGCAATGAAAACTCATACTTCCTTCCTTGAGGGGAAATCAACACAATGCCGATACTTGCTCCTTCACCACATGTGGACCCATCGAAGAAAAGTATCCAAGGAACAACTTCCAAAGAGTCCACTGAATTACGATGCTGAGTGACAAAATCAGCCATAACCTGTCCCTTAACTGCTTTAGTCGATTCGTAACGTAGGTCAAATTCTGATAATGCTAACATCCACTTACCGATTCTACCACTTAATATCGGCATTGACAGCATATACTTGACCACATCGTCTTTGCATATGATCGTACACTCAGCAGATAACAAATAATGTCTCAATTTGACACAAGAAAAGTTTAAACACTGACATAATTTTTCAATGGCCGAATACCTTGTCTCAGCATCCACTAATCTTCTGCTCAAATAATAAATAACACGTTCTTTTTCTTCAAATTCTTGAATAAGAGCTGAACCGATAACAGTATCATCAGTTGACAAATACAATCTGAAAGGTTTCCCGTGTTGAGGTGGAACTAGCACCGGAGGATTTGTTAAATATTTCTTAATTTCATCTAGAGCTAACTGCTGCTCATCTCCCCATCCAAATTCCTGATCGGCTTTCAATTTAAGTAATGGACTGAAAGCCTTGATCTTACCTGACAGATTAGATATGAATCTTCTAATGAAATAAATCTTACCGATCAAAGATTGCAATTCAGTTTTATTGGCAAGAGCAACCACCTTGTTGATTGCATCAATAGACTTCCTACTGATTTCAATGCCCTACTGATGCACCATAAAACCCAAGAATTGACCTGCCGATACACCAAATGCACATTTATTAGGATTCATCTTCAATCCATGCTTCCTTGTGCACTCCAGTATCTTTTGTAGATCGGCTAGATGTTTTGTGATATCTCCAGATTTAATCACTATGTCATCGATGTAGATCTCTACTAATGTGCCGATGTATTCATAAAAAATAAAGTTCATAGCTCTTTGATAAGTAGTGCCGGCATTTTTCAAACCGAACGTCATACTATCCACTCAAACAATCCCACATGACCTAGACATCTGAAAGCAGTCTTGGGAATATCTTCTTCAGCCATGAATATTTGATTGTAACCTGCATTACCATCCATGAAGCTAATAATTTGATGTCCGGCTGTAGCATCAATCAACAAATTAGCAATCGGCATTGGATAACCATCCATCGGTGTGGCTTTGTTGAGATTCCTGAAATCAATACAAACATGAAGTTTCCCATTTTTCTTATAAACAGGAACCACATTACAAATCCACTCCGCATATCAACACTGCCAAATAAATTTTAACTCAATTAATTTAGTTATTTCGGCCTTAATGTCAGGAAGTATATTAGGATTGCATCGGCGCGCTGGCTGCTGATGTGGCCGAAATCTAGACTTAATAGGTAACCGATGTTCAACTATCGATCGGTCTAATCTGTAACACCTCAGGTGTTTAGCTCCTTAATTGCATTGCATTTGCATAAGCATAAGCAAGCATCATTCATTTCATGCATAAGCTTATAATATGTAAAACATGCTTTTGAAACAATGCCACATATGTTTATATTTCATGGGAAGTAAGAAGTGAGTAGTGTGCAAAACATAAGTATCTTATGTGAAAATTCCTTGGTGAGATATGTCAACCACTTTAGTGTAACATAATTAGCAAATGTTATGCAACACACTCATGCAACATGTGCAACATGAGCTTGCAACATTTGGGTGAATGTATGGAATTACTTGTTCCAAAGTATGTGACACTAGGAACTTTGTGCAACCAATATGTAGAGTGGTTAATTAGGTCTTATAACACCTTAATAACATTTAGGGTAAGTAGTGGAGCAATGTTCATGTTGACCAAAATTACCAAATTGCCCTTCCAAATGTTGTTGACTAAGTTGGACCCCTAGAGTGATCTGGTTTGACCAATTAAAAAGTACAGTTTAGAGATCTTGCATGGAGGAGCAACCTTAAGCAAAGTTGTAGAGAATTTCATAAGGAACAAAAGTTCTAATATGGCCATCTCATGAAAATGACCAGAACATGCTCAAAAATGGCCCACAAGTCAGTATTAGGGGCTGTTTTAGGACTTAGCAAATTTTAGCTAAGTGTGAAGCTGAAAACCGTTTCACTGTACCTCACTTTGGCAACTTGTAACTCACAAACCAGGCCGAACCAGTCTTTGAGCCAATTGACAAAGTTGTTGTCCACACATAGCTCTACAACATTGTCAATATCCCCATCACCTAGTTCTAAATGGTTTAGAAGTTATAGTGTCTTGAAAATAGGGTTTCAGTCGGGTTCACTCACTGAAAACACGTTTCAGTTTCCAAGTACACCACTTTGGAGCTCTGTGGTTTCAAATCCAGGCCGAACCAGTCCAAACTTCAATTGACAAACTTGTAGCCCTCATGTAGCTCTACAACATTGCTAACATCAACCACGCCTGGTTCTCACTGGTTTGGGAGTTAATCGGCGACGAAGTTGCTCTGTCAGTCGAACGGCGACAGACTCCATTCAGTCTGCAGCATCGACATTCAGTCGACCGGCAGCTTCATGCCGTGGCGCGCGGGCAGAAGAGCGGCGACGCGTGGCGACCGAGCGCTGCCATCGCCTCCACGTCGCGAGCCCAGGCGAGGGATTGAACACCGAGCGGCCACCTCCACCCCCTCACTCGCGCTCATTTTCTTCTCCCTCCCTCTCGCTCTGGCCGGGCTCGCCGAGGCAGAAACCGGAGACACCATCGCCGCCGCAGCTGTCTCCGAGCTCGCGCACTCACCACCGCTCGCCGGACCACGTCCATCCCTCCGCCTCCCCGTCCTACACCTCCTCGACCCGTCGATAGGTTGGATTGAGCCCAAGGTGAGCCGCATTGCCGTGTTCGCCCGCTCACCGAAGCTCACCGGAGCTCCGCCATGTGCGGGTCACCGTTGCCAGCACCACACAGTAGTTCTCCGTCTGCCTTCACCCACGTTTCCCCCTCCCTGTCACGTGTAGATGCTAGGATGAAGATGTTACCGCCAGTATCGGGACAACCATGACGGAACGAGACCGTGCACGGCCGCGCCATGGCTGCCGGCCAAGTGCTCACGCGGTCAAGTGGCTCCGTTCCATCCCCGTCTGTGTGAGTGGTCTCGAGAGGTCCACTAGGAGTCTAGGAAGGTGATGCACCCTTCGGTAGGCCGTGCGACGGCTGGGACTCGCCGGCGTACCGCCAGGCACCACGGCCGTCCGCCATCGCCGTCGGCCTAGGTGCTGTGGTGCATCAGCTTTGGGGAAAAGGGGTAGCCTCGGTGCGGTTGGGTCTGGGCAAGACGTCGGTAAACTTGGATTGGTCGGAGGAGCCACCGGCGACGAGGAATCGCTCGCCGGAGCTCACTGCCGCCCGCTCCCCTGTCCTCTTTCGCTGACACGCGGGGGCCACCTGTCTGTTGCCGCACGTGGGCGGGAGCCCGAGCGGGCCGCGCGCGCGCGTCTTGGGCCGCGTCGGTTCCCAGGCAGGCCCAGTAGCGAATAGGAATTTTGTCATTTTATTTATTCTGTCACAGTTTTGGTTAAGTTTTGGAAATTTTAGATCTAGGTTTTTACTTGCCCAAAAATTATGAGATAAATTTTGTTAGGATCTACATGATGTGTAGTATTTTAGAAAAATATGAATTTGTTATGTGATGTCTGGTTTTCTGGATATTTAAATAGGTCTTTAAAATGTGTTTTAAATCACATGCAAACTTGTTTAAATTATATCTCGAGTTTTAGTGTTCCAAAAATTATGAAATTTGGTGGGTAGACTAATTTATACTTGCTCTAGCTCTGGTAAAAATTTGGGCAGTAGTGCTTAAGTACTTTTCAAGTTATAATGCTATCTTGTTATTCTAGAAAAGACTTGAATGAATTTTAGTAATTTTTCTACATGTGCAATGTTCATATAAAGTTTTGGAGAATGTCTTGGTACCCTAGAGTGTCCAAGAAAATTAAGAAATCTGTTGTTTGACACTTTTTACTATGCTTTATTATTTATACAAAAATCAGCCTTTTGGGATGTGAATTTTGTTCAGAGAGTTCCTGTGAATAAATTGAGTTCAAATTTTTACAATAGTCTCTTTTTGGGTCAGAGAGTCTCCTGTAATTTTTGTAGATTTTTAGGAGCAGTTTACATATATGTTTGAAATTCCACTTAATTACTTAAGTAAATTAAGAAATGAGTTTAAATAAATATTCTAGGTGGGCACACCTTACTTTCTGGTGTTTTTGTGACCTTTGTGAACTTGTAGTAGTATTAGTTTGGTCTTAGAGAATGTTTGCCACATCAATAAATATTTAATCTTTGCAATTTTAGGTTTTCTGGACAGGTGATAGTATTTCTAGGTTTAACTTTGGATAAAGGTGGTTGCTGGAAAACTTGTAAATACCAAAGTTATAGTAAAATTGATAAATTAGCTTGTGTCAAAATTTGGAAACATTTGGCTTAGTAGTTTGGGAGTTGTTGCTGTTTAAGTGACGGTCCAGAATTGACTGCTCTCTGTTTAGAGAGGATAGATTCTGGAACTTGAGGAATTCGAAATGAAAAACTTAGGAATTAAGGGTTGAGGTCTGAAAATGATTTGTAGAGCATTTCATAAGCTTTCCATATTGTCTTAGATCATATCTTTTGGAGTTGGGATTCTCCAGTTATGTTAGAATCTTTGAGCTGCTGTCCAGAATAACTTACTGTGGTAACCTAAGTAATATTACTCTTGTGTTGTTAGGTGTTAGGGTCTTAACCGAAGAAGAACAGCTGTATCTTAGGTTGAGTACCTTAGGTAAGTACTTCTCCACCGGAGAAGAGATTTGCACATACTAATAAAGTAACTTGATTAGATTATTGTTTTTATTTCTGAAATGCATTTCATCCCGAGCATGTTGCACCTTTATGCATCCATGATATTTATTGTGCATTCATGCAATAGGTGTACCGGAGGGGGTAACTCTCCTCGAATTCGAGCCGGTGATTCCGGAGGAAGTCCAGGACCAGCCGGAGCAGCTAGAGGAACCAGCCGGTGACGAAGCTCCTACCGAAGATCTACCTGAGTGTCCTGACCACCGGCCTTCGACCTTTCTGAAAGGCAAGCCCCGGTGCATGCTGAACCTACTGTTTTATAAATTAATCTTGAGTACTTTTAATTGTTTAATGCATTAAGTTGTAGGAGTTATATGAAAACACTTGTTGCATTATACCTGTCCTTGTCCAGATATCGTACTTAATCCTATATTAGGTTTAGGCACGTGTCAATGCTTAGCCCTGCTTAGTACGGTAGAAGTCGGGTGATTTCCGGTCATCCGCGAGATGTAGGAAGGAGTCACGAGTGGCTTTATGGCTATCGTGGATGGAACCATGCTTAAAAATGAAATTGAGACCGGGCGGGAGTTCGATAGTACAGCCGCAAGACACTTCACGTCTTGGGTGTGGAGCTATGCCCGTCTGAGTCGTTTAAGAACCGATTCGCTGTACGTCCTTGAGTCATGTTGAACGCAGTCTAACACTTAGTTGGCCGGATAAGTCGTTCCGACCGCGAAGCCGAGTAATGTGGTTCAGGCCGGGAATCGAATGGTAGGTTGCTTCTTGGAGGAGAGAAAGGATGTGCTTGGGGACATTGGCGTGAGACCAAGGGGGGTTAGAGTCCCTATCACCTGGCAGAGTGTCGCCCTTGGGGTCGCGACATTATTCGGACCCGCGATTCCTAAATCATATGAAACGGTGGCCTGTGCGACCCTGGCAGGGGTCTGCACGGTGAGTGTTAGAAATACCCCTCCAGCTGGATAGGAATTCGATTCGAATCGCCGTCGCTCCCGGTTAGTGAGCACTTGACTTGAGCAGCGGCAACGTAGATCTCATTAAATGAACCAATGGTTAAGGGAATGATACAATGTTGCCACAATTCATACCTGCTCTGGATATAATGATGATAATTGTTTGATTATAATCAAGTGCATGTTTAGTACAGGTGCTAAGATAGATGACAGGTAAATGCTAAAAATAACTGCTAGTACAGGCTATAAGAGTTTCAATTACTTACGCCTTTATGCAAAATGTTATGTCAGCTAGCCTCTTGTGTAAGCCTTGCATAATCCTTGGTGTCATCTTATTTCTGGTTTTCGACAGGTAAGTCTAGCTGAGTACATTCCAGTACTCAGGGTTTATTCCCTCTTGTTGCAGATGTTATGCTCTATCAAGGCTTCTGCAAAACTTGTCTCCACCCTGCGGGTGAAGAAGACTAGATCACTTGGGCGTGATCATCTTTTATGTACTTTCCTCATGCTTTTGCGGGTTGTTGATCATCAAGACTGGCAGTAGTTAAACAACTGGTGTGCGTTTGCTTCCGCTACTTTTATAAACTTGGTTTGTAATAATTGCGACTCCGTTTGTGTAAACTTATTTCAGAACTACTTGTGAAATGTAACGTATGATGTTGTATGTTGAATGATGCGATCCTGGTTGTAAGCAAGTTGGTTTAAAATCCTTCGTGGTTTCGATTGACTACCGGGATTATATGGGCTCATGTTCAAAAATTTGAGCACTTCGGTGCTTGTTTTTGTACTTGTGCTCTTATAATTTGGTCGGTTCTGTTACAGCTGGTACCGGAGCATAATTCTACATTAAACACATCGTATGAGTATTTAAAAACAAAAGTATTTGATTATGAAAAAGGGTTAAAACACTAAAAATTATTTTTAGGTATGCCAGTGATCACATCCCTTAGCCCAAATAAGGACTCTTAGATGGCTTATTATAAAGACTAACTTGGGGGCCTTGTTTGTTTTTGTTTCGTCGTCCATACGACGTTATATTGTATGGATGCCATCCACTTGGGTGGTAATGTATGGATCAATTGCCTCGACGCTCTGGTAAGTGTGAGTTGTGAGAGCATGATCGTTCAACCAGCGATCTAGGGGAGAGTAGTTTTGGTGACTTGCATACTTACATGTTTAAACCATGTAATTACGTAAGCACTTAATTGTGGGAACCTTTATATCGGGTAGCTTTGATACTGAAGTATATACATCAGGGGATGTGTATATGGAAAGTATTTAAATTACTGCTTTCTTGTGTGCATATATTGGGAAACGGTTGGGCTGAAATGAGGTTTTCTGCAGGTACACTAACAGCGTAACGAGTAGACCGATAGTTTCGCTTATATGAGAGAACGTATGTATGCCACCGCCTAGCGTTAGAACTTTAGGTTTCTACTAAGGTGAGAGGGCGTACGGAACGTGCATGCATCATGTTTAATTATATCATACATATCATTTACTCCCTCCTTAAAAATTTCAGTACTCCCGACTAAAGTAAATTTCATATCCCCTAAATGATCCTCACTTTAAGTCGTATCTTATCTTGTTGCTACAGATGGCACGTACCAAGAGGACCGCTCGTAAGTCCACTGGGGGCAGGGCACCGCGTCACCAGCTCGCTTCACGTGAGCCCCGCCCTGAGTCTACTGAGGTGGAAAGGCTGAAGGCAGAGTTGGCTGAAGTGACTGCTGCCAGGAATGCAGCGCGTCAGCAACTGGAGCAAGTGATTCGTGATCGTGACCAGGAAACCCTTGCAGTCCAAAGGTTGACAGTAGCAAATCACAACTGTCAACACATGTTGGTCCGTGTCTTGAACCAAAGGGATGAAGCCTGGCATGAGGAGAACGTTCTGAGAGCTCGTCAGTTTGAGCTCGAATAGCAATTGGAGAATGCTGAAGAATACAATGACAATCTTCATGAAGAAGTACACCGCCTGAACAACGAGCTTAATCCCCTGCTGCCTCGAAACAACAACGTCGATGAGGACATGGGTTCGGAAATCGTTATGGCTGAAAATGATGATGAAGTGGAGGTCAATGGACCCCAAGATGTCGCACCAGAGGAAGCGCCAGAAGAAGAAGAAGACGAGGAGTTAGAGCCTGTTAGTGATGAGGACGGAGAGGAGATCCTTGACACCGACTCTGAGGGCGATGCTTAGAGTAGTTATCACGTGGCTATGATGTTAGGATCGTCCTTTGTGCCCTCCCTGTGTTGGAGTGAGGCTTTGTAATAACTTGACTTTTCAGATGTAAGGTCGAACCCTATGTTCCTGGATGTTTAGTTGGAACCTGTTAATTTCGATCGCAATTGGATGTCTTATTGTGTTGCGTTCGATGATGGTGTCACGATTAGCACCCTTCGGTGCCGCGACGAAACCGAGAGCCTCCTATGGCGCGCGACATAAGGCTGTGCTGCTTGGCACGCGCTGGTATCGAGGTGGCTAGTCATGATCCACCATGGAACTCTACCGTTGAGAAGTCTCTTTATGATCAGTTTGAAGTAGCCTTTCTCAGTCAACTAAACACTTTGAAACTGAATCCAAGTACCAGGCAAAAGATCAAAAATCACGTAAATTTTAATGTAAACGGTTCAGTAACTGCTGTGCTTCTCGTGTGTGAGCCTTTATCAAAGTACATCTTGTTGGATTCTCTCGCATGATTACGCCATTTGATCCGCTTGAATAGATTGTGCGGTTGTGATGAAGTATTGTGTCATGAGTATTTTGAGAAGTCTATTTCATGAAGTCAGTTTGACATATTTACAATAATTCATCTACAAATTTCCCACATCGTCAGTGCTCATTGGCTATGCATTTTGCAGATGTCGTACAATCTTCATCGGGGTCGTGGCAATGAGGATGAGGAACAGCCACCCCCTCCGCCACCACCTACCCCGGCTGAGTTAATGCAGACCGTGGTTGAAGGGCAGCGCATGCTGGCAGATGCTATGCGCCAGCTTGCCAACCGGGAGGCTCGTCCTGGCCACCAGGGTCCGGAACCGAATTAGTACAGTGATTTCAAGGATTTTCTTGATACTAATCCCCCGCTCTTTAAGGAGGCGGAGGAACCACTGCAAGCTGATGAGTGGTTGAATACTATTGAACAAAAGTTTCGTCTGCTTCGCCTGACTGATGAGCTAAAAACTGAATATGCTTCTCATCAATTGCATGGTCCAGCGGGTATTTGGTGGAGCCACTATCGTTCCACACTGCCTGCAAATGTCCCGATTGCTTGGGACCAGTTCAAGGCTGCATTCCGTGGGAACTATATTCCTCCAGGTCTTATGGCTATCAAACACACAGAATTCATGAGGCTGTCGCAGGGAAATAAAAGCTTGACCGAATATCTACAATCTTTCAACAACCTGGCAAGGTATGCCACAGAGTTTGTGGATACCGATTCCAAGAAAATTGCTAGCTTTAAAAGAGGCCTCGGCCTAAAGCTGATGAAGACTATGGGCACTAGCAAGTGCACTACTTTCAATGAATTTATCAGTGATGCTCTGACTCAAGAGAACAACAATGCTATCTATTCTGCCTCTAAGAGCCGCAAAAGGGCCATTGAGGCGAGTGCTTCACAGTCTCGAGCTCCAGCTGCCCCGAGGGCTCCTCCTCGCCCTCCTGCCACGAATGCTAAGTTCCGTCCTCCACAAAAGAAGGCGCCAGTGAAGACTGGGTTTCGTAAGGCATATACAGTGGCTCTGCCAAAGAGTAATTCGGGCCAAGGCAGCTCCAGTGTCCCTCCTAGCAACATGCCTTGCTAGAACTGCAATAAGCTAGGCCATTGGTCCAGGAATTGTCCTTACCCCAAGAAGAATGTCAACCAAGGTGGCCATCAGGGGCACGCTCATTATAACAGTATCGAGGAAATTCCATCTGGTGAAGTTGTCACCGCTGGTAAGTTCCTAGTTGACCAACATCCTGCTGTGGTACTTTTTGATTTGGGTGCTTCGCATTCCTTTATCAGTCCTAAGTTTGCATCAGAGTTTGCACACAAATTGCATACTGTTGAAGGTGGGGGTTATTGTATTAGCGCAGCAAGTGGGAATATTTCCACAGATAAAGTAGTGGGGAATCTTGAGCTTGAGATAGAAGGGCGAAGGTACTCGCTTGCCTTAGTGGTTTTGCCGGGCTTAGGCATCGATGTTATTTTGGGCATGAATTGGATGAGTCAGAATGGGGTACTCATTGATACATCCACTCGGGTAGTTATGCTCAGAGACCCTACAGATCAAAAGGGTTTTCTATTACAACTTCCCAGAAAAGTTGATTTGTCTAGGGAAGTTCATGCTGTGCAAGCAAAGGCGTTGGCCGAAATTCCAGTAGTAAATGAGTTTCCGGACGTTTTTCCCGATGATTTACCGGGGCTCCCTCCGGATCGGGATGTGGAGTTTAAAATTGAGTTGTTGCCTGGCATGGCTCCCATCTCTAGGAGACCCTATAGGATGCCTCCGAATGAACTAGCTAAACTTAAGGTGCAATTGAATGAACTTTTGAAGAAGGGGTTGATTCGTCCTAGTTCGTCGCCGTGGGGATGTCCTGCTATCTTTGTGAAGAAGAAGGATCAGTCGTTGCGGATGTGCGTAGATTATAGACCTCTCAATGCAGTCACTGTCAAAAATAAGTACCCTCTACCACGTATCGACATCTTGTTCGATCAGTTGTCTAAAGCTAAAGTTTTCTCCAAGATCGATCTAAGATCTGGCTACCATCAAATTAAAATCCGCCCAGAAGATGTTCCAAAGACAGCCTTTTCTACTAGATACGGTCTTTATGAGTATCTTGTTATGTCTTTCGGCTTGACAAATGCCCCCGCACACTTCATGTACTTGATGAATTCGGTGTTTATGCCTGAATTGGACAAGTTTGTGGTGGTATTTATTGATGACATCCTGGTATATTCTGTGAATGAGGAAGATCACGCTGAACATCTGCGTATAGTCCTCACCAGACTGCATGAACATCAACTATATGCAAAGTTCAGTAAGTACGAATTTTGGCTTCGAGAAGTACCTTTCCTTGGGCATGTGTTGTCCGATAGGGGAATTATGGTGGACCCCGCCAAGGTACAAGAAGTACTGAACTGGAAGGCTCCTATCTCGGTTCACGAGGTCCGGAGTTTCCTTGGTTTGGCTGGCTATTATCGTCGCTTCATCCCGGATTTCTCCAAAATAGCCAAGCCAATGACTCGGTTGCTGCAAAAAGACACCAGGTTTGTCTGGACTCCTGAGTGTGATGCGGCTTTTCACCAACTGCGAACCCTCCTAACCTCAGCTCCGGTTTTGGCACAACCGGATATCGAGAAACCATTTGATGTTTATTGTGATGCCTCAGGCATAGGTCTGGGAGGCGTTCTGATGCAGGAAGGCCGAGTAATTGCATATACCTCTCGACAACTTCGGAAGCATGAGGCGAATTATCCAACGCATGACTTAGAACTCGCCGCAGTTGTTCATGCTTTGAAAGCCTGGCGGCACTACCTGTTGGGCAATGTTTGCAATATCTACACAGACCACAAAAGCCTCAAATACATCTTCACCCAACCCGAGTTAAATATGCGTCAAAGAAGATGGCTCGAGTTGATTAAAGATTATAACCTTCAAGTGCACTATCATCCTGGCAAGGCAAATGTGGTTGCGGATGCTTTAAGCCGTAAGTCTCATTGCCATTCCTTAGTTGAAACTGATTTTCATCGATCTCGCCTTCTACATCCAGCGGTCTTGTACAACATCACTGTCAGTTGTACTCTCAAAAATAGAATTATTGAGCTCCAAAAGACTGACACTGGTATATTTCACATCAAGCGTAAGATGAAAGAGCAAGAAACTACACAGTTCAGGGTAGATGAAGAGGGTGTACTATGGTTCAAGGATAGATTAGTCGTGCCTAAGGACCGAGAGCTTAGAAATGATATTATGTCTGAAGCACACTCCTCTAAGTTGTCCATCCATCCTGGCAGCAATAAGATGTATTATGATTTGAAACCACTTTATTGGTGGACCAAGATGCGGAAAGAGATAGCGGCATATGTTGCTAGATGTGACACCTGTTGTAGAGTTAAAGCGGTACACATGAAAGCTGGGTTACTGCAACCACTTTCTATCCCAGGTTGGAAATGGGAAGAGATAAGTATGGATTTCATTGTCGGACTTCCTCCTACTGTCAAAAATCATAACTCTATCTGGGTAATTGTGGACCGCTTAACCAAGTCAGCTCACTTCATTCCAGTTAGAGTGGACTATCGTCCCACTGACTATGCTGAGTTGTACTTCAATCAGATAGTCCGGCTCCATGGGATACCTCGTACTATCATATCTGACCGTGGTCCCCAGTTCACCGCTTGCTTTTGGGAGCACTTGCATCACCTTCTGGGAACCAAGTTAGTGAGAAGCTCTACTTATCACCCCCAGACATCAGGACAGACGGAACGGGTTAACCAAATCTTGGAAGATCTGTTGCGGGCATGTGTCATTTCATCCAAGGGTTCTTGGGAAAAATGGTTACCTCTAGCCGAATTCTCGTACAATAATAGTTACCAAGAGAGTATTAAGATGGCCCCATTCGAAGCTTTATACGGTCGTAAGTGTAGAACCCCACTAAACTGGGTAGAAGCCGGTGAGAGGAGATATTATGGTATTGATTTTGTTCATGAAGCTGAGGAACAAGTCCGTACCATCCAAAAACATATGGTTGCAGCCCAAGCTAGGCAGAAAAGTTATGCTGATCGTCGTAGAAAACCACTCAAGTTTGAAGTTGGAGACTTCGTGTATCTAAAAGTTTCTCTAATGAAAAGTGTCCAACGTTTTGGTGTTAAGCGGAAACTTACGCCAAGATACGTGGGTCCTTTCCAGATCATAGGCAAGAGTGGAGCTGTTGCGTATAAAATCCAGTTACCTCCTGAAATGAGTGCCATATTCAACGTCTTCCATGTATCTCAGCTCAAAAAGTGTCTTCGAGTTCCTGAGGAAAGAGTCCCTTTAGGAGACATCAGGCTGGAATCCGATCTAACTTACGAAGAAAAGCCAGTCCGAGTGATCGATACTCAGGAACGAGTGACTAGAAGCAAAGTGGTTAAGTGGTATAAAGTAATGTGGAGTAATCAGGGTAGTGAAAGTGACGCTACTTGGGAACGAGAGGACTATTTGCGGGATGGTTATAAGGAATTCTATGAAAAATGGTACGCTTTCCAAATCTCGGGACGAGATTTTTATAAGGGGGGAGGGCTGTAACACCTCAGGTGTTTAGGTCCTTAATTGCATTGCATTTGCATAAGCATAAACAAGCATCATTCATTTCATGCATAAGCTTATAATATGTAAAACATGCTTTTGAAACAATGCCACATATGTTTATATTTCATGGGAAGTAAGAAGTGAGTAGTGTGCAAAACATAAGTATCTTATGTGCAAATTCCTTGGTGAGATATGTCAACCACTTTAGTGTAACATAATTAGCAAATGTTATGCAACACACTCATGCAACATGTGCAACATGAGCTTGCAACATTTGGGTGAATGTATGGAATTACTTGTTCCAAAGTATGTGACACTAGGAACTTTGTGCAACCAATATGTAGAGTGGTTAATTAGGTCTTATAACACCTTAATTACATTTAGGGTAAGTAGTGGAGCAATGTTCATGTTGACCAAAATTACCAAATTGCCCTTCCAAATGTTGTTGACTAAGTTGGACCCCTAGAGTGATCTGGTTTGACCAATTAAAAAGTCCAGTTTAGAGATCTTGCATGGAGGAGCAACCTTAAGCAAAGTTGTAGAGAATTTCATAAGGAACAAAAGTTCTAATATGGCCATCTCATGAAAATGACCAGAACATGCTCAAAAATGGCCCACAAGTCAGTATTAGGGGCTGTTTTGGGACTTAGCAAATTTTAGCTAAGTGTGAAGCTGAAAACTGTTTCACTGTACCTCACTTTGGCAACTTGTAACTCACAAACCAGGCCGAACCAGTCTTTGAGCCAATTGACAAAGTTGTTGTCCACACATAGCTCTACAACATTGTCAATATCCCCATCACCTAGTTCTAAATGGTTTAGAAGTTATAGTGTCTTGAAAATAGGGTTTCAGTCGGGTTCACTCACTGAAAACACGTTTCAGTTTCCAAGTACACCACTTTGGAGCTCTGTGGTTTCAAATCCAGGCCGAACCAGTCCAAACTTCAATTGACAAACTTGTAGCCCTCATGTAGCTCTACAACATTGCTAACATCAACCACGCCTGGTTCTCACTGGTTTGGGAGTTAATCGGCGACGAAGTTGCTCTGTCAGTCGAACGGCGATGGACTCCATTCAGTCTGCAGCATCGACATTCAGTCGACCGGCAGCTTCATGCCGTGGCGCGCGGGCAGAAGAGCGCGACGCGTGGCGACCGAGCGCTGCCATCGCCTCCACGTCGCGAGCCCAGGCGAGGGATTGAACACCGAGCGGCCACCTCCACCCCCTCACTCGCGCTCATTTTCTTCTCCCTCCCTCTCGCTCTGGCCGGGCTCGCCGAGGCGGAAACCAGAGACACCATCGCCGCCGCAGCTGTCTCCGAGCTCGCGCACTCACCACCGCTCGCCGGACCACGTCCATCCCTCCGCCTCTCCGTCCTACACCTCCTCGACCCGTCGATAGGTTGAATTGAGCCCAAGGTGAGCCGCATTGCCATGTTCGCCCGCTCACCGAAGCTCACCGGAGCTCCGCCATGTGTGGGTCACTGTTGCCAGCACCACACATTAGTTCTCCGTCTGCCTTCACCCACGTTTCCCCCTCCCTGTCACGTGTAGATGCTAGGATGAAGATGTTACCGCCAGTATCGGGACAATCATGACGGAACGAGACCGTGCACGGCCGCGCCATGGCTGCCGGCCAAGTGCTCACGCGGTCAAGCGGCTCCGTTCCATCCCCGTCTGTGTGAGTGGTCTCGAGAGGTCCACTCGGAGTCCAGGAAGGTGATGCACCCTTCGGTAGGCCGTGCGACGGCCGGGACTCGCCGGCGTACCGCCAGGCACCACGGCCGTCCGCCATCGCCGTCGGCCTAAGTGCTGCGGTGCATCAGCTTTGGGGAAAAGGGGTAGCCTCGGTGCGGTTGGGTCTGGGCAAGACGTCGGTAAACTTGGATTGGTCGGAGGAGCCACCGGCGACGAGGAATCGCTCGCCGGAGCTCACTGCCGCCCGCTCCCCTGTCCTCTTTCGCTGACACGCGGGGGCCACCTGTCTGTTGCCGCACGTGGGCGGGAGCCCGAGCGGGCCACGCGCGCGTCTTGGGCCGCGTCGGTTCCCAGGCCGGCCCAGTAGCGAATAGGAATTTTGTCATTTTATTTATTCTGTCACAGTTTTGGTTAAGTTTTGGAAATTTTAGATCTAGGTTTTTACTTGCCCAAAAATTATGAGATAAATTTTGTTAGGATCTACATGATGTGTAGTATTTTAGAAAAATATGAATTTGTTATGTGATGTCTGGTTTTCTGGATATTTAAATAGGTCTTTAAAATGTGTTTTAAATCACATGCAAACTTGTTTAAATTATATCTCGAGTTTCAGTGTTCCAAAAATTATGAAATTTGGTGGGTAGACTAATTTATACTTGCTCTAGCTCTGGTAAAAATTTGGGCAGTAGTGCTTAAGTACTTTTCAAGTTATAATGCTATCTTGTTATTCTAGAAAAGACTTGAATGGATTTTAGTAATTTTTCTACATGTGCAATGTTCATATAAAGTTTTGGAGAATGTCTTGGTACCCTAGAGTGTCCAAGAAAATTAAGAAATCTGTTGTTTGACACTTTTTACTATGCTTTATTATTTATACAAAAATCAGCCTTTTGGGATGTGAATTTTGTTCAGAGAGTTCCTGTGAATAAATTGAGTTCAAATTTTTACAATAGTCTCCTTTTGGGTCAGAGAGTCTCCTGTAATTTTTGTAGATTTTTAGGAGCAGTTTACATATATGTTTGAAATTCCACTTAATTACTTAAGTAAATTAAGAAATGAGTTTAAATAAATATTCTAGGTGGGCACACCTTACTTTCTGGTGTTTTTGTGACCTTTGTGAACTTGTAGTAGTATTAGTTTGGTCTTAGAGAATGTTTGCCACATCAATAAATATTTAATCTTTGCAATTTTAGGTTTTCTGGACAACTGATAGTATTTCTAGGTTTAACTTTGGATAAAGGTGGTTGCTGGAAAACTTGTAAATACCAAAGTTATATTAAAATTGATAAATTAGCTTGTGTCAAAATTTGGAAACATTTGGCTTAGTAGTTTGGGAGTTGTTGCTGTTTAAGTGACGGTCCAGAATTGACTGCTCTCTGTTTAAAGAGGATAGATTCTGGAACTTGAGGAATTCGAAATGGAAAACTTAGGAATTAAGGGTTGAGGTCTGAAAATGATTTGTAGAGCATTTCATAAGCTTTCCATATTGTCTTAGATCATATCTTTTGGAGTTGGGATTCTCCAGTTATGTTAGAATCTTTGAGCTGCTGTCCAGAATAACTTACTGTGGTAACCTAAGTAATATTACTCTTGTGTTGTTAGGTGTTAGGGCCTTAACCGAAGAAGAACAGCTGTATCTTAGGTTGAGTAGCTTAGGTAAGTACTTCTCCACCGGAGAAGAGATTTACACGTACTAATAAAGTAACTTGATTAGATTATTGTTTTTATTTCTGAAATGCATTTCATCCCGAGCATGTTGCACCTTTATGCATCCATGATATTTATTGTGCATTCATGCAATAGGTGTACCGGAGGGGGTAACTCTCCTCGAATTCGAGCCGGTGATTCCGGAGGAAGTCCAGGACCAGCCGGAGCAGCTAGAGGAACCAGCCGGCGACGAAGCTCCTGCCGAAGATCTACCTGAGTGTCCTGACCACCGGCCTTCGACCTTTCTGAAAGGCAAGCCCCGGTGCATGCTGAACCTACTGTTTTATAAATTAATCTTGAGTACTTTTAATTGTTTAATGCATTAAGTTGTAGGAGTTATATGAAAACACTTGTTGCATTATACCTGTCCTTGTCCAGATATCGTACTTAATCCTATATTAGGTTTAGACACGTGTCAATGCTTAGCCCTGCTTAGTACGGTAGAAGTCGGGTGATTTCCGGTCATCCGCGAGATGTAGGAAGGAGTCACGAGTGGCTTTATGGCTATCGTGGATGGAACCATGCTTAAAAATGAAATTGAGACCGGGCGGGAGTTCGATAGTACAGCCGCAAGACACTTCACGTCTTGGGTGTGGAGCTATGCCCGTCTGAGTCGTTTAAGGACCGATTCGCTGTACGTCCTTGAGTCATGTTGAACGCAGTCTAACACTTAGTTGGCCGGATAAGTCGTTCCGACCGCGAAGCCGAGTAATGTGGTTCAGGCCGGGAATCGAATGGTAGGTTGCTTCTTGGAGGAGAGAAAGGATGTGCTTGGGGACATTGGCGTGAGACCAAGGGGGGGTTAGAGTCCCTATCACCTGGCAGAGTGTCGCCCTTGGGGTCGCAACATTATTCGGACCCGCGATTCCTGAATCATATGAAACGGTGGCCTGTGCGACCCTGGCAGGGGTCTGCACGGTGAGTGTTAGAAATACCCCTCCAGCTGGATAGGAATTCGATTCGAATCGCCGTCGCTCCCGGTTAGTGAGCACTTGACTTGAGCAGCGGCAACGTAGATCTCATTAAATGAACCGGTGGTTAAGGGAATGATACAATGTTGCCACAATTCATACCTGCTCTGGATATAATGATGATAATTGTTTGATTATAATCAAGTGCATGTTTAGTACAGGTGCTAAGATAGATGACAGGTAAATGCTAAAAATAACTGCTAGTACAGGCTATAAGAGTTTCAATTACTTACGCCTTTATGCAAAATGTTATGTCAGCTAGCCTCTTGTGTAAGCCTTGCATAATCCTTGGTGTCATCTTATTTCTGGTTTTCGACGGGTAAGTCTAGCTGAGTACATTCCAGTACTCAGGGTTTATTCCCTCCTGTTGCAGATGTTATGCTCTATCAAGGCTTCTGCAAAACTTGTCTCCACCCTGCGGGTGAAGAAGACTAGATCACTTGGGCGTGATCATCTTTTATGTACTTTCCTCATGCTTTTGCGGGTTGTTGATCATCAAGACTGGCAGTAGTTAAACAACTGGTGTGCGTTTGCTTCCGCTACTTTTATAAACTTGGTTTGTAATAATTGCGACTCCGTTTGTGTAAACTTATTTCAGAACTACTTGTGAAATGTAACGTATGATGTTGTATGTTGAATGATGCGATCCTGGTTGTAAGCAAGTTGGTTTGAAATCCTTCGTGGTTTCGATTGACTACCGGGATTATATGGGCTCAAGTTCAAAAATTTGAGCACTTCGGTGCTTGTTTTTGTACTTGTGCTCTTATAATTTGGTCGGTTCTGTTACATAATCCAGACATTTTAGTATAATCCTAAGCAAACCAATCTTTTTATTCTTTTAATAAATTAACCATTTACTGTTTACACTTGGAATCTAACTTAGCACTAATAAAAGTAGGTCTTGGCCTATCACCATCACCAATATCTACTTCTACTAAATCATCAGCCGATGTGAACCCTTGACCTAATTTTCCATCATCGGCAAACCTATCCATTAAAACTCTTCTTCAAAACCGACTGCTTGGATTAGTGGAATTTCATAATCGGCAACTTTGAGGAACTCTTTTTCCCAAACTTCTCCTGATATGCATTTGGTTCGTTCATAAGTATCTGATTCTGCCGATGCGATGATATAAGAAGAATCACCAGGAACAACCTCAATTTTATCCCCAATCCATTGTACGAGGCATTGATGCATTGTATAAGGAACACAACAATTAGCATGAATCCAGTCCCTACCTAGAAGCAGATTATATGCACCCTTGCCATTAATAACAAAGAATGTTGTCGGTAAGGTTTTGCTGTCGATGGTCAACTCAACGCATACTGCCCCTTTAGCCGGTGACACATTGCCTTCAAAATCCTTCAGCATCATATCGGTTTTGGTTAAGTCTTGATCTCCCTTACCAAGTTTCCAATACATCACATAAGGCATAATATTAATTGCAGCCCCTCCATCGATAAGTATCTTGGATACAGGCTGCCCATCAACTCTGCCTTTCACAAACAAAGCCTTAAGATGTTGTCTCTCGTCATCAGTAGGTTTCTCAAAAACAGCCATCATTGGATCTAGCGTCAACTGAGCTACTTGATCAGAGAAAACAACTTCTTCTTCATTATGAGATAGTGCCAAAAACTCCATCGGCAACATAAATACCATATTAACATCTGTCGATGGGCCCTTATTTTTGTGTTTCACTTGCCACTGCTGATTGCCAGATCTCTCATTGGAGGAATTTTCCTCTCGGTATAGGTCCTCCTGACGCTCACGCTGCATCCTCCTTTTCTGTGTCCTTGTCAAACCCTCTGGGCACCATTGAGGGAGCTTAGTTTTCCAAACCGGCTGATAACAGGTCCCAGTTGATTCTACACGACATATATTAGGATCCCTGTAAAATATTTCTTCATCAGAAACTCTTGCGTTTGCCATCTCTTCAAGCTCCTCTTGATTCCTTGGAAAGTATCCAGCGTGTTTACCAAGCCTCTCATGTACACTAAGTCTGCCCCCAGCCGATCATGCACTGATGCTCTACCTCTGATTGGCTCATTGATACATAAACCCTGATTACTAGGTTGAAACCTCCTTTCTGACCGATTAACTCTATAATAACCATTGCACTCCGGGCAATTTCCAACAGTAGGTAATTTAATACCTTCTTCCCAACAATGGATGAAAAACGGACACCTCCAATGATCCTTATGCCGATACCACTCTTCTTGGCGTTTCTCTTCTTGCTGCTGTCGATATCGGCCCCTTCGCTGACGCCATCCCTCCTGCTGCCTTCGATGGGTAATCACAATGCCAGATCGAGGGGGTTTTTTTGGAACTACTACTTTCTCCCAGTAGCCCCTTACTTTTTGCATCATCGGTAGTTATCCGATGTTGGGGATCTACTGATGCGTTTTTCTCAGCAGCTTCTGATGTCAACACCTTGGTCTTACCTTTGGCATCCAACATATTCGCTGGAAAAGGGTGTTGATCAATTTTCATCGGCTTCTGGGTCTTGGAATTACCAAACTTAATTCTCCCAGATTCAATAGCTAATTGTAACTGTTGCCTGAACACTTTGCACTCATTTGTACCGTGTGAAGTTGCATTGTGCCATTTGCAGTACATAATTTTCTTTAACTCTTCTGCTGATGGGATCACATGATTAGGTGACAGCTTAATCTGGCCCTCTTGAAGCAGAAGATCAAATATCTTGTCAGCCTTGGTGATATCAAAAGTAAACTTCTCTAGTTCTTTCTGACCAAAGGGATAAGATATCGGCTTTTTATTCTTAACCCACTCAGCTAAACCGATAACTGGTTCTTCATCTGAATCAGAATCTTCTACCTCTCCGACAAATGAAACCTTCTTGCTCCAATTCTTTTTAGGTTCAAAAACTCTAGTATCTTGATCAGAGATCCTTTGCACGAGATGACTCAGACTTTCAAACTCCTGAGAAGCATATCTGTCCTTAAGGTGTGGCAATAATCCTTGGAAAGCCAGATCGGCAAGCTACCGATCATCCAGCACCAGGCTATAGCACTTATTTTTTTACATCTCATAGCCTTTGCACAAAGCTTTCTACCGATTTATCATTACGCTGTCTCAATTTTACTAAATCGATAAGCTTCTTTTCATGGATTCCAGCAAAGAAATATTTATGAAATTGCTTTTCTAGATCAGCACAAGCAATAATAGAATTTGGCGGTAATGAAATAAACCATGTGAATGCCGATCCAGACAAAGATGATGAAAATAATCGAACTCTTAATTCATCTCTGCTAGCTGCCTCTCCATATTGAATAATGAAGCGATTAACATGTTCTATGGTTGATGTATCGTCTTGCCTAGAGAACTTTGTGAAATCTGGTACCTTGTACCAATTTGGGAGAGGAATTAAATCATATGCCAGAGGGTATGGAGTCCGATAAGAATAAGTATTGACCTTGGACTTTATCCCAAACTGATCCTTCATAATTTCTGCTATCTTATCGGCCCAAAAAGCATCAGCCTCTTGTTGACAAGCTGGCTAAATTTCTACAGGAGGTACCTGCTAATATCCCTCCGCGTATCTTTGTGGCCCACGATCTCCAGCAATCGGCATATTTGCCGTTACTTGTGGTCCATTAACCTGTTGGAAAGGATTCATCGGCTGAGCTACCGATGCTTGATTCTGAAAACCAGCTTGCATATGACCTTGATGAATCCCTGCAACCTGCTGATTTTGCTAAATTATATGTTGAACAGGCAACTGTCCTGACCAACCATTATTAGAATTCATCGGTACAAAATTTGCCGATGGATGGTAATTTGCTGATATTGTTGGATAATTATAACCAGCTTGAGGCATGAACTGGACTCCAGGTTGACTCATAGCAAGAGCCTTCTGCTGCATCAGCAGTAAGCTTGCCGATGGACTTAAATTAGATTTTTGAACCAAAGGCATCTAAAAACCTTCTGGAGTTGGTTGCACAGTAGTTGCTGTGGCATATTGAGGCACTTGAGCCATCAGTGAAATAGCTGATGGTATAGGAGCTTTTCCTGCTGCATCAAACACTTGAGGTAACCCAGGGTTGAAAGCAGATGACTCTGGAGGCATACCATATCCCCACCAATTAGCAGGAATCTAGCTATTTTGAGACACAGGGCCTGACAAAGCTGATGCTGATAGATCTGTATTAAGATGAACTCATCCTCTTGATAGTATCGAGTCTAATCGTATCGGTGTAGATTGCATATTAGGTAAGCCTGCTGATACTGGAGGGGAAGTAACCTCTATACCCACAACGGCCGAGGGAGCCGATGGAGTATTGACAGATGCCGGCTCTGGTTGGTGATAGGCAGGCCCAACATAATGTGGTCACGCTTGCCCTTCTTTGAGAGTTCGAACCACAACATTATGAACAGTATTGGACAACACATTGGAGTGATTAATCAAAGCATGATTTACTATAGAATTAACCATCTCTTGAAGTTTACCCGGATTAGAGTCAAAGGTAACTTGCTGAGACAACGGCAAATCTTGCTTCTGGATGACTTGTTCGCTCTTGTTCAAGCTGAATGATTTTAGGCAAAGCTGTTTGTATTCTTTTATAGCCTTTTCCATAGCCTGCTTCTGCTCTTCCTTAAGATCTTCTTCTGATACTGCGATGATGTTCCCCGCATCGATTTTAGGATTGAACATATTGATCAGATTGGTCCCACCGAGTGTGCCAAAAGATGTGTTGATGTAAAAGTGGATCTGCAAACACAAAGGGCTAATACCCGAAATCGATATCCAAAGTGTGCCAGTCGATTTGACCTGTTAATCGACAAGGATGAAGATACGAGCACTTTGGTCCTGACAACAGCGATACGCCCGGAAGTCACGGCCAAGAGGTACTCACGCGAAACTCGAGGATCATCGAAGGTCGCACTGAAGTGATGCAGCTCGCCGAATCGATGAGAACTCATGAAAAAGGAAAAATATGCAAATTGACGAAGTCGCCGAAAAGTAAATAGATGCAAATAGGAGTAAAAATTGGTTTTGATATTGATTGATATATCTCATTACATTGCCCTTCAATCTATATTTATACCCTGATCTACTGAAACATAACCAAATACGACTAGGATACCAAGTCCACATCTAAGGAAACACATGACTCTTATACAAATCAGACTCTAACAAACATAGAAAAAGAAATCAACTCCTATCTATTTCCTTGTCTACCTTAATTACGATGGAATTCTCACCAACCTCCTTTCCATCGGCATACTTCCTGTTTCATCGGCAGCAGCCTTCAAGCCTCCCTTCATCGACATTAGCAATAACACCTTCAACCTTAGCAACGCCTAAGTCCAAATCAACCTTTCCATCGGTCACCACCATTCATCGGCAACCTTCTTCACAAGCTGATTTTCATCGGTCGTCAGTATATATAGTAACTCTTATCCTGCCGATTAGCCCACTCTAACCATCTTGACACGTGCCAAAAAACGGTGTCAACACAGCAGAACCAAAATCAGAACAAGGGCAACAATTAGAATGCCTAGAAAGGCAAATGGAGAAGAAGTCTGGATGAGTCTTCTACACTTAGGTGGAGGCTATACCTGAGGGAGAACCTGTTATGATGGGTATGTTTTCTATTGCTAATCACCCCACAATTATGCTTTTTGATTCTGGTGCATCACATACATTCATCAATAGAACATTTGTTGTGAAGCATGATATTCCAATTGGGGAAACAACAGAAAATTTCCTTATACATTCTCCTAGGGGAAGTATGTGTACTAAGGAAATGGTACATCAGGTGCCTATAGAATTGGGTGGTCACATGTTTCTCACATCCATGCTAATTCTAAAGGATCAAGATATAGATGTGATCCTGGGTATGAATTGGATGCATCAGCATGGAGCTGTGATAGGCACTCTGAATAGAATGATAAGGTGGAACTTACCTAATAGCACATCTCAGCTTCTTATTCAACTTCCAACACCTAAGAGAGCAGTTGAAAGAGTATGTGCAACCTCTGTTAAGGAAATTGAGAATATTCCTGTAGTTTGTGAGTTCCCTGATGTGTTTCCTAATGACTTGCCTAGCCTACCTCCGGACAGAGATGTGGAGTTTGTGATTGAGTTGAAGCCTGGTACTGTCCCAATATCTAGAAGAGCATATAGAATGCCATTGAAAGAGTTAGCAGAACTCAAGACACAGTTGCAAGAGTTGCTTGACAAAGATTTTATCCAACCTAGTTCTTCACCGTGGGGATGTCCCGCTATCTTTGTCAAAAAGAATGACAAAACCTTGAGGCTATGTGTTGATTACCGTCCATTAGATGAAGTCACTATTAAGAATAAGTATCCTCTTCCTTGCATTGATCTACTCTTTGATCAACTTGCTGGAGCCAAAGTGTTCTCTAAGATTGATCTTCGATTGAGCTTCCACCAAATAAAAATCCATCCTGAGGACATTCCTAAGACTGCTTTCACCACTAGATATGGTCTTTATGAATATCTAGTCATGTCCTTTGGTCTTACCAATGCACCAGCTCATTTCATATACCTCATGAACTCTGTTTTCATACCGGAGCTTGACAAATTTGTCGTTGTCTTCATCGATGATATCTTGATCTATTCCAAAAACAAAGAGGAACATGCGGAACATTTACACATTGTTTTGAGTCACTTAAGAGAACATCAGTTATATGCCGAGTTTAGCAAATGTGAATTCTAGCTTGATGAGGTGCCATTTCTCGAACATGTCTTATCTGCCGAGGGTGTTGCTGTTGACCCTGGCAAAGTGAAGGATATTCTAGACTAGAAGCCACCAACCACTGTTCACCAGGTCCATAGTTTCCTAGGAATGGTGGGCTATTACCGTCGATTCATTCATGACTTCTCAAAGATACCCAAGCCTATCACTTAGCTGTTAAAGAATCAAGTCAAGTTTGTCTAGTCACTAGAATGCGAAGAAGCTTTTCAGACTCTGAAAAGGTTGCTGACTACTGCTCCAGTTTTAGCTCAGCCAAACATTGAGAAGCCATTTGATGTATACTATGATGCTTCCGGTACTGGTATTGGGTGTGTACTGATGCAAGAAGGTAGAGTGATTGCTTATGCTTCTCAACAACTCAAGCGACATGAAGAGCACTATCCAACTCATGATTTAGAGTTAGCAGCTGTTGTTCATGCTCTAAAGATCTGGCATCATTACCTGTTGGGTAACACATGTCACATCTACACAAATCACAAAAGTTTGAAGTACATCTTTACTCAGGCTGATTTGAATATGCGCCAAAGAAGATGGTTAGAATTGATAAAGGATTATGATCTTGAAGTACATTATCATCCTGGAAAAGCTAATGTTGTTGCTGATGCCCTTAGTCGAAAGGTTCATTGCAATTGTCTTACTATTAAGCCAATGGATTTGACTTTATGTCATGAACTGGAAAGATTGAATATAGAGAAAGTTCAGCAAGGAAGCCTAAATAATATCACTATAGAATCAACTATCCAAGATCAGATTATTGCTACACAGAAAGGCAACAAGAGTATTGGGCATATCAAAGAAAAAGTTAGAAATAAAAAATAGACTTATTTTAGAATTGATGAATTAGACGTGTTATGGTTCAAGAATCAATTGGTTGTACCCAAAGTTCCTGAACTACGTCAGTTGATCCTTGATGAAGCACATTTAACCAAATTCTCTATCCATGCAGGAAGTAATAAGATATATCATGATTTGAAAAAAAGATTCTGGTGGACCAAGATGAAGATAGAGATTGCTTGATATGTATCTAAATGTGACACTTGTCAGAAAGTGAAAGCTGTGCATCTAAAGTCAGCTGGAGAATTGCAGTCATTGCCTATTCCAGCTTGGAAGTGAGATGATATTAGTATGGACTTTATTGTTGATCTGCCCAAGACATCAAAAGGCCTTGATTCAATTTGGGTCATTATTGATTGACTAACAAAGTTAGCTCACTTTCTTTCGGTAAAGATTGAATATCGTGTCATGGTCTATGCCAAGTTGTATATTGACCGGATTATGAGTTTACATGGGGTACCAAAGACAATTACTTCTGATAGGGGTACTCAATTTGTCTCCTAGTTTTGGAAATGTTTACATGAGTCCTTGAGAACCAAACTTCTTCACAATACTACTTACCATCCGCAAACTGGAGGTTAGACTGAAAGGGTTGATCAGATTCTTGAGGATATGTTGAGATCCTATGTTTTTAACTTTTCAGCTAAATGGGATGAATGTTTACCTTTAACAAAGTTCTCTTACAACAATAGTTATCAAGAGAGCATAAAAATGGCACCATTTGAGGCACTATATGGTCGTAGGTGTAGAACTCCATTGAATTGGTCTGAACCTGGGGAACGGTGGTTCTTTGGGGTTGGCCTTGTCAAGGAGATAGAAGAAAAAGTCAGACAGATACAGACTAACATGAAAGTGGCATAGTCTTGATAGAAGAGCTATGCAGATAAGAGATGCAGACCACTGGTGTTTGCCATGGGAGACTATGTGTATTTGAAAGTCTCGCCTATGATGGGAGTTAATCGTTTCAGAGTTAAAGGCAAGTTGGCACCTCAATACATCGGCCTGTTTCAGATCCTAGAATGATGTGGGAAGGTGGCATACCACCTAGAGTTACCTAAACAACTTTCAGATGTGCATAATGTGTTCCATGTATCTTAGTTGAAGAAGTGTCTTCAAGTGCTTAATCAAATCGCTGACTTTGAAGGAGTTAAACTAGAACCAGATTTGACCTATTCTGAGTATTCAGTCCGAATTCTGGATCAGACAGATCATGTTACTTGAAGTAGAACAACCAAGTGGTACAAGATACATTGGGATCGACATTCAGAAGAAGAAGCTACTTGGGAATCTGAGGATTACCTGATGGAAAACTTCCCCGAGTTCTTTGCTTCTATCTTAGTTACAATTTCTTCTCTAAGTTGTGACTCGTCCTTTTCAAACTTTGTAATATGAAAACCCCCTACCTATTTTATGCACAAGTCTTGGATGTGTTTGCTTGACATGTTTACTTTTCCATTACTTAACCCAAGGCTTTAAATCTCGGGATGAGATTTCTTTAAGGGGGAGGGCTATAACACCCCTGGTGTTATGGTAACTAAAACTGGCCATGTCATCATATGCATTGTGAAGCATTCATGTTTTAGTCAACCCTAATGTGCATCAACTAAAATAAATTTATATTCATAGATTGATTGAGTTCTTGTGATGTTTGACTTGAATCCAAAACCCTAGTTTTGAATGCCATTTTAAATACTTGGATTATGCCTATGTAATTTGTGGTGTAAAGCTGTGCTCTACACTAGTGTTAGGTGTAGGGGATAAACTCAAGTGCAACATTTAAAAATGAACTCCAAGTTTGAGGTTGAGTTTGAGTTCCAAAACTTGCCCTAAGTTTTCCAATTCAAATTTGAATTCAAATAGGGAGGTTTATTAAAATGGATTTATAATTCAAATTTGGTTCAAACAAATGGAGCATTGGGAAGGTCATGTGTGATTTGACCCAATAGTACATTTGGATGATAGTTGCAATCACTAATTAATCACCAATTAATGTAGAAATCAAATCAAGTTTGAATTTGATTCAAAACCCTGATTTCTGAAAAAACCCTGTTTTACTCCTTTGTCTGTAATTCAAAATTTAAAAAGAATTTGAGGGTAAGCCGAAAAGCAAAGTTGTAGATCTGGTAATGTTGTACAACTTTGGTTTTTGGATTTTTTAAAGTTTTTGTATAAAATTTGGAGTAATTTTGAAAATATTCAAATCCCAAATTTGACCCCTTTTCATTTCCCTATTCCAATTTCAAAATGGAGGCAGAATTTGAAAATGGTTTAAAAATCAAAGTTGTAGATCTTGCCAAGATGTATAACTTTGGTATTTTTAGTTTTTAAAGTTTCAATGTAAAATTTAAAGTAATTTTGAAATTATCAATTTCCAGAAATTATCCCCTTTTAATTTCAAATTTAAATTTCAAAATCTATGCTGAATTTGAAATTTTTTTTATTGAGAAAGTTGTAGGACTTAAAAAGTTGAGCAACTTTTGTTTTTACAGATTTTCAACTTTTATAGAAAATTTGAAAGTAATTTGGAATTTCTTATCGGTGGCAGTTTCATAATTATTTCAAAATTCAGTTGGGGGCAGAGTGCCACTGAGCTGCTCCTCTACCTGCCTCACTGGTGAACCGCCGCCACCGTACCTCACGGCTCGTGCACACCGTGACACGTAGCAGTCCCGTGTCTTGGCCAAGCTGGTGGTGGCGATGTTGTAGAAGCCGCTTGAGCTGTCATAAGCCCTAGGTCGATCATCTCCTCCTCCTTTCTCTGTTTCACCACTGTCGCCGTCGAGTCCTCACCACGGCCACCGATTCACCATTACCGCTCCTTCTCACTCCAATTCATCTCGCAGTTAGGTCCGACCAACCCTTGCGCACCTCCTGGACCTACTCACTCCGTCTCTCATTGGGTTGGGCAGTTGCGGGTTGCCTTCTTCCTCGCGGACATCGACAGCGCCGCCGTGGTCACCTTCTCTGTGGCCGGACTCCTTCGGTGGGATTCATATCTGAGAAATCTGTGTTTGTCACACCCCAAAATCATATTTTGGGATGCGACTTAGAAAACACTAAATAACGTTAAATGGTTTTATCATTTTTCTAAAAATTAGCAACTTTAGTTAAGTTGTTGATATTCTAGATAGTGGAAAAATGTGGGTTTCTAAAATTTTTGCAATACAACTTAGTGGTTTGTTGCATTCATGCTGTTGCATGGTGTTTATGTTTGAAAAATGAATTTATATGTTTCCCAATACACCTAGGGTTTGATCCCAACTTCACCTCCCCAAATACCAAATCAAAATCTAAAAACTCTAATCAAGTCTTTTGCCGACATCCTACAAATACTAGTCTACCCCGTTCTCTCATTCTCTCTTTTCTTTCTTTCTCGAGCTCTCAGTCAATTTGGTGTCCATGAATTCTTTGGGTCAATCTTTTCTCCTCTACTCTCTATTCATACAAATGGATCTCAAGTTGAGTTGACGCCCAGACTTTCACCTCTCCCATCATGGCAATCCACACTTCTTCTTTCTTTCACTAATAGACCAAAGACATTCCATGCTTTGCTATCTCCCGTCTCATGCAAAATTCACAATCTTAGCCCACATACAAATCAGCTTGGCACCTCCTCTTTTCGCTAACAGATCAAAGATAGGCATCCTTTCTTGCTTTGGGCCAAGTCCAAACCAGCCCAAAATTCCCTCACCATCTCCTCTCTTCCACCGACCCTTCCCTTCTCTCTTAAGTGGACATGCAACCCTCTCTTCCTGGTGGCGCCTACTCTCTTAATTCCCCAGCCACACCCCCTTTGCATGCCTCTCATCAATCTCTCCTAATTCCACACTCTAATTTCCCTTCTTAACTCAATATTGAAATGCATTGTAAAGAGCAGCTCCCATGGCTGGCGGCTACATCCTCCTCCTGCTCACACGCCACTACTTTCACATGCAAAACCAACATTCCTCAATGTTAATTATTCCATCTTAATTCCCTACATAAATCGTATAAGGAGCAGACTTACTCCCTTCTCACTCTTCCGTTTTTGCATGGATCCATGCAGAAACAGCAGTCCTCTATTTTACGCCATGTCCTCTCTCCTTTCTCTTTAATGTCGGCCTCCCTCTTTCTTCTCATGCAACAAAATGGCAGCATTAGTTCTCTCCTTAATCCCTTTGTCCTCCTCCTTTGCATGCGCCTCCTTAATTCCTCTCTTATCTCTACTTCGTTATTCCATTGCATGCATGAAGAAGTTAAAATAGCAGTGCATCTCTTCTCCATGCCGACCACCTCATTCCTCCTCCATGCAAAAAAATAATAGCACTACATATTATTCCTCCTTAATCACCTATTCCACTTGCCTCCTTTTCAATTGCATATATCCATGCAAAGAACAAACAGCAACATTTCCTTCTCCTCTTATCTCTCATGCACAACAGATCACTCCCTCTCCTATGCCGCTCATTGTCTCTCCCTCATGCAAAAATAACAACAGCCCTCCCCCTTAATTTCTTTGGTTATACCTCCCTTTTCATCCTCTTTGATGTCAGCTCCTTTACTTCATTGCATGCATGCACATTAAAAAGCCAGCCACATTTTCTCCTTCCTCTCTCATGCACCATCAGAAGGATGCGCATACCCCTTCACCTCCCTCTCCTTCCTCTTCTATAAATAGAACCACCTTTGCTCTCTACAATGCCTTTTGCATTCCTGCTGTTCTCCTCTCCCTAAAGCATCTCTCCTGGGCGCCCCTCCCTCTTATACATGAAGGGGAGACAGGAACCACAGCCATGACTGCCCCCTTATATTCCATATCTCCCTCTCTCTTCTCCACAAAAACAGCAGCCACCACCTCCTCTCCTCTTTCTCCCTGCAGACCAGATGCATTCCCTCCCCACCTCTTTTCTTCTTCTTCTTCCTATCTGCCATGGACGTCCCCTCCTCCTCCTCTTTCTCACTCCTCTTTCTCTCCATGAAAATGGAGCCCCCGTGCAGCAGCGATTCCATTTTGCCGTTGCAATCTTCACCCTGACCAATGGATCATGATCTGGACCGGCTACCGATCTTATCCGCTGCAGTAAGCTGACCCTCTCTTTTTATCTCTCTGTGTGTTTCATTTTCTGATGCTCATCCCCCTCTTGACATCCTCATGTACCACAGGATGTCACCAAATCGATCCCTCGCTGCCCTCCTTTCATGGACGCGGAGTGCATAATTTGTGGCACCGATAATCTTCGCAGCGGCACCGTCCCCGTCTTCTCATGCACTGCTGCAGCATCACACCACTGCCGCTGCTGTACAGAACGTGGTGAGGTCATCCCTCCCTCTCGCATCTCTGATCTTGCTGCCCATGACCATCTCATCCGTCGTCAGACCCTGTCAACACCCATCGTTGATGCCAGCCACCGTCAATTTCATCTCCAGCTGCAGCTAACCTCGATGTGAGAACCCACACTTTCCTCTCTGAAATATATGATCTCTACTGCAATTTACATACCATAAATCATGATTCCATCGATTCTATGATGTTTACTTTCTAAGTGTGTTGTTGTCCCGTGCAAACAGCCGCTGCATGGTCGGTTGGCATGCATGTTCCCGGCAATCTGTAATTCCTTTTGTAAATTCATTTGAACCACATGTGTTTCATATCCTTGAGCACATCTCAGCAAAATTTCATGGTCATAGAGCCCAATACGAAAGAGTTATAAATGTTCTTGTACATGATGTCCCTGCTGCCCCGCAGCAGAGTTCCTGCCGGTTGGCATGCATCCTCCCGTTGTTCCATCGCTCCAGTGACCGTGTTCTTCAACCACAATGTGTTTCATATTCTTGCACACAATAGGATTCAAGATAAAAGAGATATCATTTTTCTTGTGCTCGATGTTCCTGCTGCCCCACAGCTGCGCTGCAGCCGGTTGGCACATGCGTTCCGGAAAATCCACTACTCCGTTTGTCAAATCTTTTTACCCACCTGTGTATCATGAACTTGCACATGCCTCCGCAAGTTGGTTTGTCCATGGGTACCACGATGGGCGCGATATAGAGGCCATAGTAGCTGCTACCACTGCTGTCTAGCAGACAGCAGTGCAACTCATTTTGCAGTCACGTTTCCCGGTCATCCAATGCTTAAAATAACTTGCTCTTTTGCCACAACATATTCCATACAGTCCATAACAAGTCTACAACATGGATCATCGATTGCTATTGTTATGATCCTGCTGCTTTTCATATTTCAAACCATGTGCATATTTTCTGTGCAATGGTGCTTCATCATGTTTCTCAATAAATCTATATCCAAAGTGATGCATTGTCCAGCTAGAGGGTGTGTTTAGCAGTTGCATATGATCGCACCAAAGGTATTTTTTCCAAAAGTTCAGAAAGTGTATACCTTCTAATGATCATCAAAACAAGCAGCCACCTAATGTAATATCAATATCCTGTCTTTGTCTTCTTTACAATCTATTCACTATGTCTCCCAAAATACCAACATCATTCTCCACAATATATATATCATTCTTCCAAACTTCACCATGAGCATCTAACTCTAATCCTCTTTCATCTATACCATCGATCTCATATCTTTTAAACCATAGCTTCATTTTTAGTTGTTTATGCGCTCATATGATCGTAGTTGCCAGTTCTACGTGTTTAAAACTTTTATCCTATTTTGTAATGCCTGGTGTAATGTTTTTAGGTTATCTTATGATGCTTGTACCGATTGTTTGCCGACGTTAGAAGTGGAGCTACATGAGGAGCATATCTTTGAGAAGTGGAACCATTAGCAAGTATTTGGAAGGCAAGTGTAACATAAGTCCCCTTGTTACCCAATAATTTTATAATCACTCTCATATGCATGTGTCTAATTTGATGCTAAGGACTTACCTAGAACTTGATATCCTGATTCCTTGTTTACCTTGGGTTATGCATATGGGTAGCTTGCTTAGCCTGCAATCATCAAACCATTATGCTATTAATCTTGATTAATGGATTATGGAATCAATCTTAAAATGATGCTTTTAACAAAGGGGGCTAGAGCATGGGGTTTTGGTGCTTTGGATTCCTCTCCATAAGGACTTAATCATTGAACAGACCACCCATGACTTATAGTATAGCCACGAGGACTACATGGCTCTGGTCTTAGCCAATTACTCTGATTAGTTCTAGCTTGTTAGTGGTTACCGAAAGGTGCAAAGGGGGGAACCATGATGCTTATGGGCCCTGTCAGACAAGGTGAGTGCTGGGCTATGGTCATGAAGTGTGCCACCCTGGAGGAAGGTGTCCATTATTCTTGGGTATCTGAAACCTAGCGGCCACTAACTTGTTAGGACATCTTTGGAAATGCTTCATAGTGATCCCTGCCTGCTCACCTTGGAAGTGTTTTGGGGAAAGGACCGCCCCGGGCATATGGGTATCACGACTCATGGTGAAAGTGTACAGATTCTGCAAAGTTGTTTTAAAACTGATATATCAGTCATGCTCACAGACATGAGCGACTTGGACCTTTTAGTGAATAGTGGTTACTTGGTTGGTTTGGGATTGTCACACCCGGTTTTCTAAAGAACAAAACCAGGCTAATCATATGTGTGCCCAGGAAGTCCACACATATGCCAGAATGAAAAAGTATCAGAAACAATGTTATTATATAACATATACATAGCTATATTAACACTTACATCAGAGTATCGCGGAACGGTGACTAAACTTCGGGCTCCATTCTTCTCAGGGACGGCTGACTGGGGGTAACATATGCCTAGCACTTCTACTAGTCTTCTGGAAACTCCACTACACCTTTGTCCTTTTTCCGAGTAGCATCTTACTACACACTGGAGTGTTGGGGAAATAGCAAGAATGAGTCCATGTCGAACTCAACAAGTATAACACAGGGTTCATGAGGCTCAAAAAGGCTAGACACTGTTTAACTGCGTTTAGCTTTTAATCATCATATAATTAGCAATTGAGTAGCATCAAGGTAATCCAAATTCCATTAATGAATCAATGATCAATTGTAATAAGGATAATGAATAGCATTAACATGAGCATAATAATAATCAACAATAATTAAGTATGATATAACAATGGTGATCAACTATTCTGTAAGAATCCCCAAGACCGCTCGTATCCGTGAGTACGGCTAGTATACCAGTTTTTAACTCTGCGTAGAGGTGTACACTTTCACTGTGAGTCATGATTTCCAAATGCATGGGTTTGCAAGGCCCAAAACATCAGAGACCATATAAAGCCATTCAAAAGTTCGTCTAACAAGTTAGGGCCATTAGATTCACTCGGCAGGCAGATGTAGAACCCTCCTTCCCTGTGGCACAACAACCGCAGCCTATACACACTAGGCCAGGGGCTCGCACTACACCCAACGTGGCAAGCCATTCTTACGCCATTTAAGGTAACCTCTAACAAGCTAGAAAAGGTCTCTTGAACAACTAGAGCCAGAGCCATATAGCCCTCACAGCTGTACTGTATGTCCCGGTTATCACTTACAGGTAAGTCCTTACGGAGAGTAACTAGAGCATCAAAATAACCCACATGCTCTAGCCCCCTTTCAACAGAAATAACATCATCTTAATTGGTTGATTGCATAATCCATTAGTCAAATTACAAGATCATTGTTCATAATTAAGCGCTAGCAGTAGCTACCCAAATGCATAACCCATAGGTGACAAGGAAACAAGATATCAATAGCTAAGTTATAATCTCTATGGTTGTCAAGGAAGACACATGCATATGTATGATAATTTCAGTGAATAGGTAACAAGGATGGTCCCATGTTATACTTGCCTTGATCAAAGCTTTTCTGATGATACTGCTGGTCTGGCTCAAAATAATACTCCTGATCGTCAAGAAACTGCTCACCGTCTATACTCGATCATCAATCAACAACACACATGCATCCAATCAAACATACACGAAGCAAACAAAGAGATACAATTAGAACAGTACACCAACAATAACAAAACAGTAATAAAAGTTTGTAAAACTCTTCTACACGTTACTACGATCACACAGATGTAAAGATCACGAAATTCGGATTTAAAACGTGAAAATTATGAATTTTCTAAGACTTCCTATAGATAAATAAATACTCAATTATAAACTCGAAAAATAAATTATCAAAACCAACTGTACAACTACACTAACATGTAGAGCTCGCAAATACGAACCTAACGCAACTTGAACGGATCAAATCGGAGTTAAAACGAAGTTTTTATGACCAAAACAATTCTAGTGGCAAAACTGTAATTATCTGAAAACGTATTTTTGACTTAACCGGGAGAGAATACGCTTTCCAAACACGAAAATGTACTTTCAGTTTTACGCTACGGACCGCGGGTTGATTACTAAAAAGCTAAGGGTCTCTTTAACAAATTTACCCCGCGAAGGGGTAAGTTCTAATCTTAGCCGTTGATCCGAGATCGGACGGCTGCTAATCGATTCAAGCGAGAGAGAGAAAAGAGACCGGCCATCTACAGTACATCCGGCCGGTGGCCACCATGGCCGCCGCCATGAACTCGCCGGAGAGCTTCAGCCCCACCTTTTCCGACCACAACTCGCCCCGCCACCAACACAAATCGAAAGAGGAAGTAAACTCAAACTCATCTATGCGGTTTAGGAGCGCTACGACGACCCGATGAGAGAACACGGCTCGGGGATGAACGGCGGCGCCATTGTCGGCCACGGTGAGCTCCAATCCCACGATACAAAGCACAGAAACTCAAAAGATGAGCATTGGGAGGGAGAGGAGAAGATGACAAACTCACCCAAGCGAAGAAATTGACCTCCAATCCACCCGAAACTCCCCAACCGTTCAACCGCCGACCTTCAACAACCTCAAACCCTAGAACTCGATTTCACGTGGTGGAACTCGCGGTTTAGAGGAAAAATGGAAAGAGGAGGGTCATGGCTTCACTTTTATAGCTCCACCGCGTCGTGTTCGGTTAGGAGATCCCGGTTAATTTGGCAAGGATCGGTGGCGGCAAAGTCCGGCTCGGTCACGAACATGATGAAGAAGACGAGACCGACAAGTGGGGTCCAGTGGTCAGCGAAGCAAGGAGGGAGAGGGCGCGGCTGCCGCGGCTCTGGGCCGGCCCACGCGGTCGCGAGCGTGGAGAAGCAGGCTCGGACCGACGGCCCAAAAGAAGAGGGAGAGAAAGCGGGCCGGTTCGGTTGGGCTTCCAGGCCGCTAGGGAGAAGGTAAGTTGTTTTATATATTTTTTTCTTCTTTCTTTTCTTCATTTGTTTATTTTCCAAAACCTTTTCAAATAGAGTTTCAAATCCAAATCAAAATAAAATAAAGTCCACACCACAAAATAAAATAAATGCAACAGCATGAATGCATCACCAAATATTCTTTTCTAAATTTTAATTTGCCCTTAATTGTTATCTAACTTATTTGAAATTCATTATTCCTAAAGTTTAGAATTTTTGGGTGTTACAAATTCTACCCCCCTTAAAAGAATCTCGTCCTCGAGATTGAACTGCTTACTCAAACAACTGCGGATATGATTTCCTTAATTCATCCTCTCTTTCCCAAGTTGCCTCTGCCTCTGAATATCGATTCCACTGCACCTTGCACATTTTAATAACCTGACTTCGAGTAACTCTCTCAGCAGTCTCTAAAATCTTAATCGGAAACTCTTCATATGTAAGATCCTCCTTAACAGTCAACTCTTCTAAAGGTATCTGCTCCTCAGGCACCCGTAAACACTTCTTAAGTTGTGAAACATGGAACACATCATGCACTTTAGATAAATTTTCAGGCAACTCTAATTGATAAGCAACTTCCCCACGTCTAGTAATAACTTTAAATGGTCCAACATACCTTGGTGCTAGTTTACCTTTCATGTTAAACCTCTTCACACTTCTCATAGGTGACACCTTCAAATAGACATAATCACCTACCTAAAAAACTAGATCTCTTCTCCTATTATCAGCATAACTCTTCTGACAAGACTGCGCTACTCTCAAATTCTCACGAATCACTCGCACTTGATCTTCTGCGTTTCTAAGAACATCTGTACCAAACACCTGAGATTCACCTATCTGATCCAAAAACAATGGAGTTCTACACTTACGTCCATACACAGCTTCAAACGGTGCCATCTTAAGACTCTGTTGATAACTGTTATTGTAAGAGAATTCTGCATAAGGCAAACTCTTATCCCAACTAGTTCTATATTGCAATGCACAAGCTCTCAACATATCCTCTAATACCTGGTTGGTCCTTTCAGTCTGTCCATCTGTCTGTGGATGATATGCTGTACTAAAATTCAATTTTGTTCCCAATGATTCATGCACAGCTTTCCAAAAATGCGACGTAAACTGCGATCCTTGATCAGATACAATCTTCTTTGGAACTCCATGCAAACATACTATTCTTTCTATATACAAGGTAGCTAATTATACTCCCGTGTAATTTAATCTTGACTGGTATAAAAATGAGCAACTTTAGTCAATCTATCCACTATCACCCAAATAGAATCATAACCTCTCTGAGTACGCGGTAACCCTACTATAAAGTCCATACCAACTTCCTCCCACTTCCATTCAGGAATCTTCATTGGTTGCACAATCCAGCAGGTCTCTGATGCTCTGCTTTCACCCTCTAACAAGTGTCACACAATGCCACATACTCAACCACATCTCGCTTTAATCCAACCCACCAATATTTCTGTTTAAGATCCAAATACATCTTAGTACTACCAGGATGAATGGAATAAGCTGACTCATGAGCTTCGCTAAGAATTGCCTGTCGAACAGCTTGATCCTCAGATACACACAGCCTCTTTCCAAACCACAAAATCCCATTATCATCCATTCAAAAACCCTGGTGACTTACCAATCACTATATCTTCTGCTATCTTCTTCAGTTTCTCATCCTTCAACTGACCCTTGTAGATTTCTTGCTCTAAGGTAGGCTCTATCACTAATTCCATTGTATTAGTAACAATTCCTAAATTCAAATATTCAAATTCAGCACATAACTCACTAGTCATAGACAGCGTCCGTATCTCATTGGCATAACTTTTCCTACTAAGAGCATCAGCTACTTTATTAGCCTTACCAGGATGATAGTGTATCTCAATATCATAATCCTTAATCAACTCTAACCATCTGCGTTGCCTCAAATTCAGGTCTGACTGAGTGAAAATATACTTCAAACTCTTATGATCAGTGTATATATCACTCTTATGTCCAATCAAATAATGTCTCTAAATCTTTAAAGCATAAACCACAGCTGCTAACTCCAAATCATGTGTAGGATAATTCAACTCATGCTTTCTCAACTGCCTAGATGCATAAGCCACAACTCTGCCTTCTTGCATAAGAACACATCCCAAACCTTGACGAGAAGCATCACAATAAATAGAAAACTTCTTACTCAAATCTGGCAAAACCAAAACAGGCGCTGTAGTCAACCTCTTCTTCAATTCCTCAAAACTAGCTTGACATTTATCCGACCACACAAACTTGGCATTCTTCTCTAATAGAGATGTCATAGGTTTAGCAAGTTTAGAAAACCCTTCAATGAACCGTCTGTAATATCCAGCTAATCCCAAGAAACTACGAATCCCGCTAACATCAAAAGGTGGTTTCCAATTCAATAGATAAGCAAAATCTAATTTCTCTGTGCAAATTCTAATTTCAGTAACTCAGTAAAACTGTCATATCTCGAGCTACAGACGTCCAATTCAGATGATCTTTACATGGTTGAAAAGCGTACAAAATTATCTACAACTTTTATTCACAACACTTTTTTCTGAATCTGTCAAATAATTGGCCAAAAACTGAACTTAACCAAAACTGTTTCAGAATTCCAGACTGTGCAGTAACCCCAACTTGAAATAGATATATCTCTTAGCTCTTAATAGATATTAAAATAATTCTTACGGGGTTGGAAAGATATAGAAGTCTAATTATTCTCAGTATAATTTCCTAAATTTCCCATTAATGGATTTTAAGTTATTTCTTAAACATCCCAGACTGACCTAAAAATTAGCAAAGGACAGAACTATGTTCACCTCATAACCAACTAATATATTTTGATCAAACTTAATATTCTTAACCATGGAACTTGTAGGCCTGTCTACAAAACTCCAGCACACATTACAAAGATCCAAATCACACATTATCACATTAACATTCCATCAATCACACAATTGTTCACACCACAAACTGACTCTCAAAACAATCCAACTTAAAATTGACTCGCAACTACTATCGTTCTTATTACATAGGGATTTTTCCTATTTCCTAGTTAAGCTTCTAATAAATCTTGGGACGACCTAACTCCGCCCTTAATTGGTCAATCTCCTTATAAGCTTGCTCCTTAAGTTCTTTTTCCTTCAGCAACTCTTATGCAATGATGATGCCACAAGCTCAAAACCAACTTTGTAAAGGTGTCCTTTAGACCCTTACGATCCTTATAAATGGTTCCAACAGATTACCAACCCTAAGAAAAGATACTTGCGCTCGATAGTGACTTTACAACCATGTAGCTAGCTGATGCTTCCAAGTGACGAAATAGAACATATAAAACCTCCATCTTGTGTCGTCTTTTAGCTTGACAACTCCCCTTAAGAAGAGATCAACTAGAGAACACCGAAGGATAACTTGCATTTGTTTCTGAGTGATAACTACTATCATGTCCTTCTATCATGTCAAAGAGACTCATGAGCATATGCAAGAACAAGTAACCTGCACTTCCTCACGAGCAGAAAAATAGCAGTGCAGAAATACAGTTATATCTCGAGTTCTACGAATCCAATGATATTGTAGCTTATACCGTTGGAAAGCTTATCAAATTTACTACAACTTCCTTATAGAACACTTCTCCAGATTCTGCAGTTAAGGTAGTCGAAAACTGTGCACAACAGAAACTATTCCAGGTTGCTGACAGCACAGATGCGTCGCCTTGTGATTTTCATAACTCCCAAACAATAATAGATATTAGGGTGGTTCTTACGGTCAGAGAAAGATATTAAAGTCTACTTTTGTCCAGAATTTATCCATGATTTTTGGGCATCCAAAAATAGAGATATAAGCTAAGGTAGACAGACTGCTATAAAAAAACAGGATAAGGTAGAAACGAGATTCAAAGACACTAGAGAGATAGATAACACTAATCTTCAAGTCTTCATGCTTCTTTGCTTTGTGTTGATGAGATATAAGACATGGATTGAGGATAGCCAAAAGATGACAAGAAAGATAAGGTTTGATCTTTAGTTCTTCATGCCTTCTCATGCCTCGTCGCTTGAGATATTCAGGACTTGCTGTTGTTGATAGCAGATGCTACCCCACTTAACAAAGATCTTGTTTTACCTGACAATGTCATTGAAGGCAACACTTTCTCTAAAGCTTGCTGCTAATGATAAGTCCTTCATGTGTTGATCATCCATTAAGATGAGATTAATAAGGTAGCATGACAACCAAGGGTAGACAGGAACGGTGTAAGAGAAAATGGCAAGAATTAGGATCGATTGAAAGATAAGTAAGATACAAGATGTCACTACCCCACTTAACATAGATCGAGCTACTTCTCAAGACTTATACCTTCCGGGCCTACCTTTGAAACACGAGAACAAGAACAACACACAAGCAACACATCAAACAAAACAAGCACACATCACATCATCGGTACTACACGTGCTTCTTCAACAATGGTGGTCATCCTAAGAAAAAGTATGGATGATGAAAAGCCATCGAATCTTTGAACCAGGTAAGATCAGAAAACTTTTAGTAAAAACAACATAAAACAAAATCCAAGGGAGTAAGAAATAATAGCTCAAAGGAAGCTATCAAGGAGAGGATACAACAGGACAAGGAAGAGGAATAGTCAAAATCAATGAGTCAAGGGATGACAAAACAGTTTTATCGTAAAATAAGTTTTAGAATACGTCCAGTGCTACTTGGCATACGTCCTACAGTTAACACCGCTCTGATACCACTCTGTCACACCCGGTTTTCTAAAGAATAAAACCAAGCTAATCATATGTGTGCCCAGAAAGTCCACACATATGCCAGAATGAAAAAGTATCAGAAACAATGTTATTATATAACGTATACATAGCTATATTAACACTTACATCAGAGTATCGCGGAACGGTGACTAAACTTCGGGCTCCATTCTTCTCAGGGACGGCTGACTGGGGGTAACATATGCCTAGCACTTCTACTAGTCTTCTGGAAACTCCACTACACCTTTGTCCTTTTTCCGAGTAGCATCTTACTACACACTGGAGTGTTGGGGAAATAGCAAGAATGAGTCCATGTCGAACTCAACAAGTATAACACAGGGTTCATGAGGCTCAAAAAGGCTAGACACTGTTTAACTGCGTTTAGCTTTTAATCATCATATAATTAGCAATTGAGTAGCATCAAGGTAATCCAAATCCCATTAATGAATCAATGATCAATTGTAATAAGGATAATGAATAGCATTAACATGAGCATAATAATAATCAACAATAATTAAGCATGATATAACAATGGTGATCAACTATTCTGTATGAATCCCCAAGGCCGCTCGTATCCGTGAGCACGGCTAGTATACCAGTTTTTAACTCTGCGCAGAGGTGTACACTTTCACTGTGAGTCATGATTTCCAAATGCATGGGTTTGCAAGGCCCAAAACATCAGAGACCATATAAAGCCATTCAAAAGTTCGTCTAACAAGTTAGGGCCATTAGATTCACTCGGCAGGCAGATGTAGAACCCCCCTTCCCTGTGGCACAACAACCGCAGCCTATACACACTAGGCCAGGGGCTCGCACTACACCCAACGTGGCAAGCCATTCTTACGCCATTTAAGGTAACCTCTAACAAGCTAGAAAAGGTCTCTTGAACAACTAGAGCCAGAGCCATATAGCCCTCACAGCTGTACTGTATGTCCCCGGTTATCACTTACAGGTAAGTCCTTACGGAGAGTAACTAGAGCATCAAAATAACCCACATGCTCTAGCCCCCTTTCAACAGAAATAACATCATCTTAATTGGTTGATTGCATAATCCATTAGTCAAATTACAAGATCATTGTTCATAATTAAGCGCTAGCAGTAGCTACCCAAATGCATAACCCATAGGTGACAAGGAAACAAGATATCAATAGCTAAGTTATAATCTCTATGGTTGTCAAGGAAGACACATGCATATGTATGATAATTTCAGTGAATAGGTAACAAGGATGGTCCCATGTTATACTTGCCTTGATCAAAGCTTTCCTGATGATACTGCTGGTCTGGCTCAAAATAATACTCCTGATCGTCAAGAAACTGCTCACCGTCTATACTCGATCATCAATCAACAACACACATGCATCCAATCAAACATACACGAAGCAAACAAAGAGATACAATTAGAACAGTACACCAACAATAACAAAACAGTAATAAAAGTTTGTAAAACTCTTCTACACGTTACTACGATCACACAGATGTAAAGATCACGAAATTCGGATTTAAAACGTGAAAATTATGAATTTTCTAAGACTTCCTATAGATAAATAAATACTCAATTATAAACTCGAAAAATAAATTATCAAAACCAACTGTACAACTACACTAACATGTAGAGCTCGCAAATACGAACCTAACGCAACTTGAACGGATCAAATCGGAGTTAAAACGAAGTTTTTATGACCAAAACAATTCTAGTGGCAAAACTGTAATTATCTGAAAACGTATTTTTGACTTAACCGGGAGAGAATACGCTTTCCAAACACGAAAACGTACTTTCAGTTTTACGCTACGGACCGCGGGTTGATTACTAAAAAGCTAAGGGTCTCTTTAACAAATTTACCCCGCGAAGGGGTAAGTTCTAATCTTAGCCGTTGATCCGAGGTCGGACGGCTGCTAATCGATTCAAGCGAGAGAGAGAAAAGAGACCGGCCATCTACAGTACATCCGGCCGGTGGCCACCATGGCCGCCGCCATGAACTCGCCGGAGAGCTTCAGCCCCACCTTTTCCGACCACAACTCGCCCCGCCACCAACACAAATCGAAAGAGGAAGTAAACTCGAACTCATCTATGCGGTTTAGGAGCGCTACGACGACCCGATGAGAGAACACGGCTCGGGGATGAACGGCGGCGCCATTGTCGGCCACGGTGAGCTCCAATCCCGCGATACAAAGCACAGAAACTCAAAAGATGAGCATTGGGAGGGAGAGGAGAAGATGACAAACTCACCCAAGCGAAGAAATTGACCTCCAATCCACCCGAAACTCCCCAACCGTTCAACCGCCGACCTTCAACAACCTCAAACCCTAGAACTCGATTTCACGTGGTGGAACTCGCGGTTTAGAGGAAAAACGGAAAGAGGAGGGTCATGGCTTCACTTTTATAGCTCCACCGCGTCGTGTTCGGTTAGGAGATCCCGGTTAATTTGGCAAGGATCGGTGGCGGCAAAGTCCGGCTCGGTCACGAACATGATGAAGAAGACGAGACCGACAAGTGGGGTCCAGTGGTCAGCGAAGCAAGGAGGGAGAGGGCGCGGCTGCCGCGGCTCTGGGCCGGCCCACGCGGTCGCGAGCGTGGAGAAGCAGGCTCGGACCGACGGCCCAAAAGAAGAGGGAGAGAAAGCGGGCCGGTTCGGTTGGGCTTCCAGGCCGCTAGGGAGAAGGTAAGTTGTTTTATATATTTTTTTCTTCTTTCTTTTCTTCATTTGTTTATTTTCCAAAACCTTTTCAAATAGAGTTTCAAATCCAAATCAAAATAAAATAAAGTCCACACCACAAAATAAAATAAATGCAACAGCATGAATGCATCACCAAATATTCTTTTCTAAATTTTAATTTGCCCTTAATTGTTATCTAACTTATTTGAAATTCATTATTCCTAAAGTTTAGAATTTTTGGGTGTTACAAATTCTACCCCCCTTAAAAGAATCTCGTCCTCGAGATTGAACTGCTTACTCAAACAACTGCGGATATGATTTCCTTAATTCATCCTCTCTTTCCCAAGTTGCCTCTGCCTCTGAATATCGATTCCACTGCACCTTGCACATTTTAATAACCTGACTTCGAGTAACTCTCTCAGCAGTCTCTAAAATCTTAATCGGAAACTCTTCATATGTAAGATCCTCCTTAACAGTCAACTCTTCTAAAGGTATCTGCTCCTCAGGCACCCGTAAACACTTCTTAAGTTGTGAAACATGGAACACATCATGCACTTTAGATAAATTTTCAGGCAACTCTAATTGATAAGCAACTTCCCCACGTCTAGTAATAACTTTAAATGGTCCAACATACCTTGGTGCTAGTTTACCTTTCATGTTAAACCTCTTCACACTTCTCATAGGTGACACCTTCAAATAGACATAATCACCTACCTAAAAAACTAGATCTCTTCTCCTATTATCAGCATAACTCTTCTGACAAGACTGCGCTACTCTCAAATTCTCACGAATCACTCGCACTTGATCTTCTGCGTTTCTAAGAACATCTGTACCAAACACCTGAGATTCACCTATCTGATCCAAAAACAATGGAGTTCTACACTTACGTCCATACACAGCTTCAAACGGTGCCATCTTAAGACTCTGTTGATAACTGTTATTGTAAGAGAATTCTGCATAAGGCAAACTCTTATCCCAACTAGTTCTATATTGCAATGCACAAGCTCTCAACATATCCTCTAATACCTGGTTGGTCCTTTCAGTCTGTCCATCTGTCTGTGGATGATATGCTGTACTAAAATTCAATTTTGTTCCCAATGATTCATGCACAGCTTTCCAAAAATGCGACGTAAACTGCGATCCTTGATCAGATACAATCTTCTTTGGAACTCCATGCAAACATACTATTCTTTCTATATACAAGGTAGCTAATTATACTCCCGTGTAATTTAATCTTGACTGGTATAAAAATGAGCAACTTTAGTCAATCTATCCACTATCACCCAAATAGAATCATAACCTCTCTGAGTACGCGGTAACCCTACTATAAAGTCCATACCAACTTCCTCCCACTTCCATTCAGGAATCTTCATTGGTTGCACAATCCAGCAGGTCTCTGATGCTCTGCTTTCACCCTCTAACAAGTGTCACACAATGCCACATACTCAACCACATCTCGCTTTAATCCAACCCACCAATATTTCTGTTTAAGATCCAAATACATCTTAGTACTACCAGGATGAATGGAATAAGCTGACTCATGAGCTTCGCTAAGAATTGCCTGTCGAACAGCTTGATCCTCAGATACACACAGCCTCTTTCCAAACCACAAAATCCCATTATCATCCATTCAAAAACCCTGGTGACTTACCAATCACTATATCTTCTGCTATCTTCTTCAGTTTCTCATCCTTCAACTGACCCTTGTAGATTTCTTGCTCTAAGGTAGGCTCTATCACTAATTCTATTGTATTAGTAACAATTCCTAAATTCAAATATTCAAATTCAGCACATAACTCACTAGTCATAGACAGCGTCCGTATCTCATTGGCATAACTTTTCCTACTAAGAGCATCAGCTACTTTATTAGCCTTACCAGGATGATAGTGTATCTCAATATCATAATCCTTAATCAACTCTAACCATCTGCGTTGCCTCAAATTCAGGTCTGACTGAGTGAAAATATACTTCAAACTCTTATGATCAGTGTATATATCACTCTTATGTCCAATCAAATAATGTCTCTAAATCTTTAAAGCATAAACCACAGCTGCTAACTCCAAATCATGTGTAGGATAATTCAACTCATGCTTTCTCAACTGCCTAGATGCATAAGCCACAACTCTGCCTTCTTGCATAAGAACACATCCCAAACCTTGACGAGAAGCATCACAATAAATAGAAAACTTCTTACTCAAATCTGGCAAAACCAAAACAGGCGCTGTAGTCAACCTCTTCTTCAATTCCTCAAAACTAGCTTGACATTTATCCGACCACACAAACTTGGCATTCTTCTCTAATAGAGATGTCATAGGTTTAGCAAGTTTAGAAAACCCTTCAATGAACCGTCTGTAATATCCAGCTAATCCCAAGAAACTACGAATCCCGCTAACATCAAAAGGTGGTTTCCAATTCAATAGATAAGCAAAATCTAATTTCTCTGTGCAAATTCTAATTTCAGTAACTCAGTAAAACTGTCATATCTCGAGCTACAGACGTCCAATTCAGATGATCTTTACATGGTTGGAAAGCGTACAAAATTATCTACAACTTTTATTCACAACACTTTTTTCTGAATCTGTCAAATAATTGGCCAAAAACTGAACTTAACCAAAACTGTTTCAGAATTCCAGACTGTGCAGTAACCCCAACTTGAAATAGATATATCTCTTAGCTCTTAATAGATATTAAAATAATTCTTACGGGGTTGGAAAGATATAGAAGTCTAATTATTCTCAGTATAATTTCCTAAATTTCCCATTAATGGATTTTAAGTTATTTCTTAAACATCCCAGACTGACCTAAAAATTAGCAAAGGACAGAACTATGTTCACCTCATAACCAACTAATATATTTTGATCAAACTTAATATTCTTAACCATGGAACTTGTAGGCCTGTCTACAAAACTCCAGCACACATTACAAAGATCCAAATCACACATTATCACATTAACATTCCATCAATCACACAATTGTTCACACCACAAACTGACTCTCAAAACAATCCAACTTAAAATTGACTCGCAACTACTATCGTTCTTATTACATAGGGATTTTTCCTATTTCCTAGTTAAGCTTCTAATAAATCTTGGGACGACCTAACTCCGCCCTTAATTGGTCAATCTCCTTATAAGCTTGCTCCTTAAGTTCTTTTTCCTTCAGCAACTCTTATGCAATGATGATGCCACAAGCTCAAAACCAACTTTGTAAAGGTGTCCTTTAGACCCTTACGATCCTTATAAATGGTTCCAACAGATTACCAACCCTAAGAAAAGATACTTGCGCTCGATAGTGACTTTACAACCATGTAGCTAGCTGATGCTTCCAAGTGACGAAATAGAACATATAAAACCTCCATCTTGTGTCGTCTTTTAGCTTGACAACTCCCCTTAAGAAGAGATCAACTAGAGAACACCGAAGGATAACTTGCATTTGTTTCTGAGTGATAACTACTATCATGTCCTTCTATCATGTCAAAGAGACTCATGAGCATATGCAAGAACAAGTAACCTGCACTTCCTCACGAGCAGAAAAATAGCAGTGCAGAAATACAGTTATATCTCGAGTTCTACGAATCCAATGATATTGTAGCTTATACCGTTGGAAAGCTTATCAAATTTACTACAACTTCCTTATAGAACACTTCTCCAGATTCTACAGTTAAGGTAGTCGAAAACTGTGCACAACAGAAACTATTCCAGGTTGCTGACAGCACAGATGCGTCGCCTTGTGATTTTCATAACTCCCAAACAATAATAGATATTAGGGTGGTTCTTACGGTCAGAGAAAGATATTAAAGTCTACTTTTGTCCAGAATTTATCCATGATTTTTGGGCATCCAAAAATAGAGATATAAGCTAAGGTAGACAGACTGCTATAAAAAAACAGGATAAGGTAGAAACGAGATTCAAAGACACTAGAGAGATAGATAACACTAATCTTCAAGTCTTCATGCTTCTTTGCTTTGTGTTGATGAGATATAAGACATGGATTGAGGATAGCCAAAAGATGACAAGAAAGATAAGGTTTGATCTTTAGTTCTTCATGCCTTCTCATGCCTCGTCGCTTGAGATATTCAGGACTTGCTGTTGTTGATAGCAGATGCTACCCCACTTAACAAAGATCTTGTTTTACCTGACAATGTCATTGAAGGCAACACTTTCTCTAAAGCTTGCTGCTAATGATAAGTCCTTCATGTGTTGATCATCCATTAAGATGAGATTAATAAGGTAGCATGACAACCAAGGGTAGACAGGAACGGTGTAAGAGAAAATGGCAAGAATTAGGATCGATTGAAAGATAAGTAAGATACAAGATGTCACTACCCCACTTAACATAGATCGAGCTACTTCTCAAGACTTATACCTTCCGGGCCTACCTTTGAAACACGAGAACAAGAACAACACACAAGCAACACATCAAACAAAACAAGCACACATCACATCATCGGTACTACACGTGCTTCTTCAACAATGGTGGTCATCCTAAGAAAAAGTATGGATGATGAAAAGCCATCGAATCTTTGAACCAGGTAAGATCAGAAAACTTTTAGTAAAAACAACATAAAACAAAATCCAAGGGAGTAAGAAATAATAGCTCAAAGGAAGCTATCAAGGAGAGGATACAACAGGACAAGGAAGAGGAATAGTCAAAATCAATGAGTCAAGGGATGACAAAACAGTTTTATCGTAAAATAAGTTTTAGAATACGTCCAGTGCTACTTGGCATACGTCCTACAGTTAACACCGCTCTGATACCACTCTGTCACACCCGGTTTTCTAAAGAATAAAACCAAGCTAATCATATGTGTGCCCAGAAAGTCCACACATATGCCAGAATGAAAAAGTATCAGAAACAATGTTATTATATAACGTATACATAGCTATATTAACACTTACATCAGAGTATCGCGGAACGGTGACTAAACTTCGGGCTCCATTCTTCTCAGGGACGGCTGACTGGGGGTAACATATGCCTAGCACTTCTACTAGTCTTCTGGAAACTCCACTACACCTTTGTCCTTTTTCCGAGTAGCATCTTACTACACACTGGAGTGTTGGGGAAATAGCAAGAATGAGTCCATGTCGAACTCAACAAGTATAACACAGGGTTCATGAGGCTCAAAAAGGCTAGACACTGTTTAACTGCGTTTAGCTTTTAATCATCATATAATTAGCAATTGAGTAGCATCAAGGTAATCCAAATCCCATTAATGAATCAATGATCAATTGTAATAAGGATAATGAATAGCATTAACATGAGCATAATAATAATCAACAATAATTAAGCATGATATAACAATGGTGATCAACTATTCTGTATGAATCCCCAAGGCCGCTCGTATCCGTGAGCACGGCTAGTATACCAGTTTTTAACTCTGCGCAGAGGTGTACACTTTCACTGTGAGTCATGATTTCCAAATGCATGGGTTTGCAAGGCCCAAAACATCAGAGACCATATAAAGCCATTCAAAAGTTCGTCTAACAAGTTAGGGCCATTAGATTCACTCGGCAGGCAGATGTAGAACCCCCCTTCCCTGTGGCACAACAACCGCAGCCTATACACACTAGGCCAGGGGCTCGCACTACACCCAACGTGGCAAGCCATTCTTACGCCATTTAAGGTAACCTCTAACAAGCTAGAAAAGGTCTCTTGAACAACTAGAGCCAGAGCCATATAGCCCTCACAGCTGTACTGTATGTCCCCGGTTATCACTTACAGGTAAGTCCTTACGGAGAGTAACTAGAGCATCAAAATAACCCACATGCTCTAGCCCCCTTTCAACAGAAATAACATCATCTTAATTGGTTGATTGCATAATCCATTAGTCAAATTACAAGATCATTGTTCATAATTAAGCGCTAGCAGTAGCTACCCAAATGCATAACCCATAGGTGACAAGGAAACAAGATATCAATAGCTAAGTTATAATCTCTATGGTTGTCAAGGAAGACACATGCATATGTATGATAATTTCAGTGAATAGGTAACAAGGATGGTCCCATGTTATACTTGCCTTGATCAAAGCTTTCCTGATGATACTGCTGGTCTGGCTCAAAATAATACTCCTGATCGTCAAGAAACTGCTCACCGTCTATACTCGATCATCAATCAACAACACACATGCATCCAATCAAACATACACGAAGCAAACAAAGAGATACAATTAGAACAGTACACCAACAATAACAAAACAGTAATAAAAGTTTGTAAAACTCTTCTACACGTTACTACGATCACACAGATGTAAAGATCACGAAATTCGGATTTAAAACGTGAAAATTATGAATTTTCTAAGACTTCCTATAGATAAATAAATACTCAATTATAAACTCGAAAAATAAATTATCAAAACCAACTGTACAACTACACTAACATGTAGAGCTCGCAAATACGAACCTAACGCAACTTGAACGGATCAAATCGGAGTTAAAACGAAGTTTTTATGACCAAAACAATTCTAGTGGCAAAACTGTAATTATCTGAAAACGTATTTTTGACTTAACCGGGAGAGAATACGCTTTCCAAACACGAAAACGTACTTTCAGTTTTACGCTACGGACCGCGGGTTGATTACTAAAAAGCTAAGGGTCTCTTTAACAAATTTACCCCGCGAAGGGGTAAGTTCTAATCTTAGCCGTTGATCCGAGATCGGACGGCTGCTAATCGATTCAAGCGAGAGAGAGAAAAGAGACCGGCCATCTACAGTACATCCGGCCGGTGGCCACCATGGCCGCCGCCATGAACTCGCCGGAGAGCTTCAGCCCCACCTTTTCCGACCACAACTCGCCCCGCCACCAACACAAATCGAAAGAGGAAGTAAACTCGAACTCATCTATGCGGTTTAGGAGCGCTACGACGACCCGATGAGAGAACACGGCTCGGGGATGAACGGCGGCGCCATTGTCGGCCACGGTGAGCTCCAATCCCGCGATACAAAGCACAGAAACTCAAAAGATGAGCATTGGGAGGGAGAGGAGAAGATGACAAACTCACCCAAGCGAAGAAATTGACCTCCAATCCACCCGAAACTCCCCAACCGTTCAACCGCCGACCTTCAACAACCTCAAACCCTAGAACTCGATTTCACGTGGTGGAACTCGCGGTTTAGAGGAAAAACGGAAAGAGGAGGGTCATGGCTTCACTTTTATAGCTCCACCGCGTCGTGTTCGGTTAGGAGATCCCGGTTAATTTGGCAAGGATCGGTGGCGGCAAAGTCCGGCTCGGTCACGAACATGATGAAGAAGACGAGACCGACAAGTGGGGTCCAGTGGTCAGCGAAGCAAGGAGGGAGAGGGCGCGGCTGCCGCGGCTCTGGGCCGGCCCACGCGGTCGCGAGCGTGGAGAAGCAGGCTCGGACCGACGGCCCAAAAGAAGAGGGAGAGAAAGCGGGCCGGTTCGGTTGGGCTTCCAGGCCGCTAGGGAGAAGGTAAGTTGTTTTATATATTTTTTTCTTCTTTCTTTTCTTCATTTGTTTATTTTCCAAAACCTTTTCAAATAGAGTTTCAAATCCAAATCAAAATAAAATAAAGTCCACACCACAAAATAAAATAAATGCAACAGCATGAATGCATCACCAAATATTCTTTTCTAAATTTTAATTTGCCCTTAATTGTTATCTAACTTATTTGAAATTCATTATTCCTAAAGTTTAGAATTTTTGGGTGTTACAAATTCTACCCCCCTTAAAAGAATCTCGTCCTCGAGATTGAACTGCTTACTCAAACAACTGCGGATATGATTTCCTTAATTCATCCTCTCTTTCCCAAGTTGCCTCTGCCTCTGAATATCGATTCCACTGCACCTTGCACATTTTAATAACCTGACTTCGAGTAACTCTCTCAGCAGTCTCTAAAATCTTAATCGGAAACTCTTCATATGTAAGATCCTCCTTAACAGTCAACTCTTCTAAAGGTATCTGCTCCTCAGGCACCCGTAAACACTTCTTAAGTTGTGAAACATGGAACACATCATGCACTTTAGATAAATTTTCAGGCAACTCTAATTGATAAGCAACTTCCCCACGTCTAGTAATAACTTTAAATGGTCCAACATACCTTGGTGCTAGTTTACCTTTCATGTTAAACCTCTTCACACTTCTCATAGGTGACACCTTCAAATAGACATAATCACCTACCTAAAAAACTAGATCTCTTCTCCTATTATCAGCATAACTCTTCTGACAAGACTGCGCTACTCTCAAATTCTCACGAATCACTCGCACTTGATCTTCTGCGTTTCTAAGAACATCTGTACCAAACACCTGAGATTCACCTATCTGATCCAAAAACAATGGAGTTCTACACTTACGTCCATACACAGCTTCAAACGGTGCCATCTTAAGACTCTGTTGATAACTGTTATTGTAAGAGAATTCTGCATAAGGCAAACTCTTATCCCAACTAGTTCTATATTGCAATGCACAAGCTCTCAACATATCCTCTAATACCTGGTTGGTCCTTTCAGTCTGTCCATCTGTCTGTGGATGATATGCTGTACTAAAATTCAATTTTGTTCCCAATGATTCATGCACAGCTTTCCAAAAATGCGACGTAAACTGCGATCCTTGATCAGATACAATCTTCTTTGGAACTCCATGCAAACATACTATTCTTTCTATATACAAGGTAGCTAATTATACTCCCGTGTAATTTAATCTTGACTGGTATAAAAATGAGCAACTTTAGTCAATCTATCCACTATCACCCAAATAGAATCATAACCTCTCTGAGTACGCGGTAACCCTACTATAAAGTCCATACCAACTTCCTCCCACTTCCATTCAGGAATCTTCATTGGTTGCACAATCCAGCAGGTCTCTGATGCTCTGCTTTCACCCTCTAACAAGTGTCACACAATGCCACATACTCAACCACATCTCGCTTTAATCCAACCCACCAATATTTCTGTTTAAGATCCAAATACATCTTAGTACTACCAGGATGAATGGAATAAGCTGACTCATGAGCTTCGCTAAGAATTGCCTGTCGAACAGCTTGATCCTCAGATACACACAGCCTCTTTCCAAACCACAAAATCCCATTATCATCCATTCAAAAACCCTGGTGACTTACCAATCACTATATCTTCTGCTATCTTCTTCAGTTTCTCATCCTTCAACTGACCCTTGTAGATTTCTTGCTCTAAGGTAGGCTCTATCACTAATTCCATTGTATTAGTAACAATTCCTAAATTCAAATATTCAAATTCAGCACATAACTCACTAGTCATAGACAGCGTCCGTATCTCATTGGCATAACTTTTCCTACTAAGAGCATCAGCTACTTTATTAGCCTTACCAGGATGATAGTGTATCTCAATATCATAATCCTTAATCAACTCTAACCATCTGCGTTGCCTCAAATTCAGGTCTGACTGAGTGAAAATATACTTCAAACTCTTATGATCAGTGTATATATCACTCTTATGTCCAATCAAATAATGTCTCTAAATCTTTAAAGCATAAACCACAGCTGCTAACTCCAAATCATGTGTAGGATAATTCAACTCATGCTTTCTCAACTGCCTAGATGCATAAGCCACAACTCTGCCTTCTTGCATAAGAACACATCCCAAACCTTGACGAGAAGCATCACAATAAATAGAAAACTTCTTACTCAAATCTGGCAAAACCAAAACAGGCGCTGTAGTCAACCTCTTCTTCAATTCCTCAAAACTAGCTTGACATTTATCCGACCACACAAACTTGGCATTCTTCTCTAATAGAGATGTCATAGGTTTAGCAAGTTTAGAAAACCCTTCAATGAACCGTCTGTAATATCCAGCTAATCCCAAGAAACTACGAATCCCGCTAACATCAAAAGGTGGTTTCCAATTCAATAGATAAGCAAAATCTAATTTCTCTGTGCAAATTCTAATTTCAGTAACTCAGTAAAACTGTCATATCTCGAGCTACAGACGTCCAATTCAGATGATCTTTACATGGTTGGAAAGCGTACAAAATTATCTACAACTTTTATTCACAACACTTTTTTCTGAATCTGTCAAATAATTGGCCAAAAACTGAACTTAACCAAAACTGTTTCAGAATTCCAGACTGTGCAGTAACCCCAACTTGAAATAGATATATCTCTTAGCTCTTAATAGATATTAAAATAATTCTTACGGGGTTGGAAAGATATAGAAGTCTAATTATTCTCAGTATAATTTCCTAAATTTCCCATTAATGGATTTTAAGTTATTTCTTAAACATCCCAGACTGACCTAAAAATTAGCAAAGGACAGAACTATGTTCACCTCATAACCAACTAATATATTTTGATCAAACTTAATATTCTTAACCATGGAACTTGTAGGCCTGTCTACAAAACTCCAGCACACATTACAAAGATCCAAATCACACATTATCACATTAACATTCCATCAATCACACAATTGTTCACACCACAAACTGACTCTCAAAACAATCCAACTTAAAATTGACTCGCAACTACTATCGTTCTTATTACATAGGGATTTTTCCTATTTCCTAGTTAAGCTTCTAATAAATCTTGGGACGACCTAACTCCGCCCTTAATTGGTCAATCTCCTTATAAGCTTGCTCCTTAAGTTCTTTTTCCTTCAGCAACTCTTATGCAATGATGATGCCACAAGCTCAAAACCAACTTTGTAAAGGTGTCCTTTAGACCCTTACGATCCTTATAAATGGTTCCAACAGATTACCAACCCTAAGAAAAGATACTTGCGCTCGATAGTGACTTTACAACCATGTAGCTAGCTGATGCTTCCAAGTGACGAAATAGAACATATAAAACCTCCATCTTGTGTCGTCTTTTAGCTTGACAACTCCCCTTAAGAAGAGATCAACTAGAGAACACCGAAGGATAACTTGCATTTGTTTCTGAGTGATAACTACTATCATGTCCTTCTATCATGTCAAAGAGACTCATGAGCATATGCAAGAACAAGTAACCTGCACTTCCTCACGAGCAGAAAAATAGCAGTGCAGAAATACAGTTATATCTCGAGTTCTACGAATCCAATGATATTGTAGCTTATACCGTTGGAAAGCTTATCAAATTTACTACAACTTCCTTATAGAACACTTCTCCAGATTCTGCAGTTAAGGTAGTCGAAAACTGTGCACAACAGAAACTATTCCAGGTTGCTGACAGCACAGATGCGTCGCCTTGTGATTTTCATAACTCCCAAACAATAATAGATATTAGGGTGGTTCTTACGGTCAGAGAAAGATATTAAAGTCTACTTTTGTCCAGAATTTATCCATGATTTTTGGGCATCCAAAAATAGAGATATAAGCTAAGGTAGACAGACTGCTATAAAAAAACAGGATAAGGTAGAAACGAGATTCAAAGACACTAGAGAGATAGATAACACTAATCTTCAAGTCTTCATGCTTCTTTGCTTTGTGTTGATGAGATATAAGACATGGATTGAGGATAGCCAAAAGATGACAAGAAAGATAAGGTTTGATCTTTAGTTCTTCATGCCTTCTCATGCCTCGTCGCTTGAGATATTCAGGACTTGCTGTTGTTGATAGCAGATGCTACCCCACTTAACAAAGATCTTGTTTTACCTGACAATGTCATTGAAGGCAACACTTTCTCTAAAGCTTGCTGCTAATGATAAGTCCTTCATGTGTTGATCATCCATTAAGATGAGATTAATAAGGTAGCATGACAACCAAGGGTAGACAGGAACGGTGTAAGAGAAAATGGCAAGAATTAGGATCGATTGAAAGATAAGTAAGATACAAGATGTCACTACCCCACTTAACATAGATCGAGCTACTTCTCAAGACTTATACCTTCCGGGCCTACCTTTGAAACACGAGAACAAGAACAACACACAAGCAACACATCAAACAAAACAAGCACACATCACATCATCGGTACTACACGTGCTTCTTCAACAATGGTGGTCATCCTAAGAAAAAGTATGGATGATGAAAAGCCATCGAATCTTTGAACCAGGTAAGATCAGAAAACTTTTAGTAAAAACAACATAAAACAAAATCCAAGGGAGTAAGAAATAATAGCTCAAAGGAAGCTATCAAGGAGAGGATACAACAGGACAAGGAAGAGGAATAGTCAAAATCAATGAGTCAAGGGATGACAAAACAGTTTTATCGTAAAATAAGTTTTAGAATACGTCCAGTGCTACTTGGCATACGTCCTACAGTTAACACCGCTCTGATACCACTCTGTCACACCCGGTTTTCTAAAGAATAAAACCAAGCTAATCATATGTGTGCCCAGAAAGTCCACACATATGCCAGAATGAAAAAGTATCAGAAACAATGTTATTATATAACGTATACATAGCTATATTAACACTTACATCAGAGTATCGCGGAACGGTGACTAAACTTCGGGCTCCATTCTTCTCAGGGACGGCTGACTGGGGGTAACATATGCCTAGCACTTCTACTAGTCTTCTGGAAACTCCACTACACCTTTGTCCTTTTTCCGAGTAGCATCTTACTACACACTGGAGTGTTGGGGAAATAGCAAGAATGAGTCCATGTCGAACTCAACAAGTATAACACAGGGTTCATGAGGCTCAAAAAGGCTAGACACTGTTTAACTGCGTTTAGCTTTTAATCATCATATAATTAGCAATTGAGTAGCATCAAGGTAATCCAAATCCCATTAATGAATCAATGATCAATTGTAATAAGGATAATGAATAGCATTAACATGAGCATAATAATAATCAACAATAATTAAGCATGATATAACAATGGTGATCAACTATTCTGTATGAATCCCCAAGGCCGCTCGTATCCGTGAGCACGGCTAGTATACCAGTTTTTAACTCTGCGCAGAGGTGTACACTTTCACTGTGAGTCATGATTTCCAAATGCATGGGTTTGCAAGGCCCAAAACATCAGAGACCATATAAAGCCATTCAAAAGTTCGTCTAACAAGTTAGGGCCATTAGATTCACTCGGCAGGCAGATGTAGAACCCCCCTTCCCTGTGGCACAACAACCGCAGCCTATACACACTAGGCCAGGGGCTCGCACTACACCCAACGTGGCAAGCCATTCTTACGCCATTTAAGGTAACCTCTAACAAGCTAGAAAAGGTCTCTTGAACAACTAGAGCCAGAGCCATATAGCCCTCACAGCTGTACTGTATGTCCCCGGTTATCACTTACAGGTAAGTCCTTACGGAGAGTAACTAGAGCATCAAAATAACCCACATGCTCTAGCCCCCTTTCAACAGAAATAACATCATCTTAATTGGTTGATTGCATAATCCATTAGTCAAATTACAAGATCATTGTTCATAATTAAGCGCTAGCAGTAGCTACCCAAATGCATAACCCATAGGTGACAAGGAAACAAGATATCAATAGCTAAGTTATAATCTCTATGGTTGTCAAGGAAGACACATGCATATGTATGATAATTTCAGTGAATAGGTAACAAGGATGGTCCCATGTTATACTTGCCTTGATCAAAGCTTTCCTGATGATACTGCTGGTCTGGCTCAAAATAATACTCCTGATCGTCAAGAAACTGCTCACCGTCTATACTCGATCATCAATCAACAACACACATGCATCCAATCAAACATACACGAAGCAAACAAAGAGATACAATTAGAACAGTACACCAACAATAACAAAACAGTAATAAAAGTTTGTAAAACTCTTCTACACGTTACTACGATCACACAGATGTAAAGATCACGAAATTCGGATTTAAAACGTGAAAATTATGAATTTTCTAAGACTTCCTATAGATAAATAAATACTCAATTATAAACTCGAAAAATAAATTATCAAAACCAACTGTACAACTACACTAACATGTAGAGCTCGCAAATACGAACCTAACGCAACTTGAACGGATCAAATCGGAGTTAAAACGAAGTTTTTATGACCAAAACAATTCTAGTGGCAAAACTGTAATTATCTGAAAACGTATTTTTGACTTAACCGGGAGAGAATACGCTTTCCAAACACGAAAACGTACTTTCAGTTTTACGCTACGGACCGCGGGTTGATTACTAAAAAGCTAAGGGTCTCTTTAACAAATTTACCCCGCGAAGGGGTAAGTTCTAATCTTAGCCGTTGATCCGAGATCGGACGGCTGCTAATCGATTCAAGCGAGAGAGAGAAAAGAGACCGGCCATCTACAGTACATCCGGCCGGTGGCCACCATGGCCGCCGCCATGAACTCGCCGGAGAGCTTCAGCCCCACCTTTTCCGACCACAACTCGCCCCGCCACCAACACAAATCGAAAGAGGAAGTAAACTCGAACTCATCTATGCGGTTTAGGAGCGCTACGACGACCCGATGAGAGAACACGGCTCGGGGATGAACGGCGGCGCCATTGTCGGCCACGGTGAGCTCCAATCCCGCGATACAAAGCACAGAAACTCAAAAGATGAGCATTGGGAGGGAGAGGAGAAGATGACAAACTCACCCAAGCGAAGAAATTGACCTCCAATCCACCCGAAACTCCCCAACCGTTCAACCGCCGACCTTCAACAACCTCAAACCCTAGAACTCGATTTCACGTGGTGGAACTCGCGGTTTAGAGGAAAAACGGAAAGAGGAGGGTCATGGCTTCACTTTTATAGCTCCACCGCGTCGTGTTCGGTTAGGAGATCCCGGTTAATTTGGCAAGGATCGGTGGCGGCAAAGTCCGGCTCGGTCACGAACATGATGAAGAAGACGAGACCGACAAGTGGGGTCCAGTGGTCAGCGAAGCAAGGAGGGAGAGGGCGCGGCTGCCGCGGCTCTGGGCCGGCCCACGCGGTCGCGAGCGTGGAGAAGCAGGCTCGGACCGACGGCCCAAAAGAAGAGGGAGAGAAAGCGGGCCGGTTCGGTTGGGCTTCCAGGCCGCCAGGGAGAAGGTAAGTTGTTTTATATATTTTTTCTTCTTTCTTTTCTTCATTTGTTTATTTTCCAAAACCTTTTCAAATAGAGTTTCAAATCCAAATCAAAATAAAATAAAGTCCACACCACAAAATAAAATAAATGCAACAGCATGAATGCATCACCAAATATTCTTTTCTAAATTTTAATTTGCCCTTAATTGTTATCTAACTTATTTGAAATTCATTATTCCTAAAGTTTAGAATTTTTGGGTGTTACAGGGATATGGTTAATCTTGATAATAATTATACTTTCACCTTGGGAGCTTAAACATAACCTAGCAACATAGGTTTAATAAATAAAATATGACCAACTAAAAATGCTTACCATAGTCAAACCAAGTCAAGCCTTTTGAGCCTTGCATCCCCTCATGTTATACTTGTTGAGTATGGTGCGCTCACACTTGCTTTACAATCAACAAAAATCCCGGATGGGTACCAGATGGTGTTCCACAGGCAGAGTTTCCTTGAGATGTTCCAAGAGTACTAGGCGAGTGTACCCCTAGTTAACCGTCCCTGTGGAGTATGGAGACCCAAAGTGAAGATTAAGAATAGTTTCTGCTATGCTTTTGTAATAGTTGTAAGTCTTGTTGTAACTATGTTTCGATATGTAATAAAGCATTGTTTCTTTGATAATCTCCATATCTGTTGCTATATGTGTTGTGTGGACATCCTGGGCACACATATAGTGAGTGTTTGGTCTTCTTTGGAAAACCGGGTGCTACAGTGTTCGAGCTTCATTCTACCTCCCTGTTTCTCATCAGCCTTGTCCTTTTCACATACAAGCCTCGGGCGTTGCGGAACGTCATCGCCACCGTGGGAGCATGCCGCTACCTCTGTTGTCAACGTCGACCAACCATCCCGGCTCCGTCTTTGCCTCATCCGTTTGGTCTAGTACAGTTAGGTGAGCACCATGGAGCGGTCTTGTGTTTATTCTAACCAAGTTAGGGCCATGGTTGGCCAGAGCCGCCATGTTCGCGGGTGGCCGTACTGCTGAGCTTGCTTCGTCACTGGAGTTGTCTCGGTGGGGCTCACCGGCGTTGGGCAGCGCCGCCGTCCCGACGGCCGGCTACGGCCAACGCGAGAGCGAGCCTGATGGGTCTCGGGCCGCCTTGTAACGCAGGCTGGGCCATCGTGGGCCGGGGAAGAGCGGGTGAAAAGAAGTTGGGCTGGGGGAGAGAGAGCGTTAGGAAGTGGGCCGAGCTGGTGGATGGTTTTTTCCTTTTTATTCTTTTCTAAAATATCAAATAGTACCAAATTTTGTTTATTTCATTGTGAATTAACCAGAGCTCCAAAAATTATAAATTTTTTTGTGTAGCCTCCCTATGATGTGTGATATCTATGAAAAATATGAAATGCCAATTTTGATTACTATTATCATGTTAATTAATTAGCTCCATTAATTGATAAATGAGTTTTCTATAATTTTTTCTAGGCTTAAATAATTATCCAAAAATTGTGAAAATTGTTTTGCCACTTGGTTATGATGTAAGCTTCTTAAAATAAAAATGTGAGCTTAATTGGACAAATTTGATTTTATACTTAATTTATACTTTATTAATTAATTAGTTAATCAAGTAATTAGTGCTTAATGATTTAAGGTTTGTTTGACTTTGTGATTGGATGTTGACCTTGGGTCATTAACACTTAATGATCTTTGACATCTTATTTAGTTGTTTGAGCTAATGTATAACATATAATTAGTGAACCCTAATGACATTTCATGTGAAGTAAAACTTATCGAAACCCTAATACACTTAGTTTTGTTGTTTTGCAACTGTACCGTGAAGGAAAGTTGTACTCAATTTCTTAATTTGTCATACCATCATCAAACATCATGTTTATTATTTCATCATGTTGAAGCATGTCATGCTATCTCGTATAGTCCCCGTGAACGAGGAGATTAACGTGGTCGAACCAGTCCCCGAAGAAGAGTAGTCGTCAGTGGAGGTGGGATTCGATATTTGTGGGACTGACCCGGAACTAGAAATTCCCATCGATCAAGGCAAGCCCCGGATGCATTTAAAAATTCCTTGCATTTCAAAAAGCTTTACTTCACTTATGTTAATGTTTTGTTGCATTAGGTGATAAGAGTTGAGTGTAAGCTAATTACTGCACTACCATCCTTGATCCTTCAATATCATCCTTGTTATTGTTTTATTTGAAAATACTTAGTATGCTTAGCCTTGCGTAATGAGAAAACTTTGAAAATGTTTAACAAAGTTTGAAGGGTTGTTGTGGAACAACTGAATGACTAATAATGATAATCTAAGACTGGTTGGTGGACTTGCATCGGAAAAGGAGTCTCAATGTAGTGTCTCTAATTGTGTCGGTTAAGGACCGTCTATTATAGTCCTGTTTGGTCGAGACTTTGTAACTAATCACATGCTCTGGTAAGCCTAAGACCTTGGTTAGTCCATCCTGTGAACGGCCGACTGTGCACTAGGAGTAGAGAGATGGCGAGAGTAGTGTGTACCCTCATGGCCAAGGGCTGGATTAGAGGTGTACTATACTCTCGGGTGGCGCTGGACCCAGTCATGTTTTGAAGGATTCGGGTGAAGGTTGATATATGTGTGTTAGAGTCCTACATATGTCGTGTGGTTAGGGATCCCTAGCTGGGTATAATCGATTCGAATCACCGCTACTTCTCAGACAAGGAGACTTGACCTCCACAACTACATCATAGTTAATAAGTGGAACTTTGGTCGGAGGTTAAGAAATAAGTTGTATGAGTTACCTGATCTAGACTAGAATCACTTACATTCTGTTAATGACTAACGATGATTTAAAATGTTGATCTTAAGGACTCACTATTAGTAGCTTTTATGCAAAAGAACTTTGATTCTTGCTACATCCTCACCTTGATTCCCCTGAGCCTGCATTCCTAAGTCTTCTCCACCCTTTTTGTCGGTTAAGTCTTGTGGAGTACTTTTGTACTCAGGGTTTCTTAAACCCTTGTTGCAGGTACGTCTCATGAGCAGGTTTGTTTCGGACCTTGCTGCTTGACTGTCTTTGCGGTAAGCAAAGATGAGTAGTATATGTGGCTCTTAGGCAGAGCACTTCATTTTGGTGACCTGTAATAAAGTTACTAATGTTACTCCACTACTATGGTTGTAATAACTAAACTTAAGGCTTGTAAGGTTTGGAATAAATGGTTTGTAAACTTATGTTATTTAAGACTTCCGTACTTTTACTCTAATGTAATTTGTTATATAAACTGTTATAATACTGCAATGCCTCTGTAATGTGATCCTGCTCGGAAGATCGTGGATGATTCAGGTTTCTCGAGGACACCCGACAGACTTCTTAAGTTCTGTGGTACACATGCATGGCTGTCAGAGGTCTTTGAGACAATGACAGGTGCATGTGGGCCATATTATTTAGGAGGTTCTACCACACTTGCTTGTCAGGCTGGTCGTGTAGATGGTGACACGTTCATCATCTGCAACCTCCCCTTGTACCTTGCCGACTCGGCATGTACATGGTTGGAGCACCTTCCGCCCAACAGGATTAGATGTTGGGCAGACCTAAAGGGGATCTTTGTGGGTAACTTCTAGGGCACCTAAGTGCGCCCTAGGAACCCTTGGGACCTCAAGAACTATCGGTAGAAGCCTGATGAAACTCTCTGCGAGTACATTCGTCGTTTCTCCTAGTAGTGCAATGAGCTACCCAACGTTGCCATTGCCGACGTGATCGGGGCCTTCTTGTTGGGGACCACCTATGAGTCCTTGGTCCACAAGTTGGGGCGCAAATGCCCATGGACCACCAAGGATCTCCTTAACATCGCCACTAGCCGTGCCTCAGGCGAGGAGGCGGTCAGAGCAATTTTTGACTGTGTCCGAGGTAAGGCCAAGCGGGATGAGGATGCCGGCGAAGGTGCCTCTAACCACTAAAAGAAGAAGAAGAGGAGCAAGCAATGGTCTGGGGATTCACTCATGGCTGCCGCAGAGCGCAAGGGTAAGAAGGTGTCCGCCGAGTGCACCCAGGATCACTTCAAGAAGATGCTTGAGGGACCCTGCCTGAACCACACCTACCCCATCAAGCATGCTTGCAAGGACTGCAGGCTCATGAAGAAGTTCTTGGCTGGAGGATCCAAGAAGGGATATGGGAAAAAGAAGCCTGACCCCCCAAGGAACGACACCGAGGAGAAGGACGACGACCAGCTGCCTAATGATCTTCGGTGGGATGGAGGCTTACACCCCCAAACATCAGCAGAAGCTTGTGCACTGAGAGGTGTATGCGGCCGAGCTGGCAACGCCCACTTACCTCAAGTGGTTTGACTCCTCCATCACTTTTGACCGCTCCGACCACCTAGAGCATGTCTCGTAGCCGGGAAGGTACCTGCTCATCACCAACCCAATCGTCGGCACGAAGCGGCTCACTAAAGTGCTAATGGACGAAGGCAGCGGCCTCAACATCATGTACGCGGAGACACTTGACGCCATGGGCATCGACCGGGCATGCATCCGGCCAACTGGAGCACCTTTCCACAGCATCATGCTGAGGAAACAAGCCAAGCCCCTCAGGCAGATCGACCTGCCCATCACTTTTAGGACTCCATCCAACTATAGGATGGAAACTCTCACCTTCGAGGTGGTCGGGTTCCACGGAACCTACCACGCCGTGTTGGGATGCCCATGCTACGTGAAGTTCATGGCCATCCCCAACTACACTTATCTCAAGCTCAAGATGCTAGGCCCAAAGGGGTCATCACCATTGACACTTCATTCCAGCGCGTTTACGAGTGTGAAGTGGACTGCTGCGAGCTCGCCGCTGTGACCATCTCTTTCGAAGAGCTCGCCGCCATTAGGGTGGCAACAGTCTAGGAGGCGCCTGACTCTAAGTGGCCGGCATGCTCCTTCGAGCCCACGAAGAACACCAGGGAGGTCCCTGTCGATCCCACCGGCTCTAACGGCAAGGTGTTGCGCATCGGCTTCGACCTTCCCCCCAAATAGGAAAGCGCGCTCATCAACTTCCTCCACGCAAATAGCGACGTCTTCGTGTGGAAACCCTTAGATATGCTGGGCATTTCGAGGGAAGTCACTGAGCATGCCTTGAGAATCAAGCCAGGCTCCAAGGCGGTACAACAGCGTCTGCATCGCTTTGACGAGGAGAAGCGCAGGGCCATCGATGAGGAGATTGTGAAGCTTTTGGTGGCTGGATTCATCAAAAAAGTGTATCATCCTAAGTGGTTAGCCAATCCTGTTCTTGTAAAAAAGAAGAGCAAGAAATGGAGAATGTGTGTTTACTATACTAGTCTCAATAAGGCATGTCATAAGGATCCTTTTCCTTTACCGCGCATAGATCAAATAGTCGACTCGACCTCGGGGTGTGAAATCCTCTACTTCCTTGATGCATATTCTGGCTACCATCAGATTATGATGAAAGAGTCTGACCAGCTCATGACTTTTTTCATCACATCATTCGGATCGTATTGCTACATCAGCATGTCGTTTGGATTGAAAAACATGGGAGCAACATACCTGCGATGTATGCTCAAGTGTTTTGGCAATCTCATCAGAGAGACCATCAAGGCTTACGTGGATGACATCATAGCAAATGCTTGATCTAAGTCTAGGTAATTGATGAATATGATATGAGAAGGTCTGAGTTGCTATTTATCTTGTTCTAAGTGACACTAAAGTTCTAGAGATTAATCTTTTTGGAAAACACAAAAATGCTACATGATGAGTTCCTGTATGACAAAGCTTGAATTCCCACAAGAGCTATACATGTTATTTAGGCTAGGAAAACTTCCACTCATATTTGTTGCTTGCTTTTGCATTGAGTTTTGTTAAGCTTTGTTGACCCTCTTGAAAGGTTTGTCATGCTCTTAAAATCAAGATCACGTACACACCACCCACTTATGCACTACTCCTACACTGGGGACAAGTGCAAAAACATGCCTTTCGTCTAGACCCACCCAAAAATGTTCTACTCCTACACTGGGAGAGGACACAAAAACATGTTAGGTTTTCCTTCCACCAAATAAATGCTCCGAGTTCTTGTAAGCTATCTCTCAAAGTTTTGTTGCAGAAAAGAGACATGGGGCTATGCAAAAGTTATTCATGAAAAAAGAGAGAAAAATAAAAAGAGTTGAAAAAAATGGACAAGTTTTCGAGATGTTGAAAACAATGGGTACTTAGATGTCTGCTTGAAAGAAAAAAGAGATGAATAAGATAGCCCCTGCTCTCTAGCAAGTGTTCCCAAGTTTAAAAAAGAGAGATATGTTTTTAAGGAGCAAAGTAGAATTAGGATTATTTACCATTTATATCCACCATATATCCACAGACATGCACATCTTGATTTGATTGTATGACTTAACTCTCTTTGGATCTATTGTTTGACTTTACAATATATGCATTGCAAGTATGCTCTAGCTTTCTCCCTACCTATGAACTCCACATAAGCCTTAGTAGTAGGAAGAGAAAAAGGCGTAACATCTTTATTTCCTTAGTGAGGATCCACAAATACCACATATATTGAGAGACTTGAGAGTGTCATATACTAGAATCTTTGAGTTTTATTTTGAAAACTTATAAAAACTCTAGAACAATGGTTGAACAAAGAACTTGAGATACAGTGCTTGACTTGATCGTTCTGTCTTTCAATTGCTCAAGACCTAAGTAAAGGCTAAGAAGCCGATGGTTGAATGTAATATGGGTAAGTTTGAAAGTCAGATCAATTTATTCTAGGTAATTGATGAATATGATATGAGAAGGTCTGAGTTGCTATTTATCTTGTTCTAAGTGACACTAAAGTTCTAGAGATTAATCTTTTTGGAAAACACAAAAATGCTACATGATGAGTTCCTATATGACAAAGCTTGAATTCCCACTAGAGCTATACATGTTATTTAGGCTAGGAAAACTTCAACTCATATTTGTTGCTTGCTTTTGCATTGAGTTTTGTTAAGCTTTGTTGACCCTCTTGAAAGGTTTGTCATGCTCTTAAAATCAAGATCACGTACACACCACCCACATATGCACTACTCGTACACTGGGGACAAGCACAAAAACATGCCTTTCGTCTAGACCCACCCAAAAATGTTCTACTCCTACACTGGGAGAGGACACAAAACATGTTAGGTTTTCCTTCCACCAAATAAATGCTCCGAGTTCTTGTAAGCTATCTCTCAAAGTTTTGTTGCAGAAAAGAGACATGGGGCTATGCAAAAGTTATTCATGAAAAAAGAGAGAAAAATAAAAAGAGTTGAAAAAATGGACAAGTTTTCGAGATGTTGAAAACAATGGGTACTTAGATGTCTGCCTGAAAGAAAAAAAGAGATGAATAAGATAGCCCCTGCTCTCTAGCAAGTGTTCCCAAGTTTAAAAAAGATAGATATGTTTTTAAGGATCAAAGTAGAATTAGGATTATTTACCATATATATCCACCATATATCCATAGACATGCACATCTTGATTTGATTGTATGACTTAATTCTCTTTGGATCTATTGTTTGACTTTACAATATATGCATTGCAAGTATGCTCTAGCTTTCTCCCTACCTATGAACTCCACATAAGCCTTAGTAGTAGGAAGAGAAAAAGGCATAACATCTTTATTGCCTTAGTGAGGATCCACAAATACCACATATATTGAGAGACTTGAGAGTGTCATATACTAGAATCTTTGAGTTTTATTTTGAAAACTTATAAAAACTCTGGAACAATGGTTGAACAAAGAACTTGAGATACAGTGCTTGACTTGATCGTTCTGTCTTTCAATTGCTCAAGACCTAAGTAAAGGCTAAGAAGCCGATGGTTGAATGTAATATGGGTAAGTTTGAAAGTCAGATCAATTTATTCTAGGTAATTGATGAATATGATATGAGAAGGTCTGAGTTGCTATTTATCTTGTTCTAAGTGACACTAAAGTTCTAGATATTAATCTTTTGGAAAACACAAAAATGCTACATGATGTGTTCCTGTATGACAAAGCTTGAATTCCCACTAGAGCTATACATGTTATTTAGGCTAGGAAAACTTCCACTCATATTTGTTGCTTGCTTTTGCATTGAGTTTTGTTAAGCTTTGTTGACCCTCTTGAAAGGTTTGTCATGCTCTTAAAATCAAGATCACGTACACACCACCCACATATGCACTACTCCTACACTGGGGATAAGCGCAAAAACGTGCCTTTCGTCTAGACCCACCCAAAAATGTTCTACTCCTACACTGGGAGAGGACACAAAAACATGTTAGGTTTTCCTTCCACCAAATAAATGCTCCGAGTTCTTGTAAGCTATCTCTCAAAGTTTTGTTGCAGAAAAGAGACATGGGGCTATGCAAAAGTTATTCATGAAAAAAGAGAGAAAAATAAAAAGAGTTGAAAAATGGACAAGTTTTCGAGATGTTGAAAACAATGGGTACTTAGATGTCTGCCTGAAAGAAAAAAAGAGATGAATAAGATAGCCCCTGCTCTCTAGCAAGTGTTCCCAAGTTTAAAAAAGAGAGATATGTTTTTAAGGGGCAAAGTAGAATTAGGATTATTTACCATATATATCCACCATATATCCACAAACATGCACATCTTGATTTGATTGTATGACTTAACTCTCTTTGGATCTATTGTTTGACTTTACAATATATGCATTGCAAGTATGCTCTAGCTTTCTCCCTACCTATGAACTCCACATAAGCCTTAGTAGTAGGAAGAGAAAAAGGCGTAACATCTTTGTTGCCTTAGTGAGGATCCACAAATACCACATATATTGAGAGGCTTGAGAGTGTCATATACTAGAATCTTTGAGTTTTATTTTGAAAACTTATAAAAACTCTAGAACAATGGTTGAACAAAGTACTTGAGATACAGTGCTTGACTTGATCGTTCTGTCTTTCAATTGCTCAAGACCTAAGTAAAGGCTAAGAAGCTGATGGTTGAAGGTAATATGGGTAACTTTGAAAGTCAGATCAATTTATTCTAATGCGAAGGAGAATTTTTGATAGAACACATGTGTACTTTTGAGGCATGAAAGCATTGTAGTGACTCCTGATCCATTTTTGCTGAGTTTAGCTTTGCTAAGGGACTAGCAAAAGTTAAGCTTAGGAGAGCTTGTTGACGGTAGTTAACAACCATATTAAACCATCAAAGAAACATGTATAAGGGCACAATTCAGATCACCAATATAGGTCTAGGGACTTAAACTAACAAATTCCATGAGTTTGGTGAATCTGTATTTTTAGCAGGGTTTATCCAGAAAATCATCATGGAGGACCTACATGTCAGACTTAATTACACAAATCCGCCATGAAACCAACTCTAGAAGACTCTAGGAGGCAACCCCCTAGGGCAGACCCCAAGAGGCTGCTAGGTAGGGCCGGCTGGCCCCATCATGGTGCCACCTAGCCCCCTATGGGCCCCGCTGTCAGCCCACTTCTAGAAGGTTCCTCCACCGCCTCCTAGGATTGGATGCTCCGGCCTATATATACAGCCCTGTACTCCCCTCCCTGAGGCATCTCTAAAACCCTAATTCATATCTCTCATTCAGATATCAGGGTACACCAGGAGGATTAGGTCTAGACTCTCTAATGTAGTAGATTAGAAACTCGGGAGCAAGTGTCAAGTTCCGAATCTAGTCTTGGAGGCTTGGCAAAGCCATGTATTTTCACTTCTTCATCTTGTAAGACTTGTTCTCAATTTATCATACTCTTATCTTTATGGCTATGCTTACTTTCAATATATATCTTGCTTAGTTATGGTTATCATTACTTTTGTGTGCAGGTTCATAGAGTGCTTAGCCTACTAGTTTACCAGTTGGGCTAAGTAGCCGAGTCTCATGTAAGCTTGGTGCTTATACGATGCTCTACCTGTGAGTACACCCTGTTCTCTGGTTGGGTGGTTGGAGCAGGTGGTGATAGCCTCGTCTATCCTTTTGTAGTCCACTCCGAATTGAGCAGGTTCTTAAATTATAGGACCGTAGCCGCGTTAGTGGAGTTATCTATATTGGATGCTTTACTGTCTAAGTGGCGTCCTAAAGTGCACAAGAGTAGAGTTAGTTCTAGCTATAGTTGGATATATATACTTTGACCATGTAATAAGAATATCATAGGAATCTACCTCACCTGTTGTTCTCCCGAGTTAACTAGTTTATGTTATCTTAGTGATCTATCACCTGAGTGTCATTATCCTTAATTCCTATCATTACCTTTACCCCTTACTCTAGCTATGCTGGTATGTTGACTGATAGCTATTCCTTTACTATTTAATAAGTATTTACTCCATTGTTTTCCTATGGTAAAATATAAAAGATACCTGGAATACTCTCGCTATAATGGTATTCTATGCACTTGTAGAATCCTTCATATTCTATTTGGTTAATAAATACCAACACTCGCATCTAATGACCCAGACAACGGTCTCGGGGGCATTGCAGAAGGCGCACTAGGGGCCATGCGCCACCCATAGCGAGCATGCGACACAACCCTGAGCAAAAGAAGTTAGAAGGAAACTCACAATAGCAATGGGAGGAAATAGGGAGATGCCTCCCTCACCCTTGTTCAAGCAGACAGCGTCGGAGGGGCCTCCTCTCCTCAGGCACGTCACTAGCAGAGTGTTTCCCATGATCCATGGATGAAGGAACAAAGAAGGGAAGACAAGCACTGAGAATTGGCCAAATAGGGCTAGAGTGGCAATGAATAGCAATACACCGTGAAGACCACAATTTATAAAAGGCTTACATGGAGCCCAACCGGTGTCAACACCAACCGTCATCGCGGATGTGGCACAGTGCGCCCCTTCGGGTTTCCCCACTTGCCCGTATTGAGTGGTTCACAAAATGGCGCTTCATCTTCTGCCCCATCCTAGGACTAGGCCCCACTCCTGATGCCACAGTAATGAAGGGGATACAAAGCCAAGACATGCCCCTGTGGTCTGTTAAGGCCTAGGGGTGTGCAGCTTGGCCAGCAGTGGTTTTGACAGCTTCTTCGGGACACCCCTAAGTAAGGGGTGACAAAGAATGGGCCCACCTATGGCCAATACCAGGCATCCAGGCATCATGGACATCCCGACCCATGACTGAATCTTGACTACTATTGGTCTGAGGAATTCCCTTGAAGAAAGGCAAATAGCCCCCAAGACTGACCGGACAGACCTGGGAACTATATGCCCTCGCCATCAGGGGCCTAGAATCGATCGACCGCCCAATCGGACCCCCCATAGCGCACGGGGGCTCGAGCGCTGGACTCACAAGGGGACCCATAAGGCGCAGTCATAGATTAAACAACACCCACCATATAGTCCAAATCGAAAGGAAAAGCGGACCTTGATGACCCAAAGAAGCCCCTGAAGGAGCGCTTAGCTCCCCTAGGGTCTCGGGGGCTACTGTCAGGTATCAATGATCCCATGCCCGAACATGACCCTAAGAACTAGCCTTTCGATAAATCAGAAACATGATCATGAACCTAGCTGACCCTTTGGTGTGGGACCTTGTCCCGTCTGACCATAAGGGAAGTCTCGCCTCGATCGACCCCAAGGACGTGGGTTCCGTCTCGCTCAACCCTCTAAGCACGGGCTCCGCCTTGCCCGACCCCTTGGGTGTGAGCCCAGCCATGTCTGACCCCGTGGAGAAAGGCTCCGCTTCATCTGACCCTAGGGGCGCGGGCCTATCCCGCCCGACCCTCTGGAGAGGATTCCACCTCGCCTGACCTAGGGGTTGCGAAGTCAGCCTCGAGCGGGGACATGGGCTCTTGCGAGGGTCCTCGCTACCCCCAACCGCTATGAACGTGGGGTGGAGGCCCAGGACCATGCCCCTAACGCTAAGAAGGGGGCGGACGCATCTCGATGTGACCAGCGGCCGCCACAGGCTATACCTATTCACTCATGTCTCCAATAGTGTCGGGTGGACCAGCACTTTGCTGCTCGATCCCCGTGCGACTCTAGACAAGGGGATCTATTGACCATACCTCATGCCTAGGAGGGATGAGGTGCCGTGGCCTGGCTGCGGCACCTGCCCATAGCACCAGTGATGGATAGGGGCATCATGACCAAGATGACGGCGCCCGCCTATAGCATCGGAGATGGACAAGGCCACAACATGCGCATACCTTCATTGTCATCTGCAGGACTTGCAGGACCCACCTGTGGAGGAGAAGGGCAGCACATCCCCGGGGCTCTCTCCTTCTTCGTTTTTCTCTTTCTTCTTTTCCTCTTTCTCTCTCTCATGTACCCTAAGTCCTTCCCTTGGCCTATAAAAGGGGAGGATGTGCGCCCCATTTAGGGGGTTTTTTCAAACACTCAGAAGCACATTACGACCCTACAACTCCACGAGAATAGAACAACACACATACACCCTTAGCCTACAGAGACTTGGGAGCTCATCCCTTTCTCGACCATTTATAACCCTACTACAAACTCAAGAGCAAGTAACATGACCAGCTCGCCATTGGACGTAGGGACATTCCATTCAAACTAGTATACATCTTCATGTCCTCTTTGCACACCATCCAAGCCTAGATGCGTAATCCACAAAATTTACTAGTTGAAGATTTCTAAACACCGACACACTGGTTATTTAGTGGGCCACGTAGCCCACTATGCAACAGCTAGCAAAAGCCCGAACGACTGAGGCCCGGCAAAAGCTGAGTAGAGCAGGCCAGGTGCTGAGGCTAGGGGGGTTCATGACCCCTTCCTCCAGTATAGATCATGCGATGCTCAGATACATGACTTCTCCCCATCACAACCCCTAAAAGGGACGGAGAGAGGTTGGGCCTTGCCTAACGAACCTACTCTGACAGGGGCAAGCATGCTGCATCGACCTCATAAGGATTGAGGGATAACAGTCACCTGGGACCAATCAGATGCCATCCCTGTGCCATGCCGCACCAATGAGACAACACCGCAAAGCAGTGGCAACGGGTACAAAACCCATCGTCCGAATACGGACCAAAAGGACGCGTGTACGATCCCACCCACTATGGGATGGGATCCATGACCAGGGTCTTGACCTAGAGACCTACTCGGCTAGTGGAGTGCCCACCCTTAGCCCCATGAAGCGACTAGATGAATGACAACACGAGGTGGCTACCTACTATGGGTACGATGCCCCAGGGAGACTGGAGACGACGAAGAAGACCATGAAGGGCACCGCATTGCACAGGATGACTGACGAACCACCAATATGCCTACAACGCTTGCCATGGCCAGCACAGTAGCACCACACCTCGCTCTACTACAACATGGCCACAAGACCATGATTGAGGAAGGAAGCAATGGCTCCTCGCACCATTGGTGGACTCGTTGGTGGAATGGCCCACGGTGGTCACATCCACTGTGAAAACTACGGGTTAATCGGCGTCAATAGGCTAGCGCCCACGTCCACCATCAGCCATAGTCTAGACCTCCACCTTGGAAATATGAGCTATGTGGCCCATAGTGGATACACTCCTAGAACTACCCTTGGGAGCTATATCCCAAAGTTCACCTACCTAGAGGGGCCAGTACCCTCGCTTGTCGCAAGTCATGGCCAAATTTCTCATCCGAGAAACCAAAGGACCATGGCTCATGATGAACTCGCCTGAGGAATGGCCACAACTGGCCACATCCTTCTAGGGAACCACATGGTTAACCACACCAAAGGGTCGGTGCCTGCGTCCACCCTCGGCCATGGCCCAGACCTCCACCTTAGAAATCTAGGTCCCACGGCCTTTGGCGGGTGCACTCTTAGAACTACCCACGGGGCTCCATCATAGAGTTCATCTACGAAGAGGGCCTAGGGCCCTCTCTCATCATTGGCCATGGCCAAGCCATCCACCCAGAAAGCCAGATGGCCACGGCTCATGGTGACCTCGCCCAAGGAATGGCCCATGGTGGCCACATCCCCGCTGGGAACCATGAGATCACCCGAACCAATGGGGCAATGCCTGTCACTAGCTCTTACCTAGTCTATGCCCACCGCATGGTAGAACTAGACCTAATGATAGAAACACACCCTGGATAGTGCCCCTGACAACAAAGCATAATGACTCAGAGCGTGCATGAACAATGAGGCTACTAGCCACCACGTGGCATTGACGTTGGTAACCTAGATGCTAGATGCCACTGCACCACACAGGATTGAACTCAGAACTAGAATCTGACCCTACACAACAAGCAAGCTGCATGACATGCTTCAGAGGACTACCAACCTTCAATCCGAGGCACTTGCATCCGAGGAAGTGGGCTCCTCGAGCGCACCACGTGCCATGGCGAGCGGATCAAACCGCGTTGCGCTCAAAGCCAGCTTCCACAGCGACAGGTCACGATGGTCCCTCGCCAGAAGCGGAGAGGCGTGGCGACAGTGGTGCCATCGCACCAAGAAGAGCCAAATGCCAGAACATGTGAGCTTTTCTAGCCAAAAGCCACATCAAGCCAAGAGCGAAGAAGCCCACGGGGCTTGCAAGCCCCACAAGGATGTTAGGCTAGCAAGGATCAGCTCAAGGCTGCCCGAGAGGCTGATCCACGCCGACTACGACCACTCAAAGCAGTAAAAAAGCACCCCCATTGGCCCATGGCCTAGGGACTATGACAAATCTATCACAAGCATACGCTCGGGGGCTCACGGCACCGCAAGCAACAACCTCACCATGAGTCAACACTTGGGGGGCTCAAAGCACCCAAAGCTACGGCGATTAGCTCACTAGCAGTTTTCGGTGCATCGATCAGTCACATATGCTTTGACCTTAGCCCCACCGCCTCAACATGTCCACATACATATATGAGTCCATCAATGGCCATAGAAATTTGGAGTCAACTCATAGAGCAAAATCAGGTAGCACCCAAGCCACGGATGATTAGATCCTACCTGGTCTAGCTGCTGCACACGACTCACTCATGGGGGCTATGCTCATAGGTGCGCCAATGTGACCCGTGGTGTAGCACTACTTACCATCATCCCAACGACTAATTCATTTCAAACTTCATCCGACCGTGCCCCTTGGTGCGAGTACACTCGCTTTAGCCAAAAGGAACAGGATGAAGGAGGCCGCGAATCTTTCTTTCTTCACATCGAACTGGATCTGCTGTCTACCCTTGACATCACACTGCTCCCCACGGACTGTGCTATCATCAACCAGTGGGCCAACACCGAGGTTAACTTGTGCACTCGTGAGCATAAGACCAAGAGAGACGAAGCACATTCCAAACCAAACAGAAAAAAGGGTGAAAGAAATTAATAATAACAGGACGAAAAGTGAATGTACTAGATACACACTACCCCACATTAAAACATCCACACCAAGGACACTTACGCACTAGAAGACTGGTACTAGAGGTGAATGCTTGCTACTGACATTTTGCTTGCAAGGATCTCTACGCTCCGAGCGGTGGCACTACTGATGTCGAGGACATCACCCTCCGATTTCCCTAGCGCATACCCTCGCCTGATAGCCTCAAAGTTGATGTCACCATAATGTGAGTTGACTGACGTTAGAGCGACATGAGCACCACAGCGAACCCCCTCAGAAATGGGCCTCATCAAGACAACACGCTAGCAGGGCGCTCCCCTAATCGGCGCCAAGCACAATGTCACCAAGAGCTCGTCTAAAGATAGTCAAAGGCACCAACTAACTTTCCATCTCCAACATCTTCTGGCTCATGGCCGTCTTCTCCTCCTAATTCGAAAGTGCCCTCATACGCAACCCTGAGGAAAAGAACATCGGTTCATGACTGAACACAGCAACAAAGTAGAGGCATGATGTAGAGTCGACGAAGACTCACCGCTATAGGTGGAGCGCAACCTCTAGCATTTAGCCTTGAGGCACTGACGCCCTTGCTCAGTCATCTCTGAAGCAGCGCCGGCTGAGGTGATCTCTGACTCTTGGGCAACTGCCATGTCCTAAAGTCTGGCCACCTAGGACATCAGGGCCTCGACCTAGGATCTAGCCTACACTTCATGATAGAGCAACTCATTCTTTGACCTTTGGGAAGCCTCCAATTCCTCATGTAGGTGATGCACCTTGGTCTCCACCGCTTCCAAGCAGCCATAGTCGGTGCCGCCACCCACTTGCATTTGGTAAGCCAGACACAGAAATCGATACTTCGCCATCGAAGTTTTCATCAACCCCTACAAAAAAGGGGGACGATCAGGCAACCACGATGAAAGTGGAGCAAACACAGTGAGAATAGAAGATGAGAAGACCCATCGGTGCCTGGACCACCACCTCATCGATCATCTAGCATTGGGCCTCCGTGCCCAGCCGTGCAACCACGGTAGCTACTTCGCCTAGCTTAGACAAGGTTGCCCAGACACCCTCATGGCTTCGGGAGGCAGCCTCCCCCACGGCTCGCTCGGCCACATCATCCACCATGAAAAGAGCCATGTCGAGTTTTGTGGGGTGTAGCCAAACGAAGAAACCCTCATCTAGCTCCAAACCTTCCTCGCCGAGAGGAAGGGCTGACATGCTTGGCCCATTAGAAATCACCTCTACAAATTGGGGGCCGACCATGGGTGGTGAACCCACACCCCATAGGCTGACGGCTACCTCAAACCTTCTGATGGTTGACCTTTGTCCCTCAGCCTTACTCACCTTCATGCCAACACCAGCGTGATCCCCCGCCGAAGTGAAGCCTTCTCTGAGGGGTGAGCGCGGGGCTGCAATGGAGGGAAGCCTAGCTAATGGCCCGGGAACTACACCATCACTTGGGAACAGCTCAGGTCGTGCAGGAGAGCTCACCATACCTAGAGGCAATTTTGGGACAGCGAGTCCTATGGAAGGCTCGCTACATCGAGAAATCACCAAAGATCAGGTAAAGAGAAAACATCATTAACCCTGATCGGAAGGAGGGCAGTGAGAGCAAGACACACCTGGTAGAGCGCTCCATGAAGGGTAGAGCAAGGCACCCTCCTACGCGCAACACCGCAAGAGGAGCTGAGATAGGAGGCTCTGCTGATGATACCATGAATTCAAAAACCGGCGAGCCTTCATGGATTCGGATGCCTCCAAGCTGAGCGTCGAGGAAGCAGGGTGCTCAGCTTTCGCACGCATGAAAGGGAACCAGGAGAGGTTATCAGTCCTCCCTCTGGACCCCTCCATGGAATGGTGGCTCGCGCCATCCATCCTTAGCATGACCCTCATCGCTGTAGTGTCCTCAACATCCTCCCCTTGGATAGGGACCATGCTACCCCCAAGGAAGGATCAATAGGAGCGGTGGATAGGGAACCCTGACCGTTGCCCATAGTGGCACGGGGATGCTTTGGACTTGACTCCCCTCGGATAGACGCTTTCAGGTGGTACTCCCACCTGAGGTGCCTGTTGAATAGCTAGCCCTGCTTGGTCCGACGGCGTCGTCAGATCCCTGCGGAGCCCCAAGAACCGCCGGATCCTCACCCTCATCCTCAGCATCCCCGACATCATCATCATCACCATCCGATAGTGGGACCCCCTGCTCCTGGCACACCTCATGCTTCCTTGATTTCTCATGGTGGAGTCGCTCCTTCTCCTCCGTGGCTGCCCTCTCTCATGCAGCGCGCTCACCAGATCGGGTGGATAAGTGGCCAAGAACACCTCTACAACATTCTCAACTGTGACAACAATGGCGGGGGTGACCAGCCTAGCCACCTATTTTGTAACCTCATTGGCCTCAAGCATCTCCGTGGACTCCTAGTTCAGGTCCTCGACTCCAGTGAAATCGCACATCAAGCGCGCCCAAAAGCTTCAGTGGCTGAACGTGCCATTCAACCTTGGTTCGCAGGACCGTAACGCCGTTCAGGCAGGCTGACACTCTACCTTCAGGGATCCTAAGGATATCCAACACCTTCTTCGATCGATTCCACTAGCAACCCTGACTCCATGATTCCATCCTCACCGGCACGGTAACAAAGAACTGAGGAAGAGGGGTGGCGGCGGCGTCGTGAATATAAAACCAATTCCTGTGCTAGCCGGAGTTTGAGATCCACGACGGTAGACACAGATAGCTGTGGGACACACCATAACGCATCTAGATGTTCATCCCACCCACTAGGGCGAGCACGCCACCATCAAATCCATGCGCCTTGTGGGTCTTGACCTCAAACACTCTCTGGAATAGATCCCTGTTAGGCTCGATCCCTAGGAAGGCCTCGCAGACAACAATGAAGCCTGATAGCTATAGCACCGCATTAGGAGAAGCTGCAATTGGACATCGTACTCATGGAGGAATCCATGAAAGAAGTCCAACGCTAGGATCGCAAACCCACGCTCATGGAAGTCGGTGAATGACACTGTCTCACCAAGCTGTGGGAACAGGAAGGCATTCCTATTGGCAACCCTCGACCCGGTAACTTCCTTCGGAGGAAGGATACCTCTCTCCACCAACCGCAGCAGCCTCGCCTCTGTCACCTCTGAAGGTACCCACTCACCCATCTCAACACATAAAAGGAAAGTGGAGCGACGGTGGAAATAGCAAGGTATGATAAGCACACAGCACTGCGGCAGGCGACGACACGTGACCAAGGTAAAACTCTCAGGCTTGACCTCCTAGTTCCTTTGTGCTCTCTTGTTTGCAGCAAATGGCAGAAGAAAGCAAAAACAAAGGTAAGGAACAAGCCTAGACAAAGGGGGTCACTTAAGTGGTGGCCCTCCGAGACACGAACCGCGCCCACGTAGAGTTCGTCCCGGAGCAAGTCCCATGAGCCCTTCAGAAGCGAGGCAGCGCGCAGCAAGCCATGACCACATGAAGGGTACCATGAAGTCATGAATAACCAGGAAGGTCAATCACCCCTAGGATTCACGCTGAGTGGTTCTCCGCTATTATGGTTAAGCAACAATACCCATTTGCAAAAAAACGAGCACCATGCCAGCTGCGTAGCGACCAGGGAGGCAACGATCCCATGAGTCCGTGCACAAAACGGCCATCATGCTCACAACCCCACGTCGTACTTAGGAAAGCTCCCTCTAGCCGACCCTTAGAAGGGCTCGAGGCCAATTGGAGATAGGGGCAGGAGGAGATGGGTCCCGTGGCTCTAATCAGTGGTACGGAGCCACATGACCATCTCTTCCTGTGTTCGAGTCATTCACTTCGAAGTCTCCCGAGCTGACCCCCTCTGGGGGAGGCATCTTGCCCTCTGGCCGTTGCAGAGGCGGTTGGGGACTAATGGGATTGATGGCTGATGATTTATGGGACGTCTCACGTGAGGCATAGCTGAACTCTACATTGATTGGGGAGGATATCAGGTCCCGCTAGAATTACCCATCGACCTCACTAAGGCGCACCGCTCTGATCACATGGTTATGGTGGACGAGCCTCTCCTTACATGGGGCGAAAACCCAACTTGCCTACAATTAGGCATCCTGACCCCTCTAGGTCAGAAGGGACATTGGGGAACAAGTAGGGACCCTAAAATCTTGCCTAAAGCCGAGATCCAAACCACGACTAGGCTCCTCCCCGTGTCACGGATTTGCAGCGACCCCGCTAAAGGCCTAGGCTAGGTTCAAGTACCCTTCACCTCGTAGTTTAGACATCATAGCTAGCCCTGATGCATAACAGATGGATGAACAAACTGCACGATAAAGCATCAGACCTGGCAAGCGAGGTCAAAGCTAAGTAATGATGGTCAAGTGGCAGGATTCTCAATTGCACCGCAATGGAAAAATAGCCCAAGCCCTAAAAGCTAAGATGCTAGAAGGAAGCTTGCGGGGCCCTCCCCTCTATCGACCAAAGGGCCAAAATGGAAGGGGTGCCATGCAAACCTCCTCCCAGCACCACAACTCCTAGGGTAGAAAATGCAGACATGCGAAACATGAAACCCGCTCAGAGAATCCCTCGTAGCACCGATTAGGAAAGGGAGCAATGCCCATCTCCTCTCACCAGAATTCTCTTCTCATCCTTTGTTGACATTTCTTAGCATCACTCTCTACTAAGTTGTCATCCCTAGTAAACTCAGAGATAATAATATTAAAAGTAAAGTATCCGCAAGCGCACAGATAATCTACCATTGTAGCATTTCATCCGAGAGTGTACTAGATATCGTTATTTATATTTTATCCACAAGGAAGAGCTATGGAATTGAGTTGCTAATATGTATAGTATGATAAAAACCACTCTTATGCTTTAGCAGTGGTAAGTCAAGGGATAAATAACTAATAAGTGTAAGGTAATAATGACATTCTAGAGATAGAAATAGAGACTCATAAATGTAGTATGGCTAAACAGGAGATTCGTTAAGAGCTAAAGATTCCTAAGTCATTCCTAAATACTAAGTCTTTTGTACACTTAAGTATATACACTCTCATCTATAGTATAACTAACTTTGGATCTATCACTACAAGAAAACCAAACATCAACGACCAGATCCTAACGACCACGTCCAATATATGGTCGTCGGGTGCCATTAGCTGGCTTTCCAGGTCCTCTGGACCTGTTGCCCGACGACCACAATCTTGGTGGTCGTTGTCCAGACTTGACTGTGGTCACTATTTCTATTTTTCATATACTCCCGCGCGATCCTTTTTGTCCCGCGATGTCGTGATCCTTTTTCGCATCTCTTTCTTTTTTATTTTTCCCGCGATGCTTTTTTCCAGCTCTATTTTTCCCGCGATGTTTTTTGCAGCTGCTCGGTCACTTTTCATGGAGTCCAGCGGGAGGAGATGAAATAAAAATATAAAAAATTTCACGTTGAAAAGATGCTGGATATGAGATCGAACACGTTACCTGCTGAGTACTGGTTGGCGACTCAACCACTTCGCTGTGTTCACATTTGATTCAAGACAAAAAAGTTAATTGTTTTGTACACGAAGTTTAGAAGAATATTTTGTTTAATAAAAGCTTTGATCTAGTAGTTCCATAAGAATGAAGTAGATCTAAATCAGTGACTCCATTCGATTTCAAATATTTATCTATCCATCCCAAAAAGAGTGGCATTGTAGAAAATGACCCATCTATGTTAAAGGTAAATTTTGCATATGAACACTGTTTATACATGGTATTTGTTGATATACACCATCAACTCGTAAATTTGCCGAACCATATGAAACCATGTTTCTTTACCACCCCATCCATTAAAATATTTTGTTTTTACGTTCTAGGAGAGAGAAAGACACATGAATAGACCATATTACCTCTTATCCATGCAGTCATCTTCCTCCTCTCAGCACTACAGGCAGCGACACTTATGAGCAACGTGGCATGGCGACCGGCTTGAGCGTGTCGTGCTTCTCTCCACATTGCATGTACGCACAGAAGTTAACAAAAGGAATCAACCAAACCAAGTCATCGAATTGGATTGGGCGATTCTTGTGCGTGTGATGTGAATCGGCGCACCGCGCATGTTAGGATTTTGTGGAGCGCCAACACTACGTACATCCTCCACGTCTTCTTCGCCACCTCGTCGCCGTGGCTCCAGATGTTCCCCACCCTAAACTTCGGCCTCATCGACCTCTGCAACCGCGAGTTCGAGCTCCTTGCACTCGCGCTTGTGCACCTCTGCGCTATATGCATGCTCGACGTCTCCTTCCTCCATGGCAAGGACAACGAATGCGGTGCCAGGCGGCACGTTCAGTCTCCCAAGTACACACTCGTCAGGCAAATCGCCATGGAGTGAGCGGCGTTGTTAGAGTGGGATGGGCTCTGAGGGCGCTGCGTGGCCGGGCTAGCTGCATGTGAGTATTAGTTATAGCACAATGTGGTAGATCAGATGGTATCCTAAGGGACTTTTTTTTTGACCTTGGGCTACTAGTTAACAAATGTATTGTCAATGTCTTGAGATATTATAAAACACTAATTTATAATAGAGTAACTCTTTATTATAATATAATATTGTCTTCTCGTTGTTTCAAGCTGCAAAATGTCGAGCTGTGCACAATGTCAAATCCCAAGATGATTAAATTCATGCTTACATTATTTTTCATATACTATGATTTATGTATTTGAATATATGAAGTGAGATTTGAACAAAAGAAATTCTATGTGCATATATTTTGTTATATTATGAAAAAACTTTCCGCTCATATATTTTGGTCTCCCTCCTTAAAAAATAGTATGTACTTCGTTTTTGGCGCTAAAAGAAATGTGGGATGCTGATCCATTCTGTTTTGGCGCTAAAAAAATGCGGAATGCTGATCTCTTCAGTTTTGGCGCAAACTTCATTTTTCTGCAGGTACATATATGAGAAATCTCGTATCTAATCTAACCTCTGCCCACCGCTCAGCTCTCCAGAGCGAGCCTAGCGATCCGCAAGGACGGTTTCTACAGTGGCACGGATCCTAGAGCCGCCGCCTCACCGGCCCCTCCGGCGGCGGCCGTCCTCGCCGCCCTTCCGTCCCTGCGCCTCCTGCCGTAGCAGTCCACCGCTTCCCTGCACCTCCTCCCGGAGCAGATCCTAGAGCCGCCGCCTCACCGGCCCTTCCTGCAGTGGTCGTCCTCGCCGCCCTTCTGTCCCTGCGCAGTCCCTGTACTGCTTCCCTGCACCAGCCTGGAGGAGCGCTTCTGTACTCGTACTGCAGTGGCCTCCCCATCGTTGTCCACCGGTGCCTCCTGTGGGTCAGTTAGCTTCAATTTCCATCTCCCTAATCCAGTTTCTCTCATTGATATGATACAAAACCCTGCACCTTAGGATCTGATGCCCCTTTGTTCACCTGAATTTAACTATACCGATCTGATATTTTTTTTGAGATGATCTGATATTGTGCAATCAACTGAATGTGTAGCAGTTGTAGATACAAATTAATTTCATAATTTTGCAATGTAGATGATAGATATCTCTATTATATTATGTTGATAACCATCTTGTTACATAGATCCAAACTGCAGTTGTGTAGATCCAAACCCTGCACGTTTTGCATCCCGTGGTCCTAAACAAGGCAGCATGTATCCTCTCTTGATTACCTAATTCATTGTTCTGCAATTTTTTTTTTGCCTTTGATTAGGCTTTGACAATGATGTAGGCTTAATTGATCTAGACAAAGATGATAGATGGCTCTGTTTTGACTCTATATCTATTCACATTTGCATTTGTTTACTTATTTTTGCAGTATCAATCTAAGATCATCTAAACAAGCGTATATTTTGATTGAGGATTCTAACTAAGGCATTTGTGTCAAAAATTCATGGATGCAGGGATTGTAATTGAGGGCACATTTTGATTACTCATAGTCTTTGTTTTTTTCCTGCAGTTGCGAAGGGTGTAGGGTGTTCTGGACGACAGTGCATCCTTTGATCCTAAAAAGGCAGTATGTATTTGCTCTTTATTATCAAAACATCTTTACTGTAAAAATTTGAAAGAATGTGGAATCTGAAACTGCTGCCTGGTGGCTGATTTCCATTCACTCAGGCTGGTAGATACCCTTGTTTTTTGACTCCATATTTATTCTCATAGGTAGTCTTATAGTTATTCATATATACACTATATGGCACCAAGTAAAGCATGGATGGGCCTAGTTGATGATCGTATAAGTGATGAATGTTTATATGAAAACACATCAAAAAAAAGATATTTATTTGGCTGGTGTTAAAAAGTTCCTGAGCTTGTCCGTGTAAACTTCAAATGTTTACTTCGAACAGATGAGCCATTTGTCTTAGCTAGCCAAGCCTCCCAAGTATTTTATGTTAAGGAAAATCTAATCAAAGGATGGCACATGGTCTCCAAAATGCATCCAGGTGACACTTATGATGTACCCTCTGGAGATTCAAATAATGAAGGTGATGAACCTGAGGATAATGATGGAGATGATGAAGAGGACATGCCTGAAGATGCTTCAGTCATATTGTTTCGTGGAAAGAGAAAATTGCGATGATCCAATATTTTACATTGCAAGACTAGACATAGGAGCATGTCACATTTGCATTAGTTTTGGAACTTTTGCTAGTCAGGTTAGACAACAACTATTATAATATTTAGTGATTTATTTTTTCCCATAATTTTTCTTCAATTTTCAATGCAATTATAGGGTTCAGTGCTTACCACATTGATGTTACTTTTGTACTATCACACTAATTATAAATTAATTGTTATGGTTGCTATTTGTGCAGGTCCTCACAATGCAACGGGGCAGGTATGAAAATCTCACAGCCGCAGCATTGAAAAGATCACAGTTCATTAGTCCTGGATTGCTTCGTCAACAACAAGTGAGGCGAACCTACCCAAACATTAGTAGTGACACAACAATCCACAACAGTCTAAATGAAGACACCAATAATGTTCATACATCAGTCAGGAAAACTACTCAAGTACTAGAAGCAGGTTAAGGATGTTATATCTAAGTTATCTCTATTTAACTGAAAGTTCATAAGAATGTATGTCTAAGAAATTGTTTACATAACCTGTTGTTCCACTTAACATTGTGTTCCTGTAGATGACTCAGAACATGGAGGTGCATCAGATACTTTGTCTGATAGGATAGTAAAAGGGGGGGGCAGACCCAGTGCTAGAGGCTCCCACACGAGTGGGGTCTGGGAAAGGGAATAACCGAAGCAAAGTCTTACCCCCGCAGAAATTCTGCAGAGAGACGGCTTCGAACCCAGGACCTGGTGACTCGGCGAGCTAGCACTCACCAACTGCACCAGGCCTGCCCTTCTCTGATAGGACAGTAAAAGCAAAGAAATCCAAATATGCAAGTCAGCCATGTTCTTCAGATGCTAGCGAAAATTCAGATGATGAAGAAGCAACAGATGAATGACATCAATGGAACAGGAAAACAAAGAAGTTCAAATGTTAGACTCTGGCATCTTAAATGAGTAGAAAATCTATATTGAACTAATTTTTAATTATTTATAGTTAGCACTTATGTGTTGCAACCACCTTCAGTAGAGATGACTGTAGGGATGTTGATCAAGATAGGGTGCTTTCTGGAAGGAGCAGAGATGACAACATGCCTATTGGTCAGTACCGGGCACGTGCTAAAAGGAGTAGCGATGATCACAGGGCCATTGATCAAGAAAACATGCATGCTGAAAGGAGACGGATTCCACAGAGTTCTATATGTTCAATGCAGAATGGTATGGAAAAAATACTCATGTTAAACACTTTGTAGATGAACATTTGTTTTATGACAATGCATGTTGCGACAAAAATTACTAATCATAGATGAAGAAAAATCATAATGTGGTGCTAATAACATTCAGAAATAAGAGTTTAGTGCACTTGTTACAATACTCATTTACTGATAGATACTTCATTTGGACCATTTACTTATAGATGAATTATCGGATAATGACAACATGGAAACTGAGGAAGTGCAAGAGCAGCAGTGACCTGAAGATACATCAAATGGTCTGGACACTAAACCAAGTAAAAGATACTTTTCTTTACCAAAATTAATTTGACTCTTCTTCTATATATGTTTTATGTGGCAAAACAGTACAGAAACGGTAAGGCCGTGGAAGAAATAAATGTAAGAAGGTTGCAAAACTAAAGGCAGGTGAGAAAATTAAAGTAATGTTCTACAACAATCGGGCTTTATCTAAAATATTCCCAAGACAGTTGGGTAGAATAGTCCATGATTTTAACATTACTCCAATCATAGTGAAGAAATGGACTGATATAAGTCCAGCAGCTCAAAAACACATTTTTTATGCAATTAAGGTACACGCTTCCTTACATATATAAGTCCTGCATACTTAGTTTTTTCCTTCAAGAATCTTGTACTCATATTGAAACATTGGTTGAATATCTATGCAGGACAAGTTTGAAAATGCAAATCCGGACATTGAAATTGATGTATACAAAGCTATGATCATGGAGCATGCTAGAGATCTATGGAATAATTGGCGTGGAGACTTGAATCGGCAATTTGTTAAGCCAGCAAAGAATATGCAGCAAGCTATTAAGAATTTCCCTAAGGGGATTAAAAAACCTGATTGGGAGTGGCTTGTCAAAGAACATTTCTACAGCAAGGATTTCATAGTAAGATTAAATCTTCTCACTTACATAGCGACAACATTGTTGCACATTTTATACCTGGTGACCATGGTTAGTAAAATTATTTCATGGAACTGTATAGGATAAGAGCAAGAGAAACTCCAAAAATAGATCCAACTTTAAAATTCTTCATCACAGTGGCAGCAAACCATATAGACAGATCATATGGGACAATGTGTGTATAGTATTCTGCGCCCACTTTTTTCGATTATTACCTCTCGTTACTTGTGTTCTGATGTTCTACCTGTAATAGGGTGGCAAGGAAAATAATCCTCCAACTTTGGATAAATTATTTTCTCTCACTCACATGAAGGATGGCACTTTTGTGGATTCTGAAACCTCTACCGAGCACGTAAGTTTATAGCTGCCTTTGAATTCATTTTGCTGGACATTATTGTAAATTAATGACAATTGTATTTGGAGATATCCCTGTTACACAAGAATAAATACACATGTGCTGGTAGAAGCACCTAATTCTAATTGCTTTGTTCACAGGCAGAGATTGAGGTGGAAAGGCTATTGTACCCTTCCCTTTCTAATGTGGAACTTATGGACAAGTGCTTCGAATCAAATAGGTGTGACCATGTTATTGGTTATGGTGGTGGAGTAAAAGCAAGAGACTTACGGAGTCTGATTGTTACCAAAGCTAAACTGATAGAAAAGCTTACACAGTCTGAACAAGAAAAGAAAGAACTTCAAGAAGATAATAGAGCACTTCATGAGGAAAATCGAATGATTAACAATCGTGTTAGCCGAATGGAAGAAGAATGAGCAGAATTAAAGCGTAATATGAGTGCTAGTTTAGCTCATGAATAAAGAGTGATCATCTGTAAGCATTTACACCCAAAAAGATTAATTATTTATACATAATATCTTTAGTCGATTTTATTTGTTTGTTGCTGATATGAAATTTGCATATTGCAGGGAGCAAGATGAAGAGCAACACATTACCAGCATGACCTCACAATTGTCATGAGAAGGCATTTGATGGGTGGATCCCTTCAAGCATAGCTTAGTACTACCTTGTTATTTGTAATTTGTAGGATTGGTCTCATATCAGCCACTGTTAGTTTCATGTTTTGGATTGTGTTTTCCGCCTTGGTCACATGAACCATCCAAGACCATTGTGAAGTTGAATTTGCGGAATGTTGAAAATTAATTTATTTATAAATTGCCTATTGTGAAAGCATGTTGTTGTTATGTCCCATATTGGTTGCTGATGCTATAGAAGTGACATTCCAATATAAAATTATTAGTGATAAATGTGTGGTTGTTAATGCTATAGAAGTGGTCACTAGTACCCTCCATAGTACCTTGTAGAAACAATTTGCGGCCACAAATGTGGTTGTTAATGCATTATGCTAGATGGCACTATGATATTAGCGATGACAAATGTGGTTGTTGTTACTATAAACGTGGTCATTGATGCTATAGTATCAACGACCACATATTATCCCGTCGTTGAAAAGTTAACGACGGGAAATTGTGTGTGGTCGTTAATTGTATTAACGACGGAGCCTTTAACGACCATGGACGACCACATTTTTGTGGTCGTTAGAAACTTCTAGCGACCACATACCAACTTTTAACGACTACATATCCCATCGTTAATACCACTTTTTCTTGTAGTGTATGCATAAGGAACATTACTAAGGAAGATTAAGAACAGATCTTGTCTTCCTTCGCAACCAGGTTTACTTGTTCTACAAACAGGGAGTGGACTACAAAGGACTCAACGGGAGTGTCAGATCCATGATCTACCACATGACCCAGAGTGTAGAGTGTATCTACAGGCAAATAATTATCTAAGCACCATGTTTATATAATGTCAACCACTTAACTCTCTCGAGAACTGAGCTAAGCGCTTTGCGAACATATGCATATATTCATCATAAATCATAACTATATCAAGCATACAACTAGAGCAAACTAGAAACATAATAAATAGCAATATAATATTAAAGTAGCACAAAGTCATAATATTCAAGCATACAAGTAGATATTTTGAATTGTGCTTCCATAGGTGTCTGTGCACACGGCCATGCCGCGTGTGTGCCTGGCAGTGCTGCTTGCTGAGCGGTAGTGTAGCTCTAGAACTCACAGCAAGTTTGAGTTTTGTTTTAAATAGGCATATTCACCCCCCTCTGGGTGACATCAAGGTCCTTTTAATTGGTATTGGAGCTAGGCTCTTAATTTTAGGCTTAACCGCTTTAAGAGACGATGTCAACAAGTGGTGAGGTATCTCTAGAACTTTTACTTTTAGATGGTTCAAATTATACATCTTGGTCTGCTAGTGTGCTTGATGTTTTTAGGGCCATGGGTCCTCATATTGAGCAGATTGTAGATGTGAGCATTTGACCTCCTAGTGATGATTTGGCCATCTTATCTAAAGAGAAATTGAAATGCTTACAACACAATGCTCAAGCTACTAATATCTTATTGAGTGCTTTGAGTGAAGAAGTTTTTGATGCTATCATATTTGGAGATGGTGAACCGCTTGATGATGCTTATCTCATTTGGACCACACTCAAATAAAAATATGACAAGTCCAAATGTGATGAGAAGTTGCTCTCATTGGAGGAACCACTTGAGGAGTGCTCAACTTCACTGACAAATGAAGAGCCTCAAGTGATTCTCCCAAAAGGCCTAAGTGATCATGCCACATCCACTTCCTTGCCAACATATGACTTAACGGAAGGCAATGAAATAGTTGGTGAGAACAATGTTTTAACATATGGAACTTATACTTCCTCTTGTTCTTGTGAGACTACCATTTTGAAGGAAGAAGAAGATTGTAATCAGTGGAGGCCAAATGATGAATCGACCTTACCAAGATGCTCAACTCTCTATGCCACTCCTCATGTGGGTCTCATGGCAAAGAAAGAGAAGAATGTGGAAAGTGAGAGTGAGAGTGAAAGTGAAGATGAAAGTGATAATGATGAGTTCAATAAACACTTGGCACGTCTAAGCAAGAAAGACAAGTTGATGCTGAAGTTCATAGAGAAAATTCAAGAGCAAGAAAAAATACTTCACGGCCAAGTAGAGTTTCTCATCAACAAGATCAAATGCTTGGAGAAGTTGACCAAAAAAGCATGAAAAGCTTAAGTGCTCTCATGCTAGTTTGGTTGAAAGGTATGAAAACTTGTCAATTGAGCAAACTCGTACTTTTAACTCTCTATCTTGTGTTGCTCAATTAGAAGATGAGAATTATGTGCTCAAGGAGAAGGTGAAAAAGCTCACTAGCATGAATGAGATCTTACAAGAAGATCATGATGAGCTCCTATGCTCTCATGAGAAGCTTATGGATTCTCATCTCATGCTAGAAATTGCTCATGAGGTTGTGGTAACAACGATAAAAATCATACCGACCTCACACTCATAAGTGCACAAGTACACAAGTTCCATATATGTTATCATGTGCTAGCAATTGTTGCTCCCAAGCAAGCCAACCTTCTGTTGAGCATGTACTTGTAGAAACTTGTGATGATTCTATTACAAAATAAAATGAAGAGCTCAAGGAAGAGGTTGAGTGGCTAAAAAGGGACTTGATTCAATTGAAGGGAAAGTGCAATCCTTAACCTTCTCAAGATAAATGTGAATACATGGTGAAGAAGCTTGAGAAGGGATTAACAGAAGCATGCATCAAGCCCCATCAAGAAGGTCACAAGCCCAACAGTGGCAAAGTCAAGGGACAATTTGGAGAAGTGCAATTTGTCCAGAATGCAGCAGTTCAGCTCAAGGCTATGGAGGTTCTAGGATGCAGCAGTGTCTCATCCTAGTGTGGTAGTGCCACACCAGGACATAATAGGAAAGCTCCCAAGGCCACCAAGGTGCAACTCCAACCAAAGAAGACTCTTATCACTTGCTTCAAGTGTAAGAAGGAGGGTCACATGTAAGAGATTGCTCCTTGAAGAAAGAAGAGAAGGGCATGAGCAAGATTCAAAAGAAGAAGAAGATGGCTCATGTTAAGTGTTCCAACATGAGACACAATGCCTCTATGTGTTCCAATAAGGTTGATGACAAAGCAAGACTTCCCAACAAGAAGAAGCAAGAGGAAGTGTTATTGATGTAATGAGAAGGGTCATGAAATTGCATCATGCCCCTCCATGAAGGGTGAAGGCTTGGCATCATCAAGAAAGAGGCTCATCGACATGGAAGCAAACAAGAAGCAAGATAAGAAGATTTCTTGCAAGAACAAATGCCGCATTTGCTACACTTGCCGAGGAAAGGGACATCTAAATATGGATTGTCCCATGGGTAAAACTCCTAAGTTCAACTCATCAATTGATTCAAATTTGCTTAGGAGGCCCAAAAATGACACTTGTGCTAGAAAGGTGATTGGTTCACCATATGCTAGCACAAAGGCCATTTGAGTGCCTAAGTGTCTTATGACTAACCTTGATGGACCCAACATAGTTTGGGTACCAAGTTGTGCTTGATGAGTGTTGTAGGTACTTGAAGGTGATATGAAGCTTTGGGGTGCTTGAGCAAGTTAATTGAAAATATCATCTCAAGCTATCAATCTTATTGATATTGTATATTCTCTCAAGATTGACCCATGGACAAATTGATGGATATATTTTTAACTTCATACTCACTTCGGTAACTAGTACCTATCCCTTTCTAGCTAGCCACTTAACTGTGTAGTCTCTAGTAGTTCACAAATATGTATGTGTTTGTGAATTATTAGAAGTGGCTAGAGTACTTATAAATGAATCATTTGTCATATGATGCTTTTAATGGCTCTCTAGTAGAGCAAAATCTTATTCATGTTGTAGGTAATGTGGAACCACCTTGCAAGACATCAAGCAAATGGCTATTGGTGATATTGGACCACAAGAAATCCATGCCACTATAGAGGAGGATCCTCAAGTTGCAGTTGCTCCAAAACCAATTGATGCAGCACCTGTGGTAGTGTTGCACCTCTGAATGGCAGTGCTACGTAGCAACGAGCAGTAGTTGACAACAGTCCAGTTCGAGGACAAAACCTAAAACCCATTTTTGAGCAAGAAGAAGATGAAACTCATGATGGAAGTGATTCATTTCTATGTGACGAAAATGGATGGTCCACTCAAGACCAATCTCTAGTGCCGAAACTAAGAACTCACAAAACATTGAAAAGGAGTGGTAATATCTAAATCACAAGTGCATGTTATTTTCAAATTTTACTCCTTTGTGTCTTGTGTAGCCACTTAGGAAAACAAATCACTTGAGGATATACATTGGTTGTTGGTCATTTTGGAAGAAAAGTATGATTGGAATTGAATTGATCATCCACACCAAGCAGCATACATGACTTGGGTTTCCTTTGTGGAGTTCAAACCAAGAATTTCAAGAAAGACAAGAATAAAGAATCAAGCTCAAGTAGAAGCACTTATCACTCATAATTCAAGAACTCTCTACTTGATGGAATCTTGTCATATGGTAGAGTGCCAACTTTACATTCTCATCTTATATCTATCTGCATACTCAAATGGTTGTAAGTATCTCTTGACATATTTCAAATTTATTACTCTATTGTTGCCATGACCTAGACATAGAGTGAAAATCCCAAGTTCTTAAGTGAATAAAGTGCTACGTGATAAATTCAAATACTTAGAGCACTTATCAAAAGGGAATTTACTCTATGACTAGAATTGTGAGACTAACCTTATCTCTAAGTGATATGTGTAGTCTCACTAAATGAGAATGTGTTTCTCAAATGGAGTGTGCTATCATATGAAGGTCATCAATCAAAAATTCTATGATGTATTCTCTCTCGTTGATTTGGAATTGATTTATCTATGCTAGCCACTCACCATAATATGGCTTAAATCTACCCTTTGGACTTAATTGACCAACCATGCACATTCACATTTCTATTCCACTCAAAAGAGTGTGCATGAGGAATCAATATAGATTTAGTCCATGTTATGACGTTTCTCTATTTAATTTAGTAACCCATTTGCCTTCCACACATAAAAGGTTACTAAATGAGAAACTAGTTCTTGTGTTACTAATGCCCCCTTGTGTTGAGCTTATTAATAGAAAATCAAGAAGAAGAGGTTGTGCTTATTTAACTGAATAAATCACAAGCATGAAGGTTACTCTTCACCTAAAGTAAGATGAGGTTGTTAAAGGTCAAAGAGACAAAATTCTCAGTTTGGATAAAATCAAGTTTGAGGTTGAGTGGGATAACCTATATTGGAAAAATTCACAAGACTACAAGTATTGATAATATGACTGAATGGAAATGACATCTTATGAGTATTCTCAACCAAATTCACCTCAAGATTGGACAAGAAGAAGAGAAGAATTGGAAATTATCAAATCTATCCAGAAAATTAGAAATCTGAGATGGCTGCCTTCAAGCATGGATTTGGAAGTTTAAACACTGATGAATTGACCTAAAACTTTGTGAGCATGCTATACACATCTAGTACTTGTTGCTGTAGAATTGGCATGAAGATTGGTTTAGAAGAAAGTCAGTTTTTGAGTTGAATTTTGTCAGCTTCAGCACTGCAGTTTCAGACTCTGGCCATTTTGGTAGAAAATTGATTTGACTATTCAAATGAAGTCCAAATGAGCAGAAATTTTTATAGAATCTAGAGGATGGATGCACATCTCTACCAAATTTTAAGTATATTGGACTAGTGGTCTGAGAGATATGAATTTTTCTCCAAGGAAGACAGAATCTGAAAACTCACTATATGGAATTGGATTGCATTGTATCAACAAGATTAAGATGGCTCTCAAGTTGGTCATGAAGAATCAGTAAAAATGAGAAGCATCAGTTTGGTCTCAAGGATTTATAATGAAAGATAAGGACTCACACAAAAGTCCAAAGGAGTTGCAATCAAATTACAAGCAGCAGCAAGTAATTGCAACTAGTTAGAACTTGAAGAAATCAGTTGCAAGCTTTTAGAAATAGCAGTTGGCATCAATTGAAACTAGATGAAACCAGTTGACTTCAGAAGCTACAAGTAGCAACAATGAGTTACAATCAGTTGGAACTAGCTGAAATCAATTGGAAGCAACTGCAACCAGCTAAAATTAATTGGACTGCAAGCAACCTGAAGGAGTTTGAAACTAGTTGGAATCCAGTGAAGACTTCCCTCTTGACCTCATGTTAATCTTGTGCATAAGTGTACTCTATGTACTCCTGTATGCACATGATTTTTCTCAAATATATGTTGTGCAGTCTCACACATTGGAGAAAGAAGGATGGATGGTTCCTTTGTATTCTCTGGGTGCTTCACAATTATTCTAGGAGGTCTCGGTCTTTATAAACCAAGTGCTTCCGGCTTAATGTTGAATGCTCCAATCCTTTAGTGGAACAAGATTTGAATGAGTTGGAGAAAAGAATTGAAGAGTAGACTTTCATTGTTAAATCCTTCAATCTAGAGCTCATCAAGTGCACATGGATCCATCCCATTGGTCATCCAAGACCATGTCAATAAAGGAATGGTAACCCCTAGTTCTCAATATGCAAATTTCATGAATTTAACCTTTTGCTCTCTATGTGAGTTGCCTTAGGTAAAGAAAGAATTAGAAACCTAATATAGATCTTGGATGATCACAAGAGCTTTCAATTTCACACATTGCATCAAGTAAGAACTATGGCCATCCAAATCATTGAAGTCTAACTTATGTTGGTCATGACAATGAAAATTTGTGTGGTGATCTATATCTACCTTGGTGGTGGTATGTTTTCTTGGCATAATTTCAATTGTTGCAAATTTATCATGCCTTGACCAAGATATAGGATGAACTCCCCTTGACTCTTAAACAGATTCAAATGTACTTCACAAGTAATTTGAATACTTGATGCATACATTAAGGGGAGCCCATTCTATGTCTTGTGTCTTTTGAGACTAACCTTTTCTTCTAGTGAATTTGTGTAGTCTCTTAGTGAGAATGAGTTTCTCATGGGTATGCTACATTAACTCAATCCAAATTGGTAAAGTTATCCTTCATATTTATTTGGATTGCAATTTTTTAAATAGCTACTCTCCATAATATAGCTTAAATTCCCTTATTCGGACTTAATTGACCAAAAGTGCATATGTTCTTGCCTTCCACATATATATATGTATGCACTACCAAAAAGGTGGAATTTAGTCTATGTTATGAGGTTTTGCAATTAGTGATCTTCTTGCCTTCCACATCCAAAATGGTCACTAGTTGTAAAACTCTAGCTTGTGCAATTTAATGCTATCTCTTGTCTTTATGAGCATTTCCTAGATGAAATCATGAGATACAAGAATCCATTCCAATTGGCATCAACTTGTGAAGACTCATTCAATTGGTGTCAAAATTGTGAAGATCATATTTCAACTAGTATTGGTGGATAATCTCTCAATGTGGTATATCAAAAAATATGTCTTCAATTGGTATCTCAAAATAACAACAAGAGCTAGCAATGGACTTTAAATTGAAATCAAGCACAAGTTTGTGATATCCCCTATGATCAAGAGAGATGGGCACAAATAAAGTCTTTTTGCATTGTGCCAAGCCCATCAAAGTGCAAAAATTCAAAATTTCATGATCACGGTGGAGATTATGAGGCATAGAACAAAGGTATATCACTCCGTGAACTCTTGTACCACCTTTATGCATCTCCCTTACATGCTAGTGTGTGCATGTGCATGCAATATTTTGAGTCACACCATGAGTTTATTCTTGTGGTGATGATTAGAGAATTCTTAAGATATTTGGTTGATATCTCTTGTGGTGATGACATGAGTTAGTCTCAAGTTAAAAATATCATCTAAGTGAGGTAGTAGCCAAATATGCTGACTTCTCAAGAATCTTGACTCAAACTGTTGCATACTTTGTTTGGTAGAAAACTCAGGAGAGAAATCCTATATGCTAAACTTTTACCTACCTATTGCCCTCACTTGTCTACCATTATTTCTTCCTTTTGGTGGAAAGATCCTTTTCGGAGATTTATGCCAAAGGGGAGAAATATTGGGAGAGAGTGTAAGGAAGGAGAGATTGATATGTGGATTTAAAGGGGTAAAAGGTAGGCATATGAGATTTTTCATTTTTATTGTGTGGTGTGTGCAAGGATAGTTTAAATTGATGCTCTTGATAAGGACCATATATGCTTAGTGTGTGATGTTCATGCCTTGAATGGTGTATTGTTTATTTTTCTCTAATTGCCACTGTGCTGCAGTGCCACGTGCACTCATGGAAGTGCTGCACATGACAGCTTCAGAAACTTCTTGAGTGCATAATCTGCCATGAGCATCACATTTATCATGATTACACCTTGCACCCCACGGATGCTAAGATATAGGAGAGTTCCCACACTTCATCTTAAATATATGCATTTGGCATTTGAGGCCAAAAATTTGAAATTCCATTCTATGCACACATTTAGGGGAGCTCGCTATGTCATAGGATTCAAAATCTTATAATTTATCAATCTCTTGTAAGATTTAATTGTGTTATCATCAATCACAAAAAAGGAGAAGATTGTAAGTGCATCTAGCCCTTTAGTGGGTTTTGGTGAATTGAATAACAACACCATTAAAGGTCTAACAAGTTTGTAAGTGTTGAATAGGAAATTGAGTTTATTGCATACACTTGTGGATTGTGGATGAGAAGTATATTTAGGTCCAACAAGAAGGCAAACTTGATGATATTCACATAATGTTCAAATCAAGTCCAAAATTGTGTATTGTTGTATTGGAAGATCATGGAAACAATTTAGTTCAAGCAAAAGACAACAATGCAAATAGAATCAATGAAATGACTTCTATGGTGGGATATTATAGCATCATATGAAAGCAAGATATTTGGCAAATGAAAAATGAGACATGAGTTCATGATTGTGGATTGGTCTCTATAGTGGTTTGCTTTGCATGAACGATAAGAGTTTGATAGTGGATTAGCATTGATCAAGGATTGATGAATGAGTCAAGAATGCATAAGTGAAGAAATACCAAGCAAAGGTTTAATGACAAAGGACGCAACTCATATTGGATACAAGTCGGTGTCTATGTTGGTTTGCTTGCATGGATAAAGATTTGAAAAATCACTTTACATTGAGTTGATTAAGCTAGAAGTATAAAGATAGATATTGAAGTGAGTGTTAGGAGTATCAAGCAAAATGGAGAGGATATAAGGAATCATGAATTGGCTTGACCATATTAATGTTGATTCATATATGTCTCTATGTGAATCAAACTAAAGCTTGATTGATCTCAACATCCATATCTACAAGATATTCAAGCAAGGATCACAATATTGAAGAAATGATTTTTTAATGGATGTTTAATATGATGTGACTTGAGTATGGCTTGATGAGGTGAAGATAGCAAGGAAAGGGCTTCGAGGGACTAAGCGGAGGTGAAGGGCAAGCAATGGCTCGAGGACCGAGGTACCTTGGCTAAGATGAAGAAGAGAGTACTTGCATTGAGTCGAGGAACTAATCAAGCTATGAGGAGTCATATTGTGTTGAGGATCAAATCATTAGTAGAAGTGACTTGAAGCCATGAGGTGAACTCATATGTATGGAAATGGTTCAAGTCACATGCTCAAGGTATGTTTGCCCGAAGAGATGAGACAAAGATGATTGCAAAGACTTTATGAAGTGATACTAAGAAAGAGGATAATACATGCGATGGTGGAACCCCCAATTACAAAAGAAAGCGGCAACCAGCTCAAAGGCATTTAAATGATTTTGTGATTTGAGATTGAGTTTAGAAAATGTCATACTATAAAGAGGGATATAATGCACAAGCTTAACTGTGTGATCAAGTGCTCAAATACCCACCAAAATATCCTCCAGCCATAGCCATGACAGCAAGCTTCACAATCCTATTTTCTGATCTGTCTGGGCCAAGCGGCACTGCCGCTCGGGCGACACTGCCATGAATCTAGCGGCACTGTTGTGACTTATTATGACCGTTGGGGCTGAGAGGTATTTTACATCTCCCTCATTCTGTCACACCCGATTTTAAGGACAAAACCAGACATACACTATATGTGAAATAAAGAAGTCAAATCTCACATATAGCCATAGATAAGTGTAATATAAAGAGACAAATGCTTAATAAACATAACTCAATAGTATAAAATATACCTTAGAGAGTAACACAGCGGAAAGACAACTCCAAACACCGGGTGTAAACTTCACTCCAGGAACAAACTGACTGGTTGATCACAAACCTAACAATTCCAGAATCTAGAAATCTGATACCCTTCCTGAGATGTGGGAAATAGCAAGAGTGAGTCCATGTCGAACTCAACAAATATAACATAGGGTTCATGAGGCTCAAAAGGCTAGACACTGGTTTGACTGCATTTAGCTTTTAATTGTCACAATTTTATTACATGAGTAGCATCAAATTTGCATTAATCCCATAATAAACATATGATCAATGTAAATATGAATAACGAATAGCAAAACACATATTAAACCAATAAATGTTCATCTATTCTGCGAAGGTCCAAGGCCGCTCGTATCCGTGAGCATGGCTAGTATACCAGTTTATTAAACTCTGCGCAGAGGTGTACACTTTCACTGCGAGTCATGATTACCCATATGCCCGGGATCGCGACTCCCAAAACACTTCCAAGGTGAGCAGGTAGGGAAACACTATGAAGCCTTTTAAAGGTTCGTCTAACAAGTTAGGACCGCTAGGTTTCCAAAGTCAGTCTGTGTGATTCTACCACGCAGGGATCCACAGTCTGCTCTTCCCCATTTGCGCCACAAGAGTAACCTCTAACAAGCTAGAAAAGGTCCTCATACTGAGCTAAAGCCAGAGCCATTATAGCCCTCACAGTTGTACTGTAAGTCCCGGATGTTCGTTCACAGATGAGTCCTTATGGAGAGAAACTAGAGCACCAAAGATAACCCCATGCTCTAGCCGTCTTTAAACAGTAATCAAAAAGTCATCTTTTAGTGTTGTTGCATATTCCATTAATCATATTACAAGATCATAGTTTATGCTCAGCGCTAGCAAAAACTACCCAATGCAAAATCCCATAGGTGACAAGGTATAGATCAAAAACTAGGAAAATCCTTAATGGCATTCAATATAGACACATGCAATATGATTTTATGAGGTTAAAGTGAATAGGACAACAAGGATAATCCCATGCTATACTTGCCTTAAATTGATATCCTTCTTTCTGTAGATTTGTCACCTCTAAAGAACTGCTTCTTGATTACCACGTAAATCTCACCGACTGGACATGATTGTAAAAGCACCACACAAGCATCCATACAATCATACATGAAGCAAACAATAGATCTATATTAGAACAGTACACCAATCATACAAAAATAAGTAAAAGAGTTTGAAACACGATTCTACGCATCGCTACGAACACAAAGTTGCGAAAAGCACGCTAATCGGAGCTACGGTTAAAAAGATACAACTACCGATAGATTTACCCATAAAACTATTAACTTCATGTATCTTAATGGTATAAAAACATATATAAGATATTTTATAGAGATTGTAATTTAAGTCAAATTTAGATTCGAATTATAAAACTAAAGTAAAACAAATCATATTTTATTTACAAAACCCGGTTGCATAATTGTTATTTAAGATATGATTCAAACCATGAAATTCCAATATTAGTGACATGATAAACACTGTTACAAATGCGTAGATCTCGTTGCTATGAATCTAACGCAACTTGAATGGCTCAAAACGGAGTTGAAACGTAGAAGATATGAAATAAACAAGATTTCCTCTATTAAAATAATAGATTAAATCTAATCATGAATTTTAAAAGTTGAAAACCTACTTAACAGTAGTATTAACATGTAGATTATGAAATTACGAACCTAACGCAAGTTGAACGGATCAAATCGGAGTTAAAACGGAGAAGTTATGGCTAAAACAAAATCAGTGGCAATTCTGTAAATAGCTGAAAACGTAATTTATTCTTAACCGAAACAAAATACGCTTTCAAATGAAGAAAACAAAATATGTATACATATTTTGGACTATGGGTTTATTTTCTAAGAATACAGGGATGGCGGCGGACTTACTTGTTGCCGAGGAGAGTATGACCGGGCTAGGCAGCGCGGCGGCGACGGCGAGAGAAAGAGGAGAAAAATATAATTTACTACACGAGAGATTTCCCAAACTAGGGGCTACTCTACGGTAGTTTTGCGCGTGCTTTGCCCAAGGGGTAGGTACGTATATATAGGGAGGAAAAGTCTCCACATTCATGTCAACTAGCGATATGGTGCTAATTGACGTTGCACCATCCACCTCCGCTAATAGGTCTAAGTAATCATTTAAGCCCATTAGTAAATAAATGTATGGGCCTTTGAGATTCATTAAGATTATTACACATGGGCTTTGAGCGTTGGGGAAAATGAGACATTTATTATTTTTGGAATTAATTATTTTCATGGATAAAATAATTCTAGAAAAGTCCAGAATTATTATTTAAGCCGTGAAAAATACTCCGAAAGCTCCGAAAATTCGGGAAAAATTCCCAGAGACATTATGGAACATGAGGAACCCAAATAAAGTATTTGGAGCTCATGATAAGCTAATTTAGAGAATCTAAAAATTAGATTATGCTCACAGACAAGTGGAAACAAGCTACAGAAAAAGTCAGAAAAATTTCCGAGAAGTTTGTAGAGGTTGATTGACGGATGAGAAACAAGGAATTTGATTGTAGAAAAATGATATATGTATATCGGGAAAGGAAAATCAACCTAAACGCATTTTGAAAGAATAACTTGAATTTATTTTGATCTTTGGTCAAAACCAAGCAATACAAAAACATAAATGCATCAGCATGAATGCATCAACAAGTTGCTAAACCTTCTGATAGATTTTAATTTAATGAAAAATATTATTTTCCTATATTTTCATGAGCACAAAAATACATAATTAAATTATTTTAACTCTATTTCCAAATAAGCAAATTTTAGGGTGTTACACATTCCCTCCAATAGTCATATCAACCATTCCCCTTCCAACTGTGACCAGAGCAGCCCTCTCTCTCCATTGGAGCCCCTAAAGTTTCTCCCTTTTATTCCCTTGCAAATCCATGGGAGTTTGAGCCTCCAAACTGCATTAGAGAGCTCACCAATCTGTTCTTCAACTCCTAGAGCACTTGGTTCACGTTCAAGCTAGTAGATTGTGTTTGTTATTCTTGGAGCTTGCTCCTAGCCGGCTAGAGCATCACCCATGGAGCTTGCCAACTTGTGTGGCAGCCCCAGGAGGTTTGTAATCACCCCAATCATCTAGTAAAATCACCCCTCATCTCAAGAGTTTATTCTCTGGACTTGAGAACAAGGATAAGGTTGAAAGAGACCAAAGCCATAGTGGCTACCTCAACAATATGGACATAGGCAAGCCTTGGTGACGAGCTGAACCATGAGATAAATCCGTGCCTCACTTATGTTCTTATGATTTGCATTGCTATATTTTGGTTTGTGGTGATTCTAGGATTTGGTCCTAATCTACTTGCTCGTGCTCTTCCACTAACATCCAAGTGGTGGAATAGGCTCTACACTACCCTAGGAAGACCAATAATTTGCTCAATCTACTTTTCTGTGGGTAGTTTTTGAATTGTGCTTCCGTAGGTGTCTGTGCACGCAGCAGTGCCGCGCTTGTGCCTGGCAGTGCCGCTTGCTGAGCGGTAGTGCCACTCTAGAACTGATAGCAAGTTCGAGTTTTTGCTTTAAATAGGCCTATTCATCCCCCTCTAGGCGGCATCAAGGTCATTTTAACCACTCACCCCGTGTACTTTAGAGCGAGCGCTATACGAACTTATACTTGAACATAAAGATAATCTAGCTATACTAAGCATATAATCAAAGTAGACGATGAATATGATAACTAGGAACATGAATAATATTAAGAACAATGTCGAATCAATTGTAGCAAATATATGAATAATGAAAGATACAAAAGAGGATACAAGGGGCTATACTAAGCCACGCTCTTGACAAGATCTGGAATCCAAGCGAAGTTTGCCTTCCTCTAGACCTAGCCTAGCTAGCTATGCCCTAGAATATGGTGGAGCTATGAGGATTATAGTTTCTATCTTCTTGACTGACTAGATCAGGGTTTGATATGCCAGGGGTGGCAGGGGCTGGTATATAAGGTTGTAGCATCCATTCTAAGCCCTCGGATCAAACCGACTTGAAACGACAGTGTAGATGCAAACCCTAAGGTGGTAGAGAACCGTCGTGTGAAGGAGGAGGCTAACAATGGGTCCCATAGGCCGGTCGACCTGCAGGTGGAGCCGGCCGGCCTTATCGGGCAGCCAGTCAGGCCCTTCCATGGTGTGGTGTCCTCTAGAGTCTTGTAGATCCTTCTGGTGTCTGTTTCACTGCTGATGAGTGTGGTTAACTCAGACATATAGGTCCATCTTGACAGTTTTCTATACAAACCCTGTTGTAAACATAGATTCGCCAAAACTTGTAAAATTTGTTAGTTTAAACCCCTAAGTCTACATTGGTGATTAGATTCATGCCCTTCTTCAAAGTTATATTGATGGTTTATAATGTTTGTTAACTACCATCAACAAACTCCCCCAAGCTTAACCTTTGCTCGTCCCTGAGCAACACTAAACTCAGCAAATGGATCAGGGTCTACATCGATGTTTTCACTCCTCAAAAGTATACATGCGTTCAAACAAGAATTCTCCTTTGGATTAGAATAAACCAAGCTAACTTTCAAACTTACCCATATTACCTTTAACCATGGGGCTTCTTAGCCTTCACTTGGGTCTTGAGCAAATGAAAGATAGAATGATCAAGTCAAGCACTGTGTCTCAAGTTCTTTGTTCAACCACTATTCTGGAGTTTTTATAAGTTTTCAATATAAAACTCAAAGCTTCCATTGTATGACACTCTCAAGTCTCTTAATATATGTGGTATTTGTGGATCCTCACCAAGGCAATAGTGATGTTATGCTTCTCTCTTCCTACAACTAAGACTTTTGTGGAGCTCATAGGAGTGGAAAAAGCATGAAAGAGCATACTTGCAACACATATATTGTAAAGTCAAACTTCGATCCAAAGAGAGTTGAGTCATACAATCAAATCAAGATATGCATGTGTGTGGATATATGGTGGATATATATATATATAGGTGGCTAACCTAAATCTACTATGCTCCTAGAAAACATATCTCTCTTTTAAAACTTGGAAACATTTGCAAGAGAACATGGGCTATCTTATTCATCTCCCTTCTTTTCTTTTTTTTTAGGCGGGCATCTAAGTACCCATTGTTTTTGATATCTCGGACACTTGTCCATTATTTTATTATTTATTTTTTTTCAACTCTTTCTTCTTTTTTAGCATGAATAACTTTTGCATAGCCCAATGATTCTTTTCTATAACAAAACTTTGAGAGATAGTGGCAAGAACTTGGAGCATTTATTTGGTGGATATCCTATAAAACATATTTTTGGTGTTCACTCCCAGTGTAGGAGTAAAACATTTTGAGGTGGATTTAGATGGAAAGCATCTTTTTGCGCCTACCCCCAATGTGGGAGTAGTACATATGTGGGTGGTGTGTACGTGATCTTGATTTTAAGAGCATGACAAACCTCTCATAAGGGTCAACAAAGCTTGATAAAACTCAATACAAAATGAGCAGCATGTAAGTGAAAGTTTTCTTAGTCGAAATAACATGCTTGGCTCTAGTAGAAATTCAAGCTTTGTCATATAGGAGCTCATCATGTAGAATTTTTATGTTTTCAAAAGATAAATCTCTAGAACTTTAGTATCACTTGGAACAAGATAGACAGTAGCTCAGACCTTCTTATATCATATCCGTCAATTACCTAGAGTTAAATCAAGCATATACTACCCACGAGTTTCAAGTTCAGAGTAAATTCTTATATCAAAATAGTCGTATCCAAACCTTAGGAGAATTAATGGCTGAAAACTAGGTACTTGAAAGGAATTACAACAGAGCAACTATTCATTATTTCCATTCAAGAGATTATCCTCAAAGTCCTTTTTATTTATTCAGCTCTTAAAAATCAAACTTAAAGAAATCTAGACACACACCTTTTATTTTGTTTTACTTCACACCTTACTAATATGTAAATCTACTATAAAGATAAATTTTTATTTTGTTTTAGTTATGCATCTTTTTTAACTAGAAAATATAAAGCAAACTTAAGAATAACAAAAGGAAAGAAATACTTAGCTAGATACATGGAGGATGCTCTTCTCCCAAGCTGGATGTTGTCGTGGTCGAATGCTGAAGTTGAGTGATCCTTCTTAGAGCAGTTTTTGCCATCGGATGTCCTTCTCGTCCATGGGTGGAGCGAGATGAAGACAACCGGGTGAACTTGCTCTTGATCATGTATATCACCCTGCAAAGTACTAACTAGATCACCAAAACTCGTGGAACAGATTAGGATAAAAGGTTAGCGGTCAGCCATCCGAAGATTAGTTGTTCTTGAGATTGGAAATATTTTTGAAGTGGTAGAATTCAGCGGGATGTCTATCTAGTATTTTTGGATTTTCTAATATCATTGAATGCATGGTATTTTTATTTTATGCCACCACATTAAATATTCTTATGGGTTTTTACACACCGAGGAATTATTCACATGGGGCTTAGGATTTTTATAATGCAACGATACAATTTTTATTTTCTCTTCTAAATGCAAAGCAAATGCAGAAAAGTAAATATGCTAAAGTGAAAATAATTCTTGCAATGCAAGAAAGTAAATATGGATAACTATCAATTTTACCGCTTGGTGAGGGGTCGGATTTTTAAAGTCCTCCGGACATGACTTGACTGGAGAAAAGTCCTTCATTCTTCGAGTGCATCATCCGGTCCTGGAGACGGAGACCTTGATGGTTGCACCTCTTGTGATGGTGACTCTGATGACGACGCCATCTTTTCCTTCCACGCCTGTTTGGTATGTGGACTCGAATTTGGCAGAGTAGGTTCATCTTCCATAGGTTCTTCATCTTCTTCATTCTCATTCTTGGGGAGTTGATTCCTCCATCGCTGACATGCTTGATGTCTCCTCTTGGAGCAAGACTTCTTTGGCTGTTCATAAGTGGTATAACTATTGAAATAACATCGTATCTTTTCTCCTAAAAATTAGAAGTGGACTTGTCTAGATCCGACGTAGATGATCACATTGGTAGTATTGAGGAACGGTCTTCAAAGGATGATAGTACGTCTTCTTCTTCTCCCATGTCTAGGACCATGAAGTCAGCAGGAGCATAGTGATCAAGTATTCTTACCTGATATCTTTCGATATTCCCTCCAAAAATCAAATTGATTAATCCGCCATCTGCAATTGCATATATGTAGGGAACAAAGGTTCATCACCAAACAAGTGTTCATACGTTACCTTAGACATTATATTAACACCTGACCCAATATCGTAGAAGGTCTTGTGGAATATTCTTTGTCCAATGGTACACTCGATTATGGGTACTCCTAGATCTTCATTCTTGGTGAGGAATGGTAAAGCAAGGAGGTGGTCATATTCGGGTCAAAGTGTGTTGATCATATTGATTTATTCTTCTTATGGCTGCCTGGCCTTGTTCTTCCTTTTTCTCCAATTATTTTTCCTCTTGGTCACTGTTGTCTCCTCAGGTAGGTATGGCGTTTGTGGATGACCAGGAGATTGCAAGATACGATTCTTGAAAGTGAATTTCTCCTTTCTATCCTTGATTGTGCAGCAGATCTTGGCACTGTCTGCGTAGATGATGGCTTTTGCGATGCTTTGCAAAGATTGGCCCAAGATGATGGGTGCCCTTACATCCCCACCTATTTTCAAAACCATAAAGTCTATAGGTACATATGATTGTCCCACTCGAACAATGGCATCTTCAAGAACTCCCTTGGGATAGCAGAGTGACTGATCTGCAAGTTGCAAATGCATATTTGTATACAACAAAGTATCTCCATTAATTTTATCATAAATTACCTTTGGCATGATGTTGACACTTACTCCAAAGTCACAGACAACTTCTTAGAAAATGTGAGGTCCAATGGCTATGGGGATGATAGGCCTTCCTGAATCACCTTTCTTTTTAGGCAAGGAATAGTCTATCCACCTTCTCGTCGATGGTTGTATACAGTAGTATGTTGTATTGTGAATATCAATAAGATTTACAGTTTCGAGATCTTCCGGTTGCCCCAGAATCTTACCTTTATCGGTACGAGGAACAACAACCGCCAGCTGAGCTATTTGTGATTCTATCATTTTATTAAAGCTATACTAGTTTTCAATGGCAAAGGAGAAGCTATCTATTCTATTATTTATGTTTTCAAAGATCTTATCATTGGAAGCTAACTTCCTAGATAAGCCCTCCATAATTTTAGCTTGGCCAGAAATTAATTCTCTCAAGGGTGGTTGATTATTAAAATTATTAAAATTATTACCTTGATAGTTATCTTGGTAATTTCCTTGATAGTTTGGCCTCTATTGCTGATTCCATCCTTAATTCTGTTGAGGACGATAGTTGTTGTTGTTGATGAAGTTCACATCCTAGTGGGTTTCAGGGCAGATGTTCCCTAAATGCCCAGTGTTTCCACACTCTTCACAAGTCATGTGGGAATCATGAATGTGCATGACTTCTTGCTTCTCATCGGCTCGGTCTTCGAGCTTTCATGAGCAGGTCCATCTTGGCAGACAGCATGTCTACCTCCTTAAGTTGATGCATACCTCCACCCCTCTTACGAGTCTGAAGATGTTCTTCATTCCAACCTTGGTTGGAGGCCATCTTCTCTACGAGAGTTGTTGCACCTGGGATTGAGTGATAAGAAGGCACCTCCAGCAGCAGCATCCATATTCTCACGGGTGTTGTTACTCAACCCATGGTAGAAAGTCTGCATGAGTATCCAATTCTCCATCCCATGATGAGGATATTCTGATATGTAATCTTAGAAGTGTTCCCATGCCTCAGGGACAGATTCATCGTGTTGCTGTTGAAAGCTTGAGATTCTCCCACACAGAGCATTGATCTTACCTGTGGGAAAGAATTTTTCAAGGAAGGTAGTAGAGCAGTTATTCCATGTAGTGTTTCTATCTTTATTGGCATAGAACCATTGCTTTGCCTTCCCCAAAAGAGAGAATGGGAAGAGGCGAAGTAGTACGGCATCTTTGGTTACTCCCTTAATGGTGAAAGTGCGGCAAATCTCTAGAAAGTGTTGGAGATGAGCACTCGCATCTTCATGTGCCTTTTTACAAAACTGGTTAGCTTGCACCATGTTGATGAGAGCTGGCTTAAGCTCAAATCCATTGTCTCGACATTGACTACCGGTCCAGTACGGATGTTGGCCGTAGTTGGAGCAGAGAACTCATGGAGGGTCTTGTCAGCCATGACTTCAAAAACTGGTGTTAAGCTGTGCCTTATCTGGTTGTCTTCCAATTCTAAAGCTAGAACTTTCTTAAGTTAAGCCTTAGTCCTCCTGAATAGTGCTTTTGGATTTTTGATGTAGTTTGTTGGAAGGTCAAAACCGGTCATACATTACCATGCATAAGATATGAAAGTAGACAAAACAAGGATAATCCTGTTCGAGCAAAGGTCAATGGTTTCCTCAATTACATCAATAAGTATAAGTTTATCAATATTCCTTTTTGCCTAGCTAGCTTCCCCGGCAACGACACCAGAAATGCTTGTTGGTATTTATTAACTTGTCACTTGTTTTAGTAGCCACCTAATGTTGTGACATTTCTTAGCATCATTTTTACTAAGTTGTCATCCCTAGCGATGATGCCAGAAATGCTTGTTGGTACTATCTAGTGCCACCTCTAGAATGACACTAGGAAGTACTTTAGTATTTTATGACTAGAAAGAATATATGTATAAATGAAAGGGATCTGCAAGCGCACAAATAATTATACTATTGTAGCACTTCACTTGGGAGTATTTCAGGTATCATTATTTATATTTTTTCCATAGGGAAGAACGAGCAGTTGGAATATATTGATAACTTATACATATGATGGAGAGATAAACCATAACCAAACTTCTATTCATAACAGGGGTAAGTCAAGAGATAAATATGATAAGTAATGATAAATGATAAATGATCACTCAGAGTACTCCTTTCTATGGCATTAGCATTGCTAAATAGAATATTAGAGAAATAATTCCTAAGTCATTCTTAATTACAAGTCAAAGCATACGTTGATTAGTGCAATTACACCTAGTAGTCATTGCTAAGATCAACTTCATATCTACACATAAAGGATATTACTAAGAAAGATTAAGAATAGAACTTGTCTTCCTTCATAACTAGATCCTACTTGTCCTATATTCAGGGAGTGGACTACAAAGGACTCAATAGGAGTGTCACATCTGCAATCTACCACATTGCCCAGAATATAGGGTGCATCCGTAGGTAAACAACGTATAAACACCACGCTTATACAATGTCGACCACTCACTCCTTGTACTTTGGAGCGAGCGCTATACAAACTTATGCTTGAACATAAAGATAATCTAGCTATACTAAGCATATAATCAAAGTAGACGATGAAAATGATAACTAGGAACATGAATAATATTAAGAACAATGTTGAATCAATTGTAGCAAACATATGAATAATGAAAGATACAAAAGAGGATACAAGGGGCTATACCAAGCCATGCTCTTGACAAGATCTAGAATCCAAGCAAAGCTTATCTTCCTCTAGACCTAGCCTAGCTAGCTATGCCCTAGAATATGGTGGAGCTATGAGGATTAGGGTTTCTGTCTTCTTGACTGACTTGATCAGGGTTTGATATGCCAAGGGGTGGCAGGGGCTAGTATATATAGGCCGTAGCATTCATTCTGAGCCCTTGGATCAAACTTGTAACACCTCAAGTGTTTAGTCCTTAATTGCATTGCATTTGCATAAGCATGACATGCATAATCCATGTTTAGTATTTCATGTAATGCAATTCATGTGTTTGTTTAGGGTTTGTTTGATTGATTCTATAAAATACTTGGGGGGTTGGTGTAACAAAAAGGTAAAGTAGTCAATCATGACCTACCACACCTTAGCTATACTTAGGGTAACAATTGGATCAAGGTTCAGGTTGACCAAAATTACAAAATTACCCTCCAAGACAAGTTTGACCCCCAATTGACCATAGAAGGCTCTAGTTTGACCAATTAGAAAGTCTAATTTAGAGACTTTGCATGGAAGAGCACCCTTAAGCAAAGTTATAAAGAAATTCATGGGGAACAAAAGTCTCAATATGACCATCTCATGAAAATGACCACAACATGCTCAAAAGTGGCCCACAAGTCAGCTAGTGGTGTAATCCCAGGACTTAGAATTTTTCTAAGTCTGGAATTGGACCTTACAGTTTCACTGATGTCTACTTTAGAAGCTTGTAGTTTGCAAACCAAGCCAAACCAGCCTTCACTCATATTGACAAACTTGTAGATCACATGTAGCCCTACAACTTTGTCAATATTACCCAAGCCTGGTTCTCAATGGTTCAAGAGATATCGTGCCATGAACATGAGCTGTCAGTCGGCATCGTTAACTGAAACCCGGTTTCAGTTTCACCGAGCACTACTTTGAGGCCATGTAGTTTCAAATATAAGCCGAACCAGCCCAAACACCAATTGACAAAGTTGTTGACCTCACAAAGCCCTACAAATTTGATGTTATCATCTGCTCCTAACTCGAACCGGTTTAGGAGATATTCGGTGGCAAAATTGCTCTGTCAGTCGACCATCGCGGACCTGCAATCGGGTTCAGTCAAATGACACGGCGTGTCGTGGCGCCCGGGCAGGTGAACGCCGCCGCGTGTCCTCCACGCGCCGCGCGCGACCTGGCGCCTTGGCCAGCTGCCGAGCGCATGAAGGGCACCTCTGCGGTCGCCCCGACATCAACCATCCATTCCCTCCTCCTCCTTCCCTCTCGTTTGCAAAAGGGAAAGAACCGAGCCGCCATTCCCCTTTCTTCTCCGACGAGCTCGACCGTGAGCCACGCCACACCACCGGCCGCCTGAGCTCGCCAGTTCCTCCGCCTCGACACCCTCCACCCCCTGGACCTACCGAAACCCACGATTGGACCCTAGGTGAGCTGCATTATCTTCTTCTCCGCCTCCGAGGGGTCGCCGGAGCCCGCCATGGGACCTCACCGTGGTCGGGGTGCTTCGGGCCCGTCTCCATCTCCCCTTACTCGCAAAACGGAACCACCTTGCCCCGGTGAAGCTCGTACCGAGCCCAAACCGCACTATGCTTCTTCACCGGCGACGGTGCGCCGCCACCGGAGGTCACCGGCCGCCGCGCACGGTGGCAGGCCCTCTCCACCCCATTCCCATTCATCCTACGGGTACCAAGCAGTGCGCCAGGTGACGGAGAGCACGATGCCGTGTTCGGTGAGCCGCGCGAGCCCTTCTCCGGCGAGCTCGAGCTCACCGGAGCTCGCGGGGTGTCGGCTCCCCTGTTTCGGTCACTGACCGCGGGGGCCCACCGTCAGCGTCGCGCGCGCAGGCAGGGGCGCTGAGCGGGCCGAGCGCGCGGGGAAAAACGTTGTGGGCCGAGTTCGTTTCCGGGCCGGCCCAATCGTCCGAAGTGAAAATGAATTTTTATTATTTTGATACTGATTGTTGTACTAGTTGGAAAAATAGGAATCTAGGGTTTTAGTGATCCAAAAATCATGAAATAAATTTTGTTAGAATCTATTGGATGTGTAGTATTTTAGAAAAATATGGATCTGGCATGAGATGTTTAAATTCTGTAAGAATTTATTAGATCCTTTAAATGTGTTTTGGATTGCATGCAAATTTGCTTAATTTATAACTTGAGCTGTAGTGTTCCATAAATTATGAAATTTGGTGGGTAGGTTACTCTATGCTAGTCCTAGCTATGGTAAAAATTTGGGCATCAGTGCTTAAGTAATTTTCAAGTTATAAGGCTATCATTTTATTCTAGGAAATAATTGAAGTAATTTTTATAATTTTTCTACATGTGCAATGTTATTGTAAATTTTTGGAGAATGTCTTGGTACCCTAAAGTGTCTAAGAAAAATATGAAATCTGTTGTTTGATACTTTTCAATATGATTTATGAATTATGCAAAAATCAGCCTTTTGGACTTGTGAATTTTGTATAGGGAGTTTCTGTGAATAAAACTTGTTCAAATTTTTACTGTAGTCTATTTTGAGGTCAGAGAGTCCCCTGTAATTTTTGTAGAATTTTAGGAGCAGTTTACCTATATGTTTAAAATTTCACCTAAATAATTAAGTAAATTAAGAAATGGGGTTAAATAAATATTCTAATTGGTTCCACCTTACTTTCTGGTGTTTTTATACCTAATGTGAACTGTTAGTAACATTCGTTTGGTTTTAGGAGACTTTGGCCATATCAACAAATATTTAACCTTTGTAATTTTATGTTTTCTGGACAGCTGGAAGTATTTCTAAGTTTGACCTTTGATAAAGTTTGTTGCTGGAAAACTTGTAAATATCAAAGTCACAGTAAACTTGATGAACTAGCTTGTGTCAAAATTTGGGAACATTTGGCTTTGTAGTTTGAGAGTTACTGTTGTTTTAAGTGGCAGTTCAGAATCTGCTACTCTCTGTTTTGAGAGGACAGATTCTGGAACTTGTGAAGTTTGATGTGGAAAACTTATGAGTTTGGGGTTGAGGTCTGAAAATGAATTGTAGAGTATTTCTTAGGCTTTCCAGATTGTCTTAGATCATATCTTTTGGAATTGTAAATCTTCAGTTGTGATAAAAACAAGTAGCTGCTGTCCAGAATGCTTTCTGTGGTGTTTTGCTGTTTGATATGGTGTAATATCCTAAGACATGCTACTTTTGTATTTGTTAGGTGTTAGGGCCTTAACTGAGGATGAGCAGCTTTATCTTAGGCTAAGTAGATTAGGTGAGTACTTCTCTACTAGAGAAGGGATTTGCACGTACTAGTAAAATAACTTGAATAGAGTATTTTATTCTGAAATGCATTCCATTCCGAGCATGTTGCACCCATTTATGCATCCATTATATTTATTGTGCACTCATGCAATAGGTGTACCGGAGGGGGTAACACTCCTCGAATTCGAGCCTGTGATTCCGGAAGAGGACCAGGAGCAGCAGGAGCCCGAGGATCCAGCAGGCGAAGGAGTGCCCGCAGACGACCTTCCTGAGTGTCCAGACCACCGGCCCTCGACTTTTCTGAAAGGCAAGCCCCGGTGCATGCTGAACCCATCGTTTTATAAATATATCTTGAGTACTTTTAATTGTTTACTGCATTAAGTTGTAGGAGTTATATGAAAACACTCGTTGCATTATACTTGTCCTTGTCCAGATATCGTACTGAATCCTATATTAGGTTTAGGCACGTGTCAATGCTTAGCCCTGCTTAGTACGGTAGAAGTCGGGTGATTTCCGGTCATCCGCGAGATGTAGGAAGGAGTCACGAGTGGCTTTATGGCTATCGTGGATGGAACCATGCTTAAAAATGAAATTGAGACCAGGCGGGAGTTCGATAGTACAGCCGCAAGACACTTCACGTCTTGGGTGTGGAGCTATGCCCGTCTGAGTCGTTTAAGGACCGATTCGCTGTACGTCCTTGAGTCATGTTGAACGCAGTCTAACACTTAGTTGGCCGGATAAGTCGTTCCGACCGCGAAGCCGAGTAATGTGATTCAGGCCGGGAATCGAATGGTAGGTTGCTTCTTGGAGGAGAGAAAGGATGTGCTTGGGGACATTGGCGTGAGACCAAGGGGGGGTTAGAGTCCCTATCACCTGGCAGAGTGTCGCCCTTGGGGTCGCGACATCATTCGGACCCGCGATTCCTGAATCATATGAAACGGTGGCTTGTGCGACCCTGGCAGGGGCTTGCGCGGTGAGTGTTAGAAATACCCCTCCAGCTGGATAGGAATTCGATTCGAATCGCCGTCGCTCCCGGTTAGTGAGCACTTGACTTGAGCAGCGGCAACGTAGAACTCATTAAATGAACTGGTGGTTAAGGGAATGATACAATGTTGCCATAATGATATACCTGCTATGGATATAATAATCATGTTGTTTGATTATAATCAAGTGTATGTTTAGTACAGGTGCTAAGATAGATGACAGGTAAATGCTAAAAATAACTGCTAGTACAGATTATAAGAATTTCAATTACTTATGCCTTTATGCAAAATGTTATGTCAGCTAGCCTCTTGTGTAAGCCTTGCATAATCCTTGGTGTCACTTTAATTCTGGTTTTCGACGGGTAAGTCTAGCTGAGTACATTCCAGTACTCAGGGTTTATTCCCTCCTGTTGCAGATGACATGCTTTATCAGGGCTTCTGCAAGACGTGTCTCCACCCTGCGGGTGATGATGACTAGATCACTTGGGCGTGATCATCTTTATGTACTTTCCTCATGCTTTTGCGGGTTGTCGATCATCCAGACTGGCAGTATTTAATTAACTAGTGTGTGTTATGCTTCCGCTAATTTCAAACTTGGTTTGTAATTTTTGCTACTCCGTTCGTGTAAACTTATTTCAGCACTACTTGTGAAATGTAACGTATGATGTTGTATGTTGAATGATGCGATCCTGGTTGTAAGCAGTTTGGTTTGAAATCCTTCGTGATTTCGATTGACTACCGGGATTATATGGGCTCAAGTTTGAAAATTTGAGCGCTTCGGTGCTTGTTTTCGTACTTGTGCTCTTATAATTTGGTCGGTTCTGTTACAGCTGGTACCGGAGCATAATTCAACATTAAACACATCTTACGGGTAATTAAAAACAAAAAGTATTTGTTTGCGAAAAGGGTTAAACTCTAAAAATTATTTTATAGGTATGCCAGTGATCACAACCCTTAGCCCAAATAAGGACTCTTAGGTGGCTTATTATAAAGACTAACTTGGGGGCCTTGTTTGTTTCTGTTTCGTCGTCCATACGGCGTGAAATTGTATGGATGCCATCCACGTGGGTGGTAATGTATGGATCAATTACCTCGACGCTCTGGTAAGTGTGAGTTGTGAGAGCATGATCGTCCAACCGGCGGTCTAGGGGAGAGTAGTTTTGGTGACTTACATCTTTACATGTTTAAACCATGTAACTATGTAAAAACACTTAATTGTGGGCATCTATCAATCGGGTAGCTTTGATACTGAAATATATACATCCGGGGATGTGTATATGGAAAGTATTTAATTTACTGCTTTCTTGGGTGCATATTTTGGGAATTTTTGGGCTGCAATGAAATTTTCTGCAGGTACACTAACAGCGTAACGAGTAGACCGCTAGTTTCGCTTATATGAGAGAACGTATGTATGCCACCGCTTAGCGTTAGCCCTTTTGTTTTCTACTAAGGTGAGAGAACGTACGGAACGTGCATGCATCATGTTTAAATTATATCATACATATCATTTACTCCCTCCTTAAAAATTTCTGTACTCCCGACTAAAGTAAATTTCGTATCCTCTAAATGATCCTCACTTTAAGCCGTATCTTATCTTGTTGCTACAGATGGCACGTACCAAGAGGACCGCTCGTAAGTCCACTGGGGGCAGGGCACCGCGTCACCAGCTCGCTCCACGTGAGCCCCGCCCTGAGCCTACTGAGGTGGAAAGGCTGAGGGCAGAGCTGGCAGAGGTGACTGCTGCTAGGGATGCAGCACGGCAACAACTGGAACAAGTGATTCATGATCGTGATCAAGAAACGCTTGCAGTCCAGAGGTTGACAGTGGCAAACCGCAACTGTCAACGCATGTTGGTCCGTGTGATGGAACAGAGGGATGAAGCCTGGCACGAGGAGAATGTTCTGAGAGCTCGTCAGTTTGAGCTCGAGCAACAGTTGGAGAACGCTGAAGAATACAATGATAATCTTCATGAAGAAGTGCACCGCTTGAACAACGAGCTTAATCCCCTGCTGCCTCGAAACAACAACGCCGATGAGGACGTGGGTTCGGGAATCTTCATGGCTGAGGATGATGATGAAGTGGAGGTTGATGGACCACAGGATGCCCCACTTGCAGAAGCACCAGAGGAAGAGCCAGAAGAAGAAGAAGACGAGGAGTTAGAGCCTGTCAGTGATGAGGACGGCGGGGAGATCCTTGACACTGACTCGGAGGATGATGCTTAGAGTAGTCATCACGTGCCTATAATGTTAGGATCGTCTTTTGTGCCCTCCCTGTGAAGGAGTGAGGCCTTGTAATAACTTGACTTTGGGATGTAAGGTTGAACCGTATGTTTCCTGAATGTAGTTTGACTCGTTAATTTCGATCACAACTTGATGTCTTATTATGTTGCGTTCGATGATGGTGTCACGATTAGCACCCTTCGGTGCCGCGACGAAACCGAGGGCCTCCTATGGCGCGCGACATAAGGTTGTGCTACTTGGCACGCGCAGGTATCGAGGTGGCTAGTCCTGATCCAACATAGAACTCTCCATTGAGAAGTCTCTTTGTGGTCAGTTTGAAGTAGCCTTTCACAGTCACTAACAATCTTGAGATCAAATCCAAGTACCCGAAGAAAAATGTCAACCAAGGTAGTCGTCAGGGACACGCCCATTATAACAGCATTGAGGAAATCCCATCTGGTGAGGTGGTCACCGCTGGTAAGTTTCTAGTTGACCAACACCCCGCAGTGGTACTTTTTGATTCAGGTGCTTCGCATTCCTTTATCAGTCCTAAGTTTGCATCTAAATTTGCACACAAGTTGCATACTGTTGAAGGTGTGGGTTATTGTATTAGCGCTGCAAGTGGGAATATTTCCACAAACAAAGTAGTGGGGAACCTTAAGTTTGAGATAGAAGGGCGAAGTTATTCGCTTGCCCTATTGGTTTTACCTGGTTTAGACATAGATGTTATCTTGGGCATGAATTGGATGAGTCAGAACGGGGTACTCATTGACACATCCGCTCGGGTAGTTATGCTCAGAGATCCTACAGATCAAAAAGGTTTTCTAGTACAACTTCCCAGAAAGGTTGAATTGTCAGGGGAAATTCATGCTGTGCAAGCAAAGGCGTTGGCCGAAATTCCAGTAGTAAATGAGTTTCCGGACGTTTTTCCCGATGATTTGCCGGGACTCCCTCCGGATCGGGATGTGGAGTTTAAAATTGAGTTGTTGCCTGGCACGGCACCCATCTCTAGGAGACCCTATAGGATGCCTCCTAATGAATTAGCTGAACTTAAGGTGCAATTGAATGAACTTTTGAAGAAAGGGTTGATTCGTCCTAGTTCATCGCCGTGGGGATGCCCTGCTATCTTTGTAAAGAAGAAGGATCAAACCTTGCGGATGTGCGTGGACTACAGACCTCTGAACGCGGTCACTGTTAAGAATAAGTATCCTCTACCGCGTATCGACATCTTGTTCGATCAGTTGTCCAAGGCTAAAGTCTTTTCCAAGATCGATCTAAGGTCTGGCTACCATCAAATTAAAATCCGCCCGGAAGATGTTCCAAAGACAGCCTTTTCTACCAGATACGGTCTTTATGAGTATCTTGTTATGTCTTTCGGTTTGACAAATGCCCCCGCACACTTCATGTACTTGATGAATTCGGTGTTTATGCCTGAATTGGACAAGTTTGTGGTGGTATTTATTGATGACATCCTGGTATATTCTGTGAATGAGGAGGATCATGCTGAACATCTGCGTATAGTCCTCACAAGACTGCGTGAACACCAACTCTACGCAAAGTTCAGTAAGTGCGAATTCTGGCTTCGAGAAGTACCTTTCCTTGGGCATGTGTTGTCCGATGGAGGAATTATGGTGGACCCCGCCAAGGTACAGGAAGTACTGAACTGGAAGGCTCCTATCTCGGTTCACGAGGTTCGGAGTTTCCTTGGGTTGGCTGGCTATTATCGTCGCTTCATCCCGGATTTCTCCAAAATAGCCAAGCCAATGACTCGGTTGCTGCAGAAAGACACCAGGTTTGTCTGGACTCCTGAGTGTGATGCGGCTTTTCACCAACTACGAACCCTCCTAACCTCAGCTCCGGTTTTGGCACAACCGAATATCGAGAAACCATTTGATGTTTATTGTGATGCCTCAGGCATAGGTTTGGGAGGCGTTTTGATGCAGGAAGGCCGAGTGATTGCATATACTTCCCGACAACTTCGGAAGCATGAGGTGAATTATCCAACGCATGACTTAGAACTGGCTGCAGTTGTTCATGCTTTGAAAGTATGGCGGCATTATCTGCTGGGAAATGTCTGCAATATCTACACCGATCATAAAAGCCTCAAATACATTTTCACTCAACCCGAGCTAAATATGCGTCAGAGAAGATGGCTCGAGTTGATTAAAGATTATAATCTTCAAGTACACTATCACCCAGGCAAGGCAAATGTGGTTGCGGACGCTTTAAGCCGTAAGTCTCATTGCCATTCCTTAATTGAAACTGATTTTTACCAATCTCGCCTGTTACATCCGGCAGTCCTGTACAACATCACCGTCAGTGGTACTCTCAGGAATAGAATCATTGAGCTCCAAAAGACTGATCCGGGTATCTTTCACATAAAACGGAAGATGAATGAAGGAGAGACTAAGCATTTCAGGTTAGATGACGAAGGTGTGCTGTGGTTTAAGGATAGGTTAGTGGTACCTAAGGACCGGGAGCTTCGAAATGATATTATGTCTGAAGCACACTCCTCTAAGTTGTCCATCCATCCTGGTAGTAATAAGATGTATTATGATTTGAAACCCCGTTATTGGTGGACCAAGATGCGGAAAGAGATAGCTGCATATGTTGCTAGATGTGACACCTGTTGCAGAGTTAAAGCTGTGCACATGAAAGCTGGGCTACTTCAGCCACTCTCCATTCCAGGCTGGAAATGGGAAGAGATAAGTATGGATTTTATTGTCGGTCTTCCTCCTACTGTCAAAAATCATAATTCCATCTGGGTAATTGTGGATCGTTTGACCAAATCAGCTCACTTCATTCCAGTTAGAGTGGACTATCGTCCCACTGACTATGCTGAGTTGTACTTCAATCAGATAGTCCGGCTTCATGGGATACCTCGTACTATCATATCTGACCGTGGTCCCCAGTTCACTGCTCGCTTTTGGGAGCATTTGCATCACCTTCTGGGAACCAAGTTAGTGAGAAGCTCTGCTTATCACCCCCAAACGTCGGGTCAGACAGAACGAGTTAACCAAATCTTGGAAGATCTGTTGCGAGCATGCGTCATTTCATCCAAGGGTTCTTGGGAAAAATGGTTACCTTTAGCCGAATTCTCGTACAATAACAGTTATCAAGAGAGTATTAAGATGGCCCCATTCGAAGCGTTGTACGGTCGAAAGTGTCGAACTCCACTAAACTGGGTAGAAGCTGGGGAAAGAAGGTATTATGGCATTGATTTTGTCCAGGAAGCCGAGGAACAAGTCCGTACCATCCAGAAACACATGGCTGCAGCGCAAGCGAGACAGAAAAGCTATGCGGATCGTCGTAGAAAACCACTCGAATTTGAAGTTGGAGACTTCGTTTATTTGAAAGTTTCTCCAATGAAGAGTGTCCAACGTTTTGGTATTAAGCGGAAACTTGCACCAAGATACGTGGGTCCTTTCCAGATCATAGGCAAGAGTGGAGCTGTTGCGTACAAAATCCAGTTGCCTCCTGAGATGAGAGCCATATTCAACGTTTTTCATGTATCTCAGCTTAAAAAGTGTCTTCGAGTTCCTGAGGAACAAGTTCCGTTAGGAGATATCAGACTGGAATCCGACTTAACCTATGAAGAAAAACCAGTCCGAGTGATCGATACTCAAGAACGAGTAACTAGAAGCAAAGTGGTTAAGTGGTACAAAGTGATGTGGAGTAATCAGGGGAGTGAGAGTGATGCTACGTGGGAACGGGAGGATTATTTGCGGGATGGTTATAAAGAATTCTATGAAAAATGGTACGCTTTCCAAATCTCGGGACGAGATTTTTATAAGGGGGGAGGGCTGTAACACCTCAAGTGTTTAGTCCTTAATTGCATTGCATTTGCATAAGCATGACATGCATAATCCATGTTTAGTATTTCATGTAATGCAATTCATGTGTTTGTTTAGGGTTTGTTTGATTGATTCTATAAAATACTTGGGGGGTTGGTGTAACAAAAAGGTAAAGTAGTCAATCATGACCTACCACACCTTAGCTATACTTAGGGTAACAATTGGATCAAGGTTCAGGTTGACCAAAATTACAAAATTACCCTCCAAGACAAGTTTGACCCCCAATTGACCATAGAAGGCTCTAGTTTGACCAATTAGAAAGTCTAATTTAGAGACTTTGCATGGAAGAGCACCCTTAAGCAAAGTTATAAAGAAATTCATGGGGAACAAAAGTCTCAATATGACCATCTCATGAAAATGACCACAACATGCTCAAAAGTGGCCCACAAGTCAGCTAGTGGTGTAATCCCAGGACTTAGAATTTTTCTAAGTCTGGAATTGGACCTTACAGTTTCACTGATGTCTACTTTAGAAGCTTGTAGTTTGCAAACCAAGCCAAACCAGCCTTCACTCATATTGACAAACTTGTAGATCACATGTAGCCCTACAACTTTGTCAATATTACCCAAGCCTGGTTCTCAATGGTTCAAGAGATATCGTGCCATGAACATGAGCTGTCAGTCGGCATCGTTAACTGAAACCCGGTTTCAGTTTCACCGAGCACTACTTTGAGGCCATGTAGTTTCAAATATAAGCCGAACCAGCCCAAACACCAATTGACAAAGTTGTTGACCTCACAAAGCCCTACAAATTTGATGTTATCATCTGCTCCTAACTCGAACCGGTTTAGGAGATATTCGGTGGCAAAATTGCTCTGTCAGTCGACCATCGCGGACCTGCAATCGGGTTCAGTCAAATGACACGGCGTGTCGTGGCGCCCGGGCAGGTGAACGCCGCCGCGTGTCCTCCACGCGCCGCGCGCGACCTGGCGCCTTGGCCAGCTGCCGAGCGCATGAAGGGCACCTCTGCGGTCGCCCCGACATCAACCATCCATTCCCTCCTCCTCCTTCCCTCTCGTTTGCAAAAGGGAAAGAACCGAGCCGCCATTCCCCTTTCTTCTCCGACGAGCTCGACCGTGAGCCACGCCACACCACCGGCCGCCTGAGCTCGCCAGTTCCTCCGCCTCGACACCCTCCACCCCCTGGACCTACCGAAACCCACGATTGGACCCTAGGTGAGCTGCATTATCTTCTTCTCCGCCTCCGAGGGGTCGCCGGAGCCCGCCATGGGACCTCACCGTGGTCGGGGTGCTTCGGGCCCGTCTCCATCTCCCCTTACTCGCAAAACGGAACCACCTTGCCCCGGTGAAGCTCGTACCGAGCCCAAACCGCACTATGCTTCTTCACCGGCGACGGTGCGCCGCCACCGGAGGTCACCGGCCGCCGCGCACGGTGGCAGGCCCTCTCCACCCCATTCCCATTCATCCTACGGGTACCAAGCAGTGCGCCAGGTGACGGAGAGCACGATGCCGTGTTCGGTGAGCCGCGCGAGCCCTTCTCCGGCGAGCTCGAGCTCACCGGAGCTCGCGGGGTGTCGGCTCCCCTGTTTCGGTCACTGACCGCGGGGGCCCACCGTCAGCGTCGCGCGCGCAGGCAGGGGCGCTGAGCGGGCCGAGCGCGCGGGGAAAAACGTTGTGGGCCGAGTTCGTTTCCGGGCCGGCCCAATCGTCCGAAGTGAAAATGAATTTTTATTATTTTGATACTGATTGTTGTACTAGTTGGAAAAATAGGAATCTAGGGTTTTAGTGATCCAAAAATCATGAAATAAATTTTGTTAGAATCTATTGGATGTGTAGTATTTTAGAAAAATATGGATCTGGCATGAGATGTTTAAATTCTGTAAGAATTTATTAGATCCTTTAAATGTGTTTTGGATTGCATGCAAATTTGCTTAATTTATAACTTGAGCTGTAGTGTTCCATAAATTATGAAATTTGGTGGGTAGGTTACTCTATGCTAGTCCTAGCTATGGTAAAAATTTGGGCATCAGTGCTTAAGTAATTTTCAAGTTATAAGGCTATCATTTTATTCTAGGAAATAATTGAAGTAATTTTTATAATTTTTCTACACGTGCAATGTTATTGTAAATTTTTGGAGAATGTCTTGGTACCCTAAAGTGTCTAAGAAAAATATGAAATCTGTTGTTTGATACTTTTCAATATGATTTATGAATTATGCAAAAATCAGCCTTTTGGACTTGTGAATTTTGTATAGGGAGTTTCTGTGAATAAAACTTGTTCAAATTTTTACTGTAGTCTATTTTGAGGTCAGAGAGTCCCCTGTAATTTTTGTAGAATTTTAGGAGCAGTTTACCTATATGTTTAAAATTTCACCTAAATAATTAAGTAAATTAAGAAATGGGGTTAAATAAATATTCTAATTGGTTCCACCTTACTTTCTGGTGTTTTTATACCTAATGTGAACTGTTAGTAACATTCGTTTGGTTTTAGGAGACTTTGGCCATATCAACAAATATTTAACCTTTGTAATTTTATGTTTTCTGGACAGCTGGAAGTATTTCTAAGTTTGACCTTTGATAAAGTTTGTTGCTGGAAAACTTGTAAATATCAAAGTCACAGTAAACTTGATGAACTAGCTTGTGTCAAAATTTGGGAACATTTGGCTTTGTAGTTTGAGAGTTACTGTTGTTTTAAGTGGCAGTTCAGAATCTGCTACTCTCTGTTTTGAGAGGACAGATTCTGGAACTTGTGAAGTTTGATGTGGAAAACTTATGAGTTTGGGGTTGAGGTCTGAAAATGAATTGTAGAGTATTTCTTAGGCTTTCCAGATTGTCTTAGATCATATCTTTTGGAATTGTAAATCTTCAGTTGTGATAAAAACAAGTAGCTGCTGTCCAGAATGCTTTCTGTGGTGTTTTGCTGTTTGATATGGTGTAATATCCTAAGACATGCTACTTTTGTATTTGTTAGGTGTTAGGGCCTTAACTGAGGATGAGCAGCTTTATCTTAGGCTAAGTAGATTAGGTGAGTACTTCTCTACTAGAGAAGGGATTTGCACGTACTAGTAAAATAACTTGAATAGAGTATTTTATTCTGAAATGCATTCCATTCCGAGCATGTTGCACCCATTTATGCATCTATTATATTTATTGTGCACTCATGCAATAGGTGTACCGGAGGGGGTAACACTCCTCGAATTCGAGCCTGTGATTCCGGAAGAGGACCAGGAGCAGCAGGAGCCCGAGGATCCAGCAGGCGAAGGAGTGCCCGCAGACGACCTTCCTGAGTGTCCAGACCACCGGCCCTCGACTTTTCTGAAAGGCAAGCCCCGGTGCATGCTGAACCCATCGTTTTATAAATATATCTTGAGTACTTTTAATTGTTTACTGCATTAAGTTGTAGGAGTTATATGAAAACACTCGTTGCATTATACCTGTCCTTGTCCAGATATCGTACTGAATCCTATATTAGGTTTAGGCACGTGTCAATGCTTAGCCCTGCTTAGTACGGTAGAAGTCGGGTGATTTCCGGTCATCCGCGAGATGTAGGAAGGAGTCACGAGTGGCTTTATGGCTATCGTGGATGGAACCATGCTTAAAAATGAAATTGAGACCGGGCGGGAGTTCGATAGTACAGCCGCAAGACACTTCACGTCTTGGGTGTGGAGCTATGCCCGTCTGAGTCGTTTAAGGACCGATTCGCTGTACGTCCTTGAGTCATGTTGAACGCAGTCTAACACTTAGTTGGCCGGATAAGTCGTTCCGACCGCGAAGCCGAGTAATGTGATTCAGGCCGGGAATCGAATGATAGGTTGCTTCTTGGAGGAGAGAAAGGATGTGCTTGGGGACATTGGCGTGAGACCAAGGGGGGGTTAGAGTCCCTATCACCTGGCAGAGTGTCGCCCTTGGGGTCGCGACATCATTCGGACCCGCGATTCCTGAATCATATGAAACGGTGGCTTGTGCGACCCTGGCAGGGGCCTGCGCGGTGAGTGTTAGAAATACCCCTCCAGCTGGATAGGAATTCGATTCGAATCGCCGTCGCTCCCGGTTAGTGAGCACTTGACTTGAGCAGCGGCAACGTAGAACTCATTAAATGAACTGGTGGTTAAGGGAATGATACAATGTTGCCATAATGATATACCTGCTATGGATATAATAATCATGTTGTTTGATTATAATCAAGTGTATGTTTAGTACAGGTGCTAAGATAGATGACAGGTAAATGCTAAAAATAACTGCTAGTACAGATTATAAGAATTTCAATTACTTATGCCTTTATGCAAAATGTTATGTCAGCTAGCCTCTTGTGTAAGCCTTGCATAATCCTTGGTGTCACTTTAATTCTGGTTTTCGACGGGTAAGTCTAGCTGAGTACATTCCAGTACTCAGGGTTTATTCCCTCCTGTTGCAGATGACATGCTTTATCAGGGCTTCTGCAAGACGTGTCTCCACCCTGCGGGTGATGATGACTAGATCACTTGGGCGTGATCATCTTTATGTACTTTCCTCATGCTTTTGCGGGTTGTCGATCATCCAGACTGGCAGTATTTAATTAACTAGTGTGTGTTATGCTTCCGCTAATTTCAAACTTGGTTTGTAATTTTTGCTACTCCGTTCGTGTAAACTTATTTCAGCACTACTTGTGAAATGTAACGTATGATGTTGTATGTTGAATGATGCGATCCTGGTTGTAAGCAGTTTGGTTTGAAATCCTTCGTGATTTCGATTGACTACCGGGATTATATGGGCTCAAGTTTGAAAATTTGAGCGCTTCGGTGCTTGTTTTCGTACTTGTGCTCTTATAATTTGGTCGGTTCTGTTACAAAACTGACTTGAAAGGACGACATAGATGCAAACCCTAAGGCGGTGGAGAACCGATGTGTGAAGGAGGAGCCCATAGGCCAGCCGGTCTGCAAGTGGGGCTGGCCGGCCCCACCTAGCAGCCACTTGGGCCTTGCCACGGTGTGGCATCCTCTAGAGTCTTCTAGATCCTTATGGTGTATGTTTCACTGTAGATAAGCGCGGTTAACTCTGACATATAGGTCCACCTTGACGGTTTTCTGTATAAACCCTGCTGCAAACATAGATTCACCAAAACTTATAGAATTTGTTATTTTAAACCCCTAAGTCTACATTGGTGATTACATTCATGCCCTTATTCAAGTTATATTGACGGTTTATAATGTTTGTTAACTACCATCAACAAGTGGCAAAACAAAATGCTCCTATCAAATATACCTTTGCCTTGAACCATTTTGTTTTTCTCTTTCTTCTTTTCTATGTTTAGAGCTTGATCACCATCATGGCCATCACTATCATCATGATCATCATCCATTTGCTCCATCACTTGGTGTGTACTAACCTATCTCATATTCACTTAGAGTTAAAGGTTAGTACGTAGGGTTTCATCAATTAACCAAAACCAAATTAGAGCTTTCACCGGGGCAGGTGATGTGGGAAGATGGAGACGACTATTGTAGTCAGGACGCGTGGCATGTAGGCGCGAATCCACGTGGGCGAGGGTGAGCAGTGCGGGTGGGAGTAAGCAGAGCGAGGCGTTCAGACGGACGGACGCCTGCTTTTGAGCATTAGGGATTTGTGGCAAGGCTAGCATGCAGACATCTGACCGTAGGTCCACGTCTGGACGCAGCCGCCACGCCCCATCTCGTCCCCCGCGTAATGGAAGTGCATCTGCCGCGCCCCTCATAACAAGGGAGCCAGCCCCACCGTGCCCGCCCGTGTCACCACGCGGGGTCTCATCCTCACGCGCCCGCGTCACTAGCAGCGAGGCTCGCAGCAAGCCGATCGTTCTCCACAGCCAGGTTCTACATCTCTCCGCGTTGTGCCACAAGCTTCTACTCTAGGACCTCCACCACGGGGGTAGCGGAGGCAGCATGTCGTAGGGGAACGGGCTGCGTAAGCCAGCGCGGGCGTGACCTTGCGTGTCCTCTGGTGGAGCATTGCTACCAGCTTACCAGCCGACGCCACTATGGCTCCTGTGCTAGCTCTCTCTTCCTCGCTCAATAACCCTATATCGAGATCTACTTTTTGCAACACTTACACGAAACAATTGCAACATAAGTTTGAAATAATAAAATATTTGTAATATACACTTGCAACATAACCATTACAACGTATGCAATATCTAGATAAAGCACTTGAAAACATACGTCTACAACAGATGAAACATTTTGATTAAACTCTTGCAACATACATGTATAGCCATTACAACATGTGCAACATTCAGATCTACATTTGCAAATCCATATGAAACACTTGCAAGATACCTCTAAAACATTTAAAACTCCTCAAACATACGTGTGCAACACACATGTTTTCAGCGCAACATGACGCGGGCGGCGCGACGAACTGATGCGGTGGAGGTAGCCGCGAGAACAGATGGCGGCGCCCTAGCGTGGTGGAGGCGACTGCGACATGCAGATGGAGGCGCCTCGGCATGGTGGAGGCGGCCATGGCAGGAGGATGGAGCGGCTGCGCCAGACAGAACGAGTCCGTGCAGTGCGAAGGACACGGTGAATCTGAGCGGGCCGGGGCGGGCGGCATGGGCAGATAGAGACGACTGTTGCAGTCAGGGCGTACGACATTGGCGAGCACGAATCTACGCGGGCGGGACTGAACGGAGTGAGGCGTCCGGACGGCGGAAGCCAGCTTCCCAGCATTAGCTTAGTGCAAAACGCCGTAATCTGCTTCCCTCCCCCAGGTTCAATAAAAAAGAAATCAGATTCTTATATTTACCAAAATGCAATGCACAACAAAAATCTGATCAAATCAATCATCCTTCTCAAGTTAACTAGGAAATCAACAGTAACAAAAAAAAAGTTAGGTCACTTACCTCTTCATAGAAATTGAGTAATGGCCACAGTATTTTATCAACCAAGCTAGGAGTACTAAATTCTCAATTTGGATGTAGATACTAGGATAAATATTTCCATTTCATCGTTAAAAAAATCTGTTAACACAAATTAAGAACCGAAATCAATCAAATTCCTGGGTTCAAGATGTAGAACCAATGGTCTAGATTGATTGACCAATCATTTATATATTTTTCTATACCTAATAATAAAGAGACAAAATTTCCTCCATTTTTTGGTACCTTTTTTTTGTATGGCCTTCTCTGTCTAACTCCGGAAAGGTAGATGTCTATTTGTTTGTCTACAACCCTCCTATTTTATATATAGAGATTGGACACAAATATAGTTAAGAATCCTATTCTAATCCAAATAGGTACCTCCGAATAAGTTGAATAGGGATTCTAATTCCCCAATAAGAATCCTAAATCTATCTTCCTCTGTATTGCTTTCTCTCTGGCAGATCGGGTCCGAAGAGAAAAAGGCACCGCTGCCTACCTGTCCATTGGCCGCACGACCAGTCCCATGTCTATCACTATTTTTCTTCCCATGTCTATCACTATTTTTCCATCCATGACATGTGGACCCACCACGAGATGTGGTATCGAGCTCAAACATATCCCTAAACCGAATCTAACACAACAAATCCACATAAATGAATAGAGCACATTGCACGACCGAACCATAAATATAGCCATAAAATCAAATAAAAATCAAACTTCAACACAAGAGGATCTCGTGTGGGATCTGAATTCTGGATCCTTCCGCCGAGCATCTAGCAGTAACGATGGCCCTGGTTTCCAATAGGCTGCTTCTTGGCCAGAGTAATACCACGCTTTGCCCCGTGCAGCCACAACCTTGCGTGGCGAGCATGGGGCATCTTGATCCCTGCAGCCTGCAGGATTCTTGGAATCGTCGTGAATCCGACTACGCCACCGGAGCCGTGGCATCCAGCATCCCTACAAATCTGCACCAAAAAGGGGAAAAATAGAAAAAAGCACCTGATGATGACCAAGAAAAAAGAAAGATGAGGAAGGCCCCGAGCAGAGCGGGATGCAATGCGCGCTCAAGCCTGACCCGCCCGACCATGGATGTTGCAGCAGGCATCGACATGATGCGGAGGGCGCAGAGGAGGAGGATATCGATACCGACGTGCCGCCGCCCTTGGACGGTACTGACTCTGGCTCGATGCGACCATGGCTCCACAATGACACCTTGACATGGAGGAGGAGGAGGAGGAGGCCGATGAAGAAAAGGCCGCTGGGCCGAGCAAGAAAGTGCTCACGCCCGTGCCGACACCCTCGGACACCTTGAACTCCGGCATGACGCGGCCACCGCAGTGGCAGAACGGCGCGGTAGCGGCATGGCAACACCTTCGGCCGAGCAAGGAGGGAAGCTGCTGGACTGTAGCAAGAGGGAGCGGGAGGCGAGGAAGACTTCAGCAGTGATGCCGGTGATAACTAATGCTCTATGCTGGTGGGTCGAGCCATGGGGCCACCACATGTGGTACTGCAATCCTGCCTCCTATAGGAGGAGTTAAAATGTCTGGTTAACCTTATTTATCAGCAGCCTATTGGACTAAGCAAATATTTATATTTTTTCCTTTTCTTTCCATAATACAAGGGGAACTAAGTTCTTAAAAATAATGCTCGATGATATTCAAATATCAAATTGTGTGCGTTGAGGCCTTGCGGTCAAACTTTTTATGACGTCTATAAATTTTGCATATATTAATTTTGCAAATCTAATGTCCCCTGCTTTAGGTATATACTTGCTGACCCATAGGTTCAACTATTTTGTAAACGGCAATATTTTGTTTTTACTTACTATAAGAGTTGGTTATTATAATGGTTAGTCGACCATAGCAACGAAAGGCATGACCGTCTAATGAGGATCTAGAATGTGTAAGATATATGGGATGGAGACCGGTTCTAAAAATGCTCGAATACAAAGCGTTAGAGCAGATTTAGAAACGGATGTCATACTGGTAAAAAATGAGTTAGAGCAATAATAGCTTAGCTTATTATTATTGACAAAAGAACATTTGCGTAACAAATTGTGTATCCTATTGCAACATATATGCGGATTCATCCCAATTTTCATCTATCAATCACACCCTGTTCCGGTCTATCGGTTCCTCCGAGAATACAAGTCCTGGTCGATTTTTCTAAGAGTAAGAGTAGTAGTATACAATAAATCACATAAGAGTTCTAATTGGTTTAGTGTCCCATCCGTGACCCGGACTTATACTACTCGTGCTTATATACGAGTTAGAATAGTGCAACGCACGGGCATATTTTGCTAGTATACATAAAAGTGTTGAACTGATTCCCATCTATTCGCTGCCTCCCTCCACCGATGGTAAATCCTCAAATCTACTGAAACCGATGCAAAACCCTAAACCTAGAACTTAGCCGCATCGGGTAAGCACAAATAATCTCATCATCAAATCTTGGCTAGAATTTTACAGCCTTCAGGGAAGGAAACACCGTTAAGAAAAAAAAAGTATATAATCCAATGCTGTAAGAATCACGCACGCGGCTGTCAACCCAATCCATGTCCAAGCAATTGCTTGTCTCGGTTTCGCTGCAATTGCAACCGGAGATGAAACGACCATGTATAGTGGGCTAGAAGAAGCGCCACTTGCTGGTGGCGTTGTTGAGGTCCCGTATCCGGTCCTCGAGCTCCCGGATGCGCGCGTCCCTGTCCTCCTGCGCGTCGAGCGCGCGCCGGAGCTCCTCCACCTGGGCATTCTGGCGCGCCGTGGCTGCCCGCAGCTCGGCCTCAGCCGCCTCGGCGCGCGCTTCCGCGTCCCGCCGCTTCGCCTCGGCCGCCTCCCGCGAGGTGCTGGCCGCCACCAGCGCGCGCTCCAGCGCCTGCACCTCCGCCGTCAGGTTCTTGGCCTCCTCCTTCTCCGACGCCGCGGCTGCCCAGCCGGCGAGCAGCCTGCGGTGCAGCATCGCGGACGTTTTCTCCTCCCCCTTCTGCATGTCTGGGTCGTCGTCCTCTGCGTGGCCACCGATGACCGCCAGCACCGATGACCAACACGACGTCATGGTCTCTTTCTCTCTCTCTTTTTTTTCGATCGTCGACTACACCGGCGACGTCCAAAACGGAAAGCAGCTAGTTGCGTGTTACCATATATGAATACATAGAGGACCGATGGGTATTACTAAACCGAATTATATACGATTATTACAAGGCAGAGTTTGGAACACTGAGTTCTGTACGGATTAGGAGCGACCCTTGCAAAACTTAGAACCGTTTAGGACTCGAATCGATCACAACGACCAGTGGTGGGGGCCGGGGTCATGACCTCGTTACATACGTACGTAGACCTATATATATATATGAAGCATTTTTTAATCTTTTTCCCATTCCTCGTGTGTTGTTGCGAGCAGAAAATGCGAGTAATAGAGAGAATATAAAATGAACTCGGGTCATCTTTATTCATCGATTACAGGGGTATTTATACACAGTATCGGGGAAGGGGAACTCTCCCCGCACGCAACCACGACGCACGTTTGGGTCATGGGGGAACCTCCCGTTAGGGACGCGATCTTCACGGGGAAGTCTTCCCTATGTACAGAGTCGTTAAGATCGTGGAGATAGAACGCAGGGGAATACGAGGAATCAGATGAGATCACTCCAACAAAATATTTCGTAACACTCCCCCTTGATCGAATCCGTCCTTGAGATCAATAAATGGTATTATTTCTCCAAAAATTCCTGTAGGATAAAAACGAGAAAAAATACTAGTGTATATGCTACTAAAAACTTTTTAAAACCACTTGGAAAAAGGAGAAAGTTATAACATATATTGATTATTGCCTTATTGTAAACTAATATGAAAAACATTTTCAGAAGAAAACTCATATATAGCTTAGAGGACAATTTATGTCTTTCATATCCCTTTAAAAAACCCTGTGGGGAAACAAGGAATATGACATATGCTTATACTAATATTGTCTCATTAAAAACTCTCTATGAGAAACCTTGTGAGGAAAAACTCATGAAGAGAAAAGAGTGCAATATGATTATTTGAACAAGCTATATTTAGGAAATTTCTCTCTTTGAACCTTGTAAATCTCTAAGTCGTCGCATACTCATTCCTTTAACGCACTTTTCAAATGAGGACGTTGGTAGGGACTTAGTAAACAAATCAATGAGATTGTCACATGATTTGGTTTTCAAGATATCTATCTCTCCCTTATGTTGTAATTCATGAGGGTAAAACAACTTAGGAGAAATATGCTTATTGATATTGATTTTGATATAGCCTGTCTCCATCTGTGTAATACAAGCTGCATTATCTTCATAGATAATTGTTGATGCTTTGATAGCGCCAAGACCACAAGACAGTTGTATGTGGTTGATCATTTTGCGAAGCCAAACGCATTCACGTGAAGCCTCATATAATGCGACAATTTCAGAATGATTCATGGATGTAGTTACCAAAGTTTGTTTGGAAGATATCCATAAAATAGAGGTTCCATTGTGTAAGAACACAAAGCCCGTTTGTGATCTACCATTGTGAGGATCAGATTGATATCTAGCGTCAGTATATCCAATCACATCGGAACTTGGTCCCCTTTTGAAGAATAGTCTAAGATCTCTTGTGTCATTCACATATCTGAGGATCTGTTTTACTCCTGTCCAATGTCTTTTGGTAGGAGCAGCACTGTGTCTTGTTAGCAAGTTCACTGTGAATGCAATGTCAGGCCTGGTGCTATTTGCAAGATACATCAGTGCTCTAATGGCACTAAGATATGGAACTCGAGGTCTTAAGGTTTTCTCCCCCTCATCTGGAGGTCTGAATGGATCAGTCTTTATTTCTAATGACCAAACGACCATAGGGGTTTTGGATGGATATGCTTTATCCATATTGAATTTCTCCAATACTTTCTGGACATAGGCAGATTGATGCACAAAGATTCCAGTCAAAAGGTGCTTAAGCTGTAAACCTAAGCAGAATTTGGTTTTACCTAAATCCTTCAACTCAAACTCCGTCTTTAGATGTTTGCATGCCTCATCAATATCTTGTTGGTGGCCGATAATATTTAAATCATCAACATACACTGACATGATGCAGAACCCCGTTTGGGATCTTTTGATGAAGACACATGGGCAATCATCACTGTTAGTGTATCCCTTCCATAGAAGGTACTCACTAAGTCGATTGTACCACATTCTTCTCGACTGCTTTAAGCCATAGAGTGACTTTTGTGGCTTTACACAATACATGTTGCAACTTGCGTTTTGATTCGGCATTAGGATTCCTTCAGGAACCTTCATGTATATATCTAAATCAAGTGACCCATAAAGATATGCAGTCACTACGTCCATCAACTACATAGATAGACGATTTTATACTGCTAGAGATATAAGATATCAGAATGTTATTCCACTCATAACTGAAGAATATATCTCATTGAAATCAATGCCGGGTCTCTACGTGAACCCTTTTGCTACAAGTCTCGCTTTGTATCTCACCACCTCATTGTTCTCATTCTGCTTGTAGACGAAAACCCATTTGAATCCCATAGGGAATACTTTTGGAGGTGTAGGTATTACTTGAGAGAATACCTCCCTTTTAGAGAGCGAGGATATTTTTGCTTGGATTGCATCCTTTCATTGATTGCAGTTTGAGCGCTTTTTGCACTCTGCCATGGTCTTAGGATCTAGATCATTTTTGAAGATTTCAGCAATCATTGCGGAGAAATAAATGTCGATAATTATAGTCTTTCGGTCATATGATTCTCTAGATTCGAGGTAATTGATGAAAATTTCATGTACCCTTTGCGATGCATCTTCATCTCCCAAAATGGTTGCATCAGGGCATTCCGATGTCCCAACATCAAGAATTGAGTGCACTATTGATGTGGGATATGAAGGTTGAACCTCCACAGGGTGTTCCTCAACTTGGGGTTGAGTTGCATTTGCTGAATTAGAAGATTTGTTCTTCCTTTTCTTTTGCTTGCTAAGAGCTACATCCATGAAAATAGACGTACTTCTCCCTCTCTTACATGGGAGCTGAGTAGTTTTGTTTAGTACCTCTACTCTTTCCGGCACATTTCTCCTTGGATTATAGGATTTTGTAACACCCTTATAATCAATAAATGCATCTGGCGTATTATTTGCAATGTGTTACAAATTGATGATTTTCTGAACTTGGAGTTCAGTCTCTGAAGTACGTGGATCAAAGTTAGAGATGTCTAGGGCATCCCAATTGATTTCCTAGCATTCTTTTTGGTATTGGTAGTCTCCCCCTAATGTCGGGAAATGATCTTCATTGAAGATATAATCAGCGTACCGGGCCGTGAAAAGGTCCCCTGTGATGGGTTCTAGATATTTTATGATCGACAGAGATTTATATCCCACATAGATCCTCAATTTTCTATGTGGGCCCATAGTTGTACGTTGCGGTGGTGAGATCGGTACGTATGTAGCATAACCAAACTTTCGCAGATGGAAAATATTAGGAGGATTTCCACGTACTAGTTGCAACGTTGAGGTTGCATGGTATGTAGTTGGACGCAATTGTATTAAGTCAGCAGCGTGTAAGACTACATGACCCAACATGAGGTTGGTAAATTGTAATTCTGTAGTAATGGTCTTGCAATGAGTTTGATCCTCTTGATGAGAGATTCTGCCAACCCATTTTAAGTATGGACATATGGGACCGAGTGCTGAACTTGAATTCCTAAGGCCATACAATAATCATTGAAGGCACGAGAGGAAAATTCAGCGGTATTATCCATCCTAATTGACTGGATTTGATGTTCAGGATGCTGTGCTTTAAGTTTGATAACTTGAGCGATAATTTTAGCAAATGAATGGTTTCGTGTCGAAAGAAGAGACATATGAGACCATCGTGTGGATGCGTCTATTAGAACCATGAAGTATTTGAACGGTCTAGACAAAGGTTGAATGGGACCACATATGTCACTCTGAATGCGTTCAAGGAACTTGAGCGGTTCGGCTTGTATTTTGAGTGAAGAGGGCCTCAAAATTAATTTTCCGGTGGCACATGCGGTGCACGTATAATCCAAAGATTAGGGAAATTTTGCATCACTCAGAGAGTGACCAACAGAATTACTAGTAATTTTCATCATCATCCCTATGCCAGGGTGACCAAGGCGATCATGCCAAGTTTGGAATGCATTGACATTCTAGAAAAATTACTTTGTACACAACATGTTTTACGGGCTTTATATATGTATACTACAATCCAGACGGGAGTGAGAGAACTCTTTCAAGTGTATCTTTGCCATATCCGTTGTCCTTTGTAATGAGAAGGAACTCCTCATTATTTTCATTATGAGTTTCAATATGGAACCCATTCTTTCGGATATCTCTGTAACTTAATAGGGTACTAGTTGAATCGGGATATAAGCATGAATCCTTGATTGTTATCGATGTACCCATAGGGAGCATAATAGTGGCTCGTCCAGAGCCTACTATTATAGCATCACGTCCAGCGATTGTTAAAATATTTCCTTTATTCTATGTGAGAGTTTGAAAATATTTTATTTCCCTGAGTATAGAGTTAGTGGTACCACTGTCCACTAGGCACATTTCCTCATCTATCAGATTGACTCCCGTACAATCTATATATAAAAATGGAGAATAAAAATAAAGTTCTCAACAAATAAATATAGAATATGAACATAGCATAGATATTAATTGTGCATAATACAAGAAATATCAAATGTGCTAGATGAAGCAAAAACAAATGTCAATTATTACAACCCATAGGAAAATGGAAAATAGAGATCTTAAAAGACTAGCATTCTAGTTGTAGTCGCCAAACAGATCATCAGAAGTGTATTCGATGATCATGTTGTTGGTGAGGTCGTCTATGTTGCCGTCAGGTGGATGAGGAGCCTTAGTGTTGCTTGCATCTGCTGGAGCGGAGTCGGAACATCCTGGGGCTGCCAATGCATTGAAGTGTGCTTCAGACTGCTGTCCACCTTGGTTGGAGCGTCCTTGATTGGAGCGTCCATGTCCCACGGAATTCAAGTATAAATCCACTAAGTGCTTTGGGGTGCGACATGTCTGAGTCGGGTGATTGTAACAACCACACTTGGTGTAAGTGCTAGACTTGTCTTTGTTCGACTTAGAATTGTTGCCCTTTCCCTTAGCACCTTGAGGCTTACGGGTTCTCTTGCGCTTGTTTTTGCCTTTAAAGGTTCCTGGATTGCTATCTTTATTAGCATCCTTTGGTGGTTTCTTCTGAGTGGTTGCATGTACTTATAGCAAAGGCTTGGCACCGACAGGGCCTTGATTGGAGTTCCAAATGAGGAGCTCATTGTGTCTCTCTGCCTGAAGCAATGTTTTGATCAACTCAGAATAAACGGTGAAACCCCTTTGACGGTATTGCTGTTGAAGGATCATATGAGTGGGAAGCATGGTAGACAAGGTCTTCTCAATTTTCTCCACATTAGTAGGTTCCTTCTCATAGAACTTCAGTTTGGAACTGAGTTTATGCATAACATGGTTGAACTCTCCTACGGATTTGAAATCCTATATGCAGAGGTGGTTCCACTCATGGGTAGCCTCCAGGAGGATGACTGTCTTTTGCTGTTCATACCGTTGTTGCAAAGCAAGCCAGAGAGCCCATGGGTCCTCTTCCATCAGATACTCAGCCCATGAGCCAGAGAGCCCATGATACTTGTTTGGTTCAGGCAATACAGCTTCACCCTCTTTGGGAGCTTCAATTGCCTTGAACATTCCGCACAACGATAGATTCACTTTGAGATCCATCGCCCATGTAGGGAAGTTGTGTCCACCGAGAGCGAGTGCATCAAACTCTTGCTTTGATGAGACTTGCACATCATGCTCTCGGGTGGCCATTGTTCCTACATGTGTAGTTGCCATAGATTTAATTAAAAATCAGTAGTATGGTTGTAATATTATCATGAATGTAATTACATAGTAAAAATAAGGTAAACTTGCATAATGTAAGATATGATTTTATCTCATTTTGAGAAACTTAGGTAGTCACCATGTGGGTGTACACCTTTGTTTATTTTTAATTATTTCACGTCAAGATGTAATCCTTGTATGTTTATATTCAAATTGAGAGAGCACTTTGAGGAATAAATCCTACAGTAGTATGTAGTACTACCTTATGTTTGCCAATTTGATAATAAATCAAGGTGACATCGAGTGAATAAAGTTCCGATCAGGAAAAAATCAACCATAATAATAATTGTGTAGGTACATGTAATAGGGAATTGAAATGAACAAAATACATTCGACATGTACAAAAATTTGTATTCATAATGCAATTGTAAAAGGGAAATATTTACAATGCAGTACATCAGGAGTCTAAATTGCAGAAAAATAGAAACTAAAACTGATGTAATTTAGGGAATTAAATAAATTACTATGCGATTGAATGAAAATAACTATTGCAAAATAAAAATGCAATGATAACTGGCCCAGGTTGAAAACTCGTAGGCCCCAACCTGGGCCTAGGCCGTCAATTTTGCCCAAATTGGGGGGGTATATAAGCCAGAGGCTAGGGTTTGGAAACCCTAGCCCCTAGCCTAGCCGCCAGTAGCCCTTGGAGCACCAGCCGCCGGTGCCAGGGGAGGCCGCGGCCTCCTACGCTCACATGGGCCCCATGGGCCCACCTTGGGCAGCGCACCATGGGGCCACGCCGCCAGACGGGCGCTCGGGCAGGCATGATCGGAGCCACAAGTGCGGACGCCCGCGTCGGGCCTCGTATGCGCACCGCGTGAGGACGCGAAGGGTAGGCCACCGTCGGGCTGCCGGAAGCTGGTGCCACCGCTCTGCCGTGTGGTCGCACAGGGGCAGGCGGCTCAGGGCTGGGCGCGCGGGCATTGGTCTGCCGCCTTTGTCGCGGCGTGGGGCGGCGCGAGTTGCTGGGGCCACAAGCCGCACCACCGGCGGTCGGCGAGGGTCGCATGCAAGGCGCCCACCGAGCCCATGTGGGGCGCGTGTGCTGCCCGCGGTTGAGGCCGCGACCCGCCCGTGGCCGTGCGTGGTGCGCGCGACGAAGCCACCGGGGACCTCGCCGATGCCGCGTCGAGCAGCTGCGCCACCTCCTCCCCTCTTCCCCCGTTTATGCGCTCAAGCCGGAGGAGTGCGTCCCTGAGCCGAAGGCCCATGGGGGACGCTGATCCACGTGCGGTGGAGGCGCAAAGGACGAGTCGGTGCCGACACCCGCGCCATGATTGTTGGTGGAGATGGACGGTGCAGGGACGGGATGTGTGCAGCCCGCTCAGGAGACGACGTCGACGTTAGGTACCGAATCAGCGATAACGGCTCCATGCCCAATGACAGCCATGGAAGGCTGGCCACCAAGGACGGTGGCGGTGGTGGGCACGGACCATCGCCATGTAGGGGCACCATGGCCGGGCTGGAGCCGGCATTGCGTGGACCGGCACCCTCGGAGGTGGTGCCGCGGGTGGAGCCGCGGATAGTGCCACGGTCAGAGCCACGGATGACACCACAGAATGCCGCGATGGTGGTGTGACGTTGGCACGACGGCGACCTCCAAAGCGGTGTCCTACAGGAGAATGACTGCAGCTCCTGTCGATGTCACAGCGATCACCACGAGGGTGGTAGCCGCGGCGCTCGCCAAGGACGTCATGGATGTCCTGGAGAAGCTCGCCTTGGAGGCGGTGGTTGCCGAAGTGTATGCCTAATGTGTGGGCATGGTTGTATGCCATCCATACAATCTGGAGAAGAAGGGCAGCTGAAGGAGCATAATTATGGCGAGGGTACGACATTGTTACCTTTGGATTAGGTTGCTCCTCTTGGCAATGTTCTAACCAGCTGAGTTATTCTCTGTGTTGGGAAAGAAGAGTGATGTGCTGATAATGTGTTGCGAGTATAAAATGCGAGTAATAGAGAGAATGTAAAATGAACTCGGGTTATCTTTATTCATTGATCACAGGGGTATTTATACATAGTATCGGGGAAGGGGAACTATTCCCGCACGCAACCACGACGCACGTTCGGGTCATGGGGGAACTTCCCGTTGGGGACGCAGTCTTCACAGGGAAGTCTTCCCCACGTACGGAGTCATTGAGGTCGTGGAGATAGGACCGAGGGAGAATACGAGGAATCGGATGAGATCACCCCAACGAAATATTTCGTAACATGTCTAACCTTTAACTGTGGTTTCTCTAGCCAACTAGCTAATAGATATGAATGTCGAATATATGCACGAGTGCGGTTATGATAGAAGTGTAGTTGTACTTATAGATGATCGTGCAGCCCCTAGGCACGACACAAAGCCCGCTCTTTTAGCCTGACACGAGCACGGCATGGGCCTGGGCCGGCCCGGTCCGATGCATAGGGCCATGCTTGGGCCGCCGCTCAGGCACGTCGAGCGGCACGGCCTGACATGACATTTTTTAGTAGGCCCAGTACCGGCCCGGTGGCTAGCGTGGCCTGCTAAGGCCTGGTAAAATCCCCCTACGGCCTGCGCCCCCTCCCCAATCTCGGCTAACCCTAAATCATAATCGTAACCCCCTTGGCCCTCGTGCCCCTGGGTCCCCTCCGGCGTTCGACCCTCATTCCCTGCCTCCCGTCCCCGGTCCCCGCTTGCGCCTCTCCGCGCGACCGCGCCCAACCCTAGCAGGAGGCCGCCTAGAAGGTCGAGCAGCTAGCGGCGCCACCGCACCAGCAGAGAAGCTGCCCCAATGGGGCAGGTGCTCTAGCCTTCCCCTTGTCACGCACACCCGGTCGTAGCTTGATGCTTCACTCTGCTGTGGGCCCATGGCGGGCGGTGGCGCTCTCCCACAAGGCCTCGGCGACAGCTCCTCGCTCCTGCTCGTGGTGGCACCATGGAAGCGGAGGCCCTCACATGGCCTTGGCCCTCGTCCCCTCTACGACGCAACAGCGCTCCCTCCACGGGGCCACGGTGACGCAGGCTATAGGCCGGTCTGGCTTGCTAGATTGGCCGTGCTTTTTGGGCCGGCCTGGCCTAAGAAAATGGCACGGTAGGGTGTGCCTGGGCCATCGACCAGACACAAAGCCTAGGTCGGCATAGACCGGCAGCACGCCATGCCCTGCTTGGCCCCGCCCGATTAGGCTGTGCTGGGCCAGGCGGCCCATTTGCTCATCTACAATTGTACTTGGTTTATGCTTGCAAATAACAAGAATATACATGGACAATTATGATGCAAATCAATCCGATCTTGACGAAAATCAAATCGAATGGAACCTTACGAAGCATACAACCACTGTTCACGTACACGGACATTTAGGATGACAACTTTGTCAAAAGACATCAATGGCCAAAGAACATCCGTCTGGAATCTGAATGGCATATTAGGTCATTATATACAAAATATAAGGCACCTTTATATTTCAAAGTTCAAAATTCATCTTTATAAATAATCCAACATACGACATAACACAATTTCCATGTAATGTAAACGAATAATCCTGCCAATTAAGCTCCCCAGTGGCTTACCATTGTTAGCTTGATCCTAGGATGATTTGTCGTGGAGAATAACTATTCCAATGCAGTATCCATGATAACAATCTTCTATTCCACCAAGGCAGTGATCACCAAGCACTTGCATCAAACAATACAAAAGACAAGTTCCATCGTTTTAGTTCATAAGGTCGAATGATGCCTTGCTGCAGGATTTCTTCTCTTATGAAACCTCTTCTTAGGCAACATCAATAAGCATCACAAGAAACGATAGTAAATAAACAAGTAGGCTTGCCTCGCGTCAAATGTCATCGGTCTACAAAAATAACTGAATCCACACATTTTATTAGCCTTTTTGAGGAATTAATTGAAAACAAAATTCACATTTAAATCTTGCTTCCTGCATCTCGAGACTTGAGGCCATGCAGCCTCTCATGGTCGTGGGAAAATTTTGCATTTTGGTTCTTTTTGAAAACCTTTTCTACAATTGTATCCCTCGGCAAGCCTTTTTCATGAATGGACCCGAAGCTCCACGTCATAGGATAGTACACCGACTTAGGCTCGGCGTAAGCCTGTTCTTATTTGGTAATAACTAAAAAGTTTGATTTTGGATAAAACTAAAATTTAACGGTGATCGATCGAACCACTAGTTGATTGACTAGTGTATAAAAGTGGAGGTAGCAGTGTCGTGGCACTTATGCAATTTGGAAGCCGTCCTCAGTCCTCACTTATTTTGGTCGTGAAACGGGAAGTTTATTAAACCACATCCATCTACACAAAGCTGTGGAATACTTGTGCCCTGGCACGTGATATAACGCAAGCAATGATGTAACATCATTTGGATCTAGCAGGCAGGATCAACACTCTCCGTCGTGTTCTGCAGAAAAAAACTAAAAAGTTGATGACCGCCGAGTCTTCAAGAATCCAAGAACAACACAACTGCGCAGGCACCACCGCTGGCGGTGGGACACATAAACCGTTCCTCCCATGCTCGTCCTCTCTCTTCTCTCTTTGCCGTTCCTCATTTGCGCGCCATGGGAGGACTCCAGGAGCGGAAGCCACCTGCGTGTACAGCCGCGCGGCCGCGTGTGCTGCTCCTGTGCAGCCCGTGCATGGGTCATCTCATTCCCTTCGCCGAGCTCGCGCGCCGCCTCGTGGCCGACCACGGCCTTGCCGCCACTCTCCTCTTCGCCTCGGCTACATCTGCGCCCTCGGAGCAGTATCTCGCCGTGGCCGCCGCCGTTCCCGACGCCATCGACCTCGTCGCGCTGCCGGCACCGCCGCCAGTTGCTGCGCTGCCTCCCTCCACGCCCCCGCGCGAGCGCGTCGAACTCGCCGTCGTCTCCAACGTGCCACGCATCCGGGAGATCGCGCGGGAGCTGGGCGCGGCCGCGCCGCTCGTTGCGCTCGTGGTGGACATGGTCAGCGTGGTGGCGCGCGACGTCGCGGCGGAGCTGGGCGTCCCGCTCTACATGTTCTTCACGTCCCCGTGGATGACGCTTTCCCTGCTGCTGCACCTCCCCGAGATCGACGCCACTCGTGCCGGGGAGCACCGGGACGCCACGGAGCCGATCCGCCTCCCCGGCTGCGTGCCCATCCATGCTCACGACCTGCCGCCGTCCATGCTCGCCGACCGGAGCAGCAACACGTACGCCGGATTCTTGTCCATGGCCAAGGATGTCGCAAGGGTCGATGGCATTCTTGTGAACACGTTCCATGAACTTGAACCCGCGGTGGGCGAGGGTCTGGACGGTCTGCAGCTGCAGCTGCCTGTCCACCCGGTTGGGCCATTGGTTTGGACCAGACCGGTCGGCGTGGACAATGACCACAAGTGCATGAGCTGGCTGGACCAGCAGCCACGTGGCTCCGTGGTGTATGTGTCATTTGGCAGTGGTGGCACCCTGACATTGCAGCAGACGGCTGAGCTGGCGCTTGGGCTGGAGCTTAGTCAGTGTAGATTCATTTGGGCTGTCAAGAGGCCACACCAAAGTTCAATAATTGGAGCATTCTTCGGGACTCAAAAAGGTGATGAGCACATTCCCTTGGATTTTTACCTGAGGGGTTCATGGAGAGGACTAGAGGGATGGGGTTAGTGACCCAGTCTTGGTCGCCACAGACAGCTATACTTGGCCATCCTTCCATTGGGTGCTTCGTCACGCATTGCGGGTGGAACTCAGTGCTGGAGAGTGTAATGAATGGCGTTCCTATGGTTGCTTGGCCACTTTACGCTGAGCAAAATATGAATGCTGCGATGATGGAGGTCCAGGTTGGCGTGGCCGTCCGGGCCAAGGTCGGAGCTGATCGATTTATAAGGAAGGAGGAAGTTGCAAATGGGATTCGGCGTGCGATGGTAGGGGAGGAAGCTGAAAGATTGAGGAAGCGATCAAGTGAGCTTAGAGGGCAATCAGCGCATGCTTTGAGCAAGGATGGTTGTTCTACTCATGTTCTGGCACAAATTGCAAATAACTGGAAATGCGCTAGTAAGAAATGAAAAGAACCAGATATTTTGGTTTGCACTAGATGATGTATTTCATTGAAATCAAACTAGTCGGGATTATTATTTTTGACAAAGGTGCAAAACCGAGATGCACATATTCTCTCTTCTCAGTCGTGTTAAGAAGCCAAGTGGAAAATAGTGGATCTCGCTTATTTGGTGAAAAATCTGAAAGAGCTGAGTACTGTTCACATCCGGCAACAAAAAGATGGAGCAGACCGCCAGACAACTTTCTGGAAACGGGATGCAAACTAAAGGACCTGATGGACTTGAAATTCACAAAGTGGATTTTATGCTTAATCTTAGGGATTGTAATGAAGTAGCTCATGCCTTAGATGAGTTGGCTTGTGTACTTGTGTTTGCTCTGAAGAGTCTAATCCCCATATAGAGGCACCCAAATTGTACCCTTACTTTGGTTGCCCAAGATAATGTTGCATCCTCGGTATAATGGACTTTAAAGTTAAGATTATGTTGCATCCTTGGTGTAATGGAATTTAAAGTTACAATGAAAAAAGAGGAAGTTGGAGAACCCTAGGGTTTGGAGGACCGGGAAGAAATGTACCTGGGATGCCTCAATCTGCTGGCTTGCACCCTCCCTGGACAAGTCATCGGAGAAGAGGTCATCACTCGTGGCGGAGCAGCTCCTCAACGGCAAGTCACCAGACGGGTCCAAACCCGGCGGAGAGCGCTGTGGAGAAGGTTGGTCGGAGGTGCAGGGGCATCCATTGCTGCCCCGAGCAACGAAGGAGAGAACGGCGGAAGCCCGAGGACTCCGCAAGATCCGCCATTGGAGCGGCTCACCGGCGACAGACTCGAGAGAGCAGATGGAAGAAGGGGAGAAGAGGGGGAGACGAGCGGTGAACGATGGGGTGAGTGAATGAGAAGGGGTGTCGACGGTAATATATAGGGAAGGGTGCATGGGGAGGTGTAAGCTCACCGATTCAGGGGAACGGTTTTGGAACCCCACAGTGTACATGCAACCAAACAAACCCCATGTTGGCTCCAATGGTGCAGCCAAGACCTTAGCCACCCAACCAAACAAAAACTTGGACAGACCAGGCAAGGTATAGCTGGCCAACCAAACAACCCCATGTTGACTAGCTGGAACCAGGATTCCCATAACCAGGCCTCAATCCTAGCCAGGCTAGGACTTAGGCAGGAAACCAAACACACCCATAGAATATACAACTCAACGAACACTTCTCACATACCAAATTACTACAAAAAGAAATGCATGAACATAGACAGGGAGCAAACTAGAAGAAAAGAGTTTCTAGTGATGCACTTGATGGTTTTTATTATTATTAGGCACAATGTCTAACAAGTTACCTTTTTGCAATACCACAATTGAAGAAACAAGTTTGTAATGACGAGGAGTATGGTCATGCTTTTCTACTTATTTTCTTTTTCAACCAGTGTAATCTGGATGGTACCTAGGAAGGGATCCTTATATCATGGTTAATAGTTCATATGCAATCTCCTAAAATAGAAAAAAAACATTCTGCCATATATATCAATGAAATAATGCAAATAGGGGCCTCCCCGCTGCTCTTGCCAATAAAAAAAATTCATATGCAATCAGGACTTTAATTAAAATAAAATAATAATAATACTTTCATGTGAGTTATATTCCTTCATTTGGCACAACATTGTACTAACCAATCCATTTTCTCCTAGAGGCACCAAACTGTGTTGGGTGTGAAACAGGCATCCTTGAGTTGGTTGTCTACCGTGTTTACAGCAACCAGTTGTACAGACGCAACAGGGGAATGCCCTAACTTGGATCAAGTATACCCTTTTTGCTCCAGATGCACCACTGTTGTACTTCTGACATGTGAGGGGATATGAAGGTGCCATTTTGATATTCACTTATTTGTTTTATGTACATATCATGCAACTAAATTATCCAAAGGAATAGTTCAGAGAAAGTCTGGGAGGTCAGGTCCATGCTCACTCAAAAGGTGAATGCCATTATGCCAATGAGCAGCCTGTTCGCTTGAGCTGATCTGACTGAAAGTACTGCTGGCTGGTTTTTTTTGAGAGAAAAATACTGCTAGCTAGCTGGCTGATAATCTCAAGCGAACAGGCTGGAGGTTCACAATAAATCTAGAAGATGGGCACACATAAAAACTGGAGTCCATCCATATAACTATGGGTGAAAAGTCAAGGAGCACGTACAGTTAAACTAGAGCATGTTTTTCTTGGATTGATGTAAGATGAATTCCCAGCAGCATGAGTTTAAAATGACAAAGAATATTCAAAGGACACCATGAGTTCCAAAGGCAGCAAAGAGAACAAGACTCGACATATTTAGTAGCACAATAATTTCAATAAACTATTTATATATATGTTCACTGTTAGCATGCAGTACTTCCAGACTTAATTATCTAATTGTGTGCATTCGTATTTAGTAATTTAAATTGACAAATGAATTGCTGGGAAACAATAACGCCATAGTCCCTGCCAGTTATACTGATATATTTAGGATGCACAGATAAGCAACCAAGAAAGACATGAGTGAATTTGAAGATGGCAGCATGACAATTTCCAACATGTGATCGTGTAACGTCAAAAGAACATATAATGCAGGGTGCAGACTGTCAATCAGAACTAGCATCTTACACCAAAGGATTACATTGACATTAATTTTGTTCAAAGCCAAAGATTAAGGTCACATCACCATGAGGGTGTTGAGGAAAATATACACAATAGACTAGGTACACTTCTCAGTGAAGGAGTTCTGGACAAATTGTGAAATTGCTTTAACAGCTTCCATTTCAAGATCATGTTGATTTAACCCTCTAGACTCTAGGTATTTTTTGCCGACCTTAAAAGAGTGGTCACCACCATCAATGATATGCAGTTCATTCTTGCAGGTCATCTTCTTGCGAGTAGACTGAAGTTTATCTAAGGGGCACAGGGCATCTTTACTTCCCTGGTAATAAATGTAAAAAAACAATTTACTATTCGTTTCACTTTACAATATTAGAAAAAAAAACAAAGAGAAATTCCATTACCTGAACAAACATAGTTGGTACCTTCAGCTGTAAGAGTGTCTCATCTCTCACTGCTCCATTCACTCCCTAAGTCGAACAAAGCACAATGAGATGGAAAAAAATTATTCTTCCAATTATACTTTGATTGTGATCAGTACAGGTTTCTGGTGATAGACTACTGGTAGGAGTGTGGATAGCAATCCACATGACCAAGGTCAGATTACCATGACAGATAGGAGCAGAAAACATGCTTGTTCAGGGAGGGACAAAAAGTAATTTGTAGTCTCATCTCAAGGAATGCGCTTAGAGCAAAAGTATAAGTAATAAAAACATCAACGCATAGTAGGTGAAAAAGCAACTATAAAGTCATAGAAACTACCATTTTGTCCTAACAAAAACTACAGAGGAAATATAAATCCATTCCTAATCTGGACAGTGGATTAAGAGTGATAGAACGTAAAATTCAGGTACAAGGGAACCAAAAAAACAATGTGCTGACCAACCTTTAGTGGGTAACCCAAGCATACAACAGCAGAAACATCAATGTCAGTGGAGCTTGCCACCATGCAGCTGACCCTGACATTGTTGAATACACCATTTTCAGATATTTGTATCAGTGCAACATGTGTGATGAATTGAAGCATTACAATCTAAAAGTATTCAAATGTTGAACTAAGCGAAAAAATATGCACAAATGATGAAACAAACAGTAACATTGTCCACCCAAAATTACCTCGATCCCATGGACTTCCCCATCAAAATAAGAGGGTGCCCCTGATACTTGCCAGCAGCATCCTTCACGATGCCCAGGTGGTGATCAACAAGCTTCTCTGCCTTTGGCGGCGCCCTGCGCTTCCCACCCGACATATCTGCGAGTTCACATTGTTATCTTGTCATGCGACCACTTAGCTCTTGCTGACAAGTTTTGATCCAAGAACCAAAGTAACGAGTAGTAGACTGAAATACAGAATCAACTGACATGGGTAGTCAAAGGTGACTACGTCGACAGCATCCAATGCGTCCTGCAGCATCTTCTTCCAACTAGCAGAATAAATCGCCAGTTTAGCACATCACGATACAGGCACCGCTTCCACAGGAAACGAATGTTTCACAAGATCCGATTGACCGCTTGGGAGAGAATCAGAGACAGCTTACTGGACCATCCAGTCGGAGGAGGAAGGGGCACCGGCGCCGTGGGCGAAGACGACCACCGGCTGAAGTTTTGCCGCCCGCAAAGGAGGAGGTGGCGCCGGCACCGGCGGGCCCTGATCCGCGCGGCGGCGCTTGGGAGCCATAAGGAACGGCGATTCACGGGGCGAAGACACCCTAGATTGGGATTTAGGGAATGGAAATGGAGCGGCGGCCGTCTGAGCGCGGGAAACTGTCCTCCGCTTCCCGCCCGTCAAGTGGGATGGGGACTCTGGCTAGTCGAACTGTCGCCAAAGGCCCAATGGCCCATATCACGTCTCGTGCGCTTCGTGGGCCGCGTAAATTCATTTGTGGGGTACGAAAATCATAACACGCAAGTTTTATCGGCACTTGTGTTTCCCCAGGCATGTTTAGGAGTATTATTTTTCGGTAATGCTACTGTGAGCGTCCGGACGCCGTTAAAAATATCGGAAGCCTGTCTCAACATCGGTATCCATGCTTTTCATCACACGTCAATTTTTTTCTAGTTCCCAGACCTCTCCCCTCCCCTCTTCTCTCTCTTGTGCTCCCATGGCGCATTAATCCTTCGAGACGGCAGTGCTTGAGCCTGGCGCCACGCAGCATGGATCCTCCGATGGAGTCCCTCACTCTTTCTCATTCGCAAACTCCTTCACGGTGGGAGCGTCCTCTCTAGTAATGAGCTCGTCCGTGGCGAGATCTATGAAGGTGGTGTGCGGTGTTGCATGGAAGCGGCGGCTCTCCTCCACCCTGGCGCAGCGCTCTTCCTACCCCGGCGGAGCCCTCTCTCATCCGCGGCGACCGAGCACTCCCCACCCGGCGGCCATGGCGCTCCTTGTCGCCCATCCCCCACCGTTGTCGCCGAGCCAAGCCCAGTACGGGTGGCGTTAGTGGTGGTGGTTTCCCCTCTCCTATGTTGCAAATGTATGTTTCGGGTGTTTCAATCATTTCAAAAGTATATTACAGTTGTTTCTTATGGATGTTGCAAAAGTATATTGAGGGATGTTGCACATGTTGTATATGTTGCAAGTGTTTTTAGAGGCATTTTGCAAGCGCTTGATCAAAATGTTTCATCCGTTTCAGAGGTACGTTGCAAGCGTTTTTATCTGGATATTGCATACGTTTCATACATATGTTGCAAGAGTTTGTTCAAAATGTTTCAGCTATTTCAGTCTTACGTTGCAATAAGTGTTTTCATGTTGCAATTTGCAAGTGTTTTCTCTAGATGTTGGATATGTTTCACACGCATGTTGCAATTGTATGTTTCAAATGTTTCATCTACTTCAGTCGTATGTTGCATCCAAGTGTTTCATGTTTGAGAGGTAGAGAGTCCTGGGGCACGGCCTAGGCGCAGGGGGATGGGGTGAGACGAGCCGTGGACCGACGGTCGAGGCGCACAGCGCACCTAGGATCCTGCGGATAGGACGTGCTTCATCCTCATGCCAACGCTTGGGTCCCGCTTGCCTAGAGATAGAGGAGGAGGTCAGGGGGAAGGAGCGGCGGGCGCGGTGTTTCCCGCGGGCGCGCGGGCATCCGAACTCACGGCCGCAGAGAGAGAGGAGGGGGCCAGGGGGAAGGAGCGGCAGGCGCGCGTGACTGAAGGTGGCGCGGGTGTCCGGACATATGCTTTTGTCTGGACGTCCATGCGCTAGTATCTCTCATTATTTTTCCTTCATTTCTTTTCTCTCACTTTATAACCTTTAGATATTTCGAACCAATTTATTGCCAAGCTGAACGCTTTTCTCCTGGCCAGCACTATTTTCTCCTAAATATGGAACAATTTGCTCCTAGTAAACTGTAACAATTTTCTTGCGAACCTGGAATCTTTTTCCACAAACATTGTTCATGTCGCAAATTAAATGTTCCTTAAAGATATGTTCGTCTACAAAATATCATCCATATATATAAAAAAATGAGTCTTGCTTTAAAGCTCTTGTCGTAACAAACAAAATGATAGTACCATAATTTAATTGAAAAAATGTAGCATTTTTCTAACAGTGACATTAGGAGTGGGGCTAACGAGTTATTCAACATCCTACAAATACTTGTATAGTAGCTAAGATGGAAATTTCAAAATATTTATGTGCATATTTTCTTTCAAAGACAGAGATACCTGTACCAAACAACCAGTGACACTCATCAATGAAAATTGTATATGATATTTTTTTGGATAAAAAACGGTGAGTCCATACATTGTTTCGCCTCTTTATTAGACTCAAAAGTCTAAGGCCCTGTATGATTGATTATCTGCCAGTTAACTGGCTACCTATTAGCTGAAGGACGTTGGATGTACGACTAATGAAAAAATGTTATTAAGATAATTATTAACAGGTTGTGACTAACTCGCTAGACAAATCTATTAAGCCTAATTAATCCATGATTAGCATAGGTTACTGTAGCATCACATAGGCAAAACATGGTCTAATTATTAGGATTAATAGATTCGTCTCACAAATTAGTCTTCATTTATGTAATTACCTCTGTAATTAACCTATATTTAATACTCATAATTAGTATTAAACGTCCGATGTGATAGAACTTTTATTCACGGGATCGAAACAACCCAAAAAAGATGGAACAACGTATAGCATATTGTGACTCACCCTTCGGTAAAAGCCACACGCCCACACACGCAGCAGCGCACTAGCGCTCTTATCTGCATCTCGCACGAACACGATTGGCTGGCCGGCCCCGTAACCGGCCTACACCATACCACCCAACGCAACACGCCAACACTGTCCTTGTTAAAAAGAAAACGCAACACTCTCCCCGTTACCAACCACTCACACTCACGGTCACAGCAGTATCAAACACGTAGCCCGAGCACCTCACCAACCACTTGTTCCCGTAGCTGACGCCGGCAGCCGCCTCGGTCTCATCGTACACTGCAGACAACATGGCCGGCGCCGCCGGCGCTGCCGTCTGCATGGCCGCCATCCTGCTCCTCCTCGCCAGCGCCGTCGTTGCCTCCGGTGCTGCCACAGAGCTGTCGACGGCTCATGACCGTGCCGGCGTCGAGCAAACGAACAACCTGCTGCCGGTGCACCACGAAGGTGCCCAGGAGGAGGAGGACATCAACCCTGGCGGGCGTCGGAGGGCTGCCGCCGGCGACGAGGCAACCTTGGCCTCTGTTGAGGAGGAAGGGAAGAAGAAGGTTGGATCGGACTGGGGCAAGGCCAAGGTGCTGGACGACGACGACAAGGACCACTCCCACTCAGAATCTGATCACGACTCCGACTCCGACTCCGACTCCGACTCTGATTCAGACTCCGATTCCGATGATGACGATGATGACCACAACTCCAAGCATGGAAGAAATCAGAAGCATCCGGCTTCCGGGAAGAAGGGAGGTCCGGGAGGTAAGCACGTTGACGAACTACCCAAAACGGTGATCAATGTGTGAGCTAATCCGTGCTTCTGCCAAGATAGATCCTCGATCATGAGCAATTAAGCGTGCTGATCAGTAGATGTGACATGCTTATATCACTATGTATGTGGGTTTGTGTACGTGCGTGTGTGATTAGAAAATACTCCGATATTTGCACGGAGGGAGTAAGATGTAGTGTTAATTGTGAGTGGTTGTGTTGAGAAGCTAATGAGCAGACTGTACTGTCTATCTAGGCATCTAGCTGCAAACATGTTGTCACACTTCAGCAGTTCAGCCTGCTCCTGTTGCCATCTGCTCTAGGATAATTCTTCAAATATGCACAGACTGCTCTGTTTCGTCATTGACACGGCCATCAGCATGTGTTCGTTATGGATATTCTGCCAACAAAACTAATGCTACAGCATCCGAGCACATAGGGAGTATTCAGATTAAGCATCTGATCACAAATTAGACTATGCAAACCTGTAGCTACGAAACAAATTCATGGTTTCAAATCAGTTTTAAGATTGTTCCATAGGTCTGGGGCAGAAAATGCTTTGTGGCGACCATAATTAGAAAAGCAGTACCTGGATGTAGATAAGCACGCAATGTGCTAAGAACTAAAGGTATTAAATTACAGAAACAGCACACGCTGTCACACTACATAATTGTATCAAATAACTTACTAGTAGTACAACCACTGTATTTCTGTGAAGTATCAAATAAAGGAGAGATATATAGTGATACTACTACAATAATCACAGTTCATATCTTCTCATCAGGCAGTCAATACGAAATTGGGCTCCAAGAGTAATGGCAGATATATTGACAACAAGAGAGTGCCAAACTGCCAAGACAAAAAAGAAGAAGAACAAGATATAGTGCTTTCATGTATAGATAGACAATTTTTTTTCCATAACTTGATCCATTGAACTAAGAGCTTCATCAGTTAAAAGTAGATCTTGACAATAGCCTGCATGGTGGGCCTTTTGTTCCTTTCTTCCTCCAAACATGAAACAGCTAACTTGATCAACATTCTTGCTTGCCAATGATTCAATTGGCATTCAATCTGAAATCCACAAATTCAGCTATCCATGCATGTCCCTTCCTGTTCAATTTATCAACAAGTGTCCTGACAAGTTTCCTAAGTTCCATTCGTGAATCATCATACACGCCTAATGCCATGTCGGATACACGGGTACCAGATGCCAACTCAAGAAGCAGAACTCCATAGCTATATACATCAACTTTAGCAGTGACTGGCAGGCCAGCCAGACAACCACTCCGGAGCAATGTAACCCACTGTACCTCTTACCTGCGATATAATCTGATTAGATCCACTCCTTCTCAGTAACTTTGCCATACCAAAGTCGATGATCTTCGGTTCAAAATTTTGGTCAAGCAGTATATTCTCTGGCTTTACATCACAGTGGATCACCCACGCCAAACTCATGGTGAAGATAGGCCAAACTCTTGGCAACACCTAGAGCAATATTGAATCTTTGCTTCCATCCTAGCATGATGTTGCCGCTCAACAAGACAGTAGCCAGCGATCCGTTCTCAACAAACTCATACACCAACATCCTATGATGGCTCTCTGAGCTAAAGCCCCATATTCTATCAAGATTCATACGATTAATCCTTCCAATGACATTCAGCTCAGATTGAAACTCCTGTTTCCCTTGCCTAACATTTTCCAGCTTTTTCACAGCTATTGCTCTATAATCTCGCAACATTCCCTTATATACAACCCCTGAACCTCCCCTTCCAAGCTCATCTTTGAAATTTGCAGTAGCCATTTCCAGTTCTTTGTAAGTGTACCTCCGGAAATGAGTAGATAAAACTCTGTATCTTTCTAGAGTTGGGCTGGCCTCAAACCTCTCCTCAAAACAAAAAGCCATGCAGATAATATGAATATGACTTCTATGACAAATATTGCAGCAATAAATCCATATAAATAAAACCATTTTGATTCACCTGAACCAATGGAAATAACTGTATTGGTCTTGCGCTCATATTGCCACATTTCAGAACATTCGGAGATGAATCAAATAGATTGTGGAATAGACATGTTTGAAACGTCAACACTCAGTGGGAGCTTGATATACAGGGTCCGCGGATCATGGGATGGGAAGGATCTGCCACTGAAAAGGAGAGACTTTGGAAAGCACAACCCAATCCCTTGAACATACAGAAAGCCTTTACAGGTGCAATCATTCATACAAATATCCCTACAAGCCTGAAAAGACATGGATGGAAGCTGTTGCTGATCGTTGCCCCAAAAATCAGTGTTTAGAAGCCGCAAAAACCTCACAGACTGTGCCGCACCACATGTGATATTTACAATAGCACTACAGCCATGGCTCTAGTTACCAGGATTCACCATTCTATAATGTTAGCCGGTGCAACACAGCTGGCCGAATCTAGGGAAGAAGCACATGAACTACGATGTATATTAAGTAGAGTGCGTCGGTGATAGCCGGAAGAATACAAAACAGAGTAGTTCACTGGATAGATGCCCTCGACTCCTCTTATCTCACTCCGACTTAGGCCTCTCATTACAAGACACGCAGGCCCACTTTGGCCCGGACAGCTTCACATTACGCGCCCTCTCCCTCTTGGGCCTGGCGACTACTTCTGGGAGCCCAGGATGGGGCCCGCTGACATCCCCCCTCCTTGAGTGCCGGTATGTCCCCAGGCCGGCGTAGCGGGGAACCATTGCTTCATGGCTTCAGTGTCTTCCCAGGTTGCAAAGCTCTTCGTCGAGGGTCAGACCACTTGATCAACAGCTATTGAACGGTGCGAGGGCCGTGGTGGTGAAGACGAGTCTGAAGCACGCGCTCTGAAATCTGCAGCATGTTGTCGGGGTCAGGCAGAGCAGCGATGCCGGCCGATGTAGAGGAAGGAGCCGGCTTGAGCAGTGACACGTGGAAGACCGGGTGGATTGCCGACGATGGGGGAAGCTCGAGCTTGTACGCGACCGTGCCAACCTTGGACAGGATCTTGAAAGGCCTGAAATATTTGAAGCAGAGCTTGTGGTGGGAGCACGACGCTAGGGAGGATTCGATGTATGGCTGCAGCCGGAGGAAGACGTAGTCGCCAACCTCGCTCAGAGCGGTGCTTATTCGCCTACGACTTCATGCGCTGTTGTGCCCTGAGGAGGTGTTGGCGCATAGCAGCCAACATCGTGGAGTGCTCGGCCAGCATCAATTCCACATCGGAAACAGGTAAATCAAAATCGTCAGAAATACCAAAATGACGAGGTGAGTGGCCATAGAGTACCTCGAATGGAGATTTGCCCAGCGCCGAGTGATCACCGGTGTTGTACCAGTATTTTGCAAGGGATAGCCAACGGAGCCATTGCCTCGGACAAGGGTGAACAAAACAACGGAGATATGTCTCGAGACATTGGTTGACACATTCTGCCTGACCATCAGACTGGGGATGATAAGCAGAGCTCATGCCCAATGTAACCTGGGCCAGACGGAACAACTCGCCAAAAGGAATTGGTGAACACCGAGTCTCTGTCTGAGATAATATGAGTAGGGAGACTGTGAAGCCTGAACACATTGTCTAGGAAAGCCTATGCAACCTTAGGAGCAGTATAGGGATGATGGAGGGGCACAAAGTGTGCAAACTTACTAAGTTTGTCCACAACCACAATGATATAGTTTGCATGCCCAGACGTGGGAAGTCCATCAATGAAGTCCATGCATGGAGATCACTTGCCAAGCTGCTGTAGGAACTGGCAGCAGCGACAGGAGGCCTAGGTACCTTGCCTGGTCTGGCTTTGCCTGAAGACAAACGGCACAAGCAGCAACCAAAGACCTGACTGACGACTTCATTCCACGCCAATAGAAAAGCTTCTTAACTCGGATATATGTTACAGGAAAGCCTGAGTGCCCCCCCAATTCACTGTCATGAAGGGCAGAGGTAATGCGCTGTTGTAAAACTGGGTTGTCGCCAATCCAGACTCGACCAGAATGACGGAGGACACCGCTCTGCAACGAAAATGGAGGCCGAGCTTGTGGGTTCACCGATAGATCTTGCAGCAACTGCTTGGACTCAGAATCATTGGAGTAGCCAGCAACTACTTCAGATAACCAGTTAGGTGTAGAAACCAAAATAGCTTGGAGTTGAGCAGGTGGCTTTGGGTGATGTGACAGGGCATCAGCAGTAGAATTAGATGAGCCGGGTTTGTAGATCACCTTGTATTGCAAACCAGCCATCTTAGTGTGCATCTTAAGCTGCCATGGGGTGTGTAAGCGTTGCTCAGTAATGTGCATCAAACTCCTGTGATTGACGAACTTAGCATGTTGAAGGTATGAACGCCACTGCTCTACGGCAACCAGAATAACCAAGAACTCTATATCATAAGTAGACAAAGCTCGAGTTCGAGGTCCCAAGGACTTACTAACGAAGGCAGGGGGATGACCCTCTTGTAGAAGGACAGCGCCAACTCTAGAATCACTAGCATCCATTTGGAGGTGGAAGGGTTTAGTGAAATTCGGAAGGGCAAGTACAGGTGTCGAGACCAAGGCTGACTTTAGGGCGTGAAAGGCAGCTGTACGAGCAGGAGTACAAACAAACAGAACCCCTTTCTTGAGCAGGTCTGTGAGTGGTCTGGGCAGGACAACATAATTTTGGATGAACTTACGGTAATATCCTGCTAAGCTAAGGAAACTGCACAAATCCTTGATGTCATTTGGTTGTGGCCAGCGCTGGATCATTTCAATCTTTCCCGGGTCAGTAGAGACGCCCGTTGAACTGACAATGTGCCCCAAATAAGAGATGGACTGCTTGGTGAACTGGCATTTGCTGAATTTTACCTTCCACTGATCCGCTGCCAGCAGCTCAAACACCTGACGAAGATGATCGATATGTTCTTCTAAGGTGTAACTATAGACAAGTATATCATCAAAGAACACAAGGGCACACTTGCCAGTGGCTTCAAGGTACTGTTCATGGCGCCTTGGAAAGAATTTGGAGCTCTAGTAAGCCCAAAAGCCATGATGGTGAACGCAAACTGCCCCCAATGAGTTTGAACTGTTGTCTTATGCTCTTCACCAGGGGCTAGTCGTATCTGATTGAACCCAGCCCTTAAGTCCAGGCAAGAAAACCTCTTAACCTAAGAAAGCTCATCCAACAACTCATCGAAATCGAGAACTTGCTTTTGACTGTGAGTACATTGAGCATGCGGTAATCAACACAGAATCACCACGAGCCATCCTTCTTGCGAACAAGCAACACAGGCAAGGAAAAGGAACTCGAACTTGGCTGAACAAGGCCTAATAGTTCAACATTGCAACAAAGGGAGCCTCCATCAGCTACACGAACAAACATTGGCTAAGGAAGAACATGAATGTTCTGCAGAGAGCTCAAAAAGGAATGGCTACTCCTAGAGTCAACCAGAATGACCAGTTGATGACCTTGTAGCTGACCCCTGAACTGCACTATACGCGGAGAGGCCATCCCAGACATAGCAGCATATGACAGCAACATGAACAACTACTCTTGATCAGCGGGCTTGGTAGCGACAACATCAGCTTGATCAGGATCTTCAAATGCTTATGAACACAGGGCCCAGACTTCCTAAAGCGCGTGGACCTGAGGTTCTAGGGCACAATGATGGCCCGGAGCCCACTTCTCCCTGCAGCGGGCACACAAACCACGGGCCTTGCAGTACGAATAAAGTGTCGCCAAATTGTTGACCGTCGTAGTCTTGGGTCCAGCACACTTCTCCTTAGCCTGCTGGCCGGCATTGTGTTGATTGCCGGGAGGCAGATGAGGCGGAGGAGGTGGAGGAAGCGCGCCCTTGATGGTCACGTTATGAGCGAACAGGGAGCCTTCCGAGTGCTTGTACTCCTTCCGGGCACCTTGATCGGCTGCCTCTTCCTGCAACAATGCAAGGGTGCACACAGAGTCCAAGTTTTGTGGGCGAGCAACCAAAACAACAGCGCGAATATTGTCGCGGAGACCATCGATGAATCGATGAGTATAAGACTGGGTATCATGATGGGATTGATAGGCTGAAAGCTATTCAACCAGATCAGTGAATTTTTCAACATAGTCATTGACTGTGGTGGTCATTTCGATATGAAACAGTTGGTGGAGGAGCAGCTCATGTTGATCATGACTAAATCATTCATGAATCAGAGCCGAGAAGGACTCCCAAGAGATGAAGCCAACGAGCCGCAGCATCTGTAAAATGATGAGTAGTGACACGAATCCACATAGACAGGTGGATAGAATACATCTCGAAATGGCTAATAGTGCGCGACAGCCATAGCTTAGGATTATCGCCATCGAACTGGGGGAATTGCATCTTAGGAAGTTGACCTAAATTGGGGTTGGAGTGGGTCTGATTTGTTTGGGGATGGGGCATAAAATTTGGCTGTGGATGTCGGGCAACTAGGTGGTGAGGGTGATGAATTGAAGGAAGGGGTGGATGAATATGGGCTGGAGAATGGGGATAGAGGGTGGATGGGGAGGTGGCTGTGGGTAATATGGTGGTGGATACGGAAACGGAGGTGGTGGGGGATGGTGGGAAGGCATCGGTGGAGGATTGAGAGGAGGAATTGGAGGAGGATTGATACCCTGAACTACAGAAGAAGGAGTGGGCACGATGAATGTACCATTGGCTAGGAACGGGGCTATGGTCGTCACCGAGCCATACCCCGCATCCCGTGTTGTTGAGGCCACACCATGCCCCCTGGGCCAGTCGGTCAGGAATCCGACAGAGGCACGCCTGGCTACCTACTCTGGAGAAGTCATCTGCCTAGGAGATCCACCGGTTAGAGCAGAGTAGGATTGATCCCAGAGCTTGGACAGCTGGTCCACCTCCGAGCAAATGGTGAAAATGGAGCTCTCGATCTGGGGATGCCACGCTTCGAACGCCTCCGCTACGGCCTTGAGCGTGGTGATGTGTTCATCGCGCTCGTCCTAGATCTCGACATAGCAGACCATCTTGAGGTCATGGACGCACTCCTCCAGCTCGCTGATGCGCTTGGAGAAGTGGGCGCCCCAGTTGTCGGTGACGATGGAGGTGGTGTACTGGGCAGACGCGAACTGCTCTAGAGAGTTGAGGTGGCTATCGATGGCGGTGTCACGCTAGATCCGGGTGCCCTCCGTGTCGGTGAGGCAGCGATCCAAGCGAGAGCCGAGGCTGTCAAACTTAGTACAGAAGGCGTCGAAGCACTGAATCAAATCTCGAACATCTGGCGGACGACTGGATACATGACGCCATAGGTGCGTTGGAGGCGGGTAAAGTGGGGGTGAGAGGAGGGGTGGTTCTCCAGCACGCGCGGTGGTCGGAGATTGATAGCTCTGATACTAGTGTTAGCCGACATGACGCAGCTGGCTAGATCTAGGGAAGAAGCACAGGAACTACGATGTATATTAAGTAGAGTGCGTCGGCGATAGTCGGAAGAATACAAAACATAATAGTTCACTGGATAGATGCCCTCGACTCCTCTCTCGCTTCCTTTTTTCTCACTCTAACTTGGGCCTCTCGTTACAAGACATGCAGGCCCACTCTGGCCCGGATAGCTTCACGTTACACGCCCCCTTCCTCTTGGGCCTGGCGGACTACTTCTGGGAGCCCAGGATGGGGCCTACTGACATATAACCAGGTGGGCAAGAACATGAAAGTGTAGGTGAGTAGTGGCAAATTCCATTTGGATCACAAAAACCATGAATTTTGCATGATACAGGCATAGTGACCATCGAAACTGACCATAACCCATCAGAGTTATTGAAAGCTATAAATTTTGAGATTACCATCAGGATCCAGGGTAAGCCTTCTCTTAATTCCTGGACCTTTATCAGAAGCCACAAAGTGCTTGCTGAACACCGAAGTCACCTGAAACGAATTGGTCAAGATCATCAAGAATCCCCAGCCTAGTATTATTGTAATGTTTTCTACTGTTGTCGTAAAATGGGGTACCAGCATCTGGCCAGTATATATCTGAAACATCAGGATAATTATATATAAGAGACAATATTGACATATCATTGAAATGGAAGACGTAGTGGTCGGGATCATGTAACTGGATGGCAGAGACCAGCTCTGTACTTGCAGTTATTAGTTGAGTGGGTGGGTACCAGAGTGTGTGTAGGTGAATCAAAACTTTGTCAAATGATCTTACTAGTTGTGCCTTCCACAACAAGATTCCCAGTATCCAAGAGCTGAGCATACCGTCTGTCAAGTCACCATCTGCCTTCCAAACCACCATGCCATAATAGTCCATGAGAACCATGTTCCCATCCTTTTGCAAAGTAATGGTCCACTTCCTAGCATGTGTGGGACGGTTTTGGTTCGCGCTCCAAATGATGGTCTTTTCAGCTGAGTTGGAGTACCAGATGGAAAATGTGAAGGCGCTGGCATAGATGCTGTAGAAGCCACAGGAGAAAGTGCCATCCGGTGATTACAGAACATTGCTCCGGTGCTCTTTGACTGATGAGAGTGAGGATCCAAGTGGTAGAATGCTACAAAATGTAGCACTTGATACCAGAACAATCAACAAGAGGAGGAAAAGAGTACCACTGGGATTGTAAGGAATATGTGCCATAATTGATTAAAGTGGTGAGAAAGTGAGCACAACTCTTTCTTGGGCTCTGCAGAGTATTGTGTTTAAACTTTAAACTGCAGAGCACTCTTAATAGGTAGTAGTAGTATCATATGCACTCATCGTTTTTCTCCAGTATATGGTCAAGACAAAAGCAGAAGTCCAATATGGACTTTAGGCCCAGAAGTATAAATGTGTGGTGTGTCCTTTAAATGCAGATGCAGTTCCCTGAATTTTTCCTCCCTAAATTTAAGCTGACGTTGATCTAAGGTGAGCTTACTTTGACTAAGTGTAACAACTAAAAGCACATACACTAGATTGGAGACCACAGTTGGGCAAGGTACTATATAGCGTATAGCTGGTTTATAGCGGATTGGTGTCCAGTGGATAGCGGACGCTAAATTCCAATAGTGGCATATGATAATTAATTGTAAATTTGTTTTGAATCCAATACCCAATCCTGTCAACAAGCCTTTCTAGCTACTCAAAAGTAAAGTCATACAGACTCAAATCAAGCGTGAAAGCATAAATGATGTAAGTAAAGACAATGAAAGCAAGTAGCCATTCTGAAAGCAGCCAATATTTATGCACAATGATGCTATGCAGGGAACTAATGTTCTTACCATGTCATGGTTTTCTTGTTTCTAATACATTGTTGCTTTGCTTGTAATTCACACATAAATGTCCTGATAACTAAGGGTGGGCATTCGGGTTACCCGAAAAATTCGGGTCGGGTAATTCGGGTAGTTGGAAATTCGGGTATTAAAAATTGTTACCCGATTTTTGCCCTGAAAAAGTATTACCCGAAATTTCGGGTACCCGATAATTCGGGTTCGGGTTCAGGTTTTACCCGATATACCCGAAATTGACAAAACCAACCATTTTGGAAGAATTCAAGTACCATTTTAAAGCAATAAACAATAGTCATATAAATCACATCATGTCTTCATATCAATTACCAACAAATAAATTATCAAGTTAGCATAAATCTACATTAATTCATACCAAATAATATATTTATATGGCATTGAAATACTGCATGTCTTCATATTAGGAATAGAAGAGCAAATATTTGAGATATTTCGGGTAATTTGGGTAGTTCGGGTACCGGGAAACATTACCCGAATTACCCGAACTAATTTCGGGTTTTTACAATCACTATCCGAAATTGTGATCGGGTATTTCCGGTTCGGGTACTTCGGGTCTGGGTTCGGGTAATTCGGGTACGAGAATTGGGTATCGGGTATTTTGCCCACCCTTACTGATAACCATGAGCGGGAGAACTGGCAGTTTGCAGTTTCCAGGTATCTCAGTCATGCTGCTCTATACTGTGATGTGAAATTTAGCACTGTTTGTTATGCCTTCTTTATGCTGAATTTAGGCAGCATGGTGTAGCAGCACTACTTATATCCCGTTGTGTATTTCATGGGTTTTCCTTACATATAAACTAAGACATGAATTTCAACTCACAAGTAGGGAAAAGTTCCCTTTGTTTAGTTTCTTATACAATATCATGCTGACTTTTTTTTAGTGTGCTAAATGTTTAGTTTCTTATACCACTCACGTGGGTCTGGGCTTTCTATGTTAGTGTGCTAAATGTTTTAGTCTCCCATTATAAAAAATGTTTAGTCTTATATATTTTTCTGTAGGTGGTTACATTACTGTAGTAGCTTGCTTGTATAGAAATTAATAGTCTTTTGGTATGCACAAGAAACCATGACAATACAATTCTTCTCCATGAGTCTTGTTCCACTGAATGGTTTAACAGTACAAGTAATCTCTATTTTCCAAAATTTGTGGCTTGTTAACTTTAGTGATCTGCTGAATAAACTAACAACCATATTTCTCATGTACAGATTACAACTCAGCCCAGTATTTATGTGCTTGATACACCTGGTGTTCTTGTGGCAAGCATACAAGATATGGTTTAAAGCTTGCTTTGACAGCTAACATTTTTTTTGATGGAACAGGAGGGGTGAAAGCCCCTACTAAAATTTTATTGAAAAATAAAAACAGGAACTACAAATGTTCAAGAAACAAAAAAGGTGCAGAAGAAAATGAAGAAAAATACATAAAAGCTTCTAGCCATTGAACAATAAAAGGAAGGTACTTTGACTTTGCCCTTAGGATAACTAAGGCAAATTCCTGTTTGAAGACAGTGTTGCATCGTTGTAGCGAGGGAGTAAGGTTCCTGAAGATACCATCATTACGCATAGTCCATATGGCCCAACACATTGTGATAATCACCTCCATGAAAAAGGAACCTAAGGCTGAATTCTGAAGCTTTGTAACAAACATTCTAGGTCTGAAGAGTTGGGAACGATCAGGTTCAAGCTGAACCAGCAAGAGATAAAAAAGATCCTCTTCATAACCCAAAGAGCAGAAAACACAAGAATAATCTTCAAGGTACATGTTCTTGTGCTTCAAAAGAGCTCTAGTACTCAACCTGTCCTTTAGAAGAAGCCAAAAAAAGAATTTTCTCTTATTTTGACAGGATGACTTCAATAACCAGTGGTAACCTTGGTGGACTTGACGGTGGCCAATTAGATGCTTATAAGCTCTGTTGGAGGAAAAAGTAGGAGATCCCCAAATATAGGTCCAATTGTCCGCAGCCAGAAGTAAATTTAAATTCTGGAGCACCAGGGAAAGCTCCAAGAATTGAGCATGGGCTTCTTGAGATAAAGGTAGATGAAACAAATCCTGAAACTGTTGAGCTTGAACAGCTGGCTGAATAGTAATTGTAGTGTTGGTATTCTAGCAGAAAGAATAAAAGCTCTGGATAGGTTTGGCTCCATATATTACCTTCCCAAAGGTCATGCCAAAGAAAGCAGGTTGCACCATTTTGTAGAGAAACCAAGGATATACCTTTGAATTGCTGAAGCATCTTAAGTGCATCACGCCACCAAAAGGAGCCTTTCTGTGGACCCTCAAAGCTGGTAGCTTGTTGCTTGTATAATATTTACTCCAAACAAGCTTCACCCAAGGAATGTCCATATGATTAAAGAATTGGTGCAGATGCTTGAGAAGGAGGCTTTCATTCAAGCCTCCTTCTGTCTTTGGCACACATACCATCGGCCAAGCTACTTTAGGTGGCTTCCTGTTATTAGCATCAGAACCTCTCCATAAACAGTGCTTGCGAAAATTGTCAATTTGCTTAATGACAGATTTGGGTAGAAGGTAAGTGCACTATTGTAAGTCGGGGGAGCTGTGAGCACAACATTTGTCATTTCTAGTCGACCTGCATCTGACAGGTAACATTTTAGATCATGCCTTTTTTGTGTGTGCCATCAACTCATTTGAAGAGTGCGGATCTTTCTATAAAGTCTGCGTAGAAAACCTTTGCATACTTGTGGATGTGCCTGACCAATAGCTAATTCTTCTTTACTTGCAGTTGGGTAGTGAGGTGCATGACCACATTGGATGTTGAGCACTAATTCCAGGAGGTCGTCGGTGCATAGGAGGGCTAAGTCTGTTTGATAATCAGTTGCTGTGCTGAAAGCCTCTGATGTTGCATTATGCAATCTTTTGTGTAGTTAGTATTATGTCCTCTCAACTCAATATGGCTAGAGGTTGGACTTGCTGTGTAGTACCCCGAACTCACATTATAGGAGCTTTCTTGTTAATTTCCTAGTGTTGGGATCAACTAATATGTACTGCTGACCAATCACAGCTATTTGAATTTGATGACATGTGAATGTGATGAATAACATATTTTTTATGGACATTGAGTTAGATACATATACATTGGCGTTCTGAGTACATAAATGGTTGCAGTATATTAAATTGAAATTTTGGTGGTGCATTTGTGTTCCCTGTTGGCATGATCATTTTCTCCTAGCGATGCTCGTGTCAGGAAAGACATCACTACTCCTGAATTCCTAACGGTTATGCTAGCAGGATTGAGGTTTGACCGGTCAAAGTGTGGCTGTTAGGAAAAATTCACCTTTCTTGTCGACTTGTTCCTCACGGTTGCCCGTCCGGAATATGATTCCTAACGTTTTTTTTTGACTTTTCCTAACGGTTTTTAGCCGTCAGGAAAAATCATGGGTCTGGTAGTGCATGTCCGCACTATCGTCGCGTGTGATCGGGTTCTGTTCATTCTTCTCCCTAGCACTCTCCCGGCCTCTCCTATGATACATGTCGCCCTTCATCTCTTATGTCTACCTCTCTGCAGGCAGCGAGGTACGGTGGCTGAGTGCGGTGGTCGTGGACATGCGTGGGAAACGAGCGACGGGCAAGGCCAGGTTGCAAGGCGCTGCGGCTGACAGACAGGCATTGACATGACTAAGTGTGATGGCTAGACACGCGCCCGACGGACTAGAGTGGGCGGTGAGCGGCAGCCGACATATGGGCGCGGACAACACTTGGACAAGTGGATAGACTCAGTCAATGATCAGCGACTAGTGGCCAGGCGCGAGGGACGACTGGCAAAAATGCATGGGAGGTGACCTATGGATCAAGCGGGCATTGGTAGAAACAGGCAAGAGGTGGGACCCAATAATAGAAGCGAGGGAGGTCTCCTCTTTCTTTAGAAGAGATGATGGTAGATTTTGGATAGTTTTTAAAGAATATAGTGATAGAATGTGTAATAGGAGATTTGGCAAAGTTGTTCGACCTTTTATTTAAAGGATACTCCCTGTGTCCCTTTATTTATGGTTTTAGCTTCGTACCAGGTACAACACTATGAACCTGGACGTTCGGTGTGTAGGAGATTTGGCGAAGTTGTTCGACCTTTTATTTAAAGGATACTCCCTGTGTCCTTTTATTTATGGTTTTAGCTTCGTACCAGGTACAACACTATGAACCTGGACGTTCGGTGTGTCCACATGCATGACACATGCTGTGAATGTAGCCATTTAAATGCGTTGCCACAACGACAATTATAGTGGGATAAAGGGAGTATAGGTGAGAGTACATACTCCATGTAAATGAAGATGCACGGACGAACGGGGATGAGGACGCCACTTTATAAGCTGAGCTAGAGCCGGGTCCTTGCCATTGTCCTCTGCCCAGAATTGGATTGATCGGCGCATAGCCCTAGCCCTAGCCCTAGCCCGCAGCACCAGGCACCAGCAGCGTCGGCCCCACCGCATCGGAGATCCAACGCCCTGTCCGAATATGCGCTCCTAGGCCCTGGGTGACTACTTTACGCATCATCACATGGCACATGCCCAATCAAGCGAGGATGTGCGTGGGCCACCAGGGACAGGGAGCCAATGGGGCAGTACCACCCAAACGCTGTCGCTGCAGGGGAACGGGATGCGGAGACAGCAGGTAAGAGTACTATGGGAATGGCACGCTGGACAAGTAGGAGCAACTGCCGTGACTTGATGAGTGGGCGTGAGGGGAAAGGGAGTAAAATGCAACATGAATTTTCAAGCAAAATTGTGACATGGAATTCCGGATGGCAATGGGGACCCGTTCCCCGATTCTTCGCGGGGAATTCCTCTACTAGGGATCGGGGATGGGGATAATTTGCTCCCCATGGGAAGGCTAACGGGGAAAATTCCCTCCCCATCGGGTCTGGCGAGTTCGGGGACGTTCCTGTTGTCCCCGTACCCGAAACCCGTAAAGCCACCCCGCTAAGAATACATGTACATATAATGTACAGAATATGGAATTGTGGATGCGGAGGCCCAAGTTCTCCCTCCAGCCCAACTAGTAGGAAGTATATATTCTCAAGTCCAAACCCTAACCCTAGCTCCCCAGTCCCCAACCTGCCGCTCGCCCGCTCCAAGTACCAAACTCCCAGTCTCGTCTCAACTTGAGTCTCGTCTCGCCACGCTCGAACTCGGACCCCCCAGGCCCCAGCAACGTAGCGGCGACCGGCGAGGCGACCCGCGAGGACACGAGTACGTGCCTCCAGGTCGCGGCCATGACCCCGGAGTCCGCACGAGGCGCGACCCTAGTAGTCCAGAACCCGACGTGACCCGCGAGTCCACGACCGACGACCGCCGCCGACGCTACATCACCGACGCGCCATAGATCGAGCTCGAGCTCATGTGGTACAGGTCCCCTGCTTCCTCTTCTTAACATGGATTTGCCCAATGCTTCCGTTTCCTTGCCTATGGCCATGAGCACCGATGGCGATGACGCAAGGTGAGCAACTTCTCAGACCTTGTTGTTCCATAAATCGATGTTGGCCGGACCTTGCTAATACCTATGTCGAGCTCGTAGTGTACTTGATTTTCATAGCTGCGTGCCTAACTAACCCATGTCCGGGGGGTCCTTGCGAAGGGACGCCGCATCGGACGCCAACCGGACACCACCCACAACAAGCGTTGTAGCCGATATGCCTGCTGTTGCAACTACACCTGGTGATGTGCAGCCTATGCTTGTTGCATCTGCCTCTGTGCCAAGTGTTGCACCCGCTATCGCATCTGCTGGATTTTTCTCCAGGTCTAAATCAAAGGCCCGCCGGCAGAAGCCACAGCCTTGTGTGAAAAGAATGGCTATCACGATGAAAAAAAGTCATCTTGCAGTCGAAGGAGCTTCATCTACTCTGACAACTCCAAAAGCTTCATCCTCCGGTGGCGGCGCTCATCTATTAAAATCTATAGGGTTTGATTTCAAGCACGCTACCTCTTTTTTGTATTTTATCTATTGTGACAAATTAGGCTATGTAAGATGGATGTTTTATCAATATTGCAGTTCATGAATGATAGCAGTTCTGCATTTTATATTACATTGCTGAATGTTGCATATGCTTAGTTATTGTTCCTGAACATGTGTAGTCTGATTTATTTATTTATGTTGAATCATATGATGAAATTTCTGCATGTTACATTATTAAATTGCTGTAGATTTTATCTTAGTTATATGATTTATGCATGCTGAACCTGAACATGTGTGATTTTATATTTAGATTTACCATGAGATCGACTCCGGTTAGTGGAAGCAACAGCCAACAAGAACCAGAACAACCCACCCCACAAGCTGAGTCGGTTAATGGTACTACGCCAATAGAAGTTGAAGAAGATGATGATGATGATGAGACCGAGGATCAAGATCTTGGCACAAAGAGGAGGAAGCTTAGGTCTGCTGTTTGGAATGATTTCAAGATAGTAAAAGTGCGCGGTGAAGTCAAGGCTCAATGCAATTATTGTCACAAGCAGCTTGGAGGGAACAGCAGGAATGGGACTAAACATCTCCATGACCATTTGAGAATATGCACACTGAAAAAGATCGAGTTGCATAATCAGAACAAGACACTCTCTCTAGTCTGCCTTGAGGTTTAGTTCCAAGGAGGGGGAGGAAATATCTGTGGAGAATTATACATTTGATCATGAAGTCGCAAGAAGAGAGCTTGCTGCCATGATTGTACTGCATGAGTACCCATTATCTATGGTTGATCATGTTGGTTTTCGAAGATTTGTGAGTGCACCTCAACCATTGTTCCATATGGTGACTCGGAACACTATTAGGTAATATTTTTGGCTAGTTCAGTAGAACATTTTTGCAATTATGTATGTATAAAATTACACTTCAGTTTTCTTATACACACTTTTCTATTTTCTTAGGAAATATATCATGGATACAAATGCTGAAGAAAAGAAGAAGGCATTGGACTACATGGCTGGAACTCAGTCAAGAGTGGCCATAACCTCAGATCTGTGGACTTCTAACAACCAAAGAAGGGGGTACATGACTGTCACAGCCCATTTTATTCATGATTCATGGGTACTAAGAAACATTATAATGAAGTACTTGTTGTACAAATGATATCAGTTCTTGCTGCCATCATTTTTTATTTATGGAATGAACTCAATTCTTGCTGTCTTTATGTATTTATTATAGGTTCATTTACGTGCCTGCACCTCACACATCTGAGGTTATTAGTGAAGAGCTGTACGAAGCAATGGTTGAGTGGAATATTGATGAAAAGGTATCAAATTTGACACTTGACAATTGTTCCACAAATGATAAGGTAATTCCTGAGCTGATCAAGAAGATAGGGAAACCAAAACTGATGTTAGAAGGGAAATTGTTGCATATGCGTTGTGCAGCCCATATACTCAACTTGATTGTGAAGGATGGTCTAGAGGTTATAAAGGGTTCTATAGCAAAAATACGTGATAGTGTTGCCTTTTGGACAGCCACACCTAAAAGAGTAGAGAAATTTGAGGAAATTGCTAAGCATGTCAAAGTTAAAATTGATCACAAGTTAGGGCTTGATTGCAAAACTAGATGGAATTCTACCTACAAGATGCTTAGCATTGCTCTACCTCTAAAGGCTGTTTTTAACCGTGCAACACGTGTTGAGAAACTTTTTGATTGTGCTCCAAGTGAGGAAGAATGGACATTTGCTAGAGAGGTAGTTGAGAGGCTGAAGTTATTCAATGACATAACTGAAGTATTTTCTGGAACAAATTATGTGACAACTAATGTCCAACTTCTAAAAATTTGTGAGGTTAAAAAGCAAATGAAGCAATGGGCTGCAAGTGGCAATCCTATTATACAGGAAATGTTAGTAGAGATGATTGCAAAATTTGACAAGTATTGGAAGGAAATTCATGGACCTATGGGATTGGCCACCATTCTTGATCCTAGGTTTAAAACTGACTACCTCCTTAGGTTTATTGAGACACTTAATGGTGATTCAAGTGAGGACAGTGCAGCGAGAGTTAGTGATGTTACAAACACTCTTTATGATTTGATGAAGGAGTATGAAATGGATGATATGAAGATAACACAGAATCATCAAGGCCTGCACTTTCAAATTCAGGTGTGCTGTCCAGAATCAGTGCACGTGTTGCTAGTAGAAGACCTGCAGCAATTAGGTTCAAATCTGAGCTAGATAGGTACTTAGAGGATGAGTTGGTTCCTATTCAAACAGAAAACTTTCAGATTCTTGATTGGTGGAAGGTGGCTAGGACACGTTATCCTGTTCTGAGAAAGGTAGCAATATATATATATATATATATATATATATATATATATATATATATATATATATATATATATATATATATATATATATATATATATATATATATATATATATATATATATATATATATATGCTATTCCAGTTAGTACAATTGCATCGGAATCGACATTTAGCACTAGTGGAAGGGTTCTTAGTGAGCACCGTAGCCGCCTCACTCCAGATATCTTGGAGGCTTTAATGTGTTCACAAGACTGGCTGCGAAACAAATATAGAGGTGTATATGCTGTACCTATCATAGATTATTATTAAAACATTTTCTTACCGTCGTTGGTGCATGACCATTGTAATTGTTTTCTGTAGGTGATGATAAGGAAGAAACAGCAAGCTTTTGGAGTTGTCTTCAAGAAATCCAAGATGGGACGGAGGTATTAAATGCAAAATTTGATTTTTTGCATCTACTGTGACTCAAACAAATACTTGGGCAATTTGTAATTGTATATAATATTCATTGGTATATGTTGTATGCAGGGACTTGCGCTTCTGTGATGGCGTGAAGCTTTGGAGGCTTGGACTGTTGTTCTCTGGAGGACTGCTCTCTGTTATTTTGTGCTCTCAGTTCCCACTTTAGTTATTTAGTGTTTGTTGTATCCTATTCCTATGCCAATGTGCAAGTGCCATTGCCACGAACTTGTAAACTTATGGCTATGCTTTTGAGCTGCAAGCAAGTGCCATGACATGTGCTTGCTTGTAGTCTTGTGCGGTTATGCCCTTGCTGGATGCTGCTGGACGCCTGTAGGCTGTTTCCTGTATGCAGTATGCTGCTAGTTGCTTGGACTTGGTGGCTTGTTGCCATTGCCATGATCTGTTACTATGACTGAATGTGACTGTATTAGTGTATGACCGTATGCTATATTGCTATGATTATGGTGTGTGTATGAACTTTGGATGGCAATTGATTAATCCTGTGTTAGTCATTCTTAGTATGCTATTGCTTACCTCTTGTTTAATGTCGGGTACGGGGATCCCCATCGGGGCTAATTCCCCGTTAATTCCCCGCGGGGAACGGGGATGGGGATGAGATGTCCCCCGATGCTCTTTGCGGGGACGGGGATAGGGAAAATTCCACACCCCCGCCCCCGTGGGGACGGGGATGGCTGATCGAAACCCGATGGGGAATTCCCCATTGCCATCTTGACATGGAATACAAGTCAAAGGGTTAGCTAGCACCAAAGATGTCCTTGTTTCTGTTCTGATGGTCCTCTTTTCTTTTTCTTCCTTTTTTTTCTTTTCTTTTTGATCTATAAGCACAGCTTCAATCATTTATCAATACAACATTCATTACCGCATATTTACTGAACTTGACGGAAATGGAAAACCATGTCTTGCTATTCCTATCATTTGAAGCCTCAACCTATCTCTTGCGTACGCAAGTTACACGTCCTTTTGAAAAGTCTAAAACCTCTGTAACCCTGTAGATGGAAAGATGGAGATAGGAGCTGCAAACTATCCCAATGTCGTGGTAACTCTCACCTTACTTTCCAATATCTTGCTAATTATGTTTAGCTAGGTTATCTTTTGTTAGAATGACTCCTCTATGAAAATATCAAAGGAAAAATATATCTTCAATGAGACCTTTAACTTTCAAAAGATTTTGTTTAAATTGGGAACCTCTAGACATATCAGTGTAGCATAATGTAATTTGACCGAAACCTGACCTATTGGGTCCAAGTTCCAATGAAACACATTGCACGACCGTGGATGACATTGTGGAACAACATCCTATAGCAGGCAGTGGAGGCCTGCAAGGCAAGTGGGAGGAGAGCGGATGAAGAAAGCACAGTGATGGAATCCATGACCACATACCAGTGAGAGTACCGCTCGGCATGGAGGGACACATGGAACAGGAGACACGTTGGACAGCCTAGCTAGCCATGGAAATGGCATATGCGGGCAACAATGCAGCAGCGCCATGGTCCACACCAATGAAGGCATGCAAGGAACAACTTAATAAACCTATAGGCAACAGCAAAAATGACTGGCACCCTACGGTCGAAACTGCTTGACATCAAAATGCCATACACTGAAATCAGGCAGAGGGTTTGGTCAAATCTTGTGTAAGCCTGATACTAGCAATCCAAGGAAGAAGTTCATTCTAAGCTACTAATTCATGTCCGATCAAATTATATAATCACCGCAAAATGTTTAGAGGTAATGTACTAATGACCTCAGCTATAGTGTCTTGCTTGCATCTAGCAATGTTGTATAGTAAGGATGTTGTTCCCTCAAAGTTGAGTTTTTCAACCACATATCCTCCTAGATTCTCACTTGGGACCAGCTTTTTATTATGAGGCATCCATAACGGAGAAAATCCTGTTCCACCTTTGTAAGACTAGCCCAAAAATGCGAGCCCCCAATTTTCCAATATGCCTGAGATAGAGTCTTCGAGCCTAAATCCTTGTTCTGAAGTATTTGCCTCCAAGTCCCATTTGTTGTATGTAACCCTTGTTCTATAGTATTTGCCTCCAAGTCCCATCTGTTATAAGTAACTTAATAAGCCATTTAGTAAGAAGTGCGGTGTTTTTAATACTCAAGTCATGAATTCCAAAACCCCCTTGACCTTATGGCTAACAAAGTATGTCCCATTTGGCAAGGCAATACTTTCTCGTTTGGTCATCACTTTGCCAAAAAAAAACAATAGAGCGAAAGTAGTAAAATTTCTTCAATACCCCTTTTGGAATTGCAAAGAAAGGCATCATGTACAAAGGTATAGTACTCAGCATGGAGTTTCTCAGTGTTAGATGTCCCCCTGTTGACATATGATTTCTTTTCCAGATACTTAATAACCTCTTTCCAAAATGTTCATCCACCTTTTCCCAATCCTCATTCCTTGGATTTCTAACATGAATCGGAGTCCATAAATATGACATAGAAAAAATCTCTAGATTACATCCGAAGACCATATCATATTGGTCCATTACTTCCTGAACCTCACCAAAGTAGTACACTTCACTTTTATAGAAATCTATTTTATGATGACCTGATATTTTCTCAAAGGCATAGTGTAGTAACTTCATGTTTCGACATGCTCTAGATTATGTTCTATAATGAGGATAGTGTCATCAGTGTACTGGAGAATTGATGAGAAAATTTCCTTTTTGACACCAGAAAAATCTTCACTATTTGACACCAAAACTATAAATCTTCCCTATCTAATACCTATTTCATCTTTTGTTGCCTACCTCCGTCACTTTTTGGTTCTAGCAGCATTAAATCCAAGGCAAAAAGACCATCTTGCCCCACCTATGTATTTTTTCAGGCATGATGTGTTAAGGCATATAGCAAATAAATAAATGAGACAAAAAAATATGTAGCAGCAAAAAAAAGCATGCCTGAAAAAGCACACAACAGGGGTAGGATGGTCTTTTCTCCTTGGACTTAACATCAATAAAGTCAAAAGTGATGGAAGTGTCAAATGGGGAAAAAATAGATCGTGAAGGAAAAAACTTCCCCATTTTAGCGAATGAACCTTCAACGTAGGGACTCGATGGTAGTCAAATTCACGTGTTTCATTCCGATGATTTCCACCCATGACTAAAATCTACAGAAACAGCAAACAAACTCTATACTGCTCCTGTCGTGCTGTTTGAACACAATGGATGAAGTAGGATGCTTATATATAGAAAACACCAAACCTAAAACCACCAAGTCATGGAGGTAGGAGCAAGTCGTTGTCTCCCTCACCGTACAGCTAATGCAACACTACACTTGTGCTTGTGCATTGTTTGGTCCAGCTTGGCCTTTCCCTTTTCTAGAAGCCGTTTCAAGAGCTTTCTGGCAGTGACAGTGACGCCTTCAGTGTCGTGTATGCAATCCAAGCTCAGAAAGAGAGGATTAGCAACTTGCCGCCTTTCAATTAGTGCTAAACAGAACAGACAATTAAAAGGTGGCAACACTTGTTGGAAGTGACGTCGAACCCAGTTGGGGCAGAGAAATGATGGAAGAATTGGCAAGATGGAGTTCTCATGCAGGTCAGAGTTCAGTTGCCATCCCCATCATGGTGTTAGAAAATATCTCCATGACACAATCTTCAAGCTTTCCACACGTAGATATTTTCTCATCAGTTCTGCCCACTATTACCCCAAGAATTCCTTTTCTGTTCTACAAAAATTCATGGTCTAGTCCAAGAACAGTTGAATCAATGACTTCTCATGCGACCTCATCATTACCATCTTGCCGAAATCAATGATGATAAATATCTAGGCAGTGATCCACGTTCCCCGTCGCCTCCTAAAAAATGGTAGCTCATCACAGTACTACATTTTTGGAAAAGGAAATTGACTTGCATTAGTACTCAGCTCGTTTCTATTACATACTTTTTCAGCTATCTAGCTAATCATATGGAGAACAATCATCGTTACATAATGTTGACAGAAAAAAATGTGCCAACAAGAGTAATGGACTCTGTCACTAAGTTTATGACATTAAGATGTGGACGAAATATATTTAGAACATTAAAATTGAAGTTCAAATGAGAAGATGGTTTTGGGCTCAATCTGTCAAAACCGGCCTAGCCGGGTTCCCAAACCCGGTAGGTCGTTTCGCTATATGCTATCTAGCAACACGGCCTGGCCCGAGAAAACCGGTTAGGCTGGTTTCCAAAACTGATAAGATCGGTTTCCCTTTTTCAAGTTCGAGTTGAATCCAACTTGGTCTAGACCTATTTTTAGTCATGGGAAACTTGAAGATTGTGTCTTGGAGATATTTTCTACTGGGACAAGACCACCCCCTCTATATATATCGGAGGATTATGTCCGATTGAGAAATTCAACTTCCAATCATAAAAAAACATATCTAGTACTCCTTTTATCCTAACTTTTCGTCATGTCTCTCGATGAGATTTGGTGGCGTTCTAGGTGGCCTTGTCGACTGTAGAGCAACCTCTTTGTTCCCCTCCACAATAGGTCTTTCCAGGAGGTGTTTAGGAGTTTACTAGGCGACGAGTGGGCGGCAAATTAGCCCGCTCGACTTGCTAGTCGGTTTCACTGTTCTAGGGCATTCTCACTGAGTTCAAGGTCATGTGCAACCTCGGGTATGCTAGCTCTTGCTGGTGTATGACCTAATTCAGTGTCAACACACTTTTTGGTGACTCCACTGGGAAAGAAGAGGAAAATCGATCTACCAGAAACATGTTGGATGAGAACAACAAGAAGACGGATGATACAACCAATCCAATGAGTCTAGGTAACATCGCCTCGCTGTCATCACTTATCGGGCCCCTACTTTAGAGTCCTCTGTGCGTCATGTATCAGTTCCTGGATTAGTAGCTGATACGCACAATTCGAACAAGATTGATATCAAAAATCATACTTTCATTACTAATGGGAAAACACATTACATAGTTCGGGTTTACATAGCTTGGGCCATTGGCCTTATATCATATATATATCAGAGTTCTAAGACAATGGTTCTATGTCATCGTGGCTCCATTCCTATAGGTAGCTTGGAGTGCAGACATAACCCTAGACTTATTCCTCAAGCATATTCCCATATCCCAATCGTTGTAGTACCAATGTAACACCTTCGCATAGTCGTATGGCTCCATCTTTGGGTATACTCTGGGTGTCCTATCCTTAGCTCCATACTCGTACATTCTCCTATGGTCCTATCCTCGTGTAGCTCAAGTAGTTCCATCTGGTAGGTGCTCTTGTAGCTCTACCCCTAAAAACATAGAATGGAGGGGGTTGAGTACATAAAGTACTCAGCAAGCCCTAAACTTTTGGTAGAGGAGAGGTGGAAGAGGAAGGCTATATGTGGAGGTGGTTAAAGTGGTGGAGGTGCATAGGTAAAGTAGTAAGGTGAAGTAGTTATAATTATAGGTTGGATCCTGGCAGAGTATTACCATTCTCACCAGTTTTCGGATTTCTTATAGTTTACCAAATTAGTAAATACATCTTACCAGATTATCACAGTGGTAGAAGTCTAATCGTAGTATCCCATCCTAACATTTGCCCATTCCAAGGATGTGGCTATTCAAATAGATTTAATAGACTCTGCAGAGGTGTACAAATTTCCCCACATGATAGACACAGTTCCTAACCATGCACAGTGGTAGGAACAGGCCTAAGACCTAGTATCCGAAAGTACGCTACCTTGGCTTCTCAGGGGTTGAAAAACACACTAAACTTGGGAGGATACCAAATCATCCCATCTCATAATCTCGGATGATAGCACATCATCCCATCATATAATCTCAGACAATACCAAATTATCCCAACATAATAGTGCCGATGATACCAAATCATCAATAATATGGGCTTGAACGCGGCCAATAACATGGGCTCAAATGTGGCAAAAAATCCAAGGGCTTAACATAGAGGATCACATAGCAACCACACCAATCGGGCCACAGAACATCACATAGCATCTGTGCCTGCTCCTGATATTCTGCTGCCAACACCGGCCTCCTAATAGAAATTATACTTCTATCTAACGTTGTGTGAGATCAAGTCTATCCATATAGACATGTGGTTGTACGTAATATCTCACTAGGCGAGAGGCACTATGAACCGGTCCTTATGTGATCAAGGCGAGTACCTCCCACAGGAACCCTCTCCAGGAGCTCCTGCCAAGGTAATTTACCTCCATAAATTATCCTCACTCGTCCCCTGTCGGGGTTTAGTCTAGTTTTACCAGTTTTAAGTTCCACAGTTATTAACCTTAGGTTCATAGAGCTCATCTCATATCCAGGTAACCATTACCTCATCACAATGTCATAGTCAAACTTACATCATATCAAGATAATTATCATCAATGTTCATATTATCATAACCGAGCTCATGACCCATTATAATTCCATTAATTCATAAAGGAGAATTTAAGTATTATAAGTTAAGTTTATTAATTGGTGGGGATAGGGTATGGTGGGTTTATGGTGGAGGATAGCAAGATGTAGTGGTGGTGGAAGGGGAGTGGTTAAGGGATGGTAAATAAAGTGGAGGGAAGGGATAGGTGGGTGTTAGGACTTGCCTCCATTCGCTAACAATTATATCCTTGTCCAATTCCTATCTCTCCTGCTCCTGTCTTCTGGACTTCTGGGCTCCCTCGGGTTCTCTTCACGTCTTCTATCCTACGCAGTCTAGCGTTGGTAGGCAAGAAACACAAACAAGGAAAATAACAAGCAAGGCATGTAAAACAAGCATAGGCAACCAATGTGCATGTGACGATCCTAGATGGGTTGGTCCTATTGGATGATGGGTTGTTATCTAGGTTATCATTATTATGTCAATTTGAAATAAGGTTCGTATAAAGGGATTCCATCCATAGGGTAGGGCTTCTACGGGTTAGGTTAAGGCGAGTGGTTGGTCTGATGGAAAACCAGACCACATTATTAGGCTTCACTCTTCACTATTATGTGAACCTAAAAGAGAAGGCCTGACTAAGTCATCATAGATGACTTGTCTGACTTCTTATAGGTCCACCGGGTTAGTGGCACGTATGCACATGCATATGTATGTGCCCAGATTAATTAGATTAGAGAAATGGTAAAAGATAAGGTTAGCCATACATAGGTGTATACCTGGGTATTGGCATATCCTTGTATGTACGTATATCCTATTATTTTAGGTGATTGGGTGAGGATATATTTGAGTATGTGTCATGGTACATACACGTATGTGAATATACGGGATTAACTACCACTACGGTGATGGTCTACTACTATAGTTAAGATTTAATTAAATACAAGAAAAGGGAAAGTAATCAAACTAGAATTTAAACTGGCACCAAATAATAGAACAAAGGGCACAAATAAATAGAGCTTGAATTTAGAAGATTTTTTGTGGAAGAATCATGTGATTCGGAGTTAGGATGGAAGAGATATGATTTATCAAAGTTTTAATAGGAAAAAGATATGTGGAATACACTATGGAAAATATTTCTGGAAATTAGAATAATGGAGATGGTATGAAAATGCTTGGGTAGGATCTGTGGTGTACCTAGTTTATATAGGAATTTTCTAGGAATTTTTCCATGCACAGAAAATGCTTTTTCACTCCTCTGTGTACACTCTCCGGGTGGCCATAGCATTTCCCTCCTTGACTGGGCGGCTAACGCATGGGCCAGCACAGGCGGGGTCAGCTGCAGGTGCTGTGCGGTGCATCAGGTCTGTACTATGCCGTGGACTCGCTCTTCTCCTGCAGTGGTTCACATGGACCGGGTTCACCCAGACATGGAAAGAGAGAGGGGAAGGTAGTGTGGCTGACACATGGGGTCCAGGATGTTAGTGTCATGCATCACTGACGTGTGGGTCATCCTTGACACGGTGTCTAGCCCACCTGATAGAGAGCGAGGGGAAACATAGATGGCACGATGTCCACGGTGGCGTCAGCGTCGTGACGGAGCAGAGCAATGGTGAGGGGCTCACCGGAGTTGCCCACGCTGGTGACGTCGGTGCTCAGAGATTGATGCCACACAGTGGCCAAGGCTCGAGATGTGATCTCGCAGTGGTTGGAAGAATCCTCGGTGGCCGCGGGTGCTCGCGGCAGCGATAGTGACATGCCAGAGCTATAGCAGTGGCGCGGTGACAGGCCTTTGCCCTTGCAGGTCGCTCCAGCAAACGAGAATGGGTGGCATGTGGTCACCATAGATCGGTGGGTACGCTAAGGGTGTCGTCGTGCCTTGCAATGCCTCGACGGCGTCGGGTAGCGGCCATGATGGCTTGGTGGCAAGCTTCTCTCAGTGGTGGAGGGATGTAGAGGGGTGGAGCAGGACAAAGGTGGTGGAGGAGGTAGAGGATGGGTTGGGAAGCTTTCTAACTAACCTAATTGAACTATGGTGCACAGGAGGAGGGAGGGGAGCGAAGCTCGGTTCCATGCCGGCCATGGCGACCGGATTGGGGAAACCAAGCCAGAGCTTGGGAGAAGGGGAGAGAGAGGGGAATAGGAGGGAGATGATGTGTTCTAGACTGAGGTGAAGTTTGCTATGGTGGTGGTTGAAGTGGAGGAGCTCAGAGGAGACCTATTTATGGGTCACTAATGTTGGTTCACGGCACCAAGATCTTTTCTCCGTTGGCAAGATATTTTGGTAGCGCATCGTGGATTCCTTCTTCCCACACAAGCGTTCAAACTTCAAAGGCAGTTCACAACAATGCATCCTCATCCATTGCTAGGCTGGCAACGAGCTGGGTCTAAGGTGCGTCCATGGCGGTGGCAACAGTTGAACGCCGAGAAGCAGCCGCGTGGCGAGAGAGGGAGCGCACAGAGTCACGAGAGTTTGGTGGGGACCACGGTAGTGCTCCCATCCACGGTGGCAAGGTGGTGGCAGCGCGGCTGAGGCGAGCGTAGATTGACCTAGTATTCCCATCGTCGTCGTGCCAGGGAAGACAAATATGATAGGTGGGGAAATCATGTTGGCGAGAGAAAATGGAGAGGGAGTGGGCATGTGGAGTTGGGCCGAGCGGCTAGGCTAGCCCATGCGGGAGAGAGGGGACACACGTACGCAGGCGAGGCCCAAGCAGGAGAGAAGGGAGTGGGCCACGGCGCGGGCTAAAGGGAGGGAGGGAGAGAATTGAGCCTGAGGCCATTTTCCATTTTAGAATTCCCTTTTCTATTTCTAGAAATAAACCAAGCACCATTTGAATGGATTTCAAATTGAATTTGAAGGAGGTTTGAGGTGGGGAGGGTTTGGTGAGTCAAGGGAGAGGTCAAGGATCTATTTGGGTGGAGAAGGCCAAGGAAATTATTTAGTGCCAAAATAAATTCTAGGGCAACCAATCATGCAATCAAACAATCAAGCATTCAAACAATCATTTCTTCACTCCACACATTCTAACTTAAATGCATATGGTGAAAAAAAATGATGCAAGGGTTTTGGAAAACATTTTGTTTAAATGGTTTTGCGAAAAATAAATGGTCAAGTTTTAATTTGTTGTAACTTTTAAAAAGTTCAAATTTTAATGGTTTTTATTATGATGCAAAAACACGGGTGTTACATCACTCAAGGAGCTTCTGTGTTGATCTAGAAGCGTTCCTCGTGAGCTGCTCCAAAGATCTGTGGGTTAATGTGACAAACTCAATACCATGAGCCCAAGTTTGGCGATCCTTCTACCTCTACATCTATTGCACCGGAGGTAAAGTTTAATGAAGAGGTAGAGGATCTACCCTACTCATACTAATTATGCTAAGATGCTACAAGGTTATAGGACAGTGAGTGATAATAATCTTATGACTGTTGTTAGTATGATCATGTTATGTTTTGATGCACCTGCTAGCAAACTGACTTCTAATTAAACAACCTCAATATGGCATGCCTTATAATTTTTTATGAGAATCAAAGCTTGTATACAGCAGCTAACCAAGCCAAATTGATCTCTTTGGTAGTTCAAACCGATAAGGCCAATTTAGGTGGTGTAGGCACATATTTGCCTATATGGTCACATTTGCTTTGAATTCGGCTTGTAACATGCGAACCAATAATGATCAACAGTGAATCGGCCTTTGGCAGGGCACAATACGATTCTTCCAACCCATCGAAGTTGCTGAGTATGATTCCCACACTTGTGGTCCACCCATTGTCCTTCCTACCGAGTTTAGTGAGTCTTTAATCGGCTTAGGGATGAATTATCTAATTCTATCGAGAACAGTTTAGGTGCACAGATTAAGCCTAGTAGGAGTACTTATCATAAGTCATGCCCTTCACATTTTGATTTTCTAAAAGCTCCTGATGGTTGGAGGGTACCGGATTTAAATCTACTATGGAGCAAAATAGTTTGTTTCTTGCTCAGATGGGTGAAGCTTGTACCTTGGATTTTATGAATGTTTAACATTTTTCTGACTCTTACGAGTACAACTTTCTCTTGGTTTACATATTTACCTGCTTGTTCTATTGGCTCTTGAGCTCAGTTAGAAGAAATATGTCATGAGCATTTTGTAATGGAATTAATGAAACAAAAATTGTCACATTTAACATCGATTGGACAAGGGCGTGATGAATCTATGCTTAACTTTGTTAAACAATTTAGAGACATTAAGAACCGATGCTTTCATCTGGCAATTTTAGAAAGCGATTTGACTGATTTGGCTCTTAATGGTTTGTGCTCTAGTATTAAAGAAAAGCTTGAGCATTATGAGTTTCTTACCATTAATAAACTATTGCAAAAGGCTATTGCTCTTAAAACTCGTTCGAAAGACTCTTGTGACATTCATAGGTCATGTTGTCCAAATATGCATGCTACTGTGTCATTTGGATAGTTTGGATGATGAAACCAATGACTATGCTTTGCTGAATTTATATGGCTAGCAAAAAAATCAGTCACTTGTCCATCTATCAAGCTGGTTCACAAGAATTAGCAAGAGGATTTAAAATTTACTTTTGACCCGGCAAAATGTGATCACAAATTTGATGAATTGCTTAAAAATGGGTACATTAAACTATCACATGCTTTGCCATCGCTTGAAGAGTTAAAAAGAAGGGTTTACACTACTACACTCGGACCTTTCACAACAGCGCCATAACTGCCATCGCAGTCCAATTTTGGGCTTGGTAGTAAGCTATCGATAGTGATAGTCATAGCCATCATCGTCGTCATCTAAAACCGACTGTGGGGTAGACTAAACCATCGTATTGGCTTATCATCCATCTGTGATAAGGTCCTTACTTTCATCGCATTGGAGCACGACCCGTCTGTGGGTATACACTAACACCGCCGCATTGGCAAATGATCCACTTGTGTGGAGCCTATCATCACCATCGTGTGGGCACATCAACCGCCTGTGTAGTGGTCACCAGCACCGTCGCCTTGTACTTTTACCCGACTGTCTGCAGTGCAGCTTCGCTGTCGCTTTGACCACCGAGACATCTATGTAGAGGTTAACACCACCGTCACTTTAGTGTATCAACCGCCAGTACAAAGGTCATTGTCATCGTCGCCTTGCACCAAGATCCGCCTTTGATGATCATTTAGTCGGTGTCAGATTACTAAACGATTCGGTAGTGATACACTTTTGATCCATGCCACATAGTGCGTATAGCGACGGTGTTGGACATTTGCACCACAAACGGCGGTGGTGATAACAAAATAATAAACGACCCTTAATTGCTTACTGAACAAAAGCATACATATATAATCATTGCATCCATAAACCATATTCTCACAATAACAATGGACGCTCACCATAATATCTTTCTCAACTGATGTCCTAACACAAACGGAACATAGATTGCAAACTAAAGGTACTGCTCTCTATAGACTTACATATAACAAAACGACGTAGTTGTGCTCCTCCCATGTGGCACTCTTGCTTGCTAGGCACAAATGAATATAAGTAGTGCATCCTTCGGATTGGTAGCCAATGCACCATGGAACCCCTCTTCTTCATCTTTGATCCACAACCTAAACAAAGCAGCAGAATTAATAATATTGAACATACCATTTCTTTAGTTAACAAGCCAAAATTGGCCTATACATACATAGAATGAAAACAACTCCCTACCTGAACAAAGACTGTCGTGACGATGAAATATAGCAAATGCACCTTTACTGCTCTGCTAATGACTCTATGAATAAGGGAACATAAGGAAGATAGTAAGGTCTGTTCATACGGAAACGCCCTCTTGATCTACAAAAGCTGATGACACGGGTATGGATGATATGAACCTTTCTACGGTCCATGTCATATGCAATCAGTGTTCTATCATTCCCAATAAGGAAAATAAAATTGCATTCTGGGTGAACTATAATCACTCTGTACTTCTCATCACAAAGCTCAGAACCAACTTTAATATTCATGTGTCTAAATAGTTCCTCCGTGTCCATAACATGCTTTAATCTCCCGTTAACAGTACCATAGTCTTCAAGTATCCATGCTAAAAGCCAAGACATATTATGAAAATCAGCACAGCACACACTAGGTGACCCTGAGCTTGATGGATGGACATTTTAGCACCACCTAGTTTATGAATTGTCCTCCATGTCTTTCCCTCCATATCCATAGTAACTATCACAAAGTACTCAAGCATGTGCATAAAACCATTAAGAAAAACACTTCTTGATTTTGAACATAGAACAATACCCTCGCCCCATTTAGATTTCTTAAAGATCCATGCTGTATTTTTAGATGAGTGGATCTCCACACCTACGAATGGATCCTCCACCTCAACAAATTAAATCACATGGAAGTGCAAGGATGTTGGGTCAAAACCTAAGCGAGCCTGACCAACAGAATGGATGCTACGCGGCAGTACATGCCATTTGTTGGTCGTCGGATTGCAGACAACATAGCACCATAATCCATCAGGCCTAGCACACCAGCAAAGGATGAGGCTGCTGCAATAATATGAGACTAGGACTTTTTGAAGGGGGAAAGGCAAGAAGGACAAGGAGGGTCATTCACCGGTGAAGCTGGTGAAGTGGCGATTGCCCGGCGATTGCCCTTCCACCAGTTGTCATTGAAGAAGTCAATGATAGTCTGTGAGAGGTTCTTACGATGATAGGAGTCAGAGATGACGTGCTTCTAGGAGCGACAGACACACTTGCAGCAGCACAAGGACTGGGTGGGGAGGTAGCGGAAGATGTCGGCAAGCACATCATCTGAGAGGTTGTCCACTATGTTCCTCATGTTGGGGCCTCCTTCATCTGGAAGGACACCACCAGCCAAAGAGATGAGGCTGTCCTACTGTGGAATTGCATCAATAAACATTAGTAAGGAGATGAGTTTCGAGGAGAAGGGACGACGATGCAAGTAAGGCCTTATTACACTTGCCTTTGGCTCTGGCGGCGGTGAGCACGAGTGTCAACGCTAGTGATAGCAGCAGCTCATTCACCAGTGGATCTGTGTGGGCAATCTGGTGATGTGCACTGGTGTAAAGCAAGAGTGGAGCAGTGCTGATGAGCAAGAGCGGCGATGACGAACAACAGCAATGAGGAAAAGAAAAGCTATGTGTGTGGGGGGATAGAGGGGAGCATGGTGGGTGTGTGGGGGGTTAGGGTGTGATGTTGGAGTAGGGTTGCTTGCTCTTTGTGTAACTTTTACGGCATGCAAGAATTAAACTTTCATCAGTTCCACGTGGGAGGGTTCAAACGCGGGATTGGAAACTTTGCAACTAAGCGGTGGTGAATGCACAGTACCATCACCAGCGGCTACGTCCTATTATCACTTGGAGACCTCCGTATGATATGGTGATGAACACTAAGGCACACAACCTTAACATTTGGCATTAAAACAAAGCAAAACTGCGCACTTAGAAAACTAAGAAAAGCACAATTCTAGTACTCAGATTGAAAGGAAGCCAACTTGAGTTCGATGGTGAATAATAACACATAGATTTACATTGAAAGAAAGCCAAAACACACACTTAGAAAACATAAGGAAAGCACAATGCTAGTACTCTCAGATTGAAAGGAATCCAACTTGAGTTTCATACATTCATACTGAGTAAGTAGGTGGACACTACCAAGCTCACAAGCATGCCGAAAGCTAAAATGCAGATACTAATTAGGCCATCACTATGCAAAAGTTAAAAGGCCTTCATATGTACATCATTGGTTGCATAATTAATCACTCTCCATGCAAATCCTAGTCAACCTCCATGGGATCATTATGAATCTCCAGAAGATCCTGCAGATCATTGTCGATCTCCACGAGATCATTGTCAATCTCCATGTTATCCCGAGCCTTGACCACTACAACCCTGTCCACATCTATTGGTACACCTTCATTTAGCTCATCGACTTTGTTCACAAATCACTGATTTGGTGAACCAATATTGAGGACAATAAGGCTCACAAGCTGCACTCCATAGATATACAAGGCCACAAACTCCAGAACAAGAAGATGCATTTTAACCTACAGATCCAACAAAATTACTATAGCTAGGTTGGAGGTGAAAGAGCAGAGAGCACGAGAGAGCAATATAAAGGAATATAGAATCCGGTGAAGGAGCAGATCCAGTGCAGTTACCTTAGATCCACATGGAGCAGAGAAGCAGGGACGACGCGCTGAAGATTTGTGCACCAGCGAGGTTGGAGGTGAAGGAGCAGTGAGCATGTGGGAGGCTGTCTATCATCTGATGCTAGCAGGGTGAAGTAGAGTAAGGAGCAAAGTGGGGAATGGATGGAAGGTGTGGTAGGATCATGGGAGAGTGTATATACAGTTCAATAAATTGGTTGCCCCTGTACTAGACCCAGTGTCCAGGGAAGTAGGATGCCTCCAACACATTAATTGATACTTGGATCTATTATCATTTATAGTTCAATAAATTGAACACCTGGTTAGTCACCTTGCATTTAGTTCAACAATAGTTGTACAAAAGTGATAGATTTTAGTCTGACACATCAATTGATACTTGGATCTACTATCATTTATAGTTCAATAAATTGAACAATTGGTTAATCACCTTACATTTAGTTCAACAATAGTTGTACAAAAGTGACAAATTTTAGTTCAATACATAAATTGATATTTTAATCTACTGCAATGAACTAATCAACTTGCCAACGAATATACCAAGAACTAAGGTAAGTACAAAATTGGTGAAACAAGAATAGGAAGCACATTTCTTTCTCAAAGGTATGAAATCTTCCATCATCTTCATTGGAACCTTGGCCATTTCTTCAATCTCTGGCATAATCTCTTCCTCCTAATGCAGATGTTCTTCATTTGTTGTAACATTGGCCTCCACTTTTAGCTCCCAAATCTTGTTACTTAAATCCAAAATTAAAGTCCTTAGAAATTTTCCATATGGGGGATCGTGCCACTTAAAGAACTCGCAATTGTCGGGTATCAAAATACCAGGGTACCCAACGGATGACGAAATACGACACCTTGCACATCTACTAAAGCCCCATCATAGGGGTCTCGGTAAAACTAACCTACCAAAGGCACTGACAGCGTGTCAGTTGCTCGAAGCCGAAAGCCAACCTCCATCCCGCCTGAGCCTTGCAGAAAGGTCTTGGGTGAGATAGGCACCTCGGGCGGCAGTTTCCACTTCGCCCGAGCCCCATGACATCATCAAAGCACCCGACCCCTGCGCCCCATTAGGTGGCAATTTCTACCTCGCCCGATCCCTACAACAAAAGCACTGGAGCGCCCGACCCTTTTGGCGTACTTTTGCCTCGCCCGAGGGACACGTGGAGCCCTTTGGCAAAGCGGGAAGCCACGGGGGCCCTCACTATGACACCCACTCCCACCGATGGGACGGACGTGACTGTGTATAGTGAATAGGAGCATGGGAACCACGCTCTGACCCAACATGACCCCGGTCATTCCACCACCATGACATCCATACCTCTACAACGACGGGGGTAATGGCAACTACACCATCTAACCCCCTCTCTATGGAAATTCGGGCACACATACCACCCATCCTCGATGGCATAGAGGCACACAGGACAAAGCATGGCCACAACATGTTGCACCAGTGGATGGGGAGGCCAAAAAATCAACACCCATTACATCTCTGCGCTACAGGGGAAACTGCTCCCACCAGATAAGGAGGAAGACGACCGCACCTGAGGCCACCTTTTTTGTTTTTCCCATTTCACCTTTTTACCATGAATGTAACCCAAGCCCCCCTTGGAAACTATAAAAGGGGAGGCAGGGGCCACATCTAGATGGACTCTGACTAATCAAAATAGACTCCTTTAGTCACCTCGCTAAGACAACAACACACACCTCCCCCGAAGAGACCTGGGATCCATTCCCTCTCTCAAAAGCTTGTAACCCCTACTACGAGCACTCTGGTGCAAGACAACATGTGCAACAGCAGAATCCACTAGACGTGGGGCCATTCTTGCCCAAACCAGTATACACCCTTGTGTCCAATTTGCACACCATCTAGGCCTAGAAGCATAGATACAAATTCACTCGTCGCTCTGTCTAGACTGGTTTTCTGGACACCGACAGTTGGCACGCTGGATAGGGGCCTTCTGTGTGTCACGCTCCATCTCCTAGGTCTCGATGGCCACACCCTGCATCTGCTTTGCTCTAGGCTCCCACATTTGATTCGGCAGCCTAGATTTCCTCTGCATAGGAGTGGACTACGATTTGGTCCTTCTTCCTCCCTCCGTCGACATCAATGCCATCTCTGAGGCCCTGTCTAGACTTCGCCTATGCGTCAACATGGGGTAGGCCCTAGAGGGCGACAGGCTAGGAAGTTCCCATGATAGATCAACACGGGCCGGTAAGCCGCACGACCATAAGAAAGGCCACGGCCAGTCCTCGACTACTTTTCACCTCAATTCATCTGTGGGAGAGATCCCCGTGGATCTACCAACTCACCATATGCAGGCTATCATGGAAGTCCTTGCGACCACCAAGACGGCCTCTAGCACCAGCTGCAACAAAGACGACGGTAGTTGGGCTAGCACCGACTTCTCTGGGCTCGACGACCCAGGGACCCTGCGTCGCTTTGTCAGCGTCTGCGACTACCTCCTCGATGGTGGTGACTCCGACAACGACGGCTACAAGCTCATGTGGCCATGACGCTGGGAGGCAGAGGTTGTGCACGACACGACATGCCACGATCAGTAGATCATGGTATCACCCCTGTCCAGGATCTATTATCTTGTTTCTGGGAAGTTAATCAGTTTGTGCATACATCCAAAATCTAAGGATGTTACTCGTTGTAATTTGTCCTTTCATTTAAACTAGGAGTTAAATCATCAGCGATAATTATGTAAAGCGATTTGTCCCCTTTACGGTCCGTTATGAAACAGAGTTCGAAAGTTGGCCCACTGAGGATTCGATAGCCACTCCGAGCCACCCGAGTGAGGGATGGCATGAGAAGGGGCACACAGGTGGCCAATACCTGGACACGTGGAGCGTCGAGGGCCTTCTCGAGCCATGTTCAAGTCCAGGCCAGTTTGCGGTTCGGGAGTTTTTTTTTCTGAAAAAGGCAACAAGCCCTTGGGGTTGGTCAAACAAACCCAGGAACTCTTTGAACCAACCGTCAAGAATTTTTGAAGCCGGTCACTAGCTTACCTCCGTTGGATCCCTGCGAACGGGAAATGGGGCTTCACTTGAACTAACCCGATTGTAACTCAACGGACACCATGGCTCAACCCGGCAAGGGATGCTATGGCATTGTCCAAACCCTCCTTTTTATGAAAAAGATGTGTGAGGGATATGCTAACTAAGCCCCTTGACCGAGACCATGCGCCAGCGGGGATTTCGGAGGACCCAGGGGCAGGAATGTCTGACCCATGAACAAACCCTTCTGAGCACCACATCGAGCCTATGACCCTAGGTCTAGGTAGAGGCATCAATGAGGGTGTCTATGACCCCGCCCCGGGACGTGGGAAATCGTAGCACCTAAATCTCTGATCGTTCTGTCAAAAATCGCATAAGCTACACGCACACGAGTTCTCTCCTTTCTAAAACCCCTTAGCTCTCCCAACGAACGGTCGAAGACCTCGCTAGCTGCCATTGCCAGTCAAAATCAAAGCCAAACAAGGAAGAACATAGAGCAATATGAGCACGACAAGTGATTAGATGAGCTTAATCTTTAGATTAAGTTTTCTTTTACATTTAGGGGAAGGGAGGTCCTAAGCAAACCCTACGGATCCTCGTTGAGAACCTAGTTCGTAGGGACAAGGGCAGTGATGACGTTCATCACCGGCTCGAAGCCCTTGAGGAGGTCCTCATAGTCTCCCAGCCCCTCCCCCATGGGAAAGCCCTCCACATCCTGGAGCTCCACGTCGGTGGCCGCCTAGGCCATCGTTAGCGCAACGGCCGCTCCTCGACGAATGCCGCGCTCAAGTGCCACCTGAATTAGTGCCCACGCACTAAGAAGGCACTTCTCTCGGTGCCCCGCTAGAGCACGAATGAAGTTGGCTAGGATGTCAGTGGCACCATGAAGGGACTCCACCTCCGCGAGAAGCTCTACACACAAACAAAGCCAAGAATAAGGCAAAACCTCAGTTAAAAAACAAAGGGAGGAAATGGAGGGCCACTCACTGGTGCACCGACGATCGAACTCTATCCACTATGAGCGAGCGAGTGCTGCCTCCTCCTCCAACAACTTTACCACTACCTTGACGGTAGCGAGCTCCTCCTGGACCTCCTGTAGCGGCGTAGGGAGGCCCCAGCACGCCGCATGATGGGCCTGGTCGTACCTAGATGTGGAAATAGTGTCAGAATCAAGACAACAGTGGTGGGAGGGCACCCCACCCTTCTCTCCTAGTGCGCCTACAAACGAGCCCCTGGAGGAGTCACCGTGCTCCATGACGATGGCTGAAGTGGCAAGGGAAGATAGAAAGTAGGAGTGGAAGAAAGGAGATGCCAGGGTCGGGCACCACAGCTCGGGTTATAAAGGACCCTGAGGAGGCCTCTCAACTCCCACGACATTCAATGTGTCACCTATCCATCAACCACCCTACTCATCTCTAAGGGAACCACGTCAGTCTCATGCCGTGCCTCGGGAAGGCAAACCGTCTCTCGGTGACGACACACGGTCCATTTAATCACAACAAGTGAACCGTGTGAAAAGTCCGGCCTTGCCCCATCCATTTTCCTCACAACCGCACTTATGACATTGAGTCTCGAGTGCTTCAACTCTCCATGGGTTGCAAACGATGCGTAGTGGATATACGGCTTAAGAGAGTCCATGGCCCGGTAATGACCCTGCTCCTAGTGAACGGGGGCCGAGACGCACCAAGGGCCCCGTGCCACAACGCACCCAGATGGGATGACGAGGGCTCACACATACCCCTCCCTTCTGATAAAGGACGCAAAGACCACCTAGTCAGTCTCTTGCAACACGCAAGGGCTTGGGGGCTGTTCCCGTGTTCCGACCTAACAAATGGTCAAAATTAAAGACTCGGGGGCTCCTTGCACGTCTTGTAGTCACAAGAAAAACACCTCACTTGCTTGATTAAAGCCCTTGAAGGGGTACACACCCCTCCAAGGCCTTGGGGGCAACACTCAGTGGGTGTGCTCGCACGCACCCACCAGATAAAACTCTACCCGAGGAATAAAAATATAACAAAACGGTAGCAGAGCGGCTCAGTTGCTCATTCTTAAGCCTCTAAAGGAGTGCTCCACTCCTCCATAGGGTTGAGGGCTACTATCGAGTATCAAAATACTAGGGTACCCAACAAATGGTGAAATACGGCACCTTGCACATCTGCTAAAGCCCCATCGTAGGGGCCTTGGCAAAACTGACCTGCCAAAGGCGCTGACAGCATGTCAGTCGCTCGATGCCGAAATCCAACCTCCGTCCTGCCCGAGCCTTGCGGAAAGGTCTCGGGTGAGATAGGTGCCTTGGGTGACAGTTTCTGCTTCACCCAAGCCCCATGACATCATCAAAGCGCCCGACCCTTGCGCCCTGTCGGGCGGCATTTTCCGCCTCACCCAATCCCTGCAACGAAAGCATAGTAGCACCCAACCCTTTTGGCATATTTTTGCCTCGCTCGAGGGACACATGGAGCCCTCTGGTAAAGTGGGAAGCCACGGGGGCCCTCACCACGACACCCACTCCTACCAATGGGACAGACGTGACCGTGCACAGTGAACAGGAGCATGGGAACCGTGCTCTAACCCAACATGATCCGATCATTCCACCACGATGACATCCATACCTCTACAACGATGGGGGTAATGGCAACTATACCACCTAACCCCCTCTCTATGCAAATCTGGGCATACATACCACCCATCCTCGATGGCACAGAGGCACACAGGATGAAGCATGGCCACAGTATGTTGCACCAGTGGATAGAGAGGCCAAAAGATCAATGGCCATTGCATCTTTGTGCTATAGGGAAAACTACTCCCACCGGATAAGGAGGAAGACAACCGCTCTCAAGGCCACCTTTTTTGTTTTTCTCTTTCTTCTTTTTCCCATTTCACCTTTTTACCACGAATGTAACCCGAGCCCCCTGGAAACTATAAAAGAGGAGGCAGGGGCCACATCTAGAAGAACTATGACTGATCAAAATAGACTCCTTTAGACACCTCGCTAAGACAACAACACACGCACACCTCTCCTGAAGAGACCTAGGATCCATTTCCTCTCTTGAAAGCTTGTAACCCCTACTATGAGCACTCCGGTGCAAGGCAACACGAGTAGCAGCAGAATCCACTGGATATAGGGTCATTCTTGCCCGAACTAGTATACACTCTTGTGTCCGCTTTGCACACCATCCGAGCCTAGATGCACAGATACAAATTCACTCGTCACTCTGTCTAGACCCCCGATTTTCTAGACACCAACAGCAATCTAAGTCAAGCTACGAAAAACCAAATTGCCATAAGTACAGTAGGAGTTCAGCATTTGCATTGTGAAAATAGAATGAACAAGAAAGAATCAAGTTATATTATTTGCCCTGCAGCAACTGTGGTACTGACGTCCAGGGTTTCCATCACTCCACGAAATCAGCAAGTTGTTTTATGTGCATGGGCAAATATAGCAAATTGTTTTTAATACATTTATACAAAATATGCAAAACTAATATTTAAAAAATTGTGAAAATTTTTGTAGGGGCAGCTGGTGATTGAGCCGCCCCTACAAATTGACACATTTGTAGGGGCAGCTCGTATCACCAGCCGCCCCTACTATTCGATTTGTAGGGGCCACAGGTCAGTGGGACCTGAGCACGCCCACAGTAGGGGCAGCTCGTATCACTACAAGGGCAGTGTAGTATTGTTCAAAGAAATAGGTAAAAAGTCTTCTCTAGTGACACTAATAAACTAAAAATAAGCAAGTGCATGCCCAGATTAACAGGCAATATCGTCATGCCCCCCAGCATCTGCCATGGCAACATGGGCCAATGAGTCTCCATGGACAATCTCCACTTCATGGTCTACCCATTGGATGAGGAACTGGTGCAAACTAGAAGGAACACACCGATTGGCATGGATCCAATCACGTTCAAGAATCAATTTATAGCTCCTTTGCACCTCTGCAACAAAGTTGTGGCCAATGTTTTGCGACCGATGGTGAGCTCCATTGAAGCAACTCCCTTGGCCAAAATAGGCTCTCCGTCTCTAACACCGCTGATCATCATGTTATTCTTGATCAACTCCTCATAAGTAGTGCCAAGCCTAAGCGAATGTGGCATCAATTTCATGATTGCTCTGCTATCCACCAATATATTATGGACCGATGTGCCATTAATGTGTCCCTTCACATGTAGTGTCCTAAGGTGATTTATAGAGTCTTTTGGCTTCTGAAATACAACTCTCTGAGGTGCAAAGTCAAATTAAACCTTCATTGCACCATCTCCCATAGCTCAATCGGTTGAACATTCAGTGACGTGAATCATGACCAACACACTACTACACAAATGATTTTGCGAGGTGGTGCCCTTTTATTAACTAAGGCAGTCACAAAATCCAACCGCCTCATAAAATGCCCAATGATTAATGGAGGCGGTCGATTTATTTACCAAGGCACCAAATATTGACCGACTCATAAAATTGATTTACGTAGGCGGTCGTTTCATTTACTGAGATAGATGGAAAATACAGTCATTTTAAGACAAGCACCTCCAAAAATGGTCTATTTTCGAAGGCGGCCGTCTTAAGGCATCCACCTCCATAAATCTATTTTTGGAGGTAGGCACATTATAAGGCCTGTCTCCGAAAATACTGGCCCAGCTGGAAAAGCCCATATCTCCTCCTACCGGGCTCATATATAAGCCGTCAGACATAGGGTTCCTAGTTCATTTCTCCCTCCCTCCCGACAGCGCACCTCCCCACAGCCGGTGTCCCTTCTCCCTCCCTCCTGAGCCAGCCCCTCCCCTCCCTCCCGATGGCACCCTTCTCCCTCCCTCCTGAGCCCGCCCCTTTAGCTCCTCTCCCGAGCTCCTCCCCCGGCGCCTCACCCTCAACTTCGTGTGGTGGCGCCTCTCACCCTCAACCTGCGTGGTGGCAGCCCTTTCTCCTACCCCGTGCAGCGGTGACCCTTCCTCGCGATGGTAGAGGTATGGCTATGGCGGCGGGGGCATGCTTGGGGACCCTCCTAATGGTAGATCCATGGCGGATCTTGCACCGAGTGTGCACGGCAGCCCTCTTAGCAGCAGCGGTAGATCCCCAATGGGCGTAGGTGCAGGGGTAGCCTTGCGACAGTGGTGGCATGTTGAATCCACACTAAGCGCGCGCGGGGTCTCTCCCGGTGGTGGCAGAGCCCCTCCCCCACTGAAGCACGACTGCGGCGCTCCTCCCTCACGAGCAGCGGTGGTGGCACACCATCGGCTCGGGAGCGACATATCTAGCACTGGTGTAGTAGATCTGGCGAGCGGCACTGGCACACACATGAACCCAGCTAGCTGCGGTGGTGCACATGTGTATGGGCTTGGTGGGCTCGTCGATGGGCTCAACGGGCCTCATCGACGGGCGCGCTGGCCTTTTTGTATTTTTTCTAATTCATTAACCTAGGCAGTCAATACAACTACCTCGGTAGCTCTTTGATTAATAGAGGCCTTTGATTGGAGGCGGTTCGAATGCCCACCTTGGTTAATCATTTTTTACTGCCTCGGATAAGATTTCTGTAGTAGTGGCAGGTCATTCCCATCCTTGGTGATGTATAGGCGTTGTTGGAGGATAAGGTACCCACACTCCATATGGCCCCCACATTGGGCATGTTGGAGGCTACATGGAGGGCCCAAACGAGGTGCACTTGGACCAATTTGTTGCTGAATTAGAGCCACAACTTGTGACAACACAATTTGTTTTGATGGCTCAACTTGCTTTCGAGGTGAATGCTCTCTTTTTTTTGAAAGGTCGGTTCACCAAATCAGCCTTTTTCTTCTTCTATTTTCAAAAAAGATTGTCAAATGTGGATTGGAACTTCACTTCCTTTCCCGCATTCTTAGCCTCATTATATTTCCATGTGCCAATCTCCAGTCAACACGGTCTGAAAGTACGCACAACTTGCCCCTAGAGCTTTTGGCACTGCCAAAACCGGCCATGCTCTTGGATACACTTGGTTCACTCTAAAAAAATTGCATCCTTCTATTCTTTATTTAAACTGATAATGAGGACCATTAAAAGGTAAATCAGCAAGATCCTTTTCAGCAATAAAACATGGAAGCATCGGCTTTTGTTTCTCTAAACCTTTTACTGTAATCAATAACAGACTCATCATGTTGTTATTTAACTGATGTCAAATGAGAAAGTTTAAGTTCATTAGTACCTAAAATTAAGTGCTCATGTAATTTCTTTTCTAATTGATGCCATTAACTTATTGAACTAGGAGCCAAAGATGAAAACCAAGAAAAAGTTGTTCCAATCAAGGACAATGAAAAGAAACTAACTTTTAATTCATCAATCAACCCTGCTTGTCCCAATTGAGCTAAATATTGGCTAACATTCTCCTAGGTACTTGTATTATTTTCCCCATTGAATATAATAAAATTAGAAACACAAAATTATGGGGATACTAAAGCATATCAAAATGTGCAGTGTATGGCTTTTGGTATGTACAAGTGTTACCCCTGATATATATACTGAGACATTCTTTGATCCTTTTGGCCATATCATTTTGATAATCAGCAAAGAATTCTCTTAATTCAAGTAGAATTATTTCTTTCTTTTTTTCATTGGCCTGACTGACTTATAAGTGGGCCTAGCCGATGTACCAAAACTAGGTTGGCCAATTCCAAGAACTAGTCTTCTTTGATCTTGCTTTGTGTAACACCCTAAATTTTTCATAATTTCAAAATAGTTAAATATGATTTATCTGTGTAATTGAGTGTGCATTCAAATATAGAAAATAATAAATATTGTGAAATTAAAATCCATCATAAGGTTAGCAACATGTTGATGCACCCATGCTGCCACATTTTATTTAGTGTATTGATTGGTTTTGATCCAAAGTGCAAAAGAATTTCAAAAACTTTGGAAAATGGTTTTGGAAAATCAAATAAAACTTCTTTTCCTCTCCCTCCCTCCTTCCGGCCCAATCGGCCCAGCCGGCCTGCTGCCATCCCCGCCGAGCCAGCCCGCGCGCGCGTGTTCTCTCCTGGACCGGCCCAGCTCGGCCAGGCAGTCGCTGCCGCGCCTCCCTCCTCTCGCAGTCACTAACAGCCGAGGCCCGCCCGTCAGTTCCTCCCCTTCCCCAACCTCCTGCTCCTCTCTCTCGGTCAAGGCCGCAACTGCCGCCCGCGCCCACGTCTCGCGTCGTGGGGGCATCCTCCGTGTTCCCTGCCTCTTCAAAAGGGAGCCCGAACTCCAGCCACCACTCCCCGATGCAGTTTCCTCCTTCCCTTGAAGCCATAGCATCCCAACCGTAGTAGCAGAGCAGACCGCGAGCTCGCGAGCGCCATTGCTCGCCGTCCGTCGTCTCTGGTTTGCCTTCGCCTCATTTGAAGCCACGGTGAGCTCCGTCTTCATCTCCTCTCCCTTCCAGTGTCTTCAATTTCACGTTTCATGGCTACTAAGGCCATCTTCTGTGTGCGCCGACATGTACACCCGCCGCCGGCCATGGCGGGTGCCACTCGGGTTCTTCCCCGGTCGCACAAAGGGCCTAGGCAAGGTCGCCTTGTTTCTCTCTCTCGGTGCCTTCAATTTGGTGAGTCGTGGTCTCTAGGGTCGGTTTCGCGAACTCCGGCGAGCTCCCCCCACGGCCGGCCATGGCGAGCGTCGTGCGGGAGTTTCCCTGGCCGTGAAAATGGCACAGTCAAGGTCGCCATCATCTCCGCGTCACCCTAGTGCTCTCGGTTCGTCGAACCGTCGTCCGTAGGCCCCGTTTCCCTCACTCCGGCGAGTTTCCATCGCCGGCAATGGCGGCGCTGCCGCGTCCTTCCCCAACTCCGGCAACTGCGCCCCTCTTCCCTCCTCCATCTATTCCGAGCCGTTCATCACGAGATCAACGGCTCATAAAGCTCCATACCCCTTCGCAGGATCTTTTCTAAAAGAGCCCCTCAGTTTCGGGTGTATCCAACCCGCCGTCCTTGGCGTATTCCCGAAATACGCATTATCTTTCTGAAGACGTATTTCCTTCGGTTTAAATGAAAAATACGTTTCCAGATTAATTACAGTTCTGCCACTGCAGTAAAACGCTTATAAAATCGTCGTTTTAGCTCCGATTTGATCCGTTCAACTTGCGTTAGTTTCATAATTTCACGATCTACGCATTAATGCCACTGTTAGTTAGGTTTGCAACATTTAAAATTCTTGATTAGGTTAAGTTAATTAACTCGTTATAGGAACCTTCTTTAGCTCGTAACTTTTGCGTTGTAGCTCCGTTTTTCATGAACTTCACGTCGTTGTGATCGTAGCGAGACGTAGAATATTTTCATAAACTTTTTATCTTGTTTTTATACTACTGGTGTACAATTCTAATTATAGATTTGTTTGCTATGCATGAATGCTCCTGAAATGTGTATATTGTCGTGTTGGTCGAGTTCAGACGGTGAGGAGTACGTTGGGATTCCGGACACGTACGAGGAGCAGCAGGACCAACAGCAGTTCAAGAACCAAGGCAAGTATAGCATGGGCCTACCTTGTTGTCCTATTCATTATATAATGTACTCATTATGCATGTGTCTAATATTGCTCGACTATAAGGACTCCCTAGCTAATTGATGACCTGTACCTTGATCCCTATGGGTTTTATTTGCACATGGGTAGAATGTTAGTGCTTTAACTAAACATGATCTATACTATGACTGATGGAACCAATGGATGAACATGATGGTAACAATGGAACCATAGGGTAAAGGTGCAGATGATGTTGATCATGTTGCCCTAAACCCTCCGTAAGGACTTATCTGTAGGGCAAAAGCTAGGACATACAGTGCAACCGTGGGAGTCATATGGCTCTGACTTTAGCTCAGTAATAGGATATTTTCTAGCTTGTTAGAGGTTACCTGAAAGGGCGCAAGAGGGGCTTGCCACTTTGGGTATAGAACTGCCTCTGTCCTGATGTGTATAGCCTGCGGGAATTGTGCCATCGAAAGGGGGGTTCTCTATATCTGCCTGCTGAGGAAACCTCGCGGCCCTAACATGTTAGAAGAGGCCTATGGAAGGCTTCATAGTGTACCCTGCCTACTCACCTTGGGAGTGTTAGGGGGTCGATGGGCCCCGGGTAAATGGGCAACACAACTCACGGGTAAAGATGCACAACCTCTGCAGAGTGTTAAAACTGTTATAACAGTCGTGCTCACGGTCACGAGCGGCCCGGAAAACTCACAGAATAAATGGTTACTTGACATATGGATGACTTATGATGATGATAATGAGATTATACTGATGCTCAATTACTCTCCTTAATTCTAGTAGGTGATCATGTGGGTTAAACGGGAGCTTATGCACAATTTAGTAATAATAAGTAATAATTAACTGTTGATCGATTAAAAATGCTAACTGCAGTCAACCATGTCTATCCTTTTTGAGCCTCATGAATCCTCATACTATACTTGCGGAGTACGAGTGTGCTCACACTTGTTGTTATTTCATTTTTGGATAAAAATCCCGGATGGGTAACAGATGACAGCTTCTATGAGGATTTCCCTGAAGAATTCTAGGTTTGGGTTAACCAGTCGGCCTTCCCTATGGATCAGAAACATCGTTCGAGAGTGTCATTTACCTTTCTGTGTGTTATGTTAAGAACTAAGTGATGTAATATCGTGATGTATGTACATGGTGATGATACTTTCGTTAATTTGTCGGCTTATGTGTGCGACTATTCCTGGGGCGCACATAAGGTGTATGCACTCTATATTATCCTTTAATTGGAGTGTGACAAATTGGTATCAGAGCCGTGTTGACTGTAGGACGCAAACCTAGATAGAAATGGTCGTTCCTAGGATTTTGGTTTTATTATTTACTTGCTACTTTCTCAATCTTGGTATTTTATTAAAATTTTATGCTCTATTCTCTATTCTATTGCATAAAATATTGACTCTGATAATATTTTATATCAAAACTATAGATGCCCCGTCTCAGTGCAGCTGCTTACGTCGCCTAGTTCACTCGAGCAGCACATGCTCCACCAGCACCACCAGCAGTACCACTAGTGGTGCCAGAGGTCGTCCACATCACCGACGACGAGGAGGAAGAACCCATGGAAGTAGAGGCATCTTCAGCTACTGCATCTGATGGACCCACCTCGACCCCCGTGGTCATACCCATCCCACCAGTAGATGCGCCAGTCCCCGCTGCTACACCTCCACCAGCCTCCCAGGCCGCTTCTGCACCAACACCAGTGCCTACCCCAGCTGCTCCAGAGGAACCAGAAGAGATGGGGTGGACCACCAGAAACAAGTTTAAGGAAGCCTCTAAGGACGCCCATTACCACAACCTCCTCACCACCATGCTGGCCGAGTACTACCCAGATCTTGCTGCGTCGGTGAAGTATTACTGCGCAGAGCACCAGCATCCAGTAGAGGCGACATACTGGAAGACCAATGTGATCATCACAGCTTGGAACAACACCGACCAATCCCAAGATGTCGTGACTACCCATAGCCACCAGTCCAGGCGTGCCAGCGCCTACGACAGCATGGAGGATGCCGCACAGGAGGCGTACCTGCACTATCATGGTCGCCGGTTTGAGGACATGCAGGGCAATCGCTACAGATTTCTTCCACGCTACGACCCGGTGGAAATGACATGGGCGGTGTTGGCTCCCTCAGCTTCTGACCCAACCATGGACACTACCGTGAGGCACCTTAGCGCTCTACAGGAGGCAAACGAAGCACTCAAAGACGAGCTTCGTGCAGCTCAGAAATATGAGAAACGCCTTCAGAAACAAATAGATGAGATGGTCGTTCATCTAGGACAGCCTACCATGTACAAGAAGAAGCCCAGGGTGTTCACCATGGTGGATCGTGCTCCTTAGATGTTGCAGCCCCGTCACAATGAATGCGTTCTAGATCGAGAGTCATATTAAGTTTATGCTTATAGTGTGAACATTTAGTTGTCTTGTTGGTTGTGTTGATGAACTTGGAATGATTTGGAGTTTGTGTGATTGCTGGAACAGTGTGGGCTTGTCCACATGTTCTTTTTATCTAAACCTTAAGTTAGTATTTGCTTAACTTAGTTGGGTTTGAAAAGTTCGCTTCACTACTGTACTGTTTTTTAGAGCAGTCTGTAATGTTTATTTCATATCTCTAAATCTCCGCATCCAAAAATTATGAAATTTTTGTGGAAGAAACTAGACTTGTGTATCTTTCATTTCCCGCTGGAATCACCTCATTATCGGTTTTGGTTTAAGAGATATGCCTGCTACAATCTGGCAAGTCTGTACAATCTGTAATTTAGAACAGAAATTGTTTAGCTCAGTTTTTGATGATGTTACCTTCAGAATCTGTGAAAAAGTTCTATATAAAAGTTGTAGCAGACTTCTTAAGCTTTCCAACGATGTATGCCACACCTCTGTTGCATCTCTGAAACTTGAGTTACACTTCAATTTCTGATCTGCTGTTGTAGACACCCGTCCAGAAATTTTCAGCTATGTTATTTACCTTTTGTAAATAATTTGTAAATTTTTGGAAGATCTCTAAAAGTTTGCACATTGCTTGGAAGCAGATGGCCGCCCGAGGAGGACGTGGCCGAGGCTGTGGACGTGGTCGTGGACATGGTGCTCTCGTTGATCCACCTCCGCCACCGCCGGTAACGATTGAACAACTGATGGCAATGCAAGCACAGCTCATGCAGACAGTGATAGACCGTCTTGGTGAGCAACCAGCAGGAGCACCTCCACCTGTGTAGGTCCGTGACAAGCGTGGTGAGTTTCTGAAAGGACGCCCACCTATGTTCACGTATGCCTCTGAGCCAATGGAGGCTGATGACTAGTTGAGAGCTGTAGAGAAGCAGCTGAATATTGCACAGTGCAACGATCTGGAGAAAGTCTTGTACGCCTCAGGCCAACTCCAAGGAGCTGATCAGGATTGGTGGGAGTCATTCCAGTATGGACGTCCAGAGAATGTTCCAGAGATCACATGGAATGAGTTCACAGAGAACTTCAGGTCCTATCACATCCCTGAGGGACTAATTGAACTGAAGCAAGAAGAGTTCCGAGCTCTTAAACAAGGTTCCATGTCTATGGCGGAGTACCGCAACAAGTTTGCTCAACTGTCACGATATGCCCTGGCTAAGGTGGCCCGGGATTCTGACAAACAGCGCCGTTTCCTGAAGGGACCGTATGATGGACTCCAACTGCAGCTGATGTCCAACAAGTATGCCAGTTTCCAAGAATTGGTGGATCGGGCCATTGTGATAGATAACAAGCATAAGGAAATGGAACTCAAGAATAGGAAGCTCTAGGGACAGGCGTCGGGTAGCAACACTCGCCCGCGAGCTTTCCCACAGCAAGGTTTCCCACAGAGAAACCAAGGGCCACCCAACCAATGGAACAGAGGCCAGTACCCTCAGAGAAACCAGAACCAGCAGCGTCTCTAGTATCCACAGCAGTTTGGCAACCAGAATCAGCAGCGCCCCAGCAACCTCAAGCTAGCAATCAGGCACCACGTCAGGGAGTGCCCAACAATGCCCCAATCAAGAGTGGCACCTCAGGAAACCCCAATGCATGCTACAACTGTGGAGAGGTGGGACACTATTTGTACCAGTGTCCAAAGAAGCAGAACCGGCAGGCCCCGCAGAACCAGCAGAGTAACCAGAGGCCCAACGCTCGACCTCCGTTCACCGGCAAGGTGAATCATGTGTCGTCTGAATCAGCTCAGGAGGCGCCTAAGGTTATGCTGGGTACGTTTAGCGTCAACTCCATCTCCGCTACCGTACTTTTTGATTCTGGTGCCTCGCATTCTTTCATATCAAAAGCTTTTGTTAGAATGCATAGCATACCCCTGTGTGCCATGAAGGATCCTATGTTAGTAAATTCACCGGGGGGTAGCATGCCAGCAAACTATTGGAGCCCTTCTACTAGTATATTCCTAAGGGGGTAGCTTTTAAAGTAAATCCAATTATTCTGAGAACCGCTGGGATTGATCTCATCCTGGGAATGGATTGGATGAAGCAGCATAGAGCAGTGATACAATGTCAGGAGAAATCCGTTGTTGTGACAGCTCCAAGTGGTGATAGAATTTGTGTCGAAGTGGAAGTGCAAGCTCAACCAACCGCCACTGTCAACCAGTTGAGCAATGTTGCCAACCAGGAGAATCAGGTGGTGGATGAATTCCCAGATGTGTTCCCCGATGAACTGCCAGGTATGCCACCCGATCGCGACATCGAATTCCTTATTGAGCTTTTACCTGGAACTGCACCCATAGCTAAGAGACCATATAGAATGGGGATAGATGAATTAGAAGAACTAAAGAAACAAATTAAGGAATTGCAAGAGAAAGGTTCTATTCGTCCTAGTTCTTCACCTTAGGGAGCACCTGTTATATTTGTTGATAAGAAAGATGGCACACGAAGAATGTGTGTTGATTATAGGTCTCTTAATGAAGTCACAATCAAGAACAAGTACCCACTCCCTAGAATTGATGATTTATTTGATCAGCTGAAAGGTGCTTGTGTGTTCTCAAAAATTGATCTCCGTTCTGGATATCACCAACTAAAAATTCATGCATCTGACATACCTAAGACAGCATTTACTACCAGATATGGCATTTATGAGTATACAGTGATGTCTTTTGGACTGACAAATGCACCAGCATACTTTATGTATCTGATGAATAAAGTATTCATGGAGTACTTGGATAAGTTTGTAGTGGTGTTTATAGATGATATCCTAATATTCTCCAAAAATGAAGATGAACATGCTAAACACTTAAGACTAGTTTTACAAAAACTCAGGGAACATAAGTTGTACGCTAACAGGAGCAAATGTGAGTTCTGGCTGAAAGAAGTATCTTTTCTGGGACATGTGGTCTCCAATGGTGGAATAGCCGTAGATCCCAGTAAAGTGCAGGATGTGTTAAATTGGAAAGCCCCAGCCAATGTTAGTGAAATCCGTAGCTTTTTGGGATTGGCTGGGTACTATAGGAGATTTATTGAAGGGTTCTCTAAGCTAGCTAAGCCTATGACAGCCCTACTAGAGAAGAATGCCAAATTTATATGGTCAGACAAATGTCAGGCTAACTTTGAGGAACTTAAGAGAAGGTTGACGACAGCCCCAGTGTTGACCTTACCTGATTTAAGTAAGAGCTTCTCTATTTATTGTGATGCATCTCGCCTAGGTCTTGGATGTGTGCTTATGCAAGAAGGAAAGGCTGTGGCATATGCATCCAGACAGTTGAGAAAGCATGAACTAAATTACCCAACACATGATTTGGAATTAGCCGCAGTTGTCCATGCCCTGAAAATCTGGAGGCATTATTTGATCGGACATAAGTGTGATATCTATACTGACCACAAGAGTTTAAAATATATTTTTACTCGATCGGAGTTGAACCTAAGGCAACGTCGTTGGCTGGAATTGATTAAAGATTATGATCTAGAAGTGCATTATCATCCTGGAAAGGCAAATGTTGTTGCGGATGCACTTAGTAGGAAGAGCTATGCCAACGGACTTCAGTTGACATTTATACCAGTAGAGTTGCGAGCTGAAATTGAACATCTCAATTTGGGTTTTATCAATAATGTAGTGGAATTGGCCATAGAGCCTACATTGGAGCAAGATATACGCAAAGGTCAGTTGGAGGATGAGAAACTAAAAGAGATTGCAGAGCATGTAGTGGTTGGAAAGGCACCAGGTTTTAGGTTGGATGAGAATGGAACTCTATGGTTTGGAAAAAGAATATGTGTACCTGAAGTGAAAGCTATCCGTGATACGATTCTGCGAGAAGCACATGATTCTGCTTATTCTATACACCCTAGAAGCACCAAAATGTACTTACACCTTAAAGAGAAGTATTGGTGGTATGGTTTGAAAAGAGATGTGGTTGAGTATGTGGCCCTATGTGATACTTGTCAAAGGGTGAAAGCTGAACACCAAAGACCTGCAGGATTGTTGCAACCAATGAGGATACCAGAGTGGAAATGGGAATAAGTCGGTATGGACTTCATTACTGGATTACCCCGCACACAACACGGATATGATTCAATCTGGGTAATAGTGGATCGACTTACTAAGGTAGCCCATTTCCTACCAGTCAAAACCACTTATAGTGGCGCAAAGTTAGCGGAGTTGTATATGGAGAGAATAGTGTGTCTGCATGGGGTTCCGAAGAAGATCGTGTCTGACCGAGGAACTTAGTTTACATCGCATTTTTGGCATAAGGTACATAGTGCTTTGGGAACAAAGCTAAATTTCAGTTCTGCATATCATCCCTAAACCGATGGACAGACAGAAAGGACCAATCAAATCTTGGAAGATATGTTGAGAGCTTGTGCTTTACAGTATGGTACTAGTTGGGATAAGAGTTTGCCATATGCTGAGTTTTCATATAACAACAGTCACCAGAAAAGTCTCAAAATGGCGCCATTCGAAGCTTTATATGGACGTAAGTGTAGAACACCTCTATTCTGGAATCAGACAGGCGAAACTCAAGTGTTTGGACCAGATGTCCTACGCAATGCAGAGGAACAAGTGAGAATGATTAGGGATAATTTGAGAGTAGCACAGTCTAGACAGAAGAGTTATGCTGATAGCCAAAGAAGAGAGTTGAGTTTCAAAGTAGGTGACTATGTGTATTTGAAAGTGTCACCAATGAGAAATGTGAGAAGATTCAATGTGAAGGGCAAGTTAGCCCCGAGATATGTGTGACCTTTCAAGATTCTGGAGAGACGTGGAAAAGTGGCTTATCAGTTGGAACTGCTAGAAAGTTTGTCGGGTGTGCATGATGTGTTTCATGTTTCTCAGTTGAAAAAGTGTTTACGGTACCAGAAGAGCAGATTCCTTTGGAAGAGCTTACTGTTAAAGAAGATCTCACGTATGAAGAGTATCCGGTAAAAATTCTTGAAACTGCAGAAAGAGTTACTAGGAGCCGCACTATAAAGATATGCAAAGTGCAGTGGAATCGATATTCAGAAGATGAAGCTACTTGGGAAAGAGAAGAAGATCTGAGAAAATCTTATCCGCAGCTTTTTGAGTAAGCATCACCCAATCTCGAGGACGAGATTTCTTTTAAGGGGGTAGAATTGTAACACCCTAAATTTTCATAATTAAAAAAATAGTTAAATATGATTTATCTATGTAATTGAGTGTACATTCAAATATAGAAAATAATAAATATTGTGAAATTAAAATTCATCATAAGGTTAGCAACATGTTGATGCACCCATGCTGCCACATTTTATTTAGTGTATTGATTGGTTTTGATCCAAAGTGCAAAAGAATTTCAAATAAGAAAAAGGAAAAACTTCTTTTCCTCTCCCTCCCTCCTTCCGGCCCAATCGGCCCAGCCGGCCTGCTGCCATCCCCGCCAAGCCGGCCTGCGCGCGCGTGTTCTCTCCTAGACCGGCCCAGCTCGGCCAGGCAGTCGCTGCCGCGCCTCCCTCCTCTCACAGTCACTGATAGCCGAGGCCCGCCCGTCAGTTCCTCCCCTTCCCCAACCTCCCGCTCCTCTCTCTCGGTCAAGGCCGCAACTGCCGCCCGCGCCCACGTCTCGCGTCGTGGGGCATCCTCCGCATTCCCTGCCTCTTCAAAAGGGAGCCCGAACTCCAGCCACCACTCCCCGATGCAGTTTCCTCCTTCCCTTGAAGCCATAGCATCCCAACCGTAGTAGCAGAGCAGACCGCGAGCTCGCGAGCGCCATTGCTCACCGTCCGTCGTCTCTGGTTTGCCTTCACCTCATTTGAAGCCACGGTGAGCTCCGTCTTCATCTCCTCTCCCTTCCAGTGTCTTCGATTTCACGTTTCATGGCCACTAGGGCCATCTTCTGTGTGCGCCGACGTGTACACCCGCCGTCGGCCATGGCGGGTGCCACTCGGGTTCTTCCCCGGTCGCACTAAGGGCCTAGGCAAGGTCGCCTTGTTTCTCTCTCTCTCTCTCGGTGCCTTCAATTTGGTGAGTCGTGGTCTCTAGGGTCGGTTTCACGAACTCCGGCGAGCTCCCCCCATGGCCGGCCATGGCGAGCGCCGTGCGGGACTTTCCCCGGCCACGAAAATGGCACGGTCGAGGTCGCCATCATCTCCGCGTCACCCCAGTGCTCTCGGTTCATCGAACCGTCGTCTGTAGCCCCCGTTTCCCTCACTCCAGCGAGTTTCCATCGCCGGCAATGGCGGCGCCACCGCGTCCTTCCCCAACTCCGGCGGCTGCGCCCCTCTTCCCTCCTCCATCTATTCCGAGCCGTTCATCACGAGATCAACGGCTCATAAAGCTCCATACCCCTTCGCAGGATCTTTTCTAAAAGAGCCCCTCAGTTTTGGGTGTATCCAACCCGCCGTCCTTGGCGTATTCCCGAAATACGCATTATCTTTCTGAAGACGTATTTCCTTCGGTTTAAATGAAAAATATGTTTCCAGATTAATTATAGTTCTGCCACTGCAGTAAAACGCTTATAAAATCATCGTTTTAGCTCCGATTTGATCCGTTCAACTTGCGTTAGTTTCATAATTTCACGATCTACGCATTAATGCCACTGTTAGTTAGGTCTGCAACATTTAAAATTCTTGATTAGGTTAACTTAATTAACTCGTTATAGGAACCTTCTATAGCTCGTAACTTTTGCGTTGTAGCTCCGTTTTTCGTGAACTTCGCGTCGTTGTGATCGTAGCGAGACGTAGAATATTTTCATAAACTTTTTATCTTGTTTTTATACTGCTGGTGTACTGTTCTAATTATAGATTTGTTTGCTATGCATGAATGCTCCTGAAATGTGTATGTTGTCGTGTTGGTCGAGTTCAGACGGTGAGGAGTACGTTGGGAATCCGGACACGTACGAGGAGCAGCAGGACCAGCAGCAGTTCAAGAACCAAGGCAAGTATAGCATGGGCCTACCTTGTTGTCCTATTCATTATATAATGTACTCATTATGCATGTGTCTAATATTGCTCGACTATAAGGACTCCCTAGCTAATTGATGACCTGTACCTTGATCCCTATGGGTTTTATTTGCACATGGGTAGAATGCTAGTGCTTTAACTAAACATGATCTATACTATGACTGATGGAACCAATGGATGAACATGATGGTAACAATGGAACCATGGGGTAAAGGTGCAGATGATGTTGATCATGTTGCCCTAAACCCTCCGTAAGGACTTATCTGTAGGGCAAAAGCTGGGACATACAGTGCAACCATGGGAGTCATATGGCTCTGACTTTAGCTTAGTAATAGGATCTTTTCTAGCTTGTTAGAGGTTACCCGAAAGGGCGCAAGAGGGGCTTGCCAGTTTGGGTATAGAACTGCCTCTGTCCTGATGTGTATAGCCTGCGGGAATTGTGTCATCGAAAGGGGGGTTCTCTATATCTGCCTACCGAGGAAACCTCAAGGCCCTAACATGTTAGAAGAGGCCTATGGAAGGCTTCATAGTGTACCCACATGCCACCGTCATTGGAGGAGGAGCTGAGCTCCATGCACCACAATGTTGGAGAAGGAGCTAGCCTCCCCACATGACACCGTCATTGGAGGAGCTGAGCTCCGTGCACCACAATGAGGACACCCCACCGCCGTTGGGGGAGAGAGAGGGGTGCAGTCAGGTGGGAAAGAGGGAGGGGTGCATGGGAGGGAGAGGGGCGCAGTACTATGCGTCATCGCTGTGGGAGAGGGAGTCGCTCGGGCAGAGTCGCTCAGGCACCATCGCTAGGGGAGAGTGGAGTGAGGAGAGGAGGGAGACTAGAGTCTCTAGGGTTTCTGATTTCATGTATATATTGGTGATGGTAGTGGGCTAGTGTGGGCTAGCGGGCTGGGCTTGATTTACCGAGACGGTTATGTTAGAATGCCCGCCTCGGTTAATGAATTACCGAGGCAGTTGCGTTAGGATGACCACCTCGGTTAATCTATATTAACCAAGGCAGGCACGTTAGGTTCCCTGCCTCTGTTAATGATTAACCGAGGTGGTTACTAGGTAGGCTGTCGGCCACCAAATAATGGAGTCGGGCAACTAGCCGGCCTGCCTCTGAGCCCCAAAACAAAACGCCTTGGTTAAGTTTTTCTGTAGTAGTGAGCATTTCACTGAGAGTATTTCAGGTATTATTATTTATATTTTACCACAAGAAAATAATAGAATAAATATTATTAAATAATAACAAAGGAGTATCTACTAACATACTAGCATAACTAGAGCAGGGGTTAATGATAGGAGTTATGTAAAATGACACATAGTGTAACGGAACCGTCCAAATTATAAGAGCACAAGTACAAAAACAATCACCGAAATGATCAAATTCTCGCACTTGAGCCCATATAACTCCGGTAGTCCAATGAAATCGCGAGGGATTTCAAATCAACCAACATACAAGCCAAGATCGTAGTGATTCAACATAACAAGTCACATGTTACAATCATTTCACAAGTAATTCAATATACATCGGAGTTCAACAAAGTTATTACAACTTAAGTTCAAAAGTAGCGGAAGCAAAGTAATTTGAAACTAACATTATTCTTATTTCAAATACATGCCAGTACGAAGGTCGACTTCCAACAAAAGCATTAGAGAGAAGATAACTCAGAAGGATCATGCCCGTGATCACACTCCGCCTCTATGGCAGGAGCCACCCAACTCTTGCAGCCGCCATGATACATCACAACCTGCAACAAGTGGGGATAAAACCCTGAGTACAAGAAGGTACTCAGCTAGACTTACCCGTCAGAAACCAGAAATAAGGTGACACCAAGGATCATGCAAGGCTGATATGAAGTGGGGCTAGCTTGACAACATTTTGCATAAAAGCTTAATATAGATGATTAATCATTAATGCTTAAGCATCAAGTTAATTATCATTAACCTATCATCTATATTAGAACCTGTACTAGAGCACTCACTTTATTAGGAGCAAACAATATTAACCATAGCAGGTATAAATTGAGGCAACCTTAGTGATCCAATTAACCATCAGTTCAATTTAATTGAATCTACGTTGCCGCTGCTCAAGTCAAGTGCTCACTAACCGGGAGCGACGGCGATTCGAATCGAATTCCTATCCAGCTGGAGGGGTATTTCTAACACTCACCGAGTCACGCCTGGCGAGGGCTGCTCAGGTCACCTTTGGTACAGTTCAGGAGCCACGGGTCCGAATGATGTCGTGACCCCAAGGGCGACACTCTGCCAGGTGATAGGGACTCTAACCCCCCCCCTTGGTCTCACGCCAATGTCCCCAAGCACATCCTTTCTCTCCTCCAAGAAGCAACCTACCATTCGATTCCCGGCCTGAACTGTATTACTCGGATTCGCGGTCGGAACGACTTATCCGGCCAACTAAGTGTTAGACTGCGTTCAACATGACTCAAGGACGTACAGCGAATCGGTCCTTAAACGACTCAGACGGGGATAGATCCACACCCAAGACCTCCATGCCTTGTTGCTTCACTATCATCATCCCGCCCGGTCTCATTTCATTTTATTAACACATGGTTCCTTTCCACGATAGCAAATATAGCCAACCGTGCCATATATGAATATCCCTATATCTCGCAGGTGACAGGAAATCACCTGACTTCTACCGCTTAAAGCAGGGCTAAGCATCTACTCGATCCTAATCTATGTAGGATTCAAGGATTCATATATCTAGACAAGGAATGATATAATGCAGCAAGGGTTTCCAACCAACTCCTACCACTTAATGCAACAATACTTATAACATATATATAATTAATTGCTTTGAAGATAGGAGGCTTATAATGCTCCGGGGCTTGCCTGGGATCCGACTCAAGTTAGAGTATGTCAGATGAATTCACTTGGCGAGCATCCTCCCATCTAGCACTTGCCCGATCCTTCTATCTTCGGGATGGATCCACCAAACACCGTCTTCGGGTTTGGCTCCACATCAGGTCCTTCACGTGCTTCAGCTAGCGTACCTAAATGAGGTGCAACCATGCACATGTGTGAATGCATAGAAGTGCAATGAACAGAGTAATCAAACAAGCATATCAAAGTTCTCATAAACACCTAGGGCTAATTAACTTAATCCACATTAGGGCATAACATAGAAGATGACAATCACATCAAGTAAGACACAAGCCTCAAGATCACAGGGTACTAACCAAAGTACTTTTAAAGGTATGAGTCACACTTCAACACATTAGCATGGCAAAGTTTATCAAAGCACTACAACTAAAATCTATCACTTTCTGGACATACATACAGTAGCTCCATAAATTAATCATAACTAGAGATCCCTAAATCCAAATGACTTGCAAGAAGATATTATGGAAAGCTTATGAAATTCTATACATTTCATTTAATATCATCTCAACATGATTCCCAAGTTATCATGACCAAACATGCCAATCTTTAACGTCTGCACAGAAGGTAATTAAAATCTGACAGTAGACTTATTAAGCATGCAACTCTTAAACTATCAGACCTGGGATCATGAAAATTTAACACAAGCAAGATAAGATAATTATATACAACTTTTGTATTTACCAAAATCACAGTAAACATCATTTACACCATGAAACTAGTTGCACGAGTAACACCACACATGCAGCCCAACAGCAGTGGTAAAATTATAGACAGAAAACTGATAGAAACTTCAGAGAAGCATAAATGGAGTTCTAGACCTCCAATAAACATGATTCTCAACTTTATGGAAAGCTTATAAAGTTACCTACAACTTTCTTGTAATCATCTTAAGATGATTCTACAGTTAACATGGTCAATTAATTAAATAATTGCATCTCTGTCCAAAATATGGACATAATCTGATATGCCACTTTAAACCGTTATAACTTGAGTTTCACAAATCCAATAATTATGGTTCTGGACTTTTTAGAAAGATTAACAAGTTGCGAACAATTTTGTTATAAACATCTAGAGCTAATCGTGCTACTAACTAGGTCACACATTATAAACAAGGCAACCCTGTCTGGGTTTGGACAGAAACAGCTACAGCACTTTAGACTACTATAGTTAAACATATACTTAACCAAAAATTGTGCTCTTTAGCTTTTTGAAAAGCTTAAGAAAATTACTACAAATCATTTATTGTCATCAAGGCATAATTCATAACTTAACTAAGCCAAACAATGCATATATGCAGAACTGTCCAGAATAGAAGCAAAGCAGCATATAGCATTTGTTATTTTTATAGCTCCTAAACTATCAAGCCTAAAATCTTGAAATTTTTACTAGACATCATACATCACAAGAATAACACGTCACAAAAATTTCACTTCATTTGGAGTTATATATTTACAGTTATTAAAAATAACAGATCCAACTAGCATTCAAAACCTAGTTGCATAAATCTATTTTTACAGCTAAAACTTTAAACTAAAACATGCCATATTATAGATCCAATGCATAGAAAATTTCACAAGGATTCCAAAAAGTACTCATTTGTTATTTTACGAATTTTCTACGATTTACTATGAATTTCCAAAGATTCAGCAAAATCATTACAAACCAGTCCTTACGGCACTATTCACCTGAGTCTATGACATTGCAGTTACACCCCTCCCTTTAGTCGAATTGCTGCGCGAGGTCCCTGGTCGGAACAAGAGCAGAGGATGGCCGGGAATCGGCCGGTGGCGACCGGAGAAGGCTCGCCGGCGGCGGCGAATGGCGGGGAAGCGTCAAGGGACCCGCGCACACCCGCAGGTGCCAACGGCTTGCCCCACAGCGGCCCGAGGCTCGCTGGCCACGTGAGCAGGCGCACGGTGGCCATGGCTGTCGTGCGGCCACGCTCTACAGCGACGAAGGAAAGCCGAGGAGAGGCGCGCGAGGACCAGGAGAGGACGACGGAGCCGGTGACGGTGGATGCATGGCTGCCAGGCGCTCGAGGGTGGAAGAACGACGGCGGCCAGCTCGAGCTTGCGGCGGCATCAATGGCGACGCGCCCTGGAGCTCGCGTGCGACACCAGAGAGCGAGGAAGGGAGAGTGGAGAGGTGAGTGAGTGAAAGAGCAGCTCGGGCGCTTGGTTTGAGGGGCAGGGGCGCTCGGCAACGCGTGGCACAGCGCTTGAACGCGTGGCAGCCATGGCGGGGCGCGCTCTGTGCATGGTTGCCACGACGTCATTTCGTCGAACACGTGGCGCGCGCGATGGAGCCCGACTTGGAGTCTGTTTTCGGCATATTCCATGCACATTCGAACCTTGGCGCCAGTATCAAAGTTGCTCTACTCTGGATGCTCTACAAACTTGATTAAGGCTGTATGGTCGTCGGAGCTCTTCATCAGCAGGTAATTAGGCCACAAAATGACAGTGTCAGTGCCTTGATAGCGGTTAAGAAAACACAAAATTGAGGACCAAAACGGAGTCGAACTTCATCCATCTCTTCACCTGCTCTTCTCCAAAGAATATACTCCAACTTCTATTTTTGGGTCAACTCAAGTTATGTAACAAAATTTGGAGAACGTTGAATGTCAACCGGTATTAGTGCTGGAATTCCTGGACTTGGAATATTTCTAAGTCTGAAACAAACTGCAACAGATTCAAACTTTGGGCCATGGTTTGACTTATTTCCAAGCTAAATCATGGTATGCCCCAAAAACAAAGTTTGTTGCACACAACTTAAGCTACAACTTTTATTAAAGGATCATGGACTGGTTCAGCCTGGTTATGGAGATAAAGATCACCAAACATGTCAACTTATTACTACTAACTCAGGACTTAGAATATTTTTTTCAAAGTGCTGAAAACAGCAGCTGAATCCACATTGTGATCTCTATTTGACTAGGTTAGAGGCCAAACTAGCTCTTGACCATTAAATAAAGTTTGTTCTACACAAGATGAACTACAACTTTTGTTTAAGGTCAAACCTCATAACTGGTACAGAAGTCAAACTTTTACTTTGGTCAAAGTATCAACTCGATAAAGCCTAAACTAGGGTTTTAGGCCAATCGAGGCATTTTCTTGACATTTGCTCAACATGAACCCTTCATGACTTTTGTTGTAGAGTTCATCTAAAGTCATTTGGGTATATTGGCAAGGTTTGGTTGATGGTCTATAGTTCCATTAACTTAATGGGGCAATTTCCAATAGGAATGGAACTTATCATTTCATGTGACTTTTTGATTCCAAACTGCATGAAACTTTTCCAGGGATCAATATAGATAGGTACTAAGGTGAGACACATGAAGATATTATCATAACCCCACCTAAGCATATAATTTAAAAAGGGGCCTATATGTAAAGCAATGGTGCAATATCCAACTTTAGGTCAGGCTCATCTCCATAGGTTGACCTTGACATTGTCATCTCCACTTAATCTATCATGTTTGATCTTAAACCCACCACTTAATTGGTGATAAACACCTGGGGTGTTACAGCCCTCCCCCCTTAAAAGAATCGCGTCCCGAGATTCGGAATGGAAGATCTCTTAAGGAAGAGAGACACGTTATCAAGTTCCCAACATTTGCTATAGCGTTCAGCTATAAAGCTTTAACATCGGTGAACAGTTCGGTCAAAGGCACTTTCTGATACGTACTCTTCATGGTAAAATTTGTCTGAAGAATTTCCTTCATTGACTTTAATGAAGCATTGTTACTTTGGGAGGAATCTAAAATAGCATATACTGCATTCTCAGTGTACGGAGATCATTTGATCCTTGAGTGAACCACTCACAAGTATCTGACTCTCTAAAGAGCACAACATAGGTCATATGAACTTTACATTAGACCAAAATCTTCAGAAGTATACTCATAAAATGACTCTATGTTCACAAAGTTTGAAAAGCAGTCCTCTACAAAAATGGTTTGAGCACAACCTTCCAAAAGGATGAGATCATAGACGACAAACATTCTCTGAGGTTATAGGATACCGACTAACCAATAGACAAGGTCTATGTTGGTCGTAAATGTTCATTCATTTAGGCACCAACTAATGGAAAACTACTTGTGGTTCCATGTGTGCAGTTCTCTTTCTCTGATGACAACACTGTATTATCTGAGTCTGTCGAGGGGTCAATGAATGTGATAGCTGACTCTGTCGGCTTCGTATTCCTGCCAACAGCTACCTAATAAGATTCTTTTATCCAAAGACAACAGTTATCTAGGTGGAATCAGATGCAACCTCTTGGTAAAAACATGTATAAGGTACCAAGGTATGTCATCATTGGAAAATAATTCCTAAAAAAAATGTAATGAGGCCTTAAGGACAGCAAAAGTTATAATATTTACTAAACCGCGGGAAGTAGTCTACCACCAAGCGGTTGAGTAAAATTTTTCCTTTGTGACTTAGTTGCACTATAAGTTGAGTTGACTTGCAGCATAACAACTTTGTCAGGCCAACTTTCACCTTGAGGCTTCCTTTTCAGGATCAAACAGCAGCTCTAAGATGGGAAATCTGTTGTTTGACACTTTTCAAATTGCTTTTGATTCGCGATGGCATACATTGATTTGCAGAAACCAAGTCTGCTCGTACATTAGGGATACGAGAAAGCAAAAGCAAATGAAAGAGTGTAAACTAGTATCTGTGAGACCTCAAAAGGGCCATCCAACAGTAGATCTCGACTATTAATTTACATATCGAGCCGATGATGCACACGCTTTGAACTGGCAGATTACTTTTGCATGGCAAAACACATACTTTCTCTGCTTCTTCACCTTGATAGAACACCTTGCACTATCTATGTGATTGTCCAAGATGGAATTGACTTGGTCGCAATGACTCTGGATGATAGAGTATCACTCCAGTTATTGACTAGTTGATTAACTTCATGTTGGTTATTGCTCTGTAAGACATAGCCTTTGTAGCTACCAAAGAATCGTTACCTAGCTAGAGATTAACCTTCCTATTGGTAACTAATTAGTTGTCTCTCAACACTAAACAGTTCCAAATCTTCATTCTTGATCACAATAATTGTGGTTGATGCTGAACAAATGGTTGCCATCGAAGTCAACAGATTAGGTCTCAAATCAGAGATGATTGATTTCGACGGTATGACCATTATGCATACAAAGGTTAAAATTTGCATAATGTGACGATCGAGTCTTATCCAACAGATGACTTGTCCAACATTAAGTGTTGGGTGTCCTTTTTATCCAACAGAGATGAGATACGTTGCTCACTAGATTGAGTTGTCAATACTAGAACAACTAAGTAGAGTCACTTGTCTACCACCTCTTGTAGTATGTTAATGTTTATGTCGGTGGCCTGTTCTTCAAAGGTTATCCTATTAGCAACTTCAGAAGGAAGTTTTACTACTTTTGGTTCAATATAAGGGTCTTTTGATAAGATATGGGAAGACAACCAAGGAAGAAGGTCACGTGAAAATCACAACAGTGTTGTTCTGCAATGGATTACGATTAGAAACCATGATACCAGCGTGTGCCGAGCAGCACAACCTTGTGTGTGCACCCACAGGAGGCTCTCGGTTTCGTCGCGGCACCATTAGTTGCTACTCATAACACCATTACTGAACATACACCCAATGAGAAAATTTCAAATGGCATAGATTGGGTTGATAAGGTAGATGCATGAATTTGCAAGCATACGATTTAGATGCCATAACAGAGAGACGTTGTGTCACACTAGCTAACCTTTGGGAGAGGTAACCGGAAGGTCCAGCATGGATTTGGGTACAGTCTCCACAATTGACAACGTACAAACCATGGTCAAGGGCTAGCATTGATAAAAGTTAACTTGGTTGGTCAGTCGATAAAGGTCTTCACAAAAATAGTTGCAAAACACCCATGGCTTATGCAAACACATAGGAGAACTAAACTTTGGGCTTTTGGTCAAGCAAGGGTATGGATACAAACACTCAAGGGCTAACCACCAAGTCTACAGGCTCAGGCTCCTAAGAGAGAGAACCTGATTGCAGACAACACTAAAAGATCAGTTCTCGTAACTCGAGTGTTGCCCTAAGATAAAGCTATTTGACACTCGTGTGCTCACCGAGGACAAACGAGGTGACAACTAGGGCACTACCTAGATAACAAGCATACATACAACATCACAATCAAGCAATTATTTGAGAAAATTCAAACAATGGGCTTAAGCAACCAATATAAAGCACCAGGCTCACCCAAAATAAGCATTTATCTCAAGCATGAACTAACTACAAGTTTAGTCCAAACAAACGTTAGTTAAAGAGGCCAACTTAGCATGTGCCCAGAATCTGGACAGCAGCACAGTGGTTACTTGTTTCAACTATAACTGAGGTTGTAGACATCCCACAAAGATGATCCTAGACTTTATAGAAAGTTTAGGAAGATGACTAGACTTTAGTTATTCATACCAATAGCTAATTCATAGATTAACATGGTCAAACATGCTGATGTTTCAGATCTATACCATTATGGACAGAAAACTGACAAGAACTTCAAAAATGCAAAACTGGAGTTTTAGGGACACAACAAGGCTAAGCCTTAACTTTGTGTAAAGATTATTAAGTTGTCTATAACTTTCTTATTATCATATTAAGATGATTCTATATCTAACAAGGCCAAACAAGACAAAGAAGACATCTCTGCCCAGATTTGGACAGATTCTGTCATTCCACTTTACAAGCTCATAAGTAGAGATTTAGACCACCCCAATTGGTGCTATAGGACAATTTGGAAAGCTTAGAAAAAGTACTACACTTCTTCTATTATCTCCAAGACATGATTCCTTATGCACATAGGTCAAACAAACCAAACATACAGATCTGTTCTGAACATGAGCAGATTTTGACAACAACTTCTAAAATTTATAACTCCCAAACCATAAGGCCTAGGGTCTTGAAATTTTAGGACAAGCTATATAATTAAGTTAGCTACAACTTTGGTATTCTCTATAACTACAGAAAACACCATTATGATCATAAAAGCATCACTACAACAGAAACAGTTCTAGCAGCCAACGTTTAATAAGCAAAACAAAGCTTGCCTTTGTTCTACTTAACAAGAGAGCACACAAACATATTATTCTAGCAGCTCTAAACATTATTACCTTAGACCAACACCAATTTAATTCATTTATGAGAATCCATAATTATTTAAGTGAGGTCTAAAGCATTGGCAAACGCTTGGGTGAACAACATATCCACCACTTGGCTAAGCTAGAGGATATCTCTAAGTTCAAGCATGTAGCCACACTTATTTCTAGTAAGGCTAAGCACATATTTTTCTCAAGCAACATGGAACAAGGAATTTTTGTTTTACTTCACTCAAGAAAGATAGTGTAACACATTGATCACAAGTTACACACTATAGAACAAGGGTGAGAAGAGTATAGCCATGCATAAAGCAACAATCATGAAGATGCATGCTTCGTCCTATTCGTCCTCACAAGATTGCCAACCTAAGGTGGCGATCACGTTCTATGTCGGTGGCATAACACGCACTCTTTCGATATATAGCTAGTCGTCAGCTACATTCGACTTACGCATTCGTGGTTAGCGTACCTGCAGAAAAGTTTCATTGCAGCCCAACATTTCCCAATATAGCACACAATGAAAGCAGAGAAGTAAAAATTCTAAGTACTTCCATGTACATATACCCCCGTATATATACATGTAGCACCAAAACTACCCGAATCATTCGATCACCCACAATTAAGTACCTTCATATATACATGTGTATAACATGTAAATAATCCAGTAACCAAAACTAGCTCTCCCCTAGACCGAGGGTTGTACGGTCATGCTCTCACAACTCACACTTACCTGAGCGTAGGTGCGACGTTGCATAAAAGTAAACTAGCAACATATATGGCTATTTCATATATGAAGGCTACCTCTACTCTGACACACCGGGTAGCATAGTGTGGGAGAGTCATCACACATACATACCTTGGCAAGGGCGTAGATGCATAAATGAAAAACCCCCAAGTTAGTACTTATATAAGCCACCTAATAATCCTTATATGGGCATAAGGAAATTGACCACTGGCATACTAGGTTTAGAATTCAGATTTCACAAACCTATATATAGCTATAAGTTGATAAAACTGATTTTATAAAACAAAACCATTGTTTTAAATACACATATGACAAGTTTAATGTTGAATCTTGCTCCGATGCCAGCTGTAACGGAACCGTCCAAATTATAAGAGCACAAGTACAAAAACAATCACCGAAATGATCAAATTCTCGCACTTGAGCCCATATAACTCCGGTAGTCCAATGAAATCGCGAGGGATTTCAAATCAACCAACATACAAGCCAAGATCGTAGTGATTCAACATAACAAGTCACATGTTACAATCATTTCACAAGTAATTCAATATACATCGGAGTTCAACAAAGTTATTACAACTTAAGTTCAAAAGTAGCGGAAGCAAAGTAATTTGAAACTAACATTATTCTTATTTCAAATACATGCCAGTACGAAGGTCGACTTCCAACAAAAGCATTAGAGAGAAGATAACTCAGAAGGATCATGCCCGTGATCACACTCCGCCTCTATGGCAGGAGCCACCCAACTCTTGCAGCCGCCATGATACATCACAACCTGCAACAAGTGGGGATAAAACCCTGAGTACAAGAAGGTACTCAGCTAGACTTACCCGTCAGAAACCAGAAATAAGGTGACACCAAGGATCATGCAAGGCTGATATGAAGTGGGGCTAGCTTGACAACATTTTGCATAAAAGCTTAATATAGATGATTAATCATTAATGCTTAAGCATCAAGTTAATTATCATTAACCTATCATCTATATTAGAACCTGTACTAGAGCACTCACTTTATTAGGAGCAAACAATATTAACCATAGCAGGTATAAATTGAGGCAACCTTAGTGATCCAATTAACCATCAGTTCAATTTAATTGAATCTACGTTGCCGCTGCTCAAGTCAAGTGCTCACTAACCGGGAGCGACGGCGATTCGAATCGAATTCCTATCCAGCTGGAGGGGTATTTCTAACACTCACCGAGTCACGCCTGGCGAGGGCTGCTCAGGTCACCTTTGGTACAGTTCAGGAGCCACGGGTCCGAATGATGTCGTGACCCCAAGGGCGACACTCTGCCAGGTGATAGGGACTCTAACCCCCCCCCCTTGGTCTCACGCCAATGTCCCCAAGCACATCCTTTCTCTCCTCCAAGAAGCAACCTACCATTCGATTCCCGGCCTGAACTGTATTACTCGGATTCGCGGTCGGAACGACTTATCCGGCCAACTAAGTGTTAGACTGCGTTCAACATGACTCAAGGACGTACAGCGAATCGGTCCTTAAACGACTCAGACGGGGATAGATCCACACCCAAGACCTCCATGCCTTGTTGCTTCACTATCATCATCCCGCCCGGTCTCATTTCATTTTATTAACACATGGTTCCTTTCCACGATAGCAAATATAGCCAACCGTGCCATATATGAATATCCCTATATCTCGCAGGTGACAGGAAATCACCTGACTTCTACCGCTTAAAGCAGGGCTAAGCATCTACTCGATCCTAATCTATGTAGGATTCAAGGATTCATATATCTAGACAAGGAATGATATAATGCAGCAAGGGTTTCCAACCAACTCCTACCACTTAATGCAACAATACTTATAACATATATATAATTAATTGCTTTGAAGATAGGAGGCTTATAATGCTCCGGGGCTTGCCTGGGATCCGACTCAAGTTAGAGTATGTCAGATGAATTCACTTGGCGAGCATCCTCCCATCTAGCACTTGCCCGATCCTTCTATCTTCGGGATGGATCCACCAAACACCGTCTTCGGGTTTGGCTCCACATCAGGTCCTTCACGTGCTTCAGCTAGCGTACCTAAATGAGGTGCAACCATGCACATGTGTGAATGCATAGAAGTGCAATGAACAGAGTAATCAAACAAGCATATCAAAGTTCTCATAAACACCTAGGGCTAATTAACTTAATCCACATTAGGGCATAACATAGAAGATGACAATCACATCAAGTAAGACACAAGCCTCAAGATCACAGGGTACTAACCAAAGTACTTTTAAAGGTATGAGTCACACTTCAACACATTAGCATGGCAAAGTTTATCAAAGCACTACAACTAAAATCTATCACTTTCTGGACATACATACAGTAGCTCCATAAATTAATCATAACTAGAGATCCCTAAATCCAAATGACTTGCAAGAAGATATTATGGAAAGCTTATGAAATTCTATACATTTCATTTAATATCATCTCAACATGATTCCCAAGTTATCATGACCAAACATGCCAATCTTTAACGTCTGCACAGAAGGTAATTAAAATCTGACAGTAGACTTATTAAGCATGCAACTCTTAAACTATCAGACCTGGGATCATGAAAATTTAACACAAGCAAGATAAGATAATTATATACAACTTTTGTATTTACCAAAATCACAGTAAACATCATTTACACCATGAAACTAGTTGCACGAGTAACACCACACATGCAGCCCAACAGCAGTGGTAAAATTATAGACAGAAAACTGATAGAAACTTCAGAGAAGCATAAATGGAGTTCTAGACCTCCAATAAACATGATTCTCAACTTTATGGAAAGCTTATAAAGTTACCTACAACTTTCTTGTAATCATCTTAAGATGATTCTACAGTTAACATGGTCAATTAATTAAATAATTGCATCTCTGTCCAAAATATGGACATAATCTGATATGCCACTTTAAACCGTTATAACTTGAGTTTCACAAATCCAATAATTATGGTTCTGGACTTTTTAGAAAGATTAACAAGTTGCGAACAATTTTGTTATAAACATCTAGAGCTAATCGTGCTACTAACTAGGTCACACATTATAAACAAGGCAACCCTGTCTGGGTTTGGACAGAAACAGCTACAGCACTTTAGACTACTATAGTTAAACATATACTTAACCAAAAATTGTGCTCTTTAGCTTTTTGAAAAGCTTAAGAAAATTACTACAAATCATTTATTGTCATCAAGGCATAATTCATAACTTAACTAAGCCAAACAATGCATATATGCAGAACTGTCCAGAATAGAAGCAAAGCAGCATATAGCATTTGTTATTTTTATAGCTCCTAAACTATCAAGCCTAAAATCTTGAAATTTTTACTAGACATCATACATCACAAGAATAACACGTCACAAAAATTTCACTTCATTTGGAGTTATATATTTACAGTTATTAAAAATAACAGATCCAACTAGCATTCAAAACCTAGTTGCATAAATCTATTTTTACAGCTAAAACTTTAAACTAAAACATGCCATATTATAGATCCAATGCATAGAAAATTTCACAAGGATTCCAAAAAGTACTCATTTGTTATTTTACGAATTTTCTACGATTTACTATGAATTTCCAAAGATTCAGCAAAATCATTACAAACCAGTCCTTACGGCACTATTCACCTGAGTCTATGACATTGCAGTTACACCCCTCCCTTTAGTCGAATTGCTGCGCGAGGTCCCTGGTCGGAACAAGAGCAGAGGATGGCCGGGAATCGGCCGGTGGCGACCGGAGAAGGCTCGCCGGCGGCGGCGAATGGCGGGGAAGCGTCAAGGGACCCGCGCACACCCGCAGGTGCCAACGGCTTGCCCCACAGCGGCCCGAGGCTCGCTGGCCACGTGAGCAGGCGCACGGTGGCCATGGCTGTCGTGCGGCCACGCTCTACAGCGACGAAGGAAAGCCGAGGAGAGGCGCGCGAGGACCAGGAGAGGACGACGGAGCCGGTGACGGTGGATGCATGGCTGCCAGGCGCTCGAGGGTGGAAGAACGACGGCGGCCAGCTCGAGCTTGCGGCGGCATCAATGGCGACGCGCCCTGGAGCTCGCGTGCGACACCAGAGAGCGAGGAAGGGAGAGTGGAGAGGTGAGTGAGTGAAAGAGCAGCTCGGGCGCTTGGTTTGAGGGGCAGGGGCGCTCGGCAACGCGTGGCACAGCGCTTGAACGCGTGGCAGCCATGGCGGGGCGCGCTCTGTGCATGGTTGCCACGACGTCATTTCGTCGAACACGTGGCGCGCGCGATGGAGCCCGACTTGGAGTCTGTTTTCGGCATATTCCATGCACATTCGAACCTTGGCGCCAGTATCAAAGTTGCTCTACTCTGGATGCTCTACAAACTTGATTAAGGCTGTATGGTCGTCGGAGCTCTTCATCAGCAGGTAATTAGGCCACAAAATGACAGTGTCAGTGCCTTGATAGCGGTTAAGAAAACACAAAATTGAGGACCAAAACGGAGTCGAACTTCATCCATCTCTTCACCTGCTCTTCTCCAAAGAATATACTCCAACTTCTATTTTTGGGTCAACTCAAGTTATGTAACAAAATTTGGAGAACGTTGAATGTCAACCGGTATTAGTGCTGGAATTCCTGGACTTGGAATATTTCTAAGTCTGAAACAAACTGCAACAGATTCAAACTTTGGGCCATGGTTTGACTTATTTCCAAGCTAAATCATGGTATGCCCCAAAAACAAAGTTTGTTGCACACAACTTAAGCTACAACTTTTATTAAAGGATCATGGACTGGTTCAGCCTGGTTATGGAGATAAAGATCACCAAACATGTCAACTTATTACTACTAACTCAGGACTTAGAATATTTTTTTCAAAGTGCTGAAAACAGCAGCTGAATCCACATTGTGATCTCTATTTGACTAGGTTAGAGGCCAAACTAGCTCTTGACCATTAAATAAAGTTTGTTCTACACAAGATGAACTACAACTTTTGTTTAAGGTCAAACCTCATAACTGGTACAGAAGTCAAACTTTTACTTTGGTCAAAGTATCAACTCGATAAAGCCTAAACTAGGGTTTTAGGCCAATCGAGGCATTTTCTTGACATTTGCTCAACATGAACCCTTCATGACTTTTGTTGTAGAGTTCATCTAAAGTCATTTGGGTATATTGGCAAGGTTTGGTTGATGGTCTATAGTTCCATTAACTTAATGGGGCAATTTCCAATAGGAATGGAACTTATCATTTCATGTGACTTTTTGATTCCAAACTGCATGAAACTTTTCCAGGGATCAATATAGATAGGTACTAAGGTGAGACACATGAAGATATTATCATAACCCCACCTAAGCATATAATTTAAAAAGGGGCCTATATGTAAAGCAATGGTGCAATATCCAACTTTAGGTCAGGCTCATCTCCATAGGTTGACCTTGACATTGTCATCTCCACTTAATCTATCATGTTTGATCTTAAACCCACCACTTAATTGGTGATAAACACCTGGGGTGTTACAGCCCTCCCCCCTTAAAAGAATCGCGTCCCGAGATTCGGAATGGAAGATCTCTTAAGGAAGAGAGACACGTTATCAAGTTCCCAACATTTGCTATAGCGTTCAGCTATAAAGCTTTAACATCGGTGAACAGTTCGGTCAAAGGCACTTTCTGATACGTACTCTTCATGGTAAAATTTGTCTGAAGAATTTCCTTCATTGACTTTAATGAAGCATTGTTACTTTGGGAGGAATCTAAAATAGCATATACTGCATTCTCAGTGTACGGAGATCATTTGATCCTTGAGTGAACCACTCACAAGTATCTGACTCTCTAAAGAGCACAACATAGGTCATATGAACTTTACATTAGACCAAAATCTTCAGAAGTATACTCATAAAATGACTCTATGTTCACAAAGTTTGAAAAGCAGTCCTCTACAAAAATGGTTTGAGCACAACCTTCCAAAAGGATGAGATCATAGACGACAAACATTCTCTGAGGTTATAGGATACCGACTAACCAATAGACAAGGTCTATGTTGGTCGTAAATGTTCATTCATTTAGGCACCAACTAATGGAAAACTACTTGTGGTTCCATGTGTGCAGTTCTCTTTCTCTGATGACAACACTGTATTATCTGAGTCTGTCGAGGGGTCAATGAATGTGATAGCTGACTCTGTCGGCTTCGTATTCCTGCCAACAGCTACCTAATAAGATTCTTTTATCCAAAGACAACAGTTATCTAGGTGGAATCAGATGCAACCTCTTGGTAAAAACATGTATAAGGTACCAAGGTATGTCATCATTGGAAAATAATTCCTAAAAAAAATGTAATGAGGCCTTAAGGACAGCAAAAGTTATAATATTTACTAAACCGCGGGAAGTAGTCTACCACCAAGCGGTTGAGTAAAATTTTTCCTTTGTGACTTAGTTGCACTATAAGTTGAGTTGACTTGCAGCATAACAACTTTGTCAGGCCAACTTTCACCTTGAGGCTTCCTTTTCAGGATCAAACAGCAGCTCTAAGATGGGAAATCTGTTGTTTGACACTTTTCAAATTGCTTTTGATTCGCGATGGCATACATTGATTTGCAGAAACCAAGTCTGCTCGTACATTAGGGATACGAGAAAGCAAAAGCAAATGAAAGAGTGTAAACTAGTATCTGTGAGACCTCAAAAGGGCCATCCAACAGTAGATCTCGACTATTAATTTACATATCGAGCCGATGATGCACACGCTTTGAACTGGCAGATTACTTTTGCATGGCAAAACACATACTTTCTCTGCTTCTTCACCTTGATAGAACACCTTGCACTATCTATGTGATTGTCCAAGATGGAATTGACTTGGTCGCAATGACTCTGGATGATAGAGTATCACTCCAGTTATTGACTAGTTGATTAACTTCATGTTGGTTATTGCTCTGTAAGACATAGCCTTTGTAGCTACCAAAGAATCGTTACCTAGCTAGAGATTAACCTTCCTATTGGTAACTAATTAGTTGTCTCTCAACACTAAACAGTTCCAAATCTTCATTCTTGATCACAATAATTGTGGTTGATGCTGAACAAATGGTTGCCATCGAAGTCAACAGATTAGGTCTCAAATCAGAGATGATTGATTTCGACGGTATGACCATTATGCATACAAAGGTTAAAATTTGCATAATGTGACGATCGAGTCTTATCCAACAGATGACTTGTCCAACATTAAGTGTTGGGTGTCCTTTTTATCCAACAGAGATGAGATACGTTGCTCACTAGATTGAGTTGTCAATACTAGAACAACTAAGTAGAGTCACTTGTCTACCACCTCTTGTAGTATGTTAATGTTTATGTCGGTGGCCTGTTCTTCAAAGGTTATCCTATTAGCAACTTCAGAAGGAAGTTTTACTACTTTTGGTTCAATATAAGGGTCTTTTGATAAGATATGGGAAGACAACCAAGGAAGAAGGTCACGTGAAAATCACAACAGTGTTGTTCTGCAATGGATTACGATTAGAAACCATGATACCAGCGTGTGCCGAGCAGCACAACCTTGTGTGTGCACCCACAGGAGGCTCTCGGTTTCGTCGCGGCACCATTAGTTGCTACTCATAACACCATTACTGAACATACACCCAATGAGAAAATTTCAAATGGCATAGATTGGGTTGATAAGGTAGATGCATGAATTTGCAAGCATACGATTTAGATGCCATAACAGAGAGACGTTGTGTCACACTAGCTAACCTTTGGGAGAGGTAACCGGAAGGTCCAGCATGGATTTGGGTACGGTCTCCACAATTGACAACGTACAAACCATGGTCAAGGGCTAGCATTGATAAAAGTTAACTTGGTTGGTCAGTCGATAAAGGTCTTCACAAAAATAGTTGCAAAACACCCATGGCTTATGCAAACACATAGGAGAACTAAACTTTGGGCTTTTGGTCAAGCAAGGGTATGGATACAAACACTCAAGGGCTAACCACCAAGTCTACAGGCTCAGGCTCCTAAGAGAGAGAACCTGATTGCAGACAACACTAAAAGATCAGTTCTCGTAACTCGAGTGTTGCCCTAAGATAAAGCTATTTGACACTCGTGTGCTCACCGAGGACAAACGAGGTGACAACTAGGGCACTACCTAGATAACAAGCATACATACAACATCACAATCAAGCAATTATTTGAGAAAATTCAAACAATGGGCTTAAGCAACCAATATAAAGCACCAGGCTCACCCAAAATAAGCATTTATCTCAAGCATGAACTAACTACAAGTTTAGTCCAAACAAACGTTAGTTAAAGAGGCCAACTTAGCATGTGCCCAGAATCTGGACAGCAGCACAGTGGTTACTTGTTTCAACTATAACTGAGGTTGTAGACATCCCACAAAGATGATCCTAGACTTTATAGAAAGTTTAGGAAGATGACTAGACTTTAGTTATTCATACCAATAGCTAATTCATAGATTAACATGGTCAAACATGCTGATGTTTCAGATCTATACCATTATGGACAGAAAACTGACAAGAACTTCAAAAATGCAAAACTGGAGTTTTAGGGACACAACAAGGCTAAGCCTTAACTTTGTGTAAAGATTATTAAGTTGTCTATAACTTTCTTATTATCATATTAAGATGATTCTATATCTAACAAGGCCAAACAAGACAAAGAAGACATCTCTGCCCAGATTTGGACAGATTCTGTCATTCCACTTTACAAGCTCATAAGTAGAGATTTAGACCACCCCAATTGGTGCTATAGGACAATTTGGAAAGCTTAGAAAAAGTACTACACTTCTTCTATTATCTCCAAGACATGATTCCTTATGCACATAGGTCAAACAAACCAAACATACAGATCTGTTCTGAACATGAGCAGATTTTGACAACAACTTCTAAAATTTATAACTCCCAAACCATAAGGCCTAGGGTCTTGAAATTTTAGGACAAGCTATATAATTAAGTTAGCTACAACTTTGGTATTCTCTATAACTACAGAAAACACCATTATGATCATAAAAGCATCACTACAACAGAAACAGTTCTAGCAGCCAACGTTTAATAAGCAAAACAAAGCTTGCCTTTGTTCTACTTAACAAGAGAGCACACAAACATATTATTCTAGCAGCTCTAAACATTATTACCTTAGACCAACACCAATTTAATTCATTTATGAGAATCCATAATTATTTAAGTGAGGTCTAAAGCATTGGCAAACGCTTGGGTGAACAACATATCCACCACTTGGCTAAGCTAGAGGATATCTCTAAGTTCAAGCATGTAGCCACACTTATTTCTAGTAAGGCTAAGCACATATTTTTCTCAAGCAACATGGAACAAGGAATTTTTGTTTTACTTCACTCAAGAAAGATAGTGTAACACATTGATCACAAGTTACACACTATAGAACAAGGGTGAGAAGAGTATAGCCATGCATAAAGCAACAATCATGAAGATGCATGCTTCGTCCTATTCGTCCTCACAAGATTGCCAACCTAAGGTGGCGATCACGTTCTATGTCGGTGGCATAACACGCACTCTTTCGATATATAGCTAGTCGTCAGCTACATTCGACTTACGCATTCGTGGTTAGCGTACCTGCAGAAAAGTTTCATTGCAGCCCAACATTTCCCAATATAGCACACAATGAAAGCAGAGAAGTAAAAATTCTAAGTACTTCCATGTACATATACCCCCGTATATATACATGTAGCACCAAAACTACCCGAATCATTCGATCACCCACAATTAAGTACCTTCATATATACATGTGTATAACATGTAAATAATCCAGTAACCAAAACTAGCTCTCCCCTAGACCGAGGGTTGTACGGTCATGCTCTCACAACTCACACTTACCTGAGCGTAGGTGCGACGTTGCATAAAAGTAAACTAGCAACATATATGGCTATTTCATATATGAAGGCTACCTCTACTCTGACACACCGGGTAGCATAGTGTGGGAGAGTCATCACACATACATACCTTGGCAAGGGCGTAGATGCATAAATGAAAAACCCCCAAGTTAGTACTTATATAAGCCACCTAATAATCCTTATATGGGCATAAGGAAATTGACCACTGGCATACTAGGTTTAGAATTCAGATTTCACAAACCTATATATAGCTATAAGTTGATAAAACTGATTTTATAAAACAAAACCATTGTTTTAAATACACATATGACAAGTTTAATGTTGAATCTTGCTCCGATGCCAGCTGTAACGGAACCGTCCAAATTATAAGAGCACAAGTACAAAAACAATCACCGAAATGATCAAATTCTCGCACTTGAGCCCATATAACTCCGGTAGTCCAATGAAATCGCGAGGGATTTCAAATCAACCAACATACAAGCCAAGATCGTAGTGATTCAACATAACAAGTCACATGTTACAATCATTTCACAAGTAATTCAATATACATCGGAGTTCAACAAAGTTATTACAACTTAAGTTCAAAAGTAGCGGAAGCAAAGTAATTTGAAACTAACATTATTCTTATTTCAAATACATGCCAGTACGAAGGTCGACTTCCAACAAAAGCATTAGAGAGAAGATAACTCAGAAGGATCATGCCCGTGATCACACTCCGCCTCTATGGCAGGAGCCACCCAACTCTTGCAGCCGCCATGATACATCACAACCTGCAACAAGTGGGGATAAAACCCTGAGTACAAGAAGGTACTCAGCTAGACTTACCCGTCAGAAACCAGAAATAAGGTGACACCAAGGATCATGCAAGGCTGATATGAAGTGGGGCTAGCTTGACAACATTTTGCATAAAAGCTTAATATAGATGATTAATCATTAATGCTTAAGCATCAAGTTAATTATCATTAACCTATCATCTATATTAGAACCTGTACTAGAGCACTCACTTTATTAGGAGCAAACAATATTAACCATAGCAGGTATAAATTGAGGCAACCTTAGTGATCCAATTAACCATCAGTTCAATTTAATTGAATCTACGTTGCCGCTGCTCAAGTCAAGTGCTCACTAACCGGGAGCGACGGCGATTCGAATCGAATTCCTATCCAGCTGGAGGGGTATTTCTAACACTCACCGAGTCACGCCTGGCGAGGGCTGCTCAGGTCACCTTTGGTACAGTTCAGGAGCCACGGGTCCGAATGATGTCGTGACCCCAAGGGCGACACTCTGCCAGGTGATAGGGACTCTAACCCCCCCCCCTTGGTCTCACGCCAATGTCCCCAAGCACATCCTTTCTCTCCTCCAAGAAGCAACCTACCATTCGATTCCCGGCCTGAACTGTATTACTCGGATTCGCGGTCGGAACGACTTATCCGGCCAACTAAGTGTTAGACTGCGTTCAACATGACTCAAGGACGTACAGCGAATCGGTCCTTAAACGACTCAGACGGGGATAGATCCACACCCAAGACCTCCATGCCTTGTTGCTTCACTATCATCATCCCGCCCGGTCTCATTTCATTTTATTAACACATGGTTCCTTTCCACGATAGCAAATATAGCCAACCGTGCCATATATGAATATCCCTATATCTCGCAGGTGACAGGAAATCACCTGACTTCTACCGCTTAAAGCAGGGCTAAGCATCTACTCGATCCTAATCTATGTAGGATTCAAGGATTCATATATCTAGACAAGGAATGATATAATGCAGCAAGGGTTTCCAACCAACTCCTACCACTTAATGCAACAATACTTATAACATATATATAATTAATTGCTTTGAAGATAGGAGGCTTATAATGCTCCGGGGCTTGCCTGGGATCCGACTCAAGTTAGAGTATGTCAGATGAATTCACTTGGCGAGCATCCTCCCATCTAGCACTTGCCCGATCCTTCTATCTTCGGGATGGATCCACCAAACACCGTCTTCGGGTTTGGCTCCACATCAGGTCCTTCACGTGCTTCAGCTAGCGTACCTAAATGAGGTGCAACCATGCACATGTGTGAATGCATAGAAGTGCAATGAACAGAGTAATCAAACAAGCATATCAAAGTTCTCATAAACACCTAGGGCTAATTAACTTAATCCACATTAGGGCATAACATAGAAGATGACAATCACATCAAGTAAGACACAAGCCTCAAGATCACAGGGTACTAACCAAAGTACTTTTAAAGGTATGAGTCACACTTCAACACATTAGCATGGCAAAGTTTATCAAAGCACTACAACTAAAATCTATCACTTTCTGGACATACATACAGTAGCTCCATAAATTAATCATAACTAGAGATCCCTAAATCCAAATGACTTGCAAGAAGATATTATGGAAAGCTTATGAAATTCTATACATTTCATTTAATATCATCTCAACATGATTCCCAAGTTATCATGACCAAACATGCCAATCTTTAACGTCTGCACAGAAGGTAATTAAAATCTGACAGTAGACTTATTAAGCATGCAACTCTTAAACTATCAGACCTGGGATCATGAAAATTTAACACAAGCAAGATAAGATAATTATATACAACTTTTGTATTTACCAAAATCACAGTAAACATCATTTACACCATGAAACTAGTTGCACGAGTAACACCACACATGCAGCCCAACAGCAGTGGTAAAATTATAGACAGAAAACTGATAGAAACTTCAGAGAAGCATAAATGGAGTTCTAGACCTCCAATAAACATGATTCTCAACTTTATGGAAAGCTTATAAAGTTACCTACAACTTTCTTGTAATCATCTTAAGATGATTCTACAGTTAACATGGTCAATTAATTAAATAATTGCATCTCTGTCCAAAATATGGACATAATCTGATATGCCACTTTAAACCGTTATAACTTGAGTTTCACAAATCCAATAATTATGGTTCTGGACTTTTTAGAAAGATTAACAAGTTGCGAACAATTTTGTTATAAACATCTAGAGCTAATCGTGCTACTAACTAGGTCACACATTATAAACAAGGCAACCCTGTCTGGGTTTGGACAGAAACAGCTACAGCACTTTAGACTACTATAGTTAAACATATACTTAACCAAAAATTGTGCTCTTTAGCTTTTTGAAAAGCTTAAGAAAATTACTACAAATCATTTATTGTCATCAAGGCATAATTCATAACTTAACTAAGCCAAACAATGCATATATGCAGAACTGTCCAGAATAGAAGCAAAGCAGCATATAGCATTTGTTATTTTTATAGCTCCTAAACTATCAAGCCTAAAATCTTGAAATTTTTACTAGACATCATACATCACAAGAATAACACGTCACAAAAATTTCACTTCATTTGGAGTTATATATTTACAGTTATTAAAAATAACAGATCCAACTAGCATTCAAAACCTAGTTGCATAAATCTATTTTTACAGCTAAAACTTTAAACTAAAACATGCCATATTATAGATCCAATGCATAGAAAATTTCACAAGGATTCCAAAAAGTACTCATTTGTTATTTTACGAATTTTCTACGATTTACTATGAATTTCCAAAGATTCAGCAAAATCATTACAAACCAGTCCTTACGGCACTATTCACCTGAGTCTATGACATTGCAGTTACACCCCTCCCTTTAGTCGAATTGCTGCGCGAGGTCCCTGGTCGGAACAAGAGCAGAGGATGGCCGGGAATCGGCCGGTGGCGACCGGAGAAGGCTCGCCGGCGGCGGCGAATGGCGGGGAAGCGTCAAGGGACCCGCGCACACCCGCAGGTGCCAACGGCTTGCCCCACAGCGGCCCGAGGCTCGCTGGCCACGTGAGCAGGCGCACGGTGGCCATGGCTGTCGTGCGGCCACGCTCTACAGCGACGAAGGAAAGCCGAGGAGAGGCGCGCGAGGACCAGGAGAGGACGACGGAGCCGGTGACGGTGGATGCATGGCTGCCAGGCGCTCGAGGGTGGAAGAACGACGGCGGCCAGCTCGAGCTTGCGGCGGCATCAATGGCGACGCGCCCTGGAGCTCGCGTGCGACACCAGAGAGCGAGGAAGGGAGAGTGGAGAGGTGAGTGAGTGAAAGAGCAGCTCGGGCGCTTGGTTTGAGGGGCAGGGGCGCTCGGCAGCGCGTGGCACAGCGCTTGAACGCGTGGCAGCCATGGCGGGGCGCGCTCTGTGCATGGTTGCCACGACGTCATTTCGTCGAACACGTGGCGCGCGCGATGGAGCCCGACTTGGAGTCTGTTTTCGGCATATTCCATGCACATTCGAACCTTGGCGCCAGTATCAAAGTTGCTCTACTCTGGATGCTCTACAAACTTGATTAAGGCTGTATGGTCGTCGGAGCTCTTCATCAGCAGGTAATTAGGCCACAAAATGACAGTGTCAGTGCCTTGATAGCGGTTAAGAAAACACAAAATTGAGGACCAAAACGGAGTCGAACTTCATCCATCTCTTCACCTGCTCTTCTCCAAAGAATATACTCCAACTTCTATTTTTGGGTCAACTCAAGTTATGTAACAAAATTTGGAGAACGTTGAATGTCAACCGGTATTAGTGCTGGAATTCCTGGACTTGGAATATTTCTAAGTCTGAAACAAACTGCAACAGATTCAAACTTTGGGCCATGGTTTGACTTATTTCCAAGCTAAATCATGGTATGCCCCAAAAACAAAGTTTGTTGCACACAACTTAAGCTACAACTTTTATTAAAGGATCATGGACTGGTTCAGCCTGGTTATGGAGATAAAGATCACCAAACATGTCAACTTATTACTACTAACTCAGGACTTAGAATATTTTTTTCAAAGTGCTGAAAACAGCAGCTGAATCCACATTGTGATCTCTATTTGACTAGGTTAGAGGCCAAACTAGCTCTTGACCATTAAATAAAGTTTGTTCTACACAAGATGAACTACAACTTTTGTTTAAGGTCAAACCTCATAACTGGTACAGAAGTCAAACTTTTACTTTGGTCAAAGTATCAACTCGATAAAGCCTAAACTAGGGTTTTAGGCCAATCGAGGCATTTTCTTGACATTTGCTCAACATGAACCCTTCATGACTTTTGTTGTAGAGTTCATCTAAAGTCATTTGGGTATATTGGCAAGGTTTGGTTGATGGTCTATAGTTCCATTAACTTAATGGGGCAATTTCCAATAGGAATGGAACTTATCATTTCATGTGACTTTTTGATTCCAAACTGCATGAAACTTTTCCAGGGATCAATATAGATAGGTACTAAGGTGAGACACATGAAGATATTATCATAACCCCACCTAAGCATATAATTTAAAAAGGGGCCTATATGTAAAGCAATGGTGCAATATCCAACTTTAGGTCAGGCTCATCTCCATAGGTTGACCTTGACATTGTCATCTCCACTTAATCTATCATGTTTGATCTTAAACCCACCACTTAATTGGTGATAAACACCTGGGGTGTTACACATAGGGGATAAATCTATAAAGATAATGTAAACTAGTTAACTCAAGAGGACAACAGGTGAGATCAATTCCTATGATATTCTTATTACAGGATCAAAGTTTATATATACCCGACTTTAGCTAAGACTAACTCTATAACTCTACTGACGCGACTATGGTCCTACAATTTAAGAACCCTGCTCAACACAGGGTGGACTACAAAGGATAGATGAGGCTGTCACCACCCACTACCTACCACATGACCAGGGAGCAGGGTGCACTCACAGGTAGAGCATCGCATAAGCGCCTTACACGAGGCTCGGCTACTCAACCCAGTAGACAAACTAGCAAGCTAAGCACTCTATAAACCCGCACACAAAAGTAAAGAGAACCTTAACTAAGCAAGATATATATTCAAAGTAAGTATATCCATGTAGATAAGAATGATATAGTGATAATTAAGTCTCACAAGATATTTAAGTGAAGATACAATGGCTTTACCGAGCCTCCAAGACTTAATCTGGAACCTGAGCATGAGCCCAACTCAACCCTCACTCCCAAGCTACTAATATACTACATTAGAGAGCTCTAGACCTATTCCTCCTAGTGTGTCTTGATCCAAATGAGATTGCACTCAATGGATGGCCTTTTGGAGGAGGTCAGGGGGTCCTTTTATAGGGGGAGATGGAGTAGGGGCAAGGCATTGCCACATCATCAGTCCGCGTCAACTCCTTGATCACCGTTGGATGATTTGACTTCAAACCGACCTTCATGCACGGTGGAGATTGATCCTTAGAGGCAGTGGAGAGTCCACATCGAAGGGGGGACTGGGCATCCCCACAGGTCGAGCGCCCTGCTTCCAGCACTATTTGACCCCATCTTTTTGCAGACAGGTGGATCCACCTACTAGGGTCACATATATACATGCTTGCACATTTGTTGACATCAGTTTATATACTTGATGTGTATGACAATGGGCCCGCTGATCCTGTGAAGTAAACCAGAATCCTTGGATCTTCCTAATTGGCTTGCTTTGGTCCATTTTAACCTGTAGAATGACTGAATTCACCTGCATGTAAACATTCACCAAAACTTGTGGAATTTGTTAGTTTAAAGCTTTTAAACCTATGGTGATGTTTGATTTTAAGGATTCTAGCAAGTGAAATTGACGGTTTATTTTGGCGGTAGAGACCGTCAACAACTAGTGATGGTAGAATCAATGATGTTCATTACTAGTAATTGATGAAAGCATCTAGGCCTCTAATTTAGTTTTGGTGATTAATGACGATACAATAATTGTGACGACCAATGTGTGTTTTGCAGTGGCATTACTTCCTGAGGTCACAATGATTATTGATTGATGGGGCAATCATGGTTTTCATGCCCCTATTGATGATTGATTGTTTAGTTTTTCAAAAGATGAGCGACAAGGTTAAAGACAGACTAGTTCTAAGTGTCGTTTTGAGTTGAGAGACACTTAGAGTAGTTTAAGACTTTGTTTTTTCTTTAGTCATACTATTAAGGCGGTATGAACGAGTAGCTCGACTTAGTTAAGTCAATCTAGTGAGTGTATGTGGTGCACACTTGTCAAACCTAGCACTAGGTAGCTCAGATGAAGGCCATAAGATCAATTGGAAGTTGAACCATTTTCAAAGGCGCTTGAATTGGATGAAAAGGGAGGTGTTTCTTGACCACCAGATTTATCCGATGCTCTGGTTAGTGAAGCACCTGAGTTAATGGTAGTGCTTTTCAGAGGCATGCTCACTATGCACTTGACCGCTTTCTTCGATGAGCACTAGAGAAAGGTTCACCGAAAATGAACATAGGAAACACAGGGTGTGTAGACCACTGGAGAAAAAAGAGCAGTGAACAGAGAGGATCCAAAGAGGTTTTTGGCTCACCGGCATAATTCGGTGGGTACCACTAGAGAATCATCGGAGAAAAGGTTATTGTGGCTAGCGCAATAATGGCTAGTTTTCTAACAAACTTAGAAGGACCACTAGAATCCTCCGGTGCTCACTGCAAGACTACACCGAAGTTTCTGGTGAGTACAGAAAAGGCTGAGTGAGTTTCCAATGACTAGTTTTTGGGGTGTAGCCTATATGGGCCTATTTGGTTTCCTGCCTTAGCTGGAGCCTAGCTAGGATTGGAGCCTGGTTAGGCTAGGCCTATCCCCAGCAAGCCAAATAGGGTTTGTTTGGTTGGGTTGCTATCTCTGGCCTGGTTTCCATAAGAGTTTGTTTATTTGGTTGCTTGCTTTGTCTTGTATAGAATCACCACATCTCTAGCTTGATAAGGTTACCCCCATTGAAGCATTCTATCGAACAGGTGGTGGACTGCTCTCGCTTGTGCTCGACGTCAGCTCTATATGGCCTCTGCCGCGCCACCTCCACCTCCATGCCCATGACCTCAGCTGGAACACCTCCACCTCCGCGTCCATCACCTCCGCCATGCCATGGCCTCTGCGTCACCTCCACCTCCCGCACCGAGGTGCTCTACGGTAGCGTCTTTGTGTCCGGCCTGCAACTCCACTAGAAGGAGCTCACGCTCGGCCAGTACTCAATCACGTCATTGGAGCTCCATGGCTAGCTTGCACCGTTGCCCCTCGTCGCATTGTCCTATCATTCTTCGGCGCTCCTCGGCGCCGCCCCTATTGTGCTCCTTTGCACCAACGTACTTACATTCTGCATCCTCACCTCCACATACTGCCACATCGGCTAGCCCACTACTGCCGTGGACCTCCTCCGCTGCATGCTGCCGCTCCTCCACAACTTGGACTCGCGCCACTATCGGGAACAACGGGGAGGAGTAGGGAACAATGGAGAGGAGTAGGGAATGATGAGGAGGAGCACAACTACCAAACAAAATCGAAGCCGAGGCGGTGAGGAGAACTCGTGCGATGGCTAGCCAGAGCCTGGCTCTAGAAAAACGCAGGAGTTTGGCGTCTTACTGGAGCCAGGCTAAGACCCCTGGGTGGCTTGCTAGGGCCTAGCTAGGAGGTTTGTTCAGCCAACCAAATAGGCTTAAGTTGGCTCCAAGAAGCCTGCTTAGGGGATAGGCAGGGAACCAAACATGCCCTATATACCCCTCATCTCGAAGCTCTCTCAGCATTCAGAGCATACACATACACTTATGGGTGTACAAGAGAGCTTTGGCCTATTAGAGTGATTTAAATTCTATAATCAAACATTAAGGACTCCATTAGTGCTTAAGAAGTAGCAAGTGTGCATCCACTTTTCTTATTAGGCTTGGTCAGGTTAAGCGAGAGTTTTTGCTTGTTACTCTTGGTGATCGCGGCATCACCTAGATCGCTTGGTTGTGATGAGGAGCTTGGTGATCTCTTGGTGGCGATTGTGAGAGGCCCAACTCATGGTATAAATGGTTGTAGGTGATTCACCATGCCAGAGTGGTGAAGAATCAATCCGTAGAGAGCACTTGGTCCTTGCGCGGATCAAGGGAGAGCAATACCCTTGCGTGGGTGCTCCAATGAGGATTAGTACGGGAGTGCCGACTCTCTAATACCTTAGGAAAGTACCGACATGTTCCTAACTCTTTCTTTACTTTGAACATTTACTGTCATTCAATTACATTCCTATAGAATTGCCATGTTAGAACAGGATTGGAACTAGGGTGCAAAACTTTATGCGGTAAGCTAGGAACACTTGTTTAAGCATAAGGGTGAAATGAGCTAAGTGATAGGTTTTAATTCCATGAGAAGTTTAGATTAGCCTAATTCAATCCACTTCTCTCTTTCGCATCTTGATCCTTTTAATTGACATAACTAATTTGTCTATTAATACTCCATCATCAATGGTCATAAAATAACCATCAATCCAAATGGTGCAAAATCATACTCTGATCCACGACAATTCACATCCGACTCACGAATACTTCAACTCAGCACTCGGTAGTCCACATTTGAGAATCCAACATAACTCAAAAAGACTAGTCAATACTTGAACACTCAACATGACTCCACCTGCACAGGAACACAACTCCTAGCATTAAACAATGAGTATTAGAATTATTTGATGAATTATTTGATTTGCTTAAATTAAATGGTCTAACAAACATGTTGATGGTAAAGATCGGTCACAACAAGGAGCTAGAACACTTGGATAGAAAAGCAGTAGGGTAGGCCAAAATCAGCCTAGACGACTTTCAAGTTGGCCATCGCCTAAAAGTGTGTTTGCACACGAACATTTCCTTGTGCCTCTAGCAGTGACAATGACATGCAAGACACATCAGTAAAGGAACCTCATCAGGAGCGCAATACGCAAGACACGCTAGTAAATTCTGTTGAAACCCCCCAAAACCTATAGCCTAGAAGGGACCCCGGCATGGGTGGCATGGGTTGGGATGGGTTGCTAGGGCCGGCCTGGTCGCTCTAGAGCTTTGTCATTGTTGAACCGACAAACACCAGCGACAATGAAGAATGAGAAGAAAAGGTAGATTGGAAAAGTAGGATAGATGGGAAAATATAGATATTGTGTTTTTGTGATTGATCGTATGTTGAATTCGGCTGTGATTCTCTCATACATAGAGGTGTGCAAGGCCACAAGATCGGATGAGTTTTCAAAGAGATCAGGTCAAAACCTCCTTTAACAGTCAAAACTAGCCTCAAAACCAGCTTGAGCCGGTTTTATCTAACTGTGCACACTCAGTCCAAACCGGACTAGGCCATATTTGTAACTGGGCTAGTTTGTCCATATTTGTAAATTTGCATATAATTTGATGCGAATTTTTGATTGCTTCAGTTCAAATCTGTCTCGCAGATCTTATTTTGCTGTCAACAAAACCAGCTTACCTTGTTCGCTTGAAATTATCAGTTCAGCTTATTAGCCATGGTACGGTATTTTTCTCTCACAGCAAAACAACGTCAGCCGGCTTATTAGCCGCAAAAACCATCGGTCGAACAACATATTAAATCAGACACTATCCACTATCCAGTTCAAATCCCAAATCCCAATAACATTGTAGAATCCAAGATCCAGACCCTAGTGTCTGCGGGAAAGTATATTTATCGAAGAACCCCAACCAATATAGTAACCACCGCAAAATGGAGAAAAAAGGATAGATCTCCATGCACCAAAGTGGCAAAAACAGCTCCATGCTTTCCCTGATTTCTACACATACTAGCAGTATGCATACATGCCATGAGGTATGTAGGTGCAGTTCCTACGGCTAAATCATCCCTAACATACAAGCTACTACAGATATTTAATCCTACATAACACTAATCCTTCGATATTCCAAGAGACATACACGCAGAAGACGATGGCGGAACCACCAGTCTCAAAAAGTATGAACTCTTCAGCCAGCCTTTGAAGCTTCTTATTTGGTGCCGATTCCCGTCTTTGTACCGGTGTTACTGATGGACCGGCGATGCAGGTGACTCACTGATCAATCGGCGATGTAGGTGGCTCAACTGCTAGCTGCTCAGATACCTCTGCAAGAGACTTGAGGTTGCACTTGATCACAGCCTCGACGAAGTAGCATGTCTCATCCTTTGTGTTGCCATCAGGCACATCGACCACGAACGACTCGATCACAAGGGTACCTGGCCTCCCGTCAATGCTCTCCGGGTGGACAGTTATGATGGATGAGTAGTTCTGAAAAAGTGGCAAACACACCTCATCATCAGTGTGGATCATGCTTCAAGTAGGAGTAAAGATGGCCACTGTAGCCTGTAGGCATTGACACAAACAAAAACTTCGCTACACAATCACTTGACAGCACACGAAACATCAAAGTTTTACACCTTATATTATCAATCTGAAGGCTAGACGAAGAACAGCGAATGGAAGTAGTAACAGTCTCTAAGACATGTCCTTTCGTACTAAATAGTATATGTGGATAAGAAGTCAAAACAGTACGGGTTGTGAGCATATCCTTTCAGGGTGGCAAACAATCACGAGAAGGAAGGTAATTAGGCCAATGGCTTATCTCGTTTTAGCGGATGAGTGCCTCACGAGAAGCTAATTGCTTTTATTTCAACAGATGGCTACAATGATTAGGTTCAACTGGATACTCCTAATAAATCATAAGAATTTGATTCCCAATCCCAGCTTCCAAACAGGACCAAGATGTTATCTGTCACAAAAAATAAAAATTCCCAATCTCGCAAGCATAGCAAATGCATTTCATTCATAGCACCCAGCGATCACGATTGTAGTGAAATGGTAACAAGAAAGCACAATTTAATTTAAAGAAGAAAAAATGGTAACAAAGCAAGCATACTAAAAAAATGGGAGTACACTGACAACCAAGGAGGGCTCATGAAACAAAGCATGTGCAGGGAAGCAACAAACGGAGCAGCAGCACTCACCTGGAGGCGGTGGTCCCCGCCGACGAACTTGACGCCGAGTATGTGCAGGTCGTCGTCGAGCTGCTCGAGGCGCTCAGTGCTGGTTGTCGCCGGCAGGCCGGTCTTGACGTTGACGTCGCGCAGGCTGCCGACCTCGAGCTGGTCCCCGCGCACGACGCAGTTCCGGACGAACGGCTTGTACCGCTGCGGCTGGTCGAAGCTCCGCACCAGCTCCCACACCTGCGATGCGATCATCGATGGCATCAGCTTGCAATCGGGCGGCGGCGCAATTGATTTGACGCCAGCAATTCACGCGACATCACGAGAACACATCGATCGGGGAAGAAAACACCCAACAAGGCATGAGGAATCGGACGAGGGACTCCAGATCCGAGAGAAATAGCAGCCCAGACGCGAGGGAAAACAATCCCAAGTACTAGCACGGTACTCGTGGCGTCCTCCAATCCAACCACTGAACCACCCACCACCGGGACCGACCGGGACGGGAGACGGCAAGGGCGGGGGGGCGAGAAAGAGAGAGAGAGAGAGAGAGAGAGAGAGAGAAGGAGAGAGAGAGAGAGAGAGAGAGAGAGAGAGAGAGCGGGGGATGGATGGGAACTTACGAGGTGAACGGGCGCCTTGATATGCTTGACAAGGGTGGAGGTGCACTGGTGCTCGGCGGGCGCGTGGCGGTGCAGGCGGCGCACGTACTCCGTCTCCCCTCCGGCGTTGGCCACGACGTGCTCCGCCCGCGCCGTGCTGCCGCCGACGAGACCCACCATCTCGGCCTTCCTCCTCCTGCTGCTGCTCAGCCGCGGCTCCGATCGGCGGTTGCTTCGCGTCGCCGGCGTCTCTCCAGCTCCTCGCCCGTTTACTTTTGCTCGATGGCTTCGCCTGGACGGATGAGAACGAGATAGGAAAGGAGTCGGAGAGAGAGTGGGTTTTGTTGGTCTGCTCCTCTTTCTAGTTTTCTTGCACGCCGAGGCCGAGGCCGAGCCGCGGAGCCGGCGCGGCGGGTACAAAAATCTGCGGGCGGAAGGGGGCCGGGGTGGGGCCCACCCACGAGTTATCCATGCGCGGTGCCCGAGGGTGGGGGGTGGGGGTGGGGCGTCAGTGCGTGCGTGCGCCAGGTCCATGGACCACGCCACCTAAGCCCGGGTACGCGGACACGGCTGACCGCCGTGCCGACTGATATTTTTGTCTGCTCGGCTAGGTCGGCGCGTAATAACGGAAACAAAAATATCTTATCTCATCATATTGGAGCACTCCTAGGCCATGTTTAGTTCCCTAATTCTCCCCCAAAATTTCACTATGCAAAAAGAAGATTCCCCGTCACATCAAAATGTCGGCAAATGCATGGAGTACTAAATGTTGATGAAATCAAAAACTAATTGCACAGTTTTGTTGTACTTTGCGAGACGAACATTTTAAGCCTAATTAGTCAAAATTTGGATAATTTTTACCAAATACAAACGAAATGCTACAGGAATTCTGATACAGTGTTTTTCTCCCCAATTCTCTCATCTAAACGAGGCCCTATATTATTTTTCATTTGAGACCACTGTTCTCTTATCCATGGGCAATTGTGCGTACATAATAATGAATGCTCCCTCAATGCTCAAAATTCAAGGGTGAGTCTGATGTCCATAATTCAAGTGGTTTTGCATGTTTTAACAGTTTTTAGACCAAGTTGCTCCTGATCTTTCGTTTTCCAAAACTTTATCGTTAAACAAGCGTGTTGGTCCCGCATGCACGTAAAGCTCCCAGCGTCGGTCACGCATAAATAGCGCACAGCTCCTCGCTGCACCGCAACATTTTAGAGGGTGAGTGAGTCTGTTGTTCACAATTCAAGTCGTTTTGCATGTTTTAATACTTTTTGGATGAAGTTGCCCCTGATCTTTTGTTTGCCGAACCTTTGTCATTAAACAAGCGTCGGTCACGAACGCACGCATAGCTCCCAGCGTCGTCGTCACGCGCATCGGTCACGCACACACACAGCTCCAAGCGTCGTCACACGCGGTGCACAACATCTTTTTTAGCAGGATCGAGGAAGAATGAGAAAGACAATTTCACTTTATTTCTTATCGTAACAACGCCTATCACAAGAATATTTTTTTTATTGGAACGATAACTCTGAAAAGAGATATTTCCTATCTTTTTTTTCAAGCAAGGAGAAATGAGGTCTGACGGGGCTAATTTGAATCCCATTGGCAAAATAAGAATAGCACCCACATTCACCCCCTCCCTTTTTACCATTAGCAAAAACTTGTTTCGCTGCATCTCTAAGGAATTCGAAAAATCTACTTCAAATACAGTATCAGGACTGCTCGGGGAACTTCAATATCCACAGACTTATTAGCTAAATGGCAATTGGCACATAGATTCGTCCAGTTGCTTCCCACGGGTTTTCATAACCCTGTTGCGCAAAAATGGGATATGTGTTTAAAATAGATGGGCAAGTTCTTATGCATATCATGGTCGATATAAAAATCAATCGAATCTGTTCCTTCAACCAAGAAAAAAATTCTATTTTCCATGTCCAATTGTGGACCCCAGAATTTCTACAATAAATTAGATAGGTAGCTAAGCTAATCTGGTTCCTTATACACAAGTCTGTTGTCATTCTACTACAATAGTTGTACTAGAATGATGAATACCTTGAGCAGGTAAAAATAGAAAGAATTTTGTTAAAATGGAAAAGGGCTTTCTTTCTAAAGGAAGAAATATGCTAATTTGAAATCAAATGAGTGAGTTTATGCTTCACTAATTGAATAACAAACGACTACAACGGAAGGAGATAGACAGCTTAAACAAAAAAAGACCTCAAATTTCAAACACGTGTCTAGAATCATAGGAAAGCTACAAACAGTTGTATTATTTCCTTGTGTATTGCTATAGGAAGTTTTGTATATGTGTCTTCGGTTTCTCTTCTATCATTTCGTCCAAGAGAAAAAGTTCTTCTAATTCTACGAATCCTTCTAGAATCCTTTTCTCTTGAATATCAGTTAAGAAAGTATCGGATTGCCTGGTATATCTATCTATATCTCTTATAAAGCTAATCCCCACTACATATTCTATATCTACATGCAATACATCCACATTATCTTTCACTAATAGTCATGTCATGCCACTAACTTCTAACTTCTTAATGCAAGCTTTTCACGTCATCTCAAGTTCTATCTCAACATGCAAGACATCCACATCATCTTCTACTAATAATCATGTCACTAACTTTCAACCATGCAAGCTATCCACGTCATCTCAAGTTCTATCTAAACATGCAAGACATCCACATCATCTTTCACTAGTAGTCATGTCATACCACTAACTTCCAACCTATTAATGCAAGCTATCCATGTCATCTCAAGTTCTATCTCAACATACAAGACATCCACATCATGTTCCACTAACTATCCACATCATCTTTCACTAATAGACAATAGAAACATTGGCGTGGCGTTGCCACGCCAACACCAGATTTTGGCTGTGTAGAATTTAGTGCAAGCTATAGTGACTTGGAGGTCTCTACATATGATGTATGCGGATACCGTAACTTGCACAAAAGGCCTGTGTGTTCATGCTGCATAAATTCCTCCAAATTCACCGTGTCCTTAGAGCATCTCTTAGAGTCTATCTAAAATCATCTTCTGCGCAGTCTAGAAAAGCCATCCTCGTTATTTATCTTTGGCCAGTGAGAAATTTGGAATAGAGGATGTTTATATTTGATATCCAATTGAAGATGTTTTTTGTGAGTATTTTTTTTACGATAATCTATTAGTGTAAATTAGGAAAGATATAAGATGTTCTTAGCAGATTGCTCGCCGAGCCGTGTCGAACGTCGTTGTCCTCAAGTTGAGCCTTAGGTTGGTAAAGGTAGAAAAATGGATATTTGAGAAAATGTGAACCCGTGTTCGGGAGTTAAAAATGGTTTACACAATAATGCTAAATAATTTACTATCTCACCTAAATAACTTTATCAAACACAAAATAAATCATATCAATGTTGGTACCCTCATTGCAATTAGATAAAAACCAATCCAGATTTACTTTCAGAGCAACCAGAGCACACTTGATAGTGGATGGATTAAACTTGTTAATTCCATTCCGATTTTACATTTAGAAAGATATATTTCGGAACTGTCTACTCGAGCTGGATTTAATATTTTATAAGTATTTTTTTAGGTAAAATAGGAAGTGGCATCATATATGAATATTTTATTGACGAAAGAGAAAACACAAACCTTGCTTGGGCTGTCCCGCTGGTGCAAGTTGGGCCTTTGCCCTAACTACGTACCAGTGTCAAGTTTTTGTTCAATATGATAAATAGCGGCCACACGTCCACGAGACCACGCAAAGCCGCCGCTCGTCCGCACGAAGCTGCTGTCCTGTGCCCGTAGTAAGCGCTCGCTTGCTTGACGCGGTCACGTTAGTCGCTTGCATGGCGCTACTGGCGCGAACGCTACTGCAGCTTGCCCCCTTCGTCTCTTGCTGCCGTTCATCCCATAGTCACACGAATTATGGGTTGATCGGGTCGAGGGGCGCGGGTCGACAATCGACAAAAATATGGTACGAAGGGGTATACCCCTGCGGTACGAGAACCAAATATTTGGTACATGAATTCGAAGCATATGGGTCAACCCCGGTACGAAGCATGGAGTATTGCTGTTGTTGTCTTGTGTTGATTAAATGTTCTTAAACGTTACATATTATTCGTCAGTAAAATAAGAAAATAAAAGAACAGCCATTATACACTAAGAAAAGGCCTATCTGCTCTCTTCCCTCCTGAACTGCACAATATGGGCTGTAATTTCTAGAGCAGCCGCCGCCGGTCACTTGTTCTCTCTTAATCTCATCATCATTCGTCCTCCATGCGCGAGGCTGGGTAGGACTGCGCCGGCTGCGGCACCAGGAGGCGCGAGGTCCGGCGACGCGCGTGGGGTGGCTGGGTGGGACTACGCCAGCAGTGACGCAAGGAGGCGCGAGGGCTGGCGAGGATCTTGAGCTCGATTCTCCATCGCCACCGACGCTGGCGCCGCCACTGCAACGAGGAGCAGCGAATTTCTTTGGGTAACCGGTCCCTTCTTGAACCCCTGCTGGGGCGCGACCCATCCATAAATGGGACGTCGACCCATCTCGTCCCCGTACCTCGATTTGGGTCGCCGAACCTGGTATGTGGTTCGTGGCTTCGACCCCGAACCCTGTGACTATGGTTCATCCTCGCGGGCACGGAGAGACATCTCTCCGATGCCAAGCTCTATGTCTCGCTCTCTCCCACGGCGGCGGCCCAGCGTGGGTGGGGCGGCCCCGACGCGGGCAGGGGTATGGGCGCGGCAGCCTCGGCCGTCCCGGCCCGGAAGAGGGCCTCGGTGACTCCGACGCAGTCGTTGGTGTGGGCATGTCGACCCCGGCACGGGGGTGGGATGCGCAGTGGCCTCGGCCACCTCGTATGGGGCGAGGAGTACGGGCACCGGCCCCCGCCATGGCGGCGTAGACCCAACCCCGGGCATGGCGGGGTGGACCTGCCTCCTAGGACGGTTCCATCCTAGAGCCCAGCTCGATCGGCAGCTCCAGCAAGGGAGAGAGATATTCACGAACTCTCTAGGCAATCCAGCGTGCGTGCGTTTGTGAATGGTGAAAGGCGAGCGGGCGGAGCCAGAATGCACGCTGGAGTCGCTGCTGGGAAGGTATGAGATCGTGCGGACCCTCGGGGAGGGCAACAAGCCACGACGCGGAGCCTGGGGCACGGCGACGGCGGCTGCACCGGCGCGGGCGGCCAGAGGGCCGCGAGACCGGGGTGAGAGCCGTGACGGGCACTGCGGCGGCGGCCGCACCGACGCGGGCGAGCAGAGAGTCACGCGGCCGAGCTTTGGAGCCACGACGAGCGCGCCGGCGAGCAGGATCCGCAGCGACGCGGCGAGCAGAGGATGTTGCGGCCATGCGACCGAGCTAGGAGGTGCAGCGCGAGTAGCCCCACGAGGCACGGCGAAGGAGAAGAAGATCGTCGGGGGAACCGGAACGTAGGGGATACGCACAACGGAAGTCCGCGTAACTTTACGCGCAAAGAGGGGTTTTTTCTCAGCTGCTAAAAGATCAGGAGGCAGGATTAGAAATCGTTGGAGATGGTTTTTTTTAATTTTTCTAAACAAATAAGATTAGGAGTGTGTTTTGGGTACTCCTGGAGATACTCTTAAGTCATCATGCAATTTCTTTTAATGCATTGCAAGAAAGAAAATATCTGCCATTAACTTGGGTGGATCAAACCATCACGAATTGATTAAAAACTCTCTCATCACTTAGCTGCCAGAGCAAACATCGTGTCGTGCGCAGGTTTCAGAAACAGAACACCCGTACCCTGCCAGAGCAATGTTATCCTCATAGGCTCAATCTCTCCTTGATAGCCTGTATAGGAGTAGTTGCTCAAAAAAAAAACCTGCATAGGAGTACCTCTTAAGATCGATCCACTCCCCTGAGTTAACAGAATCTTCGAAATTAGGTTCCCTGCTCACCAGCACATCTGCTTTTCCTAGCAACATCTCCATTTCCCAGTCAGAACCATGTTTGTCCAGGAAGGTTACCATATCTTCTTCATTTGTACCTTTTCTTATCGAATAATCCTTCCATGGCAATTTGCCAGCTCCTGGAATTTGATCACCTTTTGGTCCAATATTCATCTTCTGTTTGTGAGGCAAAGAAATTTCTGATTCTGCACCAAGCTTACTACTGACAATTAAGCCTAGTGCTATGTATCTTGTTTTTACTGGTTCCTGTCATTTACTTTTTAAGCTTCTAAGCCTTGTATTAGGAATATGCTTAGCATATACTCTAGTGGTTAGAATATGTTGGAGTAGGTAGACCACTCTGCTATATAAGTAGTGATAAGGACCTTCTTATATCCCAAGTATTGCAACTCCCAGATTCAATCCAAACGGCCTATGGCCAAGCTGTCCTCTGGGCTTTGCCAAATCTGAGATCTATTCTATGGTTGTGGGCAACAATTGGTATCAGATCCTAGGGTTCTCGTGTGAGTGCCATGTCCACCGCCAGCCAGATCGAGAGAGTGTGCGCCGCCGCTAGTGTGGTGATCAACCCCGGTGGAGCAGTAGCGCCACAGGAGCTGACGATCGCGCGACGCGCCTAGCTGCCGTAGAGGTGGCGTCCGCGGCGGCGGTCGAGACGACCAGGCAGGCAAGGCCTTCGGCCCAGGCCGCGGCGGCTGCGGCCGCAACACTACACCTCGAGTGGAGCGAGAGCCAGAGCCAGCCGGAGGACCGCTGCTGGTATATTTTAAACGCACACAGATAATCCGCAAGCGCACGAATACTGAAGTAGCACTTCACCGGAAAGTATTCCAGAATATCGAACTCAAGGAAACGTGTGTGAGAATAACTAAGTCTAACTTAACCCAAAGCAGGAGTATAAAGGAGATCACTAAGGTCTTTTAGTTCTAACTTCAGTAAGCTATGTCTTTTATTGTTCAACTGGAGATATTACTAAGGAGAAACACATGCAGAGTATGTTTTCCTAGTAATCAAGTCCTGCTCAGCCTACAAACGAGAGATGGTCTACAAAGGACTCAACGAGGATATAAGAGTCACCGATACAGAATGTAAAATACATCTACGAGTAACCGAGTCTAAGCACCACGCTTACACTATGAATACTACTCTAACCCAAGAGCTACAAGGATTAAAGTACTCAAAAAGAGTTACAAACCTGAAGAACAATATAAATACGTTACTTACTTGAATTAGAAGTTGATTACCAGAGAAATCTCAGAAGCAAGCTCAATTAGAACTTAATTCCGTCAGGTACAAGCCATAGAGAGAGCATCGACAGACTGGTACTTTCCTCCAAACTGTTCCCTCACACTCTATCTCTCTATTTCTAATACAAGACTAGATCCTAAGTTGAAGGTCTAATCTTCTCTTGATTGCTAGCTCAGATCCTGGTAGGGATATGAATTAGGATTTCTAGATTCTTAGAACTCAGGATCAATGTCTGCAGGAGGGGTACAGGGAGGTATATATAGGGGGGTACGTCAATCCTAGACCCTCATATCAAATCGACTTAAAACAACGGCATAGATTTGATCTTTGAGGCGGTGGAGAACCGACCTCTGAAGGAGAGGTTGACAGGTGGACCCACAGGCCAGGGCGGCCTGACAGTGGGGCCAGCCGGCCCTACATGTCATTCACATGAGTCCTGCTTCGGTGGATTGTCCTCTGGAGTCTTCCCATGTCGGCCCCGTTGCAGATAAACATGATTTGCTTTGACGAATAGGTCCTTAATGATTTTCTGATTAAATCCTGCTGAAAACACAGATTGACCAAACCTCATGGAATATGTCAGTTTAAACCCTTAAGTCTATGTTGGTGATCCATTTTAGTCATTCATATAGGGTATATCGATGGTTTATGATTGATATTAACTACCGTCAACAACCGCGTAGCCCAGTCGGGCACCGTTGCCAGTCGCCGTCACCAGAGCGGCATCGTGGGTGCCATGGCCGTTCTCCAATGCTGTAGATGGTCTAGTGTGACACCAGAGCGGGAATGCCATGGTCGATGCTCACCAAGTCAAACTACCACGAGTGGAGCCTGCTCATGAATGTGAAGATGCGGGCCCGGTCGCTCTGGGAGGTGGTCGACATTGGTGGCGTGAGCTACAGCGATGATCGGCAGGCACTAGAGGCATTGTGCGCCGTCGTGCTGATGGAGCTCACCGCGTCCCTCGCCAACAAGCGCATGACGAAGATAGCGTGGGAGGCCATCGCCACGGCGTGCTGTAACAGAACTGACCAATTATACGAGATTAAGTTAGAAAATCATCCACCGAGCAGACGATTTAGTAAACTTAAGCCCGTATAACCCGGTAGTCCGTGAAATCACGACGGATTTCAAACCAACTTATATACCAGCCAAGATCGTAATAAGTTCAGCGGTCACTATCACAAGTTACATAAAAGTTCGCATCACAAATACATCGGAGTTTAAACATAGTTATTATAAACCAGTTTCAAATAAAAGTAGTGGAAGCATTTAGTTCAAATCACACACTCACACAGAGTTCAAATAAAGTGCCAGCTCAGGATCATCTCCAACAAAAGAATCAGACGAGATGTAGTGAATGACCAATGCCCATGGTCCTAAGCTTCTCCCATCGCAGGATAAAGACAGTTGATATAGTAGCCGTAATACATCTGCCCATCTGCAACAAGTGGGAACAAAGCCCTGAGTACGAGAAGGTACTCAGCTAGACTTACCCGACAGAACCAAAAATAAAAGACACCAAGGATCATGACAGGATTTCTGGTGGAGTAGCTGACTCATTTGTAAAAAGGCATTTTTAGCATTTAAAGAATCCTTCCAAAAGCTTTGCATCAAGTTAAATCTTTATTAACCTGTCAACTACATTTGCACCTGTACTAGAGTAACATGTAATTAAACAGGTAAGGATAACCAATGATCATTAAACAACTTCTATCATGTCATAGACCATATAACTGTCCAAGTGTTCTATCAGAATTACTACGATGAAGTCACTCATGTCAAGTGTTCACTATCCAGTGAACGATGGCAATTCGAATCGATTATTAACCAACTGGTAATTTATTCCTCACACAAACCTCACTCACCCGCTAAAGTGAGGTGTTGGTCACCGAGTCAACCATTCAGGTAAAGTCGCGAGCTTGCCAGGAACCATATGTACCCGGGGACCGCCCGACTGCTCTTTGGCCTTATCATCGCGCCCTCGTATCCTGCCACTACTGCTCTGGTACAGTGCGTTGCGGGCAATCTACTCGGCCCGAATAATCTCCCAGCTTCGCGGTCAAAAGGTACATTATTCGACCAGCTAAATATAAGACATGCGTTCAACATGACTCGAGGCCCAACAATGGTCGGTCCTTAATCGACACAGACGGAAAACACTACAGTCCAAAACCCTGCAAGTTTCCGCCCGGTCTCAATTTCATATTAACACTTAGCTATTCTCAGAGGACATACTTTCTCAAGCAGATCCGGGTAACCACCTATAGCTCGCAGGTGATAGGAAATCACCCGACTTCTACCGGTCTAAACAAGCTAAGCAATTACTTGACTGCGAATAATAAGGTGACAAGGATAGGGTAGAACAGAGTAAGCAAGGTATAATGCAGCAACGGTTGCAAACAACTCCTAAACATAATACAGTAGTTAAAGTAAAGCATTAATAAAATATTTGCAAACCGGGGGAGAAAAATGCTCCAGGGCTTGCCTCTCTCGAAAGAGCTCGGATGGTGGTCTGGGCACTCAGGAAGATCCTCACCGACCTCTTCGTCGGCTTCGGGCACTTTCTGTTCCTTGGGCTCCTCGGGAACTGCTATGCTAAGTCAAGTAATGATTTGGGCTCCTCGGGAACTTCCTGTTCCTTCGGCTTCCGGCTCCTCGGGAACTGCTACCGGAGTTACTTCCTGCAATCCTGTATGATGCAAATGTATAAGTGCTTATGCCTAGGTGCACTGCAGAAATGACATGTAATGATTATGATGAATGAAATGTAGAGAAATAGGTTTATTTTATTTCATAAAGTAGGGATACAATTCTTCTACAAGGTAGTCAACATCATCCAAGAACATGTACTACAAGCACATGTCATCTACCGCATTCTCTTCTACTACTACTATGCTAAGTCAACAAATTTTATTAAATGCTTCAAAGATACACCAAAGTAAACCTTATTACTAGTCATGCATTAACAAGGTTAATTAAACCCTAATTGTAACTAGGTTTGAATGGCAACACCTATTTTGGTAGCATAGAAAAATCTAAGAAAATTACAGTAGCTTTCTATCATCAAATCTAGCCTACCACAAAAAATTCATTGCATTTGGATTATAGAACTGCCTACACAAAATAACAAGCTAGGACCTAAAAATGAGCATAAAAATACTTTATACTATGAAAAGTATCAAACAACAGATTTAATATTTTTCCTACATTCTACACAATAAACAATCACCATAGAAAAATTATTACATGCAAGTTTTATTCATCTTTTTCTCTCTAGCAAAAATAACAATTATTAACAATATTAAACACTTGTACTACACATCAAGATTTTTCTACAGAACATGAATGTCACATATTTTTCCTAGAAAGTACATCACAAAAGAAATTTATTACAAGTGGAACCATATTTTCTGAACTTTCTATGATTTATTACATATTTAACAAGAAAACAGCAATTTCAGTGATTAAATAAAAACCCTACAGAAAAGTATTTCAAACTTGACATGCAATATTTTTTCCAAGTAGATCTGATGATAAGGAACCTAAAAAAATTTATTTCAACAGATTTGGAGTAAATTTGAGTAGTCAAACATTTTCCAAACTATTTCTATTTCCAAATAATAAAAGATAAATGAAAAACAATTTTTCTTATTGATAACGGGCCGGCCCAGTGAATCCATTTGGCCGGACGAGGCTTTCGGCCCGAGCGCGCGCGCGGGGAAGGCAGGCGCGCCGGCCAAGCTTGGGCTTCGGCCTAAGGCCGCCTTGGCCCAACGAACAGAGAGGGGGAGCGGGGCGTGACCACGGCCGGGACATCCCGGCGCCCGGGACCGCGGCGGTGCGGTGGCCGCCGACGACCAGCGGCCATTTCCGGTCGCGAGCGAGCGAGGTGTGGCGAGCAAAAGGACCACGAAGAAAAGACGAACACGATAGTGCGATGCAAGGGGAGAAAGAGAGAGCGAGGGCGCCGGTGGCGGAGCGCGAGCTCGGCGGCCCGGCTCGGTGGCGCGCGCGGGACGAAGCTCGATTGAGCCTTACCGTTGACGAGCAAAGCACCCGGTGGCCCGTTCGGAGGAGAGGAGGATGTGGCGGAGCGGGTGGCAAGACGAATCGGAAGGAGATGCGGCCGTTGAGCGGGAACACCGGCGTTAGCCGACGGTGAAACGGCGGCGGACGCGGGGAGGCGGGAGCGGCAGTCGCTGCGGCTCGTGCGAGGCCGAGAGGGGCAGAATGGAGGGTGGTAGGTGAAGTGGAGCTGGGCTGTGGCTGCTTAAGGCGTGGGCGGGGACATGGGACCCGCCGAGGCGCCACCCGTACACCGGCGACGTCGAGCGGCGTCCACGCGGCGAGCGCGTCCTGACGCGGCCGGTTGCGCTGGCGCGGGGCGCGCGCGGGCGGAGGCGAATGCGGACGCGGACGCGGGCCGGCTTCGGCCATTGGGCCGGAAATGGGGCGGCGGCCCGTTAAGGTAAGAAACCGATTTTCTTTTCTAAATAAAATTTCAGATTTTTATAATTTGATTCAAATTCAAATTTTGAAGATGAAAAAGTCATTTTCACAAATTGCCCCCAAAACAAAAGTTGTTCAAAATTTAATTCTCTACAACTTTCATTTAGGGCACTTTTCAAAATTCTAAATAGATTTTGAATTAGTGATTTAAAGTCAAATTTTAAATAAAAACTCATTTTTCTGAAATATTTTTAAAAGCAAAATTTGGGGAGATTTTGAATACAAAAATTGCTCCAAAAATCATGTTAATTAATTCTAAGTCATTTAGAGTTATAGCACAATAAATTTTTACCACTCTTAGCTAGGAATTGCAATATTTTAGGGTTCAAACATGTTTATCACAATTTAAATAAATTCTAACTTATATTGCATGCGATGTTGAACATGTATGAAATGGTAATGCTCATGATTTGGGATATGAATGCATGCTTAACACCCAGGGTGTTACAACCCTCCCCCCTTATAAAAATCTCGTCCCGAGATTTGGGTTACGAACCATTTGTTATAAAAATCCTCATAAGCTTTTTGTAGATATTCACCCGTTTTCCAAGTTGCATCTCCTTCATCATGATGACTCCACTGTATATTATATGTTTTCACCACACTATTCTGAGTAACCCTATCTTTAGAGTCCAACACTTGAACCGGTTGCTCACGATATACCAAATCTGACTTGAGCTTTATGCCTCGAGGTTCAATTCTTTCCTCTGGAACACGCAAACACTTCTTGAGATGCGATACATGAAAAACTGGGAATATAGCACCCATCGTCTCAGGTAACTCTAACTTATAAGCGACTGAACCTTTTCTTTCTAAGATCTTATATGGTCCCACAAATCTGGCTGCAAGCTTTCTGCGTACTCCAAACCGTTTCTTCTTTATTGGCGTGACTTTCAGATAAACATAGTCACCAACTTCGAACACAAGCGGTCTCCTTCTTCTATCCGCATAGCTTTTTCTGACGTGATTGCGCGGCTTTCATATTTTGCTGAATGATATGAACTTTCTTCTTGGCTTCCTCTACGAAGTCAATACCATAATATCTTCTTTCTCCTAGCTCGATCCAGTTTAGTGGTGTTCTACACTTTCTGCCATACAAAGCTTCGAACGGTGCCATTTTGATACTTTCTTGATAACTATTATTGTAAGTGAACTCTGCTAAAGGTAACCATGACTCCCATGAACCTTTGGAAGATAACACACAGGCTCTCAATATATCCTTCAGAACAGCATTAACTCTTTCGGTCTGACCATCCGTCTAAGGATGATAGGCAGTGCTACGAATCAAACTAGTTCCTAATTCTTTATGCAAGTGCTCCCAAAAGTGAGCAGTGAATTGTGACCCCCTGTCAGACACTATAGTCTTCGGTATGCCATGCAATCTCACAATCTCTGAAATATACTTCTCTGCATATTGAGGTGGTCGATAACCTGTCTTGACAGGTAAAAAGTGAGCTGTCTTCGTAAGACGATCCACGATTACCCAAATCAAATCATGTCCTTTTTGAGTAGTGGGCAAACCTATGATGAAATCCATACTTATATCATCCCACTTCCAACTAGGTACGGACAAAGGTTGTAACAATCCGATAGGTCTCATATGAATAGCCTTTACCCTACAACATGTGTCACATCTGGCTACATATACTGCAATCTCTTTCTTTATTTTTGTCCACCAAAAATGAGGTCTTAGTTCTTAGTATATTTTGCTACTTTCAGGATGGATAGATAACTTCGAAAAGTGAGCCTTATCCATAAGTTTATTCTTAAGCTATCGATCCTTGGGAACAACAAGACGGTCGTCAAACCATAACACGTCATGTTCATCCAATTCATCCCTATGATGACATTCAGAACTAATCCAGGCATAACTATCAAGTTTACTCGAAACTTTCGACTACCTAACTTAAGGGTTGCCCCTCTAACCATCTGATTGGTTAAAACATCAGTCCCTGCTGAACTTATATGGTAACCATAACTTAAGTCTGTGCATAGTTGTTCATGTTTCCGTGCAAATGCTTGACTCATGAAAGAATACGATGATCCAGAATCAAATAGAACAACTGCAGGGTTTTGGTTAACAGAAAACTTACCAGCAGTTACGGGCTCTCCCTCAGGAATCTCATCCACCGTGGTGTGGTGTACTCGAGCATTATAGGTTTGTTGCTTCTTTCTAGGCGGATAAGGATAGAACTTTAAAAAGTGGCCTGACTGATCACAATTATAGCAAGGTCCCTTCACTGTACCAGCAGATCCTATAGCTCCCTTCGAGTTACCTTGTCCCGCAGTTGCGGCTATCCTTGCTAGCGGCACTGCCATCTTGTACGGCTTCTGTGGTCCCTTATAGTTCTGGGTTTTATGCTGTGGTGGCCTAAACCTTGCACCTGGTACAGACAGACGATAGGTCGAACGATTAGCAGTGACAACTCTTGGCTGTGATGATCCTGACTCAAAGGCTCTCTTGCGAGTCTTGGATGCAGTATACGCGTTGTTGTTCTTCTCTTGTTTCAGACAATCACTGATGAAGTCATTGAATCTGGCGCGGGTATTGGTACCCACATGCTTCATCATCTTCGGACCTAACCCTCTCTTGAAACTAGCAATTCTCTTAGCATCTGTGTCAACCATGTCGGGAGCATAACGACACAAATTGTTGAAGGCATGCAAATACTGCGTTACAGTTTTGGTGCCCTGATTTAAAGCCAAGAACTCTCCCAACTTCATCTCAACCAGCCCTGGTGGAATATAAACTCCACGAAAGGCTTCAGTCAACTCTCTCCACGAGATCTGAGCATTTGGAGCACTACAAGATTTCGACCCTATTGCCACTTGATGCCATTTGCATCACCACAAATTGTGTTGTAACAGGGGTGTGTTTTGCAACATTTGTCTAAAAACGTGGCAATAGAGGGGACTGTGTTGCCACAAAAATAGTGCATTGCAATTTTTACATTCGGCGTTGCAAGAGGTGAGCCCTATAGCAACCCTTTTTCGAGAAGTGTTGTTATTGGTTAATAATATTACCATGATGACTTTTAGTTGCATTAGTTTTGATTGGCGTTGTAATTGTTTGGTGCTCTTGCAACCAAATAGAACATTGTTGCTATTGCTTGAAATTATTGCCACAATGTTGTTGGGTTGTAATACTTCTCATGACCGTTGCAATAGGTAGACTGTGTATTGCAACTAAATTTCTAAGGCGATGCAATAGTTTGTTGTTATTGCCACAATTTTTGTTGGTCGTAATTTTTCTCACAACCATTGCAATAGGTAGCTATTTATTGCAACTAAATTTCTAAGGCGATGTAATAGTTGGTTGTTATTGCCACAATTTTTGTTGGTTGTAATATTTCTCACGACCATTGCAATAGGTAGCTGTTTATTGCAACTAAATACCTAAAGTGATGCAATACTATGTTGCTATTGCCACAGGTGTGTTTGGTTGCTATAAAATTCTAGCGTTGTTGTAATATGTTGCTGTAGAAAACACTTGTATTTCATGGGCTTTGGATCTAGCAAAAGGCCCAGGCTTCTTGACTTCTCATTCATTAGAAATATACTCATGCGTTGCACCGGGGAAACAAAATTTTGTCTACGTATACAATGACGCACGTGGCCATCCATCGACTGTGAGTGCTCGATGCCCTTCCCCATTGATGTCATTGACTCTTCCACATCACCAGCTGTGGTGGCTGCTCCATGCCCTTACCCATCCACGTCGATGACCCCTTGTCCGACGTTTGTCCCCGTCAATATCTTTCACAGATCAACGGTGGGTTTTCTCCATATCCATGGTTATGTCGACGGGCAGTGGTGCATCCGTGAGCTAGGGGCGACCAGGTGGTGGCGCATCCACATCTATGTGGATAGGGCAGGATTGGGCACAGACGATTCCCTTTACCTCTTTTTTGTCGACAGGGAGGGATGGTGGCGCAGACGATTACCTTTTGCCGCTTTTTATGGGTAGAAGATATATTGTTAGATCTAGTTTATAGAAATCTAACAAGATTGGTTTTACTTTTTTTAATTGAATCCTTTTGTGATTTATGATTACGCATTTTACAAATTTAAGCTGATTTGATTATTTCCAGAAAATATTCTCTAGAACATACGAAACATTGTGAGTTATTATTATGTATATACTTTGCAAGGTTAAGCTGGTTTTGCGTGACCTATAAACTAGCTAATGATTGACAAGAGGGAGTCAAAAAATTAGAGAAGCAAATTTAATCCTGATTTTTTTAGAATAATTTAATCCCAAACTAGATATATGCTTATGCGTTGCACGGTGCTATAAATTTTGCCTACGCATATAATGGCGCACATGCTTATAGCTTAGACAAATTTATTTAGAAATTTATAAATCTAATTTTATTTTAAAAATATAAAGCCTGTCTCATGATCTTTATGACCTATGACGTATAGATTAGTTGATAGAAAGCTAATAAAATTGGTTTGTTTTTTTTCCATACTATCTTCATCACCTGTGTCATTCTACGTGGACTCCGCAGCAGAGCCGAAGTCAGGTGATGGTGTCGTTTTTTTTATGAACTCTACGCTGACTCCGAGGCTGGACAACGATGCGGGCTGGGTCGCCTAGGGCGTGATTGGTTCTCGTATGTGCCCAGCCAGGCTAGTTCATACGAGCCAGGCCACTGCCAACCAGGCTCTACGCATCCGGGACAACGTTGTTTGGTTCGTGTATTTTTCTAGCCTGGCTGCTACGAGTTCTTGTTTGGTTGCTGGTTTGTCGAAGTCCAAACGCCTTCCTGCTTCACTTTTGAACGTGCACATTGCACCAAGCGAGCCTGGCCCGCGGGAAACGGAAGTCGCTCGCGTTTTCGCAGAGCCTGGCCCGGAGGCACCCGTTGCACGCGCTCAGCCAGGTTTTGCTCGTTGTCCAACCATCCAAACAAAATGATTCTTGCATCGGGCAGGCCTGTATGCGCCAGAAACACCCAACCAATCACGCCCCTACTGGGCTTGCCTGTGCAGGCCTCGTGCATCACGGCGCTGCGTTCCTGTAGGGCTTGCCCATCGTCGTCGACACGGACTCGACCAACGCACACCACCACCACCCATATATATTAGTACCCAAGAGAGCCACGTAAGGTAGACTAGGACACGTAACTCATGTAAAAGAAGAGCTCGAGATCGATCAAGGGATATACTGCTGCCCCCAGCCTCGACTCCCGATCAATCGCAACTTCGTTCTCTTCAACGCTACGGTGCACGGCGAGGCGCCTATCGAGATCGATCAGAAGGCTCCATACTCCGGCGAGAGAACGAAGGAAAACTGAATCGGCCTCTCGTCGCTGCTGCATCTTGATCGACGACATGCACGCGGTGAGCAACAAAGTTCATGCATGCATGGCAAAAGCGTTTTGTAGCTAGGGCGAGTGCGTGACGCCGCAACCACAAACATCGAGGTGCCTAGCAGTAGCAGATTTCTTTGTTTTTCCTTTCAGTTTTTGTCTTAGGCCTTAGGCGTTAATGCCCCAAGTGATCGGCAAGGAAAGCAAAAGTGCTCATCAAGGTATAGGATACGGAAAACTGATTTAGGTTTAGATTTTTAGGGAGTTGGATTATTGGAGATATTTTGTGGAATACCGGTTATTTTATTTTGCTTGTAAGCCCTTTTTTGTGCATCACAGGATTATTGAAACAATAAATAAATTAAAACATTATATAATTCTCTTGTGGATTTGTTGAACATGATCATGTGCCATATGAAAGATCAGTATATATTAAAGTCAGTGATAAAATTATTAGTCAAGAGAGCCTGACAGGAAGAAGTAGTGCAAAATAGTATTCTTTAGCTGTCATGGGTATGTAATATATTTCAATTCTACATTAAACAATCTAAACTCATTTATTTCCGTACGTTCCCTTTAGCTTAGTTATATTGCATTTTGTAGTTCATATATATAGCTGGCTCCTAATCCAGTCATCAACTGATCATCATCTTGATCATTTGATTGCCCGCGGTATATATATACTTCTCGTCATGCTATACCACATAGTTACTATATGATACACATATATATGTGAATTGTACTTATATATATCTCTGTTGATCCTGTGCAGAAATTTATTTGGAAAGCATATAATGTCAGATAGGAGTTGGATGCGCATGGATAGGTCTAGTCCTGTTTGGCAAGAGAATTTCCGGAAATTTCTTCAAACCATATTTGATGGCAGTACATCTACTGCTTTGTGTCCGTGTTCTAGATGTCGATGCATGGTTTACAAACCGCGACCTGACCTTCACAGACATGTTCTTGCTTATCGGTTTGATGAAAGTTTCATCTCCGAAGGGGAACGTGGTCCAAGTGATGAAGGCGGCACATCTAATCTTCAAGGATCAGTAGACGATGATGAAGAAGGAGGTAACGACACTAATCGTGGGACTGAGCTGATTGGAACACTAATCAGGGCTACTATACATGGAAACATTATCCAAGGTCCAGATGAAGAGCCAAATGAGCGTGCCAAGAAGTTCTATAAATTACTAGAGGAGGCAAGACAGGAATTGTATCCAGGTTGCAAGGAGGCTACCAAGGTTTCTTTTATTGTGAGATTGTTTCAGATTAAGTGCATGCATGGTATTAGTAACACTGCCTTGAGGAGTGTAACACCTCAGATGTTTGGCTTCCTTAAGTGCATTGCATTTCATGAGCATTAACATTAATCACCTCATTCATGAGTGGGAGCATCATTCATTTCATGCATGAGCTTTTAATATGTGAAACATGCTGTGGAAACATTGCCACATATGTTATATTTCATGTGAAGTAAGAAGTGAGTAGTGTGCAACACACACGTACCTTATGTGCAAATTCATTTGGAAGCATGCTAACCACTTTAGTGTAACATAATTAGAGAGTGTTATGCAACACACTCATGCAACATGTGCAACATGAGCTTGCAACATTTGGGTGGAATATTGATTTGCTTGTTTCAAAGTGTGTGACACTAGGAATTTCGTGTAACCAATGTATAGAGTGGCTAATTAGGTCTCATAACACCTTAATTACATTTAGGGTAAGTAGTGGAGCAATGTTCATGTTGACCAAAATTACCAAATTGCCCTTCCAAATGTTGTTGACTAAGTGTGGACCCCTAGAGTGATCTGGTTTGACCAATTAAAAAGTCCAGTTTAGAGATCTTGCATGGAGGAGCAACCTTAAGCAAAGTTGTAGAGAATTTCATAAGGAACAAAAGTTCTAATGTGGCCATCTCATGAAAATGAACAGAACATGCTCAAAAATGGCCCACAAGTCAGCTAGAGGGGCTGTCTCAACACTTAGAATTTTTCTAAGTCTCAAAAGTGTCCCTCCAGTTTTACTGTGGCCTACTTTGGAAGCTTGTAGTTTGCAAACCAGACCAAACCAGCCCCAACTCATATTGACAAACTTGTAGTCCTTGTGTAGCTCTACAACATTGTCAACATCACCATCACCTAGTTCTAAATGGTTTAGGAGATATAGTGTCAAGAAATTAGGGTTTCAGTCGGTGTCTTTAACTGAAAACATGTTTCAGTTTCACAGTGCACCACTTTGGAGCTCTGTGGTTTCAAATCCAGGCCGAATCAGTCCTTGAGCCAATTGACAAAGTTGTAGTCCTCATGTAGCTCTACAACATTGCCAACATCACCCATACCTGGTTCTCACTGGATTAGGAGTAAAATGAACCCAAAATCGCTCTGTCAGTCACCGTTTCAGACGCCGATTCAGTCAAGTCAGGCTTCGGCCATGACTGTCGTGGCCGACCGGCCGCAGGCCATCGTCGACGCGTGGCCACGCGGTGGCAGCCGTACGCCGGCCTTGGCCCCACCGTCGGGTCACGACGTCTTCAAGAGGTGCCACGGAGCCACCACTCACCCTCACTCACGCCTCTGCCCTCTCTCTCTCGCCTCTCCGAGCCGGAGCGGAGCACCGATGCGCCATTTCTGCCGCGGGCTTCCTCGCGCTCGTGCGCCGTCGTCGTCGAGCCTCGGCTCAATTCCTCCCGCCAGCGACCCCGCAGCACTCCCTCTACCACCTCCATCCACTTCCGGGAGCGTTTGAGCGAAGGTGAGGCCACATTGCTCGCTTCCGCCGCCACGGCCGCATTCGGGACCTCGCCGGAGTTGGAGGCCACCGTGGTCAGAGCGGCTCGACCCTTCTCATCCCTCCCTTTTCCCTTATTTAGATTTCCAGTGACCCCGAGAAACTTGGGGTGGGCTTGGTTGAGGCGGTCGGGGCTCACCGTCGCCGGTGTACCGCCGCGCACCTCCACCGTGCCGCCATGCCCGACGGCGAGCACCTTTCCATTGCTCCACCGCCCCGTTCTTGCCACCAATCGTTATAGTTCGATGACGTGGTCATGCTCGTGCGTCCAATTTCGTCGGCCGGCTCACCGACGGCGAGCTCCGGCGACCGCAGCTCCTCCCCTCCGCCTCTCTCTCTGACCGGTGGGGCCGTCTGGTTAGTCGCACGCGCGCGCGCGGGAGCCGTAGCAGGCCGCGCGCGGGAGTGGGCCACACCGCACGTTGTGGGCCGCGTCTTTTCCCGGGCCGGCCCAGTAACAAATAAGATTTATTTCATTTTTATTTATTCTGTCACAGTTTTAGATAAGGTTTGGAAAATGTATATCTAGGGTTTTAATTGCCCAAAAAGTATGATATAAATTTTGTTAGGATCTACATAATGTGTAGTATTTTAGAAAAATATAAATTGGATATGTGATGTTTAGTTTCTAGGAGATTTAAATAGGTCTTTGAAATGTGTTTTAAATTACATGCAAACTTGTTTAAATCATATCTTGAGTTTCAGTATTCCAAAAATTATGAAATTTGGTGAGTAGGCTAATTTATACTTGCTCTAGCTCTGGTAAAAATTTGGGCAGTAGTGCTTAAGTACTTTTCATGTTATAATGCTATCTTGGTATTTTAGAAAATACTTAAATGAATTTTTGTAATTTTTTCTACGTGTGCAATGTTCATATAAATTTTTGGAGAATGTCTTGGTACCCTAGAGTGTCCAAGAAAATTAGGAAATCTGTTGTTTGACACTTTTTACTATGCTTTGTTATTTATATAAAAATCAGCCTTTTGGGCTTGTGAATTTTGTGTAGGAAGTTCTTGTGAATAAATTTAGTTCAAATTTTTACAGTAGCCTCTTTTTGGGTCAGAGAGTCTCCTGTAATTTTTGTAGAATTTTAGAAGCAGTTTACATATATGTTTAAAATTCCACTTAATTACTTGAGTAAATTAAGAAATGAGTTTAAATAAATATTTTAGGTGGGCCAACCTTACTTTCTGGTGTCTTTGTGACCTATGTGAACTTGTGGTAACCTTAGTTTGGTCTTATGGGATGTTTGCCACATAAATAAATATTTAATCTTTGCAATTCTAGGTTTTCTGGACAGCTGGTAGTATTTTTGGGTTTGACCTTTGATAAAGGTGTTTGCTGAAAAACTTGTAAATACCAAAGTTGTAGTAAACTTGATAAACTAGCTTGTGTCAAAATTTGGGAGCAATTGGATTAGTAGTTTGGGAGTTACTGCTGTTTAAAGTGACAGTCCAGAATTGGCTGCTCTCTGGAACTTTGGAATTTCGACTAGGTAAACTTTGGAATTAAGGATTGTGGTCTGAAAATATTTTGTGGTGCATTTCATAAGCTTTTCAGATTGTATTAGATCATATCTTTTGGAGTTGGAAATCTCCAGTTATGTTAGAATCCTTGAGCTGCTGTCCAGAATGTCTTACTGTGGTAACCTAAGTAATATTACTCTTGTATTATTAGGTGCTAGGGCCTTAACCGAAGAAGAACATCTATATCTTAGGTTGGGTAGATTAGGTAAGTACTTCTCCACCGGAGAAGAGATTTGCACGTACTGATAAAGTAACTTGATTAGATTATTGTTTTTATTTCTGAAATGCATTTCATTCCGAGCATGTTGCACCTTTATGCATCCATGATATTTATTGTGCATTCATGCAATAGGTGTACCGGAGGGGGTAACTCTCCTAGAATTCGAGCCTGTGATTCCGGAGGAAGTCCAGGACCTGCCGGAGCAGCCAGAGGAACCAGCCGGTGACGAAGCTCCTGCCGAAGATCTACCCGAGTGTCCTGACCACCGGCCCTCGACCTTTCTGAAAGGCAAGCCCCGGTGCATGCTGAACCCATCAATTTATAAATCTATCTTGGGTACTTTTAATTGTTTAATGTATTAAGTTGTAGGAGTTGTATGAAAACAATTGTTGCATTATACCTGTCCTTGTCCAGATATCGTACTTAACCATATATTAGGTTTAGGCACGTGTCAATGCTTAGCCCTGCTTAGTGCGGTAGAAGTCGGGTGATTTCCGGTCATCCGCGAGATGTAGGAAGGAATCACGAGTGGCTTTATGGCTATCGTGGATGGAACCATGCCTTAAAATGAAATTGAGACCGGGCGGGAGTTCGATAGTACAGCCGCAAGACACTTCACGTCTTGGGTGTGGAGCTATGCCCGTCTGAGTCGTTTAAGGACCGATTCGCTGTACGTCCTTGAGTCATGTTGAACGCAGTCTAACACTTAGTTGGCCGGATAAGTCGTTCCGACCGCGAAGCCGAGTAATGTGATTCAGGCCGGGAATCGAATGGTAGGTTGCTTCTTAGAGGAGAGAAAGGATGTGCTTGGGGACATTGGCGTGAGACCAAGGGGGGGTTAGAGTCCCTATCACCTGGCAGAGTGTCGCCCTTGGGGTCACGACATTATTCGGACCCGCGATTCCTGAATCATATGAAACGGTGGCCTGTGCGACCCTGGCTGGGGTCTGCACGGTGAGTGTTAGAAATACCCCTCCAGCTGGATAGGAATTCGATTCGAATCGCCGTCGCTCCCGGTTAGTGAGCACTTGACTTGAGCAGCGGCAACGTAGATCTCATTAAATGAACAGGTGGTTAAGGGAATGATACAATGTTGCCACAATGATATACCTGCTATGGATATAATAATAATGTTGTTTGATTATACTCAAGTGAATGTTTAGTACAGGTGCTAAGATAGATGACAGGTAAATGCTAAAAGAACTGCTAGTATAAGTTATAAGAGTTTCAATTACTTATGCCTTTATGCAAAATATTATGTCAGCTAGCCTCTTGTGTAAGCCTCGCATAATCCTTGGTGTCATCTTATTTCTGGTTTTCGATGGGTAAGTCTAGCTGAGTACATTCCAGTACTCAGGGTTTATTCCCTCCTGTTGTAGATGATATGCTCTACCAAGGCTTCTGCAAAAATTGTCTCCACCCTGCGGGTGACGAAGACTAGATCACTTGGGCGTGATCATCTTTTATGTACTTTCCTGATGCTTTTGCGGGTTGTTGATCAACAAAACTGGCAGTAGTTAAACAACTGGTGTGTGTTTGCTTCCGCTACTTTTATAAACTTGGTTTGTAATAATTTGCGACTCCGTGTGTGTAAACTTATTTCGGAACTACTTGCGAAATGTAACGTATGATGTTGTATGTTGAATGATGCGATCTTGGTTGTAAGCAAGTTGGTTTGAAATCCTTCGTGGTTTCGATTGACTACCGGGATTATATGAGCTCAAGTTCGAAAATTTGAGCGCTTCGGTGCTTGTTTTTGTACTTGTGCTCTTATAATTTGGTCGGTTCTGTTACAGCTGGTACCGGAGCATAATTCAACATTAAACACATCGTACGAGTATTTAAAAACAAAAGTATTTGATTATGAAAAGGGGTTAAAACATTAAAAATTATTTTATAGGTATGCCAGTGATCACATCCCTTAGCCCAAATAAGGACTCTTAGGTGGATTATTATAAAGACTAACTTGGGGGGCCTTGTTTGTTTTCGTTTCGTCGTCCATACGGCGTGATATTGTATGGATGCCATCCACTTGGGTGGTAATGTATGGATCAATTGCCTCGACGCGCTGGTAAGTGTGAGTTGTGAGAGCATGATCGTCCCACCGGCGATCTAGGGGAGAGTAGTTTTGGTGACTTGCATACTTACATGTTTAAACCATGTAATTACGTAAGCACTTAATTGTGGGAATATATATATCGGATAGCTTTGATACTGAAGTATATACATCAGGGGATGTGTATATGGAAAGTATTTAAATTACTGCTTTCTTGTGTGCTTATATTGGGAACTGTTGGGCTGAAATGAGATTTTTCTGCAGGTACACTAACAGCGCAAACGAGTAGACCGATAGTTTCGTCTATATGAGAGAACGTATGTATGCCACCGCCTAGCGTTAGAAATTTATGATTCTAATAAGATGAGAGGGCGTACGGAACGTGCATGCATCATGTTTAATTATATCATACATATCATTTACTCCCTCCTTAAAAATTTCAATAGTCCCGACTAAATTAAATTTCGTATCCCCTAAATGATCCTCACTTTCAGTCGTATCTTGTTGCTACAGATGGCACGTACCAAGAGGACCGCTCGCAAGTCCACTGGAGGCAGGGCACCTCGTCACCAGCTCGCTCCATGTGAGCCCCGCCCTGAGCCCACTGAGGTGGAAAGGCTGAGGGCTGAGTTGGCCGAAGTGACTGCTGCCCAGAATGCAGCGCGCCAGCAACTGGAGCAAGTGATCCGTGATCGTGATCAGGAAACCCTTGCAGTCCAGAGATTGACAGTAGCAAACCGCAACTGTCAACGCATGCTGGTCCGTGTCATGAATCAGAGGGATGAAGCCTGGCACGAGAAGAACGTTCTGAGAGCTCGTCAGTTTGAGCTCGAGCAACAGTTGGAGAATGCTGAAGAATACAATGACAATCTTCATGAAGAAGTGCACCGCCTGAACAACCAGCTTAATCCTCTGCTGCCTCAAAACAACAACGCAGATGAGGACATGGGTTCGGGAATCTTCATGGCTGAAGATGATGATGAAGTGGAGGTCAATGGGCCCCAAGATGCCGCACCAGAAGAAGAGCCAGAAGAAGAGGAAGAAGACGAGGAGTTAGAGCCTGTTAGCGACGAGGATGGCGGGGAGATCCTTGACACCGACTCTGAGGACGATGCTTAGAGTAGTCATCGCGTAGCTACGAAGTTAGAATCGTCTTTTGTGCCTCCTGGGGTTGGAGTGAGGCTTTGTAATAACTTGACTTTGGGATGTAAGGTTGAACCATATGTTTCCTAGATGTTTATTTGAACCTGTCAATTTCGATCACAATTGGATGTCTTATTGCGTGCGTTCGATGATGGCATCACGATTAGCACCCTTCGGTGCCACGACGAAACCGAGGGCCTCCTATGGCGCGCGACATAAGGTTGTGCTGCTTGGCACGCGCTGGTATCGAGGTGGCTAGTCATGATCCACCATGGAACTCTATCGTTGAGAAGCCTCTTTGTGGTCAGTTTGAAGTAGCCTTTCTTAGTCAACTAAAAACTTTGAAATCAAATCCAAGTATTGGGCGAAAGGTCAAAAATCACGTAGATATTAACGTAAACGGTTCAGTAACTGCTGTGCTCCTCGTGAGTGAGCCTTTATCACAGTACATCTTGTTGGATTCCCTCGCATGATTGTGTCAATTGATGCACTTGAATGGATTGTGCGGTTGTGATGAATTATTGTGCCATGAATATTTTGAGAAGTCTATTTCATGAAGTCAATTTGACATATTTACAATAATTCATCTACAAATTTCCCACATCGTCAGTGCTCATTGGCTATACATTTTGCAGATGTCGTACAATCTCCGTCGGGGTCGTGGCAATGAGGATGAGGAACAGCCACCCCCTCCGCCACCACCTACCCCGGCTGATCTGATGCAGACCGTGGTCGAAGGGCAGCGCATGCTGGCAGATGCTATGCGCCAGCTTGCCAACCGGGAGGCTCGTCATGGCCGCCAGGGCCCAGAACCCAATCAGTACAGTGATTTCAAGGACTTTCTTGATACTAAGCCCCCGCTCTTTAAGGAGGCGAAGGAACCACTGCAAGCCGATGAGTGGTTGAACACTATTGAACAAAAGTTTCATCTGCTTCGCTTGACTGATGAGCTAAAGACTGAATATGCTTCTCACCAACTGTATGGTCCAGCGGGGATTTGGTGGAGCCACTATCGTTCCACACTGCCTGCAAATGTCCCGATTGCTTGGGACCAGTTCAAGGCCGCATTCCGTGGGAACTATATTCCTCCAGGTCTTATGGCTATCAAGCACACATAATTTATGAGGCTGTCGCAGGGCAATAAAAGCTTGACTGAATATCTGCAATCTTTCAACAACCTGGCAAGGTATGTCACAGAGTTTGTGGATACCGATTCTAAGAAAATTGCTAGCTTTAAAAGAGGCCTCAGCCCAAAGCTGATGAAGACTATGGGCACTAGCAAGTGCACTACTTTCAACGAATTTATCAGTGACGCTCTGACCCAAGAGAACAATAATTCTATCTATGCTGCTTCTAAGAGCCACAAGAGGGCACTTGAGGCAGGTGCTTCACAGTCTTGAGCTCCAGCTGCCCTGAGGGCTCCTCCTCGCCCTCCTGCCACAAGTGCTAAGTTTCGTCCTTCGCAAAAGAAGACGCCAGTGAAGACTGGATTTCGCAAGGCATATACAGTGGCTCTGCCAAAGGGTAATTCGAGCCAAGGCAGCTCCAGTGTCCCTCCTAGCAACATGCCTTGCTGGAACTGCAACAAACCAGGCCATTGGTCCCGGAACTGTCCTTACCCTAAGAAGAATGTCAACCAAGGTGGCCGTCAAGGGCACGCCCATTATAACAGTATTGAGGAAATCCCATCTGGTGAGGTTGTCACTGCTGGTAAGTTCCTAGTTGACCAACATCCTACAGTGGTACTTTTTGATTTAGCTGCTTCGCATTCCTTTATCAGTCCTAAGTTTGCATCAGAGTTTGCACACAAATTGCATACTATTGAAGGTGGGGGTTATTGTATTAGCGCAGCAAGTGGGAATATTTCCACAAATAAAGTAGTGGGGAATCTTGAGCTTGAGATAGAAGGGCGAAAGTACTCGCTTGCCTTGGTGGTTTTGCCGGGTTTAGGCATAGATGTTATTCTGGGCATGAATTGGATGAGTCAGAATGGGGTACTCATTGATACATCCACGCGGGTAGTTATGCTCAGAGATCCTATCGATCAAAAGGGTTTTCTGGTACAACTTCCCAGAAAAGTTGATTTGTCTGGGGAAGTTCATGCGGTGCAAGCAAAGGCGTTGGCCGAAATTCCCGTAGTGAATGAGTTTCCGGACGTTTTTTCCGATGATTTGCCGGGACTCCCTCCGGATCGAGATGTGGAATTTAAAATTGAGTTGTTGCCTAGCACGGCTCCCATCTCTAGGAGACCTTATAGGATGCCTCCGAATGAGTTAGCTGAACTTAAGGTGCAATTGAACGAACTTTTGAAGAAGGGGTTGATTTGTCCCAGTTCGTCTCCATGGGGATGTCCTGCTATCTTTGTAAAGAAGAAGGATCAGTCATTACGAATGTGCGTTGATTATAGACCTCTCAATGCAGTCACTGTCAAAAATAAGTACCCTCTACCGCGCATCGACATCTTGTTCGATCAGTTGTCTAAAGCTAAAGTTTTCTCCAAGATTGATCTAAGATCTGGCTATCATCAAATTAAAATCCGTCCTGAAGATGTTCCAAAAACCGCCTTCTCTACCAGATACGGTCTTTATGAGTATCTTGTTATGTCCTTCGGCTTGACAAATGCCCCCGCACACTTTATGTACTTGATGAATTCGGTGTTTATACCCGAATTAGACAAGTTTGTGGTGGTATTTATTGATGACATCCTGATATATTCTGTAAATGAGGAAGATCACGCTGAACATCTGCATATAGTCCTCACAAGACTGCGTGAACATCAACTACATGCAAAGTTCAGTAAGTGCGAATTCTGGCTTCGAGAAGTACCTTTCTTTGGGCATGTGTTGTCCGATGGAGGAATTATGGTGGACCCCGCCAAGGTACAAGAAGTACTGAACTGGAAGGCTCCTATCTCGGTTCACGAGGTCTGGAGTTTTCTTGGGTTGGCTGGCTATTATCGTCGCTTCATCCCGGATTTCTCTAAAATAGCCAAGCCAATGACTCGGTTGCTACAAAAAGACACCAGGTTTGTCTGGACTCCTGAGTGTGATGTGGCTTTTCACCAACTGCGAACCCTCCTAACCTCAGCTCCAGTTTTGGCACAACCGGATATCGAGAAACCATTTGATGTTTATTGTGATGCCTCAGGCATAGGTTTGGGAGGTGTTCTGATGCAAGAAGGCCGAGTAATCGCATATACCTCTCGGCAACTTCGGAAGCATGAGGCGAATTATCCAACGCATGACTTAGAACTCGCCGCAGTTGTTCATGCTTTGAAAGCCTGGCGGCACTACCTGTTGGGCAATGTTTGCAATATCTACACAGACCACAAGAGCCTCAAATACATCTTCACCCAACCCGAGTTAAATATGCGTCAAAGAAGATGGCTCGAGTTGATTAAGGATTATAACCTTCAAGTGCACTATCATCCTGGCAAGGCAAATGTGGTTGCGGATGCTTTAAGCCGTAAGTCTCATTGCCATTCCCTAGTTGAAACTGATTTTCATCGATCTCGCCTTCTACATCCAGCAGTCTTGTACAACATCACTGTCAGTTGTACTCTCAAAAGCAGAATTATTGAGCTCCAAAAGACTGACACTGGTATATTCCACATCAAGCGTAAGATGAAAGAGCAAGAAACTACATAGTTCAGGGTAGACGAAGAGGGTGTACTATGGTTCAAGGATAGGTTAGTTGTGCCTAAGGACCGTGAGCTTAGAAATGATATTATGTCTGAAGCACACTCCTCTAAGTTGTCCATCCATCCTGGTAGAAATAAGATGTATTATGATTTGAAGCCATACTATTGGTGGACCAAGATGCGGAAGGAGATAGCTGCATATGTGGCTAGGTGTGACACCTGCTGTAGAGTTAAAGCGGTGCATATGAAAGCTGGGTTGCTTCAACCACTTTCTATCCTAGGTTGGAAATGGGAAGAGATAAGTATGGATTTCATTGTCGGACTTTCACCTACTGTCAAAAATCATAACTCCATCTGGGTAATTGTGGACCGCCTAACCAAGTCAGCTCACTTCATTCCAGTTAGAGTGGACTATCGTCCCACTGACTATGCTGAGTTGTACTTCAATCAGATAGTCCGGCTCCATGGGATACCTCGTACTATCATATCTGACCGTGGTCCCCAGTTCACTGCTCGCTTTTGGGAGCACTTGCATCACCTTCTGGGAACCAAGTTAGTGAGAAGCTCTACTTATCACCTCCAGACGTCTGGTCAGACGGAACGGGTTAACCAAATCTTGGAAGATCTGTTGCGGGCATGTGTAATATCATCCAAGGGTTCTTGGGAAAAATGGTTACCTCTAGCCGAATTCTCGTACAATAATAGTTACCAAGAGAGTATTAAGATGGCCCCTTTCGAAGCTTTGTACGGTCGTAAGTGTAGAACTCCACTAAACTGGGTAGAAGCTGGTGAAAGAAGGTATTATGGTATTGATTTTGTTCAGGAAGCTGAGGAACAAGTCCGTACCATCCAAAAACATATGGCTACAGCCCAAGCTAGACATAAAAGTTATGCTGATCGTCGTAGAAAACCGCTCGAGTTTGAAGTTGGAGACTTCGTTTACCTAAAAGTTTCTCCAATGAAGAGTGTCCAACGTTTTGGTGTTAAGCGGAAACTTGCGCTAAGATACGTGGGTCCTTTCCAGATCATAGGCAAGAGTGGTGCTGTTGCGTACAAAATCCAGTTACCTCCTGAAATGAGTGCCATATTCAACGTCTTCCATGTATCTCAGCTCAAAAAGTGTCTTCGAGTTCCTAAGGAAAGAGTCCCGTTAGGAGATATCAGGCTTGAGTCTGATTTAACTTATGAAGAAAAGCCAGTCCGGGTGATAGATACTCAGGAACGAGTAACTAGAAGCAAAGTGGTTAAGTGGTATAAAGTAATGTGGAGTAATCAGGGTAGTGAAAGTGACGCTACATGGGAACGGGAAGACTATTTGCGGGATGGCTATAAGGAATTCTATGAAAAATGGTACGCTTTCCAAATCTCGGGACGAGATTTTTATAAGGGGGGAGGGCTGTAACACCTTAGGTGTTTGGCTTCCTTAAGTGCATTGCATTTCATGAGCATTAACATTAATCACCTCATTCATGAGTGGGAGCATCATTCATTTCATGCATGAGCTTTTAATATGTGAAACATGCTGTGGAAACATTGCCACATATGTTATATTTCATGTGAAGTAAGAAGTGAGTAGTGTGCAACACACACGTACCTTATGTGCAAATTCATTTGGAAGCATGCTAACCACTTTAGTGTAACATAATTAGAGAGTGTTATGCAACACACTCATGCAACATGTGCAACATGAGCTTGCAACATTTGGGTGGAATATTGATTTGCTTGTTTCAAAGTGTGTGACACTAGGAATTTCGTGTAACCAATGTATAGAGTGGCTAATTAGGTCTCATAACACCTTAATTACATTTAGGGTAAGTAGTGGAGCAATGTTCATGTTGACCAAAATTACCAAATTGCCCTTCCAAATGTTGTTGACTAAGTGTGGACCCCTAGAGTGATCTGGTTTGACCAATTAAAAAGTCTAGTTTAGAGATCTTGCATGGAGGAGCAACCTTAAGCAAAGTTGTAGAGAATTTCATAAGGAACAAAAGTTCTAATATGGCCATCTCATGAAAATGACCAGAACATGCTAAAAAATGGCCCACAAGTCAGCTAGAGGGGCTGTCTCAACACTTAGAATTTTTCTAAGTCTCAAAAGTGTCCCTCCAGTTTTACTGTGGCCTACTTTGGAAGCTTGTAGTTTGCAAACCAGACCAAACCAGCCCCAACTCATATTGACAAACTTGTAGTCCTTGTGTAGCTCTACAACATTGTCAACATCACCATCACCTAGTTCTAAATGGTTTAGGAGATATAGTGTCAAGAAATTAGGGTTTCAGTCAGTGTCTTTAACTGAAAACATGTTTCAGTTTCACAGTGCACCACTTTGGAGCTCTGTGGTTTCAAATCCAGGCCGAATCAGTCCTTGAGCCAATTGACAAAGTTGTAGTCCTCATGTAGCTCTACAACATTGCCAACATCACCCATACCTGGTTCTCACTGGATTAGGAGTAAAATGAACCCAAAATCGCTCTGTCAGTCACCGTTTCAGACGCCGATTCAGTCAAGTCAGGCTTCGGCCATGACTGTCGTGGCCGACCGGCCGCAGGCCGTCATCGACGCGTGGCCACGCGGTGGCAGCCGTACGCTGGCCTTGGCCCCACCGTCGGGTCACGACGTCTTCAAGAGGTGCCACGGAGCCACCACTCACCCTCACTCACGCCCCTGCCCTCTCTCTCTCTCTCGCCTCTCCGAGCCGGAGCGGAGCACCGAGGCGCCATTTCCGCCGCGGGCTTCCTCGCGCTCGTGCGCCGTCGTCGTCGAGCCTCGGTTCAATTCCTCCCGCCAGCGACCCCGCAGCATCTCCCTCTACCACCTCCATCCACTTCCGGGAGTGTTTGAGCGAAGGTGAGGCCACATTGCTCGCTTCCGCCGCCACGGCCGCATTCGGGACCTCGCCGGAGTTTGAGGCCACCGTGGTCAGAGCGGCTCGACCCTTCTCATCCCTCCCTTTTCCCTTAGTTAGATTTCCAGTGACCCCGGGAAACTTGGGGCGGGCTTGGTTGAGGCGTTCGGGGCTCACCGTCGCCGGTGTACCGCCGCGCACCTCCACCGTGCCGCCATGCCCGACGGCGAGCACCATTCCGTTGCTCCACCGCCCCGTTCTTGCCACCAATCGTTGTAGTTCGATGACGTGGTCATGCTCGTCCGTCCAATTTCGTCGGTCGGCTCACCGACGGCGAGCTCCGGCGACCGCAGCTCCTCCCCTCCGCCTCTCTCTCTGACCGGTGGGGCCATCTGGTCAGTCACACGCGCGCGCGGGCGGGAGCCGTAGCAGGCCGCGCGCGGGAGCGGGCCGCACCGCACGTTGTGGGCCGCGTCTTTTCCCGGGCCGGCCCAGTAACAAATAAGATTTATTTCATTTTTATTTATTCTGTCATAGTTTTAGATAAGGTTTGGAAAATATATATCTAGGGTTTTAATTGCCCAAAAAGTATGAGATAAATTTTGTTAGGATCTACATGATGTGTAGTATTTTAGAAAAATATAAATTGGATATGTGATGTTTAGTTTCTGGGAGATTTAAATAGGTCTTTGAAATGTGTTTTAAATTACATGCAAACTTGTTTAAATCATATCTTGAGTTTCAGTATTCCAAAAATTATGACATTTGGTGGGTAGGCTAATTTACACTTGCTCTAGCTCTGGTAAAAATTTGGGCAGTAGTGCTTAAGTACTTTTCAAGTTATAATGCTATCTTGTTATTTTAGGAAATACTTAAATGACTTTTTGTAATTTTTTCTACGTGTGCAATGTTCATATAAATTTTTGGAGAATGTGTTGGTACCCTAGAGTGTCCAAGAAAATTAGGAAATCTGTTGTTTGACACTTTTTACTATGCTTTGTTATTTATACAAAAATCAGCCTTTTGGGCTTGTGAATTTTGTGTAGGAAATTCCTTTGAATAAATTTAGTTCAAATTTTTACAGTAACCTCTTTTTGGGTCAGAGAGTCTTCTGTAATTTTTGTAGAATTTTAGGAGCAGTTTACATATATGTTTTAAATTCCACTTAATTACTTGAGTAAATTAAGAAATGAGTTTAAATAAATATTTTAGGTGGGCCAACCTTACTTTCTGGTGTCTTTGTGACCTATGTGAACTTGTGGTAACCTTAGTTTGGTCTTATGGGATGTTTGCCACATAAATAAATATTTAATCTTTGCAATTCTAGGTTTTCTGGATAGCTGGTAGTATTTTTGGGTTTGACCTTTGATAAAGGTGTTTGCTAAAAAACTTGTAAATACCAAAGTTGTAGTAAAATTGATAAACTAGCTTGTGTAAAAATTTAGGAGCAATTGGCCTAGTAGTTTGGGAGTTACTGCTGTTTAAAGTGACAGTCCAGAATTGGCTGCTCTCTGTTTAGAGAGGACAGATTCTGGAACTTTGGAATTTCGACTAGGTAAACTTTGGAATTAAGGATTGTGGTCTGAAAATATTTTGTGGTGCATTTCATAAGCTTTCCAGATTGTATTAGATCATATCTTTTGGAGTTGGGAATCTCCAGTTATGTTAGAATCCTTGAGCTGCTGTCCAGAATGTCTTACTGTGGTAACCTAAGTAATATTACTCTTGTATTGTTAGGTGCTAGGGCCTTAACCGAAGAAGAACATCTTAGGTTGGGTAGATTAGGTAAGTACTTCTCCACCGGAGAAGAGATTTGCACGTACTGATAAAGTAACTTGATTAGATTATTGTTTTTATTTCTGAAATGCATTTCATTCCGAGCATGTTGCACCTTTATGCATCCATGATATTTATTGTGCATTCATGCAATAGGTGTACCGGAGGGGGTAACTCTCCTAGAATTCGAGCCTATGATTTCGGAGGAAGTCCAGGACCTGCCGGAGCAGCCAGAGGAACCAACCGGCGACGAAGCTCCTGCCGAAGATCTACCCGAGTGTCCTGACCATCGGCCCTCGACCTTTCTGAAAGGCAAGCCCCGGTGCATGCTGAACCCATCAATTTATAAATCTATCTTGGGTACTTTTAATTGTTTAATGCATTAAGTTGTAGGAGTTGTATGAAAACAATTGTTGCATTATACCTGTCCTTGTCCATATATCGTACTTAACAATATATTAGGTTTAGGCACGTGTCAATGCTTAGCCCTGCTGAGTGCGGTAGAAGTCGGGTGATTTCCGGTCATCCGCGAGATGTAGGAAGGAATCACGAGTGGCTTTATGGCTATCGTGGATGGAACCATGCCTTAAAATGAAATTGAGACCGGGCGGGAGTTCGATAGTACAGCCGCAAGACACTTCACGTCTTGGGTGTGGAGCTATGCCCGTCTGAGTCGTTTAAGAACCGATTCACTGTACGTCCTTGAGTCATGTTGAATGCAGTCTAACACTTAGTTGGCCAGATAAGTCGTTCCGACCGCGAAGCCGAGTAATGTGATTCAGGCCGGGAATCGAATGGTAGGTTGCTTCTTGGAGGAGAGAAAGGATGTGCTTGGGGATATTGGCATGAGACCAAGGGGGGTTAGAGTCCCTATCACCTGGCAGAGTGTCGCCCTTGGGGTCGCGACATTATTCGGACCCGCGATTCCTAAATCATATGAAACGGTGGCCTGTGCGACCCTAGCAGGGGTCTGCATGGTGAGTGTTAGAAATACCCCTCCAGCTGGATAGGAATTCGATTCGAATCGCCGTCGCTCCCGGTTAGTGAGCACTTGACTTGAGCAGCGGCAACGTAGATCTCATTAAATGAACAGGTGGTTAAGGGAATGATACAATGTTGCCACAATAATATACCTGCTATGGATATAATAATAATGTTGTTTGATTATACTCAAGTGAATGTTTAGTACAGGTGCTAAGATAGATGACAGGTAAATGCTAAAAGAACTGCTAGTACAAGTTATAAGAGTTTCAATTACTTATGCCTTTATGCAAAATGTTATGTCAGCTAGCCTCTTGTGTAAGCCTCGCATAATCCTTGGTGTCATCTTATTTCTGGTTTTCGACGGGTAAGTCTAGCTGAGTACATTCCAGTACTCAGGGTTTATTCCCTCCTGTTGCAGATGATATGCTCTACCAAGGCTTCTGCAAAAATTGTCTCCACCCTGCGGGTGACGAAGACTAGATCACTTGGGCGTGATCATCTTTTATGTACTTTCCTGATGCTTTTGCGGGTTGTTGATCAACAAAACTGGCAGTAGTTAAACAACTGGTGTGTGTTTGCTTCCGCTACTTTTATAAACTTGGTTTGTAATAATTTGCGACTCCGTGTGTGTAAACTTATTTTGGAACTACTTGCGAAATGTAACGTATGATGTTGTATGTTGAATGATGCGATCTTGGTTGTAAGCAAGTTGGTTTGAAATCCTTCATGGTTTCGATTGACTACCGGGATTATATGGGCTCAAGTTCGAAAATTTGAGCGCTTCAGTGCTTGTTTTTGTACTTGTGCTCTTATAATTTGGTCAGTTCTGTTACAAGGAGCATACTAGGTCTGTTCTCACTTGTGCTACCTGAAGGCCACCGTGTCCCAAACGCGTTGGAGAAAGTGCAGAGTGTTGTTCAAGAGCTAGGTCTGGATTATCAAAAGATACATGCTTGTGAGAATGATTGCATATTATTTTGGAAGGAAAATGAAAAACTGGATACATGTTCAACATGTGGTGAGTCTAGGTGGAAGGATGATGGTGCTGCAAAGGGTGATGATACTAGTGACACTGGTGGTACGCGAAAGAAGCGTGTTCCACGTAAGATCCTACATTATTTCCCACTAATTCCTCGGTTGCAGAGATTATATATGAGGGAGACCACATCATCAGAGATGAGATGGCACAAGGAAGGATTGGCCCGTGATGGTAGAATGTGTCACCCTGCAGACTCCCTAGCATGGAAGCACGTGGATGACAAGTACAAGTGGTTTTCAGATGATCCTCGTAATGTTAGGCTAGCTCTGGCATCTGATGGATTCAATCCATTTGGGATGATAAGTACAACATATACCACTTGGCCTGTGATCATAATCCCTTATAATTTGCCGCCTTGGTTGTGTATGAAACAACCTTATTGGATGATGTCGATGCTGGTTCCAGGACCAAAATCTCCTGGAAACAATATTGATGTATACTTCCGTCCCCTCATCGACGAGCTAAAGGAGCTGTGGACAGATGGTGTTGAAACATGGGATGCCAAGCTAAAGAAGAATTTTACTCTACATGCTCTTCTACTTTGGACAATCAATGATTTTCCTGCATATGCAATGTTATCTGGTTGGAGCACTAAAGGGAAGTTTGCATGTCCATATTGCAACAAGGATACAGACTTCTTGTGGCTGAAATACGGGTCCAAGCATTGCTACATGGGACATCGCCGCTTTTTGCCAATGAAACATAGGTAAGATTTCATTTGGCTGAAATGCTTTTGTTGTTGCCTATTTATTTTATTATTAATTTATGAGTTCTCCATTGAAACATAGGTGGCGCAGGAATAAGATAAGCTTTAATAACAAAGTGGAAACGAGGGTGGCTCCTCAACCATTGACTGGTGTACAAGTGAAGGAACAGTTTGAATGTTTTGATCAAGCCATTTTTGGGAAAATGACAAGAAAGAGGAAGCAACGTGAAGAAGAAAATAGATGGCACAATTGGAGGAAGAAGAGTATTTTCTTTGAATTACCTTATTGGGACTCATTGCTTATAAGGCATAATTTGGATGTGATGCACATTGAGAAGAACATTTGTGAGAGCATTTTGGGTACATTGCTTGAAATTGATGGTAAGTGCAAGGACAGTGAGAAGGCCCGTCTTGACATGGAATATCTTGGTATGAGGAAGGATCAACATCTTGTGATGGAGAATAATAAATATACTATGCCACCAGCATTGTACAAATTATCTAAGGATGAGAAGGAAATTTTTTGCAAATTTCTAGAAGGAGTGAAGATGCCTGATGGGTTTGCCTCCAATATAAAGAGATGTGTTGACGTCAAAGCTTGTAAGGTTAGTGGACTGAAAACTCATGACTACCATGTTATTCTACAGAAGCTGTTACCATTGATTGTACGCAGCCTTCTGCCACAAGATGTTGTGATCCCATTGATTGATATTAGTCGGTTCTTCAATGGAATTTGTTCAAAGGAGCTAGTGGAAGCAGATCTTGATAAGCTTAGTAGTTCAATCAAAGAGACTCTTTGTCGCCTTGAGATGATATTCCCACCTGCATTTTTTGACATCATGATGCATTTGCCAGTTCACCTAGCTGAAGAGGCTAAACTAGGAGGTCCTGTGAGCTATAGATGGATGTACCCAGTTGAGAGGTACTTACGTACACTAAAAGGCTATGTGAGAAACAAAGCACATCCTGAAGGTTCAATAGCTGAGGGATATATCTCCGAGGAGTGCCTGACCTTTTGCGCTCGTTTCTTGGAAGACATTGACACCAAATTGAATCAAGCTGATCGTCATGAAAGCGCCGCTGTGAATGAGCCACCATCTGGGCTCAGCATATTTAGTGCAATTGATTATAGCAAGAAAGGATTTAGAATGGAGGAAATTTCTACAGAAGACTTACTCAAGATGAGGCACTACATCATAACTAACTGTGATGAGGTTGCACCATGGATTGAGTAAGTTGCAGTATATAACATAATTAATTTTAGGATTTCTTTTAGCAACTACTAATTATTTGAAGCTGTGTTTACAATGCAGTGAGCATATGGACGACCTCAGGAAAGAAGGTACAATAAACCTTAACAAACGACACAAGGAACAATTTGTACACTGGTTTGAGCGCAAAGTGAGTAAATAATAAATTTTAATTTTTTGAGTCTTAATGGTGACAAGACGACATTGTTATTCACTGCCACTTGTATTATGAAATTGTGTTTTGCAGATCAGGAAGCAAAAGGAGGAAGGCATAAATAGTGACCTCTTATATTCCCTTGCTAAAGGACCAGACTTTCGAGCCCGTGTGTTCAATAGATGCTTTATCAATGGCTTCCTGTTCCGAACCGCTTCTATTGAGAAAAATCTGACCACAAGAAATAGTGGTGTTTATGTGAAGGGTGATTCTAGTACCGGCAATATGGCATGGTATGGAGTGCTTCAAAAAATTATCACTCTTGATTTTGCCAATGAAAAGGAAGTTATATTGTTTCAGTGTGACTGGTATGATGTACCAGCTGCCACTACGAGCAAAGGTAGAGGATATAATAAGGATGAATATGGGGTTATCGAGCTCGATATTAGTCGTTATCGATATACCAGTGAGCCCTATATTCTGGCAACATAGGCTGAATTGGTGTTTTATGCTGAAATCTCAAGCAAGCCAGGTTGGTGCAGTGTTGTTGCAATGAAGCCTAGGAATCTGTTTGCCATGCCAGAAGCAACAGAAGACGAGGGCGACATAAGCTTACTGGATGTGGGAGTGCAAGACATGAATAATGCATTACGTCTACGTATGGATTTGACAAATTGGAGGAGATCAGACATGGAAGGCTCTAGTGGTGATGCCTCTATTATTAATCAGGTGCTTGCCCAATCTGTTCTAGAACCAGATCATGCGGCATTTCTTGATGCAGAAGATGATGAAGACTATGAGACCTACATTGATGATGGAGTTGTTGCACCAGCTGCTACAACCATGGGGCAAGATCAGGATGACGATTTCTTTGTTTAAGTCATTTTTATGAATATTTGTTGCTTTTTGAGGACCTGAATGAAGATCACTTTGATTAAGTCGTTTTTATGAATATTTGTTGCTTTTGTGTGGACCTCGATGAAGATCTCTTTGATCCTGTCATTTTTATGAATATTTTTGTTGCTTTTGTGTGGACCTGGATGAAGATTTCTTTGATTAAGTCATTGTTTTCATGAATAAATGGTGATTTATGTGTACAAGACATCATTTATGATCATATATTTTGTCTTGTTTTTGGGCTAGAAAACAACACAACAGAACAGATTCCTCTGCTCTGCTCCTTCTACTCTGCTGGTTGCTTGCTATCTGTGGCTGTAATGTTATGTCACTAGAGTCTAATTTGCTCCTATTGAGAGATGAGAGATTTCAGATTTGCTATTTTGCTACTTTATATTGTGCTCTGTACTGTAGCAGCACTATTTATTATGATATTATATGGTATAATTTGCTTCTGATTTCTAGTGGTATTATATATTAAGGTGTTAGTATGGCGTCACCTCGCCTTGCGCCTTAAACGCCTAGGCGTCTGGAAGGGTGCCGGGCGCCGCGACTCGCCTTACCGCCTTAAAAACTATGGTTAGCATGCTTTGTAACGAAGGATAAATAGGAAAAACAGAGTGCTGCCTCACTTGGTTAACTTCTTTTCTGGTACCCAAAAGTATAAATTTCACTTAGATCAGTAATCAGATTAGATACAGTGCTAAATATATAGAGGCCACTATATGTATAAAGATCATTTTCCAAAATTGGTAAAAGTTGATATGATATTAGGTGCTATGAGAAGGTAACTGAGTCTATATGCTTTGTGAGAGAGCTGAAATACAAACATACCTATTTCTGAACTGGACGCCTGTAGCGATGTTATAATGGATACTAATTAAGTTTCCTGATTTTTCTAGTATGTCCTTTTCTATAGAATGCATGAAGGAAGTGAAGTATGCTAAAACAGAGGCAGGAGCTGGAAGATGTAGCACCAGAGTTTGACAAAACTGCATGGCATGAATCTTCTGCAGTAGGATAACCAGAGTACGACAGCATATAATCGACAAACAGCATCCTCTGTAAAATTGCAGTGTGGCAGCCTTGACTGGCAACGAAATTAGTAGAATTTAATTTAATACACAATTATTTCAGAATCATGTCAGGATTCATAATATGCTCTATGCAAAAACTTGCACTATTTGGCAGCTTAACATGAGTGCCGATCACCAGTTCAGTAGAACAGGAAGCAGGTCAGCTCTTTGAACTGGATTCGTGACCACCGATCAAGGTGCCTATTGTTAGGCCTACAGAATTAGCATAATCCAAAGTACGTATTATTCATAGGATCAGAGGCAGGTCAACTGCAAGGATACATGATTTGACACAATCCATGTTTTGCAGCAATAACCCAGAATAAGAATATGTATCAAAATGCACGACTCACTATATCAGAAACTGGATATCTGTACGAAGAATCGGGGGGATAGAAAATATCAAGCAACAAACTGGAAATGTAATATCAAATACCGCCAAACCTTGAAAGATTGATTTGCTCTCAGTTGATTCAATTGCACACTGATTTGGCACAATATATTTAAGCTATCTCCCATCTCATCCCTGTAAAAAGCAATGATGATTAGGCGAACTTTTGCAGTCTGAACTGAATAGTTCTTGCATCACAATATATTAACATCGATTCTTAACTTGGTAAAATGGTGGGACTATATAAATGAACAAAACTTCCTTTTCCAAAGTGAACTGATCTGAAGATAATATATATCTTAGGATATAAAGGACAATATTACTGCAGTGAAATGAACAATGCAATATCTCACACTTGCTAGGTTACCAAGTATGATTAGCTAGTTGGATAAGAAATTATTTCCTTTTTCGCGATTCACCTGTAGAGAGGGATCCAAATTAAATAGACAATTGATGTATACATTGCTGATGCGACACTTAGGATAGCACGCCATCATGGAAGAGACAATGCTAGTGAGACTATATTCCCCACACATGGAGAAAACTATATCAAACCAAACATAATTACAAAAGTATTGGTGATTCTATGACTGAGAATTCGAGATCGAAAAGGAGGGTACACGTACCTGTCGTTGTCAGGACGATGGCGAGGTATTCAACGATGGCGGCGAGGTCTGGCGAGGTATTGGAAGACAACGGGGAGCCCATACTTGCCGATGGAGATAACGATGGCCGCGGCCTCTAATCGGTGCTTGGACCCCGGGCCTATGGGCGCCCCAAACTCCTTGGCCATCACTGCCCCTCTGTCATGGTCCGCCGCCGCAGGCACCGGCACGGCAAGGTACCACATCCACGTGCGCCGGCGCTGGGCAAGAGGAAGAGGCAACAAAGATCTGTCGGTGGCGGCATCTGCGCACTGGACAGGGAGAGGACAAAGCGGAGGCGGTGACGGCGAGGCACCCGGGCGTGGCATCTATGGGCACTGCGGCCTGTGGAGAGGAAGAGGACCAAGAGATGGAGGCGGAGGCGGAGGCGGCGAGGCACTCGGGCTACGCGCGCTGCGGCCGGTGGAAAGGAAGAGGACGGACAGAGAGATGAGGCGGAGGCAGCGAGGCCAACGATGGGCCATGAAACCACGAAAGCCCAAAAACAGGGCTGCACACGCACGAACCTTTGGGTCAGCCCTCAACTGAGTAGACCAAGAAATTAAAGACCGCATTTCGGTCAGAGCACCGCCACGCGGCAGATCTGCACTGGAGCACCGTCTGTGAACAGTAACCAGAGGCGTTCTCCTTGCGCGGAATCTAGGAGCTATATGAAGTTTACTATTACTATTACTATACCACTATACTACTATACTAGCTACTAGTATTACTACTACCCCAAGGTCGGATCCAGAGTGTTAGCAGTGTTGTCACCTGACAGCAATAACCTACACAGCCCGTGCAAAGTCAGCATTATCATCTCTGTGTAATAGGATAAGTAAAATAACATCAGCGAATTGTCGAACACGCTTGAATAGCCCAGGGGTTTATGTCCGTTGCTTGATCCAAAGGTTCAGGGGTTCTAACCTGGTAAAAGGCGCGTGTTTTTTTGCTACTTTTTCAAAATAGCTTCTTAATTGTTTCTTTTTATACCTTTCAAACCATTTTTTGTTTTTTCCTCCCTTATGAAACAGATCTTGATAAGCTTTTCATAACTACCATATATAGCTACCACAACTACGCCTACGACGATGACGACAACTACGACTACTTGCCATACTCATATAGCTATACTCTTATGCTTAGATTACAATAACTATACTCTTATGCTTAGAATAGCTATACTGCTTCCCATTCTCATATAGTTACTATGGCTACGACGATGACGACAACAACTGCTGCTGCTCTTATACTCTTATTATACTCTTATAGCCGATTAAGTTATCATTTGTGAGTGAGGATAGCTTGTTAAGTGTTAATTGTAGTAGGTGCATCAACATAGTACTCGATTATATAAATCCGCTCTAGAGGTGGATATCGAGCTAGCTCAGCTCGGCTCGGTCCAGCTCGAGCTAGCTCGGGGACTCGTTAAGCCAATGGAGCTGGAGTGCTGGCTCAGCTTGGCTCGTTTGCCACCTCGAGCTGGCTCGTTATCTCTAACGACCTAAAATACAAGCTCGGCTCATTAGACAAAATACTCAGCCGAGTTGGACGCGAGTTGAGCAAGCTAACGAGCTTCGAGTTTTTCGTCTAGCCCTAATCCACCTTGATCCGATCCGTTTTCATCCCTATCAGCTCTATAGTCCATTGTAGGAGAGTGGGCGAAGTGAATCATTGATGACATAAATCTTTTTCCATATGAATAAATCTCATATTTGTTTTGTTCATATGATTTTTTCTAGATTGACCCAATTTTCCATAAATTTATTGGCCTATTATAACATATGTATATGTATTTCATCGATTTGATCCAAATTTGGAGACCTCGATAACTACCGAATTTTGGTAATCTAATTTTTTTGAGCAAATTTCAAAATCTACAAATGCTGTTGTCATCATCAATCCGAAAAGACCCTGGTGGCCTGCCTTCCAGCGAAAACAAAGCAGGAAGCCCCAAATACCCCGCGTTTTTTTTCCTAAACATTTTTTGCCGCCCTATACCACCGCGCCTCCCCCCTCCAAAACCCAATTAACACCCCCATTCTAATCTAATCACCAGGGGACATGGCTGCCGCCAGTTAGGTTTTCAAAGGGTAGTAGATGGCGACCTCCCCGGCGGCCGCGGCAACAACGGAGATGGAGCGGCAACCCGCGTCGACGACGGCTACCCCAGGGTACACGACGCCGACGCCAGCACCAGCGCGTGCGAGGCGGCCGCTAGCATCCACGACGACGAGACACGGGGCCACGGCGGTGCTTTTCGGCGCAGGTACGACGCCGACCCCTGCTTCTTCGAGTGACCACGACGGAGAGGACGGCAGTCAAGAAACCAACAGCCGACGTCGTTCCTCAAGTCTCGGACCAAACTTCAGGCCATTGGACTCACAGCGTCGGTAAGATTCAGTGTACTAATATAATCATGTTGTGGTTCAGTGAACTGATTTCTGCTGTGTACACTGCGCTTAACGCCTACTAGTTTTGTCTGTTTACTGGTCTGTTCAACTTTTGATCGATAAGCCAAATTAGTGTTGTGTTTTTAAATCATTTAATTAAATTATTGTTATTAATAATGTGAATTCTAGCTAGTGCTTGAGGCATCTTAACTGTATTTGTTTTGTACTTGTTCGTTCTATCATGAAACAGAAACTTATTCTTGTTAATATTGGGAATTCTTTAGGTGAGTAGTGAATAGAAATATTGGGCTTGATCGGCTGTGATATTTTTAGGCTGTGGCTGTAGGCTGTAGGTGCATGCTAGCTGTTATAGGAACAGTAACAATCTATTTGGTGTTTGCAGGCCATTTTCTATGCCATATACTATGATTTGAATGTTAAATTGTTTTTTTTTTGTATTTGTGATAGTAAGCAATTAAAATTTTACTCGCTTGCAAAGACAGCTAGCAGGTTGGGATTTAATCTTGTTCATTAGTTTACTCAAATAAAATTTTCAGTTTCCATTCAACTATGTCATCCAAGTATGTATGAATGTGTTTAACAGGAAAAATACTGTGATGTCGTCGGAAGAAACAGAATCTTGGACTCTATATTTTCGTCTCATAGGTGCACCACCTGAGCAGGATATTGCTGAAATTGAATTAGAGAGGCATGAACTCACGTTTGGAAACTTGTTAACAATGAAATCACGTTTAGGTTACAATATGAGGGACTTCTTATACTATAAGAAACGAAGTGGTAATAATGTAGCAACACTTTGTGAAATTCAAACGGAATTGGATGCAAGTGGAATGACAACATTGAACGATGAGGAGAGAGAAGTCAGATTAGTATTGAGCACGGATAGAATAACCGAGCGAAATGTATCCATAACTCCCATGAAACTACCTCCGGGTACAGCATTTTATGAGGACGAATTCACAAATGAGCCACTTGATGACTACAAGGACTGGCTTGCAGAACTGCATGCGAACAACCAAGGCCGTGGTAAGTTAAGTTGCTGCACTAGTGTCCATAACTGCATCTTAATTCATTGGTAGCCAATTCAATAATATAAGCATGTTTCCAGAACTTTGTGATACGTTCAGGGAAGATACAGTCAAAGCATACAGCCAATGGTTACATCTCGAAGGACAACTTGATGACATCGGTAATATAGTATCCCTCTCCAAGTTATAAATCAATTTAACAGTTCTTTATATACCAATTTTAACTTATGCTCTATTATTGGCAGAGGCATATGCAGAGCTCCCTAGCACTCAGTCAAGTCAATCTAGCAATCCAACACCACCGGTGCAGCGGCCAAGTCATGCTCGTCGTGAAAAACAATTGGTCAATGATGGTAAGAATTTTTTTTGGAAAACATTATTATAAGGTGCAATTATATTCCACAAGATTAACAGGAACATTTATTAAATTCCATTGTATGTCATTTTAAAGGGCGACGTGGTAGTGAAAAGAGGAAGTTTAAAGGACGTGGGCCCATCAAAGGTTTAACTGTATCCAACAAAAGAGCTAGGCGGGGCACTATGAAATTGGATGTTGAATTCTCTAGAATGGGAGGACCTGTTGGTGGTAACCAACGGTCTTTTGTTGATGAAGTGGTAGTATATACAAGGAGAAGTGCTCCACTTATTGGAGTGAGAAAGTGGAAAGACATCGATGTTGAAGTTAAAAAGAAGATAGCATCTGACGTAATGGTAAGCTTCACATATTTTTGGTCTGTTCCAATCTTATTTGTGAAATAATGTAAGAACTGACCTCGTTTGTGTATTTGTTTTTTCAACAGGAAAAGTGGGACCTTGAGGATACTTTGGAAAACAAGAAAAAAAATATGGGCCATCGCTAATGAGCGCTACAAAGGATGGCGCTCAACATTTAGTGCAACTTACAAGGCTTACGACACTTATGATGAGAGAATGAGACATAAGCCCGAAGACCTGCACATTGTTGAATGGCACTATCTAGTGTTGTATTTCGGCACAGAGGAATTCCAGGTTTGATGCCATTTATTATTTTTCTTACCAATTGCACTTGCAGAGATAAGTGTTTTCTTCGGAGCACTGTTTTTTAATACAAACATAACATGCAGAAACTTAGCAACAAGAATTCTCAAAACCGTTCGCTTGCCCAAACAAAGCATATGATGGGATCAAAGCCTTTCACTCAGTGCAGCTATGAACTGGTAATGACTTGAGAAGCACTATCAATGTTTTCTTACCTGATGAAATATTTATTTGTTTCATTCTTGCCAAAATTAGAGAGACCTAGAAACTGGTGAAGAGCCAAATGATGTGGATCTTTGGGTGAAAACGCACAGTAAGGGAGGGAAATGGACAAACGATGCATCTAAGGCTGTCTATGTGCGTATATAATTGTTTCTACAACCCTTACTAAATGATTCATAGTATTGCTCTTCGTTTCCAGTTTTTGTTTAACAAAGTTTGCCTGTCTTCTTTGTGTTAGGAAACTGCTTGTAGCAAAATTGCAGAGAAGGAAACAGAGTCACCAGATAGCTTTATTCCTTCAGTAGAGAGAAACCTTATTTTCCAGGAAGCATACAAGCAAACTACTAGATCTAAATCATCCAAGGTTCATGGTAATGGGTATTTGGCAAGGTATCCAAGTAGAAGGCAGCTAATGACTGAACGTTTTGAGGACCAGGCCCGTTCTGAAACGGCATCCCATATGGAAACTGAAGAGCTGAAGGCTTCGCTTGAGAAGGTGCAAGAACAACTTCAAAGCCAAGTTGCTGAAAGGGAAGCCGAGAAGGAGGAACATAGGCGTCAGATGGAAGAATTGCAGAAAGCAAGGGAGGCTGATAAAGAACAACTTAGGCAAGAGTTTATGTCAATGCTAGCAGCACAAAGGCAAGGACCATCACCGCAGGTAATAGTATTGTAACATTTGAACTTGCATATTTATCAAGTTAGTAGGTTTGTTTTTTTATAGGTTTTTTTGCTGTATTCACTTGAGAGTCATCACCATAATATGCTTGCTCAAACTGAACATAAGAAGATTAAGCAATTAAGTTCTTGTCTACGGGAGCTAAGTAGTAGTAATAAAAAATTTTAAATGCAGGTTAACCAAGCTGCCATCGAAACAGCAGCCAACGAAATAGCAGCCAATGAAACAGCAGGCAATGAAACACCCTCAATTGTTCGTGAACCAATCTTGACTGAAAGAGAAGAAACAACACAAGAGAATGAAGCACCATTAGATCAGGTTATTTCAGATTGAAAATTGATTACAGCCATAATGAATTAGTGCATGGTATGAGAGTCCTAATATTTTTCATGTAATTTTTTGAGTTGCAGAATAACCTACAAGTGAAGCAGAAAGGACAAGTCACAACTTCGACACCTGCAGGTAACATGGTGCGCACCACTAGAGGCAGTCTTAACCGAAATCAATCACAAAACAAAGAAGGGAATGGTACACCGAATTTTATTACTTCAAAACATTTGTCTGATGCCGTGGCAAAGAGACGATCAGCCAAAAAGAATTGAATGTACGCTTTGTTTTTCCTATGACGTTCGCATTGTCCTTATGATCATGTGATTTGCAATGTCTCTTTACTGAATAGCCTATGGCAAAATTGTCAATGTTTTTTATTTCAGGACGAATGTAGAGTTTCAGTGTTGGGATGGTCCAAATCAGGCACATGTAAGGTAAAATTCCTTCTTATGCTTTTCAATAACTTATGCTTTTGATATGTGCTTTGCTTGTCACCATCTATGTTTCTGAATGACTGTGGGCACTATGCTATTGAGCTAAGATGTGCCCTGTAAAATAGTACCAATGGTTCTAGATAACTTGTGCCCTTTTATTTTCTTTGTTTGTGAACATCACTAGCTCTTAGTCATTGTGACTATGTTATTGTTGTGAACACCTGACCTGCACCTGCTTCTTATTATGTGCTTAAATTTTGGCATATCTCATCTGACCTGCACTAAGATGGGAGACACCATTGGATGGTTCTAATGCTTTAAGCACTAGATTCATAATAAATAGAAATTAACAAGCTCTGATTGAGGAATTCTAAACTAGCATGTACTTTATCTCTTGTTTGTATCTTTGCTATTTATTTATTGTGGATTGCGGAGCTACAGGGTGGTCCCTGTGGGCCGTGGACCACCCTGCGCTCGGCCCAACCAAGGCCCATAGGTAGAGTCAGGACACGCTCAGTCGCTCAGGATCTTCGGGCTGCTGCCGTCAGTTTGTCTCCAATCATATTCTTTGCTTTCCTTCTTTCGCGTGGACAGCCGTGACGCAACTGCTGCCGGCGGCGAGCACCAGTCGGCCATCGCCAATCGGACTCTGACATCGGCATCTCCACGATGGCAAACGCAAAGCAGCAGCCCAGCAGGTACTCTGAATCCTAGCGACTCCAAGACTGAACTGCTGAGCCAACGTTAAGCCTGCTGGCTGCTGCCCTACCCGTCTATGATCTATCCCTATTCTCCTTTAGTCACAACTACATACGTTTCTTCTTTTCCTTTTAGTTTCTTCAATTTCAATATATGATCGGTTGGGTGATCTGCGATCAGCACAGACAGTCAGATAGGAAAAGTGCACAAGCCATAGGGTATGCAAAACTGATTTTTTTATGCAAGTGCAACACTGAATTATTTAGAACATGTCGTTCACTACTGCCAGCTCTGTACTTTAATTGCAAACTTTTAGCTTCTCAAACGTGACTTTGAGTAGCTAAAAATTTGTAGCCTTGCATCTTTTGCTAATTAAGTCTATTGATATTTGCGTCCAGGTGCAGGCTATGCAAGCGAGGCAGCGGGGAGTGTCAGGTGCAGGCTAAGGCGTTACGCTGAGTGAGGCAACATGGAGTATCCAGGTTCAGGCTACGCAAAACGCAAGTGATGAAGCTAAAGTTTGAGTGGAGCAACGAGTGATGGGATCGGCTGTAGTGGTGTAGGCATCTTATATGTTTTGGCTTAGGAACAAATGCGTTGGATATCTTTGTTTCAATAATGTGTGTATAGCATGAGTTTGAATTTGGATTGTTTAATTCTAGATGTGCACAAATTAAACAAGTTAATATTTTGGTTTAATGGCTTTATTCAAATGCTTTATTGATGTCTATTGAGTTTCTAATTAATTAATGGCGTTGCAATATTATCTAAATCGTTGTGAAAATGGCTATTGGCAACCACATTTTTCGTGGCAATATATCATATAGCAATGAACAATCAGCGTAGCAATAGCAACCGGACCTTATAGCAACGACAATGCGAACGTGGCAATTGCACATATTGCCACCGCTTCTTGGTGTTGCCACATAGGTCTTGTTGCCACACTCGTTATGCGATGCAATAGAGGCTGCACCTTATAGCAACGATAATGTCAACGTGGTAATTGCACATGTTGCCACTACTTCTTGGTGTTGCCACATAGATCCTGTTGCCACACTCATTATGCGATGCAATAGAGGGCCACCTTATAGCAACCAAACCTTGGGCGTGGCAATTGCATATGTTGCCACCACTTCTTGGTGTTGCGACATAACCCTTGTTGACACACGCATTATGCATGGCAATACATTGTCTTGCAACACACATTCGTCGTTGCTAGTGCACCATTTGCTACGACATGGCCAAGTTGCCATTGCAAGGTCCAGCAACGCCTAAGGCGTTGCATTAGTTGCTATTGCCACATCCATAAGCGTAGCAAAACCTTATGTTGCAACGCCTAGGTGTTGCAAATCCAAAACACATTTTGCAAAGCTTCCTAGAAAAGCGTTGTCCAAAGCTTTACCCACGCAAGCGCCTGCAACGCCTCCCAACGAAAAAAAAGTGTTGCTATTTCTGCTATTGCAACTATTTTGGGCCTATTGCAACACTTTTCGTGCGTTGAAACAGGGTCAAAATTTAGTAGTGCGAGGGAAGGTGGTGCAATGATGCTTCCACCACATCCCTGCTGGTCCTTGTAACTGATGTGCAGCATACTCGGTCTTCAGTACTTCGGTCAGTCTTAACACACGGAACTTATCTTCCAAAGTGTTGGTCCATTCTTCAGCGTCAAGTGGCTCGGTTGCTTCCTTGAAAATTGGTGGCCTAGTGTCCATGAAATCCTTGAAGTTGCTGTACTGATTCACCCCATTGCCACCACCTTGGCTGTTACCATGTTGCACATTGTTGGCAATGGTACGCAGAAAATCTTCCATGTTCTTCTGTGACTGTTCGGCATTGCGCTGACTTCTAAGAAACTGCGCAAAGAATACCTCTGCAGTGAGCGGTGGAGGAGGCAGCAAATGTAGCTCCGGGTGTGGCTCATTATGGTTGGCATTGTATTCACCACTCCCACCTGCTCCAGCACCATTTCCACCAGTTTCAGCAGCCTCATACGTGGCGCGGCGAGTGTTTGCCATCTGCATATTTCAGCAACAAGTAATGATTAAGTAAAGCTATAGTAATTGCGAGTGAATGAAAAATTATACCGTACTGAATTCATTGGAGTGAACAAAGTCATACAATAAAACATAGGCACAATAATCGCATTCCAATTAAAACAACATCACTAATTAAATTACTTCAAATGCAAACATCGCGTCTAATACAACCACGTTGCCAGCATACACACACTGGACTTTATGCGCTCAGGTATCGCATGAACAACCAAGATCCAACATTCTACCAAGTCTCAAGGTTCGAACGAGATACATAAAACCAAAAGAAAGGTCATCGTGACAGGGCCTAGTAGCTAACGCAAAGCAACTAGCCTACTCCTCGGGGCCATCGTCGGGGTCGGATACGTCACCATCGCTACCATCAGTAGCAACGTCATCGTCGTCGGCAGGTGCGGCTGCAGGCTCATCCTCGTCGTCGTCGACGTCCATACCGGCGGCTTTGGGAGGAGCATATGGGCCAATCCTATTGTAGAGCGCATGAAACTCCTCATGCAGGTTGACGTTGTACTCCTCTAGCTCCTCGACCCTCTGCCTCAGGAGGTTCCTCTCGTTCCAGGCTTCATTCCTCTCCTAAACCAACTGTCCAATCATGCGGTCTGTATTATTGTTGGCCTGAGTCAACGTATGCACCCGCTGTAGAGCACTATCACCTCTCTCTAGAGCCTGGTCTCGCTGCAAGCTCATGTCAGTCAACTGCTCCTGCAAACTAGCTATAGCACGTGCCTGCTTCTTCTTCTATTTTCTTGCTTTGAGCCAATCATCACCACGCAAACCAGTCAATGTCCAATAAGTGCACTCAAGACCCTAGTATGCTCTGATAGCTGCATACATTGCACTCATAGCGTGGTTATCACTAGCCTGTCCTTCGTTTGGGCCTCTGACTAAAGCACTTCCTTGCGACTGCACCCAAATAGCATCGCGAGGATCATCTCTCGGAAAAGTACCAGCCAAGGCTGCTGCCAGCTCGTTGGGAAACCTGCTCATTATGTCCCTGATGACACGAAAAGTTGCTCCCTCTGCACCCTCAACCAGAGTGCGTCCCTCAAACTCCAAGTGCCAGCCATCCCAATCTAGAGCATCACCAAGAGCAGGGACGGTGATCTCCACTACTGCAAGTCCATCCTTAGCTAACCGGCTCTCACTCCAAGAGTACACCGGCTCCTGACCCTCCGGGTACCCCACATCATGGAGCACTCTCCAAAGCAAAGTTGGCATGCCAAACTCGCTCAGAAAGGTGTCCGTGCTGCGGCGCTCCCGCAGGGCCAACTGGTGTCGGGGTGTTCTTCCGCCTATGGACTTACGGGCAGTCTGCTTCGTGCGGGCCATCTGTACCAAAAGTTTTGGATTACCCGGTGAGAACACATTTTATCAAAAGGGGATAATCAATTTATAAGGGGAGGAATGCATGACATGAATGAAATGCACAAGCAACATGATGCCTGTACGTTTCGTACGTTCTCACAAACTTAAGAAATAAATGATATCTAGCGAAGAATTCGGTGGCATACAGGCGATCTCTCATATACGCAACTAATACGTTCTACACGAGAAACGTTGTTATGTACCTGCAGAAAATTCATTTCAGCCCAATTCTCCATGAATGCATGAAAGCAGTAAATCTATCTACACGCTCTACACGAATCTCCAGATACGCGTACCACGATAGTAACTACCCAAAACATCGTCCTATTGACGGCATCGCCTCAACGGATAGAACAACCACACATGCGACACTTTTATAAAAAACATACGTAAAACATGTAAGTACTCCAGTATCATATAAGCACTTTCCCTAGATCGGCGATATATCCAATCATGCTCTCACATCTCACACTTACCGAGGCGTAGAGGCAACTGGTCCATATATTACCACTCAATTAAGTGGCACTCATACAATAGCACGCCGTATGAGCAATGAAAGAGAAACATGGTGCAAGAACCCCCAAGTCAGTACTTAAATAAGCCACCTAGAGTCCTTACTGGGCATAAAGGATATGACCACTGGCACACTTTTAGTTTGTAAATCATGTTTTTCAAACACAATTTTGTTTTAAATACACTTGTAAACAGTAAACACGCTAAACCATGCTCCAATGCCAGCTGTAATAGAACCGACCAATTATACGAGATTAAGTAAGAAAATCATCCACCGAGCAGACGATTTAGCAAACTTAAGCCCGTATAACCCGGTAGTCCGTGAAATCACGACGGATTTCAAACCAACTTACATACCAGCCAAGATCGTAATAAGTTCAGTGGTCACCATCACAAGTTACATAAAAGTTCGCGTCACAAATACATCGGAGTTTAAACATAGTTATTACAAACCAGTTTCAAATAAAAGTAGCGGAAGCATTTAGTTCAAATCACACACTCACACTGAGTTCAAATAAAGTGCCAGCTCAGGATCATCTCCAACAAAAGAATCAGACGAGATGTAGTGAATGACCATTGCCCATGGTCCTAAGCTTCTCCCATCACAGGATAAAGGCAGTTGATACAGTAGTCGTAATACATCTGCCCATCTGCAACAAGTGGGAACAAAGCCCTGAGTACGAGAAGATACTCAGCTTGACTTACCCGATAGAACCAAAAATAAAAGACACCAAGGATCATGACAGGCTTTCTGGTGGGGTAGCTGACTCATTTGCAAAAAGACATTTTTAGCATTTAAAGAATCCTTCCAAAAGCTTTGCATCAAGTTAAATCTTTATTAACCTGTCAACTACATTTGCACCTGTACTAGAGTAACATGTAATTAAACATGTAAGGATAACCAATGATCATTAAACAACTTCTATCATATCATAGACCATATAACTATCCAAGTGTTCCATCAGAATTACTACGATGAAGTCACTCAAGTCAAGTGTTCACTATCCAGTGAACGATGGCGATTCGAATAGATTATTAACCAACTGGTAATTTATTCGTCACACAAACCTCACTCACCCGCTAAAGTGAGGTGTTGGTCACCGAGTCAACCATTCAGGTAAAGTCGCGAGCTTGCCAGGAACCACATGTACCCGGGGGACCGCCCGACTGCTCTTTGGCCTTATCATCGCGCCCCCGTATCCTGCCACTACTGCTTCGGTACAGTGCGTTGCGGGCAATCTACTCGGCCCGAATAATCTCCCAGCTTCGTGGTCAAAAGGTACATTATTCGGCCAGCTAAATGTAAGGCATGCGTTCAATATGACTCGAGGCCCAACAACGGTCGGTCCTTAATCGACATAGACGGAAAACACTACAGTCCGAAACCCTACAAGTTTCCGTCCGGTCTCAATTTCACATTAACACTTAGCTATTCTCAGATGACATACTTTCTCAAGCAGATCTAGGTAACCACCTATAGCTCGCAGGTGACAGGAAATCACCCGACTTCTACCGGTCTAAGCAAGCTAAGCAATTACTTGACTGCGAATAACAAGGTGACAAGGATAGGGTAGAACGGAGTAAGCAAGGTATAATGCAGCAACGGTTGCAAACAACTCCTAAACATAATGCAGTAGTTAAAGTAAAGCATTAATAAAATATTTGCAAACCGAGGGAGAAAAATGCTCCGGGGCTTGCCTCTCTCGAAAGAGCTCGGACGGTGGTCTGGGCACTCTGGAAGATCCTCACCGACCTCTTCGTCGGCTTCGGGCACTTCCTGCTCCTCGGGCTGCTCTTCCGGCTCCTCGGGAACTGCTACCGGAGTTACTTCCTGCGATCCTATATGATGCAAATGTATAAGTGCTTATGCCTAGGTGCACTGCAGAAATGGCATGTAATGATCATGATGAATAAAATGTAGATAAATAGGTTTACTTTATTTCATAAAGTAGGGATATAATTCTTCTACAAGGTAGTCAACATCATCCAAGACCATGTACTACAAGCACATGTCATCTACTGCATTCTCTTCTACTACTACTATGCTAAGTCAACACATTTTATTAAATGCTTCAAAGATACACCAAAGTAAACCTTATTACTAGTCATGCATTAACAAGATTAATTAAACCCTAATTGCAACTAGGTTTGAACAGCAACACCTATTTTGGTAGCACAGAAAAATCTGAGAAAATTACAGTAGCTTTCTATCATCAAGTCTAGCCTACCACAAAAATTTTATTGTATTTGGATTACTAGAACTGCCTACACAAAAATAACAAGCTAGGGCCTAAAAATGAGCATAAAAATACTTTATACTATGAAAAGTATCAAACAACAGATTTAACATTTTTCCTACATTCTACACAATAAACAATCACCATAAAAAAATTATTACATGCATGTTTTATTCATCTTTTTCTCTCTAGCAAAAATAACATTTATAAACAATATTAAACACTTGTACTACACATCAAGATTTTTCTACAGAGCATGCATGGCACATATTTTTCCTAGAAAGTACATCACAAAAGAAATTTATTGCAAGTGGAACCATATTTTTCTAAACTTTCTATGATTTATTACATATTTAACAAGAAAACAACAATTTTAGTGATTAAATAAAAACCCTACAGAAAAGTATTTCAAACTTGACATGCAATATTTTTTCCAAGTAGATCTGATGATAAGGAACCTAAAAAAAATTATTTCAATAGATTTGGAGCAAATTTGAGTAGTCAAACATTTTCCAAACCATTTCTATTTCCAAATAATAAAAGAAAAACAAAAATTAATTTTTCTTATTGATAACGGCCCGGCCCAGTGAATCCATTCGGCCGGACGAGGCTTTCGGCCCGAGCGCGCGCGGGAAAGGCAGGCGCGCCGGCCCGGCTTGGGCTTCGGCCCAAGGCCGCCTTGGCCTAGCGAACAGAGAGGGGGGAGCGGGGCGTGACCATGGCCGGGACATCCCGGCGCCCGGGACCGCGGCGGTGCGGTGGCCGCCGACGACCAGCGGCCATTTCCGGTCATGAGCGGGCGAGGTGTGGCGAGCAAAAGGACCACGAAGAAAAGGCGAACACGATAGTGCGATGCAAGGGGAGAAAGAGAGAGCGAGGGCGCCGGTGGCGGAGCGCGAGCTCGGCGGCCCGGCTCAGTGGCGCGTGCGGGACGAAGATCGATTGAGCCTTACCGTCGATGAGCAAAGCACCCGGTGGCCCGTTCGGAGGAGAGGAGGAGGTGGCGGAGCGGGTGGCAAGACGAATCGGAAGGAGATGCGGCCGTTGAGCGGGAACAGCGGCGTTAGCCGATGGTGAAACGGCGGCGGACGCGGGGAGGCGGGAGCGGTGGTCGCTGCGGCTCGCGCGAGGTCGAGAGGGGCAGAATGGAGGGAGGTAGGTGAAGTGGAGCTGGGCTGCAGCTGCTTAAGGCGTGGGCGTGGACGTGGGACATGCCGAGGCGCCACCCGTACGTCGGCGACGTCGAGCGGCGTCCACGCGGCGAGCGCGTCCTGACGCGGCCGGTTGCGCTGGCGCGGGGCGCGCGCGGGCGAGCGCGCGGGCGGAGGCGAATGCGGACACGGACGCGGGCCGGCTTCGGCCGTTGGGCCAGAAATGGGGCGGCGGCCCGTTAAGGTAAGAAACCGATTTTCTTTTCTAAATAAAATTTCATATTTTTATAATTTGATTCAAATTCAAATTTTGAAGATGAAAAAGACATTTTCACAAATTGCCCCCAAAACAAAAGTTGTTCAAAATTTAATTCTCTGCAACTTTCATTTAGGGCACTTTTCAAAATTCTAAATAGATTTTGAATTAGTGATTTAAAGTCAAATTTTAAATAAAAACTCATTTTTCTGAAATATTTTTAAAAGCAAAATTTGGGGAGATTTTGAATACAAAAATTGCTCCAAAAATCATGTTAATTAATTCTAAGTCATTTAGAGTTATAGCAAAACAAATTTTTACCACTCTTAGCAAGGAATTGCAATACTTTAGGGTTCAAACATGTTTATCACAATTTAAATAAATTCCAACTTATATTGCATGCGATGATGAACATGTATGAAATGGTAATGCTCATGATTTGGGATATGAATGCATGCTTAACACCTAGGAGTGTTACACGTGCTGACCAAGCACAAGGTGCAGTTGGTGGCACGCAGTTTTGTTCAGCAAGAAGGCATCGACTACAATGACACGTTTGCCCCCCGTGGCGTGCATGGAATCGGTCTGTGTCTTGCTCACGCTAGTTGCCCAGGAAGGATGGCGAGTCCATCACATGGATGTGAAGTCTGCATTCCTCAATGGTGACCTCAAGGTGGAGGTATACGTGCGTCAGCCACCGGGCTTCGCCGTCGCCGGGGAAGAAGACAAGGTGTACCACCTGCACAAGGTTCTCTACGGCCTGCAGCAAGGCCCGCGTGCCAGGAACATGAATTTGGATGCCACGTTCAAGTCAATGGGCTTCCAACAGAGCACGCATGAGGCAGCGGTGTACCGGCGGGGCAGCAAGCGCACTGTCCTACTCGTTGGCGTCTATGTTGATGACCTCATCATCACCGGCTCCAAGGAGGAAGAGGTGGAGAAGTTCAAGGTGCAGATGAAGGGGAAGTTCGACATGAGCGACCTCGGTCTTCTCTGCTTCTACCTTGGCGTCGAGGTACGCTAGGATGCCAGCGGAATCACTTTCCATCAAGCTCACTACACCAAGTGCATACTCGAGCTCAGCGATATGGCTGGCTGCAACCTAGCTCACACACCGATGGAGGAGAAGCTTAGGCTCAGACGTCACAACACGGCGGAGGAGGTGGACTCCATGTACTACCGGCAGCTTATTGGCAGCCTCTGGTACCTGGTGCACACCCGGCCAAACTTGGTGTTCACGGTCAGGTACGTGAGCCGGTTCATGGAACGGCCCATGGTGGTGCGCCTGCAGGCTATGAAGCGTGTTCTTCGATACGTGGCTAGGTGTAGGGTCGATATGGCGAACTAGAGGGGGGTGAATAGTCCTTTCTAAAAAAAAATTAATGATGTCGGCTAACCAAAACTTATGTGAAATTAAAACTATTGGTCTAGCCAAGACTACACCCCTCTATCTATGTTCTCTAGCACCTTATAGAGATCCTAATTATGCAACTAAGGTGCCAAGCTTAGTAAGAGCCCACCTAATCACTTCTAGAGCAAGGTCACACAACCCTATGCACTAGTACTTTAAGCACCGGGGAGCTCCTACACAATTCTAGTAAGCAAAGCACAAAACTCCTAAGCTCACTAGCAAAGCTTAATAATAAGGCAACCAACGCCAAATTAGAGAGCACAAATTACTTAGCTACACAAACTAAGCAATATGACTAACAATGTTATACAAACCAAATTAGTCACGCAATGGGAGCTACTTCTAAACTACACAAGCAAGAAGATATCTAGCTAGTTACACAAACACAACTAGATATGAGAGCAACTACACCAGCACAATGTATATATGTGAAAGTAATACAGGCTTGTGTTTCGGAGATTGCAAACCAATGGGATGAACAAAATTGACATGATTATTTTTATCTTGAGGTTCACGTGTTTGCCAACACGCTAGTCCCTGTTGAGACAAGCTCCAAGATTGCTGCCGGTCCTCTTGCTCTTCTCGTTGTGGCAATGCACCCACTTGTTGGATCGCGAGTTAATTGACTATCAAGAGTCAAACCCTCAGCGGGTGTCGCACATCCACTCACAAAAAGATAGGGATTCTCCAAGCCACGAGCTCTAGCACTTGACCCGGCCGGACCACTTGTCACCCTTCGCGTCTCGCTTTACTAGAGTTACTCTTCACGGCTCCTGCGGGGCGAGCACAATGCTCCTCACAAAGCTTCTCTGGAGTCTCCCACAATCTTCTTGCGAGCTTCGACGGAGCCTCAAGCCACCAAGCTATCTAGGAGGTGGCAACCTCTAAGAGTAACAAGCACCACCGGCTTGCAACTTGGACACCTAGTGCCACTTTATATAATCCTCACGATGCAATGCGCTAGAATCACACTCACTCACAATCGATTCACACTCTTGCAAGAACAAGTAAGTTAGAGGCTCTCCTAGCACTCCCAAAGCATGGACACTAAGTCCCAAGGGTGCCAAGCGCTAGCCAAGGCTAGCCAAGGGGCTATTTATAATCCCCTCCACGAAAAGAGTCGTTGTACCCCTTCACTGGGCACAACATGCATCGACCGGACGCGCTGGTCGAACTGACCAGACGCGCTGTACCACGTCCGGTTACTCGCAGTCGTCCACGTGTCGCCCTGCGATCAACCACAGCCGCAGATCTCCAACGGCTAGCACTGCTCCAATGGTCACTAGGTGAGACCGGACGTGCCACTCAACCGATCGGGCGCGCCACGCTATGTCTGATCACGCACATCCACGCCCACGCTTGAAGAATCAGACGTCACAGTGCAAGCGTCCGGTCGTTTCTAGTAAGCACCTACTCATGACCGGACGTGTCTGATCGCATGTGAACAGACATGCCGTGGCGTCCGCATAGAACTACGCCATGCTCTGCTCCTCTGGGTGCCTAACCGGACGTGACAGTTCCGTGAGGGACCGAACGTGCTGGTTGCACACCCTAGCGCCCTGCGCCGCGCACAGCTGCTGCCACTGACCGGACGTTCTGGTCGTGCCGAGACCACGTCCGGTCCAGCGTCCGGTCACCCCAGTGACCTCTGTTCGACTTCGTTTCTTTGCCTCCGGCACAGTGGAAAATAGACGTTTCACTTCCACAAAAGTGTCGAATCCCACCTCGCAAGCTCGGCGAAAGGGAGAGAGGAACCCAAACCCCTCTCTACCACTCAAACTCCACCTACTTTGCAAATGTGCCAACACCAACAAGTGTTCACCACCTTGTGCACGTGTGTTAGCATTTTCATAATCATTTTCACAAAGGAGTTAGACACTCAACTTGCCACGCCACTCGATCCTAATATGTATGCAAAGTTAGATCGCTCAAGTGGTACTAGATGACCGATATGCAAACAAGTTTGCCCCTCTTAATAGTACGATCATCTATCCTAAACTCGGTCATCAACTTCTCTACACACCTATGACCGGTGAAATGGAAATGCCCTAGAATTATACCTTTGCCTTGCGCATTATATTCCAACTCCTCCAATTGTTGATGCAACACATACACCAATCATTTACCAAATCATATGATCCACTTTATATCATCACGTGACCGTATTGGTTCATCGATCTTGACCTCACTTGCTCTTCACCGTTGCGTCGGTCCATCGATGCCAAGTCTTGCTCAAGCTTCACCACCCATGGTTCATCACTCCAAAGCCTCTGACTTACCCTTCACACTTGCAACCGGTCCATCAAGCCAAGCATCATCTTGATCTTCGCCACCTTGGTCACATGACTCCATGTCATGTTTCATATACAATGAGCTCCTCCATCATCACATGTGTGAGTTTTTCACCAACTCAAAGCCATCTTCACCGTCATGGCATATATTGCTCACACATATGTACCTGTGTGACTAATCACTTGTGTATCTCACATAAATACTATTAGTCCACCTAAGTTGTCACTCAATTACCAAAATCTAACAAGGACCTTTCACTGGGACCCTGGACTATGGTCTGCACTACAAGAGGGCTCCCGGCATGGAGCGCTTCATTGGCGACTATGATAGCGACCTTGCCGACAACATCGACACAAGCAAGAGCACTAGCGGAACCATGTTCTTCCTCGGTGACTGCTTGGTCAGCTGGCAATCCATCAAGCGGAAGGTGGTGGCACTGTCAAACTCCGAGGCAGAGTACATTGCCACTACCACTGCAGCGACACAAGCCTTGTGTTGTCAAGGTTGCTTAGAATGCTCCTTGGCAGAAAGGTTGATGTGGTGGAGTTGAAGGTGGACAACAAGTCTGCTTTAGCTCTGGCCAAGAATCCAGTCTTCCATGATATGAGCAAGCACATCCGGATCAAATACCACTTCATCAGGGACTGCTTAGAGGAAAGGAGCATCAAGGCCAACCATATCGCCACTATTGATCAACTGGCAGACATCCTCACCAAGTCGCTGGGCAATGCCAAGTTCCAGGAGATGAGGAGAAGGATTGGTCTGAAGCAGATCATTCAACACTAGGCTTAAGGGGAGATTGACAGTTAAGCCTAGTGTTATGTAACTTGTTTTTACTATTTCCTATCATTTACTTTTCAGGCTTCTAAGCCTTGTATTAGGAATATGCTCAGCATCCACTTTAGTGGTTAGAATATGCTAGAGTAGGTAGACCACTTTGCTATATAAGCAGTGGGTAAGGACCTTCTTGTATTCCAAGTATTACAACTTTCAGATTCAATCCAAGCGGCCTATGGCTAAGGTACCCTCTGGCCTTTGCCAAATCTGAGATCCATTCTGTAGTTGTGGGCAACAACTACCCTATTCAGCAATTTTGCCTAATCGTTTGTTCAATAAAAAAAGTTGCCATATTGTTGCACTTCCTATTAATAAAAAACATGTCTCTGTGAGATTTTTTTCGAACAAGTATTGCATATCATTTCATTAAGAAGAGGAGTCGTAAAGGACAACCGCCCCCCCACCTAATGCATCGGTAAGGTGATTTTTTTTTCTATGGAGCATTTTCTTTGAATCTCTTACTCCTTGTATGCCTGTGTGTAGTATTTTTTTAAAACAAATTAGGCGGTGCCGATTATATTAAAAATAAGATCCACACTGGACACAACGATCAACTAGACGACCACAACAACACAACAAAGCAACAAAGAGACCTCTAACAACAGCGATTGGTTGGATTGGGACCTTAACACACGTCACACGACACTATAAGACTCGCCAACTATATACACCACTAATCAGGCACTCCACAAGCACAACATCACCACGCACACCAAAAAAAAAGACCGGATGACAAAGGAGCCGTTCGGCTGGAATTATAAGCCGGCTGAAAAACACTGTTGGCTGATTTTTTGTTAGAGAAAAATACTGTTCCGGCTAAAAAAACAAGCTGAATAAGACGGATTATAAGCCAGATGAACAGGGCCAAAGCCATCAAGATAAAAAGCCGTGGTCACCACTTGCGCCGTTGTTGCCGACGAAATCCAGCGCCAAGCTAGGCTTGCTAAGCAAAAACTAGTCGCCGCAGTCCATGCGAGCCGTGTAACCACCATGCCTTTGGATCCGCTTGCGCCACCCCCCACAGCTAAGGCTGGCCAACGAGCCAGCTCAGCTCGGCTCGACTCGGCTCGTTCTGGCTCGTTAGGATAACGAGCCAGCTCGGCTCGTTATCTTAACGAGCCAGAAAGCCAGCTCGGCTCGGCTCGTTACGAGCTCGAGCTGGCTCGTTAGGCTCACGAACCAGGTAAAAAAAATATACAAAATATAATATTTTTATTTATCTAAAGCATAAAAATATTAATAATATAAAAATAATATATTCAATAGCCTTAAATCGAACAAAATATTCATATGAGCTAACATATCATCTATTTGTGAAGTGCAAAACATGAAGTAATACAAAACTAATATAAGTTATGATGACTTTTTCTCTAAAACTACGGCTCGTTTGGCTCGCGAGCGGCTCACGAGCCAGCTCGAGTTGGCTCGTTATAGCTAACGAGCCGAGCCAAGCTGAGCCGAGCCGGCCATGAGCCGAGCGAGCTAACGAGCTTCAAGTTTTTCGTCCAGCCTTACACACAGCGTTGTCCCACATCAGACTAGCCTCTGCCATGCAGGACTAGCTGATGCAGTCCGCTCCGCCAAGGCACCGTTTAGATGCCAAAAATTTTGCCAAAATTTTTAGATTCCCCGTCACATCAAATATTTGAACACATGCATGAAGCATTAAATATAGATAAAAAATAAAACTAATTACACAGTTTAGACGAAATGGACGAGACAAATCTTTTAAGCCTAATTAGACCATGATTGGACAATATTTACCAAATAACAACGAAACTGCTACAGTAGCGTTTCGCCAAAAAATTTGCCAACTATACAGCCCCCAAGCCGAAAACATGAGCACCACACTGACCATGTCCACCGAGATCCAGCTGCAGACACCGTAGCACTTGGCAACCAAACCGCCTTGTCGAAGATAGCAGAACTATCAGTCGGGGCCTCCAATAGCCATCAGAAGTTTGGCAACGCGCTTCCGCTGGCCACCTCATTCCGCGCCGGCCTTCTCGCCAACTTCGCGGTCACTACTGGCGCACGGCCGCCATGCCGGCGCTCTCCAAGGCTCCAACTACCAACCAGAAGCCGTGCCCTCCAAACACTGCACCAACATCTCTGCTTGACCATCTTCGTCCGCCGAGAACACCTGCCTCTTGAGTAGTCGACATGATCTCTACCACAACGACACCAACTGTGCCGGCAGATGCCACGTCACCGGCCGGAGCGCCGCCGCCAGAAATCCTCTATATGTGTGGGTAGCACCATCGCCGTCATGCTGCGCGCTAGCCGGCATGCCCGCTCGCGAGGCTCATGCGCCGCTCCGTAGCCAGCACGCCCACCCGTGCCGCACTGAGGCCTGCCTCAGCACACTGTTGCCGCTGCGGCCGATCCAGCCCTATCGTTGGATCCGGCAAAGGAGCCGCGCCGCGCCTCCACGCCGCCGCGGTGCCTTCCCCACGCACGGTGCCTCCACCACCGACGAGCTCCACCGGAGCAGATCCGGCCCAGGGACCGCCGGATCCATACTCGGAGGCGGCGGATCTGCGACCTCCACCCCGGGCAGCGACCCAGGCACCATGGCCATCATCTTCACGGCAATACGAGCTGGAGGTAGAAGAAGGGAGCAAGAGGAACCCCGCCGCTGCCTTCCTTGCGTCCGCACGCGCGTCCGGCGGCACGCTCCGGCAGCAGCGAAGTCGAAGTGGCGGAGGAGGGGGCTTGGCGGCATGGGCGTCGGAGTTCGCCCGTGTCGCCGAAGGGGGCGACGTGGGGGACGGGAACGGGGGAGCTGGAAAATGTAGGTTGCCTGCGTGTAGTATTAAAAGACGGCTAACTCATTCATTGAAGGTTATTTATGCCTTGAGTTCTCTTTGCTTTTGTATATGGCTTAAAGCATCAGTAATTCCTGTGCTATCTGTCATCTGTAGCTATCTGTTCTCTCTTTTGCAGTGATTCAATATCATCTTCTGGGTCTTCTGTGTAGGATATTGAGAACAAGGAAAGGTTTGAGTCGGTACAGGGTTGTGATCGAGAGCAAGCTGAACAGATATATACAAGAGTCATTGATGCAACTGGAGGAGATTCTGGTTCGATATCAGCTTCTAGTAATGATAATAAAAAGGTTTCTAGTGAAGACATTGAACTTGTAAGATTAATTTATTCTATTATGAATATTGGAATGTCCACAGTTTATGTACAGAGCTTTACTTTGTAATCATCTATTGTTTCTAAGCAACAAAAAAATGTTTTTGCAGGTCCAGAATCTGATAGAGCGTTGTTTACAGCTATATATGAACAAAGGAGAAGTTGTTAGAACATGGACTACAACTTTTATTTAAGGCCCATCATCAAAACTGATATAGAACATATAGTTCTACTTTGATCAAAGTAGTATCATGATAAAGCTTTAAACTAGGGTTTTAGTCCAATTGAGCCATTTTCTTGGTATTTGCTCAACATGAACCCTTCATGACTTTTGTTGTAGAGTTCATCTAAAGTCATTTGGGCATATTGACAAGGTTTGGTTGATGGTCTATAGTTCCATTAACTTAATGGGGCAAATTCCAATAGGAGCGGAACTTATCATTTCATGTGACTTTTTGATTCCAAACTTCATGAAACTTTTCTAGGGATCACTATAGATGGTTATTAATGTGAGACATCTGAAGATACTTTGATAACAACACCCAAGCATATATCTTTTAATTGAGCCTATATGTAAGCAAGGGTGCAATATCCAAGTTTAGGTTAGGGTTTATTTCCATAGGTTTGACTTTGGCATCATCATCTCCACTAATCTATCATGTTTGAGCTCAAACCCACTGCCTAATTGGTGACAAACACCTGGGGTGTTACAGGGACGGCGATGGAAGCGATGGCGATGTTGCCTGAATCAGGGAAGGAGCGACTGCGGGGATGTGTTTGTGAGCTCGTTAGTAATTAGATGGAAGCTTCATTCGTCCTCAGTTGAGTGAAGAAGGGAATAAAAATTCAAGAACAATACATAAGGGAAGTGCGAAAGCATTACCATTGCCTTTGGATCTTGCGGCATTGACCTCAAGCGGTGACGGTGGTGGTGAGTACTAGCCTGGTCACCGGTGGATCTGTGCTGTCTACCTGTCAATGAGGCGTACCAGTGCGGGGCACTAGCTTGTCGGCGGTGACTGACGGCTTGTACGCTGCTGAGTAGGGGCAATCGCACAGTTCAGCATTGGGGAGCAAGGGCGGTGATGAGGAACAACATCATTGAGGAGGAGGAAGACACGGTGGGGAGTGTCCTTTGTAAGAAACTATATCAGACATGGGAATGCAAATTTCTGCAAAACTTTGTAAATACGCACGGGAGTGACGCGTAGGAATCACACAAGGGCTTGGAAATTGACGAAAGCGGCGGTGAAGGCTACCGGCGGTGGTGATTGGGAGATGTTAGCACCTACTAACGACGGACGTGTCATACAGTCTGTGAACTCTAAGACACACAAATGGAACGTTCTAGTCACAGCAAACAGAGATGAACTCAAAGTAATAACTACAAAATATTATGAACATTTTTATTCAGAATGCATAGGCATGTTACAATTGAACTACTCACAGAGAGCGTTACGAATGATGTCCTCTACATTCATCGTGGCCAAGACGCCATCGCCCACGGCGGAGAACTCGCTGATTAGGTTCTCGCGCTGCCGATAGCTCGTCTCTCCCGGGAATCCCGGCTCCACCACGGTCTAGTCCTCACCAAGCCGAAGTTGGGCAGCGGCCATGGCCGAAGCGGCCCCTAGGCGAATGCAGTACATGGCCACCTCCATGATCCACGGTGGCATGGTGTGGAGGCGGTCCGCTAGGGTCATCCCTGCAGGCGCAGGAGGAAAAAGCACCCAGATAGCATTGCCTGCTACCGCGTGGAGGTCCTGGTAGCGCCTGTTGCTCTCCGCCGCCATTCGGGAGGGGACACAGGCGTTGTCCTCGGCTACCTGGCGAAGGCGGATCGCCTCCACCGCATCGCCCGGCGCGACGATCAGCTGCTCCTAGATGGCTGAAAAGGAGACAAGAAAACACTACAACTGAAGACACGACGTCACACATAGTGAAAGAGCAAGATCATATCGTGTCAAATGCCTTACCAGCGAGGCGCGTCTGGTCCTCGGCGGCGGCAAGCTCCGCCACGGCCGTTTCTCACTTTGCGGCGACAACAGAGAGGCGCAGCCGGTCCGTCTCCCGGCTCTCCTCGCGGAGGGCAGAGGTGGCCACGTATAGCTGCTCCACCAATTGAGGACATCATCCCCCCATCATCATTGGAGGAGATAGATGGAAACTGGGATCAACTCTCTGGTGGCGGCGCCGCCGAGCTGCCCTCCTCATCCCGTCGCAGCATCGCACGAATGCGGGGATGAGCAGGGACAACCACCGGCGACTCTTCCATTGGGCTCTTCGTTCCCCGATCTGCCATTGGATGAGATCTAAAAGATGGGGTGTCGAGGCGGAGCGCCGGACGAAGAAGATAGAACGAGAAGATAGGTAAATGTAACGAGTTTAGAAAAGAATCATGTACTTGCTTCCCTGCCTTAGCCTCCGCTTTTATAGAAGGATGGGCGAGATAGACGCCCATTGGAGTTTCCTTCGATTGCACTGAGCGGGAGCAGGAGTTAAGGCGAGGCCACGTCTCGCACGATCTTAGTGGAGCACGCTTCTCCCGCACAGAAGTAATAGTGATGGAACGATGTTGGAAGTTGGATAAAAAAAATTGACTCGACCACGTGGCTCGGCCCCTCTAGCGCTAACCACGCGGTTTGGGAAAGGCAAAGTGACGAACCCTAGCCTATTTAGCGCAAGGTACGGTCCCCCTAGGCCTTTGGATCCAAACCACGGTAACCACCTCTACGCTTGCCTATTTAGCGCAACAAATTTTTATTTAAATAATTTTTGGAATCCGGATTGCTTCTTGACCGTGAGACCTGCAAGATTTCTTTGGAATATATAGCACCCAATCTTGAAGAAGGAGCACCAACCCCAACACTGTCTCAGTGAGGTGCTTTATCTCATGTCTGTGTAGCCGATGCAAATACTACGACACTTAGAAAAATAGAGTAACAAGCATCACAACCATTTAGTTATTAATTGTTTTTTAAGGCAAAAACTATATATAAATGACACAACAACTAGCATCACAGCCACATGAGAAAAATTTTCATCATGAGGATAAGAGGCCGAAAAGCCCTACCTGGCTCTATGAAGCAGGCTGCGTGACGGCGGTGCCATCGGAGTTGGGGCACGAGGTAGTGCCAGTCGGGGCTTTTCGGCCTCTTACCCTCATGATGAACGTGACCATGGCTTCCGGAGACTTGTTTGGCACAGCTCGCAGGGCATGTTTGGCACAACTCACAACAGCTTCATGAGAAACGCTCGTGGTCGTCCTCTTATCCTCACGAGAAGTTGGCATTAGCATAATGCGTCTCGCGTTGTTGCAAACTTCACATGAGGATAAGAGGAAGTCTAGGAGCGAGGCCATGGCGACTAGAGACTACGTGTAACTCAAGGTGTTTTGTCTAGTTTTTCTGATGCTAAAGGGAGGAAGAAGGACTGGAGTTTGCTAGAGAGGCTCCCCTTACCTTGGCTTAAATAGCCCCACCTCAAGACATGCGTGGGGAAGGCAACAGTTAAGCACCGTGACATCCGCGGCCACCCATGCGAGTCATGGGCGACGAAGAAGTGAACACGATGCGGTTCAGATTCCACATTTGATTGCCTGCCACATTTCATCCTCATCTAAAACTGGACCTAATGACATGTACAGCGTATGATACGACATGAGCGGGGAAGGCAACAGTCAAGGTCCGTGACATCCACGGCCACCCACACGAGTTGCGGGCGACGGAGCAGGGAAGACGATGCGGACCATTTGCTTCCCTGGCACTTTGCGATCTAACACTAACACTGAATCACCGTACGAAATGGTGACGGGGGCTGCAATAATGAAAATTTGCAAATACAGCAAACCAATTTGCAAATAAACCAAGGCCCTGTTCGTTTCTTCTGGAATGGGGCATTCCATGCCTAGAATAGTTCCCACGTTATACAATTTTGTGAAGCACTAGTCTGGTTGGGAACAGTTCCAAAGAAACTGAATGGGGCCCAAGACAAATACTTCCACCCTAGCACCATCTTAGTGAGGTGCTTTATCTCATGTTTGTGTAGCCAAGACAACTACTACGATACTTAAAAAAATAGAGTAACAAGCATCACAGCCATTTAGTTATTAATTGTTTTAAGGCAAAAACTATATATAAATGACACAGTAGCAAGCATCATATCACAGCCACATGAGGAAAATTTTCATTGATAACTTCAATTACATTCCACAGTTGTACAGTAAGAAAGACCTATAGAAGGTGTACAATAACAAAGACCTGTCTAGTACAGGTACATCCCATTGTCAAGTCTGGAGACAGGTAGTGCAAGCTAAGGACGTGGCAGCACCTCGCAAAACTTTCACCAGCATCTCAGTGAGGTTCTTTACCTTTCCTACTGCACCTCTCACGGTCGAGAGAGAGGCAAGAAGAGGAGGTGTGAAAGAGAAGTGTCGTCGTCGTCACTGCTGCTCCAAAGGAAGGAGGATCACCAGGGCGCCGGGATGGTGAATCAACAGTATAAGAAATGCGCAGGGAAACTATACATACAAACATATCACCTTCCTAGCAGCCCTGTGCTCATCGGAGCCATTATAGGACCAACCAATGGCATCCCAGCAGCCCCAATGAAGCCCAGCAATGTCAAACCAGGAATACCAAAGTGCATTCGGTACCCCTTGGCTTGCCCAAATAAGCGAACCTCCTTAATCGCAAAACTTGCACTAGCACCTAGATCGAGCAGCCTCCGCTGCGCCTAGATGCCGGTAGTACCCAATCTTAAAGGCCTTCTCCCAACGCCGCTGTTGCCACCAGAGGAGTTGGAGGAGTGCCATGGCGATGAAGAAAATATAGATGGTTGGCTCAAGAGCTTTGTCTGTATCTATCTGTATCTAAGGAGGAAGGAGTGTGTGGATTGCCAAGAAGCATCCAGCCCCGGCTTAAATAGGCCAACCTTGAAGATGGAGAAGCGGAGAGGAGCAGTTAATACGCATAAGGGAAGACATGCATAGAGTAATGGTGATGCAACTGTGTTGTGGGTAGTTGGGAAATGGAAAAATGACTCACGCTGATTTTACTACCACCGGTACACCAAACGGTCGTGTAGGGCCGGCAGCCATAACACCTATCCCAGTCGACTTGCCTTTTCATACGATGGAGAAAATACCATTGCCGCATCTATTAACCTGTGGGTGGTAGAAGTTTCAACTGCTGGTTTCCTTCCTTACGAGGCCTCGTTATCGGTTCAACCGGCGGTGGAAGTATAACACCGTCGCTTCTATCGCTACGGCAGTAAATGTGGCGACAATGATATATCAATTAGTAGTGAAACAACAATTATGGTTCATTTAGAAAGGAATTTTAAGAAAATTGGCCAGTCCTACAAGTCAAATAATCTACTTTTTTGCATTTTCTGTATGTTTTATAATCATATGAAATAATCCAGGAAAAAATATTTACAGTTTCGTAATTTATGAGCAAGATGATTGCTATATATGAGGGGCTTGTGTGGAGTTCAGTACTCCCTTACAAATAAGTGAAATTTTGAGTTGTAGTCAACCGATCCAAATTTGATCACATATAGCTTTTATAGTGTGAATTGAAATATTTCAAAATGATATAAAAGTATTTTGTCTCTTAATATAGCTTCATAAAAGTATAATTTTGCAAGGTCTTCTAAATATTTTGTAACAAAAAGTACAAAGTTAGAGTTGTGTCTTGGAGACTGTATTGATGTCCAAAATCTCACTTATTTCTGACTGGAGAGAGTATTCTAGTACTCCGAGACCAACTGTAGATGATTATGCCAGGTGAAGAAAATTAATAGGGAGTTCTATTTTTGCCCTTCTCCATTACTTAGTTTGCTAAAACTCGAAAACCCAGCGGGAGAGGGGACAACCAGGCGGCAGGGAGGGAAAACCACCCCCAAAAACCACAGGGCACTGGGCACCTAGAGGGATAGCAAGAACCGAGGGGAGATTTACCAAGTGTTTATCTTTAGGTAGTTCAGATACAAAACTGTTGGAAGGCTTCACCTTTTTTTTTTGGGCCAAAAAACGAATTAGGGAGTTGTTTTAAGGAGCTCTTGGAGTAACTAAGCCTGATGTAAGATTAATTTACTGACTTTATGCTTGCTTTCTGTTGTTGAAGCATAATGGAGAACGAACACACATGAAACTGCTAATGCTGCCATAGCGTGCAGTGCTATGTCTTCTGAGATGGCTATGAGTCCATCTGCGATGTCAAGCAACCATGTATGTTTCACTCGATCTGAGGTATCAGGGATGTATGTGGATGAGTCAGCAGCAAATGCCACATTTCCGGCTGATGTTGGAAATGGACGGCCTCTGCAAATAGGACGTTATGATGCCGATGGCTCTTCCTTAGGCCAGCAGATCTGGGACTTCAGTCTTTCTGATCTAATGAGTTCTTCCAGGTACACTGATTTGTTAGATTCGGAAGCATGGCATATTTAATACGCAACATTTTTTTTCTTTTTTGCACGATAGCCTTTGTGGCTGGTGATGGTGCAGGAAGGTACTCCCTCCGTTCTAGAATGATAAACCTATTTTGTATAGGAAAGTCAAGTTTTACAAACTTTGACTAACAATTAGTCAAATTATATACAAGTCAATTGATTTGTATTCAAATTGATTTTTTTACAAATGACAATATATTGGGAGAGAAATTAATGGTCAAAATCTAGTTTATATGACTTTCCCCTTTCTACAATATGATTATCTTTCTGGGACAAAGGTGTTGGGTTTTGATCTCCTACCATTAGGCCCAACGGCCTTTTGGGCCTTGCTTCTCGCGCCCTGATCGGGGGCGCCCAACCCTACATGGTTGGTGGGCCCCCGTCACACTGCGCTATATATAGAGGTGGGGGCCGGCTGGCTCTAGACACGAGGTTCACCTGAGCCGCCACTCCCCACCGATATTCCCGATCCCGATCTGAGAAGGAGCGCAGCCAGTGACGGGAAGCCGCCACCGTCTTCACTGCGCCACCATCGTCACTGCGTCGACTCTCATCTCCACCGACCGTCGCTGCCGGCGCGCAGATGGCACCGCCGGCGAACGAGACGTCCAACCCCACTGCTACGACTCCGGCTCTCGATGGTCTGCGATTTCTTCCTCTCTTCCTCTACTGTTTTCCAGTAGATTAAGTAATAGGACCGATACATATATTTATACTGTGAATCATTCACTTGTATCTACTTTAATGAACCCGATCTAATGAATCAATGAACTACGAAAACAAACAATGGTATCGGAGCCTCGTTAAGAAATAAGAACCCTAGATCGGGATACAATCAAACGGAATACTTGAAATCGACTCGTTTCTTTTCGGATCGGAAAGGAACAAAAGAAAGAACCACCGATTCGGAATTTTTTTCGGATCGGAAAGAAATGGACGAACCCTAACCGTGCGGCCTAGACGAATCCTAACCCTAACGCTGCGGATCGGGAAAAACAACCGTGGCAGTGCCGTGCTTGCGAAATAGGTCACCGTAGGCCCGGCGGCGCTCGGCTGGATGGTCGGCCGTGGCCACCGGTGCTTGCGGGGTTGGGCCACCGTGGCCGGTTGCGCCTGCCGAGCCGGCCATGGCTATGCGCACCACACGCGGGACCGCTCGACGGCGGCGAGCTCTGCCTGTGGCGAGCTCGCGCGCCGGCGAGGGGACCGGCGGCGGCACGGCTCAGCTGCCATGAAGGGCGCTGCTGCTGCGAGAAGAATGGGGAGGAGAAAAGAACGGGAAGAGGGAAGAAAACCCTGCTCCAGCGAGCTCGCCGGCGGACGCCACCGCCGAGCCCGACCCCTAGCCGGCGGCCATCACCGCCGCTCGTGCGGCTGGAGCTGAGTGAAGGAGATAGGAAAAGAGAGTTAGGGTTTAGGGGAGCGGCTGTGCCAGGTTATATGTCATCCGATCTCTGCGCACGACCGTTGGATGAAGAAATGGACGGCTCAGATCTATCGCCGGTGAGCTGGGCCGAATAGAGCCCAGGCGCGCGCGCGCATCGGGCTGCTTTCCCGGCCCAGGCCCAGGTTGCGGCCTGGGCGCGGTGTCTGGACCGTCCACGGGCCGGTTCCGGCCGAACCGGGCCGCACGCCACTGGCCAGGCCGAGCCGCGCGTGGGCCGGCTGCGCTGGCTGGGCCGCGGGGAAAAGGAAGGCCTGCGGGCCAAAATTGAAGAAGAAGAAGAAGAGATTTTCAATATTTTTTTTTCAGAAGCAATATTTATATGAATTCGATGAATATTTGAATGAATTTGAATGAAATTTTGATAGGAATCTTCGTGCAAATTTGTCCAACGACATTTTGCTCAGAAATAATGAAATTTTTTTAGTGCTTCTCGAAAACAACATTATGAGAATTTTATTATTGTTTCCGCTGCGTACTTGATATAATTATTTTCATTATCAAATTCGAACCAATGGGAGAATTTGGTTTTGGAAAATGAATAATAATTGAAGTTGAATTGTAGTATTGTTATTTTCTGACCAACGTTGTTAATAACAATATTATAATTTTGATTTATGAAAATTGTGCATTAATTTTATTTCTGCCCAACGGTGATGTAAAATTATTGCATAGATGAATTATATGTTTCAATTTGACCAACGTTGAGTTAAAGCATATGATTTCGTATATAAATATTTCTCACTTACTCTGATATGGTTTCAGGAGGCAAATGCATTGTGAACATCTCGAACATCCCGACACTCAATGGGACAAATTACCGTGTGTGGCGGGAGAAATATGAATTGGAACTTGCATTGGGAGAGGTCGATTTTGCCATCATCTCACCGTGTCCCATTGAACCAGAGGACCCGGTGAGAGACGAAAATGAATCTGACGCTGATTTCGCTACTAGAAAGCGTGATCATGCTGAGATAAGAATGAAATATGATCTTGAACATAGGCAATGGACTCTCTCCAACCGCAAGTGTCTGTTGATAGCCAAGGCCACCATAGAAGAACAGATAAGGGGCTCAATCCCTGAATGTGCTACTGCCACAGAATATCTTGATAAAATCAAGAGTCAGTTTACTGGGTCTACCAAGGCCACAGCAAGTTCACTGATAAAGAAACTTGTAAATGAAAAATATACTGGTGGTAGCATCAGAGAGCACATTTTGAAGATGAACACCACGGCATCTAAGCTGAAAGAAATGAATTTGAAGGAAGATGATTTCCTGATTCATTTGATTTTTGCTTCCTTGCCAAAAGAATATGATACTTTCATTGTGAACTATAATATGCAGCCTGAAAGATGGGGCATAGAAAGACTTATCTCAATGTGTGCTCAAGAAGAGGAGAGGATAAAATCCTCACAGAGTGAGTCCGCTCATTTTGTGAAGGATAATAAAAGAAAGAACTTTAATGGCAAGAACTTTAAACCACAAGGGAAACCCAAGTGGGATAAGGCCTCTTCCTCAAACTCACAGGGAAAGAAACCCCAGGAACCTGAAAATCAGCAGAGCAACTCATATGGTGGAGCTGAAAAGGATCAATGCAAGCACTGCTTTAAGAAGGGACACTACAAGAGAGACTGTCCAGACTTCCTGAAATCTCTACTGAAAAGAGGTGATGAATTTATTACATTTGTAGATGAATCCCTGTATTTATGTTATGCTAAATCCACTTGGTGGGTTGATTCAGGAGCAACTACTCATGTTGCAAATTCCTTACAGGGGTTAAGTGGGACGAGAACCTTGCAAAGAGGAGAAAGAACGATTAAAGTTGCAAATGGAGTACAAGCCGATGTTGAAGCGATTGGAGATTTATCTTTAGAATTGAACAACGGCTTTGTACTTAGACTTAAAGAAGTACTTTATGTTCCCTCTTTGCGTAGAAATTTAATAAGTGTTTCGAAACTTGATGATGACGGAATTGATTGCCATTTTGGTAATGGCAAATGTAAGATACTTGTTAATAATGAATGTGTTGGTCTTGCCTTCCGACAAGACAAGCTTTATTTATTATCTCTTGATGAAAATACAAACAATGTATGCGATGAGAATATGAATGATTCCCCATCTGCGAATGTAACTAAGAAGCGGAAGCGAATTGATGATGCCTCTTCGAAATTATGGCACTGTCGCTTAGGCCATATTTCGAGGGGGAGAATGGAACGGCTAATTAAAGAATCAATTCTTCCGCACTTAGAATTTTCAGATTTAGAACAATGCGTTGATTGCATCAAAGGAAAGTATGTCAAGAAAATTAAGAAAAATGCCAAACGAAGCACAGGAACTTTAGAAATAATCCACACTGATATATGTGGTCCATTTCCTGTGAAAAGCGTGGATGGTTATGATTCATTTATAACATTCACAGACGACTACTCTCGTTATGGCTATATTTATCGAATTAAAGAAAGATCGGAAGCATTGGATAAATTCAAAATATTTAAAGTTGAGGTTGAAAATCAGCATGATAAGAACATAAAGATAGTACGATCAGACCGAGGTGGAGAGTACTATGGGCGACATACCCCATATGGCCAAATTCCTGGACCGTTTGCAAAGTTTCTACAGGAAAATGGCATAGTCGCTCAGTACTCCACACCGGGGGGAGCCTCAGCAGAATGGAGTGGCTGAAAGACGTAATCGTACCTTAATGGATATGGTAAGAAGCATGATAAGTTACTCCACTTTACCGATTAGTTTATGGATGGAGGCACTAAAAACCGCCATTCACATACTTAATCGGGTACCAAGCAAATCGGTGCCTAAAACACCGTATGAATTATGGACAGGAAGGGAACCCTCACTTAACCATTTGCGTGTGTGGGGCTGTCCAGCTGAGGCAAAAGTGTTTAACCCAAACATAGAAAAGTTAGACTCCAAGACAGTCAGCTGCCATTTTATTGGCTATCCAGAAAGGTCGAAAGGATATCGATTTTATTGTCCTGACAGACATACGAAGATTGTAGAAACAAGACACGCTGTGTTCTTGGAGGATAACATGATCAGGGGGAGCATGGTAGCACGAGAAATAAGCCTGCAGGAGAAACGGGTACATGTACCCACTCCGATGGTTGAAGAACCATTCTTTACGCTACCTGTTGCTGTTGAGCCGACAGTGCAGACACAGCTTCTATGCACATAAAGTGACCAAATTAGTTGTCCTTCAAACCATTTATTCATGTCTAGTTGCAGATGAGCAAGGTTCTTATGTTTTCCATGACATGTTCTCACTCCTGCTCTCTTTTTTTTCTATTGACTTCCAAACCTGTCAGCTCTCGAGAACTACTCTTTTTTTTGACTTGCTTGCTTTGTATTAAGCTCAGCCCAATGGCGGATGCAGGATGAGAATCAAGGGGGGCTAAAACAATGGAGATGTTGATTTGCATGAAGATTTAACGGTGATTTGAGGTTTTTGCTACAGTGTTTTTAGTGGTAAATTAAGTTATTAAGGGGGCTGGAGCCCACCCAGCCTCCCTGTAGATCCGCCACTGGCTCAGCCGGTCAAGGCCTCCAAAATTACAAGATCACTAACACATGCTGGAGTTACATGCCACCTCTCCAGATGATGTGTAGCAGAGACCTGTTTGGCTAATACATGAGCTACTTTATTACAAACTCTATTAGCAAAAGAAAAGGAAAACTCATGCAAGCCATGACGACAGATCTCCTGTTTGATTCCCCGGACCATGACGACATTGGTAATTTGAACCACCTCTTCGATGTTTCAGTTGTATCTTGAATCCTCAAAACCCATCGCCATCATGATAATGTGTGTCCATGTGCTCCTAGTTGAGTATTTTTCTGATGCCATCAACAGCCCTTCTTAATCAGACGAAGAGAAACCATAAAGGCGAAGATGCTAAGCAGGTTGTTGTTACTTGACCAGGCCGCCACTTCCTCTTAGTTTCTTGGAAAATAGTTCTGTATCATATGGAACTTCCTGTTTACATTAGGAAAAAAATATCTGTTGACGTTATGCTGCCCTCAGCTGGGTGTAGCAACGCACATTACAGAAGCATTTTGGAGCGAACATCCAAGTATTTCAATAAAATGGTGGTATGGTCTTGCTTATTATCTGTGCAGCCCCTTTTGTTACCTCAAGGCACAATTCATAATTGTTGACGTGAAAGATTGGTCACACGTGGAAACCTGGGCCTAGGGCTTTGAACCCGGCCCCGCTGATTTTTTGCAGAATCTCGTTAGGGCAGTCCTAATGGGTATTAATAGTAGTTTCTATCGCTTTTAATTACATTTGACAGCTCAGCAATTTATTGACGTGGCAAAAAAAATTAATAAAGAGAGAGGGCACGAAAAAAAGAAATTGTTTCCTCCTGTAGGAACGACGTCTTCACTTGGAACGATGCACGGAGAAACGACCAAAAATGCATTGGGGGAGAAACTACTCGTTTCCATCGCCTCCTGCCACGCCATCGCTGGTACTCCGCGCGCTTGCTGCGGCGGCAGCGCTTCTCCGATCCGTGGCGAGAAAGCTAGCACGCGCGCCGCCGCATCCTCGTCCTCTTCTCGCGCGTGGACTCCGTGAGAGCGCCCGCTCAGGTCCTGGTAGTTCCTTGCCGTCGTTAACCAGCGACCAGATCCAGCAACGGAGGTTCATCACAGGCATGGCCGGCGCCGCCGCATGGATTCCATCTCCGGCGACGAAGGTAGCAGTAGCACGCGCGCCGCGGGCGCCGCAACCGCACCGTCGCCTCCTTCACGAGCGTGGACTCCACAGCCGCGTGTTCCCTAATCATTCTGGTGCTTCCAATTCGCTGTCCGCACAGGCCGCGCCGTCGGTCGTTCAGGCCGCGCCGCCGTCTCCCAGCCGCTTGTGCTGTCCGCGTCGTCCGTGCCGGTCGCGCCGCTTCCGCCCAGGTCGCGTTGGCCGCCCTCGCCGCCAAGGCTGCTCGCACAAAGGTCGCACCGGCGTTTGCTCAGGCCGCGCGGGCCACGCTCTCCTCGTCCGTGCGCGCGGACATGGAAGCCAGGGACGGGGCAAGCGAGCTTGCCGTGGTTGCTGGCCCGACCGGCCTTGCCAGCCTCCGGCGGCCTCCCCTCCCCCCTCCGTCTCTCACGTGCTCTGGATGTGGTTCTTTCTGAGCAGGTCGTCTCACGTGTGCTCTGGATGTGGCTTTTCCTGAGGAAGAGGAGACGCAGGACTTAGTGAGGATGGCAACGGGTCAGGTTCGAATCGGGTGGAGTCTCCGTGCACTCAAAACTGAAACCCGAAATCAAAACCCAAACCCGAATCGAAAACCGATTCGGGTGGAAATCCATCACCAAAACCAAACCCGCGGATACCCGAAACCCGAACGGATACCCGAAACCCGAATAGATACCCGAAACCCGCGGATAAATATACGCATATTCACATGTATAAATAGGAGGCAATAAATAATAAATATTTTTATGAGTCAATTTTGAATAGATTTAACAATCTAAGTAAACAAGTTATTATTAGCATATTATAAAACATGAGTTTTAATTCCAAATGATTTATTTCGGATATCCATTGGATATCCACGGGTGAAAAACCAAACCCGAAACCAAACCCGATACCAAACCCGAAACCGAAACCGAAAACCGTGGGTAAGAAACCATCCCCAAACCCGAACCCACAGAACCCGAAACCCGCGAGTATCCGACCCGAACCCGATCCGCTGCCATCTCTAGGACTCAGGAAGTCAGGAGGAAAAAGATGAGTTGGGAGAGAGAAAAAAAGAACTAACATTTATTAGACGAAAAACCTCCGTTGTGTGAGTTGGTTTCTACAGATGATTTCTCGTTGACGTAACTGCTACGAAAATCGTATATAGTTTCTATCATTGGGATTGCCCTAAGTCACATCGTTCTAACATGCATGCTATTGAGTATTATTTGGATAGCTTGGATGATTACACTAAAAAATATTATTGGCATAATTAAAAATGAAATTACAAAATCAAATGCAGTCGAAAGGATCAAATTTTGTTAAAATTGACAAAACTCGCAAAAAACTGCCTCAAGCCAGTTTCAGCAGATAGGCCACGTAGGCCCATGAAAAATGAGCTTAGGCCAGTTTTATAACCAGCCTGAGCCGGTTTTATTGATGGAAACTCCCTCAGGGTGTGTTCACTTCGCGAAAAGTAGCTGAAAAGTTACTGTAGCATCTTTCGTTATTATTTGGCAAAATTTGTCTAATTATGGATTAACTAGACTCAAAAGATTCGTCCCGACATTTACAGACAAACTATGCAATTAGTTATCTTTTTTACCTACATTTAATGCTTCATGCATGCGTCGAAAGATTTGATGTGATAGGTGGAAGAGGAAATATTTTGGGTTGGGTGGGGGAAGTGAACAAGGCCTCAAACTCATAGAAAACTTGTAGATTGCATGGGGAATAGGTTATCCACTGGGATAAGACTAGTCCCTCTATTTTATATAAGATGATCACAACAGATTAAGAGATCCATCTATCCAATTGACAAAAAAAAATCAATCTACCACTTTTTATTTTTCACCTCAAGCTCTTTTAACCTCTTTGTTGTCTAGCACTTCTCTCGATGAGATTTGCTAGTGTTTTAGGTTGTTTGCCAGTCCAGTGTGGCTGCGCCATTGCGCTCCACTTTCTGACCACAGTTGCCACACGAGGACCGAGAGTAGTGTGGTTGCGCCATCACACTCCACCAATCGTAGTTGACGACCAAGCTCCGGGATGTAGCTTTGGGCATCAACTCTAAGAAGCAATCATTTTTCCAAATACATCTCTGGAGTATCTGCAACTGCAAGACAAGGTTCCAAAAACATGAACTTTTCATGTTGCATATGGCCCCAATCCTGGCGCCAGATGTGTTGAGAAAAAAGTACTTCCCAATCCTGGCTCCAGATGTGTTGGGGAAAAACTACTTCTCTGAACAAAAAGATTACCAAATCCAAAACGATTTTAAATTTCAACTAAATTTTCAGTTTATAGGTGTGCAACAGATGTGTTGGAAGTTTGGAGCAAAATATGGCGGAATTTAGGACAATGTTTGATATTCCGGTGGGTCTTTTGAAACGATTGTTTTTTTCTCTGCTTATTTAATTTGTATGGTTACATCAGGGTGGATCTAGGTCTCATGGGTGTTGGGCCTCTTGATATTGCGGTTTTTTTTCTGAATGATTGCATTTTTCGTTTTCTTCAAATTTTTATGGTTGATAGCAAACGTGCATGCGTGCTGCAATATGACCTAATATGTCTCGGAATCGAATTCTATACCCTTGTTGGATGTGGGTCGTCGTTATAACTCATATGAGTACCGGATCATATATGAGATATGGAGGGTGCAGCGGTATTTTAGGAAGTAACAAAATGGTTAGAAGAAACTCTTGATTTTTTAATACTTCATCTATTCTAAATTATAAGATGTTTTGACTTTTCTAGATTCAAAGCTTTTGCTATGCACTTATATATACACTATGTCTAGATGCATAATAAAAACAATGTATCTAGAAAAGTCAAATCATCTTATAATTTGGAACGAATGGAGTACATAGCTTTTGCTATGTATTTACGTATACACTATGTCAAGGTATATAATAAAGAGTGAACGGGCCTCTAGCCTAGTGGTTGCTCCATAGTAGCACCACAGCATGTCAGTTTGACTCCTCATGAGGACGAATTTCTGGGCCGGGTTAAAAAAAATAGGTAGGGGCTCACCTGCCGACGGTTCAAAAAAAGGTATATAATAAAGACAATGTATCTAAAAACCAAAACATCATATAATTTGAAATGAAGAGAATATTATAAGTATATAGATATAGATAACAAGCGAGGAAGGGCTAATGTCGGGTTGCCTCATGATATTAAGCTGACTTTAGGTTTACATTTTTGTAGTCATGTGATGTGAGAAGGGTGTGCAGTAACAAGTGCAAAATGTTGTAGGGCCTGTTTGGATCCACCAATTAAATTTTAGGTGGCCAAATGTAGCTGCTATGGATCCAAATGGACCAGCTAAAAGATCAGCTAAAGTTTAGCTGAGTTTAGCTGTTTCAACCTAGGTAGCTGAGTTTATTAGCTGAAGGATCCAAACACCCCAACTAAAAGTTTAGGTGGAAGAACTTTTATTAGCCGATTAAAGTTTAGCTTTGAAATTTTAGCTAGCTAAACTTTAGATAGGTGGATCCAAACTAGTAGGAGAGCTCCTCCTCGTGTTTGTTTCCATAAATTTGTAAAGATGGGCGAAAGTTATTTTTGGAGACAAAGATTTTTAATTTTGAGATGCCATGCTAAATTGCCTGCTAGTACAACAGTACCATTACAGTATGTAGTCGCAACACCCTGTAACAAAATAATGATACAATACAATGTCCTTCTCTTTACTAAGGCCTTGTTTAGATCCCAAATTTCACCCCAAATTTCACTATGCAAAAAGAAGATTCTCCATCACATCAAAATGCCGGCAAATGCATGGAGTACTAAATGTAGATGAAATCATAAACTAATTGCACAGTTTTGTTGTACTTTGCGAGACGAACATTTTGAGTCTAATTAATCATTTTTTGGATAATTTTTTGCACTAAAAAAACAAAAGCTGCTACAGTGTTCCGACAGGAACACTGTAGCAGCAGGTGCCGAATCCGGCCACCCGATTTTGCATCTAAACACGGCCTAACCAAAGGTTGTTCCGTATGTTCCCCTCAGATAAGCCAAAAGAGAAAAACGATACCTGCAATTGCGGCTTTTTTGTCGGAGCAGGCAGTTTTTGTCGGTCTGCAATTGCGACAGGCACCTTTGCGCCTGAGATCTGTCTGCACTTTTGACCAGACCGACACGGCGACACCGGAAATGGAGCTCGAAAATGCAATTACGTGCTTTTCAATTTTTTCATACACACCGCACTCCCTATATATGGATACAGAGCATATATCTGTTCTTTTTTTTCCCGAAAAGTATTGTGTTGGTTTATTCTACTTCGTAAGACTGGAGAGACTGTTTTCTCATCTAATATATGGTAGTTTTCTCAAAAAATCACACAAGAAAATTAGTATAAGCTATTGAAGTATAGAGAAAAAATTAGGAGCTTGTTAGCACGAAAAATATATAAAGACAAATACTTATTCAATGACTCTTAAAATAGTAGAAATATAAAGATTAAAATTTCCAAGTTGCTTTAACATAACCGAGTTGACTTGACAGACAACCATCCAGGTGCCGTCTGTTGCCAGTTGCCTGTGTTTATTTTTTTGTCACTGTTAGGCATGCTCTAAATGGCCATGCAAGCATCACACCAAAATTTGAAGTTGCTAGTGACAAAATGGATGCTGCGGGGGAGTGGTGTAGCGACCTAGGACGGGGCAGTGGTTCACTATTGGAAGTTGGAAGTCGGAGTTGTTCTTTGCTTTCACATGGAGCTCGATAACGGTGGCCTTCTATGGACTCCATTGGTGTGATCCTGACCATCCTGTTATGGCAGTGACGAGGCATGTGCCTCCCTGGTCTTTCATGATAGGTTTATAGGATCATGCATGGTGTAGATCAGTGGTTACTTTTCTTTCATTGGAATAATACGAGTAGAATATTACAGTGCATAAACCAGAGAGGGAGAGGGAGATGGTGAGGGAGAAGTGAGGCACAGACCAGTGGGCTTGGAGAAGTTGGAGGCGACCATGGCATCGGTAGGATCTGGTAGAGGTATAGACGTCGGTCGATGGGAAGGACGACGCATCGGTGGTGTTTCCCGTCGCTTCAGCGCCCCCTTCTCGATCGGACTAGGGATGGAGGTGGGGTAGTTACTGTGGCAGTAAACCTCATCTCGTGTGCCCTGGCCCCCACCTCCTCTTTATAGGGTTGCGCGATAGGGGCCCACCGACTAGGAGTCGTTAAGCATCCCCGATCAGGACGTGGTCAAAGGATCCAACTTAATCGTTGGATCAAGTCAAGTGAGATCAATCCTAACATTCTCCCCCTTGATCTTATCTTATACTTTAAACTTTAGATTTAAACTTTATACTTATTTCTTTTACCATTCCATCATAGATTAGTGCATAGAGCATGCTTCATCGTCACAGTCAATCGCTGATAGATTTAATAGCTACAATACACGTCTCTGTTCTGAAATAGATTCTTTAACTTTTGGACCCTTTTATTGTCCGGAAATCATATGCTTTCCCATAAACCCATGTCGACTGTGTGTTGCCTGAACACACTGGGTGGTAAGCCTTTAGTAAGCGGATCCACAAGCACTTGCTTGTTACTTATATGTTCAATACTTTTAATATGATTTCGGATTGTCTCCTTTACAACGTATAACTTTAACGTCAATGTGTTTGACAGCCCATTTAACTCGTTGTCATAGGAGCGAACAACTTAAATGGTTATTGCTGTTGTCAACCATTATCAATTCTGGGTACAAGTTCCTTAACCATTTTGCCTGTCCCATAGCCTCATAACATGCTATACTATAATTTTTCATCACCGATGATATAAAAAATGTTTCTTTGGAGTTTTTCCATAATAAAACTCCAACTGCGAGTGTTAGCTATTATGTGGGTTTCACTAAACATCTCGCCAAAATTTAACATTTGTACCCACAACTATTTAAGAGTACTTGTTCTTTCTTTCTTAGCATGAGGCCGACATTCTTAACTTCATTCCAGTGATCTATATCTGGACTAGACTTTTGCCAAAACAACTCGAATACATGAACTACGTCAGGGTAATATCATACTTGTGCATTCATTAAGCTTCCAATAGCCGAAGCATATGGTACCATATTCATTTGATCTATTTCATATTGATTCTTAGAACACTAAAGTTCTCAAAACTATTACCCTTTACTATAGGAACAGGAGCATGTTTTCTCGCATGTATACTTTATTTCTTTAGAATCTTTTTTAAGTATGCCCATGCAATAGTTCTAATACCCCTTTCTTCTATCTCAGTGAGTTTCAATTCTTATAACGAGAGACATTTCACCGAGAACATTCTTATTGAACCTTAAGGACAAGAACTTCTTCTCATACAGTAGATTGATATCATTACTAGCAAGTAAAATATCATCCACATATATAGGATTAGAAAATGAATTTTTCATTTTATAACTTTATACAAACGCAATTGTCCTCTCATTCTCTTTAATCCAAATATTCATTTGACTCTTCAACTTTAATTGCCACTGTCTAGAGACTTGCTTTAATCCATAAGAGATTTCAACAGGGGACATCCCTTACGTTCTTTCTTTTCACGACAAAACCTCTAGGTTGTGCCATGCAATCATTTTCATACAAATCCCATTGGAGAATGCTATCTTTACTTTCATCTGATATAACTTAGATCATGACGTGCCACTAGCACTCATAGTAATCTATTCATTCTCTTCACGCAAAATATTTTGTTTCAAGTCGCTCTTTACATCTTTACATATTCCCTTTAAAGTCACATTTGTTTTGTAGACCCATTACAGCCTATTGTTTTGGCTCCTTAGGAATTTATTCTAGGTCCCAAAGTATTATTGGTGCTCATTGGTATCTTTCTATTCCCTTTGGAGTCACATTTATCTTGTAGACCCATTACAATCTACTGTTTTGGCTCCATTAGAAATTTCTTCTAAGTCCCAAACATCGTTGGTCATTTTCAATTCTATTTCATCTACCTTTGCTTCTTGCCATTTAGACTAGCGAGTGTCTCTTATGGCTTCTTCAAATAAGGTAGGATTACCCTCCATTTGAATTTCAATAATAAAGACTTTATAGTCATCAGGAATATCTGATTTTCTTATTCTTTGAGACTTTCTAGGGCCTCAGCTACTAGCATTTCTTGACCTTTATTGTTAAAAGATAATTGATTCTACAAGGTCCTGTGTAACAAGATTCTTATTTACATTATTCATCCTCCTTGCGGAGTTAGGTCTCTTTGTACCATGCTCCCCAAATTGTCCATCTTCAAAATTTCTCATTTTAGGTTTAATCTGCTAAAACTCAAATGGCACGTTTAGCACCGCCTCAATAACTCTAAACGCGTCCAGTATGAATATTGGCCGACTATGCTATCTTTCTATTGGAACTGTAAAAGGTCCATGAATTTAGCTATTTCTTTACTTTAGGGGTATCGTTATTATGACCGTCTTACTCCCCCGACGATCACGTTCATCTTTTATAGATCACTCTTGCCTTCAATGCATAGTATGCATCGCATTATCTGAAGTATAGGGAAATATCTTTCTTAATCTTTCTTAACTATATTTCTTAACTGTCTTTCTTAATTGATCTCACATTTCTCCCCCTCGAAAAGTGGTATGAACTTTTCTACCACAATTTCGAAAACTATTCAGAACTCTTGTGAATGAGAAAACTTTGATTACTTACTTCATTTACATGATTACATCATGCAAATAAAATTATTTCTTAATTCGTATGGGAGTACTTTTTCCTCATTTCACTTCAAGAACTCAACAAAATCTTTTATCATTAATACTTTCACAAGTCACGCTTGCATGTCATTCTTATCTTGAGGTTTATCTGTAACTTTCTGTTCTCCTTAAACTTATTGAGTGCTTAATTACTATGACACAATAGAAGAGCACTATCAAGCACATGAGTCATCACAACTTTTTCCCACCATGTAGGATAGATTAACATAAGTATTATGCCAACTTTACCCCGCCATGTGGGTATTTTCTTAAACTTTTCCCGCCATGCGGGTACTATCATAAACTTTTTCCCGCCATACGAGATAATTACCTTGAAGGGACATAAATGCCAGGATTGACTCATATTCAATCATCAAATTTAGAAATAAATCTGAATACTCTTTAACACACATGCTTAATCCGATGTTGGTCAAATTAAACATGCATGTCACTTATTACATTTCATATCATGATGATTAAAACTAAAAAATTATATTACTTATTACATCTCTTAAACTAAACTCTTATTGTTCTATTTCTTTTTTTAGATCAATATCCTAGAATTCTTTTCTTTTGAAGCCATTCTTTAAAGAAAACACAGTCCCTCATGCAATGGTCTTCTTTCTTTATCATCTTCTGAGTCACAAGTACTCAGCTCATTTCCTTTTCTGCCTTCAAGAATGAAAGCATTAAGTTCTTTGTCTGAAAAACATTAATCAATAATCATCAATAATTCTCATTAAACTTTTAAAACTTTATGTTCTATTCTATATCACCGTTGGGCAGAAATAGAATAAAACAACATTCATCTACATTAATTCCACATCACCATTGGACAGAAATAGAATTAACATATGAAAAACTCAATTATCTTATGACTACTCTTCAAAACTAAATTCTCCCATTGGTTCGAATTTAATTAGAAGATAATCATCATCATTGCAGCGGAAACATAAAAATACATTACATTCTGCTCGCTTTGGAGCATCTCTTGTTTCTTATCTATTCTCTGAAAATTAGTCACTTTGATGCAAAATTTATCAGAGATTTAAACTTTAAACATAAAACTCATAGAATTATAATATTGTTATTATCAATGTTGGTTAGAAAACAATGTCATAATTTTCTTTAAACTTAAACTCATAAATAAACTTATAATATTGTTATCATCAACGTGGGCCGCAACCTGGGCCTGGGTTGAAAAACTCTGCCCCCACCTAGGCCGAATCTGGCCTGACCGTTGGGAGCCATCGATCTGGATCGAACGGCTCCTTGGCTCTCTCGCCCGGTCAAAATCGCGCCGTGACGAGGGCTCCCCAAACCCTAAGTCATTGTTCTCTTTCTGAGTGCAGAGCGCAGCAGCGGCGGCCACTGGTTGTGGCCGGAGGAGCCATGGACACCCACCGGCGGTGAGGATGCATCCCCCACCTGCTCCCTCTTTCTTATTCTTTCTCTGTTTCCTTTTCTCTCCTCCTCTCCACGCGAAACGAGTGAGGCAGCAGCGACGGCGGTCACCGATTGTCGGTCAGAGAGGAGTAGTGGCGCCACTGTAGGTCCCTTCGCCAGTGCGTGCACTCTCACCGTGGGGTGAACGCACCGCCGTTGAATGGACTAGTGGCGGTTCCCTTGGCCGAAACCTATATACAGCATCAAGGAACGACGGCTTGGGTTCCTGTCCATACAACGGTGGTGCCCTTCTACCTGCTCAACGACGATAGTGACGACGGTGAGGAGGTCTTGGTAGGTCCTCCCCTTTTCCTAGCCATCCTCTTTTCTTCTCTGTCCTTTCCACTTCTAGGGTTAGGGTTAGGGTTAGGGTTAGGGTTAGGGTTAGGGATTCTTCTGATTCAAAAATCGTTGCTTTTCTTCTTTATTCTACTTTTCTTTCCCCTACTAGATCTACATGAAACCCTGGTTTGGATGCCAATGATAGGTTCATAGGATCATGCATGGTGTAGATCAGTGGTTACTTTCCTTTCATTGGGATAATATGAGTAGAATATCACAATGCATAAACCAGAGAGGGAGAGGTGAGGCACAGACCAGTGGGCTTGGAGAAGTTGGAGGCGACCATGGCGTCGGCAGGATCCGGTAGAGGTGTAGATGTCGGTCGATGGGAAGGGCGACGCATCGGTGGTGCTTCCCGTCACTGTAGCACCCCCTTCTCGATCGGACTAGGGATAGAGGTAGGGGAGTTACTATTGCAGTAAACCTCATCTCATGTGCCCCTGGCCCCCACCTCCTCTTTATAGGGCTACGCGACAGGGGCCCAACAACTAGGAGTCGTTAAGCGTCCCCGATCAGGACGTGGTCAAAGGGTTCAACTTAATCATTGGATCAAGTCGGGTGAGATCAATCCTAACTTTTCATTCTTGCTATGCAGGCCATTGACTTTCCTAAGTGGAGCCTATTGAAGTAGAGTCAGAGCTATTTTGTTGGGGGCATGACGAAGCTTGACAACAATGACATATGGTAGACTCTTTCTAGGTGTGTTAGTGGAGCTAATTATGTTCAAGTGGCGGTGTCTTGGGGGTTTTGCCTAAGGTCCATCATGGGAAGTTGAAGTTGATTAGTTGTTTTTGCATCAAAACTTAGCAACGATGACACGTGGTGGGCTTCATTTGTGCATTTGTTCCTAAGTTTTAACGGCTCAACTGTTATATGAGTGTATCATATATTTGTATGAACTTCTATTTTTTTCTTAATTGAACGCTGGAGCTCCTGTCTTTTTGTTAATTTTTTAAGTTGCAAAGTAATTCGAGGGACATTTCGTAAGAGACATGAAGCTTGGATCATGTTTCCAGTGTGGAACTAAAAGCTAAAAACCGTTGATCACGGGTTCCCTCAAAGCTTTTTCTTCAGTTTTCCCCTCAACCAGCTCCCTCTTTCACTTCCCTTATTGAAGTGGAGGATCATTTGCTTTGGTTCTCTCCCTTTTTGTTCTCTTTATTAGGTATAGATTTATGTTTTGTTCTAGCACCAATAATCATGGTCTACACATAATCATGCATGTCGACATCCCACACTACTCTACAATGCCTAGTATGAACATTAGCATGTTTTGGAATATCCATCGAGATGCCCTTCTGAGTTCCAATTAATTAAGGTATTCATGGTCTTCGAAAAGGTACATAACGTCTTGAGTAGAGGTGTAATCGGATAGGATATAGACCGATAATGTTTACACTATATTTGTTTTCGTATTTTTCTTTAAGTTAGATTCGGATATACGAAAATGATTGTGGATTTCTCTTAGTTACAAACACAAATAAATGTTTATCAAATACGAGACAAGCTAGATCGGAACAACGTTAGTCACGAATGTTTCATCAGATATTGAGTAAGTGCAACAATAATATGTGTCGGTGTAAGAAACGACGGTCCTAGCACCAACGAGTAATGAATGTCTGCGCGTCGGGGGTCTGGATGGTGTGCAAGAAGAATACAGGTGATTTATACTGGCTCGGGATGAGAAATGCCCTACATCCAGTGAGGGAGGAGAGTTCTGTATTATCTTGCACCGAAGTGCTTGTAGTAGGGGTTACAAGCGAATGTGAGAGAGGGAGGGGCTCCCAAGACTCATGGTGTGAGTGCAGTGCGTGTGTGACCCTACCGGAGCCCTCGCAAGGTCCAGGAGAGTCATGCGCTCGTGTATTGTCTTGTGCTTGTGTGAGGCTTTCTCTTTCTTTTCTCATGTCCTAGGATGGTCCCTGCATGCTCCTTTTATAGTCTCAAGGAGGTACAAGGTTACAAGATGTTGGTACGTGGTGCAATCCTTGCTGGAGAAGCAGCTCCGAGGCCTGGGGGGCCTTATCCGGTGGCGACGTGGTCTATACTGTGGAGGCATGGCGTCGGTACTTCTGGCACTGCTGCTACATGTCCAAGCGTGTGTGCCACTGTTGAGGGAGTGAATTCTGTCTTTCGGTATTATAGCGACGTGCCCTATCATACCTGGTCCTGTAGCCGGCGTGGCGTATTCGTCCTTGTGGTTCAGCTAGCGTAGAGGGCTGAGGCCTCGGGGGTGAGAATTGCGGTGCGATCTTATCCTGATCGTGGGAATAGTGGCCCAAGGTAGTTGATCCATACACTGCACAGGCACAAATCATGCGTATAGTGCCAGTATGGGTGGCATAGTGGTCAGCAGCTCTTTCCCATGCCTGTTACAGATGATGGCGTGGTGATTTGACCCTGGTCATTCCTGGTCTATCCGGTTGGGTAGACGTGAGAACATGGGTGACGTCACAGGAGGTCTCGAGCGTGCCAATGGGGGACCGACGTCGGAGGCCGGTCTCGGGCGAGGCGGAGACGGTCAACGCTGACTCTAGGGCTCGAGCGAGGCGGTGATGTTGCCAGGGGTCGTCTTGTGTCCGAGACCCTAGGGCTGAGGCCTCGAGCGAATCAGCGGTGTTTCGAGACCCCTCTGAGTGAGGCCTCGGATGAAGCGGGGAGATGGGCTGGTTTGCTCACGCGGCTTGCTAGAGGCCCAACAAGGGGAAATTTAGCCCATGGGTCTTCTTTTGTTGATTTTCCCCTTAAATGGGAGGTCAGGTGCTTGATTCATGGTGGACTTTCACCCTAATCTAGGTACCCCTAGTTGTGGTACTCGACAGTAGCCTCCGAGCTTGTGGAGGAGTTGGTATACTCCTTCAGAGGCTGTACGTTGGCTATGCTATTTGCCGGCTTTTGGCCAAGTTGTTGCTGAGGCCTTAGGGCTTGTTTTTCTTTTTTTTATTTTGTTAGGTTTATCGACTGTCGACGCATGGCGTCTTTTATTTTATTAGTATGATGAAATGGATTAATCATAGTAGTTTTAAGCTCTTTTGCCGTTCGTTTTGTGAAATTCGTTTAGTTAGTAAGGAAGGCCACCGGAGCATCGCTGGCGGCGTGCATGGTGGAATTTCCTAGGGGAGGCACATGCCCCGAGATGCGGTTAGGGTCTCAATGTTGACGCGACCCCTGCCGCTCCATGGTCTGAGGTGGGGTTGGTGACCCCTGAGATTGGCATGCGGATGGGACGTCCCTCGGCCGGGCTTTTTAGCCCCTAGGTGTAAGGTCCAAATGGCTAGAGGAGGGTGAATAGCCTATTTAAAAATCTACAAGCTACACTAAACAACCACGTTAGTATAAAAGATGGCTAAGCTAATTCTAGCACTAGCTCAACTACACTATGCAAGCCACCTATACAATTCTAGGGAAGCAAGGCTATGATCTCTAATACACACCAACAAGGATAAGTCACTAAGCTACTTACTCCTATGTGATAAAGGCTACACTAAGCAAACTACACAAGTACTAGTACAAGAAAGTAAAGAGCAAGTGACTTGATTCTTATACCAACAATGTAGAGAAGCAATGCATTCGAAGAATCAACCATAATGAACAATCACAAGAGAAATCCTCGGCAAAGAGATGACACAAGATTTTTTACCGAGGTTCACTTGCTTCCCGGCAAGCTACTCCTCGTTGTGGCGATGCACCCACTTGATGGATCATGAACTAATCAACTATTAAGAGTTGAACCCTCAGCAGGTGCCGCATATCCACTCACAAGATGGGGATCCTCCAAGCCACGAGCTCCACTGTAGTAGCCAATTCGCGAACTCCTGTGGGGAAGGCTCAAGAACCCTACACAATCAACTTGGTGAGGCTTGAAACAATCCCCAAGGTCAAGCTCAACACCACCGCTGCTCCAAGCCATCTATGGTGTCGGGAAACACCCAAGAGTAACAAGCAATCCGCAGCAAACACGAAGATCAAGTGTCACTAGATACAACTCTCAATGCAATGCACTTGAATCTCACTCAATCTCTCTAGAGTATGCAACCGAGCAAGGAGATGAGTGGAGGGAGTGTTCTCTAGCTCAAAGTGTGCCTCAATATCTCAAATGTGCAAGAGAGAACCCCCAAGAGCCAGCCACCTCTTATTTATAACGTTTCACTCAAGAGCTAGTCGTTATCAACTTCACTAGATGATTTTCGGGGGCGACAGACGCTGCACAGTAGTGTTTGTCACCAAACCGACAGACGCTACAGGCGCGTCTGTCGCACCACCGAGCAGCCACGTGTCCCGACCATTGGAGTTTACCACGCTCGCGTTCTACGCGTCAGACGCATGTGTCGCGACCGACAGACGCCGCTTGCCACCGTCAGACACGGTCCAGTAGCCATTTTTGCCGAACGCTCGATGGACGCATTCGCTGCTGCACCGATAGACGTGGTCCAGTGTCTGTCGCGCAAGCCCACGCGCGCCAGAGCAGACCCTTTGTCAACAGACGTGGCAACAGTGCCCGCGCCCGCGTCTGTCGCGAAGTCGGCAGCACGTCTGTCGCACTCACCAGCACCGCCTGTCTTAGGGTTGCCCGATAGACGCTGACGTCAACGTCTGTCGGCTCCAAGGCCGACATCTGTCGCTTGTATCTCTGTGAAAATTCATCATTTGATCGCTCCGCTTGATCGCCCTTGTACCTTATGAGCTACTCTTCATATGTGTGTCACTAAAACACATATTTTAGCTCATGAAACACCTCCGTGCTTTCACCACTTTTACAACCTCCGTGCTTTTCACCACTTTCGCAAGCTCGGCTGGAGGGAGAGAGAGAGCCCCAAACCCCTCTCTACCGCTCAAACACCGTCGCCTTCGCAAATGTGCCAACACCATCATGTGAAAACTACCATGTGCATGTGTGTTAGCATTTTCACAATCATTTTCCAAGGCGATATGTTAGCTCTCTACTAGATCCTAATGCATATGCTCAAGAAGATGACCTAGTAGCACTTGATCCATGAGCTAACCGTGATTGCACCATCTTTTTGTGATCTTGTGGCCACCACTCCATGCCACATGCACCTTCATCACATGTGTTGATTATGCCTAACTTAAACCACTTAACACATGGCATTAGCAACTTGGTGTCATTAATTACCAAAACCAAACTTGGGCTTTCAATCTCCCCCTTTTTGGTAATTGATGACAACCATCATAAAGATATGAAATGAAATCATATTTTGGATTTGGTAGTATTAGCTCCCCCTACATATGTGCTTCCATGAGTTCGGTTCAATTTTGCACATATGCAAGAATCAGAATTTTAGGAGAGTTACTACTACCAAAATGATGCTAAGGTATATAGAATAGGCCTTTGAAGCGTGATACCAATCGGAGTTGCCAATATGTACCATCCTTAGCACCAATGTAGCTAGACACCACTTGTAATACATCACTTGTAAAGATTACAAACACTAAAATACCCTGTGAGATCAACATTATAGCAACGAGTGTCTAGATACCACTTGTAGAGCTACTCTCAACAATTCATCATTCAAGATCTATTTCTAGCATTCACCACACAATCATGAATATGAATTTAAGCTTTGCAATGCAACAATTCATCATGATAGTGCACATACAAATGCAACACATGATTCATGAGCTTGCTCCCCCTACTTGTGTGATCAATTTTAATTGATCCCTTTCCAATGTCATATCTTTTGCTTTCTCTCCCCCTTTCTATATCTTTGTGACTTACTTCTCCCCCTTTGTCAACAATCACAAAAAAGGTGCCAATTTTAGTGAGAGTTAAATCAATCAATTAGGGAGTGAATATGAGGGTCATAATATGGTTCAATCTAGATCACTGGCTTAGAATATATAATTCGGTTTGATCCAAGGACAAGCTTCTTCACACCTCATAAAGTATAAGGGTTATCTTGACCATGTTGAATTACACATCATGAGCTCGTTTTCTAGATTCAACACTAGGTTTGTAAGCCCATAAACATGTCATATGCTACCACTAGATCAATCAATCATAGAAGCAATAGTGGTATCATATATACATCAAATTCATTTGATTTTCATGAATAAGCCTATTTGTCATGCAAATATGTCTATATATTCTAAACAAGTCCTTAGTAAAGTATGAATGATATGTCAAACAACTTTACCTTGCATTGTCGAAGGGAAGGCATGTCATATAAGAATGTGGGGGTTGCACTCATTTCAAGTTGGAGAAGTCAAGTATGTTCAATTCATTCTTCAACTTGTAAAATCTCTTCTCATCAAGTGGCTTTGTGAATATGTCGGCTAGTTGATCTTCGGTGCTAATGCTCTTAATGCTAATATCACCCTTTTGTTGATGGTCTCTTATGAAGTGATGCCTTATGTCAATGTGCTTGGTTCTTCAATGTTGAACTGGATTTTGTGTCATCTTGATAGCACTCTCATTATCACAAAACAAAGGCATATTTTTGAACTTGATTCCAAAATCATTCAAGGTGGCTTTCATCCAAAGCAATTGTGCACAACAACTACCGGCACTAATGTATTCAGCCTCGGTGGTAGATAGTGTAATACTATTTTGTTTCTTTGATAACCATGAAACGAGAGACCTTCCTAGCAATTGACAAGTACCACTTGTGCTCATTCTATCAATTTTGCATCCACCATAGTCGGAGTTTGAATATCCAATCAGCTCAAAATTAGACCCCTTAGGATATCATAATCCAACATCATGAGTATCCTTAAGATATCTCAATATTCTCTTGGTTGCTTTCAAGTGACTTTCTCTAGGTGAAGCTTGATATCTTGCACACTTGCACACACTAAACATCACATCCGGCCTAGAAGCGGTGACATATAGCAAACTTTCAATCATAGACCGTTATTGCTTTTGATCTACAATGTTGCCACTAGCATCAACACCCAATTGATCATTTGTGCCCATTGGTGTACTCATTTGCTTAGCATCTTGCAAACCAAACTTCTTGATCATGTCCTTGATGTACTTGCCTTGGATAACAATGGTACCATTCTTCATTTGTTTGATTTGTAGTCCAAGAAAGTAACTAAACTCTCCAATCATGGACATCTCAAACTCATTTGCCATCATTTTTCCAAACTCTTCACAAAAGTCTTGATTGGTTGATCCAAAAATGATATCATCCACATAGATTTGCAACACAAACAAGTCAATGCCTATCTTCTTGGTGAAGAGAGCGGTGTCCACTTTTCCCATCTTGAACCCTTTAGAGAGGAGAAAGTCCCTCAACCTCTCATACCATGCTCTAGGTGCATGTTTTAAACCATACAATGCCTTCTTGAGCTTGTAAACATAGTCGGGCTTCTTGTCATCTTCAAAACCGGGAGGTTGCTCAACATAGACCAACTCATTTATGTACCCATTGAGGAATTCACTTTTCACATCTATTTGATATAACTTGATGTTGTGTGCACAAGCAAATGCTAATAAGATTCTAATTGCCTCCAATCTTGCAACCGGTGCATATGTCTCACCAAATTCAAGACCTTCAACTTGTGTGTAACCTTATGCTACCAATCTTGCTTTGTTTCTCACAACTACACCATCTTGATCTTGCTTGTTTCTAAAGACCCACTTGGTACCAATCACATTGTAGTTCTTTGGCCTCTCAACAAGCTCCCAAACTTGATTTCTAGTGAAGTTGTTTAGCTCTTCATGCATGACATTTACCCAATCGGAATCCTTCAATGCATCTTCTATTTTCTTAGGTTCTTCAAGTGACACAAATGAGTAGTGCTCACAAAAAGATGCCAATCTTGATCTAGTTTGAACACCACTTTGAATTCCACCAATTATTTGATTCAATGGATGATCTCTTGCAATGTTGGTAGGTTGGAGTATTGGGAGTTGATTACTTCCACTTGCTTGACCTTGATCTTGAGCTTCATTGTGAGTACCACTTGAGTTTGCTTGATTTGTATCAATTTGCACATCTTGATTAATCATTTGTATGTCACCATCATCGTCTTGTCTCGGCCTTATATCACCAATGTCCATGTTCTTCATTGCATTTGACAATTGATCTCCTCTCACATCATCAAGGTTTTGAGCTTCATTTTGGGATCCTTGGGTTTCATCAAACTCAACATCATGAACTTCTTCTAAGGTGCCATTAGTGAGATTCCAAACTCTATATGCTTTGCTTATGGTAGAATAACCAAGTAAGAACCCTTCGTCACATTTCTTGTCAAACTTGCTCAATCTAGTGCCTTTCTTGAGAATGTAGCATTTGCAACCAAACACTATAAAGTATGCAATGTTGGGCTTTCTTCCATTTAATAGCTCATATGGTGTCTTCTCAAGATTTCCAGGGCAATAGAGACGGTTACTACAATAGCAAGTCGTGTTGATAGCTTCACTCCAAAATGAATGACTCACATTGTATTCACTAAGCATTGATCTAGCCATGTCAATCAAAGTTCTATTCTTCCTTTCAACTACACCATTGGATTGAGGAGTGTATGTTGGAGAGAATTGATGTCCAATACCAAGATCATCACACAAATCCTTAATTCTTATGTTCTTGAACTCACTACCATTGTCACTTCTAATCTTCTTGATATTAGTTTCAAATTCATTTTGTACTCTCTTGACAAAAGACTTGAATTGATCATAGACATCACTCTTGTCATAGAGAAAGAACACTCAAGTGTATCTAGTGTAGTCGTCCACTATCACAAAACCATACTTGTTGCCACCAATGCTAGTGTATGCTGTTGGCCCAAACAAGTCAATGTGCAATAGCTCAAATGCCTTTGATGTGCTCATTTCACTCTTGCTAGGATGTGCATTTCTAACTTGTTTGCCGGCTTGACAAGCACTACATGGTTTATCCTTTTCAAAGGTGACATCTTTCAATCCTCTAACTAAGTCATGCTTTTATCAATTTGTTCAATTGTTTCATTCCAACATGACCAAGCCTTCTATGCCACAACCAACCCATACTAGATTTGCTAAGCAAGCATGATGTCAATTGTGTCTCACTATCATTGAAGTCAACCAAGTATAAGCTACCATGTCTAAATCCTTTGAATATCATGTTTGTACCATCAACACTAACAACTTCAACATCATCACTACCAAATATGCATTTGAAACCGAGATCACAAAGTTGTGCTATTGACAATAAGTTGAAGTCTAAGCTCTCAACTAGCAACACATTGGATATGCTCATGTCATTGGAGATAGCAATTTTACCAAGCCCTTTGACCTTGCCTCTCTTGTTGTTGCCGAAAGTAATAGCATCAAAACCACCATTTTGACTTGTATCAATTGATTTGAACATACAAGAATCCCCGATCATATGTTGAGTGCACCCACTATCAAGCACCCAATGCCTTCCTCCGGCTTTATAATTGACCTATAAAACAAGATCAATTCTTTTTAGATACCCAAACTTGTTTGGGTCCTCCAAGGTTAGTGACCAGGCTCTTTGGTACCCAAATGACTTTCTTCTTTGAGCCCATCCATAGTGTACCAATGAACTTAGCATGAACACCATTAGTACCATTGGTAAGCACATAGAAAGAGTCAAGCTTAATTGAGGATACATTAGCATTTGATTTCTTGTTCATGCATTATTTCTCTATGTGACCAACTTGCTTGCACACTTTGCAATAGCTACCATTGTTCTTCACAAAACGAGTCTTATGAGGAGCCAAAGCGGCCTTGCCTTTCTTGGGGTTATAGCCCAATCTCTCTTTATAGAGAGAAGCCCTTTGGCTACCCAAGCACATAGGCAAGCGGTCCTCACCACCATAAGCCTTAGCTAATGTGGGATTGAGCTCTTTTATCTCCTTCTTGAGATTTTTATTCTCAACTATTAGTGTGGAGTCACAAGTGAAACTGTCACTATTAGATGAGGATGATGTAGATGAGCTACATGAAGGGTTAGTGGGAGCAACAACAATAGGCTTATGAAAAGATTCATCAATTATATCACATGATATGCCTATGTTGCAAGTTTTAGCTTTCTCAACATTAGTTGGCACGTTTTCACATTTTTCAACTAGAGAGGAATGAGCTTCTTCAAGCTTAGAGTGAGACTTTTGAAGCTTCTTATGGTCTACCTTTAGACTCTCATAAGATGCCCTAAGCTCATCAAGTTCTTGCATAAGGTTTTTCTTATCCTTAAGCATGCCCTTGCACTCATTTCTAGATTCTTTAAAATGTTGAGTGCAATCTTCTAGCATAGTGATTAGTTTATCTTTAGTGAATTCTTCTTCATCACTATCACTATCACTAGCATTATCATGATCACTCTCATCATTGGATGATATCTTAGCGGCCTTAGCCATGAAGCACGATGGAGTGTCGAAGAGGAAGACCTTGTCTTGGAAGGCAATGCTAGCATGTCCCTTCTTCTTGCTCTTATTGTCATCCTCATCATCACTTGAGGAATCGTCACTATCCCATGTAGCAACATGAGAATCATTCTTCTTTTTATGAGAGCTCTCCTTCTTTTCTTGCTTCTTCTTTTGCTTTTTCCTCTCCTTCTTGATAGCATCTTCATCATCACTATCATAAGGACACTTTGCAATGAGATGGTCCTTGCTATGGCATCTAAAGCATCTCATGGTATGCTCATTCTTCTTGGATGAGTTCTTCCTCCTTGCATGATAGCCTTTCTTCTTCATGAATTTGCCAAATTGCTTGACAAAGAGAGCCATCTTCTCATCAATGTCATCACTATCACAAGAGTTTGAGTCTTCATCACTTGATTCAATCTTGGACTTGCCCTTGGATGTGGTGGCTTTGAATGCCACACTCTTCTTCTTTTCATCATCTTTCTTCTCATTTTCTTTCTTCTTCTTCTTGACCAACTCATCCTTCTCATCATCTTCTCTATATGAATCATCAGTCATCAATTCTTAAAATACTTGTTGAGGAGTTGAATCCTTCAATGTAGTCCTCACTAGCAGGTGATCAATGTATCAAACCTCTTGGGCAAGCTTCTCAAGAACTTCATAGAGAATTGGTTGTCCTTGACCTCCTCACCAAGTGCCTTAAGCTCATTGACAATGACTTACAACCGATGAAATATTAAAGCTTGAAAATTTTTCTTGCAAGATATATGCTTTAGCGGTCTTTGTGCCTTTGGTGCCCTCAAATGTTTCTTCTAGCTTGGCCCAAGCATCATGAGCAATTTAAATGTTCTTCACTTGCTCAAATGTCTTGTCATCTAGTGCCTTATGGAGAGCACTAATGGCAATGTCATTGTATTAGAGCTTCTTCTCTTCCACCGGTGTAGGTGCTTCCGGATTAGCAACCTTAAATTTTGTTTCGGTAACCTTTTACACTTCTCTATTGATTGACTTGAGGTGTGTGGTCATCTTAACCTTCCAATATGCATAATTTGTGCCATCAAAGTGAGGTACCTTCTTGGTGTTGTTGATGTGCAAGCTTAATTGAGCTATTTCTTTTTCACCATAGGTTGTTAAGCCTCAAATAAACGGTGCCTCGGCTCTGATACCACTTGTAAGGTCCAAATGGCTAGAGGGGGGGTGAATAGCCTATTTAAAAATCTACAAGCTACACTAAACAACCACGTTAGTACAAAAGATGGCTAAGCTAATTCTAGCACTAGCTCAACTACACTATGCAAGCCACCTATACAATTCTAGCGAAGCAAGGCTATGATCTCTAATACACACTGACAAGGCTAAGTCACTAAGCTACTTACTCCTATATGATAAAGGCTACACTAAGCAAACTACACAAGTACTAGTACAAGAAAGTAAAGAGCAAGTGACTTGATTCTTATACAAACAATGTAGAGAAGCAATGCATTCGAAGAATCAACCACAATGAACAATCACAAGAGAAATCCTCGGCAAAGAGATGACACAAGATTTTTTACCGAGGTTCACTTGCTTCCCAGCAAGATACTCATCGTTGTGGCGATGCACCCACTTGATGGATCACGAGCTAATCAACTATCAAGAGTTGAACCCTCAGCAGGTGCCGCACATCCACTCACAAGATGGGGATCCTCCAAGCCACGAGCTCCACTATAGTAGCCAATTCGCGAACTCCCGTGGGGAAGGCTCAAGAACCCTACACAATCAACTTGGTGAGGCTTGAAACAATCTCTAAGGTCGAGCTCAACACCACCACTGCTCCAAGTCGTCTAGGGTGTCAGAAAACACCTAAGAGTAACAAGCAATCCACAGCAAACACAAAGATCAAGAGCCACTAGATGCAACTCTCAATGCAGTGAACTTGAATCTCACTCAATCTCTCTAGAGTATGCAACCAAGCAAGGAGATGAGTGGAGGGAGTGTTCTCTAGCTCAAAGTGTGCCTCAATATCTCAAATGTGCAAGAGAGAACCCCCAAGGGCCGGTCACCTCTTATTTATAACGTTTCACTCAAGAGCTAGCCGTTATCAACTTCACTAGATGATTTTGGGCGCGACAGACGCTACATAGTAGCGTCTATCGCCAAACCGACAGACGCTACAGGCGCGTCTGTCGCACCACCGAGCGGCCACGTTTCCTGACCGTTGGAGTTTACAGCGCTCGCGCTCTACGGTCAGACATGTTTGTCACGACCGACAGATGCCGCTTGCCACCGTCAGATGCAGTCCAGTAGCCATTTTCGCTAAATGCTCGATGGACGCATCCGCTGCTACACCGACAAACGCGGTCCAGCATCTGTCGTGCAAGCCCGCGCGTGCCAGAGCAGACCCTTTGTCGACAGACGTGGCAACAGTGCCCGCGCTCACATCTGTCGCGAAGTCGGCAGCGCGTCTGTCGTACTCAACAGCGCCGCTTGTCTTAGGGTTGCCCGACTGACGCTGACGTCAGTGTCTATCGGCTCCAAGGCCGACGTCTGTCGCCTGTATCTCTACGAAAATTCATCGTTTGATCGCTCCACTTGATCGCCCTTGTACCTTATGAGCTACTCTTCATATGTGTATCACTAAAACACATGTTTTAGCTCATAAAACACCTCCGTGCTTTCACCACTTTTACAACCTCTGTGCTTTTTACCACTTTCGCAAGCTCGGCGGGAGGGAGAGAGAGAGAGCCCCAAACCCCTCTCTACCGCTCAAACACCGTCGCCTTCGCAAATGTGCCAACACCATCATGTGAAAATTACCATGTGCATGTGTGTTAGCATTTTCACAATCATTTTCCAAGGCGATATGTTAACTCTCTATTAGATCCTAATGCATATGCTCAAGAAGATGACCTAGTAGCACTTGATCCATGAGCTAACCGTGATTTCCCCTCTTGATAGTTGGCTATCAATCCTAAACCTGGTCAATCACTTCTCTACTCATCTTAGACCAGCAAAAGTGAACCCTGTGATTATACCTTTGCCTTGATCACTTTGTTCCATGTCCATCTCCTTATGCTTGATCACCATGACCATCATTTCATGTCTATGCACCATCTCTTTGTGATTTTGTGGCCACCACTCCATGCCACATGCACCTTCATCACATGTGTTGCTTATGCCTAACTTAAACCACTTAACACATGGCATTAGCAACTTGGTGTCATTAATTACCAAAACCAAACTTGGGCTTTCACTAGGGCACCTTCTGGGCTCTAGGTGATCCGTACCATACTTTAGGTCTCGGCGGGCCTCGGTAGGCCATGCATACAAACTTGGACCTCCAAAAATCAAGACTCGTGGGTTTGATCCGGTCAGGAGGCCCAATGCAATCCCCTCTTGCATCTTTTTCACAAAGAAGGAGGGGTTGGACAGTGGCACGTCATCCCTCTCGAGTAGGGCCATTTTTCATGGTGTCCGTTTGAGTTGCTAGTGGGTATTTCATTTCGAGTGAGGTCCTGGATCCCATTTGCTGAGGATTCGATGTAGGTATCTAGTGATCGACCTCATACCCTATACGACTGATTCAGGGTAACCAGGGTCGTTCTGATACAACCCCGATAGCTCGTCGCCTTTCTCTGATGAAAAACCCTTAAATCAGTGTGCATCAAGGCTCGAACATGGTTCGGGGAGTCCCGCATGGTGCTTCGAAGCACCTGGGTGTTGGCCTCTATCGTGCCACTCCCCGCATACCATCCCTCACTTTGTTTGGGCCGGAGCGGCTGTCAAAACCCCTTCGTGAGGCCAGCCTACGAACTCCAGGCCCGGGTTCGGACCGTATGCAGATGATACGGTATGACATATGCAGAATGTATGTATGAGGCATGTATGATGCATGCGCATGATGCATTTATACATACGGTATTACAAGGGAGCTAAAAAGAAAAACATCAGTTCATAGAGACTTTTAAGAGCGATTAAAGGCGGTATTTAACAATGAAGATAACGGGGGACGGGCTTGGCAAACCGAATGTTGTGTTGAGGCCTAATTATCCCTTTTACGGCCATGAGAACTCGTAGCCGTCGAAGCGATCGATGAAGTCATCATTGAGCGGCTCATCGTTGAGGAGATTGTCGCTGACGTGTAGAAAGTGTTGCATCTTCTGAGGTTTGATGAAGCCGGTGCTGCCTTGGTAGTCGTTGTCGAAGTCAGAGTTAGAGCTTGTCTCTATCGATGCCAGGGTGTCGGCGATGGCGTGTCCGAGCTGTTGTGGTAGATCCTCCGGTACCTCACCTGCTTTGGGGCTGATATGGTGAGCATTAGTTGATGGCTTGCGAACCTTTTTGTCGTGGTAGGACTAAGCAGCTTGTGGTGGACCAGGCAGGTTGAACTCGTTGGGCCACGTGCTCTTCAGCTCGTCGAAACGGTGTCGTAGGTCAGCCATGGGCTCGGGGAAGTTGGCAGGCTTGTTGGCTGGTGGGATGAGGTCGAGGTCGTCGCCTTCCTTGGTGATGATGAACTCGAGACTTCCAAACCAGATGTGGGAGCCCAGGGTGAGGCTGATGTTGCCTCTGGCTGCCGAGGACATGCTCGTCGGGTGGAGGTGAGATGATGTAGCCATCCTAGACTTCTGCAGAAATGGTTAGTCGTGACGCGCAAACGGCCCCTACCTGGTGCGCCAACTGTCGGTGTAAGAAATGGCGGTCCTAGCACCAACGAGTAATGAATGTCTGCGCGTCGGGGGTCCGGATGGTGTGTAAGAAGAATATAGGCGATTTATACTAGTTCGGGCCGAGAAATGCCCTACGTCCAGTGAGGGAGGAGAGTTCTGTATTATCTTGCACTGAAGTGCTTGTAGTAGGGGTTACAAGCGAATGTGTGTGTGTGAGAGAGAGAGGGGCTCCCGAGTCTCAAGGTGTGAGTGGAGTGCGTGTGTGACCCTACCGGAGCCCTCGCAAGGTCCAGGAGAGTCATGCGCTCGTGTATTATCTTGTGCTTGTGTGAGCCTTCTCTTTCTTTTCTCGTGTCCTAGAACGGTCCCTGCATGCTCCTTTTATAGTCTCAAGGAGGTGCAGGGTTACAAGATATTGGAACGTGGTGCGATCCTTGCTGGAGAAGCAGCTCCAGGGCCTCGGGGGGGGCTTATTCGGTGGTGACGTGGTCTGTACTGTGGAGGCATGGCGTCGGTACTTTCTGGCACTGCTGCTACATGTCTAGGCGTGTGTGCCACTGTTGAGGGAGTGGTTTCTGTCTTTCGGTATTGTAGTGACGTGCCCTATCATACCTGGTCCTATAGCCAGCATGGCGTATTCGTCCATGTGGTTTGGCTGGTGTAGAGGGCCGAGGCCTCGGGGGACGGGAATTGTGGTGCGATCTTATCCCGATCGTGGGAATAGTGGCCCAGGGCGATTGATCCGTACATTGCGCAGACACGAATCATGCATATAGTGCCAGTATGGGTGGCATAGTGGTCAGCAGCTCTTCCCCATGTCTGTTATAGATGATGGCGTAGTGATTTGACCCTGGTCATTCCTGGTCTGTCCGGTTGGGTAGACGCGAGAACGTGGGTGACGTCACAGGGGGTCTCGAGCGCGCCAATGGGGGAGCGGCGTCAGAGGCCGGTCTCGGGCGAGGCGGAGACGGTCAATGCCGACTCTGGGGCTCGGGCGAGGCGGTGACGTTGCTAGAGGTCGTCATGTGTTTGAGACCCCAAAGATGAGGCCTCGGGCGAATCGGAGGTGTTCCGAGACCCCTCTGAGTGAGGCCTCGGATGAAGCGGGGAGATGGGTTGGTTTGCTCACGCGACTTGATGGAGGCCCAGTAAGGGGAGAATTAGCCCATGTGTCTTCTTTTGTTGATTTTTCCCCTTAGGTCGGATGCTTGATTCATGGTAGATTTTCACCCTAATCTAGGTACCCCTAATTGTGGTACCCGACAGTATGTATCATATGTTTTCAATTATTCAACACACTTTAGTCAAATATAAAAAAATATATAAATTTTCTCATACTAAGAACACATGTTTAAATTTAAGTCAAATTACTCCAATTATTATCAAATTTAAACTTTTGCCAAAGAAAAATGTATTCTTGTCAAAAAAAAAAGAAAAATGTATTAATATTCTCAACTTATTTTGAATTTATTTAAATATTTTAGTGAAGTTAAATTTGAACATAGTTCATACTTCGTACATCTACATACTTTAGGAAAAATAACCAAATCTAATTCATTTACCCTAGATCGCTCCCTACAGGTGGGCTAAAGATCAGTCTAGCCGACTTTTAGCAGTGTTAGCCTAAACATTTAAACAGACTAAATGGTCACCTATCGCTTAGCTATTTATTCTGGCTAAATGGCCATTTAAACGGACAAAATAGGATAAAAAGCTAATTAAACAGATATGGCAAGCCACTGTGTAGCGTTTACATGATGTGTAAACGGGCTAGCCTAAACATTTAAACAGACTAAATGGTCACCTATCACTTAGCTATTTACTCTGGCTAAATGGCCATTTAAACGGACAAAACAGGATAAACAACTAATTAAATGGATATGGCAAGCCATTGTGTAGCGTTTACATGATGTGTAAACAGGCTATATGACTGTGTAGGTGAGGTCAGCCGATGCCCAGTAGCATGTTCGTGGACGAACACTTCACCTGGTGCCTCAAACGATGAGCGCAATACACAAGACACGTTGCCTGAGGAGTCTGGTCTAGAGCACAATAAGCAAGACACGCCGAGGTGGCCTCTTGAAATCATAAACCCTAGCCGCCCTGATCGCTCTAAAGGTTCGTCGTCATTAATCCACCGGCCATGTAGCAACAATAATGAAGAATGAGGAGAAGTAGTAGATGGAAATTAAAGAGAGGGTAAAAGATGTAGTATATTGGTTTCGGTCATGATCCTCTGGTGTATATAGAGGAGTGGTCATATACAGGTAGAAAACCTATCCCAAACAAAATCTATAAGGTTTTCATGTCTTTGGGCAAGTTCTCGTCGAATTAGGTTCAAATTGGGCATGGACCGGAAAACCCGGCTTAGCTGGTTTTTTCCAGGTGGGCAAAAAACTTCCTGATGCCATAATTTCTTCATCCAAACTCCAAATTGGATGATCTATATATGCTTTTCGATCATCTCAACAAGAGAAATGCAATGGTGAAATCCATTCTTCAATTTGAGGAAGTAAAAAATAGAAAGTAGGTCACTTTTATGTACAAAACAATAAATAAACTAGTTCATCATAAAAATATATGGATAATGGAGCTATGTCCCAAAAATAGAGAATTATGGAATGAATAACTAATTATTCTTGGAAAATATTAATAAAAATCTCACTTAAATACATATATATGAAGGTTACAAAATCCTCACAAATATTTATAAATCATTATTCTCGCGGTTGTTTATGCGTGTACATACATATATGAGTAAAATAGATAACTATGAGGACCATTGATGAATTTTACTCTAAATATATATAGGATTAAAATAATCTATTCATGTCACAAAAATAGGGAATTGAGGAATCAATAACTAATCATTGAAAATATTTTTTTTTGTTCTCTTTCCACTATTTATGTACACACTAGGTACCATGGCATATTTATTTATTTTTAGCATCTCACACACACATATACTCTTTCTCTCTCCTCCCACCGCTTAGCACTAGATCTAGACCACTATAAACTAGCAAAAAAAGCATAGAAAACTTGAAAAAATGCACAAAAAAGAAACATATGGGGGGCACAATAGGGGCTCCAACCCCTCTTGTTTCATAAAAATATTAACTTCCGATGGGCACCTGCCTCGAAAAAAAAATCAAACACACCCTTGAGAAATGAACTTTGCTTGAAGATCTAGAGCCATTCACCACGCACAAGGACTTCTACAGGTGGACGAGCTCATGGAGAAAGAAATAGAAGTGGGTGAGGTCTTTATATAAGCTACTCATTAATAATAGGCATTATAAGGAGGCCGTCTCTCTTTTTAGATAATGGGAATATATCCGGCTTCATCTCTGGCCAACGATAGAATCAGACCACTATATAAATGTTTAACCACACAAATGTTCCATTCAAAACTCAACTCTAATATTAAGAGGTCGCCTCTATTAATCATGTTACATTGAAGGCGAGCCTTCCCCATAGGTGCCCCTCCCCATTAACAAAGGGGGCACCCATTTGTGCCCACCTTTGTTAGTCTAAGTAACGGTCTTCCAAAATCGATTTTGTAGCAGTGTATGACCATAGTATTTTTATTTATTTTTCAGTGAAGATTTTCTACATTGAGATATTATAGATATTTACAACTTTTTATGAATGGTAAGTTGACGATTTACAACTCTTTACCAAAGGTGGAGACTTTTTTTGCTGTTCAGATGTATCACTGCCATAGTGCAGCACTCGGCTCTCAGAAAGATCAATCACTCAATCAGCATTCAGCTATCCAGCTCTTTTCCTGCTGCAGTCGTTGCGAACAAGGTGTTTATAGCTTCTCTTCTTTGTAATGTTTGTTGTCAGAACATAATAGTTTATGCATGCACTATTTGATGAATCTTGCTCATGAACCACACTTGACAAATGGCATGCATGTTGCCGCTGTGAAATGCAATCACTCGTACGGAGTAGTACAAATCAGCCTCCATTAGGGCATGAACCCCAAAAGGGAAACCCAGTTTTACACACACATATTGTGTGTTCCCACTCCGTGTCTCCATAGTCCACAGCACTAGCTATTCTCGTGGGGACCTGGTCATCTGTGCTATCCCCATTCCCCAACACAGGGTGTGTTCACTTCGCGAAAAGTAGATGAAAAGTTACTGTAGCATCTTTCGTTGTTATTTGACAAAATTTGTCCAATCATAAACTAACTAGGCTCAAAAGATTCGTCCCGACATTTACAGACAAACTATGCAATTAGTTATCTTTTTTACCTACATTTAATGCTCCATGCATGCGTCGAAAGATTTGATGTGATGGGTGAAAGAGAAAATATTTTGGGTTGGGATGGGGAAGTGAACAAGGCCACATTATTTCTGCCGCATGGCACGGAGTGTGTGTGCACCGAAAAAAAGTTGGGGGCGCTTGTGGACTTGATGTCCCCGGGACCCCTGGCGCATGCAGCTGCAAGCTATTGCTACACAAATCATGGCTTGATTACTGAGGCCGGCGCCGGCGGCCCCCAACCGAAGTCAAAAGGCTCAAACAAAAACTCACACAGCCCGGCGCGCGCGCATGCATCAAACGACGCGAAAAAGAGCAGAAAAAATATTCCGGCCCGCGGCAGCGTGTCTGTGGACTCGTGTGTGCATGTGCTGATATGTGCATGATAATTTCGGCCGCCCACCCCTCCAATTGCCACCATGAATGGCGCCGAGCATTCCGGATGATTTTCCATTCAAACCTCAACTTCGGAAAACGCACCAATATTCACGTCATCAAATTAGTTTAATGACATTCTCCATAAAATACATCTTAATACTAGTGATGAATTTATTTAAACTCGTAGATGTTAATATATTTCCCTAAACCATTATGCAAAATCAGAGAAGTTTGATATAGAAATAAGCTAAAGTGACATGTAGTTTGAAATAGGCAGAGTGACAATTATTATATACAATCCTGGTAGGGAATGGCTGAAATGTGCTTTCATTCACAGTTTGATGGCAATAAGAGCAAGACTATTAATACAGCCTGTCGTTAGCTATATGGATCTTTTCAGCCCATTTCTCAACCAATCTATAGTAGTTAGTTTTTTATTATTAATATATGATCCATTTGTGTCTCTCGTAAAGTTTCTTACAGCCCGTTTCTCTCTTTTCTCTTCTCTTTTCTCCACCTCAGCACACAGCCTATTTATAATCCTTTACTGTACTTGCTCTTGTTGTTGGATGCTGCAGTCTGAAACTCGTGAGTGCATACTCCGTATCTGTTATCAAATGAAGTTCGCTGTACTCCATATTCTGTCTCTCTTTTTAGCTTTATTAGATACGAAAATTGCAACTGAAGCTCCTGCTTTTTTCGCATTCCTTTTCTTTTTCAGATAATATGGTCTTCTTTTACACTAGAATCGCTTGTTGCTCAAGCATGTAGTATGTCATTAAATGTTCTAAACCTCTCTCAGACAAGAACACATGCAAAGTAAATTAGTGGCTCCTTTTCCTTTGGAATGTAAATTAAAACCCACTAATAATCTATCATTGAGGATGAAAAAACTTGTACCACTATTTATCTGCTCACTGTCGATTGTCTTTGCTGGCCGCTCATAATGTAAATGCTTTGACTATGTGTGTGAAAGAATGCATGGACAGGTTTTTTTTTCATCAACAATTTGTTAAGTTCAATCGGATTTGTTTAGCTCCCGAGCCAAAATTCGTACGTCCTAGTGATTAAATATTTGCAGCATGCTTTGACTTCACGCATGGGAGATTTCCCATACAGCCATGAGCCATACCTAAACTTCCCCATTCTTGTGTCAATGAATAAAAAGAAAATGACATGATGTGGCAAATGCCTTACTTATTGACCATACTAAATGTTTTTTTGTCATAGTTGTGTTGATGAAGGTCCTATTTGGTTGAGCCGTGAGATATGAAAAAAAAACTGTTATGTGATATGAGCTGTGAAAAAGTTGTTGTAAGATATGTGCTATGTAAAAGTTATAAACTGTTTTGGTAAAACAACTATGAAGTGGAAAAGTTGTTTGTGAAATATGTGCTATGTAAAAGTTATAAACTTGTCGGTGTCCGGACCCGGGAGGCCCCTAAGCCGACGAGTGAATTTGTACTGCGTGTTCCTAATCCAGATGGTGATGCAAAGAGAATACACGGGGGTTTATCCTGATTCGGGCAAAGAAGGCCCTACGTCCAGCGGGGAAGAGAGGGTATTATATTTCCTTGCACCTAAGTGTTTGCCTGGGTTACAAGCTGCGAGAGAGGGAGCCAGTCCCAAGTCTCAAAGAGAGAGTACAATGAAGCATTGCTTGGGATCTTGATCTCAGTAGTGAGGTGGTGTCTTGCGGTTTTCGTCCTTCGTCCTCCGTTTTTTCCCTAGGAGGGTCCCCTGCCTCCCCTTTTATAGGGTCAAGTGAAGGCAGAGGAGTCGGTAAAACCCTAGGGAGGTGCCTTAGAGGGGAAGGTCCGACGTGCACCCGTGAGGGCTGCTGTAGCGACGTGCTCCAGGAGTGGCTGGCCATCCCTAGAGTACCATGGTGGCGTCAGGGATGGGACGGTGAAAGACCCTGAGTCCTGTGGCGAGCGGACGTGCAGGCATTATCCTCTTGTTGACCGGTGATTAGTCGAGGCCAGGTCGAGGCGTATCTGAGGGGGGTCGACGGAGAATGGATAAGGCCGGGCCCCAGAAATCTGGGATGTGATGGTCGTCGTTTTGTGCCTCGAGAGGGCATCGATGGCGGAACAGTCTCTGGCATGGTGCGTACAGTGACAGGTTTTCACTGCCCATCCCGGGATGAGTGGTAAAAAGCAGGATTTGACGCTGGTACTGCTTCCATGCTGGCGGTGCTGTAGCCACGTAGGTAGGAAGTGGTTGGCGGTTGCATTGAATGCCTTGACTTTTGTCTGTAAGTAGGTGGGTGAGGAAGTGACGGCCGGCTCGACCCAGGGTCGACCAGATCGACCCATGGTCGTGCGAGTCGGAGATTTTTCCAGGGGTCGAGGCGCATCGTTGAGCGGGCCTCGTGCGAGTTGGAACACAGTCGAGGGTGCCCCGTCCTTACACGTATGTGGTTTTTTAAGGTTTTTTGTGATGCAGAATCCTCGGGGGTTTTGGGTACCCTAGGTTTAGGTACCCGATAGTAGCCTCCGAGCCTTTGTGTGAGTGTGGGCACTCTTACAGAGGCTCAATGAGTCATGAACTGGAGTCATAGCGTCGTTACTCTTCCGGTGGGTGCGTGCGAGCGCACCCGCCAGGTGTAGCCCCCGAGGCCTCGGTGGAGTGTTTGACTCCTTCGAGGGCTATAGTATGTTACGTCGCGGGGCGTTCCTATGTTCGAGCCCCCGTGTTGCGTTTGGTCCCCTTTCGTTCGAGGTTAGCTTTTTGCGTTCAAGCCCCCGAGCCTCGCGCACGTGAGGTCGATCAGGATCTTGCCCGTCTTCATAATACGACCCGCACACATCCTTTGAGAAAGGAGGAGGGGTGGGGAACGCCATACTACCCTCGATGGGCGAGTTCCGACAGTCTCCGGTGAGCTGCTAGTGGGGAATTCGAGTGGGAGCCCGTGCCCCGTCCGATAGGGGTCAGCTGGTGGCCACAGAGGCGCTCTCCAAAAGTGCCAAAGAGTGGTCGTGTGGATCTTGGCTCCGTTCGATAGGATCCGAGGGCTCAATGCCTCCCTTCGAGGGGATTCCACCGTCGTCCTCTCCTTTAGCCTCGAATATGTCTGAGGTCATCTCAAGAAAGTGGCTTGAGCCCTGGCCTTGTACGGGCACATCCTTAGTCATCCCTGACTCTGTTTACTCGAGGGCAGCTATCGAACCCTGGTCGAGGGCCAGCTTTCGATCCCTCGAGGTTTATAGCGGGCTTGGAGCCCATTGTTCACTCACCTAGAAATGTCCGTATGTAGGCCTCCCTTCCAGCCCATTGGGGCGCGTCTTTTTAGGAGGGGAGCGAGATCAGCGCGGTAGTGGGCGGCGTGGTGCGACGATTGCGGAATATGTGGTGGACACGTGTCCTGATACATGGGTTTCGAGGGAGTGGTTAGGTAGGGGCATTGAATGCAGAAACTATTCCTACCTTTTCGTTGGGCGCGTCGGTTCACCTTCTGTCGGGGTATAAGTACAGAGCTTGGGGTCTCATGTGCCTCTCGCCAGCCCTTTGCGATTGCTCTCTCTTTTCCTTGCCTCCATCAGCCGCTCTCTGCCACCGCCGTCATCTCTTTCCCTATCGCCACCGTAGTCTGATCCTCGACGCCCATGGCAGGAAAGAGCCAAGTTCTCCCTATGGACGCGTGGGTCCATTCCTCGGTGATAGAGAGGAAGCTAGAGGACCTGGTACGCGATGGCCTCCTACGACCGAGGGCGAGTCGGAGCTAGCCGGAGTGGAGGGTGCTGTCGTCCAGCCATCGGGAGTCGGCGCCCCCAGAGGGCTACGTGGTGAGCTTCATTGCCTTCCATGAGAGGGGGCTCGGGATGCCGCCGAGCCGGTTCATGCGGGCGCTCCTGCACTACTACAAGGTGGAGCTCCATCACCTCGCCCCCAACTCCGTCTCGCAGGTCATCATCTTTGTGACAGTCTGTGAGGAGTATTTGGGGATGGAGCCCCACTAGAATCTGTGGCTTCATCTCTTCAAGGCGGAGCATTTCGCTAAGAAGGCGGGTGAGCGGGGAGTGCGGCGTGTGGTGCACGCCGGTAGCTGCACCCTCTAAGTACGGGCGGGTCGAGGCGAGCTCTACATCCCAGCGTAGCTCATCTCGTCAAACAGTGGATGGCATGATGGGTGGTTTTACCTGCGCAACGATGACGATCGCCTACCGAAGTTCTCGGGCCAGGTCCTGATGTCGTGCGAGGACAACTAGTCGTATGACGTCGTTGAGGAAGAGAAGACGAAGCTACAGCCGCTCCTCGACGCGCTAAGGAGACTATGTCAGCGTGGACTGACCGTGGGGATGGTGGTCGCCGTGTTCCACCGTCGGAGAGTGCTACCGTTGATGCAGCATCGACTCCGGATCGATGAGATGATGTCGGGCGTCTCGTTGGAGGGGAGTCGGATGTCGCACGAGACCCTCCCCCTCAACGAGGTTGCCCGGCGCGCGCAGTGGATGGTGGGTAGCTTCATGCAGGAGGACATCGACAAGGTCCCGATGCGACCCAACTAGGGTTTTGAGCCTCTGGTAAGTGTTGTTTCGCTAGCCTTGTGCCCTTTTGGTTCTTGGCTCTCATGATTTAGTCCATCGAGGCTTCCGTGTAGGATTTGTCGGCGGTCAAGGACTCACGGCCACCGATCCCGGAAGATCGTGCCGCTCGAGAGGTGAGACGCCTTTTTGCGGCTCAAAAGAAGAAAGAGAAAGATGCCGCAAAGAAGCGTTAGGTCAGGAAGGCCCTCGAGCACGAGGCGTTTAATAGGCATCGTAGCCAGTAAAGGCTCGAGGGTCTCCCCATCAAGGAATCCCCCTCTAAGATGGCCTCAGAGGAGGATGATGATGGTGATAGCGACGATAGTGGCACCGAGTCGCGGTATGATACTGTGACCTTCCTCGCACATCTCCCTGACGTGCGGTCCCTGCAGGGGCTCATCGGTGGGGGGTCGACCTCCCAGGCATCGAGGGCAGCCTCGGCGCCTATCGAGGGGGAGGAAAAGTAAGCAGAAGGAAGGGCCCGAGAAGGGCCTTCAGAGAGGGGATCCGTCGTGCCTGGGATTCTTCCGACGATGTCGGTGGCGTCAAGCCCGCGCGTCCGATCGCCTCGGACTTCATTGGCGGGCGGGCCAACAACATCGACGCCTGAAACTGGGGCGCCGTCGTCAGGCGTGAGGACCCATGGCTAGATGGCCGCATCAACGCAGAGGACATTAGGGGCCTTGTTAGCCCTGGTTCCAAGGTGCTCCGTGCCAAGTGAAGACTCGACGGAGGGGGTATCTCAGAAGCCATCGAGCAGCTCGGGAATGCTGGGGTCGAGGCCCTTGATCCCCCTATCTAGGTAAGGGTTTCGATTCACCTTTCCGGTAAAGTTGTCTTGCTTTTCGTTCTGACACGGTTGTTTACTGCGTAGTCACAAGCGTAAGGTGGAGCTTGCGGCCATGACCCCCATCAAGGCGCTCAAGGCTGGCGCCGGCCTGATGATGTGGACACCGGTCGACGACGCGGCCTGGGTCGCAAAGTGCCACGCCGCCATGGAGAGGCTCAAGGCGAAAGAGGCCACCGCCAAGGTAGGCGCAAGCACCTAGGAGGGCGCCAGAATTGGCAAACCCGCACGGGGGCCCGAACAGGTCGAGGTAGCTCCAAGCGGTACCAGGCATGATGGGCGCAGAAGCAGTGGGCTAGAGCCAGGGTCCGTCGTGAGGACTTCGGAGACCGTTGAGGTCCCGCAGGATGCGGGGAAAGAGGTGGAGCAGCTGGAGCTACAAACAGAGCAGAGGGAACCGCAACGGCAGCTGCTGCAGCACCAGCAGGGAGAGCCGCAGCCAGGAGCAGAGCGGGGCGAGCCGGACTGGCTAGGGGAGACGGCGATCGAGGCGGAACGGGAGGTGGCCATGCCACCGCCTAGCGTGCAGGCGGAGGCACCGGCTGATGGGAGGCCAGTCCTGCCCTAGGGGTCGACCTCGGTGGTGATCGATCTCACCATCGATGACCCTCCTTCCGACAAGGGGAAGCAGAAGGCGGACATCGAGATGGTCGATGCCCTGGATCAGCCTAGGATTCCTGCAACACTAGAGGACGATATGGCAGAGGCGTCCACCATGTGGCCCAATTTCGTGGAGCTGGCGCTTGTGCGGTCAGAGGAGGAGCTCCCGTGTTGGGGTCGGTCGACCCTTGTGTTCAGGGATGCGACCAACCCCAATGCCGGGCCCTTCTTCACCCTCAACGACAAGGATGAAGTGCAGCACTAGGAGTACGTCGAGGGACTCCGCAGGCATTCCATGCAGTCCCTGCGGATGGTCGCGAATACCCTAGTGCGGGGGATGTTAGAGACCTTCGAGGAGAGCGATGTCAGTTATTTTATTTGGCTCGTACCACCTTTTGCCTTGGTTCTGACTTTGAGTTTGGCCACAGTCAGGAGCTGAAGGAGCGATCACGCCGCAAGTCGCTATTCATCCACCACGAGAGCGGTGTGTGGGCGGCGCTGTCTAAGAAGAGCGCCGAGGCGGATGAGCTTCGTGTCGTCACCACAGCACTCAAGGAAGAGACGGCACAGGCACGGGATGCCATGGCCAAGGTGCTGGAGAATGCGGCCAAGGCTCGAGAGGAAGCGGCGAAGGCTCGCGAGGATCTTGCGCCGTTGTTAGCGCGCGTGAAGGAGCTCGAGGAGGACGTCGCTCTTATTAGCGGCTAGCGTGACGCCCTCAATGTCTAGATCGGGATGGCGTCTGCTCGCGTTAGGACCCTAGAGAACGAGGTCACGACGTTGAAGGGGACCGTCCGAGAGAGGGATGAGGCTCTCTCGGGTACTGGTCGGGAGATCGAGACATTTAGGGCGACCGTCCGCGATAAGGATGAGGCTCTTCAGGCGGCGAGGAAGGTGTGTGATGAGCTACACGATGAGATCATGGATTGGCAGACCCATGCGAAGGGTAAGCCTTTGCTGAGCTTTAACCTTGACTTTGAGCTCTCATGTCTTTGCTAACTTGGTCTTTGTGTTTTAGAGCTGGAGAAGCAATAGCGTGCGGCCCAGGCGACGGCTACCTCATTCCAAACCCTCCTCGAGGCTGAGGTCGGGCGGAACCAACTACTTTTGGGCGCAATTACCTCAGTGTGCGATGGCCTGGGGGTCGAGCTCGATGCCGATACCGAGGAGGATGCACTGGGGAACTTGTTTGTATGTCGGATGGCGGCGCTAGGTTGCCTCGTCCGTGACAAGATCTGAGGAGGGCTGCATCATGGTGTGAAGAGGGCCATGGCGGTCATCTGGTCTGGGTTCGAGTATGATATGGGCCTTATTGCGGATAGCTTTATCTCGGACCCAGACATGACTAACAAGGAGAATGAGGCAGTTTGCCTGGGATTGATCGAGGCTGCGGAAGAGCCCGGGGGTCGACTCGCGAGGCTGTTTGAAGACGAGGTGGTCCCGCCTACCGTCGATGAGGGCCTGTGAGCCAAACCTGGGCAAGAAAGCCCATGTAATAAGTTAGTTATCGTTCGTAACTCACATCGTCGTGGCCCTAGGGGCCTTAAAACATCTAGATGTAAATATATACTAAATGTCCTTTTTTGTTCAAGTCTTCTGTTCCTTTTTTGTTCGGATCGTGTTCTTATGCGATCTTCTTGGCGCGCGGTCACACCTCTTGGCGTGGGGTGCGAGTGGAGGTACCATAGCCTGGAGGCATGGGTGGTCTCATAGCTCAACTGCCCCTCGTTCTTATGATGACCTTGCGGCCTCGTCGATCACGCAAGAACTCGAATCAAAGCGTATAGGGTCGTCAGACATCGATCGTATGCTTTTTACATGGTCCCCTTAGCATGCGGTTGCACCTCTTGGCGCGGGGGAGTGAGTGGAGGTGCCATAGCCCGAAGGCATAGGCGATCTCATGGCTCAACGACCCTTGAACCTTAGGGTGCTCTCGCGGCCTTGTTGACTATGTAAAAGGTTTTTTTGAAAAATGCGAGCTAAAACGTGAACTTTTTAGGGACACAGGGGTTCCCCCTTGTTAGCCCCTGAGGGAGGGTCGACCCTGAGGGGTCGACCCTTCCTGTTTTTATGGAAGAATGCTTTGAACATGTACTCTTTCTTTATTCATGCGAGCGATGATAAAGGTACAAAGCCTCGAGGCTCTAAGGGTAAAAGCGACGTAGTTGTTCGATGTTCCACGCGTTGGTGAGGATTTCACCCTTTTCGTTTGATAACTTGTAGGTGTTGGGCTTCAACACTTCCATGATGATGTATGGTCCTTCCCATGGCGGAGAAAGCTTGTGTCATCCCTTGCTGCTTTGGCTTCGTCGGAGCACCAGGTCACCAACATTGAGGTCTCAACTGTGGACGTGTTTGTTGTGGTAGCGTTAGAGATTCTGCTGATACCTTGCCAAGTGCAATAGGGCTATGTCGCGAGCTTCCTTGAGCTGGTCGAGGGCGTTCTCTCTTGCGACATCGTTGCCTTGCTCGTTGTAGGCTCTCAGCCTTGGGGATCCATACTCCAGGTCGGTTGGGAGCACGGCCTTGGCCCTATATACTAAGAAAAATGGAGTGAACCCTAAGGCTCAACTCAACGTTGTTCTTAGGCCCCACAGGACCGAGGGAAGCTCGGCAACCCATTTTTTGCCATGTTTGTTCAATCTGTCGAAGATTATCAGCTTTAGGCCTTGTAAAATCATGCCATTGGCACGCTCTACTAGGCCATTTGTCTTTGGATGAGCTACAACCGACCAGAGCACCTAGATATGATGGTTGTCGCAGAAATCCAAAAACTTTTTGCCGGTGAACTGGGTGCCGTTGTCCGTGATGATGCAGTTAGGTACCCCAAAGGGATGGATGATATTGGTGAAAAATAGCATGGCCTATTCAAACCTGATGCTGGTAATGGGACGGGCCTCGATCCACTTGAAGAACTTGTCAATGGCAACGAGCAAGTGGGTGAAGCCCCCAGTTGTTTTCTTCAGGGGTCCGACTAAGTCAAGCCCCCAAACGGCCATGTGATGGGGATTGTTTGCAAGGCGTGGGCTGGGAGATGGTTTCCCTTGCGTAGTACTGACATCCTTTGCAGGAGCGTATTAGCTTAATAGCGTTAAAAACTGCGTTTGGCCAATAGAAACCTTGTTAGAACGTGTTTTCGACGATGGTTCGAGGTGCCGCGTGATGGTCACAAGCCCCCGAGTGTAGGTCCTTGAGCGGGTTCTTGCCTTCCTCGATTGTGATACAGCGCTGTAAGATGCCCGTTGGGCTGCATCAATAATGTTCTTTGTTGTCGCCGTATATCACAAAGGTTTTGGCCTGGCGAGCGATCTGTCGAGCCTCGGTCTTATCCAAGGGGAGCTCCCCTCGAGTGAGACAGTTGAGGTACAGAATACGCCAGTCGGGCTCGAGGTCGGTTGGTAGGGTCGACCCTTCCGTCTGCATGACGTCAGCCCCGGTTGAGGGGGCTTCCGCCTCAGGTGGAGGGCTGAGCAATGGACTGTTGGCCCCCTCAATCATCCTAGTGTCGACGGAAGGTTGATGAAGATCCCTCAAGAAAACATCAGGTGGAACCGTGGCCCGGTTAGACGTGATTTTTGTGAGTTCATCGGCAGCCTCATTATATATGCGCGCGACGTGGTTGAGTTCAAGGCCGTGGAATTTGTCCTCAAGGCGCCGCACCTTGTTGCAGTAGGCTTCCATCTTGGGGTCACAGTAGTTCGAGTCCTTCATGACTTGGTCGATCACAAGTCGAGAATCACCACGAACATCGAGGTGTCGGACCCCAAGTTCGATGGCGATGCGCAACCCATTAACGAGAGCCTCATACTCAGCTACATTGTTGGAGGCAGCGAAATGGAGTCGGATCACATAGCGCATGTGAACTCCGAGGGGTGAGATGAAGAGTAGGCCCACACCCGCTCCTGCTTTCATTAATGACCCATCGAAGTACATGGTCCATAGCTCAGACTGAATCCGAGCGGGAGGTAGCTCGGTGTCGGTCCATTCTGCTAGAAAATCTACCAATACTTGGGATTTGATTGCTTTACGTGGCGCGTAAGAGAGGGTCTCGCTTATGAGCTCAACCGCCCACTTAGCTATCCTACCCGAGGCCTCCCAATTCTGGACTATCTCCCCCAGAGGGAAGGAAGAGACCACGGTTACTGGATGGCCCTCGAAGTAGTGCCGGAGCTTACGCCGTGTCAACACGATGGCGTATAGCAGTTTCTGAATTTGTAGATAGCGAACCTTGGTTTCCGAGAGTATCCCACTAATGAAGTAGATTGGTGTCTGAACAGGCAGGGTGTGTCCTTCCTCCATCCTCTCGATGACTACGGCCGCGCTGACCACTTGAGTCGTTGCGGCAACGTAGAGTAAGAGGGGTTCCCCCGTGGCCAGAGGGACGAGGATTAGAGGATTGGACAGCATTGCCTTGAGTTTGGTGAGACCCTCTTTAGCCTCGAGGGTCCATGAGAAGTGTTCTGATTTCTTTAGAAAATGGTACAGAGGGAGTGCCTTTTCACCGAGGCGCGAAATAAAGCGACTGAGGGCCGCGAGGCGGCCCATTACCCTTTGCACACCCTTCAGATCTCGGATGGGGCTCATCTGAGTGATCGTAGAGATTTTTTCTGGGTTGGCTTCGATGCCGCGCGTGGAAACGATGAACCCTAGGAGCATGCCTCAAGGAACGCCGAAGACGCATTTCTCAGGGTTGAGCTTGATGTTCTTAGCCTTGAGGCATTTGAACGCGATATCGAGGTCATCAACCAGGTTGTTGACCCTCTTGGATTTAACTACAATGTCATCAACGTAGGCCTCGATGATTGGCCTAATGTGTTCCTCAAAAACGTGTTGCATGCATCGCTGGTACGTAGCCCCCGTGTTCCGAAGACCGAAGGGCATAGTAACGTAGCAATACATGCCGAACGGGGTGATGAATGAAGTCACGAGCTGGTCAGACTCCTTCATTTTGATTTGGCATGAGTCCATGGAGCCCCCGACGGTGGGTCGGAGGTACGCCCTCTCGATCCCCAGAAGGTCGAGGGTATAGGTGTAGATGATGTTGAGGCTGCTGCCTCCATCCATGAGTACTTTAGTGTGGCGCGTGTTGGTGATGATGGGATCGACGACGAGCGGGTAGACTCCAGGATTGGGGACGTAGTCCGGATGGTCATCACGGTCAAAAGTGATGGCCATGTCGGACCAATAAAGGAAGAGGGGGGTCTCCAAGCGTACAGAGAAAACCTCTCGGTGCTCCCGCTTGCGCTGGCACACTGAGAGACGCGTCGAGGGTCCCCCATATATCATGAAACAGTCAGGATCTCGAGAAACCCCTCGTCCTTGTCGTCACCCTTTTCTTTGGGGTCCTCCTTCTTGTCATCCTTCTTGATGCCCAAGCTTTCAAAGTATCTCCGCAGCATGTGGCAGTCCTCGAGGTTGTAGTCCGTGGGCCCTTTATGGTAAGGACACGGTTCTTTGAGCATTTTGTCGAAAATGCCCCCGCCGAGGGGTCCTTGAGGCTTTTTGTGGTCGGCAGCGGCGACGAGGTCGTCAACTGCGGCTTCGTGCTTGCCCTACTAGTTCTTCTTCTTGTTGTTGTTGTTTTTTCTGGCGCCCTGGTTGGAGCTCTTGGATTCCTCATTCTTGTGCTTCCCCTTGTCCTGGTCGCCACCAAAGATGGCACCAACCGCCTCCTCATCGGCGGCATAGTTGGTGATGATGTCCATCAATTCGTTGGCAGTGGTGGGAGTGTTGCGGCCCAACTCTTGGACAATCTCTTTGCAAGTGGTTCCAGAGGGGAAAGCCATGATGATGTCAGAGTCGGTGATGTTAGGAAGCTCGGTGCGTTGTTTGGAGAAACGCTGGATATAGTCACAGAGAGACTCATCCGGCTTTTATTTACAACTCCTGAGATGCCAAGAGTTGCCAGGGCGCACGTAGGTCCCCTTGAAGTTCCCCTCGAACACTCTCACCAAATCGTCCCAGTCGTGGATCTGTCAAGGTGGGAGATCCTTGAGCCATGCTCGAGCGGTGTCCGATAGGAATAGGGGGAGTTGTCGGATGATGACTTTGTCATCGGTGGCGCCGCCCAACTGACAAGCCAAGTGGAAGTCAGCAAGCCAAAGTTCGGGTTTGGTCTCGCCGTTGTACTTGGTCAGAGTCGATGGGGGGTGGAAACAGACCGGAAGCAGGGTGTTTCGAATGGCCTTGCTGAAGACTCGAGGGCCCGGTGGCTCGGGTGATGGACTGTGATCCTCGGCGCTGTCGTATCGCCCGCCCCGGTGCTCGTGGTAGCCTCGAGCTACACCATCACCATATTTGTGCCTGCGGCACTCGTTGATGTTGTCACGGGCATCTCGGGGCTCACAGTTGTCGACGATGTGTTCTCGGACAGAGGTAGCCTTGTTCCCTCGAGGTGTCAGCTCGGGATGGACCAAGGCCTCCCTTTCCTACCAGGTGGGTTCCACAGGTTGCCCAGAGGCAAGGGCGCGGCGTCTCGTGACAGAACTCTCGGCATGTTGCATGGCCACCGTCTCGAGGAGTCCTCGAATCTCATCACGGGCCTGACGGGCCTCAGAGGTAGATGGCTCGGGCATGTTGCGGAGAAGCATGGCGGCGGTGATGATGTTCTGGCTGGCTTGGTTGAAGACCGGGGGTTCACCCACCTGCTCCTCGATGATGCGATGATTAACGTCGAGAGCTCTCTCTCGAGCTCCTCCACCATGTACGCGCACCGCATGCTCCTGCTCGAGGGTCTGTTGAAGTAGGCGCAGGCGTTCTCGCTCTTCGTCGAGCTTGGCCTACAGTTCTTGAATCTGAGCAAGTTGCGCTCCCTGGTCTGCTTCAAAAGGTTGGGGTGCGCCCCGTGCACTAGGGTGCACTTCGTGGGGTGGCGTGGCGTTCCCCCTCCGGCGGCAGCCTCGGCTTCCGAATCTGACATGATAGCCCCATCGATTTGGAAGCACTCTGATATGACCACGTCAACCAACAACATGTTACAACCTCCAAGTCAAGCTACACCAACACCAGTCCAAGTCTTTGATGGACCAATTACACGTAGTCGAGCCAAGAAGCTACAACAAGAGGTGCACGCGCTACTTTCTGAAAATCATTTTAATGTTAATGAGAATTATATACTACCTAAGTCGTGCACGTTGCTATTGCTTAGGTGCACCACGGAGGATGACAAGAAGACACCAAGGGTGAAACAAAGAGGAGGATCACGTTCGAGCCAGTCCAGTGTGACAGAACCATTAGAAAGAATCAGTCACAACTTTTTGCTCACAAAAGCTATGAAGGCCCATGAGGACTTGTTGGAAAGCTTATCAAGTCTAGTTTCAAGCCCAAGTTCTCTCACTTGATTTGGATTCTCCAATGTTGAGATTCGACTGATTTAGTACAGACTGGTCAGCTAGTCAGCAGTCAGCCTGATGTCCAAGTTCCCATGCAAAACTATACCAATCTACAATATTTCGTGGTACATGCTGCACATGGTGTGAAAGGTTATCAAGTTAACTTTCCAACCCAACAAACCGCATGTCATTTGGAGTTTCCAAGATAGAGTTATTGCCAAAACACTGAAGACTGCGCTGAAGACCAGCAGCCACGCGAAAACTCTCCAGGAAGGCATCTCGAGGAGGCCCGTTCACATAGTGCGTCTTATATTTTTCGTTTCGAGTTTCCACCTATCTAGCAGGGCTGTTGCTAGTATAAATACCTCCTAGACTCATTATAATCTCAGACTTTTGATAATAGAATACAAACCCCCCTTTTGTTCAGCTGTGTGCTAACAAATATTGAGAGAGATCTCTACCCCTTTGCTCTTGTGATTTCCTTTGCGGGATTTACAGAAGCGGCGGCTTCATCCGCTCCCAATTAGTGCTCCTACTCCCTTCGAGGTTTCCTCGATTGATTGTAGGCTGTGTTGGTTGGTTCTTTGAGAGTGTGGTTGGGCGAATCCTCGATTCAGGTTGCCGGTTAAAGACGGTGGTTGGCTTCGAGTTTTATTTGCCAGGTTGCACTAGTTATCGCTGCTTGCAGCAAGTTATCCGGCTGTTCTTCAGCTAGTTATCGGTGATCATCCTACGTCGTGAAGATCGGGACCCCTTGAGCGTATCACACTCGTGGGTCGAATCGTAGCTGTCATCGGTAGGTCGGAGTCAGGGGCGCCAAAATAGTAGTACGATGGATGCATGTGAGGTCATCGATTGGTGAAGTCACAGTGGCGAGAGGTGATCGCACGGAGCTCCGTGTCAGAAGTCTCCGTGGAGTCCAAGTACTCGGAAGCTGGCGTGGATGTCATGAGGTCAAGGGCAGAACGTAGATGGTGCCTGGGGAGCTCCTCGTAAGCACTCATGCTAGCACTTACAGAGGAAGCATATGCCCAGGTAGCTGTGTTCAGCCCATACGGAAATGCCCATGGAGGCATTGTCCTCGATGTCGGAGGAGTCGACCCTGGGTCGGATGAAGGTGGCGCTGCGCCGATTGGTGGGGTGATGGGTTGCCCCGTCGGCATCTTACCCTCAGCCAAGCTCATCCTACACAGGTCCTCAGCGAGGAAATATGTGTCGGCGTCTGGCTGAGAGGCACCGGATCAGGGAACGCCGTCACCCACTGCGAGGAGATGATGGTGGCCGTGTTGGGCATGCCATCGCCCGACTGCACGGGCCCGACGAGAGTGATGATACCGGTGCAGCGCTCCCCCTAGCTGGGAGAGCTCGTGGTCACTGTCGGTCGGGTGTTTGGGCGGGAGGAGGACCATGTCATAGTCGTGGCCAAGGGACATGAACTCCAAGCTCCCAAACCAGATCACCGTGGCCAACGGAAGTGGACGATCGGGGTCAGCCATCTAGAAAAATGGCGGGAAAACGATGTCAACATGCAAGACCCCTACCTAGCACGCCAACTATCGATGTCCGGACCTGGGAGGCCCCTAAGCTGACGAGTGAATTTGTGCTGCGTGTTCCCTAATCCGGATGGTGATGCAAAAAGAATACGTGGGGGTTTATCCTAGTTCGGGCAAAGAAGACCCTACGTCCAGCGGGGAAGAAAGGGTATTGTATTTCCTTGCACCTAAGTGCTTGCGTAGGGGTTACAAGCTGCGAGAGAGGGAGCCAGTCCCAAGTCTCAAAGAGATAGTACAATGAAGCATTGCTTGGGATGTTGATCTCAGTAGTGAGGTGGTGTCTTGCGGTTTTCGTCCTTCGTCCTCCATTTTTTCCCTAGGAGGGTCCCCTACCTCCCCTTTTATAGGGTCAAGTGAAGGCAGAGGAGTCGGTAAAACCCTAGGGCGGTGCCTTAGAGGGGAAGGTCTGACGTGCGCCCGTGAGGGCTGCTGTAGCGACGTGCTCCAGGAGTGGCTGGCCATCCTCGGAGTACAATGGTGGCATCAGGGATGGGACAGTGAAAGACACTGAGTCCTGTGGCGAGCGGACATGCAGGCAGTATCATCTTATTGACCGGCGATTAGTCACGGTAGGTCGAGGCGTATCTGAGGGGGGTTGATGAGGAATAGATAAGGCTGGGCCCCAGAAATCCAGGATGTGACGGTTGTCGTTTTGTGCCTCGAGGGGGCATCAATGGCGGAACAGTATCGAACATGGTGCGTACAGTGACAAGTTTTCACCGCCCATCCCCGGATGGGTGGTAAAAAGCGGGATTTGATGCTAGTACTGCTTCCATGCTGGCGATACTATAGCCACGTAGGTAGGAAGAGGTTGGCAGTTCCATTGAATGCCTTGACTTTTGTCTGTAAGTAGGTGGGTGAGGAAGTGTCGGTCAGCTTGACCCAGGGTCGACCGGATCGACCCATGGTCGTGCGAGTCGGAGATTTTTCCAGGGGTCGAGGCGCATCATTGAGCAGGCCTCGTGCGAGTCGAAACTGAAAGTCCTATGATTGGTGTTGGTAATTAGTGACAATGCATAAGTACTAATCCTATGCCTAAGTTGTATATAGCATATGAGGATTAGTACATTTCAAGGTTGGTGGCAAGATGGACATGGTGATCATGATGGCCACACTTGGATTTGGACGCAACCCTACGTGATCAAGGCAAAGGTGAAAGGTCTTGATGGCTAGAGGGGGTGATTAGCCTTTTAAAAAATTCTACAAAGACAAGATAAACAAGTTTATCAATATAACAAGTAGCGAGAAGCGAGTTTTGCTTAGCCTACGGGGTGTTTGCAAGCCACCTAACCAATTCACAATTCTAGAATATTTGCACTCAATCGCACAAGTCAAACCGAGAAGGTAATTACAACTACAACTAGCAAGCTACACAAAGGAGCTACTCTAGTAAAGCTAACTAGCTAGCAAAGACAACAAAGAAGGTAATGCGGAGTTGAGTTAGGAGAGTTTCACTGAGGGGCGAAGGATTGAGCCAACCAATATGATCAACAATGAATATCAAGATAACCGAACACCGGGATCAATCAATCACAATATGAAAGTGATGACATGAAGATTTATCCCTATGTTCACGTGCTTGCCGGCACGCTAGTCCCTGTTGTGTCTCTCTTCACCACGTGGTTCGGTGGCTAATCGGTCACAAACTGAGCCTCTCAAAAGGCGCCACAAGAACCTACCAAATGGCAAAAGGTTGCAATGACACTAGCAATTTACTAATGTTGCCTTTGGCGCTTCGCCGAGGTAGGCACAAACCCCTCAAAATCACTGGAGGTGGCCAAGAACAATCACCAACTCTTGCCAATGCCTCCAAGCTGCTCCAAGCCGTCTAGGTGGCGGCAACCACCAAGAGAAACAAGAATCCCATAGCAAATCAACTACCAAGTGCCAACTAGATGCAAACTCACAAAGCAAATGCACTTGGATCACTCAATCTCACTTCGAATATGCAAAGAAGCAAGAGAGATGAGTGGGAGGGGAGTTGCTTAGCTCAAAGTGCTCACAGGTATGTCAAATGTTCGAGAGAGAGAGCCTTGAGCTGACCAATGAGTATTTATAGACGTACCCCTTCGAATAGAGCCGTTAGAAACTTAAACAGCTAAAATCGTGCTGATCGGACGCACTAGTCTAATTGACCGGACGCGCTGGTCACACTGATCGGACGCGCTGGTCATACTGACCGGACGCGCCGATCACACAACGGCTAGCTACGAAGCAACGACCGGACGCGCTGGTCGCACAGACCGGACGCGCTGGGAACGACCGGATGCGCTGGTCGCCTGAGCAGCGCTCAACAAGACAACGACCGGACGCGCTGTAGAAATAACCGGACGCGACAGTGCCAGCGTTCGGTTAGAGTCCAGTAAGCTCCCTAAACGACCAGATGCGTCTGATCGTCAGTGACCGGACGCGCTGCGTGTCTGATCATCAAACTAAAAAACACGCAGACGCTGAACGCTAACCGGACGCGTCCGGTCATACAGAGACCGCGACCGGTCCAGCGTCCGGTCACCTCTGTGACCTCCGTTCACCTCCATTTCTTTTTCCAACTTCCGGCGTAGTGGAAAATAGTCGTTTCAATTCCTCGAAAACGCCTGAATTCCGCCTCGTAAGCTCGGCGGGAGGGAGAGAGGATCCCAAACCCTCTCTACCGCTCAAACTCCACCGCCTTCGCAAAATATGCTAACACCACCAAGTGATCTCGTCATGTGTGAGTGTGTTAGCATTTTCACAATCATTTTTCGAGGCGATATTATTTCTATCCAAATACATATGATTATGAAATGCACACCTAGAGGCACTTAGGAGTTCAATAGCCGCGTCATTCCCCTCTTTATAGTACGGCTATCTATCCTATAATGTAACCACACCCACTAGGTGTCTTGGTTACTAAAACACAACCCTTAAGCATATACCTTTGCCTTGATCACGTAGGGTTGCGTCCAAATCCAAGTGTGACCATCATGATCACCATGTCCATCTTGCCATCAATCTTGGAATGTACTAATCCTCATATGCTACATACAACTTAGGCATAGGATTAGTACTTAGGCATTGTCACTAATTACCAACACCAAACATAGGACTTTCAATATCCCCCTTGTTGGTAATTGGTGACAAACCTTTCACAAAGATATTATGATAAAATTTTGATTGAACTCATGTCACATTGTCCAAGTGTATTACCATGTGTAAGAATTATGGACATGTGATCATGAATTCAAATTGATAGCAATGGCTCCCCCTACATGTATGCTATATGTTTGGATTTTGGAAGCATACATGTTAGATAGGAAAGATTAGGAGCATTGACTACCAATAGGTGCTAAGTGTTTTAGATTATAGACCTTTGAAGCGTGATACCATCGGAGTAGCGATAAACACCATCTTAGCACCTTTTGTAGTTAGATACCACATGGAAAAGCACAAACAAAACTAGAAACCTCATGAAATCAACATTATAAGCAAGGCTCTAGTACCACTTTGAAAAACATGAAAAATCTAACTACTTCCTATTCATGCTAGTACCTCAATATACCATTCAAGTTATACTAACAAGTCACCACACAAGCAATGTATCAGAGAAAAAAAAGGAATGCATAACTATGCATCATACATATGAAGTGCACATAGAAATGCAACATTCATGTTTAAGAGCTTGCTCCCCCTACTTGTGTGCGCAAAATTTTAGTTGATCCCCTTCTTTTATCATTTTCTCCCCTTTTAGAATCTATCTTTGTGAACAACATTTTTCTCCCCCTTTGTGCTTCTCCTCCTTTGAGTTCTATCTTTGTGAACAACATTTTCTCCCCCTTTGGCACCAATGACCAAAAGGGACCAATTTTAGATAGAATATCATGTTGAATTATAGGGTGAGGATCAAGTTTGTGATTCAACTTAGATTGCTTGCATAAATAAAATGCTTCGGTTTGATCTAAGGGCAAGCTTCTTCACACCTCACTAGAAGGGTTATCATGCACCATGTTGAAGCAAATATTTAAACAAGTTTTCTAGATTAAATACTTAGGATCACAAGCTACTTAAACAAGTTATATGCTACCACTAGATCATACAAGTCATGGAAACAATAGTGGCACCATATAAACTTCAAATTCATTTGATTTTCATGAATGAGCCTAGAACATGTAAATTATGACTAGATTCACTAAACAAGTCCTTAGCATAAAATGTATGACATGTCAACCAATTGTACCTTGGGGCTCGAAGGAGAGGCATGTCATATATGGGGGTGCATCAACTCATGTTGGAGAAGTCAAGTATGTTCAACTCATTCTTTAGCTTGTGAAATCTCTTCTCATCAAGTGGCTTGGTGAATAGATCGGCTAATTGATCTTCGGTGCCCACACTCTCAATAGCAATGTCACCCTTTTGTTGATGATCTCTAATGAAATGATGACGAATATCAATATGCTTTGTTCTTTGATGTTGAACCGGATTGTTGGTTAGCTTCACGGCACTTTCATTGTCACATAGCAGTGGCACATTCTTGAAATTGATTCCAAAATCCTTCAATGTTGCCTTCATCCACAAGATTTGTGCACAACAACTACCCGCGGCGATGTATTCGGCCTCGGCGGTAGATAGTGCAATACTATTTTGCTTCTTGGATGACCATAAGACAAGTGATCTTTCCAACAATTGACAAGTCCCGGAGGTGCTCTTTCTCTCCACTTTGTCACCGGCATAGTCGGAATCCGAATATCCAACTAGCTCAAAGCTTGCACCTTTGGGATACCATAATCCAATATCTTGTGTATGCTTTAAGTACCTCAATATTCTCTTTGTTGCTTTCAAATGACTTTCTCTTGGTGAGGCTTGAAATCTTGCACACATGCATACACTAAACATCACATTGGGCCTTGATGTCGTCACATAGAGTAGACTACCAATCATTGATCTATATAACTTTTGATCCACCATGTTGTCACTCTTGTCACTATACAAACTTCCACTAGTGCCCATTGGGGTTGTAATACTCTTTGCATCTTCCATGCCAAACTTCTTGAGCATATCTTTGATGTACTTAGTTTGACTCACAAATGTACCTTCCTTCATTTGTTTAATTTGAAGTCCAAGAAAGAAACTAAGTTCACCAATCATTGACAATTCAAATTTCTTTGCCATCATTTTCCCAAACTCATCACAATAATCTTGATTGGTTGAATCGAATATGATATCATCAACATATATTTGCAACACAAACAAGTCTTTCCCAATCTTCTTGGTGAATAGTGTTATATCAACTTTGCCCATGACAAATCCTTTGGATAGCAAGAAGTCCCTCAATCTTTCATACCATGCTCTAGGTGCTTGCTTTAATCCATACAAAGCTTTTCTTAACTTGTATACATGATTGGGTTTCTTATCATCTTCAAAACCAGGAGGTTGCTCCACATACACCTCCTCTTGAATGTACCCATTGAGAAATGCACTCTTCACATCCATTTGATATAGCTTGATATTATGAACACAAGCATAGGCAAGTAAGATCCTAATTGCTTCCAATCTTGCAATCGGGGCATATGTTTCACCAAAGTCAAGACCGTCTATTTGTGTGTAACCTTGAGCCACTAGTCTTGCTTTGTTTCTTACTACTATTCCATCTTGATCTTGCTTGTTGCGAAAGACCCATCTTGTTCCAATGACATTGTGATCCTTAGGCCTCTCAACTAGTTCCCATACTTCATTTCTCTTGAAGTTGTTGAGCTCTTCATGCATTGCATTTACCCAATCTGGATCTCTCAATGCTTTATCAATGTCCTTGGGTTCTTCCATTGACATAAAAGAAGAGTGAGCACAAAATGATGCCAATCTTGATCTAGTTTGAACTCCTCTTTGTATGTCACCAATGATGGAATCCAATGGATGGTCTCTTGCAATGTTAGTTGGTTGAAGCACTTGCACTTGATTGCTTGGATATTGATGTTGATCATGAGTTGGAGATGATGAACTAGCCACTTGTTGATCTTGTTGCACTTGAGATGATGTACTAGTTTGATTTTGCATTAGAGAACCACTAGCTTGAGTGATTGGGCTTTGGAGCACCTGATCTTTGTCATCATCCACATCAATTACTTGCTTTGGTCTAATATCACCAATATCTATTTCTTTCATAGTATTGGTCAATTGAGTTCCTCTCACATTATCCAAGTTGTCTTCTTCATCTTGAGAGCCATTTGTTTCATCAAATTCAACATCATGAACTTCTTCAAGTAAACCACTAGCCAAATTCTAAACTCTATAAGCTTTGCTAGTAGTGGAGTAACCAAGTAAGAATCCTTCATCACATTTCTTCTCAAACTTGCTCAATCTAGTGCCCTTCTTCAAGATGTAGCATTTGCAACCAAATACCTGAAAGTATGCAATGTTGGGCTTTCTTCCATTTAAGATCTCATATGGTGTCTTCTCTAGGAACTTGTGGCAATAGAGGCGGTTGCTATAGAAGCAAGCCGTGTTGATTGCTTCGGCCCAAAATGAATGACTCACATTATACTCATTCAACATTGATCTTGCCATATCAATTAAGGTTCTATTCTTCCTCTCAACTAAGCCATTTGATTGAGGTGTATACTTGGCCGAGAATTGATGCTTGATTCCAAGCTCCTCACATAGCTCATCAACTCTTGTGTTTCTAAACTCACTTCCATTGTCACTTCTTACTTTCTTGATTGTGGTCTCAAACTCATTTTGCACTCTCTTGATGAACTTCTTGAATATGTCAAATACATCACTCTTGTCCATAAGAAAGAATACCCATGTGTATCTAGTGAAACCATCCACAATCACAAAGCCATACTTGTTGCCACCAATGCTTGTGTATGTAGTTGGTCTAAATAGATCCATGTGCAACAACTCAAATGCCTTAGAAGTACTCATGATGCTTTTCAATGTATGAGTGTTGCCCACTTGTTTTCCGGCTTGACATGCACTACATAGCTTATCTTTCTCAAAAGTGACATCCTTCAAGCCTCTAACTAAGTCATGCTTTACTAACTTGTTCAATTGCTTCATGCCAACATGACCAAGTCTTCTATGCCATAACCAACCCATACTTGATTTGGTGAGCAAGCATGTTGAAAGTTGAGTGTCACTAGCATTGAAATCAACCAAGTATAGATTCTCATATCTAAAGCCCTTGAAGATCAAATTAGAGCTATCAACACTAACTATCTTCACATCATCAACACCAAATATGCACTTGAAGCCAAGATCACATAATTGAGCAACCGAGAGAAGATTGAAGTTCAACTTTTCAACTAAGAGCACATTGGAAATGCTATGATCATTTGATATTGCAATCCTTCCAAGAGCCTTTACATCACCCTTGCTATTGTTACCAAATGTGATACTATCAATGCCACTATCATTTGATTTGAGAGAGTTGAACATTCTTGAATCACCGGTCATATGTTGAGAGCACCCACTATTAAGCACCCAATGCCTTTCTCTGGCCTTGTAATTTACCTACAAAACAAATTAATGTCTTTTAGGTACCCATACTTGCTTGGGTCCTTAGAGGTTGTAACTAAGCTCTTTGGTACCCAAATGGCCTTCTTCTTTGGGCCCACAATTGGTGTACCAACAAACCTAGCATGCACACCTTTCTCACCCTTGGTAAGCACATAACAAGAATCAAAAGGAATATAAGGTACATTAGCATTTTTCTTGTTCTTATTCATTTTATTGCAATTAATCTCTAGATGCCCAACTTGCTTGCATCTATTACAATAATGACCATTGCCCTTCACAAAGCAAGACTTTGGAGTAGCAAAGACCGCCTTGCTCTTCTTGGGAGTATAGCCCAAACCCTCTTTGTTAAGAGAGAACCTTTGGCTACCCAAGCATTTTAGCAAGCGGGCATCCCCACCATAGGCATTGCCTAATGCGCGGGTGAGATCATCCACCTCTCTCTTGAGTGTCTCATTCTCAACCACAAGTGATGAATCACTAGAAGTAGAGATAGAGTTGGTTATGGCAGATGATGATGAGCTACATAAAGCATTAGTAGGACCAACAAATAAAGAATCATCAATAATATCACATGTTTGTCCAATATCACAAGTGACAATCACTTGCTCCTCCTTAGCTTCCTTCATGAGCTTCTCCAACTTGAGGTCCTTTTCCTTGATGAGCTCAAGTAGAGTGGAGTGGGTTTCCTTAAGCCTAGTGTGAGCAACTTCAAGATTCTCGTGGTCTTCCTTTAGACACTCACGAGAGGTCTCTAGCTCATCAAAGGATTTTCTAAGAGCTTTAAGCTCTTGTTCAATTCCTTTGCACTCCTTACTCTTTTTTAGAGCAACAAGCTCCTCCATCAAGTAATCATTTTCATTGCTCTTGGCAATGAGCTCTTGTTCTAAGATTTTGTATTTCTTGGTGGTCCTCTTGTAGCCCTTGCTCATTTGATCTATTATGCCTAATAGATCATCCTTGGAGTAGTCATCATCCTCCTCATCATCACTCCTACAACCATCACTAGCACAAGAATCATCATCACTATCATCATGTTTTACCTTGGTAGGCTTGGCCATAAGGCATGTCGATGTAGTGTCAAAGATGGATGGCTTGTTGGAGAGGGTGATGCTTGCAATGGCTCGCCGAGTGGTCCTCTCATCATCACTAGAGCTATCATCATCACTATCAGAATTATCACTATCCCAAGTGACCACATAGCCACCACTCTTCTTCTTCTTGTTAATAGTGAAGCTCTTCTTCTCTTTCTTCTCCTTCTTGTTCTTCTTCAACTTCAACTCCCCATCATGATATCTTTTGTATTCATAGGGGCACTTTGCCACTATATGATCGGGGCTATTGCAATTATAGCAAAGCACCTCCTTTGCCTTCATGAAGTCCCTTCTCTTTCTTGCACCATATCCTTTCTTCTTCATGAACCTCCCCATCTTGTGCACTAAGAGGGCCATGGTCTCATCATCGAATGGATCATCATCATCGCTCTCCACCTTGCCCTTGCCCTTAGAGGATGAAGCCTTGAATGCAATGGGCTTCTCTTGCTTGACCTTGATCTCCTTCTTCTCATCTTCATCATCATCATATTGAGCATCGGTCATGACATCTCCAAGCACTTGGTTTGGAGTCACCTTGTCCAAACTCTCTCTTTGGATCATCTTCCTCAAGATAGCAAACTTCTTAGGTAAGTTCATCAAAAACTTATGTGAGAAGTCCTTGTCCTTGACATCTTCTCCTAGGCTCTTGAGATCATTGACAATAACTTGTAGCATATAGAACATCTCCGGTATGGACTCATCATCCTTCATCTTGAAGCTTGCAAACTTATCCTTGAGCATATAGAGCTTGGCACTCTTTACCGTTGAAGCGCCCTCATATGTTTCCTCTAATCTTGTACACACTTCACTTGCCATCTCAAGATCCTTGATTTGCACAAAGACCTTTGCATCAATCCCATTATAGAGAGTATTGAGAGCCATATTGTTGCATTAGTTGTTGATGCGATCATTGTTGGTAAGGTTGTCGGGATCAATGATAGCATAATCATGGTGTGTCACCTTCCAAACGTTCTCATGAATAGAGCCAAGATATTGCTTCATCTTTCTTTTCCAATGATCAAAAGAAGTGACACCATCAAAGAATGGAGGCTTGCCCCCGACATGGTTGAACACAACTTGAGTCATCTTACACCGAGGTTGTTAAGCCTTGCAAACGGTGACCACGGCTCTGATACCACTTGAAAGGTCTTGATGGCTAGAGGGGGGTGAATAGCCTTTTAAAAAATTCTACAAAGACAAGCTAAACAAGTTTATCAATATAACAAGTAGCGAGAAGTGAGTTTTGCTTAGCCTACGGAGTGTTTGCAAGCCACCTAACCAATTCACAATTCTAGAATATTTGCACTCAACCGCACAAGTCAAACCGAGAAGGTAATTACAACTACAACTAGCAAGCTACACAAAGGAGCTACTCTAGCAAAGCTAACTAGCTAGCAAAGATAACAAAGAAGGTAATGCGGAGTTAAGTTATGAGATTTTCACCGAGGGGCGAAGGATTGAGCCAACTAATATGATCAACAATGAATATCAAGATAACCGAACACCGGGATCAATCAATCACAATATGAAAGTGATGACACGAAGATTTATCCCGAGGTTCACGTGCTTGCTAGCATGCTAGTCCCCATTGTGTCCCTCTTCACCATGTGGTTCGGTGGCTAATCGGTCACAAACCGAGCCTCTCAAAAGGTGCCACAAGAACCTACCAAATGGCAAAAGGTTGCAATGACACGAGCAATTTACTAATGTTGCCTTTGGCGCTTCGCCGAGGTAGGCACAAACCCCTCACAATCACTGGAGGTGGCCAAGAACAATCACCAACTCTTACTAACGCCTCCAAGCTGCTCCAAGCCGTCTAGGTGGCGGCAACCACCAAGAGAAACAAGAATCCCGCAGTAAATCAACTACCAAGTGCCAACTAGATGCAAACTCACAAAGCAAATGCACTTGGATCACTCAATCTCACTTCGAATATGCAAAGAAGCAAGAGAGATGAGTAGGAGGGGAGTTGCTTAGATCAAAGTGCTCACAAGTATGTCAAATATTCAAGAGAGAGAGAGAGCCTTGAGCCGGCCAACGAGTATTTATAGACGTACCCCTTCGAATAGAGCCGTTAGAAACTTAAACAGCTAAAATCGTGCTGACCGGACGCGCTGGTCTAACTGACCGGACGTGCTGGTCACACTGACCGGACGCGCTGGTCATACTGACCGGACGCACCGATCGCACAACGGCTAGCTGCGAAGCAACGACCGGACGCGCTGGTCGCGCAGACCGGACGCGCTGGGAACGACCGGACGCGCTGGTCCCGTGAGTGACCGGACGCGCTGGTCGCCTGAGCAGCGCTCAACAAAACAACGATCGGACGCGCCGTAGAAATGATCGGACACGACAGTGCCAGCGTCCGGTTAGAGTCCAGTAAGCTCCCTGAACGACCGGACGCGTCCGATCGTCAGTGACCGGACGCGCTGCGTGTCCGATCATCAAACTAAAAAACACGCAGACGCTGAACGCTGACCGGACGCGTCCGGTCATACAGAGACCGCGTCCGGTCCAGCGTCCGATCACCTCTGTGACCTCCGTTCGCCTCCGTTTCTTTTTCCAACTTCCGGCGTAGTGGAAAATAGTCGTTTCAATTCCTCGAAAACGCCTGAATCCCGCCTCGCAAGCTCGACAGGAGAGAGAGAGGATCCCAAACCCTCTCTACCGCTCAAACTCCATCGCCTTCACAAAATGTGCTAACACCACCAAGTGATCTCGTCGTGTGAGTGTGTTAGCATTTTCATAATCATTTTTCGAGGCGATATTATTTCTATCCAAATGCATATGATTATGAAATGCACACCTAGAGGCACTTAGGAGTTCAATAGCCACGTCATTCCCCTCTTTATAGTACGTCTATCTATCCTATAATGTGACCACACCCACTACGTGTCTTGGTTACAAAAACACAACCCTTAAGCATATACCTTTGCCTTGATCACGTAGGGTTGCGTCCAAATCCAAGTGTGACCATCATGATCACCATGTCCATCTTGCCATCAACCTTGGAATGTACTAATCCTCATATGCTACATACAACTTAGGCATAGGATTAGTACTTAGGCATTGTCACTAATTACCAACATCAAACATAGGACTTTCAAAAGGTATATGCTTAATGGTTGTGTTTTAGTAACCAAGACACCTAGTGGGTGTGTTTACATTATAGGATAGATAGCCGTACTATAAAGAGGGGAATGATGCGGCTATTGAACTCCTAAATGCCTCTAGGTGTGCATTTCATAATCATATGCATTTGGATAGAACTAATAATGCCTCAAAAAATGATTGTGAAAATGCTAACATACTCGCACATGATGAGATCACTTGGTGCTGTTAGCACTTTTACGATGGCGTTGGAGTTTGAGCGGTAGAGAGGGTTTGTGGTTCAGGCATTTTCGAGGAATTGAAACGTCTATTTTCCTTTGTGCCAATGTCAAGATTTGGAGGCGTTGTCATATGTTGTTTCACGAGCTAAAACATGTGCTAAAGTGACACACATTCTTAGTCTAGCTCATATGTGAAAGGGTGAATCAAACGGAGGCGAATGGAGGTCACAGCGGTGACCGAACGTTAGACCGAACGCGGTCTCTGTTTGACCGGACGCGTCCGGTCAGTGCTTAGCGTTTGCTCGTGTCTTGGTATTCTGATCGGACACGGTGGCGTGTCCGGTAACGATCGACCGGACGCGTCCAGTCGTGGTGGGTGCTTACTGGACTCTAACCAGACGCTGGGTGTAACGCGTCCGGTCAATTCTACAACGCGTCCGGTCACGCATGGAGGCTTACTGGAAACGACCGGACGCTGGCACCGTGGCGTCCGGTTCGTCTAGCAGCGCGTCCGGTCACTGACTCGCAGGAGCGCTGCTCGGCTTGACCAGCGTGTCCGGTCAGTTACGGGACCAGCGTGTCCGGTCGAACTTCACGCGTCCGATCAGCGCGACTGCAGCAAAATCAACTGCCTAACGGCTCTATTCGAAGGGGTACGTCTATAAATACTTGTTGGCCGGCTCAAGGCTCACTCTCTTGCATTCTTTGACATACTTGTGAGCACTTTGAGCTAAGCAACTCCCCTCCCACTCATCTCTCTCGTTTCTTTGCATATTCGAAGTGAGATTGAGTGATCCAAGTGCATTTGCATTGTGAGATTGCATCTAGTTGACACTTGGTGGTTGATTTGCTGCGGGATTCTTGTTTCTCTTGGTAGTTGCCGCCACTTAGACGGCTTGGAACAGCTTGGAGGCATTGGCAAGAGTTGGTGATCGTTCTTGACCACCTTCGGTGATTGTGAGGGGTTTGTGCCTACCTCGGCGAAGCGCCAAAGGCAACATTAGTGGATTGCTCGTGTCATTTGCAATATTTTGCCATTTGGTAGGTTCTTGTGGCGCCTTTTTGAGAGGCTCGGTGTGAGACCGATTAGCCACCGAACCACGTGGTGAAGAGGGACACAACGGGGACTAGCGTGCCGGCAAGCATGTGAACCTCGGGATAAATCTTCGTGTCATCGTTCTTTTTGTGATTAATCGATCCCGATGGTTGTGTATTGTGGAATTCATCTCTTGATCATATTGATTGGTTGGCTCAATACTTCGCCTCTCAGTGATACCCTTATAACTCTCTCTTGTATTATTTTCTTAGTTACCTCGCTAGCTTGTTAGTATAGCTCTTAGCTTGTATAGCTAGTTAGCTTTAGTTGTAAACTAAGTTGTGCGGTTTGACTTGTGCGGTTGAGTGCAAATATGCTAGAATTGTGAATTGGATAGGTGGCTTGCAAACACCCCGTAGGCTAAGCAAAACTTGCATATCGCTATTTGTTATGTTGATAAACTTGTTTAGCTTGTCTTTGTAGAATTTTTTAAAAGGCTATTCACCCCCTCTAGCCATCAAGACCTTTCAGGAATGCAGTCGAGGGTGTCCCGTCCTTACACGTATGTGGTTTTTCAAGGGTTTTTGTGATGCGGAATTCTCGGGGGGTTTTGGGTACCCCAGGTTTATGTACCCGACAAAACTATTTGGTTGAAATAACTATAAAATCTATCCCTCTATTTATTTTATTTGAAACAGTGGTAAAACATCTCTTTATAATTTTACCTATTTAGAAAAAGCTTAAACCTAAAAGCCAAAAAAAAAAGAATTTAAACTGTTGCAAAAATTGTAATCCACGAAAGTAGCGGCTTATAAGAAATCAGCTTTAGATTCTACCATTTAGTTGGTTTTCTATTTTTTAGCAACAAAAGCACTTTCTGGAAGCTGAACACAATACGCCAAAATCTCATGAGCTAAAATCAATGAGACCATTGTAACTAATTGCAACAATGGAGCATATACAAGCATCTGTTTCTTTTTAATTTTCTTTATTTAATTATTAAAATGCAAATTGTGGATGCCTATCCATTTTTGTGACCGAAGGATGTACAGTATAGGGGAAATGCATGCAACAAAGAGAAAAGGGGAAAAAAAAAAGAAATTTGCCGCATCATGAGCATACAAGGGGTTTCTTTTCTTTTCTTTTTCGAATGATCCACTTGCTAAAGTCCGAAAGGTGATCGATCGAGCTGCAGCCTGCAGTACACAAAGTAGTCAAGCCCAGCTTTGAATCTCTATCCATGTCCCTTGTTCCCTCCAAATCCAATTTATAAATACCTCTGCTTTGAGCTCCCACCAAAGTCCAAAACCAACCAGAGATCCCCTGCTCACTCACTCTGGTACAGTACATACAGCTCGCCTCACTCACTGGTGCACTGCCATGGCCAGGAACGTGATTGCGCTACTTGGCCTCTTGGCACTTGCATCGGTGGTGAGGACGGCTTCCGGCGCTGGCGGCCATGACTACGCCTCGGCATTGAAGAAGACCATCCTCTACTTCGAGGCGCAGCGGTCCGGCGTGCTCCCGCCCAACCAGAGGGTCACCTGGAGAGGGAACTCCGGTCTCTTCGACGGGAAGGCCAACGGAGTATGAACAATGCGCTTCGTAGCACTAGTGATTCATCAAAGTTCAATGCCATTTCTAGTTAGCATTGTGAGTTTGTGACCATGGCAGGCAGGGCGCGTTGCTGTGCTGAACATCATTTTTTTTCATTCTGTTTTATTTGTCTCGCCGGTCAGGTGGACCTCGTCGGAGGGTATTACGACGCAGGGGACAACGTGAAGTTCGGCCTGCCCATGGCGTTCACGGTGACCATGATGTCGTGGGGCATCCTGGAGTACGGCAGGCAGATGGCGGCGGCCGGGGAGCTGCACAACGCCATGGACGCCGTCAAGTGGGGCACCGACTACTTCATCAAAGCCCACCCGGAGCCCGAGGTGCTGTACGGCGAGGTGGGCGACGGCGACACGGACCACAGTTGCTGGCAGCGGCCCGAGGACATGTCGACCAGCCGCCAGGCGTTCCGCATTGACCCCCAGAACCCCGGGTCCGACCTCGCCGGAGAGACCGCCGCCGCCATGGCCGCCGCGTCCCTCGTCTTCCGCAACACCTACCCAGGCTACGCCAACCTGCTCCTTGAACATGCCAAGCAGGTATTGCACTGTATTATCTAGGACAGTTCCTCTTCCTCAAATGCCCAGGCCAATTGAGCAGAAATCATGCCATGATGACATTGCACCTCCGAATTCTGATTTGCAATGTGTCCTATGTCGTCGTTTCCAGCTGTTCCAGTTCGCCGACAAGTACCGGGGCAAATACGACGCTAGCATCACCGTCGCTCGCAACTACTACGGATCCTTCAGCGGATACGGGGTAAGACAACTAACCGGAAAAAACAAATGTTGGACATGCTCAGCTGCAAACACACTGGCCTTCAACTTCAATGCAATGTCGTGGTACCAGGATGAGCTTCTGTGGGCGGCGGCGTGGCTGTACGAGGCGACGGAGGAAGGGTGCTACCTCGAGTACCTGGCCCGCAACGGCGACGCTCTCGGTGGCACGGGCTGGTCCATCAACCAGTTCGGCTGGGACGTCAAGTACCCCGGCGTGCAGGTGCTGGCAGCCAAGTTCCTCCTCCAGGGCCGTGCCGGCGCCCACGCCGCGGCGCTGCAGCGGTACCGGCAGAACGCCGAGTTCTTCGTGTGCTCCTGCGTCGGCAAGGGCGCCGTGAACGTGCCGCGGACCCCGGGCGGCGTCATGTACCACCAGCGCTGGAACAACCTCCAGTTCGTCACCAGCGCGTCGTTCCTGCTGACGGTGTACGCGGACTACGCCACGGCGCTGCCCGGCTCCGGCGGCGCCGTGCGGTGCCCCGCGGGCGCCGCGCGGCCCTTCGAGATCCTCGCCTTCGTCAGGTCCCAGGTGAACTACATCCTGGGCGACAACCCGCGGGGCACCAGCTACATGGTCGGGTACGGCGGCAGCTTCCCGCGGCAGGTGCACCACCGCGGCGCCTCCATCGTGTCCGTCAGGACGGACCCGTCTTTCGTCAGCTGCCAGGAGGGGTACTCCGCCTGGTACCCGCGGCAGGCCGGCAACCCCAACGTCCTGGAGGGCGCCATCGTCGGCGGGCCCGATGAGTACGACGACTTCGCCGACGAGCGGAACAACTACGAGCAGACGGAGGCCGCCACCTACAACAGCGCGCCGCTGCTCGGCGTCCTCGCCCGCCTCGCCGGCGCCTGCGGCACCGGGTTCGAAGAGTACCAGCTGTCGCCTCCGGAGGCCGCCGCGAACCAGACGTCGTCGCCGTCTCGCCGTCGTCCCCGTCGTCACGCGCCGTTGCCGTCGTCCCCGATCGAGATCGAGCAGAACGTGACGAGGACGTGGGCGAGGCGCCGCACGACGTACTACCGCTACTCGGTGACGGTGACCAACAGGTCGAGGAAGACCGTCCGGGAGCTCCACCTTGGCGTCTCGGAGCTCCGCGGCCGGCTTTGGGGCCTCGACAAGGCGCGGTACGGGTACGTGCCGCCCAAGTGGCTGCCGGCGTTGCGCGCTGGTAAGAGCCTCAGGTTCGTGTACGTCCAGCACGGGACGCCGGCCAACGTCTGGGTCACCGGCTACAAGCTACTCTGATGAAGTCGCCAAGTGATCGACTGTGGCACTGTGCTAGTAGCATGCTAGGATTGGAGTTCGGTGAGTTTGTTTAGCTGCACCGCAATTTGGTTAGGTTGCTGAGGACTATGAGTGAAGAGACCGTAGTAAAATTATGCGCGAGTGCTTATCCTCTTCCTCCCAAGACGAAGAGTACCAGTGTGTCGTATTTTGGTTAGGTTGGCGAGGACTTTGAGAGATGGACTGATGGAGTAAGTGTTCATCCTCTTGCCCTTGCGAGTTATCGAATGTTATATTTGAAATGCGAATCAAAATTACTATTTTTGTTGTGTTTCTTCTAGCGTTCCGCGTGAGATCAAATGAAAGTAAGTTGCAAAGTTCTGTTGGAGCATGTGGATGCAAATTCGAATGACACAAACAAAACTTTCGTATGAGCCTGTTCATCTGGCTTATAATCCATCTTTGTCAGCTTATTTTTTTTACTGAAACAATATTTTTCTCTTCCAACAAACCAGTCAACAGTGTTTTTCAGGCAGCTTATCAGCTCAACCGAACGGGTCTGCAGTTCGTACCCAACACCTCCCCTTCACAGCAGGCCCACCGCCCGCTAACAATCTCAAAGGCCCATATCTCCCGGACACCAGCCCAAGGCTGACCCCTCCGGCGCCGACGACTTTTGCTATTTTGGATCGCATCGCATCCCATCATTTCCTCCTCCCTCCGCCTCCGGTCACGACTCCATCTCCCGTTCCAACAACGTCCATGGCGGCGGCCGCCTCCGTCTCCGCCACCGGCGGCGGGGCCCGGCTTGTGGACCGCTGCATCGACGCGGCAGCGCGCGGCCCCGCCACTGTGGAGGCCTGGCGTCGGCAACGCCGCTCCCTGGAGCGCCTCCCGGCCCCGCTCGCCGACGCGCTCTTCCGCCGCCTCGCCGCGCGTCGCCTCCTCTTCCCCTCCCTCCTCGAGTAAGTTCACCGCACCGCTTTTTAATCTCGTCCTCGCGCTGCCCAGTCAAGATGCTCGACGCCCCGATAGGGGAGTTTATGGCTTTTTGCCATTTTTCGCCTCGCCTCGCCGCTCCCGGTTCCCCATCTCTACCCATGCCTCCTTCCCCTCCGCGCCGCTCTTCCAGCCATGGCGATCGCCACAGAGTCGCGCGGCAGCGACGACAAGGCTTCCCGTGTGAACGAGAAGCGATGGGTACTGTCTGATTTCGAGGTTGGGAAACTCTTAGGAGGGGGAATTTTAGCCATGCTTATCTAGCTAGAGAAAAGAGCAGTAGTCAGATTGTGGCTTTGAAAGTTCTTTTCAAGAGCCAGCTCAAACAATCTCAGGTCGAACATCTGCTCCCAATGTTCGCCTGTATGTGTACTTCTATGACCAGACCCGGGTTTACCTAATCCTGGAATATGCTGCCAAGGGTGAACTATACAAGGAGTCGACAAGATGCAAGCATTTCTGGGAGAGGCGTTCAGCAACTTATATTGCATCATTGGCTAGAGCTCCGATCTACCTTCATGGGAAGCATGTTATCCATCAGGACATCAAACCAGAAAATCTTTGGTTGGAGCCTTGGGTCAACTCAAAATTGCCGACTTTGGCTGGTCCGTGCGCACCTTTAACAGAAGACGGACTATGTGAGTACATGATCACATATGGAACCTGGGTATTCTGTGTTCTGAATTCTGAATTCCTTTATGTGGTCCCACTTTTTGAAACTAAGGAGCACTCACAAACATACAGAAGGATAGTAATTGAAATCTTTCGTTTCACCTGCCACAGAGGACTTGATTTCTCAGATGTGCTTAAAGAACTAAGCGCACCAGCTTCACCTCCACAAGGTTCTTGAGCACCCATGGATTGTCTAGAACGCCGACCCTTCCGGCATGTACAGAGGGTAGAACCACCACCAGTTGAAGGCTGCTTCTCCTCCACACTCCCCAATTCGAGGGGAGTGCGATTCTTTCCACTGTTGTTTATGGCTCCAGCGCTACCAACTAAGCTTCTGTTGCCCGAACTCCCCAACCCAAATTACATCTTGTAGCACCATGTAGCTCAACGGTTATACCAGGCATTGTGGATTAGCATTTGTGTGATGGGGCCGTGACGTTGTATAGCAAATTGCGCTGTACTAATGTAGCATTCCCAGTTGAACAACCTTCTTACTCATTTATATGAATAATATATACCTGTTAAAAAATGTCCATTACCTTCTTATGGGGTTTGCTATTGCTCCTCATGTTGGTTCGTGGCTGAATCATGTCTCCCATTGTGTGTAGGGTGTTTGGCCGGTCGGGGGAGGAGGTTGACCTGAGTGGATTTCTGTCTGTGGACGCCGAGTGGCTGGCGTACCTTGGCTCCTTCCGGTACCTGAGGGTCCTGAAGTTGGCGGACTGCAAGAACGTCGACAATGACGCTGTCTGGTCGCTCTCTGGTGAGATGCTGAAACTTCTTTGATCATATGATTACACTGTGGGCATGGGTGGATCCAGAATAGAGAACCATTGATGTCATGCCACTAGTGTTCAAAAGAACGATTGTTGGTCATGTTTCTCTTAGATCAACACTTTAGCCTTGGATTTTTAAACTCCACTGCTGTCAAGTGACAGCATCAAAATAGCCTTGCTTCGCCCCTGCTTTTGAGTTCTATGATTTGCAACATAATGTCCTTGTTACTTTAGGAATGAACACATTAAAGGAGCTGGACTTGTCAAGGTGCAAAAAGATCTCTGATGCTGGCATCAAACATATAGTGACCATTGAAAGCTTGGAGAAGCTGCACTTATCTGAGACTGAATTGACTGACAATGGAGTGATGCTCATTTCTTCACTGACAAATCTAAGTTTCCTTGATCTGGGTGGAATTCTCATGACAGACAAAAGCCTACAGTCTTTACAGGTATGAAGTCTTATGGTGTGCCACCATTTTCTTTTGCTATCCAGGTGCCTGTTTTGGAATTGCCAACCATACATTCAATCTACTAATATGTGCCAACTGATTTCTTTTTGGTTGCATGTACCAGACTATTGATTTCTTATAGCTGTATTATTGTTCTAGGTATTGACAAGACTTGAGCATCTTGATGTATGGGGTAGTGAAACTACAAATGAGGGAGCTTCTGCTCTGAAATCCTTTGCAAGGCTGATATTCTTGAATCTTGCGTTGACACGTGTCAACCATTTATCAATTCCTCCAACCACACGCTGTCTAAATATGAGCAACTGCGAGATTCATTCTATTTGTGATGAGGATTCTGAAGTTCCTGTCCCTCTAGAAAACTTTATTGTCTCTGCAGCTACATTTGGCAATATTGATAAAGTATTTTCTAGCATCCAAGCAAGCTCACTGACACATTTGGACTTGTCTAGCTGCAAGTTAAGCAACTTGTCTTTCTTGGAAAAGATGAAAAATCTAGAGCACCTGGACCTTAGCTACAACATAATAACTGATGGTGCAATTGAACATATTGCGAAGCTTGGAACGAACTTGCAATATTTGAGCCTCAAGAATACTGGAATAACTTCACAGGCACTATGTATTCTGGCAGGGACAGTTCCAAACCTCACCTCACTGTCTTTAGCTAATACAAAAATTGATGACTCTGCTCTAGCATATATTGGCATGATACCTTTGCTGAGAACGATAGATTTAAGCCAGACAAGTATTAAAGGTTGCGCTCTTGCTTACAAAATATTTTGTTTTCTTGATTACATCAATTGACTTTCTGCCACAGAAAAAATAAATTTTATCTTATGGCAGGTTTTGCTCACACTGAAGTAAATTCGGAGAAATTGTTGTCTATGTCTGCATTTGAGCATCTCAAATATCTGGAAAGTCTAAATCTGGAGGATACACCATTATCAGCTGAAGTTATACCTCCCTTGGCATCCTTTGCAGCACTCAAATATTTGTACCTGAAAAGTGATTTCTTGTCTGATCCTGCCTTGCATGCGCTCTCTGCTGCCTCCAATTTGATACACCTTGGGTTCTGCGGGAATATATTGTCGAGCTCGGGGCTTTTACAATTTGTACCCCCTGCCACACTCTGTGTGTTGGATTTAAGTGGCTGTTGGATTTTAACAGGCGATGCTATTTCAACATTCCGTAAGCGTCATCCTACGATTGAATTGAGGCATGAGCTCATGCAGGAAGTTGAGGCAAACTTTGTTGGTGGTTCCCAATTTCATAAACCTAGACGTAGACGATCTCCACATGTGAAAGCAGAAGTTGGAAACAGTTTTGCTGGCCCAAGTAGGCTACACGATATCTGTTTTGTAGGTGAGGATGCTAGATATTCTGTCGTGTCCCTTCACTACCTGTTAGAAATACAGTCCTAGTCGGAGCTTTGCATTTTACAATATATTGATAACCGTTTTGCCTTTCATTTGAACAGATGAAAGGATAAAATACAGCAAGGAGGAACTTATGGAGCTGCAAGGCCTTGCTAAACCAAATTCGTTAATGCTTGGTGTGTGGCTTCCACCAGAACTGCGAGGGCCCAAATGATAATTTTGGATCTTAGGCCTTGTTCGGCTGGAATTATAAGCCGGCTGGAAAACACTGTTGGCTGATTTTTTATGAGAGAAAAATACTGTTCCGGCTGAACAAACAAGCTGAATAAGACGGATTATAAGTCAGATGAACAGGGCCTTAATTTCTTATGCATTTACTACCATCATATCATAATCTTCCTTGAATTATTCTTAATATGACAAATTTTTGAAAATGAAGCATCAAACATGTTACTCAGTTCCAAATTATAGTTCACTTTGGTTTTATCCTAAGTCAAACTTTTCTAGCTTTGACCTAATGTTTTGAAAATATATTAACATATATGCATTTAAATAATGCTCTATCAAAATGTATTTCATGAAGAATCTAAAGAAACTAATTTGATGCTCTAGATACAACAACAACAATAACATATTCTTTTATCCCAAGCAAGTTGGGGTAAGCTAGAGATGAAACCCAAACAAGACAAAAAAAACAGGTAGACACATAAAGAGATATAAAGGGCACAAGACAGAAAGGGGTCATAGTTTAGCCACGTTGATTGTCAGTTTAGCCACGTTGATTGTCAGTCTCCAAGTGCTTCTGTCCATAGCTAAATCCTTGAAGATATTCTACTCAAGGTATCTCTTAACGGACTCGTTCCAAGTAAGTTTAGGTCGACCTCAACCACGCTTTACATTATCGGCTCACTTTAGAACCCCATTACGCACCGGCGCCTCTGGAGGCCTCCGTTGGATATGTCCAAACCATCTCAACCGATGTATCATTTTCTCCTCAATTGGTGTCACCCCAACCCTATCCCGAATATCATTGTTCCAGACTCTATCCCTCCTTGTGTGCCCATAACACAAACGTAACATACGCATCTCTGCTACACTCAATAGCTGGACATGTCGCGTTTTTGTAGGCCAACATGCAGCACGTATAACATCGCCGGGCGAATCGCCGTCCTATAGAACTTACCTTTCAGCTTCTGAGGCACCCTTTTGTCACAGAGGACGCCAGAAGCTTTGTAAGGTTCTAGATGGCTAGAGGGGGGTGAATAGCCTATAAAAATTCTACAATAAACACTAAGTAAACTTGTTAGAATAATAAACGACGTAAAGTGAGTTTTGCTTAGCCTACGGTAGTGCAAGCCTCCTATTCACAAGTCTAGTAGATTATGATTTCTAGTTCACACAAATGTTATGTCACTAAACTTACACTAGTGAGCAAGCTAACAACTACTAGCAAAGATACTACTAGAGCTACACAAGATATTCTAGTAAATATAAATGCAAGAGAGAGGATTGTGATTCTTATACCGACGGTGGAGTGAAGATGTTGCCAATCACCAAGATAATATACAATCAATCAATATTGACAACAACACAATATGAAGACCAACCACCGGAAGATAAGTGACACAATATTTTTGTTCACCCGATGTTCACTTGTGCACCGACAAGCTACGTCACCGGTTGTGTCGACCAACACTTAGATGATCCCTCGGTGTGACCCTCAAGTCACTTGCCCCTCAAGGTACGCCCCACAAGGCACCGCAAGACACCACTCTCAAGTGAGGTAACTCAATGACACGCGCAATCCACTATAGTTGCTTTTGGCGCTCCGCCGAGGAAAGCACAAGAACCTCTTACAATCAATCGGAGGTGGCCAAGAACAATCTCCTTCTCTTGCCAACGCCTCCAACAATCTCCAAGCCGTCTAGGAGCGGTACTCTCCAAGAGTAACAAGAAATCCACCGGCTAAACCACCCACAAGTGCCACTAGATGCCCTCAAGCTATGCAATGCACTTTGGGATCACTCAATCTCACTTATGATTTGCAATCAAGCAAGAGAGATGAGTAGGAAGGAGATGCTCTAGCTCAAAGGATGTACAAGTATGTTAGAAATCACTAGTTACCTCCCCAAGGGTCGGCCAACAAGTATTTATAAGCATCCCATCCGAATAGAGCCGTTATAGCCCTTCACTGGGTCTTTTTCGGGATGACCGGACGCTAAAAGTCCCTAGTTTGGTTTTAGCTAATTGATGAAACCTAGGACTAACCTTTGTATCTAAGTGGATGATTTAGATAAATGTGGTCATTAAATATGAGACATGACATTGACTAATGTGACCAAGATGATGAAGACCAAGATGATGCTTGGCTCGATGGACCGGTTGTGAGGGTGAAGGGCAAGTCGAGGCTTCGAAGCGAAGGACCATGCGATGGTGAAGCTTGAGCAAGACTTGTCGCCGACGGACCGATGCAACGGTGAAGAGCAAGTGAAGTCAAGGTCGATGGATCGAGACGGTCATGTGATGATATGAAGTGGATCATATCTTTTGGAGAAACAAAATGGGCTCAAGGCAAAGGTATAACCATAGGGCTATTTTTTTGCACTCAAGACACCATAGAGAGTGTGAGTGGTTTAGGATCGATAGCCGAACTATTAAGAGAGGAAGTCTTATCGGTTATTCGATGCACGGGTGCCACTAGGTGAATTCATGAAGTGCATTGCATGTAGGGCCTAGTGACCTAACTGGAAAACCTTTGAAAATGTTTATGAAAAGGCTAACACACGTGCACAAGGTGGTGATCACTTGTTGGTGTTGGCACATTTGCGAAGGCGATGAAGTTTGAGCGGTTGAGAGGGTTTGAGTCTCTCTCTCCCTCCCGCCGAGCTTGCGAGCGCGGGATTCAGGCGTTTTTGGGAACTTGAAATGCCTATTTTTCACTACGCTAGAAGTCGGAAAAGAAACAGAGGCGAACGGAGGTCACAGAGGTGACCGGACGCTGCACCGGACGCGGTCATGGTATGACCGGACGCGTCCGGTCAGTACAGCGCAGGCGCAGGTGCTAGGGTTTGCAACCAGCGCGTCCGGTCACTCGCGGGACCGACGCGTCCGGTCAGGTGTCCAGAGGAAACTGAGTACGATCAGACGCGAGGCGCGTCCGGTCACACATGATCGGGCGCGTCCGATCATCGAGGGAGCTTACTGGACTCAAACCGGACGCGAGCACTATCGCGTCCGATCGTTGCGAGGGGCGCGTCCGGTCGTTACTTCGCGGGCGCGCGGTGCTGTGCGATCGGCGCATCCGGTTGTTGACTGGAGCGCGTCCGGTCACTCGGGACTGGTGCGTCCGGTCGTTTTGAGAGGCGCGTCCGGTCGTTGGTTTGACCGTTGGAGTTAGTGACCGTTGGAGAATCGGACGCGGTTGAGCGCGTCCGGTCAGTTATGACGGCGCGTCCGGTCATCCCGAACAGACCCAGTGAAGGGGTATAACGGCTCTATTTGGATGGGATGCTTATAAATACTTGTTGGCCGGCCCTTGGGGAGGTCTCTCGTGATTTCTAACATTCTTGTGCATCCTTTGAGCTAGAGCATCTCCTCCCACTCATCTCTCTTGCTTGATTGCACATCAAAAGTGAGATTGAGTGATCCCAAAGTGCATTGCATAGCTTGAGGGCATCTAGTGGCACTTGTGGGTGGTTTAGCCGGTGAATTTCTTGTTACTCTTGGAGAGTACCACTCCTAGCCGGCTTGGAGATTGTTGGAGGCATTGGCAAAAGAAGGTGATTGTTCTTGGCCACCTCCGGTTGATTGTAAGAGGTTCTTGTACTTTCTTCGGCGGGACGCCAAAAGCAACTCTATTACATTGCGCGTGTCATTGAGTTACCTCACTTGAGAGTGGTGTCTTGCGGTGCCTTGCGGGGCGTGCCTTGAGGGGCAAGTGACTTGAGGGTCACACCGAGGAACCATCTAAGTGTTGGTCGACACAACCGGTGACGTAGCTTGTCGGTGCACAAGTGAACACCGGGTGAACAAAAATATTGTGTCTCTTATCTCCCAGTGATTGGTCTTCATATTGTGTTGTTGTCAATATTGATTGATTGTATATCATCTTGTTGATTGGCAACATCTTCACTCCACCGTCGGTATAAGATTCACGATCCTATCTCTTGCATTTACGTTTACTAGATTATCTTGTGTAAGCTCTAGTGGTAGCCTTTGCTAGTGTTGTTAGCTTGCTCACTAGTGTAAGTTTAGTGACATAGCCCTTGTGTGAACTAGAGATCATAATCTACTAGACTTGTGGATAGGAGGCTTGCATCACAACCGTAGGCTAAGCAAAACTCGCTTTGCGCCATTTGTTGTTCTAACTAGTTTGTTTAGTGTTTCTTATAGAAATTTTTATAGGCTATTCACCCCCCTCTAGCCATCTAGGACCTTATAGACGCGCCGGTCATAACTGACCGGACGCGCTCAACCGCGTCCGATCCTCCAACGGTCACTGACCCAATGGTCAAACCAAGACCGGACGCGCCCTAGGCAATGACCGGACGTGCCTGTCAAACGACCGGACGCGCCCGTCAAACGACCGGACGCGCCTATCGAACGACCGGACGCGCCGATCGCACAGTACCGTGCACCCGCGAAGCAACGATCGGACGAGCTCCAGTCAACGACCGGACACGACAGTGCCCGCGTACAGTTAGAGTCCAGTAATCTCCCTCAACGATCGGAAGCGTCCGATCGCGTGTGACCAGACGCGCCTCGCGTCCGATCGTCCTCGTGAACCACAGTTCCTTCTGGGCACCTGACCGGACGCGTCGGTCCCGCAAATGACCGGACGCGCCGGTTGCAAACCCTAGCAACCGCGCGCCTGACTGCTGACCGGACGTGTCCGGTCATACCATGACCGCGTCCGGTGCAGCGTCCGGTCACCTCTGTGACCTCTGTTCGCCTCCGTTTCTTTTCCGACTTCCGGCGTAGTGGAAAATAGGCATTTCAACTCCTCGAAAACGCCAAACCTCTCAAACCCTCTCTACCGCTCAAACTCCAACACCTTCATAAATGTGCCAACACCAACAAGTGATCACCACCTTGTGTACGTGTGTTAGCATTTTCATAATCATTTTCGAAGGTTTTTCAGTTAGCTGACTAGGCCCTACATGCAATGCACTTCATGAATTCACCTAGTGGCACCCATGCGTCGAATAACCGATAAGACTTCCTCTCTTAATAGTTCGGCTATCGATCCTAAACCACTCACACCCTCTATGATGTCTTGAGTGCAAAACAAAATGGCCCTATGGTTATACCTTTGCCTTGAGCCTATTTTGTTTTTCCAAAAGATATGATCCACTTCATATCATCACATGACCGTCTCGATCCATCGACCTTGACTTCACTTGCTCTTCACCGTTGCATCGGTCCGTCGACGCCAAGTCTTGCTCAAGCTTCATCATCGCATAGTCCTTCGCTTCGAAGTCTCGACTTGCCCTTCACCTTCACAACCAGTCCATCGAGCCAAGCATCATCTTGGTCACATGAGTCAATGTCATGTCTCATATTCAATGACCATCTTTATCTAAATCATCCACTTACATACAAAGGTTAGTCCTATGTTTCATCAATTAGCCAAAACCAAACTAGGGACTTTCAAACTTGACGTTATTTCAACTAGCCGGTTGAAATTATATGCCTAACATCTTTATCAATGTCGCCATCCTTTTGTAGCATCGATCCTAAATACCGAAAAGTATCCTTCTTGGCCACCACTTGCCCACCGAGGCTAACGTCTCTCTCGTCATGTCTAGTCGCGCTGAAATCACACCTCATGTACTCGATCTTGATCCTACTAAGTCTGAACCCTCTCGACTCTAACGTGTGTCTCTATAGTTCTAACTTCCTATTAACCCTTGCCCTACTGTCGTCAACTAGCACCACATTATCAGCAAAGAGTATACACCAAGGGATATCACCTTGTATGTCATTTATGACCTTATCCATCACCAAAGCAAATAAATAAGGGCTCAAAGCTGACCCCTGAAGCAGTCCTATTTTAATTGGAAAGTCAATGATGTCGCTATCACATGTTTGGACAAACGTCACCGCATCCCTGTACATATCATTGATGAGGGTAACGTACTTAGTTGGGACTTTGTGCTTTTTCAAGGCTCACCACATGACATTTCTTGGTACTTTGTTATATGTCTTCTCGAGGTTAATAAAGACTATGTGCAAGTCCTTCTTCTGCTTTCTATATCTCTTCATCAATTGTCGTAATAAGAAAATCGCCTCCATGGTCGATCTACCAGGCATAAACCCAAAGTGGTTTTGGGTCACACTTGTCACTCTCCTTAGGCGATGCTCGATAATCCTCTCCCAGAGCTTTATCGTATGGCTAATCAACTTAATTCCACGGTAGTTAGTACAACTTTGAACATCTCCCTTATTCTTAAAGATAGATACTAATATACTTCTCATCCATTCTTCAGGCATCTTGTTAGACCGAAAATAAGGTTAAAAATCTTAGTTAACCATACTATCGCTCTGGCGCCTAGACATCTCCACATCTCAATGGGATACCATCAGGGCCCATCGCTTTACCTCCATTCATCCTTTTCAAAGCCTCCCCGATCTCTACTTGCTGAATTCTCCTCACAAAGCGTCTATTGGTATCGTCAAATAAGTCGTCCAACTCAAGGGTAGGATCCTCATTCTCCCCATTAAACAACTTGTTAAAGTACTCTCTCCATCTGTTCTTGATCTCCTCATTCCTCATCAGAAGTCAATCTGTCCCATCATGCATTTTATTTGTTGCTCTAGATGTTGGTACATTTTTCTTTTAATGTGGTCAAACATAAAGAAGTTTGACTTATGAAACCAAAGTGAACTATAGTTTGGAACAAAGGGAGTACAACTAGAGTTAGCTCAAACAAATGGTCAATCATATGGTTAGAAAGTCCTGCGGCAAATATGCCAAAACAGATGGTCAATCAATTAATTTTGCCATTTGCATTGGGCTCTCATCAGTTGATCATGAATCCATCTCTCTGATCTGTGATATCAATATCTTTTTCTGGAGCTTCCTTTTGGTCACATGAAACCTTTACACCATTTGGCCTTTGGGCGCTTTGTAACTAAAGGAATTTCATTGTGGTCAACCATTGCCCATGTAAACATTTTCATGGGTGTATATCCTTACCACACCAATTTTGTGCCTTTTTTTTTAAAATCAAAGTTCAATGAAGGAATTACCTGAGACAACAAGCTTGTTATGGCTTATAGTCGTGTAATGATTTACAAGTTTTCATGGCTGTACTGTATGCTTAAACTCATATGCGAGCAGTTATATGTTGATATAACCATAAAATGACATTAAAGAGCATGCAGATATGACAGTTTATCTTGACTATTTTGGACATGTTTATCTTGATTAGCAATGAAAATTACATGAAAGTTGTTTTCATCACCTGCAGTCGGCAATTAGGTTCTGAAAATTCTGCTTTCATCTTGCGATGCCAGTCTACCAAACTGATGGTAAAGCCAAAAAAGTTTGACCACTGGAAACAATTTGTATTTATGGTGATAGGAGGGTGCATACAACTGTACAAATTCTATAAAAAACAATGATTTTGTGAAGGTGCTACAGAAACTATGAACATGGCCACTTACTGCCAATAATGCTATGGTGCGCCAGAGCTCTCTACATGGCTCTTCAGCTAAACGTGACTATGTGACTACGTGAGCCAGCTTGATTGTTACCAGTATTCTCCGCATGAGCATTCCCCATCCTTCATCCTGTGGAATCTGTTGCTATCTCTCAATATTATCTCCCTACCAGTGGCCTTAGAGACATACTTGAGCGCTGAATGACAATCAGCACATACACGGAGGTTCTTAAATATCCTTATTGGCTTTGTTGCTGATGTACAACTGATCAAACCAAATGCAACAGCAATCTTCTCGCTGTGCTGAAGCAGACACAGCTCCTTATGCTCATCCGACATGTCATGGAGCACTATGCTGGTGTCTGGTACATAGCCCATGACTTTGATTTCTCTTATCAGTGTCTCCAACTTCGTATAGATCTCCTCTGCTTGTGGATGGCTGGTATCACCAGCTCGAAACTCGTGAATGGTGTTCTCAACATGCATCCAGCTCAACCCTTTTTCTTTCATCAAGTTTTTATCCCTCATTAGACTCCTTATCCTAGCTACTTGATCCCACAAACCAGCATCTGCATACAAGTTGGAGAGCAAGACATAGGGGGCTGGATCTTGTGGTTCGAGCTGTATGACATGGTTAGCAGCAATCTCACCGATATCCATGTTGTTGTGGGTCTTACAGGCACCAAGGAGTGTCTTCCAGACCAATGCGTCTGCTTGACAAGGCATTTCGTTGATGAAATCTAGTGCTTCTTCAACAAGGCCTGATCGCCCAAGCAGATCAACCATGCAAGCATAATGCTCCATCCTTGGTATGAGTCCATGATCCTTCTGCATCATTCTAAAGTGCTCCTTCCCTTCTTTAACTAGACCGGCATGACTACATGCAGATAAAACAGCAATGTATGTGACATCATTTGGTTTCACCCCAGCTGCGATCATATCATGAAACAATTCCAAAGCTCTCGCTGCATACCCATGTTTTGCCAAACCACTAATCATTGAAGTCCATGAGATCACATTATGGTCATTCATTTCATCAAAGGCTTGGCAAGCATCTACTAGGTACCCACATCTAGAATACATAGACACAAGAGAGTTGCCTATGGCTCTATCTGACCCAAATCCAACCTTCAGTGAGAGGGCATGCAGCTGTTGGCCTTTGGTTAGCAACCCTACACTAGCGGCGGCACTGATCAGACTAGCAAATGTGAAAGTGCTGATTCCTAACTCCATTCTTTCAATCTGATAATCTTGATAAGTGTTGCTCCTCCCATCTCTGTCTAAATTGCCGCTGAAGGATACCATGTTCTTTTCATACAGTTGGTCGAATGCATGTCTAGCTTCCTCCATGGAATCAGATTCAGCATACATGCTTACTAGAGCATTCCCAACAACGTTGAAGTCAGCTAGGCTGGATTTGATGCAATGGGTATGAATTTGCCTGCCTGAATCTTGATCACCAAGGTTTGCACACGCCTTAAGCATACTAGAATATGTGATATGGGTTGGTCTGATGCCTTCATTTAACATCTCGCAAAACAGTATCATCACCTGGTTGTCCTGCGATCCACGCTGCACATACCCTGACAAAAGTGCTGTCCATGACATCACATTATGCTTTGGCATCCGATTGAAGACTTTCCTCGCATTGTGCAAGGACTGCCCATTGTGAGACTTTGCATACATGTCCACAAGCCCACAGCTCACGCAACTGTCTGATTCCAGTCCAAGCCTGAGCGCTAGAGAGTGCAGTTGGTGCCCCAACCTGAATGATCCCAACTCTGTACAAGCCGATAACATACTGCTCATGGTGTACTGATCCGGCTCAAATCCATTATCCAGCATGTCAAGAAACAATTCTAAAGCCTCGTTACAATAGCCACTTTGCGCATAACGTGTAATCAGCAATGTCCAGACAACAACCGTCCTCTCGAACAATCCATCAAACACCCTGCGTGCCGCCACCAAATCCCCATTCTTCGCGAACATGTCAATCAGGGCGCAACCCACCGAGACGTCAGTGCCCAAGAAACCCAACTTGAACACCAAACCAAGAACCGCGCCACCAGCCGAGTGGAAGAGCTCGCTGACGAAGCAGGCCTGGGCCGCGGCGCACAGCGTGAACGCGTTCGGTAGGAGACCCTCCTCGAGCGTCTCGCCGAACAGGCGGAGCGCCTCCGCCTCCGCGTCGTTTCGCGAGAGGCAGGACGCCATGGCCGTCCAGGAGACGAGGTCCCGCAGGCCGACGGGCATTCCGTCGAACACGCTGCGCGCGGCGGCCACGGCGCCGCACTTGGAGTAGAGCGTGAGGAGCGAGTTGGCGACGACGGCGTCGGCCTCGAGGAGTGACCCGGTGCGGAGGAGGCGGGCGTGGAGCGCGCGGCCCAGGCGCAGGTCGTGGGCGCGTGCCGCGGCCGTGAGGAGCTCCGCCGCTTCGGAGGCCTGGAGCGCCGCGTGCCCGGCTGCGGTCGTGGTAAGGGGCTTGCGGTGGCGGGGAGTGGTGGCGACGGGGGTGTTGGCGGGAGGGGAAGATGGAGACGGCGGTGGGAGACTGGGGGAGAGGGTGGAACGGACGGTGGCCATGGCAGGGACGGGAGGAGAGGATGGTGATGTCGTTGGACAAGACTGTCTCCAACACCCGGGGATGAAAACGGTACGGATATTTTCCGACCGTATTCGAGACCGAATCCGTTTAGAGGGGTTTTAATCCGTCCGTATCCGAGTCCGGATATTTAACATCCGATACCGTATTTGTATCCGAATATTTAAATCACATATTTATGATGTCGATATCCAATCGTATCCTATCCGGCATTTTTTATACTATCCGTATTCGAATCCGAATCCGGACATAAATATGAAAACAAATACGATATCAGTGATATCCGTTCGTATCCGATCCGTTTTCATCCCTACCAACACCTCATGCAATATGGAGGCAAACGCAAAAAATGTCATGCACAGTGTTTTAGCACGCTCCAACAGACGACGTATACAGAGCACCCACTTTGGGTAGGGGTGAACTGGAACACTTATTTGCGTTCTCTCTCCAAGACGCAAATCGCCGGCGCTCCATCTCGTCGTCGAGGCACTGCTCCTTCCGCTCCTCTCGATCCCGGTCCCGAGGCCGTCCGGCCGCACCGCCCGCCCAGCGCCCAGCTCGGAGTTCACCGCCTGCCCAGCCTGCGGCTGGCCGTGCTATTGCGGCCCTGCTCGGTCACGCCGACATCTGCCATGGCCACAGGCGCCCACATCTGCCCAGCGCCAGAGATGGCCCCGCCCGCCGCGCCGCCTGCCAGAGATGGCCCCGCCGCGCCGCAGATGCTCCTCTGCCTGCCGCTGCCCTTATCTTCTTCTTGTCAGGTAACCTATAGTGTAGACACCATGTCTACATCAACGATTACTACTTTATTCACACGTGATAACTAACGCACTCAATACGAGCGGAGATCCTATGTAAAAGTATAACAACTATACTAACCACACATATGAAGGCATAAAAGTAAATAGAGAAGATAAATATATTAAAGCATAAGTCTTGCAAAGGTAAGATACAAAGATATACCAGATCTTCGAAGAATTCTCCAGAACTTGAGCGTAGCCCGACTCTTCCTAACTCTCAACTAGAACTAATCGAGTACATTGGAGAGTCTAGCCCTAATTCTCTGGTATTGTGCCTTGATCCGAATGAGAGATAGCCTCCTAGAGGGGGTAGGGGTGTCCTTATATAGGCCGAGGTGGAGTAGAGGTCAAGTAACTGTCACGTCATCGATTCGTGTGACCTCCCTTGACCAACGTTGGATAAACTGACTTTAATTGGACGTAGATGGGACCCTGGGAGGCGTAGGAGGAACATTCCAGAAGCTCGGGGTGAGGCGGCGCAACCAAGGGCCGGCCGGCATAGGGGCGGAGCCGGCCGGCCCACCTGTTAGCCAATCGAGGACCGCTTCGGTCTAGTATCTTCTCATGTCCTCTGAAACCTTATAGTGTATGCGTGGTTGTGGATTGATATCTTTTTATTCTGAACTCCAAATGTAGCAAGTAATATATCAGTTTCGATCGTCTCGACGAGCCCTTCGTAATGGCGCACTCCAATTCATCATTTGAGATACTTTTATTCTGTGCAAAAATAAAATATCCTGCAAGATAAGTGAGAGCACAAAAACTCGTGGAACTTGTTAGAATCAAATCCTATAACTATGCATTGTAATTCATTTTATATTACTTTATGCAATAGTTGATGGTTATATTTAGAGTTTAATGACTGTCAACAAGTTCTCCCAAGCTTACCCTTTGCTAGTCCCTTAGCAAAGCTAAACTCAACAAACTTGGAAAAAGAACTTGAAGTTTTGAGGCTTTTGGAAATTTTGAAATAACTCCTAGAAAGTACACATGTATTCAAACAAAAATTCTTCTCCGGATTCTGATCTAACTTTCAAACTTACCCATATTACCTTCAACTATGGAGCTTCTTAGCTTTCACTTGAGTCTTGAGCAATTGAAAGATAGAACAATCAAGTCAAGCACTATGTCTCAAGCTCTTCGCTCAACGATTATTCCGGAGTTTTACAAGTTTTCAAAATAAAACTCAGAGCTTCTATTGTATGACACTCTCAGATCTCTCAATATATGTGGTATTTGTGGATCCTCACCAAGGCAATAAAGATGATATGCCTTTCTCTTCCTACAACTTAAGCTTATGTGGAGCTCATACGAGTGGAGAAAACATAATAATAGTTGCAAGCATGCCTTTTCATGTATTGTAAAGTCAAATAATGGATCCAAAGAGAGTTAAGTTATACAATCAAGTCAAGATGTGCATGTGTATAGAGTATGATGGATATATGATAGGTGTATATGGTGGCTAATCCAAATTCTACTATGCTCCTTGAAATATACCTCTCTTTTGAAATTTGAAGAACACTTTGCAAAGAAAACATGGGCTATCTTATTCATCATCATTTTTTCTTTTTAGGCGGGCATCAGAGTAACTTGTCCATTTTTTTCAATACTTTTTTTCTTCTCTTTTCATGAATAACTTTTGCATAGCCACATGCATCTTTCTGCAACAAAGCTTTGGAGAGATATCAACAAGAACTTTGGAGCATTTATTGGGTTGTCCTATAGGGTATATTTTTGGGTATTTACTCTCAGTGTAAGAGTAAAACATTTTTAGGTGGATTTAGATGGAATGGAAATTGATTGTGCCTGTTCCCAGTGTAGGAATAGTGCATATGTGGATGGTGTGTACGTGATCTTGATTTTAAGAGCATGAGAAACCTCTCATAAGGCATCAATAAAGTTTGACAAAACTCAATGCAAAGCAAGCAGCATATAAGTGTGGAAGATTTCCTATTCTAAATATCATATATGGCTTTGGTTGGAATTCAAGCTTTGTCATACAGGAGCACATCATGTAAGATTTTAAGTTTTCAAAAGATAAATCTCCAGAATTCTAGTATCACTAGGAGCAAGATAAATAGCAGCTCAGACTTTCTTATATCATATTCGTCAATTACCTAGACTTAGCTCAAGCATATGCTACCCACAAGTTTCAGGTTTAGAGCGATTTCTTTTATCAAACCAAATCTAAAACTCAGAACAATTCAAGGTTGAATACTAGGTACTTGAAAGGAATTACAGCAGAGCAAACATTCATCATTTTCATTGCCAAAATTAATAGTATGTGTCACGGAACCACCCAAATTATAAGAACAAAAGTACAAAAACAATCGCCGGAGCAATTAAATTCCCGTACTTAAGCTCCTATAACTCCGGTAGTCCAATAAATCACGAGGGATTTCAAACCAACCAACATCCAAACCAAGATCATAGTGGTCCAACATAATAGGTCATATGTTACATCCATTTCATAAGTAATTCAACATATATCGGAGTTCATTGGAGTTATTACAACTCAAGTTCAAAAGTAGCGGAAGCAAAGTAGTTTGAAACTAATATCTCCTTAATTCAAATACATGCCAGTACCAAGGTCAATTTACAACAAAAGCATGAGAGACAAGATAGCTCAGAAGGGTCATGCCCATGATCACACTCTGCCACTACAGCAGGAGCTATCCAATTCTTGCAGTAGCCATGATACATCACAACCTGCAACAAGTGGGAATAAACCCTGAGTACGAGAAGGTACTCAGCTAGACTTACCCGTCATAAACCAGAAATAATATGACACCAAGGAGTATGCAAGGCTTTCTTTCAGTGGGCTAGCTTGACTCATTTGCGAAAAGCATAAGTGATCATGAATACACCATTTTAAGCACTTTTACATCATCTTTGTTATAACCTATTAATCTAGGTAAGCACCTATGCTAAGCAATCACTTGGTTAATCATTAACATCAAAGTTACCATCTCAGGTTTAGTATTTCCAACATAATCCACATAACCATCCATGTTCCATCATCATTACTACGATGTCGTAACTCGAGTCAAGTGTTCACTATCCAATGAACGATGGCGATTCGAATCGATTATTAACCAGCTAGTAATTTATTCCTCACACAAACCTCACTCACCCGCTAAAGTGAGATATTGGTCACCGAGTCAACTATTCAGGTAAAGTCTCGAGTTTTCCAGGAACCACATGTACCCGAGGGCTGCCCGACTGCTCTTTGGCCTTATCATTGCGCCCCCGTGTCCTACCACACCTGCTCCGGTATAGTGCGTTGCGGGCAATCCACTCGGCCCGAATAATCTCCCAGCTTCGCGGTCAAAAGGTACACTATTCGACCAGCTAAATGTGAGGCATGCGTTCAACATGACCCGAGGCCCAACAACGGTCGGTCCTTAATCAACAAAGATGGAAAACTACAAGCACCCCAGAACCCTGTCTGGTTGCCTAATACTTATTCCGCCTGGTCTCCAATTATCCATCAACACTTAGTTATTTCCAGGATATCATCCATTCCATAGCTAAAGTATTCTTGTAACCACCTATAATTTTAGGGACAGGAAATCACCGATCGCTACCGGTCTAAGCAGGGCTAAGTAGTTATTCGACCCTAAACCTAGCAGGGTAAGAATGTAATAAGGTAGGCAAGGATAGTAATAAATGCATCAACGGTTTCACTCAACTCCTACAACTTAATGCAACAATACATATATAACATATATATACTCAATTGCTTCTATAAAGTAGGAGGCTTAGAATGCTCCGGGGCTTCTCTAGGATCGAACACTAGGATAGTGATTGACAGATGACACTTGCTTGGCGAGCATCTCCCAACCCGACACTTGTTTAGTCCTTCCATCTTCGGGATAGGTCCACCAAACACCGTCTTCAGGTTTGGCTTCAACATCTTATCCTTCACGTGGTGCATCTAGCGTACCTAGATGAGATGCAAGATGCATGTGTATGAATATGATGAATGGTAACACAAGATGTATCACATAAGCATTCAAGTAAACACAAGATTACGCAAGACGTAGACACCAATAGCTATTTAACTAATATCACACAACCAATTAAAGAGGGCAAGCACATCAAGCATAACACAAGTTTAACAAGATCACAAGTATATTAACTTGACCATCATCAAGGGCATAAGCCACACTTAGCAACACATGGAGTAAACAACCATAACTAGCATCTGACAATTTCTAGACTGCAAACAACAGCTACATGTTTGGATCATAAATGGAGTTATACAGATCCAATAGCCATGCAACAAGACATTATGGAAAGCTTATGAAATTGTCTATAATTCATCTTTAATCATCTTAGCATGATTCTCAAGTTAACCAAGTAAAACATGCATAATTACAGAATCTGGTCCAGAGATTCCAGAGAACAACTATTTCTGGAACCCAACTTGGAATAGTCATAACTCACAAACTACATGGCAAAATGCCACCAAAAATTAACACAAGCTAGATTAATGAGTCATATACAACTTTGTTATAAGCATATTTCTCAGAAAACATCATTTTCATGGTGCAATTACCAAAGTCCCAGAAACTATCCAAGAAAGCATCAATTGCAAGAATAAATATCAACTTACATTCCAAACATACATTTGGCCACAACTAATGTAACCATTATAAAGTGCATGTTAAATGATCACCAAAAAGCATAGTGCTCATTACTAAATAAATTCTTTTAATGCATTTCTTAATTTATTTAGATAGTAAAGTGAAATAACAAACATATATCAAAAGTCCATAATAAAATCTATAAAAATTATAGTAGCTCTTACATACACCCAATAGTCTACTGTACAAATTTCAAGCCATTTGGACATGTATATCAACCTCTATGAAAAAGACAAATTGCTATTGCAAGAATTCATGTGAGAGCAAGATACACTAATAACTCACTCATATGGCAACCAAAATTTATGAAATTTTAACCACACATTAAACATCATATGAGTACCATGCCACAAAAATTTCACTTCATTTGGAGCCCTAGATCTGCAGTGAAGAAAATGACAAATACAACTAGCATTAAAAACCTAGCTGCACAAATCTATTTTTACAGAGAAAACTTTAAATTAAAACATGCCATATTATAGATCTACTGCATAGAGAATTTCACAAGGATTCCAAAAAGTACTCATTTGCTATTTTACCATTTTCTACGATTTACTATAAATTTCTAAAGTTCCTGCAAAATAATTACGAATCAGTCTCGAGAGCACTATTCATTTGAGTCTATGACAGTGCAGATAGGCCCCTGGATTTAGTCGAATTCTCCCATGAGGTCCTTGACGCGATTTTGAGCAGGGGAAGGCTCTGTAGCTCGCTGAGGCCAGCCGAAGAGGCTCGTCGGCGGCGGCTGAGCGGCAGCGGAGCACTAGGGGGCTCACGCACACCCGCTGGTGCTCCTAGCTCGCCACGCGATGGTTCGACGTGACCTGGCCGCGAGCAGAGCAGAGGTCATGGTGTGCGACCATGCCGGCAGCTGCCTCCAGAGATGACTGGGGAAGGAAAGATGCGCTGGAGGTGCGTTGTGCGATGGGAAAGGCGCTAGGGTTAGCAGCAAGGGCTGAGAAGGAAAGGGCAGCGAAGACTGCGGCGATGGCAAAGAGCTTGGCTGGCGGCCATGGTGGCGGCGCTCTGTGCGTGCGTCGTGGCGAGAACGAGAGCGGGAAGGGCGATGTGAGTGAGGAAGGAGTGAGCTGAGGCGAGTGGGGAGCTCAGCGTCCATTAAGGAGCAGCAGGGGCGCGAGGACGCGCGTCCGCAAGGGTGCGGCGAGCTCTCGCATGGCTGCCACGCGCTCCCCCGCTGCGGCATAATGTCGAGCACGTGGCGGGCGATGGTGAGACCGGCGTGGGAGGTCATTTTGGGCTGCTTCCAGGCTGAATTAGACCACGAGCCAAAAACAAAGTTGGAAGCCCACATGAAGCTCTATGTTTTTCATTAAGGAGTCAAGGTCATTAGTGCAATGAATTAGCGGTTAACTAGTTGTCAAAACTGCAGTGTCAACACCTTGATGGAAGTCACCGAAACTCACTTTCGATGGTCAAAACTTCGTCAAAATGAACTCAACTTTTTGTACGCACTTCATCATCATGTATTCTCCAACTTTTACATTTGGCTCAACTCAGGTTGTTTAGCAAATTTTGGAGAACGTGGGATGCCAATGTCAATGTCAGTTTGGTGACAAAGTAAGCCTTTGCTATTTTGGAAACTGTTTTCGAAGATCCAAATGATCTCCAAACTTGATGAAACTTACTTCATTGTTTCCACCATGAAAAGTATTTCAACCCATATTAAGGAATCCAATTGAGCTATCACATGAATTTGGGCGATAACAGGTCGCAAAGAAGTGAACTTGCTGCTATCACTTTTAGGGACTTAGTAATTTTTTCTGCACTTCCAAAACTGCAACTGATTCAATTTTGTGAGCTCTATTTGGCTGGGTTATTTACCAAACTATCTCTTGAACCTTAAACAAAGTTTCTTCTCCATAACATGAACTACAACTTTCATTTAAGGTCCAACCACAAAACTAGTGTAGAACCTATATTTCTACTTTGATCAAAGTAGGATCATGATAAAGCTTAAATTATCCTTTTTGATCCATTGGAGCATTTTCTGGGCATTTGCTCAACACGAAACTTTCACGACTTTTGTTGTAGAGTCCATATAGAGTCTTTTGGGTAAGGTTTCAAGGTTTGGTTGATGACCTATATTTCCATTCACTTATTAGTGCAATTCAAGCACTTAGTAAAATCATTCCAACAAGGATATAACTTATCATTTCATGTGACTTTTTGACTCCAAACTTCATGAAACTTTTCGAGTGACTAATATAGATAGGTACTAAGGTGAGACACATGAAAATATTGTAATAACACCACCCAAGCATATATCTTGAAAATGGCCTATATGTGAAGCAATGGTGCAATATCCAAGTTTAGGTTAGGCTCATCTCCATAGGTTGACCTTGACATCGTCATCTCCACTTAGTCTATCATGTTTGAGATCAAACCCACTACTTAAATGGTGGCAAACACCTGGGGTTTTACAGCCCTCCCCCTAAAAAGAATCGCGTCTTGAGATTCGGTGCGAAGGACTTTTCAAGGGAAGAGAAACATGTTATCCAATTCCAACATCTACAAGCGCATCAGGCTACTTAGCTTCAAGTAGCAGAGAGGCTAATTGGGTAAGACAACTTTCTAGTACTCACTCTACATAGAAACTTTTGTCTAAAGAATTTTCTTCACTGACTTCCATGAAGCATTGTTACTTTGGGAGGAATCTAAAACAATACAGTAATTCATTCACAGTGTACGGAGAGTACTACAAGCATGGACTAACTACTCGTAGCATCTACTTTTCTAGTGTCATAACATGTACAACTTCCGATAAGGGTTGGATCCATATATGAGGTAATCATTCTTTGAGGCTATCAGAAACCGTCTAACCAATAGACAATGTCTATACTGGTCATAGACGACTCACTGACTCAAATGCCAACTAATGGAAAACTACATATTGCTCCACGTGTGCAATTCTCTTTCTCTGATGCCAACACTGTATTATTTGAGTATGTTGAGGGAATAATGAAAGTGATAGCTGACTCTGTCGATTTTGGATTTCTGCCAAATGTCACCTAAAAAGATTCTCTTATACAAAGGCAACATTTATCTGGGTTGAATCAGATACAATCTCTTAGGTAAAAACACATATAAAGTACCAGAGACACATCAGCACTAGAGAACCATTACTGCAAAAGGATGATAGCTAGGTCTGAAAGACAACAAAAGTTGCAAGTATCCACCAAACTAGGGAACTAGTTCACTACTAAGCAGGTTGAGCACAATTTTCCTTCATGGTGCAGTTGCGTAATAAGTTGGGTTGACTTGCACTACAGCAAAACTAGCCTTCTTGATCTATTTTTGACATTGAGGCTTCCATTCTAATTCCAATCAATACCTCAAAACCATAATCCGAAAATCTATGGTTTGACACCTTCCCAAATGCTTTCAGCTCGCAATGGCACAATTTGACTTGTAGAACACCTTGATTGCTCACGCATTGCCAATCTAAGAGGGCAAAAACAAGGCACATAGGGGTGCAATTAGTCTTCCCAAGGGTACTAAGGGTTTTCTAACAGCAAGATACCTATCAATTGCCGATTATGTATCGAGTTCTTGGCATGCATTACAAACATAACCTTCCAATGCAAAGGATGATCGCAGTCAACAGAGAAATTACCGATTATGTACCCTTTTATTTTCTATTCATATCACACAAACTACTGCTCCAATATGCACAAATTTTGGTGGGCATATAGATCCATGGGTCTTCTAACTACTCGCCAAAATTGAGCTCAAACGGACACCGTTTGACTATCCAACAACCCATCCACAAAAATAGCTCTGTTCTGAAATGGCAGCAAACCAAGCTGACAAGACATCTCTCAAATCCTATGTTTTACACAACCAATACTCATACCCACTTAAGACATTGAAGAGTCCTAAGCAAGGAATGAGGTTACCAAGTTTGGGGTCAATCCAGCTTCGTTCGAGTCACTAACCGTCGGCTTGAAAATAACCGGTTTAGTGCCACAAAATCTGAACGGATTTCGAGTTCTTCCTTTTTCTTTGCTTTACACGTTGAGGTGTGTGTTTTGCACTCTCTAATCTTCTCATAGCAGCAACAACCTTTCTCCCTAAGGATGGAGGCTATAGTCTTCCTGACTTGTTTCTCAGGGAACAATTTCCACCATTGATCTAGACGCCAATCTTGACGATGCACAAGCATTGGACTTGTGGGCTGTTTTCACAGAGCACAAAACATTATTCCACATGGAGGGCATCCCTACGTAGATAAGAAACCATTTCTGAATATTTTCTGGCACTTCGTCTAATAGAACCTTGAACTAAAACCATTTGTGGTACCTAGGGGCACAATGATGCTGATCGAAACTAGGGACATGCTTTCTCTAGTTCTTCACTTGGCTAATACAACATCTTGCACTATATACGTGATTGTCCAAGATGGAATTGACTTAATAGCACATTTGGAGAAGATGCAACACCTGCATTGCTGACCGGCTTCATGGCTTCTTTGCTTACTATTGTTCGTCAGGACATAACCATCATAGCTATCGAGGAATTGTTACTTGACTAGAGATTAACCTTCTTACTGGTAACTAATCAGTTGTCTCACAACACTTAAGTTCTAAATCTTCACTCTTGACCACAACAATAATTGCAGTCGAGGCACAAATGGATGGTCGCCATCGAAGTTCGTAGATAAGGAGTCACACCAAAGATGGTTGATTTTGACTGTATGACCATCATACACACACGGATCAAGACTTTTATAACTAGGTCAAATGCATAATGTGATGATAAATTCTTATCCCACAGATAACTTGTCCAATAGTAAGTGTTATGTGCCCTTTTTATCCAACGGGGATGACATATGTTTCTCACTCGATGACCGACGTTATATGAGTACACATAGGGAGGGTCACTTGTCTGCCACCCCTTGCAGTCTGTCAATGTTTATGTCGGTGATTGTTCTCCAAAGGTTATCCTCTTAGCAACTTTAGGAGGAAGCTCTACTACATAAGGTCTAAGATATGAATCTTCAGATAAGATATAGGGAGATAACCAAGGAAAACGGTCACGAGAAATAACACATTGGCTATCGTTTCATAATGGATCATGACTAGCAACCCTGATACCAGCGCGTGCCGAGCAGGATAACCTTATGTGCGCGCCCACAGGAGGCTCTCGGTTTCGTTGCGGCACCATAGAATGCTAATCGTAACACCATTATTAAACGCACAAACAAAGTGGAATTTCAAGTGGCACCGATTGGGTGGTAAGAACAAGCACCAGACAAGGGAGGGTAGCAAGCAAAGGGAGTTACAAGGTTTAGAGTCAACAAGGAGGCGATTCGAAGATTAAAACACAGCACAAGGGAACATAGCTTAATTGCCGAAGACAACTGAGCAAGGGTTCTCGGTCACGTTGGACAACAACATGAGATCAAGATTAATAACGTTGAGAGACTTCAGAAGTTGAGATGGACTTAGCAGACTTCTAGAACAAAATGATACACCGATTAGAGATTACGTTGATACCTGATTTCGCAAGCAAAGATTTCTAGATCAGACAACGAGAGATTAGCGTTGCTCAGATCATCTGTAGGAGAGACAATCGGGAGGTCCAACATGGAATTGGGTATGGTCTCCAAAACTTGGCAAGCAACAACTGTGGCCAAGATTGATGTTTGTTAGGACTTAACTTGGTTAGTCAATCGAACAAGGGCATTCTCCAAAAGGTAGCAAACATCCAAGGCCTAAGCAAACAGATAAGAGGACTATGCTAGGGCCTACAGTTCAAGCAAGGCATGGATACACAAACATTCAAGGGCTAGCAACCACGTCTACAGGCTATGGCTCCTAAGAGAGAATCTAATTAGAGACGACAACCATGTGATTACGTAACGTGAGCGTTATTCTAGGATAAAGCTATTTGACACTCGCATGCTCACCGAGGACAAAAGAGGTGACAACTATGACACTACCTAGATAACAAGCATCTACACAATGTCATGGTTTTAAGCGGACACTTGAGACAATCAATCAGGTTAGCTTAAGCACCCGATAATAAGCAGAAGGCTCACACCTAACAAGCATTTATCAAACAAGAATTAACCACAAGTTTAGCTAAAACAAAGACATGCTAAAGTAACCAACTTAGTGCATACATAGAGCCTAGACAGCAACGCAGCAGACACGTGTTTTAAACAAAACATAAGTTGTAAGCATCAAACTAAGGTGGTACTAGACTTATTGGAAAGCTTACTAAGTTATCTATAACTTTCTTATTCACACTAAGGACTAATTCACAGATTACATTATTATGACCATGAAAATACTACTACAACAGAAATTGTTCTAGCAACCAAAGTTCATTACATGCAAAACAATGTTTAACCTTGTTGTGTTAACAAGAGAGCACACAACCACATTATTCTAGTAACTCCAAACATTCTTACTTTAGACTAATCAATAGTTTAGTTTATTCATAGAAATCACAATTACTTGAGTAAGCATTTGCAAGAGCTTGCATGAGCAACACATCCACCACTAGACTAAACTAGAGGACATTTATAAGTTCAAACATATAACCCTAATTATTTCTATTAAGGCTAAGCACACACTATTTCAAGCACTTCCTATTCAAGTAACATGGAACAATGCATTCTTGACCAACCTCATACTAGGAGGATAGTGCAGCACATCAATCACAAGTTACTTATTTATTAGGACAAAGGTGGGAGGAGCATAGTTATATGCACAAAGCAACAATCATGATGATGCATGCTTCGTCCTATTCATCCTCACAAGATTGCTAGCCTAAGGTGGCAATCACGTTCTATGTCGGTGGCATAACACACATTCTCTCGATATAGAGCTAGTCGTCAGCTATATTCAACTTACGCATTCGTGGTTAGCGTACCTGCAGAAAATTTCATTGCAGCCCAACAATTCCCAATATAGCACACAATGAAAGCAGTAAACTAAATACTCTCAATACATACATCCCCTGATGCATATACTTCGGTATCATAGCTACCCAATAAATGTACCCACAATTAAGTACTTTTATAAATACATGGTTAAACATGTAATTATGCCAGTAACCATAGCTAACTCTCCCCTAGACCGACGGTTGAACGGTCATGCTCTCCCAGCTCACACTTACCTTGGTGTAGGTGTGACGTTGCAAGAATGTAACTCTAGCGACATATATGGCTATTTCATATATGAAGGTTACCTCTACCATTCGACCACAGGGTAACAGTGTGGTCAAGTTATCACTCATACATACCTTGGCTTGGGTGTAGATGCAAAAATTAAAACCCCCCAAGTTAGTACATAATTAAGCCACCTAAGGGTCCTTAATTGGGCATAAAGGAAATGACCACTAGCATACTTAGATTTAAAATTCAGATTTGAACAAACCTATATATGTAGTAGCTATAAGTTGTCAAAAACTGATTTTTGCAAACAAAAACCTTTGTTTTCAATACACATATGACATGTTTAGTGTTGAACCTTGCTCCGATGCCAGCTGTCACGGAATCGCCCAAATTATAAGAACAAAAGTACAAAAACAATCACCGAAGCAATTACATTCCCGTACTTAAGCTCCTATAACTCTGGTAGTCCAATAAAATCACGAGGGATTTCAAACCAACCAACATCTATGCCAAGATCGTAGTGGTCCAACATAACAGGTCATATGTTACATCCATTTCATAAGTAATTCAACATATATCGGAGTTCATTGGAGTTATTACAACTCAAGTTCAAAAGTAGCGGAAGCAAAGTAGTTTGAAACTAATATCGCCTTAATTCAAATACATGCCAGTACCAAGATCAATTTCCAACAAAAGCATAAGAGACAAGATAGCTCAGAAGGGTCATGCCCATGATCACACTCTGCCACTACAGCAGGAGCCATCCAATTCTTGCAGTAGCCATAATACATCACAACCTGCAACAAGTGGGAATAAACCCTGAGTACGAGAAGGTACTCAGCTAGACTTACCCGTCATAAACCAGAAATAATATGACACCAAGGAGTATGCAAGGCTTTCTTTCAGTGGGCTAGCTTGACTCATTTGCGAAAAGCATAAGTGATCATGAATACACCATTTTAAGCACTTTTACATCATCTTTGTTATAACCTATTAATCTAGGTAAGCACCTATGCTAAGCAATCACTTGGTTAATCATTAACATCAAAGTTACCATCTCAGGTTTAGCATTTCCAACATAATCCACATAACCATCCATGTTCCATCATCATTACTACGATGCCGTAACTCGAGTCAAGTGTTCACTATCCAGTGAATGATGGCGATTCGAATCGATTATTAACCAGCTGGTAATTTATTCCTCACACAAACCTCACTCACCCGCTAAAGTGAGATATTGGTCACCGAGTCAACTATTCAGGTAAAGTCTTGAGTTTGCCAGGAACCACATGTACCCGGGGGCCGCCCGACTACTCTTTGGCCTTATCATTGCGCCCCCGTGTCCTACCACACCTGCTCCGGTACAGTGCGTTGCGGGCAATCCACTCGTCCCGAATAATCTCCCAGCTTCACGATCGAAAGGTACATTATTCGGCCAGCTAAATGTGAGGCATGCGTTCAACATGACCCGAGGCCCAACAACGATCGGTCCTTAATCGACACAGACAGAAAACTACAAGCACCCCAGAACCCTGTCTGGTTGCCTAATACTTATTCCGCCCGGTCTCCAATTATCCATCAACACTTGGTTATTTCCAGGGTATCATCCATTCTATAGCTAAAGTATTCCCATAACCACCTATAATTTCAGGTGACAGGAAATCACCGATCGCTACCAGTCTAAGCAGGGCTAAGCAGTTATTCGACCCTAAACCTAGTAGGGTAAGAATGTAATAAGGTAGGCAAGGATAGTAATAAACGCATCAACGGTTTCACTCAACTCCTATAACTTAATGCAACAATACATATATAACATATATATACTCAATTGCTTTTATAAAGTAGGAGGCTTAGAATGCTCCGGGGCTTGCCTGGGATCGAACACTAGGTTAGTGATTGACAGATGACACTCGCTTGGCGAGCATCTCCCAACCCGACACTTGTTTAGTCCTTCCATCTTCGGGATAGGTCCACCAAACACCGTCTTTAGGTTTGGCTTCAACATCTCATCCTTCACATGGTGCATCTAGTATACCTAGATGAGATGCAAGATGCATGTGTATGAATATGATGAATGGTAACTCAAGATGTATCACATAAGCATTCAAGTAAACACAAGATTACGCAAGACGTAGACACCAATAGCTATTTAACTAACATCACACAACCAATTAAAGAGGGCAAGCACATCAAGCATAACACAAGTTTAACAAGATCACAAGTATCTTAACTTGACCATCATCAAGGGCATAAGCCACACTTAGCAACACATGGAGTAAACAACCATAACTAGCATCTGATAATTTCTAGACTACAAACAACAGCTACATGTGTGGATCATAGATGGAGTTATACAGATCCAATAGCCATGCAACAAGACATTATGGAAAGCTTATGAAATTGTCTATAATTCATATTTAATCATCTTAGCATGATTCTCAAGTTAACCAAGTCAAACATGCATAATTACAGAATCTGGTCCAGAGATTCCAGAGAACAACTATTTCTGGAACCCAACTTGGAATAGTCATAACTCACAAACTACAAGGCAAAATGCCACCAAAATTTAACACAAGCTAGATTAATGAGTCATATACAACTTTGTTATAAGCATATTTCTCAGCAAACATCATTTTCATGGTGCAATTACCAAAGTCCCAGAAACTGTCCAGGAAAGCATCAATTGCAAGAATAAATATTAACTTACATTCCAAACATACATTTGGCCACAACCAATGTAACCATTATAAAGTGCATGTTAAATGATCACCAAAAAGCATAGTGCTCATTACTAAATAAATTCTTTTAATGCATTTCTTAATTTATTTAGATAGTAAGGTGAAATAATAAACATATATCAAAAGTCCATAATAAAATCTATAAAAATTACAGTTGCTCTTACATACACCCAATAGTCTACTGTACAAATTTCAAGCCATTTGAACATGTATATCAACCTCTATGAAAAAGACAAATTGCTATTGCAAGAATTCATGTGAGAGCAAGATACGCTAATAACTCACTCATATGGCAACAAAAATTCATGAAATGTTTACCACACATTAAACATCATATGAGTAGCATGCCACAAAAATTTCACTTCATTTGGAGCCCTAGATATGCAGTGAAGAAAATGACAAATACAACTAGCATTAAAAACCTAACTGCAAAAATCTATTTTTACAGAGAACACTTTAAACTAAAACATGCCATATTATAGATCTACTGCATAGAGAATTTCACAAGGATTCAAAAAAATACTCATTTGCTATTTTAACATTTTTCTACGATTTACTATGAATTTCTAAAGTTCCTGCAAAATAATTACAAATCAGTCCCGAGAGCACTATTCATTTGAGTCTATGACAGTGCAGATAGGCCCCTGGATTTAGTCGAATTCTCCCGCAAGGTCCTTGACATGATTTTGAGCAAGGGAAGGCTCTGTAGCTCGCTGAGGCCGGCCGAAGGAGGCTCGTCGGTGGCGGCTGAGCGGCGGCGGAGCACTAGGGGGCTCACGCGCACCCGCTGGTGCTCCTAGCTCGCCACGCGATGGTCCGACGTGCCCTGGCCGTGAGCACAGCAGAGGTCGCGGCGGGCGACCATGGCGGCAACCGCCTCCGGCGATGACTGGGGAGGGAAAGATGCGTTGGAGGTGCGTCGTCCGATGGGAAAGGTGCTGGGGTTAGCAGCTAGGGCTAAGGAGGCAAGGGCAGTGAAGACTGCGGCGATGGCAAAGAGCTTGGCTGGCGGCCATGGCGGCGGCGCTCTGTGCGTGCGTCGCGGTGAGAACAGGAGCGGAGAGGGCGATGTGAGTGAGGAAGGAGTGAGCTGAGGCGAGTGGGGAGCTCGGCGTCCATTAAGGAGCAGAAGGGGCGCGAGGACGCGCATCGGCAAGGGTGGGGCGAGCTCTCGCATGGCTGCCATGCGCTCCCTCACTGCGGCATAACGTCGAGCACGTGGCGGGCGATAGTGAGACCGGCGTGGGAGGTCATTTTGGGCTGCTTCCGGGCCGAATTGGACCACGAGCCAATAACGAAGTTGGAAGCCCACATGAAGCTCTATGTTTTTCATTAAAGAGTCAAGGTCATTAGAGCAACGGATTAGCAGTTAACTAGTTGTCAAAACTGCAGTGTCAACACCTTGATGGAAGTCACCGAAACTCACTTTCGATGGTCAAAACTTCGTCAAAATGAACTCAACTTTTTGTACGCACTTCATCATCATGTATTCTCTAACTTTTACATTTGGCTCAACTCAGGTTGTTTAGCAAATTTTTGAGAACGTGGGATGCCAATGTCAATGTCAGTTTGGTGACAAAGTAAACCTTTGCTGTTTTGGAAACTATTTTCGAAGATCCAAATGAACTCCAAACTTGATGAGACTTACTTCATTGTTTCCACCATGAAAAGTACTTCAACCCATATTAATGAATCCAATTGAGCTATCACATGAATTTGGGCGATAATAGGTCGCAAAGAAGTGAACTTGCTGCTGTCACTTTTAGGGACTTAGTAATTTTTTCTGCACTTCCAAAACTGCAGCTGATTCAATTTTGTGAGCTCTATTTGGCTATGTTATTTACCAAACTAGCTCTTGAACCTTAAACAAAGTTTCTTGTCCATAACATGAACTACAACTTTCATTTAAGGTCCAACCTCAAAACTGGTATAGAACCTATATTTCTACTTTGATCAAAGTAGGATCATGATAGAGCTTAAATTATCCTTTTTGATCCATTGGAGCATTTTCTGGGCATTTGCTCAACACGAACCTTTCATGACTTTTGTTGTAGAGTCCATCTAGAGTCTTTTGGGCAAGGTTTCAAGGTTTGGTTGATGACCTATATTTCCATTCACTTATTAGTGCAATTCAAGCACTTAGTAAAATCATTCCAACAAGGATATAACTTATCATTTCATGTGACTTTTTGACTCCAAACTTCATGAAACTTTTTGAGTGACCAATATAGATAGGTACTAAGGTGAGACACACGAAAATATTGCAATAACACCACCCAAGCATATATCTTGAAAATGGCCTATATGTGAAGCAGTGGTGCAACATCCAAGTTTAGGTTAGGCTCATCTTCATAGGTTGACCTTGACATCGTTATCTCCACTTAATCTATCATGTTTGAGATCAAACCCACTGCTTAACTGGTGGCAAACACCTAGGGTGTTACAGCATGCTCCATCATTTTATGACTCTTAAAAGGAAAAATCTAAACACACTCTTTATTTTGTTATCAATGTTTAAGATCACACCTATATATATATATATATATATATATATATATATATATATTGCTAGATAAACTTTTATTTGGTTTTGATTTGTTATTCATCTTTTTATTTCTTTTGACCGATAGAAAACCAACAAAAATGATAAAATAAAAGGGAAAGGAATACTTAGCTAGATACATGAGGATGCTCCTGCCCCAAGCTTGATGTTGTTGTGGTCAGAAATGAGTAATCTTCAGAGCGAGCTCACCAGCGGCGGTCCTTCTTATTCAGGCAGAGTGTAGTGACTACCCCTGAGTGAACTTACTCTTGATCAAAATGTCATCCTGCAAAATATACTCCAACAAGAACACCAAAAACTTGAAGCTTTGATTATAACAAGGGGTTAGCAGTCAGCTGTTGAGAAATTGACTGTTCCTATTGCTTAAGATTGATTTTATGATTTGACAACTTTATGACAGGATGTTGGTTTTCATGTCTTTTTGGAATTTTCTATTTTATAATGCAAAAGGAAATACATATGCATGATATTTTTATTTTTATGCCACCACGGTGAATATTCCTACAGGGTTACCATAGGTTACTCATATGGGGTTTAAGATTTTTATGATGCAATGATGAATGCAATAAAGATTTTTATTTTCTTTTCTAATGCAATGCTAATTCAGAAAAGTAAATATGTTAAAGTGAAAATAATTAATACAATGCGTTAAATTAAATATAGATAACTACAAAGTTTACCTCCTGGCGAGTGTTCGTTGTTTTTAGTCCTCCAAACAGGACTCCTCCTTGCAGTGGTTCACTCAAAAGGGTGAGGATTTGTGATGGTGCCTCCATTAGTGGTGCTTCCAATGGTGGTGCCACCTTCTTCACTCCTCAGAAATAGGGATCGTCTTCTCTCCACACTTCACTTGAAGTGTGTTCTACTCATAAGGACAAAGTAGAGATCAAGTGCATAAGCTCTGTTGGTGGGAAAACACTAATAGAACCAAAAAATTATTCATTCTTCTCTATCCTTAGGGATGATACGATTGATGCTGTGTACATGGTTCCTTTATAATATGGGTGAGAAGATCAGAAGTATAAATGTAGCATTTAAGTATTTTAGACAAAAGAGTGAAGTTGCTTAAATTATGGAAGGATTGTTCATCTTATTTAATGTATCAATGTTTTCATGATTATGACTATCATCTTCCAAAGATAAGATATGAAATATTTTTAGCTCATTTGGTTAAGACTGAGATCAAGAGAATGGTGCTATGAACAAACTTAAAGTACAAATCATGTTGAGTTAATCAGGTTGAATCAATTAAAGTTATAACTCTAACATGTTTGTATCTTCATTTATGTACATACCAAGATCAAGAGGAAAATGATGACCACTTACCTTAAGATGTTACCTTCATTATGGAAGCGTAATGGCATCATGTGATGAAGGGTAGATGACTTTCAGTGGTCCTTTCCTTTCTTATATTTTGGGTTGTTCATAAGCATCGTGTCTCATATGTTGCACTCCTTTCTCACTCTTCAGACCTTCTGCTTCTCTCCTTAATTATTTCTTCTCTGCAAGGGATTAGTAGACAACACATACCCGAAGGAGTATACAAATGATTCAAAGTAGGATAGTGTTATCAAGGATTTATCTGTAGCCTATCATATACTTTTATTATTCACCACTACTTTAACTTTTCAACAAGGTTAATGGCAAGGATGTGTGTAATTGTTTTGAAGAACACCTCTAACCTTGATTTATTTTTACGAATGATCTCCTAACATTCCTAATGAATTTGAATATTTTCGTATAAGGGCTAGTCCACATATGCAACCAAATTCTATATAAGTATGTTCTGATTTAATAGTTATGTTCAAATAATGTTCCAAAACATATTTATCACAAAACAAGGAAGATGCAAGACTAAAGGGGATTCATTCAAGTAGAAAGAATGAAATGTATGGTGAACTAAAGAAGCATATAATTTAGCAAGTTAAGCATTGCATAAAGGTAAAGATGACCAAAATAAATTAGCAACATGGTATAAGATGTTGAATGTATTTTAATGTTGCATAATGCTTGGATGAACTTACCTTTATCTTTCCTTCTTTTGAAGTAAGTAGTGATAAACTTACCTGAACGAGAAAGTTTACCAGTTGGTGTGAGTTCGTGGTCCATTGAGCAAGGCCTTTCAAGACACCATAGGCAGACCATTGATCTAGAATGTATGGTGGCATCGTCATCTTGGTCCTTGTTTTCGACATGTGAGATGGTGTCTTCGAGGGTGTTGAAGATAGGACATTGATTTGCTGATATGAAATGAATTGCTCCTTGCTTCTCATCAACCTCCTAGTCTTAAGTCCTGGAAAGGCTCAATCCTAGGTTGTCTTCATTGTTACTCATGACCAGTTGATTCATCTGTCCACTTCTTATGAGTAAGTGCTTCTATTGTAAATCCTTCTTGTAGCACTTGTCTTATTTCCTCTTATTTATTCCATTGCTAAAATGGTGGTTTGGTTGTTCATAGACTCATACCAAACTATGGACAGCCACAACTTATATTCATTCTTTCTTGCAAAATATTAATGGACACATACCCAAGGGAATATAGCAAATTTGAAATACGAGTTTTTTTGTCCAAACTTTTTGTGACTTTTCCTCTATGCTAATGAAATGATGGTTTTTAGAATTACTTTAGCATAGATTTTGTCTAGCATGTGTTATATAGTTGTTGCATTCTAACATGGTTCAAGGCAAAGATAACTACCAACAAGAGATAAGTGAATGAACTTTGATACTCACAGTCCTTTCTTCTATGAGGAATGAGCTGGGTCTTCTTTGTGTAAAGTTATTGGAGTTCACTTGCCTTGATTCTTCTCCAACGTGAAATCATCTCTTGACTTACCCAGATTGAATTTGAAAATTTCCTGTAGGGGTTAGTCTGACAAAATAACCAGTATCTACTAAAGCATACTATCAGTTCAAAAATCAACCTAGACACCACGTCTAATTCGATTTAGGAAAGCATTTTAACCTAAGCACCACGCTTAATTTAAAAGCTTTTAGAAGTAAGATCAACATGCCTTGTGGTTAAAAAATCCAACTAGACACCACGTCTAATTCAATTCAAAAAACAGTTTAAACTAAGTACCATGCCCAATTTAAAAGGTGTATGAAGATACTTCAAAACCTAAACATACTATAGCAAACAAAGGTAGCATGACAACACAATAGAGGTTATTCAAATAGAGATGAAAGAGCATGATCATGGTGAGTGTTTTTTCTTTTCTTTTTTTATGCAAGCGACATGGATGAGTGTAAGGAACTAGACATGTTGTGGATTTGATACGAGAAAACATAAACTAAAGAGAGTAGATGCATGGATTATTCAACGTAAACATGCAGTAGAATGCAAGAATTAAAAAGGTAACTACTCATAAAGTTTAAAGTCCATGAGCAAGACATCTCACCTTTCTTGATCATACTTACCATGTCTCACATGATGGAGTTTGTGAATGATGCAGCATCTATGTTCCCGTCACTTGAGATGTGATTTAAATTCTTGTGACGACGACCTTTTCTCCAATCTACACATTGTTAGAATTGTATATATATATATAGACACACACACAAACCTATGAGATGGCAGGGTTCCAATGTTTCTCTCATCTTTTCTTGTGGAAGTCTGCCGGAAGGTCAAAACGGCGACTGTTGTCCGGTCTATTCCAGAACTCAACAGAACAGGGGTAATCCTATTAAAGCTAGTGGTACACTAAATTTGCAGACATTGAGATCATTATCAAAATCTTTACGCCAATTGCTTCCCTGGCAACGGCACCAAAAAGCTTGTTGGTAATTGTTAACACACACAGAAAATTCCGCAAGCATACGGATACCGTTATAGCTTTTACCCAGGAGTATTCCAGAGTATCATATTTATCCACAGGGAAACAATGGTTAAAGAAGCTAATAATTCACCATCATGCATCTGCTAACTTAATATACCAACTAGACTAAAGTAGGGGTAAATGATAAATGATAGGAGTTATGCGTAATGACACACACATAGGAGAATTCCATGATAAAAGAGTAGCATAGATAAATTGAGAGGACAACGGGAGAGTTCAAGGTTTCTAAACACTTCTCTATTATTTTGGTTCTATGATAACTGAAATATAGGTAGATATAGCAATCACACAATAACATTTTAAAGCAACAGTACCTTTTTTGACACTCGAAAAGACTGGGAAGGGGTAGTCGGGGGAAGGCTGCCAAAAAGCCCTATGAACACCAATCTGAATGTGGTGTGGATTACAAAGGCCTAGTCAGAGCTGTCACCTCTGGGGCTACCACAACTATCTGTTGGGACTGAGCGTAATCTCAGATAACCTATAGTCTAGACACCATGTCTACACCAGCGATTACTACTCTAGTCACACATGATAACTAGCGCACTCAATACGAGCGGCACATATGACTAGCGCATTCAAAAGTATAACAACTATACTAACCACACATATGAAGGCATAAAAGTAAATAGAGAAGATAAATATATTAAAGCATAAGTCTTGCAAAGATAAGATACAAAGATATACCAGACCTTCGAAGAATTCTCTAGAACTTGAGCATATCCCGACTCTCCCTAAGTCTCAACTAGAATTAATCTACTATATTGGAGAGTCTAGCCCTAATTCTCTTGTGTTGTGCCTTGATCCGAATGAGAGATGGCCTCCTAGAGGGGTAGGGGCGTCCTTATATAGGCCGAGGTGGAGTAGAGGCCAAGTAACTACCACGTCATCGATCCGTGTGACCTCCCTCGACCACCATTGGATATACCGACTTCAATTAGACGTAGATGGGATCCTAGGAGGCGTAGGAGGAACATTCCAGAAGCTCAGGGCGAGGCGACGCAGCCAAGGGCCGACCGACATAGGGGTGGGCTATAACACTCCTGATGTTTGTCACTAGTTAAGCAAGGTGTTTTAGCTTAAACATGATAGATTAAGTGGTGATGAATATGTCAAGGTCAAACCTATGGAAATGAGCCCCAATCTAAACTTGGATATTGCACCTTTGCTTTACATATAGGCCCCTTTTTCAAGATATATGCTTAGATGGTGTTATTGGAATATCTTCATGTGTCTCACCTCAATACCTATCTATATTGGTCACTGGAAAAGTTTTATGAAGTTTGGAATTAAAAAGTCACATGAAATGATAACTTATATCCTTGTTGGAATGACTTTAATAAGTGCTTAAATTGCACTATTAAGTGAATGGAAATATAGGTCATCAATCAAACCTTGCAACCTCACCCAAATGACTCTAGATGAACTCTATAACAAAAGTCATGAACGATTCATGTTGAGCAAATGCCCAGAAAATGCTCCAATAGATCACAAAGGATAATTTAAGCTTTATCGTGATACTACTTTGGATAAAGTGGAACTATAGTTTTGAGGTTGAAACTTAAATAAAAGTTGTATTTCATATTGTGTAGAACAAACTTTGTTGGTCAAGAGCTAGTTTGGTCTCTAAGCTAGTCAAATAGAGCTCCTAAGATTCAATGAAGTGATGTTTTGGAACCCCAAAATTTGGCTAAGTCAAATGGTGTCTCAGTTTCGGGTACCCTACTTTGGAGCTATGTAGTTTCCTAACCAGGCCAAACTAGTTGATGATTCTTTAATATAAGTTGTAGTATGTTTTGAGTACAACAAACTTTGCTTTGGGAGCATACCATGTTTCAGCTTGGAAATAAGTCAAACAATGGACCAAAGTTTGAATCTACAGCTATTTTCAGACTTAGAATATTTAAGTCCGAGTTTAGTGACAACTTGATTGGCGTCCCGCGTTCTCGAGTTTTTGTTAAACAACTTGAGTTGAGCCAAATATAAAAGTTGGAGTTAATCCTTTGGAGAAGGATATGTAGATAGAGTTTAGTGACAACTTGATTGGTGTCCCGTGTTCTTGAGTTTTTGTTAAACAACTTGAGTTGAGCCAAATATAAAAGTTGGAGTTAATCCTTTGGAGAAGGATATGTAGAAAGTTGGAATTCGTTTGATCAAGTTTGGCATCCCAAAACCAGCAAAAACCGAGCTATAATGTGATCATCATTAATTTGTTGACAGTGTCAACTTCAAGCTTAATTATCTCCTAATCTAGAATCCTAATGGTTGAGCACCCTTAACTAAAATTGTAGAGCATTAGGAGTAGAGCAAACTTTGTTTTTGGCCTATCTCCAAATTCGGCCCGTAGATGGCCCAAATCGGTGCTCCACTTCACCCACACCGCCATTCTCCAGGTGTTAGGTGAAATGCCGCTAAGGGCGACGCATGTCCGAGCGCGTGGCAGCCGCCTAGCTCACGCCTCCTCCTCTTGCCGCGTGCTCCTCCTCCGTATCCATGCGTTGTTGGAGAGTCTCCCGAGTTCGCCCTCTGCCTCACTCTCACCCCTTTGCGCTCGCCCTCGCCGCCACGCACGCGCACAACCATGGCCAAGCTGTCGAGCTCACCGCCATCATCGTCCTCCCACCTCTGAGCCATCTCGCGCCTCACCGCACGCACCACCACCATCGCCGCCGCTCCGCAAGCATGGTGCACCGCTTCTCCACCTTCCCCTGTCACCAGAGCAGCCCCTGCATGGAGCCGTCGCCACTGGAAACAAGGGCACACGCGGGCAGCTCGCCATGCGTAGCCTCAGGCCGTGACGAGGCCACCTGCGGGTGCGGCCAGGCACCGCGGTCCTCCCTCGCCACTTCCTCGACACCGACGAGGCGCCCATCGGCCGGAAACGGTGAGTCTCCGTGTGCCCCTCCGTAAATCCTGACCAAGGACTTTGTGCAGTAATTAGACAAAAGACAGGGACCTATCTGCATAGCCACTCACTTATATGAATAGTACCATTAAGGACTTGTTTGCTTTGATTTTGCTGCAACTTTGGAAATTCGTAGTAAATCATAGAAAATTCATAAAATAACAAATAAGGAGTTTTTAAAAATCCTTGTGAAATTCTCTATGCAGTGGATCTATAATATGACATGTTTTAGTTTAATGTTTTTGCTGTAAAAATGGATTTTTTATATTAGGTTTTTAATACTAGTGGTATTTGTCTTTTTCATAACTGCAGTTGTAGGACTCCAAATGTAGTGAATTTTTTGTGGCATGCTACTCATGTAATTTTTTATGTGTGGTAATAATTTCATGAATGTTGGGTGCTGTATGCGTGAGTTATTAGTGTATCTTGCTCTCACATGATTTATTGCAATAGCCATTTGTCTTTTTCATAAATGTTGATATACATGTCCAAATGGCATGAAATTTGGACAGTAGACTATTGGGAGCATATGTAGGCCACTGTAATTTTAGTAGAATTTATTGTGCACTTTTTGATATATGTTCATAATTCCACCTAATTATCTAGATAAATTAAGAAATGTATTAAAATAATTTATTTAGCAATTGAGACTATGTTTTCTGGTGTTCATTAGTCATGTGTGACATGTTGGTAAAGTTGGTTTTGTCCAATTATATATTTGCAATAGAAGTTAATAATTATTTCTTGTAAATGAGGTTTCTGGACAGATCTGGGAACATATCAAAGTTCTTCATGATAATATTCTTTGTTGTAAAACTTGTTTACACAAAAGTTGTATATAATTTATGTATCTAGCTGCTGTTAAAATATTGTGCCATTTGGCCATGTGGTTTAGGAGTTATAGCTATTTAAAGTTGGGTTATAGAATTGCTTCCTCTCTGTTTTTATAGACCAGTTTCTGTGTTTGTGTAAATTCGACATGATTAACTTTGGAATCATGTTGTCATGATTATAAATTAAATGTAGATAATTTCATAAGCTTTCCATAATGTATTCTTGTAAGTCATTTGGATTTGTTTAACTCTAGTTATAGCTAAATCTTGTAGCTAGTGTTTGCAGTCATGAATGTGACAGATTCTAGTTTTATGTGTTTACTTCATTGTTGACAGTAATTAACTATCATTATAAACCATCAAATAAACATATAAAAAGGATAAAAATATGATTCCCACCTTAGAATAGGGGTTCTACTGACAATTTCCAAGAGTTTTGGTGAATTGTAATTTTTCAGGGATTAAACAGGAAAATGCAGGAACCCATGCCTATCGGACTTATCTCCACGTCACGGCCATGCAAGGACATTCTAGAAGACACCAGAGGACTCCTCAAGGCAGCCCACCTCGACCTTCTACCTGGTGGGGCCGACCGGCCCTAACCCTAGGCCAGCCGGCCTCCCCCACGCTGCCACGGCTCCTTCCTTTGCAAGCTGACTCTACTGCCTCCTATGATGCATCTCAACCCTACGTGAAGGTCGGTTTGATCCAAGGGCCATGGTTGATCCCCCAGGGCTATATAAAGCGGCCTCTAGACCCCCAGGCCTCATTCAATCTCTCTAGATCAGAACCTCCAACAAAATTAGAAATCATAGGAGAAGGATTGAAGAGCCAGCGATCAAGAAGAAGACTAGTTCTCCCTCTAGTTTAGGAATAGAATCTAGTCTTGAATTAGAACTAGAAGAGAGAGAGAGAGAGAGAAGAGGAGGAGATTTAGAAGGAGCTCTGGCCTATCGGATCTTCTTCAACATCTTGTACTTGTGGATTCAAGTTCTTCAATATCTTGCATCTAGATCTCTCTGGTAATCAACGTCTATTTTCAAGTTGTTCTTATTGTTCTTGAGGTTTGTGACTCATTTGAGTACTTTAATTCTAGTAGCGCTAGGATTAGAGGAGTTAGAGGGTGTAAGCGCGGTGCTTAGACTTGATAGCTTATGAATGTACCCTATATTCTGGATTTCAGTGGTAGTTCACAAGGGTGACTCTTATAGCCTTGTTGATTCTTCTATAGCCCACTATCCCGTTTGTAGGACTAGCAGGATAATTTATTGGTAGGAGAATTCATACTCTGCTTATGACCTCCTATGACAATTTCCCCATCAAGAACACTATTAGTATTTCATACTTGAAGTAGAATTAGACAGCCTTAGTGATCCCCTCTACCTTCAAAATTCTCAGTCCTTGATAGCTACTCAAGGATTAAAGCTTAAGACTTAAGAAGACCATACTCTGTTCCTTTAGGTTCGATATTAAAACTAGGTCATCCTGGTGAAGTGCTACATCAGTAGACATTATATGTGCGCTTGCGGATAAAGTAGAGTGTGCATTAATTTATACCAATAAGCATTTCTAGCACCGTTGCCGGGGAGCGGTGCTGAGTTCATCTTGAGTCATGCTTAATCTTGTACTATACTTTTATCTTTTTACCCATAGATTTCTTAGAGCCATCCACTAGCTCCATAGATTCCATTCCACTCAACTAGTATATCTACCCCACCGTAGTAGACTTAGAGCTCCCAAAAATCAGCTAAGCCTATTCTTTCTGAGAGCTATGAGCTACGACCATGTTTGGTAGAAATGGTTAAGAGCCAATCCTTTTCAGGCAAGGAAGATGAAAATCCTCACATTCCCCTAAACGAGTTAGAACAGACCTATGCATGCCTACACATTGCAGGCATGTCCGATGAAACCCTAAGATGGAAGTTTTTCCTTTCTCTTTAGAAGAGAAAGCTAAAACCTGGTACGATCGAACCGCACCAAGTAAGGATGGGGATTGGAAAGCTTTATGTTCTAGCTTTTGCTTAGAATTCTTTCCAGTTTCTAAAATCGTTTGCCTATGCTTAGAGATATTGTCCTTCACACAAGAAAGTGATGAGTCTCTAATTGCTGCTTGGGAGAGATTTGATACTCTTGTCCGCTCTAGTCCATCTTTATCTATCCTAGACCCTATTCTTCGTCAACATTTTTATATGGGCCTGAATAGAGAAACAACTACATTTCTTAACTTAGCTTCAAATGGATCATTTCTGCATACCCCAGCTACTAAAGCAAGGGAATTACTACTCAACCTTTCACAAATTACTCCTACCTATGAAGCTAAGCCACCACAAGAACTTGTAGAAAAACAAATAGCTGAGCCTGAATCCTTTCCTAATCTATATCAACCTTCAGCTATAATTCCTGATACAGGGGAGACCCCGGTTTTAGCGATTGTGTTTGAATTCAAGGATGAATATTTTTCTGAATTTGGAAATACCTCGAATTATCACCTTATAAGGAAGCCTTAGAAATCAAAACCTTATCCTGAAGAACTTTTGCAGTTTACTGAACACGCTTTCCTTGTAAAGACTACGAAAAATCTAGCTTCTGTACTAAGTTATGAATGGTTAGAAGAATCAGAGCTTTCTTCTGAAGTGATTTGCCTAGATTCACCTTCCACTTCCATTCAATGCCAAATTAATCTGGAACCTTTCGAAGCTCTTTATAATCCTGTTGTGGGTGTCAACATCATGTCTGCATCTTTTGCTCAAGATTTATTGAGTTACATGCCATTGACCCCAACAACAAAATTGTTAAAAAAAACCCCTCATGATATATTCTTCCTAGTTTGAGAATTTTATATGTCCTACCTATCGTGGTAGATGGAATTCTAGTGCGTATGAGCTTTTATATCTATGACATCATTGAATTCGACCTCCTGATAGGTCAACCAATCCAAAGACTTCTTCTCGAAGGTCAAATAGGGAAAATAAATATTTGTCTTGGGAAAAATCTTCAAAGATCCATACCAATCATTCACTTCCTAAATACTGAGAGTGATCCATGTCCTGAGATAGATCCTATGGAAGAAATTAAGGAAGCATCCCTTGAAACTTTAGAACAACCTAAGCTTGAAGAAGATACTGAATTCTTCATAGAGGAAGAAGATCATCCTTCTGTTCCTGATCCTTTAGAGTTCCTCAAAGAACCACCTAAACCTCCCATAGAGTTAAAACCCCTCCCTGCTGGCCTTAGATATGCTTTCTTAAATAATGATCTAGAATCTCCCGTGATCATAAATGATAAACTTTCTCAAGAACAGACATTTCGTCTGATCACTGTCTTAGAAAAACATAGATTAGCTTTTGGCTATTCACTCTGAGATCTTAAGGGAATTAGCCCTGCTCTTTGCACCCATCGCATTCCTACTGATCCTAATGCTACACCTTCTAGAGAACCTCAACAAAGACTTAACAATGCGATGAAAGAGGTAGTAAAGAAAGAGGTTTTGAAACTCTTGCACGCCGGGATTATTTATCCTGTGCCACACAGTGAGTGGGTGAGCCCTGTTCAAGTTGTACCTAAGAAGGGAGGCATGACTGTAGTTAAAAATGAGAAGAATGAGTTAATTCCATAAAGAACCATCACTGGTTGGAGAATGTGTATAGATTATAGGAAACTTAATAAGGCAACAAAGATAGAACCAAAAGGTGGCATGACAAAAGAATCAAGAAGAAGAGTTTCACTCCAGGAGACAAGGTACTACTTTTTAATTCCATGGTAAAGCTATTCGGACATGGAAAGCTACGAAGCAAGTGAGAAGGACCTTTCACGATGGTGGCAACTTCATCACATGGAGCAGTAACACTTCAAAATGATGAAGGTACGTTATTCAAGGTAAATGGACAACACCTTAAATTTTTTCTAGAATCTGACAAAAGTCCTGAGGAGTTGGATGTCATCCAATTCCTCGTTTTCCTTAAATATTACATATCTACCACCTCCGATACGTTTCGTACACCGAGGGATAGTTTTTAGAGGTTAGTTAAGAATTATTAGGCGCCACGAGAAAGTTGGTCGTGGGATCTCCTAAGGACAGGCTGACCGGCCCCACCCCCAGGCTGACCAGCCCCCTCTAGCATGGTTCACCCCGCGTCGCCTCTCGAGTCCCTTCTTATCTTATCCTCTTGACAGTTATGCAGCCGTGATCTGCGAATTTTTCGTCCCTCGTACCGAAGCCATCCAATCTAGATTGAACCCTTCTACAAGCTGATCCGGACTATAAAACCAGGCCCCTGCCTACCCGTAGACTCATAACTTTCCATCTACGAAGCCTCCAACCAGCAGCGAAGCTTTCTTCCTCCTCCAATGGCCAGCCAACATAGCAAAAACTCCAATGAGCGCAACTCCAACAATAGATCAATGGCTCTCACCATTGTTCCACCAAAACCGCTCGCTGTTGTTCTGCCAAAGCCTCTTGCCACCATGCCATCAAAGGAGATCATCCTTGCATCCTTAGGAACTCAGCGGGAGCACCCTCCACAACAATCTTTCTACACTCGCGAAGTTTCTACGCTTAGGCTAGAGCCACCTCCTCCGTGCCACACTATCGCAGACAAATCTCGCCAGTTCAATGTGTCTAAAGAAATTGCTCTTCTTCCTCCCAAGCCCAATGAGACGCTGATGGGGTTGAAGACCAACAAGTTTGGAGATATAACCTGCGCCAAATACAAATCTACCACTCCTCGTCCTGCTTTCGAAGGAGTTAGAGCCAACCCAGATCAGATTCGTGTCACTCCTCCTACGAAGAGATCTTCATCGTCTTCCTCCTCTTCTCGCAAGCCTAAGCAGCCTATAGTTACCACAGTGCAGCTAGAGAAGATGATAGAAGAGCAAGGGATAGAGATAGAAGATCAAAAAGAGAAGCTACAAGAATAGGAGAAGAGGATATATGATCAAGAGAAGATGATAAACTCCTTAGATAGAAGGCTAGGTGAGCAGTGACAACTGCTCACCCGATTGAGAGAATCCAGCTCTATGACTGATCAGACTGTCGAGCTGACTCGAGGCCTAATGGCTACGCTAGCTGACACGATAGAGAAGTCTAATGCTAGGATTGATAAGCTAGTCATCAGGCAGAAAAGCACTAAAACTCTTGCAAACACTCTATGCCGTAGACTTGATGAGTTAGAGAAAGATGAAGAATAGAGAGAGTATGAGTTAGTAGATTGATAAGACACAGAGTCATTTGAGTGTGAGAGTTTTGTTAAAAGTGAGATTTATTATTTAGAGTTATCAAGTTGTTATAGTGTGAGAGTTCTATTATTAGCTAGATATGTAATAAGTGCCTTAAATGATATCAATAAAGTTTTATTAGAGTCAAGTGTTTTCTCTCTTTATTATTATTTGGAATATTTTGTCTTGTCTCCACATGTTACGCTTAAAAGAAAATAGGAAATAAGTGTGGGGGAAGACCACGGGATTACCAGAGAAGATTCGGTCGCGAAAATAAAAGAACGCAGAAGCAAACGTCGCCAAGACCTCACACGATGAAGTGGGCCTCGACTGGGCCTCAGCCCAGGCCGATCGGCCCCAGGGCCAGGCCGACCACCCCCCTGTCGTCATGCCTTGCCTCCTCCTTCGTCCACGGTTCAGTACACATTTCATACATTCTATTTTTTACTATTTAATCTTCTATTTTGAATTAAATTAAGAATTCTCTGAATAAACACATGATCTATTAATCCTGATTAAAGAAATAAATTACTTTGATATACTTTAAAGATAGACTCACACAACACTTTTCCTAGAAGTCTTGTTACTGTTGGGAACCTTTTTAGGGACCCCGCATTGCTTAAGTTGTTGTGGGATATGAGATAGTAGAATAAAAGAACCTAAATCTTTTAGTCTTGTCCTTGGAGCACTTTTATTTTTAAACTTGCAAAATTAATAGTTTCACTTCTCCTTTGTAGTTGAGTAATATCCTACTAAAGCCTTACATGATAAATTTTTAAGACTAGCTTATAAGCCTTTTATTTATGTATTGAGTTTTGTCAAACCTTGTTGACCTGTGTCGAGAGATTCTTCATGCTCCCAAGATCAAGATCACTTACACTCCACATACATCTGCTATTCCTACACTGGGAGTACGCAAAAACATGCCTTACCATTCAAAAATATTTTATAGGTTGAATAAATGCTCCAAGTTCTTTGATCAATATCTCTCTGTAAGTTTTCTGTTACAGGCAAAAAAAAGACTTGGGTTATGCAAAAATAAAAGAAAAATAAAAAGATAGGAAAATACTTAGAAAAAAAGAGAAAGAAGAAGAAAAACAACGATAGCCCATGATCTTAAAAGCCTTTGTATAATTTTTTAATTCTTCAAAACAGAGAGATATACACTCAAAGGAGAAAAGTAGAAATAAGTTAGCCACTATATACCGCACATATGCACATCTTGATCTAAGAGTATGACAATTCTCTCTGTGGGTCCGAGTTTTGACCTAGCAATAAATGCAAGGTAAAAGTGCTACATCCTTGATCATACCTTTCACTCCAGATACAACTTTTAGAGATAGGATGTTTTAAGGCACCAGTCATTTATGCCTTGGAGAGGATTCAATAAATACTACATATGAGTGACTTGAGTGGGCTACATAGGGAGAAGGTGAACTATGCTTTTATTTTAAACTTGTGCAAAAATCTCCAATTGACTTGACTAACAGGAAGAAGGTGATCAAATTCAAGTTGTTCTGTTCTTCAACTACCCAAAGTATTGTGGTAGACACATTGAATCCCGCAGTATAGGTATGACTAGGAGAGGTCTAGTGTTGATGTCTTATCTTAAAGTTATGCCTTGAGGTAATTCAACCTTTACTCGAGGATGAGCAAAGACTAAGTGTGGGGGAGTTGTTGACGGTAATTAACTATCATTATAAACCGTCAACTAAACATATAAAAAGGATAAAAATATGATTCCCACCTTAGAATAGGGGTTCTAATGACAATTTCCATGAGTTTTGGTGAATTGTGATTTTCAGGGATTAAACAGGAAAATGCAGGAAAAGGATATCTTCCATGAGAAGGAACCCACGCCTATCGGACTTATCTCCACGTCACGGCCACGTAAGGACATTCTAGAAGATACCAGAGGACTCCACAAGGCGGCCCACCTCGACCTGCTGCCAAGTGGGGCCGACCGGCCCTAACCCTAGGCCGACCGGCCTCCCCCCACGCCACCACAGCTCCTTCCTTTACAAGCTGCCTCTATTGCCTCCTATGATGCATCTCAACCCTACGTGAAGGTCGGTTTCATCCAAGGGCCACAGTTGATCCCCGAGGGCTATATAAAAGCGGCCTCTAGACCCCTAGGCCTCATTCAATCTCTCCAGATCAGAACCTCCAACAGAATTAGAATCATAGGAGAAGGATTGAAGAGCCAGCGATCAAGAAGAAGACTAGTTCTCCCTCTAGTTTAGGAATAGAATCTAGTCTTGAATTAGAACTAGAAGAGAGAGAGAAGAGGAGGAGATTTAGAAGGAGCTCCGGCCTATCAGATCTTCTTCAACATCTTGTACCTTTGGATTCAAATTCTTCAAGATCTTGCATCTAGATCTCTCTGGTAATCAACGTCTATTTTCAAGTTGTTCTTATTGTTCATATTGTTCTTGAGGTTTGTGACTTATTTGAGTACTTTAATTCTAGTAGCGCTAGGATTAGAGGAGTTAGGGGGTGTAAGCGCGGTGCTTAGACTTGATAGCTCATGAATGTACCCTATATTCCGGATTTCAGTGGTAGTTCGCAAGGGTGAATCTTATAGCCTTGTTGATTCTTCTATAGCCCACTATCCCGTTTGTAGGACTAGCAGAATAATTTATTGGTAGGAGAATTCATACTCTGCTTATGACCTCCTATGACAATTTCCCCATTAAGAACACTATTAGCATTTCATACTTGAAGTAGAATTAGACAGCCTTAGTGATCCCCTCTACCTTCAAAATTCTCAATACTTGATAGCTACTCAAGTATTAAAGCTTAAGACTTAAGAAGACCATACTCCATTCCTTTAGGTTCGATATTAAAACTGGGTCATCCTGGTGAAGTGCTACATCGGTAGACGTTATATGTGCGCTTGCGGATAAAGTAGAGTGTGCATTAATTTATACCAACATTCATGTGTTGGTAAGTGTGGCTCATGCTTTTGCTAATGTTAAGTTATTACACTTGAGACTCTGTGAAGCTTTGTCTTTACTTGATATGCATGATATATCTTTTTAATGGGTGGTGTGCTATTTAGTTGAGTGACTATGAATGCCCATGTCTTGCTTAATCTTGTGCTTGTCCTAAATACTTCTATGTGATGCATCTTGTGTTACCATTCTTCATATTCATACACTTGCATCTTGCATCTCATCTAGGTACGCTAGATGCACCACGTGAAGGATGTGGTGTTGGAGCCAAACCCGAAGACAGTGTTTGGTGGAACTATCCCGAAGATGGAAGTACTCGACGAGTGGTGTCTGACAAACACTGACTTAGTGTTGGATCCCAGGCAAGCCCGGGAGCATTATAAGACTCCTAATTTTTGAAAATGCAATTGAGTATATATGTTATATGTATTATTGCATTAAGTGATAGGTGTTGAATGAAAACACTTGCTGCATACATACCCTATCCTTGTCTAGAAAGTATGCCTTGAATCCTATCTAGGCTCAGGTTCGAGTAATTGCTTAGCCCAGCTTTAACCTGTAGAAATCAGGTGATCCCCTATCACCTGCGAGCTTTAGGGATATATATGGCACAGTTGGCTATATTTGCTATCATGAAAAAGAACCATGTGTTAATGAAATAAAATGAGACCGGGCGGGATGATGATAGTGAAGCAACAAGGCATGGAGGTCTTGGGTATGGATCTATCCCCGTCTGTGTCATTAAGGACCAATTCTTTGAGTCTTTCCTTGTCATGTTGAATGCATGCCTCTCTCTTAGCTGGTCGGGCCCGAGTGCTTGACCGCGAATCCGAGTAGCTTAACTCAAGTTGGGCTCCGGCAAGTATAAAGTGTGCCTCGGAAGGGAGCCATAGGCGTGAGTCCAAGGGCAGGTGATTTAAAAGTCCTGATCGTCCTGGCAGAAGGGTAATCCCTAAGAGTGTTGGCGCTGACCGAACCTGCCAAGTTGGTTCCTGAGTTATCCCAAAGGTGGTCTAATGCTCCCCGACGAGGGAAGTCATGGGTGAGAGTTAAGAATACTCCCTCAGCTGAGTTGTAATTCGATTCGAGTCGCCGTCTCTCACCGGTTAGTGAGAACTTGACGGGTTTATCTCCAAAGTAGATCTCACTAAATAACTTAATGGTTCAGGAATGATGATGATGATAATGATGGCCTTATCATACCTTCTATGGTTAATATTGTTTGCTCCTAATAAAGTGAGTGCTCTAGTATAGGTGCTAATATAGATGACATGTTAATGATGATTAAATTGATGCTTAAGCATTAAATGATTACTTATCTGTACTAAGCTTTTATGCAAAAGGTTGTCAAGCTAGCCACACTTATATCAACCTTGCATGATCCTTGGTGTCACTTTATTTCTGGGTTTTGACGGGTAAGTCTAGCTGAGTACATTCTCGTACTCAGGGTTTATTCCCACTTGTTGCAGGTTGTGATGTATCATGGTTACTGCAAGAATTGGATGGCTTCTGCCGTAGCGGTGGAGTGTGATCATGGGCATGATCCTTCTGAGTTATCTTGTCTCTACTGCTTTTGTTGGAAGTTGACCTTGGTACTGACATGTATTTGAAATATGAGTAATGTTAGTTTCAAATTACTTTACTTTCGCTACCTCTCAACTTAAGTTGTAATAACTATGTTAAACTCCGATGTATGTTGAGCTACTTGTGAAATAAATGTAACATGTGACTTGTTATGTTGAATCACTATGATCTTGGCTTGTATTTTGGTTGGTTTGAAATCCCTCGTGATTTCATTGGACTACCGAAGTTAAATGAGTTCAAGTGTGAGAATTTGATCACTTCGGTTATTGTTTTTGTACTTGTGCTCTTATAATTTGGACGGTTCCGTGACATGGGGCTGCCCGGCCCCACCTGTCAGCCAATTGGGGTCCGCTTCGGTCTGGTATCTTCTCGTGTCCTCTAGAACCTTCTAGTATGTGTGGTTGTGGATTGATATCTTTTTATTCTGAACTCCAAATGTAGCAAGTAATATATCCATTTCGATCCTCTCGACGATCCCTTCGCAATGGTGCACTCCAATTCATCATTTGAGATACGTTTATTCTGTGCAAAAATCAAATATCCTGCAAGACAAGTGATAGCACCAAAACTCGTGGAACTTGTTAGAATCAAACCCTACAACTATGCTTTGTAATTCATTTCATATCACTTTATGCAATAGTTGATGGTTATATTTGGAGTTTAATGACCGTCAACAATGGCGGTCCCGGTCCCGGTCGCCGTCGTCGCGGTGGTGGCGTGAGGAGGAGCGCTCATGCTCGCGGTCCCAGTCCTTGTCGCGATGGTGGCGAGATGAGGAGCGGTCGTGGTCCTTGTCCTTGTCTCGGTGGTGGTGCTTGGAGGTGGAGCGCTCGTCGTCGCCGGAGCCCGCGGCGAGCGACCGGAGCGGCACGACAGGTTTGGGTGCTCTGTTTTTGCGGTGGCTGTTGAAGAATGAATGTTTTGGATATGCGACCCTTTTACTGTGTGAGACCTAAATCATAGAATGGGTCTCTATTTTAGGTTCCACCTGTTTAAGATAGTCTTAGCTCCCGGCATGCATTTCTAGTCCCGAGTCTCGACTCTCGAGTGCATGTGCATCCAATGTGTTCAACTGTGCATCCAATTATGTCCCGCAAGTATTTATTACTCTACGGTAGCCAATTATATTAAATCACGGTAGTCAATCAATACTCCAAACTCCTCTCGCTTGATTAGGGCAGTCCCAAGGTTTGAAATTACACACGGTTTTCGTAGCAACCGGTCCTGTTCGCTTTGCTGAAAAGCCAGGTTGGAAAGTATTGTTCGTTGATTTGTCATGAGAGAAAAACATTGTTATTTCGCTGAAAAAGTACGGCTGATAAACCAAGCGAACAGGGCCCATGTCATCAAGAAATCATTCATACAAATTACCCTACATAATGCAGCTTTCTTGGCCCAATAAGTGTTACTTTTTTTTCTTTCTCTCTCCTATGTACATCGTCTTCCTCGTGGCCACCAGCTCGTGCTCACCATGGAACCGCTGACCACGGACAGCCTGCGAGCTCGACGGCACGGGTGAGCGCAATGCCGCCTGACGGGCGAGAGCACGTGGCTGTCAGCAGCAAGCGCGAGCGGCTTTCAGGTGAGCACGCGCGCCTGCCGCACGGCAAGCGCGGATCACTTTTGACGGGCAGCGCACATGGTGCAGGCGACCTTAGCGGCACGTTCGAGCGCATGCAGCAGCCGGCCTATGCACGTGGCGGTGCTGGCGAGCTCGGCGGCGCATGCGAGGGCACGCGGCGGCTAGCGAGCGAGCTTGACGGCATGGGCGCGCTTCGAGGAGTATCCGCGGCGACAATTTGCAGTCCCATTATAGGCCCCACGTAGATAGAACTGCTAGTTTCCTCCCAACACTGAAATCTGTCACTAAAGTTTCTTTCAGCCTCGGTTCAAGAGTAGACATGGTTTCCTCGACAAATGATTTTCTCTATTTTTCTTCTCTTTCCTTATTAATTAGTCTGTTATATCAATATTCTCACCTGTTATTTAATAGAGATAGAAACTCAGAAACTATCATTGATATCTGCCACTAGGCACTAGCCGTAGTAGTACTGGACCGAGAGCGCACGCCGCAGGAAGGTAGGTGAGCAGCAAAAGGGGTCTGGAACAGTAAAACAGTGTCCTAAACAGCGTGAACCGTATTTGATCAGCCGTTGCAAGTGTCTGATGGATGAACAGTAATTACGTGTGAACATTGCTTTCACGTCGTCAATAGTTACTGCCGCGTGGACATGCAGAGGAGGGCAGCGACGGATCTACAGGGGGCTGGGTGGGCTCCAGCCCCCTTAATGACTGGATTTACCACTAAAAACACTGTAGCAAAAACCTCAAATCATCGTTAAATCTTCATGCAAATCAACATCTCCATTGTTTTAGCCCTACTTAATTCTCATCCTGCATCCGCCACGGGAGGAGGGAGTCTTTCATCACGCGTTTAGGAGTAATCTTCTTATTTCCTAATAATGGTCAACGACTGCTCTGCTATTTTGTTCTGAAAATGAAATAAAGCACTGATATTCCTTTGAGAGAGAAAAAGCACTTGTGGTTCTATTAGCACCTCGTGAACTTTTGCTCTCCGGCAGTAAGGATTTGGTTAGTTAACGTCGTTGTTTGCCACCTTCGACAAATTATTATTGCTATAGTCATAATTTTTCACGTCTAATCTTCAGTAAATTATTGTTACCATAGAAAATGTAAAGAGAAAGTCGAAGCCATACATATGATAAAATTGAACACGGTCCATGATTTGGTGATATAAAAGTGCAGCATGTTATGGTTGTAGCAGTAAATCAAACAATTTGTTGAAAAAAGCATAACATGACTAACCTATGGCATAATAAATTATGATTAGGAATCAAACGAGTTTTAAATTTGTCGAACTCAACAACCTCGAAGCCAAGCCAATAGCACCTGACAGCAAATGTAAACGGCACGCTTTTGAAAATGTCAGTCGTTTTCTTTGAAAGGAACAGAGGTTCCCTACTTAATATTATAAATATAAATGTCAGTCACTTGGACCGAGTATACGAGCAAAAAAAAGTTCAGGAAGGAAAGATACTCTTATTTCAGGCACGACCGCTTCTGCATCGGCGGCGTGCTTCGCTTTTCAGCTTCTTCCTCCCTCCCATCTCGGAGACTTCTTCCCTGCTCGCTGCAGAGCCTTTTTTTTTTGCGAGGTCGAGAGGTTTGGGGAGGAGAACGCATCCAAAGATCGGAGCGGAGGAGGATAAGGGCTCTCTCCTGCAGTTCTGGCCCGGGGAGGGAGGAGATGTGCAAGGGGCAGCTCTTGTTGCTGCTGCTTCTGTGCGCTGCCGGAGCAACAACCGCCTCCGCCAACACCAACCAGCAAGATGGTAAGTTCTTTTTTGTTTGCTTTTGTGTAATTCATTGAATTTTGGGTGCGCGAACCAAAGATTAGCGATACTTTGATGGGGTTTTGCCTGTTCTTTTATGTAATTATATGTCCAACTCTGTTTATTGGTAGCAGAAACTTTCTCTAAACAACAGTTTTTTGGTTGTCTATAGTTCGTACTTCGTCAGATTCGGAGTTCAGTTTTGGTTGTGCGACTTTATTAGTTTCCAGTGGAACTAAATAATGGAAATCACAAATACGTACTGATTAAACTATTTGGGTGGATTTTGTAATTTGTTTGGATGAGACGCTTGTGGAAATGGCAACAAACAATGCAATGGGGTGGTATTTTGTGTTCATTTGTATTATGAAAATGTTCTTTTGATGTACTCCTTTTCTGAAAATGTTCTTGGTGTTATTTATTCAGTCAGTTAATAATTTCTCCTCTTAATTGATTTGTGTTCATTTGTATTATGAAACTCTGCACCCTTCTCTCTCTTGCAGAGGCTGCTCTCAGATCCTTGATGAAGAGATGGAAAAATGTGCCTGCTAGCTGGGGAAAGTCCAACAGTCCTTGCGGCATGAAATGGGATGGTATTTTGTGTGATGAAAATGGAAGGATCACATCACTGTGAGTAGAGCTGATCCTGCCGATGTCAGTGTCTGCTCAAGATCCTGAAATTTGTTCTTGCTAACACTTTTTGACATCAGGAATCTGTTTGGTATGAGCATGAGTGGCACTCTGAGCGATGATATAGGAAGTCTGACTGAGCTAAGGATCTTGTGAGTATTGCCATCACGTAACTTTGTCTTCTCAAAGATGCTGTAGATGCTTCTATGTTTCACTATTTACATTAGGACACCGAATCACTGACTTTCTGAGCAATGCTTTGCAGAGATCTGTCCTCAAACAGAGATCTTGGTGGGCCACTGCCAGCTGCCATTGGGAAGTTAGTTAAGCTTGAATATTTGTAAGTTGCAACAGTTTCTGTTATGAACAGAGGGACCAATGCTTATCCTCCCCTACACCTTACTGATCTTCACCTTTATCCATTAATTTTGTAGAGCATTGATTGGTTGCAGTTTCAGTGGTCCTGTTCCGAGCGAAGTAGGAAACTTGTCACAACTCAAATTCTTGTAAGATTATTGTTCTTCCTATTAACAGTTGCCAAGATAGTGAAATATATCAATAGGATATTAATTGTTTCCCTATTTTTGTTGCTTTTGCACAGTGCTCTGAACTCAAACAAACTAACGGGTAGCATCCCACCCTCTTTAGGCAAGCTCTCCAGTGTTACCTGGCTGGACCTTGCTGATAACCAGTTGACTGGACCTCTCCCAACCTCCAGAGATAATGGAACTGGATTGGACCAGCTTCTTACGGCAGAACACTTGTTAGTAGTGTCATAAAATGACATTAGTTTTCTCACTTGTTCTTTATATGACTCATAAATCGGTTTCTTCTGCTCGTTCTAGCCATTTCAATCAAAACATGCTGGAAGGTTCAATCCCAGACTCTCTCTTCAACTCCAACATGAAGAAGCTCAAGCATATGTCAGTGACTCAGATCAAAGATTTAACCTTTGCATTGTCATTTACAAGGAATTTTCTAACCATGATTTCTTTTGTCCAGCCTTTTTGACAGAAACAGATTTACTGGACAGATTCCAGCATCAATTGGTGTAATTCCGTCACTTGAAGTACTGTAAGTGTTCATAAAACCTGCTCTATGGTTTGCTGGCAGTTAGTATTAGTTCAGGAAGCTGCTAATATTGTTGTGCTCTCTGAATACAGTCGTCTAAATGACAATGGTTTCATGGGACCAGTTCCTGCTCTCAACAACCTGACTAAGCTCCAAGTTTTGTAAGTTGTCCAATTACAACATTTTAATTTATTAGGATAACCTCTGTGTTGTGTCACCTGTAACATTTTTTTGTGGAAATAACAGAATGCTTTCAAATAACAACCTAAGTGGACCGATTCCTAATTTGACCAGTATGGGCCAGCTGGAAAATGTGTAAGAATTTCCTTCAAGCTCCAGCCACATATTGCTAGAAATTTACTCTCTTACTGCGATTGACATGCTTCATCATTTTCCACAGGGATATCAGTAATAACAGCTTTGATCCTTCTAACGTCCCAAGCTGGTTCTCAGATTTGGAGAGCATAATGACCCTGTAAGTCACAAACCTCATCTGAAATTAATCAGTAAAGTGGTAGTTTTTGGAGCAACACATGACCAAAGTCTCCTTTTTCTTCAGTACAATGCAGTCAGTTGGGCTTTCTGGGCAACTGCCACAGAAGCTTTTCAGTTTTCCTCAACTGCAGCATCTGTAAGACAACATGTTAAAATTACTATACCTCTCTACTTTGTGTATTTAACAAAATACACTAACTTGTCGAACATCCTGCAGAGTACTGAGTGATAATGAACTGAATGGCACGCTTGACATGGGAAACAATATAAGCACACATCTCGATGTTGTCGATATTCAAAACAACAAAATCACCTCAGTTACAGTGTACAACGGCTTCAACAAAACCCTCAAGTGTGTATCACTGCTAATTTCAATACTTAGTTTACTGACAGAATGTACATTCCTTTCTCACCAAATTCTTTAATTTTCTCAAAGGCTTGAAGGAAACCCACTCTGCACTGATTCTCTTCTGTCAGACACAAATCCATGCATGGGCCTGCAAACTGAAGCCCCACCTCAGCCTCTTCCCTTTGATGTTCAATGTGCATATCCTTTTATAGAAACTATCGTATTCAGAGCTCCTTCCTTTGCCAATGTACTCGAGTACCTCCCTGATCTGGAGAAGAACCTCTCTGGGCAACTGAGCAGCTGTACCCCGAACCGGCTAGGCTTGAGACCTTACTCCAACGAAGATGATGAATACCTAAATGTGGATATTAAGGCATGCCCGGTAAACCAGAAAAAGTTCAACTACTCTCAAGTGTTAAACTGCTTCAACCTTACCCTTCAGACTTACAAGCCACCGGAAAAGTTCGGGCCTTACTATGTGAATGCACATCCTTACCCATTCCACGACAAAAGTAACAGCTCATTTCTTCCTTTGTTGTTTCTGATACTACCATAGTTGCAAGTCTAAATGTGACTGATGGTGTGCAGCTTCTCGAACTGTGTTGATTGGCATTGTGACTGGATCTGTTCTCCTGGTCGTGGGGCTCACTCTGGTTGCATTTTACGCTGTACATCAAAAGAAACGGGCTCAGAGGCTTGTGTCCATCAACGATCCTTTTGGTGATGCACTCTACTAGATAATTACAGTCAATACTTCATGCCTTCATCTAATGTTGCTTTGTTTTTTATGTCTTTACTAAATTTTCAGCGTCTTGGGGATCAATGGGAGAAGATATTGGTGAAGCACCAAAACTGAAGAGTGCTAAATTCTTCTCATTGGAAGAACTCAAGTTATGCACCAATGACTTCCGAGAAATTAATGCAATTGGAGCTGGCGGCTATGGAACAGTAAGCAAACAATGCATTTGAGTACTGAAAGCACAGTATTTATTCTTTCGTTCAATACAGGTTTACAGTTTTTCTGATTCTAATGTAACAGGTTTACCGAGGAAAACTTCCAGATGGGCAGTTAGTGGCAATCAAGAGATCCAAGGAAGGGTCCATGCAGGGTGGCCTTGAGTTCAAGACAGAAATAGAACTCCTTTCCAGGGTTCATCACAAGAACCTGGTTGGACTGGTTGGTTTCTGCTTTGAGAAGGGCGAAAAGATGTTAGTTTACGAGTTCATACGTAATGGAACACTAAGCGAGGCCTTGTATGGTAAGTTTTTCATCTCATTTTATTAGTTACATTTTCTTATTGTTGTGCATCTTGTTGATTAACTGTGAAATCTCTTGATTTTGGGCTACAATTTCTGTGAATCCGCACTAGGTATGAAAGGAATACAATTAGACTGGAGCAGGAGGCTCAAGATAGCTCTGGATTCAGCTAGAGGGCTAGCATACCTCCATGACCATGCCAATCCTCCGATCATTCACAGAGATGTGAAGTCCACTAACATTCTCCTTGATGAGAAGATGACTGCAAAGGTTTCAGACTTTGGCCTGTCGTTGCTGGTAACAGACAGTGAGGAAGGGCAACTATGCACAAACGTCAAGGGAACACTGGTGCGCTTTCACTTTGTATCACTGTATGAGACAAAATGTTTGTTATAGCATGCATGCTATGTCGTGCTGCTTCATCCTAACTTGACAATACACTCACTGATCAACACATCCAAATTATTTGAATCTACGCAGGGCTACCTGGACCCGGAGTACTACATGACCCAGCAACTCACAGCAAAGAGCGATGTCTACAGCTTCGGTGTAGTGCTCCTAGAACTCATAGTGGGTAAGCCACCAATACACAACAACAAGTACATTGTCCGTGAGGTGAAAATGGCACTAGACAAGGAGGATGGCATGCACTGTGGGCTCAAGGATGTGATGGACCCGGTTCTTCAGAAAATGGGGGGCCTCCCCGGCTTCCCACGGTTCCTAAAACTAGCACTGCAATGCGTTGATGAGGTGGCAACAGGCCGGCCCTCGATGAACAGCATTGTCAGGGAGATTGAGGCGATAATGCAGGACAATGGGCTCACAGTGGGCTCAATGTCTACGAGCTCTTCATTCAGCATTGAATCAAGAACGATGAAGGTTGGACCTAAGCTCCCATACTCCAGTGCATCCACGTCAACCTCGACGTTTGATATACATAGCAGGGCCTTTGAGTACAGTGGGGGGTTCCCTTCTTCTCATGGCAGCTTGAAGCCCTGAAGATCAGAACTCCTAGACGCCACATTGTACGAGCTGTTAAATATTAGTGCGAATTATTAGTTATATAGGTTTCAGTAGGACTGTACAGAATTGATAAACTTGACGATTCTTTTTGCCTTAAGAGAGAAAAGTACATATTGGTTTTTCTTTTTAAAGAAGAGATATGTATATATATATATATATATAACACTTCAATCACTAACACTTCAATCACTGTCTCTCAATGATAAACTATCGTTGTCTTCGTGTCTTCATGCAATTATTGGGTAATAACTGACAAGGTATGCATTGAACGTACCCTTACATTTCAAAATCTAGGTTACTTTAGCTCTGTTTTAAGTCAAACTTCTTTTATCTTTTTTGAACTGAAACAGTACGGTAAAGCCTCCGGGTGCTATTATTAAAAGCAAACAGACCAAAACAAACCCAATGGTCAGTAGGGAGCCAACCCAAAACACTCCCAGACACGCGCAAAGAAAGGAGAAGAAATAACAGAGGAAAAACAAAACGGACACTCTAGACTAAACATAGAGAAAGAAGAAAGGTAGAAACATAAAGGAGGGAGAAATTACAGGGTATCAAGCCAGGAACTTTTTTATCCTAAAAAGATGAGAACTTCTTTTCCGAAGGAGGTCTTCCAATTGCTCAAGTTAGGCACCTTATTATTGAAGATGAAGTCCTTTTTTTTCATTCCAGATACACCAGGTAGCTAGCATGAACATTTCCATGAAAAAAAGGCAAAGCATGAGCTTGCTTTCCAACAATAATCTTGTGAAACAAATTTGCCGAATCATGCCACTGAATCCCAATTGCAAATCGTCTAGTGATGGCCGAAGAGAAATAAAAAAAAGAGATGATTAACAGTCTCCTTTATGTTGTCTTGATAGAGAACACAGTTTATCCTTCTTGCAGGCCAGAGCCATGTATGTGTGTGGGTGCGGGCACACCCACGAGAAAATGAAAAAAATAGTGATTATAGCAAATTTTTCACCATATCCGTACCCCCACAATAAAAATCTATGCACCATAAGCCAAGCACACCCTCTCGAATTTGCTCTAGCTCCGCCGTGCAGATCCTTTTTATGCCTTCTGAGAATATTTCTAATGTTCAACCCACCAATAGAAGCCAAGGGAAGAATCTGACCTTTAGCACACACTTGGACTTCCCAATCCAAAACAAAAGAGGGTGAGGAACAAAACTATCAAAGTGATGACGATAGTAATCCTTTGCTACGTAGACCATACTGTAACACCACAGGTACCACGCAGCCACAGGATGCTATCAGACAACTCCACAAAGTTGCCAAACTATTAAATTCGGCAACTCCTACTCGAAAGATGAACGCAAGCGGAAGAAACATATAAATAACTAGATACACGTGGTACTCAACAAGTAAAGTATACAAGGAAAGTAGATATGTAGGATTGTTATCTCTAAGTACAAAAGGATATTATCTATTATCTTTATTCCTACACGATTCTACAACTATTATGTGATGATACAAGAGTGCAAGTGATGTTGCTAATCCCATCCCCTTCATGCCAGCATTCATCATTAATAACCTGGAAGAGAATAAAGGGGTGAGATAAACTTAGCAAGCAACGGCTATGAATATACACATATCTTATACATGTTGATTAACAGGTTTTTATCCAAAAGAGAAAACCATGATAAGCGATGATATAAATAATTAAAGTACTCGACCTCTTGATATTTCAACCAATAACCAAACACTCCGAAGATTCATAATCTGCAATTCCATATTCTCCAAATGACATGAAATGTATGTATGTCATGATGCAACTCCATTTGAGAGTTTAATGTTGGATGATGCCAACCTCTCATGCAACTCCATGTACCGTGTCATGTGGGGCCACGGCTACCACCGTCGCAGGCGTAACCGCGACGGGAGGCGGGCCGCGGAGCGCGCTGAGCGCGACGCCCAGGCCAGCACGCGCGATGCGCAGGAAACATCCAGTGGCTAGGATAGAAAGAAGGAAGATTTGATTTGCTATCTTTCCCTAGAATCAAGGATTAGTTAGTTTCCTTTTCAACAGCTAGAATCAAGGATTAGTTAGTTTCCTTTTCAATCAGCCCAAGAGGCTATATGTATGGATCTGGGGCCATTTGATAAAGCAAGCTAGATCAATTATCCTAAACTTCCCTCTCTTCCCCAAAGACTCTCAAGCCCGATCACCGTGAGGGGAATAACCTCTAGATCGGAAGACACGGCTGACGGCTACGACTTTCGTAGCCGCGGGCCGCCTACCCACGATCTCCAGGCACTTGACAACCTGATATCGGCTACCAGACGATCCTCTTCCACTACTCCTTCCATCGCCGCCGCGCCATCAGCCCTCCACGCCCAGCCGCCACCACCACACTCCCCCTCCGCATCCACCGCTACTTCTGTCACTATGGCAGAACCCACGCTCGCTGGTCTTCTTGCCCAGATGCAGGCCATGACCGCCGACCCAGTGGGACGCTCCTAGATGAGCTCCTGGCCGCCTATGAGGACGTCTTTGCCACACCTTCGGGCCTGCCGCCACAGCGCACGCGGGACCACGCCATCGTCCTCAAACCCGGCTCGGCCCCCGTCACCGTGCGGCCCTACCGCTATCCCGCGGCGCACAAAGATGAGCTGGAGCGCCAGTGCGCCGCCATGATTGAGCAGGGCGTCGTCCGTCGCAGCGATTCACCCTTCTCCTCCCCGGCCCTCCTCGTCCACAAGGCCGACGGCTCGTTGAGATTCTGCGTCGACTACCGCGCCCTCAACGCGCTGACCGTCAAGGACGCCTTCCCTATCCCAGTGGTGGATGAGCTCCTCGACGAGCTCCACGGCGCGCGCTTCTTCACCAAGCTCGACTTGCGCTCGGGCTACCACCAGGTGCGGATGCGCGCTGAGGACATCCACAAGACGGCGTTCCGCACCCACGACGGCCTTTACGAATTTCTGGTGATGCCGTTCGGGCTGTGCAACGCCCCGGCCATGTTCTAGGCACTGATGAACGACGTCCTCCGGGCTTACCTTCGGCGGTTCGTCCTAGTCTTTTTCGATGACATCTTGATCTATAGTACCTCCTGGGCAGATCATCTCCGCCACCCGCGCATCGTCTTCGAGCTCCTGCGCCAGCACCGCCTGTTCGTCAAGCGCTCCAAGTGTTGTTTTGGTGTGGACGCCGTTGCCTATCTGGGCCACACCATCTCAGCAGCCGGCGTCGCCATGGACCCCAGCAAGGTCCAAGTCATCCACGAGTGGCCTCGGCCCCATTCCGCGCGGGCGGTCCGTGGCTTCCTTGGGTTGGCAGGCTACTATCGGAAGTTCGTCCACAACTACGGCTCCATCGCCGCGCCCCTCACGGCGCTCTTGAAGAAGGACGACTTCACTTGGGAGTTTGCCGCCGAGGAGGCGTTCGGCGCACTCAAGGCCGCAGTAACTTCGGCGCCGGTCTTGGCCTTGCCGGACTTTACCAAACTGTTCGTGGTGGAGTGCGACGCGTCGACATACGACTTCGGCGCCGTTCTTTTGCAGGAGGGCCATCCCATCGCCTTCTTCAGCAGACCGGTGGCGCCCCGACACCGCTCTCTCGCGGCGTATGCGCGGGAGCTCATTGGCCTCGTGCTCGCAGTGCGGCACTGGAGGCCATATCAGTGGGGCCGCCACTTCCTCGTCAAGACGGACCACCATAGCCTCAAGTTTCTGCTGGATCAACGCCTTGCCACCATTCCCTAGCACCATTGGGTTGGCAAGCTGCTCGGCTTTGACTTCGCCGTCGAGTACAAGTCCGGGGCAACTAACGTCGTGGCAGACGCCCTCTCGCGTCGCGATGCTGAGGAGGACAGCCTGGGCGGTCTCCGCGCCATCTCGGCCCCGCGTTTTGACTACATCAGCAGTCTCCGCCAGGCACAGGCCGTCGACCCTGCCCTGGTCGCGATCCACGACGAGGTGCGCGCGGGCTCTAGAACCGCTCCATGGGCGGTCAGGGACGACATGGTGCTCTATGATGGGCGCCTCTACATTCCGCCTACATCGCCCCTGCTCCAAGAGATTGTTGCTGCGATCCATGACGATGGGCATGAAGGTGTTCAGCGCACCTGGCACCGGCTGTAGCGCGACTTCCACTTCCCCAACATGCGCCGCATCGTCCAGGACTTCGTGCGGGACTGCGCCATGTGCCAACGATTCAAGTCCGAGCATCTACGACCGGCGGGTCTCTTGATGCCCCTTCCCGTGCCATCTATGGTCTGGGCCGACATAGGGCTGGATTTCATCGAGGCATTGCCTAAGGTCGACGGGAAGTCGGTCATCCTCTCCGTCGTCGACCGCTTCAGCAAGTACTGCCACTTCATCGCACTCGGGCATCCGTATACCGCCGAGTCCGTGGCCCAGGCCTTCTTCACCAACATCGTCCGCCTCCACGGGATGCCTCAGTCCATCGTCTCCGACGGGGACCCGGTGTTCACGTCCGTCTTTTGGCGTGAGCTCATGAGACTCATGGGCACCAAGCTGCACATGACCTCCGCCTTCCACCCCCAGTCGGATGGCCAAACCGAGGCGGCGAACCGCGTCATTGTCATGTATCTCCGTTGTTTCACAGGAGATCACCCTCGCCAGTGGCTCCGGTGGCTGCCATGGGCAGAATACATCTACAACACGGCCTTCCAGTCGTCGCTTCGGGAGACGCCGTTCCGGGTGGTCTACGGCCGCGACCCTCCGACCATACGCTCGTATGAGCCGGGCGAGACACGTGTCGCAGCCGTGGCCCGCGACATGGAGGAGCGCGAGGAGTTCCTCGCCGAGGTTCGCCATCGACTGGAGCAAGCCCAGGCGGTGCAGAAGCTGCACTACAACCGCCATCATCGCCAGGTCGTCTACGCCGTTGGCGATTGGGCCTTACTGCGTCTTCATCAGCGTCAGGTGACGTCCCTTCCCCGCACCACGTCGGGCAAGCTGAAGGCCCGCTACCTGGGGCCCTACCGGGTCATTGAGAAGATCAATGAGGTCGCGGTGCGGCTGGAGCTACCTCCGCAAGCCCGTATCCACGACGTATTCCACGTCAGGACCCTCAAGAAGTTCTGTGGCACTCCACCGCCAACCCACCTCCTCTGCCGGACATCCAGCATGGCGCGGTGCTTCCAGCTCCTGAACGCGTCACTCAGGCTCGCCTAGCTCGTGGCGTCACCCAGGTCCTGGTCTTCTGGCGCGGCGAGCCTGCTTCTTCGGCCTCCTGGGAAGACCTCGACGCTTTCTGTGCTTCATATCCAGATTTCCAGCTCGAGGACGAGCTGTGTCTCGAGGGGGCGAGAGATGTCATGTGGGGCCACGGCTACCACTGTCGCAGGCGTAACCGCGACGGGAGGCGGGCCGCGGAGCGCGCTGAGCGCGACGCCCAGGCCAGCACGCGCGATGCGCAGGAAACATCCAGTGGCTAGGATAGAAAGAAGGAAGATTTGATTTGCTATCTTTCCCTAGAATCAAGGATTAGTTAGTTTCCTTTTCAACAGCTAGAATCAAGGATTAGTTAGTTTCCTTTTCAATCAGCCCAAGAGGCTATATGTATGGATCTGGGGCCATTTGATAAAGCAAGCTAGATCAATTATCCTAAACTTCCCTCTCTTCCCCAAAGACTCTCAAGCCCGATCACCGTGAGAGGAATAACCTCCAGATCGGAAGACACGGCTGACGGCTACGACCTTCGTAGCCGCGGGCCGCCTACCCACGATCTCCAGGCACTTGACATACCGGTACTAGTCACTGCGCGATGGCGGCGACTGGCCATGAACTCCATATGAAATACATATATATGCATATGAATGATCATGTATGCATAACTCCATAGTGCAACAATTATAATGTAATAATCTAGAACCGTCATTGCATAGCGACAAGCAACATCGACATTATAAATAAATCCATAAACAATGTATACATAAGCAAGAATGAAGGTAAACCATATTAGTAGTCTTGTTGTATTTTATTCAAAAAGAATGCAAGACATGAGTATAAGCATAGCATTAGCCACACCCCTACGTTACTTGCATTTCCACGCGTAAGAACGGTTGAGACCGTACTTCCTGATATAAAGATAAATATGTGGAACTACTCAATAAATCATGTATATTATATAAATAATAGATGCATGTCCCTATGCTTAGTCGATCATATTCTCCACATTTCTAGTTCCAAAATAAACCCTTAAAAAGAATTCACCTTGCAAGACAGCCAAATTCCAAATTCAGAGCAGAACTTGTTATTTTCATAACTACTTCTATACAACAGCAAATGCAATGATCGAATATAGGAAAAACATCTACTTAAAATCCACTACAACTTTGTTATTCACCACAAAATCTAATTCGGCCTTCTACTATTTATAATCTGGGCCACAATGTCCCAGATCTGAAGGAAACAGCAGACAACATTAACTTCGAAATTCCATAGCTCCTAATTTACTTCACCAAATATATTATTTAAATACTCTGTGGAAAGATATTGAATTTTTTAAAAGTAACCAGGTAACATGCACGTGCGTGCCGCACTTGCCTAGAAAACATTTGTTGTTTTTATTTGTCGGTTATTTTCTAGCTTGTTTGCAATTATCATCTTATCCTAGTATTTGCACGTTTATTTGAAACCAGTATTTTTTTATCATTTGGAACTATGTTCAAAGTGCTAGTGGAGCATTATCAAGACGGTATGTCTGGTAGAGTGTATGTAGCCACACAAGCTAACACCACTAATTGAAAATTTAGCCATGGCAGGGGACCGCTTGTATTTGTAAGTTTTATTGATTATAGATTCATTTATTTTTTGCTACGACACGCACGTGTTTATAGTTGTGAGAGGAAACATTCTAATACTATATGCACAAACATGCATACAAGGAGCGAAAGTTGGAACGGTAGAAAACTGCACCTATGCTCTCTAATACTCACATCAACCTAGGTACCAGAGAAGCAAACACACGATGTTCTATGCTATTGTGCCATCTTGAATAGCTCAAGGCTCCTTTTAGACAAGTGAGAGGATTCAAAGATCTACTCAGAGTCAAGTATCCAGACATCCTGAAGTCTTACAGTACAACAATTACTCTAGAAACACAGCTGACAAGAAAAACTGCCATTAATAATACTATTAGTTAGACCAATATCCTTGTTATCTATTGCTCTCAAAAGTATCGCACCACTCCCAAGTCTCCCATGCTAGTCGTCGTGTACTCCTGTAGCCTGCACAAAATACAGGTGAAGGTAGCACACTCATTATACTCGCATGAGAACATGAAATTATTACTTAGCTACTCAAATTGTGATTTGCTTCTATTTACAAGTGACCTGAAATGGAAACACTTGATACTTTCTACTGTAATGCCATAGGTAACAGAAAGTATATGCCTTTTTTACTCAGTAGTCGGTAGAAAGGTTGATCATGTTTACAAAGCCACCAATCATGGTAAGATATAGTCTGGAGGCTGAGATCCAAAAGACCAAAACTGAGTTCACAAGTCAACAACCAGTTGGAACCAATGACTTATATAATCTGCTACTGCTACTGTAGATGTGAACAGATGAAACTGCACTAATCAACTGTTAGAATTTCTCTTTTAATAAGTGTACTGCTAGAATTTATCTTCTACAGTAATAAGTATATCTGACTCTGACCAAAGATCATGCAGGAGGTAAAATCCAGTTACCCAGTTTCCACCTAATCGAATTGGCCACGAAGACAAAATTCACAACTGCAGTGAACAAGCATACTCAGATCGGCCGAGATCTTATCAGGGCCACAATCTCTGCACCACCCATCCAAATTCACCCCTCAAAAAAGTGCAGACTCACACAAGAACAAAAAAGTTTGACCAATGATTACCTTTGTATAGCAAAAATGTCTCCTCTAGTTCTGTTCTTGGCCAAGAGAAGAGTCCAAATGCTCCACGGCTAATATGTTTCATGATTTCAATGTCATCAATTGAAGTGTGATCCTTGACTGAATGGGCAGGACTCGCATGCAAACTACAACCAACGTCGTCTTCTTCATCCATTACGGTGCTTGCTGAATCAAGCTTGTCCATATTGACCGAGTCAGTAGATACTTCTCCCTGAAATATTATACAAATGTGAAGGATGAATTAATTAAAGAGGTTAAAATGTTAAGTAACATTACTATGTTGATAAGCTTAAAAAATGAAATGACGCGCAAAAATAATTTTTATTATGTGGTCAGATATCAATTAAAACAGAAGGTCGAGTCCAAATAAGAGTCTCACCTGTGTAGTTTTCATTAAAACAAAAGTTTGAATTTGGATTGGATTTGTAATGTAAACGTAATCATCAATCGATTCAATGACTCTACACAAGGCAAAGCTCGTGCTTCCATCTATATCTATTTGGAATACCACTAGACAGTGGAAAGCACAGTTCTTAAGCAGAGCACCAGTAGTTATGAAATCAGGAAGGGGGAAAAATGGAGGAGGTAACTGACATCTGCGATCTGGTTTAGGCATGCGTGGAGGTTGTCGTTCTCCCTGGCGAGGTCGTCGCAGGACTCCATGGCGCGCTCGAGGTCCCGTTCGTAGAGCCGGCACTCCTTGCTGCTCTTGTTGGAGAGGTCGGCGTATGCCGCAACACCAAAATGATCATGTATATTCATAGGGTTAAAAGAAACGATTGGCCATATATGAACTATTGACTGAAGTAAAATGGAAATGAAACGAACTCGTGCTTATTTTGTCAGCAAAAAAAAGCAGGTAGTACACTCAGTCACCATAGTCAATACAGTTAAACGGCTACCTTACAGTAATAGAGGCGAACTCAATCTTTCCATTCACAAAAGAGAAATGACCAGTAGTACATTTTATTTCCTAGGATTGCCACTTTTTCAAATTTTCCAGTAGCCTGTAGTGGTTAATTTAATAGTACAAATGAGAAAACTGTAATGCCTCATCTAGTTTAAACTTATTATGGGGGTGTGAAGAAAAAATGGTTTAAATATAGATATGGAGAAATAAGGCTTCACACTTTGGAATTAATATATATATGATCAACAATGGGACTAAAATAAACTGCAAACACTTTGGACTGCAACTCTGCAGGAGCAGAGAGACATCCATGGCAAGTGCAGCGATGGACTTGCTCATACATTAGTTCCAGCCAGCATATGCCCGACCACAATGCAACAGTAAGCAAGAGCACAAGGTTTAAATCTGTCAATAGAATGTAGCAGAGGACAAAATGTTTATAGAAGGTTCTAAATTTTCAGAAAGTGGTGAGAAACAGAGAGCATACTTCATGCTTGCCGCTTCATTTCAGTGAACTATATATTGACAGTGGCACTCAAAATAAACCAATCAAACAGTTCATGCTATTAAAATCAATAAATCATGCCTGAAACTTAAAGCCTAAGTAACATAACATTTGGTGTGATTCAGGAATAGTAGTGGTTGAAGGTTCCTTCGAGTGCATTGGTTTTCACATTTAAACATGGTTGAGAGATCATGGCATGCTACTGTGGATCAACAATACATGAAGCCTCAATAAACAAGAACTCAGAAATCCTTACCTGCCCTGGTCGTCTGTTCCTCTTTAGCACAAGAGATGTCTGCATTCGTGCTGGTCACGCTTTTCTTGCCTGTTTGTATGGAAAGGTAAGGCAGGTGTATAATAGGCTCTGTTTTCTTGCCTGTTATTCTGTCACAATAAAAAGTAAAAATTCTGAGTGTCAGTTCAAATAGTAAAGCAATGCACCAATTAGCAGATCGCAGATGAAGTCACTTTTGCCATCCACACATATGTTGATTGGTTAATCAAGTATTATATATGTCAATTAGATTAATTTTTAAACATGATTAAGGTGAGTTTTCTTGCCTAAATCAATTGGTCCATACTTTTAACAATGAGATTATATAAGGTTGTTGCCGAATCAAGAAACAATTAGCAATCGGCTTATTTGAGATCCATTTTCGTATTCTGTTAGAGTAAGATACAAATCCCCAAATTAAGAAACCTCAAGTACGATTAGCTGATCCATTAGTTTGGATATGGGGAGCACAACACACAGGAAGGAGATCGACTAACACGAAACCTAAGATGCAAATCATTAAAAACCGTATCTCATTCAGCAGCCATGAGATTGGCCGCCGCCATCTGATGCGGCTGTGCGACCGTCGCGCCTGCGCCACGTGAGCATAAGTGCTGCCACCGTCCTAATCTCCGGCAACCACGCACGCTCGGGCAGCAACAGATGCCGCCGCTGTGTCAGATCCATGGCCGCTACGCAGCCATGCTGTGCGCTGCGCTCGTCACCGCCGGTGTCTCTGCGCATAAGGGCCTTGGTCGCTGCTACACGCACGCACTCTGGCCGCGGAGCCGAGCCGTAGGGCCATCCCCTCCTCCGCCTCCGGTTGTGCTCAGGGACGCATGACGCTCGCTTCATTCCCTGGCACCGCTGGATGTGTCGTGCTCGAAGAGAGAATGGCACGAGAGTAGGGGAGTAGCGTGCCCAGCGGCCGGAGGGCGCGACATCATAGGGGAGCGGCGATGCCGGAGTGTAGGAAGATGGGATGGAGGAGGGAGCAGTTACGCGAGGGAATTGCATCCGTGATCGAGGAAGAGAACTGCACGAGAGGAGAGGGGGAGAAGATTGGGCGGCGGTGGGAAAGGAGATTGGGAAGGAAGCGTGATTCATGAGAAGGTAACCGTCGTGGGTAGAAGGTAACCGTCGTGGGTACACGTGGGCGGGTAAGTAGTGGCTCGGTGGAAAAAGAACGGAGCCGAGCGGAGATAGCAATAGGAAAACGTGTTTTCGTATGCACAAGACTACCCGCAGTGAGTACTTTAAAACGATACTCTAAAGCTTTAGAGTATGAATATAGAGTAAAAATTGCTGCACTGAATACTCTAAAACGATACTCTATCCTTTCTCTCACTCTATATTTAGAGTAGTACTGTGCTTACTCTATACTCTATAGTAGCGGCCCCACTAGCTAAACAAAGGAAAAAATGCTATAACTCACAAACAAAAATCCAAATTAAATTTCTATTGCACCATTAAATTCGTCTCAATAAATCCTTCAAAACTAGATCACACATGGATATATTTAGATAAAGTGACGAGTGGGTCCCATAGTGGATAGAGTGGATAGAGGATGATATAGAGGATGGATGGGTGCGGGAGAATTGAGTATAGAGGAGAGAATCTTGATGACTAGGACGTATAGAGGATGAATATAGAGGTCCATGAGTGCGGGTAGTCTAAGGATAAGGATGATACTTTTCGTCTTCGGGGCCATTGTCAGATTTCATATTAAGCATTGAATTTAAGATCGAAACACATCCAACGGAGGAGATAGTCAGTGGATAGAAGTTTTTTAGGTGACAAATACTTTTCAATTCCTTCGCTCCTTTATAATATAGATTAGTTTAACACATCGAAAATAAGCCTCGCAGGCCCTCAAACAAAAGATCGATCTGCTAGCACCTCTACAGCAAAACACCTGACGAGATTTACTTGCCCCTAATTGCCGAAACACTTACCAGCATCTAACGTGAACAGAGAGGAGGAAAAGGAATTTTTAATTACCTAAGCCGGATGACAAACTGTTCCAATCTCCTATCCCTTTGGCTACTCTCTCTCTCTCTCGGCATGCAAACAGCACTATCTCGAAACTCCATGGCCCGCGGATTATTCCACAAAAATCAGTGATTAAAAACTCTAATGGAAGATAATGTAATACACTAAAACTACATAGTTCACTATCTGTTCAGATATAGATATATACTCCATATACAACATAAAAGGCCTCAGAAGGACAGATCAATCAACTGTGCAAACACCAAAAATAAACACTACAGCCTTGCGAGCAGTAGGTTTTCCTGAGCCCTGACGTAATGTTTTTTAACCCTAAGTTTCCCCAGTGTTGAACGGAGGGAAAATCTCGAAAGCAAATTGATTTGTTTAATTACCTAATAGGGATCACAGATCCTGTGCTTGGCCAGCTGCCCACACGGTCTCTACATCTCCACGTGATCACTCTGATTTGCCAGGCGCTGAGCTCCCTCTGGACCAGGAGATCCTCTCTTCTCTCATATGCAGTTTGGTTAGAAGCCCTGCGTGTGCCATGCCAGGACAGGGACGGCGACACCAGGCGACACCTCTGCCTTCTCAGATGCAAAACGATCGGGGAATTGAATCAGATACGGAGGTGATACAGATTACGGTTAAGACTCCTCACCTTCCATCTCAATATATTGGGCTGTAATTAGACCCTCATTAATTCCTCGCTTAGCCCGTCGGGCCCATATATAAAAACTATGTATTTTTTTCTAGGATGTCATACTTACGGTCCCAGATGAACGTCCAAGTGTCCTTCCCAGCAGTACTCCCCAAGTCAGTCAAATCTTCAGATAAATACTCCCTTCTCATGGGAATTCGGAAGAGATCGATGAGATCAGAAGAGTTCAAGACCTTTTCAAGGGAGATCACATGCTCTTCGGCAAACGAAAACAGGTTAGGGTTTTTCTGAAAGAATATATTGTTGAGGATCAAATCATCCCATAAACTGATAGTATCACCTTTAACAAAAGAACGTGTACGAATTCCTCTGTAATGACAGTGTAAATGAAGGATGTCCTTCCACCAGAAGAACCTTTTTCTCTTCTCAAATGTGGAACACCATGGGGATAATGCTTCCAAATAAGCTTAACCCACTGAATATCTTTCTTGTTGAAGAATTTGCCAAGTTGCTTGATCAAAAGAGCATCATTTTGTAGGGTCAGATTAATGACTGCTAGCCCACCTTTGTTTTTTTTTGGCTTCACTACTAGCTTCCAAGCCAGCTAGTTGTACCCTTTTTTCTTGGAGTCACTTCCCTCTAGAGACATTGTTTTTTGTATTTGTCAATAGTATCAATTACTGTCACCGGGAGCTTGAGAGAGCACTCGTAGTATGTGGGGAGTGAGGAGATGACAAAGTTGACTACCTACAATACAAGGTTCCCAAAGTAACAAAGGAACCATGAACTGGCAGACATAATTGTCTTTCAACTCGGCAAATGAGGTGAGCAAAGTCCTTAACCTGGAGCTTGGTGATACCCAAAGGCAGACCACGGTAGGTGAAAGGAAAAGATCCATAGTGCAACCAAACACCCTAGCTATAGGTTGATTGCTTTCTCATGAGGGATATTGATTGGGATGAGACAAGACTTTTGATAATTGACTTTGATCCCCATATAGACTGAGTAGAAGTATACAAGAGTCCTTTTAGACAAAATAGTTGTCTAACCTGTACTTTAACGATCATCAAAGTATCATTTGCATTTTGTGGGAAAGGAGAGATCTAGTCTTATGGAAAAGGAGGGGAGAGAACACCTTGTTGGTACGCCTTGTTAATGATGCTCTAGATTAGATCAATAGTCAAAACAAACAGGAGTGGTGACATGGAGGTTACGTACCTTGCCTAACCCCTCTTTTAGAAGTGGAATCTTTTCCTCAAACACCATTTAATAAAACTGAGGATGTACACAAAGTCAAAATATTTTTTACCCAAGAGATCCACTTGTCAAGGAAGCCTTTAGCTTCAAGAACCTTCAAGATAGCAGAGTGCTCTATCAAGTCAAAAGCTTTCACAAAATCAAGCTTGAGAACTATAGTTTCCTTTCTAGAATGATGACATCAATGCAAATATTCAAAAGCCCAACCCAAGCAGTCTTATATGGTTTTTCCTTTCATTAAACCATATTGTATGAACGATGTCCAGATCACTCTCTGGAGCCTGTTAACCAGCAACTTTGTAATGATCTTCATGGAGGTATTCAACAAATAGATGGGTCGAAAAGTCATTGATATTTTCAGGATTATTTCTAAGGACCAGAGTGATGAAAGAAAAGTTGATACTCTTTAAATCAGCCTTGTGATTATAAAAATAAGAACAAAGTTCATAAATGTCCTCTCTGATAATATGCCAAGACTTTTTCACAAAAAACATTGAACGGTGCCGGATGGCTCCCTCCCCCACTCCCACCCCTCCCGTACCGCCCTCCGCTGACTCTCGCCGCCGGCGGGCAACCACAACGGCGCCGCCCTGCTCGCGCTGTGCTCCCATCCCCTCACCAGCTCCCTGCAACTTTCCTCCCTAAGCTCGGCTCCATCCCTGATGCGTGCCGGCTTCCACTGGAGAGCACCCCTCCCTTCCCCGATCGCCATGGCGACCATCGACTCGCCGCTGTCAGGTCCCTAAGCTCTCTTGGTCCTCCGCGTGCTCCGTCCACACGCACTGGCGGTGAATCCCACCTCGACACCCCGGGGAACGCGACTGTCCGGGGGGCCCCTCCTTCGGCGCGCTCCAGGTGTTCGACGCAATGCCAGAAGGCAGCCAGCGTACCGGCCTGCACCTCCCAAAGCGGGCAGTCCTCCGATGGCTCTCCGGTGAGTCCTGCGAGGCCTGCCAAGGCGTCCACAGCGGGTGGTGGCTCTGGGTCCAGCGGAGCCGAGAAGCTGCCCAACCGCGCCGATGTGTTCGACGGCCGGGCAAACCGGCGCCCTGCGATGAAGGAAGAGACTACAGGCCACCTGGCTGCACTGGGTCATCGTGGTACGCGCTTTCAAACCTTCATTCTGGAAAACTTTTACTGCTCGGTTGTGAGGCCTCTGGCCAACTCTGCTTCCTCCGTCCTGATCTGGATTAGCCAGACCAACATGGCGTCTCCTGCTTCCCCTAGCTTTGTAGCCTCTGCCTTGGATCTTCATTTCTGCGCTCCCCCTGACTCCTTCTCTGCCCAACCCCATCTCCCCTACGTCTTCTCCTCCTCTGTTGCCAATCACAGGGTCAAAATCCGTCTGCTTCGCCATGAACGGCGTGATTTTCCGGCTTCATGTTGACGCCGATATGGCCGTTCGTGACATCATCTTTTCGGCGGGCCATGACCCTATCTCCCAAAGTTTGAATTTCAAAACCAACGGCCTCTTGAGGGCCCATGCCCGGTCCGTTCCCCTGACCCGTCCTTGCTCCTCTCGTGTGCAACGGCTAGAAGGCAGTCCGGATGGAAAGGCCGTGTGTCAAGGACTGCTGCAGCATGGACGAACACGTGAGCCTAAAGTAGCCCCTCCAGCTCAACCTAGTTACTTCTCTGATCCTACCTCTGCCCGCCCTGCCATGGTTGACAACACTGTTCACTCCACTACCTTGAACAGTGATTGTGACCGTGCTGCTTACTCAGCGTCCGCTGCCATGGCTCCTGCTCAATCTGGTTGCCACCACAACAGCACCGTCGTCAGTAAACCGGCACGTATGATCATCGTCGACGGAGTCCCTGCCCGGCCGGCACCTGGAAAGAGGCATGCAGAGATCAAACGGACAGACCGCTTCCTTAGGACGAAAGGAAACAAGATTTTCAGGAAGTGTTTCCGGTGCCTAGCCATCGATCACCTCGTCAAAGACTGTAGAGATCCTATAAAATGTACTTCATGTCTCCGGTCTAAACATAAGTCTTACCAGTGCGAAACCCCCTCCATGCCTTCTGCCTATGTCTTCCCCTCTACTAAAACCACCCCTCAAATCCAAGCTGCCATGGCTGAGGCAATGGCCAACCTCATCCACAACCACTTCTCTCTGGAGAATGCCGATGAAGCCATCCCCGCTCCTGACCGGTTGCTCCACCTCCGTCTCCGGTGGTGCGCCGTGCCATGGTCGAGGCTCACCTATGCAACGGGGACTACAACGACTCTCTCCGCAAGGCCTTCATCTACCTCGAGCACGCGGTCCTGGACCTCCTCGCCTTTGTTCGCCGTGCTATGGAGGCTGTGGTTGGTGCTCCCGCCATCCGCCTCATGGCGTCTGGGCATGGCGTCGGCGTCATGATCTTCCACACCAAGGAGGCACGTGATCAGGCTGTCGCGGCATCCCCCATTGGCTACGAGCACAACTCCATCTCCAGTGATCTGCATGAAGAGGCCGACAACCGTTTCTACGCCTTCTACAGCCTCTACGCCGAGGTCACGATCGAGGACTTCCCCTTGGAGCACTGGGAAGAGGAGAGGATCCGCATGGCCTATGCGGCGATCGAAAACCTATGCTGCATCGATCCGGATTGCCTGGATGGTGAGGATTTCACTTCTGTTTGTGCTGTGCTTCGCCTTGATCATCTCAACGACATGCTAGAGAAGCTCCTGATCCGCAACCACAGCGGCCCGGCCTGCATCTGCAATGTTCGCATCCTGTGCACCTGGATCTCCGATGACCCGATGGCTGTTCACGCTGGGCACCATGCAGATCACCCCTTCGCTCCTCAGGCTCACATGCTCAATGTTCCCCTAGCGCACCACCCCGTCGATGACCCCCCTATCCTGACGCCTGTCAACCTAGCCACCCTCATTCCAACTGAGGTGGTTCTGGAGAACCAGGAGCCAACTCCAGAGCTGCGTCCAGTGCGCAAACGGCGTGCCACTCCCTATCCCGGGCGTGAAGCGGCAACTGAGGCGACTGGTGTTCGCACCTTGACTCCGACTCTGGCACTCCCCTGGTACGGCATTATGGGGGTGCCCCAATTGGTGGGGACTATCCAGGAGGAGGCAGTTGAAGAAGAATATGAGATCGGCGTGCAGGGGTCGGTGGCCACGGTCACCACGGTGCTGGAGGAACTGTGTGTGGCCACCACAACTATCTTCTCTGCTGGAGCTACCACTGAGGTGGAGCATGGGAGCCGTGCCCAGAAGCGTCGTGCCCTTTGCCAGCGCGCTAAGGACACCGCTCACAAGCTGCGCAGGAGCCAGCGCCTCAAGGACAAGGAGGAAGAAGAGTTCGAGCTGTCGGAGGAGAAGGCGGCCAGAGTTTAGCGCGCCAAGTTTAATTTTTCTAGTGCGTCCCGTCGCCTCCGTAAAGCGTTTACTAATTCTTATCTTGTTTCTGACTATCCTTACCCTTCTGATGACGACCACTCTCTCTTTGACATTGCTGCAGCCTGTGGTGCCACGGCTGATGAGATCAGTGAGATCAAGGGTGAGACGGCTGGGCCGTCCACCAAGGAAGGATGAACTGGATGGCCCATGGACATGAAGGTGGTGTATCGCGCCAGCAGCTGCCGCTTTGCTGCAATTTTGGATAGATCGGCAGATGCACCAGCAAGAAGCCCCCCACCTTAGTATGTTTGAGTCATCGAGTCATGTAAATAGGTCCCAGGGTAGTGTCACACCCAGAAACGAGCAGCGTAGTATCTGCTCGAATAATGTAAAGGTTTGGACGGCTGCTGCGAGCCCTGTCCCCGGTTTGGTGTGCACCCTAGTGTCTGATGAGTCGTAGTATCAAGCTATGTGACTGGAATGTAAGGGGGCTTGGAGATAATATAAAATGTGGTTTTGTGCTTTCTGAACTCCTTTCTGTGTCGCCGGATATCATGCTGCTGCAAGAGACTAAACTGTCTGATATTTCTGTGATGAAACTGTACACGTTCTTGCCTCGACGTCTCGACGCCTTCCACCATCTCTCTGCCTCCGGTTCTGCTGGTGGTATTCTTACTGCTTGGAACATGACTCTCTTCTCTCTTGTTGATGCCTCTAATACTGATCACACGGTCACAGTTTGCCTCCTCTTCCATCCCTCTAACCTGAATATTCATATTACCAATGTCTATGCTCCGTCCACCAATGAGTTTAGGCCTGCCTTCCTTGAGGATCTGAAGAACATTGCTGCCTCCACCAACGACCCCTGGCTGATATGTGGTGATTTCAACATGATTTGCTTTCCCCATGAGAAAAACAACGACAATTTTCATCAGTCTGTTTCAGTCAGCTTCAATGACTGCATCCAGGATCTATACTCGATTGAGCTCCCTCTCCTCGATAGACGTTTCACTTGGACGAACAAGAGAGATGACCCCACCCTCGAACGGCTAGATAGATCTTTTATCAACCTTGATTGGGATTGTGTGCTGCCTTCCACCCTCCTCTCCTCTATGACTCGGCGCACCTCCGATCACATCCCCCTAAAAATTGATATTGCTACTACCATCCCGAGGTCTAACCTGTTTTGGTTTGATAATTACTGGGTCAACGAGCCTGGCTTCGTGTCGATGATTGAGTCTGCCTGGGTGTGCCGGACAAGGAAAAGTCACCCTGCTGCTACTATTTCTGCTAAACTGAAATGCACTAGGCGCACTATCAAAAATTGGCGTAAGTCCAAACCAAATCTGGGCCAACAAGAGACTGACTGCTCCATTGTGATTAATCTCATTGACTTTGTTGAGGAAGTGAGGCCTCTGACCTAGAGAGAAACTAAGTTAAGAGCCCTGATCACTACCATTCTGTCTAGAGTCGCTCAAGCTAAACTTACTATTTGGAAGCAAAGAAGCAAGATTAGAGCTGCCATTGAGGGTGATGAAAACACAAGGTTTTTCCATGCTTGTGCCAATCAACGAAGGAGGAAAAATCAGATTCAGGTCATCGAGCATAACAACTATGAAGTGCACAACCATGATCAGAAAGCTGCCATCCTCCATGATTTCTACACTAATTTGCTTGGCTCTGAGATCCACACCTCTTGGTCATTCAGCTTGAGTAGCCTGTACCCAGAAGCAAGCCTTAACCTCTCTCACTTGGATGCCACCCTGAACATGGAGGAGATCTTCTATGCTTTTAGACGGATGCACAATCATGCTAGTCCTGGACCTGACGGTTTCGGTCCACAATTCTTCAGATCCCTGTGGCAGACGGCCAAGAATGATATCCTTGAGCTCTATACTACCTTTCTCATCGGAAATGCCGATTTTGAAAGGCTAAACAGATCTTACCTCGTCCTGCTCCCAAAAAAGGATTCTGCTAGAAGGCCTGAAGAGTTCAGGCCTATTGCTCTCCAAAATACTATCATTAAATGCCTCTCTAAGGTGTTGACTAACAGGCTTCAACCTAGCATTCCATCTCTGATCTCTGCTGACCAATCTGGATTTGTGCTAGGTAGAAACATTGCTGATAGTTTTGCCTATGCTGCTGACCTCCTCCGATGCTGCCACCATCGGCATGCTCTCACTATTGTGCTTAAGCTCGACTTTCATAAAGCGTTTGACAGTGTTTCGTGGGACAACCTGGAAAAAATCTTGGAATGCAGAGGCTTCTCCACTGGTTGGTGTGCCACTGTAAATAGGCTTCTGAACTCTAGGAGGTCTGCTGTACTTCTAAATGGTATCCCTGGCAAGTGGATTCAGTGTCGCCATGGTCTTCGTCAAGGAGACCCCTTATCCCCCTATCTCTTCATCGTTGTTGCTGACGTGCTCCGTAGAATGCTCTGTCTTCATCCTCTAGCTACCTCCATTAGCCACCCCCTCGTTCCTGGCGACCCTCCCCCTGTGCTTTAATACATTGACGATACTCTTATCTTCCTCAAGTGCGATAATGATGCCATTGCTAACACCAAACTCATCCTCCAACATTTTGAAGCTGCCATTGGTCTTTCTATTAACTTCCACAAAACAACTTTCCTCCCCATCGCGGTCGATGCTCAGGTTGCTTGTGATATGGCTTCTCTTTTTGGCACCACCGTCTCCTCCTTCCCCCAAACCTACCTTGGCTTGCCTTTCTCGCCCCATAAAATCTCTGTGCACGACTGTCTCCCTCTCCTTGCCTCCTGTGACAAGCACTTGTCTGGCTGGCATGCGTCCCTTCTTAACCGTGCCGGCCACCTCACTCTTAGTACTGTCGTCCTTAGCTCCATCCCTCTGCATTTCATGTCTGCCCTTAATATCCCTAAAACTATTATCAAGCTCATTGATCGGCGACGCCGTGCCTTTTTCTGGACTGGTGACGATGTCTGCCATGGTTCCAAATGTCTTGTGGCCTGGGATCAAATTCAGGCCCCCAAGAATAGAGGTGGTCTTGGGGGTCAAGGATCTCGAGCTGTAGAACAAGTGCCTGCTCATGAAGTTTATCGACAAGATCTTCTCGGACAAGGATGTTGGTTGAAAGGCCTGGCTTCTCCACGTCACTTCCCCTTTTGAACACCATTACAACAATCATAGTTTCCTCTGGCGCATTGTCAATGATGATCTCAGTGCTTATCGATCCATTACTCGAGTCCTCATTGGTAATGGTGCTGCTACCTCCTTCTGGCTTGACCATTGGCTTCCTTCTTCTCCCCTCCACATCTCCCATGCCACTCTTTTCTCCCATACCCTCACGCCTAACATATCGGTGCAACAAGTTTTCCTTAAAGGTTTTGATTTGTGCTTACGTCCTAGGCTAACCACTGCTGCTAGCAACCAGCTGTGCAGTCTACTTTCTTCTTTATAGGATATCCGTCTGACAGATGGAGAAGACACCAGGGTTCTGCACACCACGGGCAAGCCTTACACGTCGAGGGATGCTTATGCTGCTCTGGACAACGTAGGGGACGACAATGACCTGCATGGCCCAAGAATCTGGGGGACTCACCTCCCCAACAAGGTGAAGATCTTTGCGTGGTTATACTTTAAAGACCGACTGAGCACAAAGACCAACCTCCATTCGAAACATGTGGTGGACAACACGGCTTGCAACCGCTGCCCTCATACTTTGGAAGACATGCCCCATGTGTTCTTTCACTGCCTAACCAGAGCTGGTATCTGGCGAGTTCTACAACTTTGACACGTCATGGTGCATACTGACGATAAGGTTTGGGATGCCGCAATGCCAACGGGCCTTGATTGCAGACTCTGGCCATTCATCTACATTACAATTCTCTGGAGAATTTGGGATTCAAGAAACGGTGACTGTTTCAGAGGGGAAGTGTTTCATCGCAATGTGGTTCTGAAGCGTGTTTCTGATGATTGTATTATCTGGCAAAATCATCTACCTTGTAATCTTTGGCCTAGCCTCGATGGCTGGCATGCTTACATCGAGTCCTGTTATACCTCTTCTGTAATGGACACTACTCTTTTGGTGGGATATCCCGTCAACATTTGAAATGAGATGGTGGGGAATCTCTCCCCCCCGGTTTAATTTCAAAAAAACAAAAAACATTAAACTCTTCTACCCGACGGGCCTTGTCATTTGGCAAATTCAAAGTAACATCATTGATTTCATTTTTACCAAATGGGGCAGCTAGGTCACGAGTCCTTGGGTAGGAAGGAGAACTTCACTTAGATCAAAAGTCATATCAAAGAAACCCCTAATCTTTTGAATTCATTCCAAAATAGAGCAATTGTCAGTATATAAAACCTAGGTACCCTTGCCACCTAGAAAAGAGCCCAACCAGGACGAGGTGGGCCGAGCCTATTGAAGGAGAGGCCCAATATAGATGGGGTATTCCATAGACTTGGAAAGAAAGCTATCGGCTACAAAGCCTTGGAAGCCAAGATATTCATACTGATATGATAGGATCCAATTAGATTTCCTTGTAACGAACTAAGGAACTTGTAAATCGATCGAGGCTCTATGTAACCCAACCTCCTGAACTATATAAGGCGAGGTAGGGATTGTAACACCTCAGGTGTTTGTCTTCCATAATTGCATTGCATTTCATAAGCATGAGCATCATTCATCTCCTCTATGTCTTTATTTTGTTTGCAACATGAGTATGCAACATACTCTAATATGCTTGTTTGAAATTGTTGTGCTTATGAAATGTGAGTGGTGCAACTTGTAGATACAACATGGGGTCTCATACTTTGAAACATGACAATGTTGTTAGTACACCATGGTAGGTTCAATGGATGCAACAAAGTCTTGAAACATGTGCAACATGATATTGCAACATTTTGGTGGAATTATTGTTTTGCTTGTTTCAACTTATGTGGCACTAGTATTTTTGTGCAACCAAGGTGTAGAGTGGCTAATTATATCTTATAACACCTTAATTTCATTTAGGGTAATTAGTGGAACAAAGTTCATGTTGACCAAAATGACTAAAATGCCTCCAATGTGCTGTTGACCTGCCCTAGATCCTAGAATGCTTTTGTTTGACCATTTAAAAAGTCTAGCTTAGAGATCTTGCATGGAGAAGCAACCTTAAGCAAAGTTGTAGAGAATTTCCTAAGGAACAAAAGTTCCAATATGGCCATCTCATGAAAATGACCTGAACATGCTAAAAAATGGCCCACAAGTCGGTTAAGGGACTGTCCAACACTTGAAAAATTTTCTAAGTCCAAAAATCTGAATTTCAGTTTCAATGTGCCTCACTTTGACGCCATATAACTCACAAACTAGGCCGAACCAGTCCTTCAGCCAATTGACAAAGTTGTAGTCCTCATGTAGATCTATAATTTTGATATTATCATCTTCTGCTAACTCGAGCTGGTTTAGGAGATAATCATCGACAAAGTTGCCCTGTTAGTCACCATTGCCGGCCTCGATTCAGAGTTTTAGAGCCATCGGTGGCCGACCAGCCACAGGCCCGCGCTGACGCATGGACACGTGGTGGCGACCGTACGCCAGCCGTGGCCCCACCGGGCAGGCCGCGAGGTCCTCAAGGACGCCACGAAGCCGACGCTCGCCCCTCACTCGTGCCTCTACCCATCTATCTCGCCCTCTCCGAGCCAGGGTGGAGCACCGAGGCGCCATTGCTGCCGCGTGCTTCCTCGTGCTCGTGCGCCGTCATCATTTCGCCTCGGCCCAATTCCTTCCATCAGCGGCACCCCAGCACCTTCCTCTATCCCCTCCACTCCTTCCTTGGATCGTTTGGGCAAAGGTGAGGCCGCATTGGTCATTTCCGCCACCGCGGCCATGTGCGGGACCTCGTCGGAGCTCGAGGCCGCCGTGGTCAGAGTAGCTAGGACCCTTCCTAGTCTCCCCTTCTCCCTCCATTAGCTCCCTAGTTCCCTCGAGAAGCTCGTACCGAGCTTAGACGAGGCGTTGTAGCCTCGCAGTCGTCGGCGCGCCGCCACCGGAACGCCGTTGTCCGCCTTGATCGGCCACAAGTACTCTCCAGCCACCTCTAGGGTCACCGTAGCACCTCATTCGGTTCAGGATCACTCGGTGTGCATGACGGTGGTCTCGGTTTCGCCGGCCGACCCACCGGCGGCGAGCTCGGCCATCGCGCGCGCAGGCAGGAGACCGAGCGCGGGCCGCGCGTGGATGCGGGCCGCGCCGCTCGGATTTGGGCCACGCTGTCGCGGGAGCGCGCGCGCGTCTCTGGTCGTGGCAAATTCCTGGGCCGGCCCAGTAATCCATTTAGGGTTTTCAAATTTTGTTTCTTTTATTCTTTTTCACATATTTGTGTATACATTCAAAAATGTATATCTCTTGATTGGTAGATCCAAATGCTGTGGTTTCAATTTTGTTGAGTTTCTGATAGTGTCTAGTTTTTATTAAAAATATAATACTTGTCATGTTCTGTTATGCAAAATAGGGTTACTAATTATCTCTTTTATTCATGTGGGAAATAGGGATAATTATATCTTTTTCTGTGTAACTCCAAATGGCATGAAATTTTTATGGTGGACTATTCATATAATGAATAGCTTGTAGTTAAATTCTCATACATTTTGGACACAGTATATAGGAGTTATGTATTTCTCTTGTTTGTATGGATGGATCTTGTGTGAATTTTCATAATTTTTCTATAGGTCCAGTAAAGGTAAAATTTTGTGAGTGTTGTTCTTAGGTTAGAATGATACTAGGAGAAATATGAAATCTGTTGTTTGACACTTTTCAATAGGGTTTCCTATTTATGCAAAAATCAGCCTTTTTGGCTTATGAATTTTGTGTAGGGAGTTTCTATGAATAACTTTAGTTCAAAATTTTCCAGTAGCCTCCTTGTGGGGCAGAGAGTCTCCTATAATTTTTGTAGAATTTTCTAAGTAGCTTGCATATAAGTTTAATTTCTCACTTAATTAATTAAGTAAATTAAGAAAGGGGTTAAAATAAATGTTTTGGGTTGGCACACCTTACTTTATGGTGTTTTCATGACATGTGTAAACTAGTAGTATCATTGGTTTGGTCATAGAGGAAGTTTGACACATGAATAAATATTTAATTTTCGCATTTCTAGGTTCTCTGGACAGCTGGTAGCAATTTTGGATTTGATCCTTGATAAAAGTGTTTTCTGAGAAACTTTTGAATACCAAAGTGGTAGGAAACTTGATAAACTAGCTTGTGACAAAATTTGGTGGCATTTGGCCTAGTAGTCTAGGAGTTATAGCTGTTTAAAGTGGCTATCCAGAAATGACTGCTCTCTGTTTGGAGAGGACAGATTTCTGGAACTTTAGAATTTCGACCAGGTAAACTATGGAATTAAGTGTTGAGGTCTGAAAGTGATTTGTGGAGCATTTTATAAGTTTTCTAGATTTGTTTGGTATCATGCCTTTAGGATTTGGGAATCTACAGTTGTGATGGAAATACGTAGCTGCTATCCAGAATGTGTTGTTGCGATAATTTGTGATTTATTTGGTGGTAACCTAAGTAATGTTGTTCTTGTGGTTGTTAGGTGTTAGAGCCTTAACTAAGGAGGAACAATTATACATTATGTTGTGTAGACTAGGTAAGTACTTCTCTACCGAAGAAGAGATTTGCACATATATCTAAAGTGATTTGAATAGAGCACTAGAATTGCTGAAGTGCATTCCATTCCGAGCATGCTGCATTCCTTCTTATGCATCCATGAGATTTATTGTGTATTCATGCAATAGGTGTACCGGAAGGAGTGACACTCCTCGAGTTCGAGGGAGCGATTCCGGAGGAGGTTCATAAGCAGCCGGGAGAACCTGAAGAGGCAATCAACGAAGGAAACGCCATTGACGAGTTATCGGAGTGTCCGGATCATCGCCCGTCCTCGTTCCTAAAAGGCAAGCCCCGGTGCATGCTGACCCATTTGTTTTATATATCAATCTTGAGTACTTTTACTTGTTTACTGCATTAAGTTGTAGGAGTTGTGTGAAAACACTTGTTGCATTATACCTGTTCTTGTCCAGATATCATACTTAAATCCTAAATTAAGTTTAGGCACGTGTCAATGCTTAGCTCTGCTTAGTCCGGTAGAAGTCGGGTGATTTCCGTTCATCCGCGAGATGTAGGAATGGGTCACGAGTGGCTATGTTGGCTATCGTGGATGGAACCATGTCTTAAAATGAAATTTGAGACCGGGCGGGAGTTCGATAGTGCAGCCGCAAGACACTTCACGTCTTGGGTGTGAAGCTATGCCCATCTGAGTCGTTTAAGGACCGATTCGCTGTACGTCCTTGAGTCATGTTGAACGCAGTCTAACACTTAGTTGGCCGGATAAGTCATTTCGACCGCGAATCCGAGTAATACAGTTCAGGCCGGGAATCGATTGGTAGGTCGCATCTTGGAGGAGAGTAAGGATGTGCTTGGGGACATTGGCGTGAGACTAAGAGGGGGTTAGAGTCCCTAGCACCTGGCAGAGTGTCACCCTTGGGGATGCGGTATCAGTCGGACCCGTGGCTCCTGAACTGTACCAAAGGTGACCTGAGCAGCCCTCGCCAGGCGTGACTCGGTGAGTGTTAGAAATACCCCTCCAGCTGGATAGGAATTTGATTCGAATCGCCGTCGCTCTCGGTTAGTGAGCACTTGACTTGAGCAGCGGCAACGTAGATCTCATTAAATTGAACAGATGGTTAAGTGAACGATATAATGTTGCCGCGAATTTATACCTGCTATGGATATAATGATATTATTGTTTGATTATAAGCAAGTGAATATTTAGTATAGGTGCTAAGATAGATGATATGTTAATGCTAAAATAACTGCTAGTACAGGTTAAAAGAGTTTAAATTACTTGTGCTTTTCCGCAAAGGTGATGTCAGCCAACTCCACTTATGAAAGCCTTGCATGATCCTTGGTGTCTCTTATTTTCTGTTTTGATGGGTAAGTCTAGCTGAGTACATTCTAGTACTCATGGTTTATTCTCTCCTGTTGCAGATGACATGCTTTATCAGGGCATCTGCAAGACCTGCCTCCACCCCGCGGGTGACGAGGACTAGATCACTCGGGCATGATCGTCTTTTAGTTACTTTCCTTAATGCTTTTGTGGGATGGTGATCTGTAAGACTGGCAATAGTATTTGAACAGTGTGCGTGTGTTATGCTTCTGCTACTTTATAAACTCGGTTTGTAATAATTTGCGACTCCGTGTGTTGTAAGTGGATTTCTGAACTACTTGTGAAATGTAACGTGTGATGTGTTATGTTGAATGATACGATCTTGGTTGTAAACGAGTTGGTTTGAAATCCTTCGTGGTTTTGATTGACTACCGAGATTATATGGGCTCAAGTTCAAAAATTTGAGCGTTTCGGTGGTTGTTTTTGTACTTGTGCTCTTATAATTTGGTCGATTCTGTTACAGGGATCCCCTGATTAATACCCGAAACTCAATCACACCTAACGTAGCTAGACTTCTAGACAAAGTCATCAACGCCCCTTGTAAACCACGTGAGCATACGACATAAGAGCTCTATTCTACACTAGACGTAGGGTACCCCATACCTGAACTGGTATAAATTTGTTTCTACCCCTCTAATTCCTGTGCACACTACTACAAAAATCTTATTGGAGGCGGGCATTTTAGATTAATGGTGGTGGGCAACACAACCACCTCCATTTAAAGGCCTCGGTAAATCATGTGAAACACCAAGGCGGTTGATATGCCCGCCTTGGTTAATCAATATAAAAAATCTAGCAAGCCCGTCAGTGAGGCCCATTGAGCCTATTGATGAGCCCATCCACGCGTGCGCCACCGTTGCTGCTGCTCGCATGCCCCAGATCCGCCGAAGCCTTGCATCACACCACCAAGCCAAATTCAGCCCCAAGTGCAAGCCTGCCATGTCAAGTGAGGGAGGGTGTCCACGTCATGCCGCCGGGGGGCCAAATCGAGGTTGCCACGCTGCCAGAGGGACCTCGCACGCTGCTGGATGGTTGGATTAAGAACGCCGTGCTACCAAAGGGCCAGATCAAGTGCTCCACACCGTCAGGGGCCCAGATCGAGGTCGCCACACCACCAGAGGGACCCCATGCGCCGCTGGAATGCTGGATCGATGGTGCCGCGTCGCCAGAGAGCCGGATCAAGGGCGTCGTGCCCTCGGAGAGACCTTGCACGCCATCCAAGAGAGGAGAGAGAGGGAAAGGAGAGGGAGGGGTGTTGTGAGGGAGAGGAGAGGGAGTGGCACTGTGAGGGAGAGGGTCACTGAGCCTGGATTGGGAATCAGGAGGGGAGGAGTACTGCGCTCGGGTCGACTCGGGAGGGGAGGGGTGGGGCACTGGGGAGGAGCGATGTGAGGCTAGGGTTCAGGTAAGTGCTGCTTATATACGAGCTTAGTAGAATGGTAGAGATGAGCTTTTTCTGGGTTGGGATCTAGGCCACTATTTTTGGAGGCGGGCCTTATAGTATGCCCGCCTCTGAAAATGGATTTATGAAGGCAGTTACCTTAAGATGACTGCCTTCGGAAATAGAGGGTTTTTGGAGGTGGTTGTCTTAAGACGCCCGCCTTGGTAAATCGATTTTAGGAGACGGTTATTTTTTGACCTCCTCCGTAAATCGATTTTACAAGGCAGGCAAACATGACCACCCCAGTAAATGAAAAAGACCGCCTCCGTTAATAGCCCGGTATTTTAGGAGGCGGTTGAATTTTGTGCCCGTCTTCGATAATGTTTGGGCACTACCTTCAAAAATCATTTGTGTAGTAGTGGCACAAAATGCTAGTCAACATTATCGAGCGTAAAATCTATGACAATTGACATGCTAGACAGGGGAACTTTATGCACAGATTGTTGTCAAATGCTTTAGATGGGGTCATCTTCGAGATTGATGACTGTGACACCTTTGCTCCAAGCACTGTGATCTCCTTCAGTAGCTTGGACTACACATCGTCGAACAACTCAAGAACTTGCATTAGTAAGATCCTGCACATGTCGTGCAGGAGGGGGAACCTCACCCCCTATTCAAGTTTCTCACCAAATTAGAGGATGTTGTGGCTTGATGGTGCACTAGCACCTTGCATGCCACACATATCTTCATGCCCATGGCTTGTTCGTTGAGTATGATCAATAGCCCATCCTTGGCAAAGGAGTCTACTTCCTGTTGAGATCCCCTACATGGATATCAGATGCAAGCTAAGAGGATTTACCATGCAACATCCTTATCAACTTCTCAATCAGGCTAAGAAATGTCATGTCTATGTACCAGTGTGCGCTCATGTAGTCTACATTAGCGAACCTCAACGTTCATAGCTCTAGGTACAAACCTGATGATGAGCACTCCGATGATGGGCATTTCGATGATGCCTCTAGATTCATTACAATGGTAGATCTCTACAATCTGACTAACGATACCGACATACGCAACATGACCAGCTCCTGGCTTGATGCAACTGGATCTTATTCAATCACTCTCTCAAACTTCAAAATTTAGAGCTAACCAACCTACCACCTCTTGAGGGAGTGTATCATGGTAGAACCAATGCCACTGCCATGATCGTAGTATCATCCGGCCATGCCAAGGATAACACTTGGTATAACTATAAGTTCAATCAAGCCGTAATGTGGGTTTTGGTGATAATGACCACATAATTAGAGGACTAAGATTTATCAAGTTGACAATTAGGTGAAATGATTATGAGGATAATACTTGAAATAGTGGAGCCCCCAATTACAAAAGGATGCGGTGTTGGACTCAAAGGCGTTTAAATTCTTTTATGTTTTGAATTGGAATATAGGAAACGCCGCACTATAAATGGGGATACAATGCACAAGATTTAATGTGCAACCAAGTGCTCAAGTTAACCACCATACAGATCCTCAAATCATGTCAAGCCAGCCAAATACCTAACTCCTATCCTTTGTTGTTCTGGTAGGCGTGGCACTACCGCACATATTGCGGCACTACCATGACTAAAAGGGGAGGTATTTATGCCTCTTCATCTTCCTACCAATGGTCATCTCAACCATTCACTCTCACAAGCAACCATACAAGCCTCTCCACCACCATTGAAGGCCCTCAAGCTCTCACCTTTGATTCCCTTGAGATTCATTGAGAAATTGAGCCTCCAAACTCCATTAGAGAGCTTGTCAACCTAATCTACAACTCCTATAGCACTTGGTTCATGTTCAAGCCGGTGGATTGTGTTCTTTACTCTTAGAGCAAGAGCTCCTGTATCGTCTGTCAAAGCTCCCAACTCTACTTGTGTGTTAGCTTACGGCCTTGTTCAAGTGGTGGAGTAGGCTCTATACTACCTCAGGAACCATAGTAATTTACTCGATCTACTTTCCACTGCACATATTTTGAGTTGCGTACACGAGTTACTCTGCATGTGGCACCACCTTAGTTTTGCCCCAGCATTGCCGTGCCATGGTAGTGCCATGTAAACACGTGGTAGTGCCGCACCTGCTACCGCTGTGATCGAGTTTTGTTTTATACAAGCCTATTCACCCCCCTCTAGGCATGCTAGGATTGTTTTTTGTAACCTCAAGGGTGATAGAGTCTGAACACCTTCGAAGCGTTGAACACTCACTATCTACATAGAAATAACCAAATAGCAGCCGATCTGACTCCTAGGACAAATAGATTAGCTCGAGGATGAGAACAGAGAGCTCAAGCGCTTGCAAGAAGACCTCGAGGGATAACTCATGTGTTGGGACCACAATAAATACCTTCAAAGGAAAGGCAAAGAAGCATGGATCCATCATGCATGAAGGCGAGAGCATCCGAGACCATCCTTTAGCAAGCCAGAATCTGACAACGACCATCTAGATTCTCGATGATATGCCTAGACCATCAACTTATCAAGCGCATTGTTTGGTCCACAAACTACAAGCCCTAATGTAGAATACAATGAAGTAGTTGCTCAAGAGCAGCCAGGCACAATCCCATGCCACATGAAGCCGTCATCAACGACACAAAGCTTCATCCCAGTGCAACTTGATGGCATGCTCTCCGCCACTTGAAGGGACATGCGATGACCATCGACTTGCTCCACCAAATCCTCTAGATGAATCTATCCACCATAAAATAAGGAGCAACAAATATGCAGGAGATACCATTAACACACAACATCGGGCAGAGGATGACCTCAACCATGAAAATCACCGAAGGGAGGATGCAGCCAACAATCGTGACACTGTTAAAGATGGCTATTGAACACCTCCTTGGGCCTCTCTAAATCATGACAGGCATGATCCTACACCAAAGAATTGCCACCAGAACCCAAGGACACTGAGACATCACAACCCAAATAGCAACTGGCCATGTTGAAAGCTCTAGTTTGGTTTTGCTGAATTGATGAAACCCTAAGTGCTAACCCTTTGCTCTAAGTGATCAGAGATAGGGTAGCACATTCCAAGTGGTGGAGCAAACGATGACGATTGTGGTGGTGATGATAGCCATGGTGATCAAGTGCTTGGGCTTGGAAAAGAAGAAAGAGAAAAATAAAATGGGCTCAAGACAAAGGTGAATTTGATAGGGCCATTTTGTTTTGGTGATCAAGGCACCTAGTGGGTGTGATCACATTTAGGATAGATAGTCGTACTATTAAGAGGGGTGAAACTCATCATGAAATGCGGTTATCAAAGTGCCACTAGATGTTCTAACTCATTGTATATGCATTTAGATTCTAGTGAGTGCTAACACCCTTGAAAATGTTTGTGAAATATGCTAACACACGTGCACAAGGTGGTACACTTGGTGGTTAGCACTTTTGATCAAGGGTGGCAAAGTTGGTGAAGTAGAGGCACTCTTTTTCAGTGACCGAATGCTGCTCTCGCAGCGACTGGACCCTGTACTTGCGTCCGGTCAGTAGAAGCCATGGCAGCGTAGCTTAGGGTTTTGCACCGGACGCGAAAAGAGAAAGTGATCGGACATGCAAGGGATGTGTCCGGTGGAGGCTGATGTACGCTGACGCAACGTGTTTGGTGTGGCCTAGAAGGACCGGACGCTGGCCAGCGCCAGGTTGCATGCTAGCGGATGCGTCAGGTCACGCAAAACACACTCTAGAACCTCTCTAGAATCAATCTGATGCTGTGTGGTCTCAGCGTCAGGTAAGTGGAGTGGCGTGTCTGTTCAGCGCTTGGTGCCTCGGGCGCACACATGGGATTGTTTGTGCACCGGCGCATCCAGTCTATTGTTGGCGTATCCAATCTCAATTTGACCATTGGCATTGAGCGGCCATGGTTGAACACAGAGGCCACGTGTTTCCATCCAGCGACCAGATGCTGGCCAGGCTATGTCCGGTCACCCTGATCGGCGCGTCCGATCAGCTCGTGTTTCAGTGAGCCGAAGGGGCAACGACTCTATTTCGTGTGAGGGGCTTATAAATAGCCCTTGGCTAGCTTGGGCTCACTCTCTTGGCCATTTGCATTGCATATACACTCTTGTGAGCCTAGCCAAGACTCTCACTCATTTAGCTTGATTGGATCATCACTTTGATGAGATTGAGAGCATTCAAGTGCATTACTTTGAGTGATTGCATCTAGAGGCACTTGGTGATTGTGTTTCGCTGTGGATTTCACTTATTACTCTTGGTGGTTACTGCCACCTAGACAGCTTGGTGCAGTGAGGATCATTGAGCGGAGGAAGGTGATTGGCTCTGGCTCCGATTGTGGTGATTGTGATGGGTTCTTGACCTTTTCCCGGCGGAGAGCCAAAAGGTACTCTAGTGGATTGCTCGTGGCTTGTAGATCCTCATCTTGTGTTGGTTGTACGGCACCCGGTTGCGGGTTAGGCATGTGATGCCTATTAGCGCATGAACCTCCAAGTGAGTGAATCGCCACAACGGGGACTATCTTGCTAGTAAGCAAGTGAACCTTGGTGAAAAATCATTGTGTCATCTGTCTCTGAGGATTTCGTTGATATTCATTGTGATTGATTGATCATCTCTTGCCACAACGATATAAACATCACTACCTCTCTTGTATTTACTTTCCTAGTGTAGCTAAGCTCTTTAGTGTAATTAGTTTTGGGAGCTAGCTTGTGTCTTGTCTAGTGGTTAGTGAGGCTCTTTAGTTAGTCTTTGAGAGCTCACTAACTTAGAAAGTAGTGACTTAGCCTCTTGTATGAATTAGAGATCATAGTAACTAGAATTGTGGATAGGAAGCATGCATTTTTGGTAGGCTAGCGCAATATTTGCTTCACCGTTTAATTGTCTAACCACTTGGCTTAAGTGTTGTTGTAGAGATTTTTAATAGGCTATTCACCCCACTCAGCCGTTAGGACCTTTCACATGTGCCCATTGTTGACAGTCACTAAACCCCATTTTTGACCATCAATATCTCTACAAAAGAGTGATGAGCATAGCATGATCATGTCATTTTCCTTTCAAATGAAGTCCATACCATATTATTTGGAGAACTAACCTTCACAGGAGATATTGAGCAAAGGTGAAGGAAATGGGCCCATAATGGGATCACCCAACCCTATGTGGGGTCAGGTGATCTAGGGTTACCCCCTAGACCTCAATCCTTGCCAATCCGAAGAAACACAACTCTAGAAAGTCATCACTATTGGTCTGAAGTTGGTTCAAGATGTATGGTCCAAATGGATGATCACAAGGATCCATGTGGGTTCTCCAAACATGACCAAACTTTGTACACAATATGGATTTCACTTGAGGGGCCACCCTACAGAAGATGGAGTGCCCTACCTATCATGAGCAGTTGGGCAACCCAAGGCATGGTCACTCGAACCTCTCGGGATGATCCGCCGCCTTAACTTCGGACACATGAAAAGAAACACAATTTCCATCAATATCCACTGTGCTTGATGAGGCGGTTTGATCCATGGGTGGAGAGGTGGTGTCACATGATTCATGGGCCCACTTTCACCTCCACTTCCCCCCTATAAATATAGACTTACTCCTCACTTGTAACCAAGCAAGCTAGCAATTACACAAGGATCCTCTCTTCATTTATCTTAGTAGTAGTAGTGTAGTTGGGAGTTAGAGTGAGTGTGAGCTTAGCCATCCTAGTCTTCAAGGTGAAGCTCTTGTATCCTTTGCTTCATAAGTACTTTGAGCCTTTATTTATATATCTTCTCTACTTTATTTTATTGCTTTAGTAATGTTGTTACACTATCTTTTTAGTTGTAGTAGTAATACCTTTGGTTGTGTGCTATACTTAGCTGTATATTCTTGGCTATTGTTCAACAAATAAATCATTCCTACTAAGCCAAATTTCCTAGCAAATTTTTACGGCTCTATCAATAACAAAGATCTAATATTCTGAAAGATCAAAATCCTTCCGTTGTAGCGTCTTTTTTATGTTGCTCCGCAAGATGGAGCGTCACAAGGAGAGCGAGAGAATGGAGTGGCCTTTGGCGATGTCCAAATTTGCACCTATTTGTATGTATTTACTAATCAGTCTAGTTTCTTTTATTCCACTCGGTGTTCCTTTTCCATTTACTTCCAATAGTTCGACCTACCCAGAGAAAAAAAAATTCAAAAATTTGCGTAGACAAAGAACAAATGATCATTAAGGTTGAATGCCTATAATTCCTTCTCATATCACTCTACAATTTTTCCTTTATCTAAAAAAATCACTCTACAATGGCTTATCCTTTGGTCGTAGAAAGAGGACAGGGGCTGCTTTTGAGCATCTTCAATCCCATCAAACTCCGAAATACCAGCAACCCTTTTGTACTTATTTGGCAGGGTGCAACCCTTTGTACTCTTGATTTGCTGCATTATATATTTCTCTCGAAGACAGGCGCGCAACACAGACATAACTCACACTTCTCTCTGACACTCTCCCTCGCACACAGACACACATAATACATGCACAAATGGGAAACATGCTCCCATGCTTGGTCCAAGCCAGCAGCAGTATCATGCCCCGCATAAACACCAAACAATGGTCTCGCTCCATGAAATTCCTCTCAGGAACCCTCCACCTCACCACGAAGCGGCCCCATTGCAGCAACAGGGTGGCCAAAGCAGCTGCCAGAAGGGAGACGTCGGCACCAGACGACCAAGCCACCCCAAGAACCAGAAGCAGAAGAGGTCCAGGCAGGAACGGCCACAACCGGCGTGTCGTCAGAGTCAAGGTCATCCTGACCAGGGCGGAGGCCGCGCGTCTCATGTCCCTCACCACGCACGGCGACAGGACCGCTGAGCAGGTGATGGCCGAGTTCAAAAGGTCGCAGCAGGCGACCAGCTCCAAAGCCTCCGCTGCCCAAGCCATCAGCGAGCTCAAGAGGATGGAAGCACTCATCGCCCGTGCTGATACCTCCGCGTCAGCGTCGACGGCGTGGCGGCCGGTGCTAGAGAGCATCCCTGAGGAGTGGTAGTAGTTTCTCATGCATATATACACATCATGAATACCATGCATTCGCACGTGTGCATTTTATTCTTCATTCATCAGTCATCACAGTGTCCTTGATGTTCCTGTGAATCGTTTTACGTTTGTTCATATCCTTTAAATTCGGTACTCTTATCATCTAATTATTATCTTTCAAAAATGTACAAAAGAAATGAAAAATTCTCTCTTGTATAATCTACATCGATTCTGAAAAATGTACAATAATATCCTTCTCCAGGGTTCTGATTAGAAGGTTGCTCCTTTCAAAACTATGCTTATCTTTTGAAATTATCAAATACTTTCTTTGGCTTTTTAGCGTCACCAACTACTCACTATGGCTTGGTGTGCACAGGTGATGTCAGGTATCACTAGCTAGCTAACACTGCATTCTTCTTTGTGCAAATTAAACTGTAACTTAAGCGAGAGGTTTTGTACGCATTGGTTGGCTAAGGGGAATCTCATCTTGTCCTATAGCTTAGTGCCGTGGTTCAGTGGTGGCCGAACAAGGGTCAACTAAGACGATTAGTGCTAATGTTGTTTAGGAAACGATCATTTTCCTTGGTATTGCGCAGAGCAAGTTATATCATAGTTTTCTATGCAGAAAAGATAATGTTAGGTTAGAGTTGTCTTAAGTGTGTAGAGATGTAATTGTTAATTTACTACTGCATCCATCAACAAATATAATGGGTTTCCCTAAAAAAACAAATATAATGGATTATGGCTATGTACCTAGAATCCCTTATATTTGTGGACCGTGCATGGTAATATAAAATATTAGATATATGATAGAACCTCAAGGTAACAAAAGGTCACGCGAGCACTGGGATATACGTTACTATCCTACACCGTCAAATCTCAACAATATGAACAATTGATAGTTTTGAGTACAATCTGCAGAAGAATTGGAAAGACCAAGGTAAGCGAAATAGGGAATCAGAGAGGTAGCAAGAAAGAGCAGAAAGGAGTTCTTGGATGGGAGGTAGAAGAAGACGTTGGAGTTATGGTACTATTCGATGCCCTCCCCTGTTGTAGCAGCACCTTTCTGTGACCCAAGCCCACTTGGCAGCCCAGTCCGTGCTAAATAGGCCTATTTAGCATCCCAGTCCATGATATTATTATTCCATACCACTTGAAATTCAGCTTGCCCTCAAGCCACAGACATGAACTCCACCTATATCCCAAGGAAATTGTAGATTGAAGTCTTAACTGAACTTTTGCACATTATGGAGCACCTTTGCACTGTATTGCATCTTTTCATTGTGATGCACCATCTTTTCTTTAGATAGTGAAAAAAGTTCCAGCTCCATCCCCTTTCAAGAAGAGAAATCAGACCAAATTATTACACACTGAGGCACACCACCTAAACACAAGCAAGGTTTACCAAAGGACTCCATATTAAAATCCAATTCTTAAAAACAAATGGTCATCCATGGGACGTGAAGAACCGCATTGCTGCCAATTCCAATGTATATCAAGCTTGGATGAATAGCTCTAATTTGTCATCATCACATCACTGCAACTGCTTCTAGAACTTTTTTTCTCGAATACGCAAAAGATTTGCACATCATTGTAATTAAGAAGAAGAGTTTAACCATACAAACAACGCGCTCTGATGAGCGCCCTAGGACGTCTACTGGTTGACCTTCCTAGTATACAGATTCAAATTTCAATATTACATAAATGGTATACAACAGAGCGTGGTTGCACGCTCCTACTCCGTCATCCGAGAAGAGCACGCCAAGGTACGGGCGACTCTTCTACCAGCTAGCGCTGCAACTTGGCTCGACGTCAAGTTTCCTATAAGATGGCATCGTATGCTCGCTTGGACGCAGATGGAGTTGGTGTCGCCTGTGATAGGTTGCCCATCCATTTCATGAGGACTACCTTGCCCCGCTTGGAGGTCGGTATGTGCACCAGTAGTTGAGCGGCAATCCGTCTGCTCCGGCAGGTGTAACGGAACCGTCCAAATTATAAGAGCACAAGTACAAAAACAATCACGGGAGTGATCAAATTCTTGCACTTGAGCCCATATAACTCCGGTAGTCCAATGAAATCACGAGGGATTTCAAACCAACCAACATACAAGCCAAGATCGTAGTGATTCAACATAACAAGTCACATGTTACAATCATTTCACAAGTAATTCAATATACATCGGAGTTCAACAAAGTTATTACAACTTAAGTTCAAAAGTAGCAGAAGCAAAGTAATTTGAAACTAACATTATTCTTATTTCAAATATATGCCAGTACCACGGTCGACTTCCAATAAAAGCATTAGAGATAAGGTAAATAAGAAGGATCATGCCCGTGATCACACTCCGCCTCTACGGCAGGAGCCAACCAACTCTTGCAGTCGCCATGATACATCATAACCTGCAACAAGTGGGAATAAAACCCTGAGTACGACAAAGTACTCAGCTAGACTTACCCGTCAGAAACCAGAAATAAGGTGACACCAAGGATCATGCAAGGCTGATATAAAGTGGGGCTAGCTTGACAACATTTTGCATAAAAGCTTAATATAGATGATCAAACGTTAATGCTTAAGCATCAAGTAAATTATCATTAACCTGTCATCTATATTAGCACCTGTACTAGAGCACTCACTTTATTAGGAGCAAACAATATTAACCATAGCAGGTATAAATTGAGGCAACCTTTCCATCGTGATCCAATTAACCATCCGTTCAATTTAATGGAATCTACGTTGCCGCTGCTCAAGTCAAGTGCTCACTAACCGGGAGCGACGGCGATTCGAATCGAATTCCTATCCAGCTGGAGGGGTATTTCTAACACTCACCGTGCAGACCCCTGCCAGGGTCGCACAGGCCACCTTATCATATGATTCAGGAATCGCGGGTCCGAATGATGTCGCGACCCCAAGGGCGACACTCTGCCAGGTGATAGGGACTCTAACCCCCCTTGGTCTCACGCCAATGTCCCCAAGCACATCCTTTCTCTCCTCCAAGAAGCAACCTACCATTCGATTCCCGGCCTGAACCACATTACTCGGCTTCGCGGTCGGAACGGCTTATCCGGCCAACTAAGTGTTAGACTGCGTTCAACATGACTCAAGGACGTACAGCGAATCGGTCCTTAAACGACTCAGACGGGGATAGATTCACACCCAAGACCTCCATGCCTTGTTGCTTCACTATCGTCATCCCGCCCGGTCTCATTTCATTTTATTAACACATGGTTCCATTCCACGATAGCAAATATAGCCAACCGTGCCATATATGAATATCCCTATATCTCGCAGGTGACAGGAAATCACCTGACTTCTACCGCTTAAAGCAGGGCTAAGCATCTACTCGATCCTAGTCTATGTAGGATTCAAGGATTCATATATCTGGACAAGGAATGATATAATGCAGCAAGGTTTTCAACCAACTCCTACCACTTAATGCAACAATACTTATAACATATATATAATTAATTGCTTTGAAGGTAGGAGGCTTATAATGCTCCGGGGCTTGCCTGAGATCCGACACAAGTCAGTTTAGTTAGCTTGCACCGTCATGGTGACATCTCCGGTCCTAGCACTTGCATTCAGGGGTTCTTCCATCTTTTGGACAGCCCACCGTTACACCATCATTTGTCTCCATATCATGCGCTCCACGTCTGTACCTAGCGTACCTAGGATGAGATGCATAGATGCAGATGCATGAACATAAAGAATACACATGAAGGAATGCAACAAGCATACTAAACAAGCATATGTTACACTATACCCACATAAGCATGTCATACAACCAGCTAGCTATACATGATCAAGTACTTCATAATTTAGCAAAACATTTTAGGCATGCTACCTTAACTCTAGGTGTCCAAGATAACCATTTGCAATCATACAAACAAGAGCAAGTAGAAGCAAACAATTCTAGATACAAGTAGATTTGGACAGCAGCAAACAGTCACTTGTTTCAAACATAACTTAAGCTACAAACATCCCACAAGGATGATCTAAGACTTTATGAAAATCCATAGAAATTGTCTACAAGATTGATGTTTACATAAAAAGCTAATTACAAAGTTAAACAGGTCAAACATGTAGATGTTTCAGACCTATCCAGACATGGACATAAAACTGATTGCAACTTCAGAGAAGCATAACTGTAGTTACACAAATCCAAATGACTTGCAAGAAGACATTTTGGAAATCTTATGAAATTATCTACATTTCATCTTTAATCATCTCAACCTGATTCCCAAGTTATCATGACCAAACATGTCAATCTTTAAAGTCTGCACAGAAGGTAATTAAAATCTGACAGTAGACTTATTAAGCATGCAACTCTTAAACTATCAGACCTGGGATCATGAAAATTTAACACAAGAAATATAAGATAATTATCTACAACTTTTGTATTTACCAAAATCACAGTAAACATCATTTACACCATGAAACTAGTTGCACGAGTAACACCACACATGCAGCCCAACAGCAGTGGTAAAATTATAGACAGAAAACTGATAGAAACTTCAGAGAAGCATAAATGGAGTTCTAGACCTCCAACAAACATGATTCTCAACTTTATGGAAAGCTTATAAAGTTACCTACAACTTTCTTGTAATCATCTTAAGATGATTCTATAGTTAACATGGTCAATTAATTAAATAATTGCATCTCTGTCCAAAATATGGACAGAATCTGATATGCCACTTTAAACCGTTATAACTTGAGTTTCACAAATCCAATAATTATGGTTCTGGACTTTTTAGAAAGATTAACAAGTTGCGAACAATTTTGTTATAAACATCTAGAGCTAATTGTGCTACTAACTAGGTCACACATTATAAACAAGGCAACCCTGTCTGGGTTTGGACAGAAACAGCTACAGCACTTTAGAGTACTATAGTTAAACATATACTTAACCAAAAATTGTGCTCTTTAGCTTTTTGAAAAGCTTAAGAAAATTAATACAAATCATTTATTGTCATCAAGGCATGATTCATAACTTAACTAAGCCAAACAATGCATATATGCAGAACTGTCCAGAATAGAAGCAAAGCAGCATATAGCATTTGTTATTTTTATAGCTCCTAAACTATCAAGCCTAAAATCTTGAAATTTTTACTAGACATCATACATCACAAGAGTAACACGTCACAAAAATTTCACTTCATTTGGAGTTATATATTTACAGTTATTAAAAATAACAGATCCAACTAGCATTCAAAACCTAGTTACATAAATCTATTTTTACGGCTAAAACTTTAAACTAAAACATGCCATATTATAGATCCACTGCATAGAAAATTTCACAAGGATTCCAAAAAGTCCTCATTTGCTATTTTACGATTTTTCTATCATTTACTATGTATTTTCAAAGTTCAGCCATTTAAATGCAATACTAATTCCGAAAAAGAAAAAAAAAGAAAACATTATGCAGAGTGAACACAAAACTTTCCACAAATCATGTAAGCCCCTATATGTAAATCCTTTGTCTCTAGCACTTTTGCAAAGTGAACACAACAAAGAGTTTCTGCCTCGCTAGATGGTCCTTCTTCCTCACAGCGACAGAAAACAGCGAAGGGGATGGAGGAGGCCGGCTTGATTCCGGTGAGATAGCGGCCCAGGACGACGAAGGAGCAGATGACAGCCAACAGCAGCGGCAGGAGGGAGGAGGAGAGGGGTGGCTGGTGTTGGAAGAGGAGGGGCAAAGGAGGGGCGTTGGCAACAGCAAGCTCCAGCCCGACTCGGCCATGGCTTCGGGCACGAGAGAGCGAGGGAGAAATAGACCGAGGAAAAGAGGAGAAGTGAGCGAGTGAAGGGTCGGGCTCGATCCCCTTTTTCTCCCCCTCGACACAGAGCAGCCCGGGGAGGTGGCGCTCATGCACGGGCACGGAGGCCACACGGCGCTCGGTCCTTTCCGATGTCGGCCACCAAGTTTCAGCGCCTCCAAAACTGCCATCCAAAAGCAACGTATTTACGAGTCTGCCACTCTTCTAATCTCACCTCTATCTCTTAAACCAGATGACAATTCGACCAACAAATTATACCGCTGCGTAGGGCTATGAGAGTACTACAACATTGCTTATAGGAGCTCAGTCAAATTCCATTGGTTTGTGAGATATTAATTCCCACCATAGGGTTGCACAGGAGGAGTCAAAATTGCACTGTGATCAGCTTGACAGCACTTCGGGGTGGGATCGGGACGCGGTCCAAAAATAAAGTTTGTTGCATACAAACTAAACTCCAATTTTCATTAAAGGTCAAACTTCATATCTCGAACAAAAATAGTAGTTTCACTTCGGTCAACACCACGTCGGAAGAAACCCTAGTTTTGAGGTTCGGGACCGATTTGCGGCATCTTCTTGTCACTTGTTCCACATGAGCCTTTCATAAGTGTTGTTGTAGGGTTCAATTGGAGTTGTTTGGTCAAGGTTGCAAGACTTGGTTGATGACATATGTTCTCATTCTCTAAACAAAACAATCCAAGCAAGATATGACTCATTCCTTCAAAATTTCCAACTCTACTATGACTTATCATTTCATTTGACTTCTTGATTCCAAACTTCAAGAAACTTTTCCAAGGATCAATATAGATAGTTATTGAGGTGAGACATGTGAAGATACTTTGATAGCAACACCCAAGCATATATCTTTTAATTGAGCCTATATGTAAGCGAGGGTGCAACATCCAAATTTAGATTAGGGTTTATTTCCATAGGTTTGGCTTTGGCATCGTCATCTCAACTAATGTATCATGTTTGAGCTCAAACCCACTGCCTAATTGGTGATAAACACCTGGGGTGTTACAGCCCTCCCCCCTTAAAAGAATCGCGTCCCGAGATTCGGAATGGAAGATCTTTTAAGGAAGAGAGACACGTTATCTAGTTCCCAACATCTGCTATAGCATTTAGCTATAAAGCTTCAACATCGGCGAACAATTTGGCCACAGGCACTTTCTGTTACTTACTCTTTATGGTAAAATCTGTCTGAAGAATTTCCTTCATTGACTTCCATGAAACATTGTTACTTTGGGAGGAATCCAAGATAGCACGTACTGCACTCTCAGTGTACGGAGATCATTTGGTCCATGAGTGAACCACTCACAAGGATCTGACTCTTTAGTGAACACAGCATAGTCCGTATGAACTTTACATCAAACCAAAGTCTTCAGAAGTATACTCGTTGAAATGACTCTATATCCACATGGTTTTGAAAAGCAGTTCTCTTACCAAAATGGCTTGAGTACAACCTTCCAAAAGGGTGAGATCATAGATGACAAACATTCTCTGAGGCTATAGGATACTGACTAACCAATAGACAGGGTCTAGGTTGGTCGTAAATGTTCAAACATTCCGATATCAACTAATGGAAAACTACTTGAGGTTCCATGTGTGCAGTTCTCTTTCTCTGATGACAACACTCTATTGTCTGAGTCTATCGATGGGTTATTGAATGTGATAGCTGACTCTGTCGGCTTCGTATTTCTGCCAACAGTTATCTTAAAGATTCTTTTATCCAAAGATAACAGTTATCTGGGTTGAATCAGATGCAACCTCTTGGTAAAAACATGTATAAGGTACCAAAGTATGTCATCATTGGAAAATAATTCCCAAAGAAAGATGTAACGAGGCCTTAAGGACAACAAAAGTTGTACTTATTCACTTAACCGCGGGGAGTAGTCCACCACCAAGCGATTGAGTAAAAATTTTCCTTTATTACTTAGTTGCACTGTAAGTTGAGTTGACTTGCAGCATAACAACTTTGTCAGGCCAACTTTCACCTTGAGGCTTCCTTTTTAGGATCAAACAGCAGCTCTAAGATAGGAATCTGTTGTTTGACACTTCTTAGATTGCTTTCAAATATTCCTCAATACTTTGTCCAATAGTTATGGACAAACCGTTTGTGGCACCTAAGGGCATAAGGATGTTGATCAAAACTAGGGCATGCATTTCTCTAATTCTTCACCGCGGCTGATTGAACACCTTGCACTATTTGTGTGATTGTCCAAGACGGAATTGACTTGATCACAATGGCTCTAGAAGATAGAGTATCTCTCAAGTTGTTGGCTAGTTGATTAACTTCTTATTGGTTATTGCTCTGTAAGACATAGCCTTCGTAGCTACCAAAGAGTCGTTACCTAGCTAGAGATTAACCTTCCTATTGGTAACTAATCAGTTGTCTCTCAACACTAAAAAGTTCCAAATCTTCACTCTTGACCACAACAATTGTGGTTGAAATAGAACAGATGGTTGCCATTGAAATTAGCAAATACGAAGTTATTCTAGAGATAGTTGATTTCGATTGTATGGTCATTATGCACCCAAGATTGCGACTTGGATAGCTCCGGTCATATGCACAATGCGACAATCAATTCTCATCCCACAGATAACTTATCCAACATTAAGTGTCGTGTGTCCTTCTTTTATCCAACAGAGATGAGATACTTGCTCACTAGATGATGTTCGTCAATACGGGGACAACTAAATAGAGTCACTAGGCTACCACATGTTGCAGTCTATTAATGTTTATGTCGGTGACCTGTTCTTCAAAGGTTATCCTCACAGCAACTTCAGAAGGACACTCCACTACTTTCGGTCTAAGATATGGATCTTACGATACGATATGGGAAAGATAACCAAGGAAAAGTTCACATGAGAATAACACGTTGATGTTGTTTCGCAATGGATCATGACTAGAAACCACGATACCAGCGCGTGCCGAGCAGCACAACCTTGTGTCGGCCGCCACAGGAGGCTCTCGGTTTCGTCGCGGCACCATTAGTTGCTACTCATAACACCATTACCGATCACCCCACCCAGGTGAAATTTCAAGTGAAACAATTTGGGTGGTAAAAACAAGCATTATACAAGGGAGGGATAGCAAGCAAAGGTAGTCACAAGGTTTGAAATTAACCAGGAGGTGATTCGAAGATCAAAACATAGCACAAGAGAACATAGCTCAATTGCCGAATGCGACTAAGCATGAGATTTTTGCTTAATTCCACGCACGCCAAGCGTTCACCAAAGTGATGGAAAAATGAAAGATTACCATGAGATTTGGTCATGTTGGACAACAACATGAGATCAAAACTGGTAAACATCCCGAGACCTAGGAAGGTTGGGGATGGATTAAGCAAACTTCAAGGCGAAAACCGATATGTAGTCATAGATTGAGTTGATAAGGTAGATGCATGAAATTGCAAGCACACGATTTAGAGGCCATAGCATGGATACATTGCGTCACACTAGCTAACCTTTAGGGGAGGTAACCGAAAGGTCCAACAAGGATTCAGTTAAGGGTCTTACAACTTGGCATCAAACAACTATAGCCAAAAGGAAGAGTTGAAGAGAAACTATCTTGGCTAGTAGATCAAACAAAGGTATTCACGTGCGGTTGCAGGACAACCATGGTATACACGAATATTTAATGGTCCAGACTTAGGCTCATAAGGAAAAGAACCTAATTAGGGATGATGCCACGAGATCGTTTCGCGTAACTCGAGTATTGCTCTAAGATAAAGCTACTCGACACTCGTATACTTACCGAAGACAAACGAAGTGACAACTATGACACTAATTAACTAACAAGCATACATACAAACATCATAGTCAAGCATTGGAGAGATCCAATCCAATTAGCTTAAGCAACCACTACTAAGCATCAGGCTCACCCATAACAAACATTCATCTAAAGCAAGAACTAACTACGAGTTTAGCCTAAGACAAACGCTAGCTAAGGTGGCTACTTAGCATGGGCACAGAACATGGACAGCAACATAGTAGTTAATTGTTTCGACCATAGCTGAGGTTGTAGACATCCCATAAAGGTGATCCTAGACTTTCTAGAAAGCTTAGAAAGATGGCTACACATTAGTTATTCATACCAAAAGCTAAATCATAGGTTAGCATGGTCAAACATGCTGATGTTTCAGATTTGTACCAATATGGACAGAAAACTGACAAGAACTTCAAAATTGCATAACTGGAGTTCTAGGGGTCCATCAAGGCTGAGCCTTAACTTTATGTAAAGCTTATTAAGTTGTCTATAACTTTATTATTATCATATTAAGATGATTTTATAGCTAACAAGGCCAAACAAGACACAGAAGACATCTCTGCCCAGATGTGGACAGATTCTGTCATTCCAATTGGCAAGCTCATAACTAGAAATTTCGACCACAAAAATTAGTGCTATAGGACACTTTGAAAAGCTTAGAAAAAGTACTACACTTCTTCTATTATCTCCAAGACATGATTCCATATGCACATAGGTCAAACAAAGCAAACATTCAGATTTGTTCTGAACATGAGCAGATTCTGACAACAAACTTCTAAAATTTATAACTCTTAAACCATAAGACCTAGGGTCATAAAATTTTTGTACAAGATAGATAAGTAAGTTAGCTACAACTTTGGTATTCTCTATAACTACAGAAAACACCATTATGATCATAAAAGCATCACTACAACAGAAATCGCTCTAGCAGCCAACGTTTAATAAGCAAAACAAAGTTTGCCTTTGTTCTACTTAACAAGAGAGCACACAAACATATCATCCTAGTGGCTCTAAACATTGTTACCCTAGACCAACACCAATTTAATTCATTCACGAGAATCCAATTTACTTAAGTGAGGTCTAAAACATTTTCAAAAACTTGTATGACAGCATATCCACCACTTGGCTAAACTAGAGGGCATCTATAAGTTCAAGCATGTAACCACAATTATTTCTAACAAAACTAAGCACACACTTTTCTCAAGCAACATGGAACAAGGCATTTTTGTTTTACTTTACTCAAGAAAGATAGTGTAACACATTGATCACAAGTTACACACTATAGAACAAGGGTGAGAAGAGTATAGCCATGCATAATGCAACAATCATGAAGATGCATGCTTCGTCCTATTCGTCCTCACAAGATTACCAACCTAAGGTGACGATCACGTTCTATGTCGATGGCATAACACGCACTCTTTCGATATATAGCTAGTCGCCAGCTACATTCGACTTACGCATTCATGGTTAGCGTACCTGCAGAAAAGCTTCATTGCAGCCCAACAATTCCCCAAATATAGCACACAATGAAATAGGAAGATAAAATTCTAAGCACTCCCATATACATATACCCCTGTATACGTACATGTAGCACCAAAACTACCCGAATCATTCGATCACCCACAATTAAGTACCTTCATATATACATGTGTGTAACATGTAGATAATCCAGTAACCAAAACTAGCTCTCCCCTAGACCGCAGTTTGTACGGTCATGCTCTCACAACTCACACTTACCTCAGCGTAGGTGCGATGTTGCATAAAAGTAAACTAGCAACATATATGGCTATTTCATATATGAAGGCTACCTCTGATCTGACACACCGGGTAGCATAGTGTGGGAGAGTCGTCACACATACATACCTTGGCAAGGGCGTAGATGCATAAATGAAAAACCCCCAAGTTAGTACTTATATAAGCCACCTAATAATCCTTATATGGGCATAAGGAAATTGACCACTGGCATACTTAGATTTAGAATTCAGATTTCACAAACCTATATATATCTATAAGTTGATAAAACTGATTTTATAAAACAAAACTTTTGTTTTAAATACACATACGACAAGTTTAATGTTGAATCTTGCTCCGATGCCAGCTGTAACGGAACCGTCCAAATTATAAGAGCACAAGTACAAAAACAATCACGGGAGTGATCAAATTCTTGCACTTGAGCCCATATAACTCCGGTAGTCCAATGAAATCACGAGGGATTTCAAACCAACCAACATACAAGCCAAGATCGTAGTGATTCAACATAACAAGTCACATGTTACAATCATTTCACAAGTAATTCAATATACATCGGAGTTCAACAAAGTTATTACAACTTAAGTTCAAAAGTAGCAGAAGCAAAGTAATTTGAAACTAACATTATTCTTATTTCAAATATATGCCAGTACCACGGTCGACTTCCAATAAAAGCATTAGAGATAAGGTAAATAAGAAGGATCATGCCCGTGATCACACTCCGCCTCTACGGCAGGAGCCAACCAACTCTTGCAGTCGCCATGATACATCATAACCTGCAACAAGTGGGAATAAAACCCTGAGTACGACAAAGTACTCAGCTAGACTTACCCGTCAGAAACCAGAAATAAGGTGACACCAAGGATCATGCAAGGCTGATATAAAGTGGGGCTAGCTTGACAACATTTTGCATAAAAGCTTAATATAGATGATCAAACGTTAATGCTTAAGCATCAAGTAAATTATCATTAACCTGTCATCTATATTAGCACCTGTACTAGAGCACTCACTTTATTAGGAGCAAACAATATTAACCATAGCAGGTATAAATTGAGGCAACCTTTCCATCGTGATCCAATTAACCATCCGTTCAATTTAATGGAATCTACGTTGCCGCTGCTCAAGTCAAGTGCTCACTAACCGGGAGCGACGGCGATTCGAATCGAATTCCTATCCAGCTGGAGGGGTATTTCTAACACTCACCGTGCAGACCCCTGCCAGGGTCGCACAGGCCACCTTATCATATGATTCAGGAATCGCGGGTCCGAATGATGTCGCGACCCCAAGGGCGACACTCTGCCAGGTGATAGGGACTCTAACCCCCCCTTGGTCTCACGCCAATGTCCCCAAGCACATCCTTTCTCTCCTCCAAGAAGCAACCTATCATTCGATTCCCGGCCTGAACCACATTACTCGGCTTCGCGGTCGGAACGGCTTATCCGGCCAACTAAGTGTTAGACTGCGTTCAACATGACTCAAGGACGTACAGCGAATCGGTCCTTAAACGACTCAGACGGGGATAGATTCACACCCAAGACCTCCATGCCTTGTTGCTTCACTATCGTCATCCCGCCCGGTCTCATTTCATTTTATTAACACATGGTTCCATTCCACGATAGCAAATATAGCCAACCGTGCCATATATGAATATCCCTATATCTCGCAGGTGACAGGAAATCACCTGACTTCTACCGCTTAAAGCAGGGCTAAGCATCTACTCGATCCTAGTCTATGTAGGATTCAAGGATTCATATATCTGGACAAGGAATGATATAATGCAGCAAGGTTTTCAACCAACTCCTACCACTTAATGCAACAATACTTATAACATATATATAATTAATTGCTTTGAAGGTAGGAGGCTTATAATGCTCCGGGGCTTGCCTGAGATCCGACACAAGTCAGTTTAGTTAGCTTGCACCGTCATGGTGACATCTCCGGTCCTAGCACTTGCATTCAGGGGTTCTTCCATCTTTTGGACAGCCCACCGTTACACCATCATTTGTCTCCATATCATGCGCTCCACGTCTGTACCTAGCGTACCTAGGATGAGATGCATAGATGCAGATGCATGAACATAAAGAATACACATGAAGGAATGCAACAAGCATACTAAACAAGCATATGTTACACTATACCCACATAAGCATGTCATACAACCAGCTAGCTATACATGATCAAGTACTTCATAATTTAGCAAAACATTTTAGGCATGCTACCTTAACTCTAGGTGTCCAAGATAACCATTTGCAATCATACAAACAAGAGCAAGTAGAAGCAAACAATTCTAGATACAAGTAGATTTGGACAGCAGCAAACAGTCACTTGTTTCAAACATAACTTAAGCTACAAACATCCCACAAGGATGATCTAAGACTTTATGAAAATCCATAGAAATTGTCTACAAGATTGATGTTTACATAAAAAGCTAATTACAAAGTTAAACAGGTCAAACATGTAGATGTTTCAGACCTATCCAGACATGGACATAAAACTGATTGCAACTTCAGAGAAGCATAACTGTAGTTACACAAATCCAAATGACTTGCAAGAAGACATTTTGGAAATCTTATGAAATTATCTACATTTCATCTTTAATCATCTCAACCTGATTCCCAAGTTATCATGACCAAACATGTCAATCTTTAAAGTCTACACAGAAGGTAATTAAAATCTGACAGTAGACTTATTAAGCATGCAACTCTTAAACTATCAGACCTGGGATCATGAAAATTTAACACAAGAAATATAAGATAATTATCTACAACTTTTGTATTTACCAAAATCACAGTAAACATCATTTACACCATGAAACTAGTTGCACGAGTAACACCACACATGCAGCCCAACAGCAGTGGTAAAATTATAGACAGAAAACTGATAGAAACTTCAGAGAAGCATAAATGGAGTTCTAGACCTCCAACAAACATGATTCTCAACTTTATGGAAAGCTTATAAAGTTACCTACAACTTTCTTGTAATCATCTTAAGATGATTCTATAGTTAACATGGTCAATTAATTAAATAATTGCATCTCTGTCCAAAATATGGACAGAATCTGATATGCCACTTTAAACCGTTATAACTTGAGTTTCACAAATCCAATAATTATGGTTCTGGACTTTTTAGAAAGATTAACAAGTTGCGAACAATTTTGTTATAAACATCTAGAGCTAATTGTGCTACTAACTAGGTCACACATTATAAACAAGGCAACCCTGTCTGGGTTTGGACAGAAACAGCTACAGCACTTTAGAGTACTATAGTTAAACATATACTTAACCAAAAATTGTGCTCTTTAGCTTTTTGAAAAGCTTAAGAAAATTAATACAAATCATTTATTGTCATCAAGGCATGATTCATAACTTAACTAAGCCAAACAATGCATATATGCAGAACTGTCCAGAATAGAAGCAAAGCAGCATATAGCATTTGTTATTTTTATAGCTCCTAAACTATCAAGCCTAAAATCTTGAAATTTTTACTAGACATCATACATCACAAGAGTAACACGTCACAAAAATTTCACTTCATTTGGAGTTATATATTTACAGTTATTAAAAATAACAGATCCAACTAGCATTCAAAACCTAGTTACATAAATCTATTTTTACGGCTAAAACTTTAAACTAAAACATGCCATATTATAGATCCACTGCATAGAAAATTTCACAAGGATTCCAAAAAGTCCTCATTTGCTATTTTACGATTTTTCTATCATTTACTATGTATTTTCAAAGTTCAGCCATTTAAATGCAATACTAATTCCGAAAAAGAAAAAAAAAGAAAACATTATGCAGAGTGAACACAAAACTTTCCACAAATCATGTAAGCCCCTATATGTAAATCCTTTGTCTCTAGCACTTTTGCAAAGTGAACACAACAAAGAGTTTCTGCCTCGCTAGATGGTCCTTCTTCCTCACAGCGACAGAAAACAGCGAAGGGGATGGAGGAGGCCGGCTTGATTCCGGTGAGATAGCGGCCCAGGACGACGAAGGAGCAGATGACAGCCAACAGCAGCGGCAGGAGGCAGGAGGAGAGGGGTGGCTGGTGTTGGAAGAGGAGGGGCAAAGGAGGGGCGTTGGCAACAGCAAGCTCCAGCCCGACTCGGCCATGGCTTCGGGCACGAGAGAGCGAGGGAGAAATAGACCGAGGAAAAGAGGAGAAGTGAGCGAGTGAAGGGTCGGGCTCGATCCCCTTTTTCTCCCCCTCGACACAGAGCAGCCCGGGGAGGTGGCGCTCATGCACGGGCACGGAGGCCACACGGCGCTCGGTCCTTTCCGATGTCGGCCACCAAGTTTCAGCGCCTCCAAAACTGCCATCCAAAAGCAACGTATTTACGAGTCTGCCACTCTTCTAATCTCACCTCTATCTCTTAAACCAGATGACAATTCGACCAACAAATTATACCGCTGCGTAGGGCTATGAGAGTACTACAACATTGCTTATAGGAGCTCAGTCAAATTCCATTGGTTTGTGAGATATTAATTCCCACCATAGGGTTGCACAGGAGGAGTCAAAATTGCACTGTGATCAGCTTGACAGCACTTCGGGGTGGGATCGGGACGCGGTCCAAAAATAAAGTTTGTTGCATACAAACTAAACTCCAATTTTCATTAAAGGTCAAACTTCATATCTCGAACAAAAATAGTAGTTTCACTTCGGTCAACACCACGTCGGAAGAAACCCTAGTTTTGAGGTTCGGGACCGATTTGCGGCATCTTCTTGTCACTTGTTCCACATGAGCCTTTCATAAGTGTTGTTGTAGGGTTCAATTGGAGTTGTTTGGTCAAGGTTGCAAGACTTGGTTGATGACATATGTTCTCATTCTCTAAACAAAACAATCCAAGCAAGATATGACTCATTCCTTCAAAATTTCCAACTCTACTATGACTTATCATTTCATTTGACTTCTTGATTCCAAACTTCAAGAAACTTTTCCAAGGATCAATATAGATAGTTATTGAGGTGAGACATGTGAAGATACTTTGATAGCAACACCCAAGCATATATCTTTTAATTGAGCCTATATGTAAGCGAGGGTGCAACATCCAAATTTAGATTAGGGTTTATTTCCATAGGTTTGGCTTTGGCATCGTCATCTCAACTAATGTATCATGTTTGAGCTCAAACCCACTGCCTAATTGGTGATAAACACCTGGGGTGTTACAGCAGGGGCCTTTTGGTTGCCGCCTTCTGCCTTGGTGGAGTGGTGATTAAGGGTAACCTTTGTTTGTGCTTGTCAAAAACAAGCTCATTTCGTGTTAACCAAAGCACCCAACAAAATGCTGCTGCCCCTATCAATAGAAGTGTTTATATTTTCTACCTCCTTGGTTAGACCAATGATTGAACACATCAATTATTTTAAGTGTATCTTCATTTGCCAAATCTGTTGTCCTTGGTAAGAAATAACACCATCTTATGAAAATTTTCATTTTAAGTGGTATATTCATCTGCCAAATCTGTTGCGTAAGCCTGACTCCGGTATTGACAAGAAAATTATACTTCGGTCTAACTGTAAAGGAACCATTTTTATGTAAAGACCAAATTATGGTGTCCCTTTCTTCGTGTAAGTTAACGTTCACAATTCTTGAAACAAGACTATGCCATTCCAGTATAGTCACCATCTGGCAACCTGATATAGTTAACCAGAAAGTAGTTGCCCATCTTCTAGATATTGAACTAGTGTCTTCTTTACATTTGTCATATTATTATCTACTTTTCTTTTTAGACAATGGAAAACTCTAGCTTCAGTCCTCTTCAAATAGAAGCATCAGTCCAAAGTTAAACAAATACACCCTCTTTAAATCAAACGCTTACCACAGCTCCACATTATTATTGTAACGCAAAATGAAAGACCACATCCATTGAATGCCAAGAACTCCATGGCACAGGATTCTAAAACTCGACACGCCTCAATCACCCGATATTTGCGATCATCCATGAGCTACAATAGAACCTAGAATTGAAACCCCAGTCAATAAGGTTACATTATATCTTTTTTGTTCCCCAACTTCAACCAACTACCAAACAGATGGTAAGAATGTTGAGGCGTCTTGATTCCAGACACAACATGCATGGACTGCACGCCAAAGGAAATAAGCATAATGTCATTCAAAGAACAAATGCTGCATCATTTCAATTCTATCACAAAAGTAACACACCTTACTACCATTCTAGTTCCTTTGGGCCAGATTGTCTTTAGTGAGTACTTCCCTTTTTAAATACCACATGAAGATTTTTATCTTAAGAGGAATTTTCATATGCCATATTTTGTGAGTAACATTTATGCCATTATTGCTAGGGTTTTCTTGCCACCTGAGCCGCCCGTGCAGGGGCAGGGGGAGGGGGGATGCAGGCATTTGTTTGTGGGTCCTCCATGAAGAAGACAGTTGCCGGGACCAAGCACAAGGCGCCAAAAAAGAAGAAGGTCACCAAGCGCCCAAGCCTAAGAAGACGGCTGCAGCAACCAAGCCCACGAAGAACCCTCTTGACTGTGCTAAGATGGCTTTCTTTTGGGTTTGATTGAAAGCACGTGTAAATACATATACTAAACATAATATCATGCCTTGATACAATAGGTAAAATAAAGACGTAGCCCTAGCTCACATGGAGGAGGAGCACCGCCTGTGCATATAGGCGTACAGCGACCAACATCATTTGCAGTCACTGCCAGCATTCATTCACTTTATTTTTAGAGACTTTGGGCCTATTTGGATATAGGCCAGGCCAAAATTGCTTGGACTAGTGTAGAGTCGATATGCCAGACTAGAGGGGGGTGAATAGTCCTTTCCAAAACTTAACTGAAACAAATGCAAAATTAAAACTATCGGTCTAGCCAAGACTACACCCCTCTATCTAAGTTCACAAGCACCTTATAAAGATCCTAATTAGGCAACAAAGGTGCCGGGCAAGCTAGAGCTCACATAACCAATCTAGCTTGCAAGGTCACACAAACCTATGCAACTAGTACTTCACACAACCAGGGGAGCTCCGACACACTTCTAGTAAGCAAAAGCACAAAGCCCCTAAGCTCACTAGCAATGCTCAATAACAAGGATACACAAGACAAATTAGAGAGCTCAAATTACTTAGCTACACAAACTAAGCAATGTGACTAATAAGGTAACTAAAACCAAATTAGCCACGCAAGGGAGCTACTTCTATGCTACACAAGCAAGAAGGCAATTAGCAAGCTATTAAAGCTAAACTAGTCATAAGAGCAACTACACACAATGTATATCAAAGTAATGCAAGCTTGTGTTTCACGGAATGCAAACCACTGAGAAGATGATGAAGATAAGGTTGACACGGTGATTTTCTCCCGAGGTTCACGTGGTTGCCACCAAGCTATGTCCCCGTTGTGTCGATCGCTCACTTGGTGGTTTGGTGGCTAATTGGCATCACCTGCCAAGCCCACACGTCAGGCACCACAAGAACCTACCCCAAAAGTGAGGGTAGCTCAATGACACGCTTAACTAGAGTTGCTCTTCATGGCTCCCATAGTTTGAGCACAATAGCCCTCACAATCACTTCTCGGAAGCACTGCACAATCTTCTCACGGGCTTCAACGGAGACCACCACCAAGCCATCTAGGAGGTGACAACCTCCAAGAGTAACAAGCACCACTGGCTTGCAACTCGATCACTTAGTGCCACTCGATGCAACCTCATGATGCAACACACTAGAATCACACTCACTTGCAATCGAATCATACTCTTGCAAGCACAAGTGAATTAGAGGCATCCAAGCACACCTACACAAGCCACCAAGGCTTAAGGGTGCTCAGCAATGAGCCCAAGGCCAGCCAAGGCTCCTATTTATAGTCTCATGAACAAATAGAACCGTTACCCCTTCACTAGGTAAAAAACGAGGCGACCGGACTCACCTCTACAACTGACTGGACTCTCAGATGCAACGTCAGGTCACTAGGATGCAACCACATGTCCAATGCGTTCAAATTCAACTATTGGAGCACAACGGCTAGTTTGCACGCACAACCGCACAACACTGATTGGACTCTGCATTTTCTCGTGACCGGACTCGCCTCTCCCAGCGTATGGTCACTTTTAGAGAGGTTCCAGAGACGTTTTTCAGTGACCGGACACGTTCGGTCATCACTGGTTGGACTCTCCTAGCGTCAGGTCGCTTCTGTGCATGTAAGAAACACTGACCGGACTCTGGACCTGCGCGTCCGGTCACTGACTGTCACCACTAAAACGATCATATCTCTTAGCTCCAAACTCCAATTTCGATGATATTGGATATTTTGGAAAGCTTATACAGAGGGCTTCACATACCACATGCATACTTGATCCAAATCACAATGGATCAAAGTATTATCCCAAATCAAGAACCATCACTTAGTTCAGAGCACACTGAAAAAACTATCTCTTCTCCAAGTTGATCAAAAACAACTCCAACACCTTCTCCTTTGCAAATGTGCCAACACCACCAAGTGTACACCATCATGTGTAAGTGTGTTAGCATTTTCATAATCATTTTTAAGGATTTAATCACTCAACTTGCCATGTCACTCGATTCTAGCAATGATGCAAAGTTAGATCACTCGAGTGGCACTAGATGACCGATATGCAAACAAGTTTGCCCCTCTTGATAGTACGGCCATCTATCCTAAACCTGGTCATAAACTTCTCTGCACACCTATGACCAGTGAGATGAAATGCCCTATAGGTTATACCTTTGCCTTGCGTATTCTATTCTATCTCCTCCAATGTCGATGCAACACATGCACCAACACGATCAACAATGATATGATCCACTTCATATCATCACGTGATCATATTGGTTCATCAATCTTGAATTCACTTGCTCTTCACCATTGCATCAGTCCATCAGCACCAAGTTTTGCTCAAGCTTCACCGTCACACGCGGTCCCTCGCTTTAAAGCCTCTGACTTGCCCTTCAAACTTGCAACCGGTCCGTCGAGCCATGTCATGTCTTGATCTTCTCCACCTTGATCACATGACTCAATGTCATGTCTCATGTGCAATGAGCACCTTCATCATCACATGTGTAAGCTTTCTAACATCTCTAAGCCATCTTTACCATCATGGCATATGTTTCTTACACACATGTACCTGTGGACTAATCTCCTGTGTATCTCACATAAACATAATTAGTCCACCTAAGGTTGTCACTCAATTACCAAAACCAAACAAGGATCTTTCAATCTCCTTTTTGGTAATTGATGACAACTCTACAAAGATATGGAAATTAAGCACTTTTGGATTCATGTTGCCCAAGTAATTTTACCATGTGTAAATGATTTTGGACAAGTACCACAATCCTAAATTGGTAGTATTAGCTCCCCCTACATATGTGTTATAGTGTTTGGTTCTAAGTTTGCACATATGCATAGATTCGAATTGTGGGAGAATAATTACTACCAAATGATGCTAAGGTGTATAGATTAACCTTTGAAGCATGATACTAATCGGAGTTGCACTTTTAACACCATTACTAGCACCATGAGTAGCTAGACAATAAAAATACTAGAAACCTCGTGAGATCAACATTATAAGCAAGGTTCTAGTACCACGTGTAAAAAAACAAGTCTAGCTACCATCCTATACATGCTAGTTATCATATCATCATTCAAGTTCTATAACTAGCATACAACACACAAACATGCATTTCAAATTTAAAAACTTATGCTATGTAAGCAAGCACATGAATATGCACATATCAAATGCAACCAAACAAGTTCATGAACTTGCTCCCCCTACTTGTGTGCTTCTCTTTGTCCAAGAATTTTGATCCATTCACATTCTTCAATGTTGCTCCCTCATTGTCCATGTCCATGTCCAACCTCTACTTCTTTGTCTCAATCTCTCCCAAATATTTTATATATTTGTACAATCTCTCCCCCTTTGTCATCAATTTTCATAAAGGTATGCTTCTCATTGATGGGGTAGATGGTTGACACTTGAATCTTCATTTTTTATGGACACCACCGCATATGTTAGAATGACACCACTTGTATGGCTCTTGAGATACCACACATAGGATCTTTGACCTTGATACCAATTGGTGGGACATCTCCCCCTATGTCATAGCATGGGTCATTCACTTGATAACTTGAGCTCTTGTTGGTGAGGGATGCATTCTTTATTTGATGATCCCTTAAAGTTAAGGATCACTTGTGGAACCATCGTCTTTGCATGATTGATACCACGTGTAGATGTGATACCACTTGAAAGAACCTTCTATCATGAAACCACTTGTTGGATTTGTTAATAAAGACAATTTCTTGAACATTTGCTATCTTCATGAGTACCACTTGTAGGATATCACTTGTAAGTTGATCTAGACACCACTTGTGAATTCTTGATGAAGTACTTGAGTCTAGATACCACTTGAAACAGATAAATTAGATATCCATTTGCATTGTTATCTTGTGCTTGTACTCTTCTCACTATCATGAGCTTTTGTGCTTGACATGAACTAAATTGATTTTCCTAAGCTTCCAAGTCTGGTTTGAACCCTCTCTAAGCTTCTTCACACTTATTTGGAGGTTTCTGTAACACCCGAAAATATGTGTTGTGTGTTAAAAAGCACAAAGTGGTAAAATAGTTAATTAGGAGTTAAGTTCAGAGGTTGTTTATGCTGTCTTGGAGATCTCATATGCTAGATTGTTTATATAAAAGTTGTAGATAATGGTGTTTTACATATTCTGTATAAGTTTCATAATTTTTGAACATATAATTTATCTACACCAAAAATGTGAAGCATGGTTGCTGCTGTTGGTGGGTTGTTTGGTCACTGCTTTGAGGGAAACGATAGCGCAAGCCGTATGATTGCTTTATGTGTTATTTGTATGTGTTTGTATGAATATGTTCTGAGGTAATGATGTTTGAACAGGTGGTGTACCTTTGGATCATTCTTAGCTTATGTTCTTTCATCATCTTTGGAGGTAAGTAAATGTAGCGGTGGTTTGCTACAACTTGACATGTTATTTAATCTACCTACACTTTGCCATAACATTAACTAAATCAAGATAATATCTAAGAATGAATTCACTTGTCCCTTTATAAAGTAACTTATATATGATCTACATTGTTGAATATTTTATCATTTATCTATCATCATGAGGTTAGTGCTATGAATTACAATGGTGGATGTATGTGGCATATGTGGTAAGTATTTCTGCGGTTGCATCATGTCATTGCATCATATTGCATTGCATAGCATTCGTGGATGTCACCGCTTGCTGGCCGCGACCGTACCAGTACAGCATCGTACGTTGCTCGAGGAGGGGTACGATGCAGCTTCATACCTTGTTGGGGATGGAGGCAGTGGACATGCATATGCATTGCATCTCCACTCTCTCTGAGGTTTACTTGCATTGAAGTTGGGGATATGAGGAGTTTCTTTCATTTGAAGAGGTGGTTTATTTATTGAATATCATGATGTTGTTTACTCCTTTATGATGTTGTCATTGGATAAATATTAATTTCTTATGATGTCATATCTTTGAAATTTAAATCGATGCTTAATTAACTTGTAGTTTGAATGATATGATCAAGCAGTTTGTTTGCTAAGATTTATTCTCACCCCTTTTATCTTTCTAGGTGCAAGTTTGGATGCTTGCTTGGATGCTTTGCTTGCTTGAAGGGATGGGATTAGCGGCACAACTTCACTATTACACCCATATCTAGTTATAATAATAACACTCTTGCCTTGCTGTAACAAACTTAGTTTATCTTCATGGTGATCTTTCATGGTTTAATAAAAACATTTAAGTTGGAGCTTTACTTAATTATAGTTTTGTCCTTGATGTTGCTTCTGCGCTTTACTTTGACGTTTGGTTTTTTATGCCGAGTTTTGTACTTGGGCATGAGGGAAGGGACATTAGTGACATCTAAGGCTTTTGTGGCGCCTGGGGTGTTATAGTTGGTATCAGAGCAGGCATTAGATTCTTGGAAAAGGCAATATTTAAAATGACACACTTGCACATGTAGGATGGGTATGGGTTTGTATATCATACATGCCTTTTGAGATTGAGGTGCTTTTGTTTAACTTCCTTGATTTTTATGTTGTATATCATTACTTTTGTTAATTATTAGTGAAGTGTAAATTTTATTTGTTTAGCTTATATCTAGTTTAATTGATCTTAGTGTGTCATGTACCGGTTGAAATATGATTTTTATCCATATTAGTTATGCTTACATTTATATACTTGTCTAGTTTTCACCATGATGTTTGCTCATAATTGTACCATTAAAGTGTTGTAGTTTCTTCTTGAGTGGTGAAGATGGTGAATTGTTCCATTTGTTTTGTTGATAGCAAAAGGTAAGGTTTTGAAACCCATAGAGTAGCTATAGTCTGGTAGTGCAGATGGGTGGAGTGGAGGGCCCCCACAATGCCTTTTTCTGCACTACTAAGTGTGGATTGCCCGAGAGGTAGGTTGCGACCCAACTATCCATATTTGAAGGAAATAGAAGGTAACCGGTGAGTTCGACTTGTGGAGAACTCGACGTTGGCGATCTAGCTTCAAATCAGATACGATTCAAACCCTGCAACCGTTACACCACTGCTCTGTTGGTTATCAACCAAGCACAACTTGATTGACCTCGCCAAGAAGGCTTTTCCTGCAAGCGAATCGAAGCGCACAAGCAAGAAGGTAAAAACACGCAATCTGAAATTGCAAATATGAATGATGCGAATAACAATAGAGGGTTCAAGAACTCGGTTCCAAAGGACTAATCGACACAGTGGAGGAGATCAAGAATAGGGGCCCTAGATCACTGTAAAAGGATTTGTCACCACAGTTACAATGAACGATTCAGTTTCTTGATGGAAAACTAAACTCTAAACAAAACCCAATTGTCTAACAGCGGCAGAGGCTATATTTATAGTCTAAGACTCGACCTAGGGTTGTGAACGGCCAGGGGTTGGGCGCCCACAACTTGGGCTTAAGACCCGACACAATACATGGCCAAGTTGGTCCAAATAGGTGACGCAGCACCTTGACGTGGTCACACAGAATGATCCACAGATCTTTTGGAGCTGGGACCAGATCCAAAATGACGGCGCCGTCGTCCCCTTTCCAACGCATCCAAGAACGCCCCGTTTTGATGTCGTATGAGAGAGTTATGACCAAAACAGTGACGACGTGTCTGCTGAATCCGAGGGTGACGTGGCAGCTGAGTTGGGGACGAATTGCAACTTGGGAAAGACCATAACGTCGGTGTATCTAGCGTGGCGATGTCCTCATCACCCCATGCCGTGCACTCTAGCTATTTTCTCTCGACATATCGGATTGGTGGATCGTTGTGTGAATTGTCCTATATGTGGGTGTTGCGATGATTAAGCCTAAGCCTAGAATGGTTTAGAAATTTTCCCCTTAGAGTACGAGGCAACTTTGTGCCAATCATAGAGGTGTGTTGAGAAGAGTACTTCCAAGGTGGTTTCGTGGGTTAGATGTGGTCATATGCGTTCTACGTAGAATAATCTTGATGTTTAATACATCGTGTCCAAGTGTGAGCTTGTTCTCCAAAATGTTTGGGGTGAAGTGTTTGCTTGAAGACATGATTTTATTGTGTTCTATGTCATTACTACTTTATTATAAGTTGCCTTAAAGTTGATGTTTTTGTTTTGAGAAGGTTTTGGGTTAACTAAGTGGAGAAGTGTATCAGCTCTAGAAGTCATATTTGTTGGTTAATGCATGAATAGAAAGTTGGAGTTGGTTGATTTAGGCCTTGCATTTTGTTTTCGCGAACCTATCATGCTTAATATGATGTTTATATTCTTTGGAGATGTGAAGTTGTCTCGTTTGGTTCCTTAGTTGAGGGTGTTGTTTGATTGAAGTGATCTCGTTCTTTATGTGTGTGCTTATTATACATTTTCTTGGCTACAATATTTGGCTCTACCAATCCGTGTAGGTGACTTCATGTCTTGGCAACACTTTTTAACTTGTGTGGTACTTATCTTTCTAGCTCATACGTGTGTTGTCATTTGTTAGTGTTGTTGTGGTCCATTTGGTTTGATCTAGAGAATTCGGGGATGAATTCTTTTAAGGAGGGTAGAATGTAACACCCGAAAATATGTGTTGTGTGTTAGAAACCGCAAAGTGGTAAAATAGTTAATTAGGAGTTTTAATGAGTGCCAAAAATAATTTTTTTATCTGTTGCTTTGATAAATGATCAGAGACCATAGACGTATAGAGCTCATCGAGCACATTCCGTTTGACTACCTATACACATTGTTTGGATTTTGGATCATAAAACTAGAGCTATCGCAAGGTTTATAAATTTAAAATAAACAGTATGCTTGGTACTGTAGCATAACGGCTACAGTAAAAAGGGCAGGTGCCTTTTCCCCTTCTTACCCAAAAAACCTAATCCTTTGTTCCCTTGAGGAGCCACCGCCGCTGCCGTCTCATATTCACAATAGGAGGAGGAGAACGCAAAAGAGAGAAGAAGAGAGGGAGAGAAACCTAGGGCTTGACCGTCGTTCGTCATCGTATTGTTCCTTCTCAAAAACCGGTCAGTCACCTTCTCCTCTCCTTCTTTTCCCCTCGATCCATCCTTCCCCTCGCTGTTCTTGATGGCGGTGCCATACGTGGAGTAGATCAAATCAACACGAGGGGCAACGGTGGGAATCGCTGCAAGAAAGAAGGGGGAATGGGAGGTCAATCATTGTGGATCTTCTTGATACTCACTGATTGGGGTAAGGTCTCACTTTACCCCAGTGTTTTGATGTGAAATTAATGCTAGGGTTTGCGAATTTGATGGATTAGTTGACGGGGTTAGGGTTCTTATCTCGTAATTAAGCCCTACTGTGTTTTCAGATTCTGCAGTTGTTGGTTATGTGCTGTTTACATCTTCTTTTATGTTCTATAAAATCATGGGAAAATTATAATGTGTTAGTATACTTCAGTATCTTTGTTTTGGTGTAAAGATCACCTTTGTAGCACTTGTGGTTTAGCAGATATGTCGTTGTTTGATGATGCATTTGTTCTGTCAAAAATCTGGATATAGTTAGATGCATTCAGTTTTATGTTATCATACGTCCATAATCTCGTAAAATGATCTAAATGAAAGTTGTAGGTAATTTCATAAGCTTTCCATATTGTTGAAGATCACAAGTGTTGGATTAGTAAATCTCCAGTTATGTATGTTTTAGTGGTCTACTGTTGTTCTGTCATCAGAAATGTTTAGTTAGATTCTTGGTTTGTTATGAGTATCTTTCATTCCTTAAAATCCAAAGCTTATAACATGAAAGTTGTAGAACATTAGTTAATATTTCCATATTGGTAAATCTTATAATTTTTTAATTAGTATATCTCCAATTATGAATTTTAGAAGCGTGCTATCCTGTTTTTGTCGTCAGAAAAGTTCAGTTAAGTTCAGAGGTTGTTCATGCTGTCTTGGAGATCTCATATGCTAGATTGTTTTATATAGAAGTTGTAGATAATGGTGTTTTACATCTTTTGTATAAGTTTCATAATTTTTGAACATGTAATTTATCTACACCAAAAATGTGAAGCATGGATGCTGCTGTTGGTGGGTTGTTTGGTCGCTGCTTTGAGGAAAACGATAGTGCAAGCTGTATGATTGCTTTATGTGTTATTTGTATGTGTTTGTATGAATATGTTCTGAGGTAATGATGTTTGAACAAGTGGTGTACCTTTGGATCATTCTTAGCTCATGTTCTTTCATTGTCTTTTGAGGCAAGTAAATGTAGCGGTGGTTTGCTACAGCTTGACATGTTATTTAATCTACCTACACTTTGCCATAACATTAACTAAATCAAGATAATATCTAAGAATGAATTCACTTGTCCCTTTATAAATAACTTATATATGATCTACATTGTTGAATATTTTATCATTTATCTATCGTCATGAGGTAAGTGCTATGAATTACAATGGTGGATGTATGTGGCATATGTGGTAAGTATTTCTGCGGTTGCATCATGTCATTGCATCATATTGCATTGCATAGCATTTGTGGATGTCGCCGCTTGCTGGTCGCGACCATATCGGTACAGCATCGTACGTTGCCTGATGAGGGGTACGATGCAGCTTCATACCTTGTTGGGAATGGAGGCAGTGGACATGCATATGCATTGCATCTGCACTCTCTCTGAGGTTTACTTGCATTGAAGTTGTGGATATGAGGAGTTTCTTTCATTTGAAGAGGTGGTTTATTTATTGAATATCATGATGTTGTTTACTCCTTTATGCTGTTGTCATTGGATAAATAATTTGATTATGAATTATTAATTTCTTATGATGTCATATCTTTGACATTTAAATCGATGCTTAATTAACTTGTAGTTTGAATGATATGATCAAGCAGTTTGCTTGCTGAGATTTATTCTCACCCCTTTTATCTTTCCAGGTGCAAGTTTGGATGCTTGCTTGGATGCTTTGCTTGCTTGAAGGGATGGGATTAGCGGCACAACTTCACTATTACACCCATATCTAGTTATAATAATGACACTCTTGCCTTGCTATAACAAACTTAGTTTATCTTCGTGGTGATCTTTCATGGTTTAATAAAAACATTTAAGTTGGAGCTTTACTTAATTATAGTTTTGTCCTTGATGTTGCTTCCGCGCTTTACTTTGACGTTTGGTTTTTTTTATGTCGAGTTTTGTACTTGGGCATGAGGGAAGGGCCGTTAGTGACATCTAAGGCTTTTGTGGCGCCTGGGGTGTTACATTATTTTATCGAGGTTGTACTTGTCACTTGTTGGCAATCTGAATTAAATCAAGTATTTGGGTTCACTAGCTCATGAACAAATTCATATACTAACACCACTAGATCAATTAACCATTGGAACAATAGTGGTAGGCTATGAATTTAAAATTTTCATTTGTTATGCATGATCCTAATAAGCATGTACTATATGCTCTAACCACATATTAGTAAGGGATGAAAATGATCATGCACATTACAATGATACCTTTACTATCTTGGAGTAGAGGATAGTCATTAGTTTCTAATTAAGCTCTGCAATAGCAATGTGAAGTCCAATTATAAGTTTGGTGAAGACCAATCATCAATAATAAAATCCATCCTTCACCCATATGAAATGTGAACCACTAATAATCAAGTGCACTTTCTCGTAGTGGTTTGCTTGCTTCTTCATTTTATTTTTACTTGTATGAGAGCATCAAAGTGAGAATACCACTTGAAATATCATGGCTGGCTCTCTTTTGGGTGTTGCTTGCTTTTCTTGATCAACCCTTTTGATTGCTTCAACTAAGCATCTCAAATGTCTCTTAGATCGTCACTTCCATGTTAGCTTTCCAAGTACCACACTTGGTTTACCTACACATAGGCGACAAGCCCCTACACTAGGGAGAAGTGACCTCTCTCCAAAGAACCATCCTTGATACTTACTTGAAATGACTTGATTTATTGATCCAAGTGATGGACTTAACTTGATGTGTAACCTTGATTCCTTTTTTAAGTCCTTTTTTCTACTTGTTTAAGTCATTTTCTTTCTACTAAATGATCTCTAATGATCACTAGGACTTAAACTTCATCTTCATCTTGAGCTTGGTCTTGATCTTCAATTGAGTACCGATTGTGTGCCAAGTACACTCCACAATCAAATGGCCTTATAATCTTTGCCTGTCATGCTTCTAGCTCATCTCAAAACCAAACTTAGGTACCTCAAACACTTGTAAACATGATTCCAACTTGAGGACCTTTCAATCAAAGTGACTCCAAATATATCCAATAAATGTCACTTTTCTAGCAGATTTTGTACGCTTCAAAGAAAAATTTATATCTTCCAATGTACAGATCCAAATACCACAAAATTTGGTTAAGATGTGGTTTACTAAGTTATCTAGCAGCTGTAAAAATTTAAACTTCATTTGACTTCTATATTGCTACCAGATTTTAATTCTTTTACCACTGCTACATGTTAAAAACTGCTGCACTATAGCTGACAAGATCCGCTTCAAACCTGAAACATCTTTTATCCAATTATCATGAAATTTTTATAGTATCTTATACCATAAGTCTAGAGCATGCATCCCAAATTTTAAGCCAATCCAAATATATTTAGTTACTCAAACATGGCTAAGATCACAGCTCACTCAGATTTTACAATATAGGACAGATTTCAACCAATTGAGCTACACCTCTTCAAAATGAATCAAACTTGAAACAAACTTGATTGAATACTTTCACAAGACATATATCCATTCAATCTACTTACTAAAAGTCATCTCATGAATTTATCCAACTCAAATCAATCCAAACTTGATTACTAAGCATTTGTCCATTCAATCAACATATAACAAACACCATTGCATATTTATCCAATTCAATCAACTCATATGCACCCAAATAAAATGATCAACAAGAGATATACCTTGGTTAGCTCATAATCATCCACTAGCAAGCTTTAACTCAAATAATTTGCAAGCTATCAAATAATTCCAATGAATCACCCACAACTTGAATATGACACTTGTATGTTGTAGCACTTGGACTTCACTCATTCTTGACTTGGCATTGGGATAGGATTGCATTAAGCTTCAATACTTGACTCAACATATAATGATCAATACAAAATCAATTTGAGTCAAGCCTCCAATGCCATGGTACCTACACACATTCATCCACTTTTTGATGGTACCCAAACAAGTTTGGGTCCTCTCAAGTTAAGAGCAGCATACTTAGGCATCGCCTTAGTATGGATAGCGGGATGTTTTGCAATTATAACCAATGAGGTACCATTGCCATCCTTTCTAAGTATATTATTATCATCAATTGAAATGGTCTTAGAATCATTACCTAGGGGACATGAATGAGCCATGTGTCCCCTTTTCCAGCATGAGTAGCACATTCTCTTTGCTTGAGCCTTTTTTTCCTTGCTCATGTTGTGCTTCTCATTGCCTTGCCTCTCATGAATTGCTTGAGCCTTCTTCTCAAGCTTGGTAGGACACTTTAAGGCAAAGTGTCCCATATGTCCACACTTGAAGCACTTGATGTGAGCATACACCTTCTTCTTATCTTGTGTCTTGCTCATCATCTTGGCATCTTGATCTAGCATTGGATGTCTTGCCTTTCCATCACTTCTTGTCTTCTTCTTCTTCTTCATCATCAAGTCACCACCATCTTCATGGTTGATCTTGATTTGCTCTTGGGGTGTCTTCTTTTTATCTTGTGGCCTCATCTTTGGCTTCTTGGTTGGGCAAGATTTGGCAAGGTGACCCATCTCATGGCATTTAAAGCACATAAAATGACATAGCTTCTTTTGTTCTTGCTTCTTCATTTTCTTGCCATTGTTCTTGTTGAAGCCAATGCCACTCTTGTCACCATATATTCTTTTGTTGTTCAACATATGCTTAAAGGTGACTTTTGAGTTGTAGCACCTTTCTAATTTGTTGCTCAAATTCTTCACTTCACTTTTGAGCTCATTGTTCTCCTTTAAAATGTTAGTCTCATAAGACATAGAAGTAGAACAAGTATCTAAATGTGAAGAACATGGCATTTCTAATAAATCATCATAAGAGGTGGATACATGCTTCTTCCCTACATCCCAAGGGTTTGCAACATTTTGCAATTGATCATTTGATCCATGTGATGAGCTCTCAATCTTTTTAATTTTCTTTTAAAATGCTTTAATAATAGAAGCATGTTGTTCTAATAATTTTTCATGAGATGCAAGTAGTGTCTCATGATTCAATTTTATCTCACCATGTGAAGATTTAAGAACATCGACTAATTTCTTATGTTCTTCACATGAGTTCTTTAGAAATAAGTTTTTATTTTCCAATTTCATTGTTTTATCTTTCTCATTTTCTAAAGACATGGTCATGCTAGCAAGTCTACTAACAAGCTCATCATATGAATCAACATGATCGACCACATTAGCATTAGATACCTTAGTATCACCTTGTGACATGAAGCAATATGATGTAGTGGATGGGCTTGTAGTAGCATCACAATCATGGCCCGAGCATGAACCATCATCACCATCAAGTGTGCATGGAGTAGAATCATCAATTGCATCACTTGTGGCATCATATCAAGCTTGTCAAGTGATCTTGTAGTAGCATCATCATTATCACCATCACTTGACCATGAGGTGGAGCAATCCTCTACAATCACCAAATTGTGGTCATACTCAACATCCTCATGTGCCTCCTCCTTGGGCTCATCATCATCATCATTGGATACTGCCCCATATTTCTCATTGAGATAAATCCAAACCTCATGGGCAGACTTTAAGTTCATGACCTCACTAAATATGCTATCATCCATATTGAAAGAATACATTAGTAGCTTGGCAATCGAGATGTAGGCATTTCTTTTGTGCTTGAGTTGCATCATTTCTATCAATCGCATGAGAAAAGCCCACATCTATGATCCACCATATTTTAGGAGAAATAAACTTAAAATTGCATGTCAACCAATTTCTCCAACGTGCAAAGTCTGTGCCATCAAAAGTGTATGGACACTCAACATCTAGCCTATAGCGCACCATCCTCTCGGGTCAGTGAAGATAACAAATGAGAGACCGTGGCTTCGATACCACTTGTAGGGTCGAGATGGCAGACTAGAGAGGGGTGAATAGTCCTTTTTAAAACTTAACTAAAACAAATACGAAATTAAAACTATCGGTCTAGCTAAGACTACACCCCCTCTATCTAAGTTCACAAGCACCTTATAAAGATACTAATTAGGCAACAAAGGTGTCGGGCTAGCTAGAGCTCACCTAACAAATCTAGCTTGCAAGGACACACAAACCTATGCAACTAGTACTTCATACAACTAGGGTAGCTCCTACACACTTCTAGTAAGTAAAAGCACAAAGCCCCTAAGCTCACTAGCAATGCTAAATAACAAGGCTACACAAGCCAAATTAGAGAGCACAAATTACTTAGCTACACAAACTAAGCAATATGACTAATAAGGTTACTAAAACCAAATTAGCCACGTAAGGGAGCTACTTCTATGCTACACAAGTAAGAAGACAACTAGCAAGCTACTAAAGCTAAACTAGTCACAAGAGCAACTACACACGCACAATATATATGAAAGTAATGCAAGCTTGTGTTTTGTGGAATGTAAACCACCGAGAAGATGATGAAGACAATGTTGATACGATGATTTTCTATCGAGGTTCACTTGGTTGCCAGCAGGCTATGTCCCCGTTGTGTTGACCGCTCACTTGGTGGTTTGGCGGCTAATTGGCATCACCCACCAAGCCCACATGTCGGGCACCGCAAGAACCTACCCCAAAAGTGAGGGTAGCTCAATGACACGCTTAACTAGAGTTGCTCTTTGTGGCTCCTACGGTGCGAACACAATACCCCTCACAATCACTTCTCTGGAGCACCGCACAATCTTCTCATGGGCTTCGATGGAGACCAGTACCAAGTCATCTAGGAGGTGGCAACCTCCTAGAGTAACAAGCATTACCGGCTTGCAACTTGATTACCTAGTGCCACTTGATGCAACCTCACGATGCAACGCACTAGAATCACACTCACTGGCAATCGGATCGCACTCTTGCAAGCACAAGTAAGTTAGAGGGCATCCAAGCACATCTACACAAGCCACCAAGGTTTAAGGGTGCTTAGCAACCAGCCTAAGGCTGGCCAAGGCTCCTATTTATAGTCCCACGAACAAATAAGGTCATTACCCCTTCATTGGGTAAAAAACAAGGCGACCAGACTTGCCTCTACAACTGACCAGACTCTCAGATGTAGCGTCAGGTCACTAGGATCTAGCCATGTGTCCAACGCGTTCGATGTCGACCATTGGTGCACAACGGCTAGTTCGCACACGCACCTGCACAACACTGATCAGACTCTGCATTTTCCCATGATCGGACTCAACTCTCCCAGCGTCCAGTCACTTCTAGAGAGGTTCTAGAGATGTTTTTCAATGACCGGATGCGTCCAATCATAACTGACTGAACTCTCTAGAGTCAGATCACTTCTGTGCACAAAAGAAACACCAACTGGACTCTCGACCGGACTCTGGACCAACGCATCTAGTCACCACTAAAACGATCATATCTCTTAGCTCCGAACTCCGATTTCGATGATCTTGGATATTTTGGAAAGCTTATGTAGAGGGCTACACATCCCACATGCATACTTGATCCAGATCATAATGGATCAAAGTAGTATTCCAAATCTAGAACCATCACTTAGTTCAGAGCACACCAAAAAACTTTCTCTCTTCTCCACGTTGATCAAAAATAACTCCAACACCTTCTCCTTTGCAAATGTGCCAACACCACCAAGTGTACACCATCATGTGTAAGTGTGTTAGCATTTTCACAATCATTTTTAAGGAGTTAATCACTCAACTTGCCAAGTCACTCTATCCTAGCAACGATGCAAAGTTAGATCACTCGAGTGGCACTAGATGACCGATATGTAAACAAGTTTGCCCCTCTTGATAGTACGGCCATCTATCCTAAACTCGGTTATAAACTTCTCTACACATCTATGACCGGTGAGATAAAATGCCCTATAGTTTATACCTTTGCCTTGCGCATTCGATTCCATCTCCTCCAATATAGATGCAACACATACACCAACACGATCAACAATGATATGATCCACTTCATATCATCACGTGATCATATTGGTTTATCAATCTTGACTTCACTTGCTCTTCACCGTTGCATCGGTCCATCGGCGCCAAGTCTTGCTCAAGCTTCACTGTCACACGTGGTCCCTCGCTTCGAAGCCTCTGACTTGCCCTTCACACTTGTAACAGGTCAGTCGAGCCAAGTCATGTCTTGATCTTCTCCACCTTGATCACATGACTCAATGTCATGTCTCATGTGCATTGAGCTCCTTCATCATTGTGACACCCATTTTTAAGAACAAAATGGAATGCATAATCTTAAGTGCGCCCAGAGATCGAACACACATAAGCTGACAAATTAAAGGGAGTATCATCACAAGTGTTATTACATCACGATTATTATCATATAGTCTTTACATAATCATAGCTGAAACAAAAAGATAACTATCTCATGATAGCTCCATGCATAGGCATGTTGACTTGTTGACCGCAAGACTAGTAATCCTTAAGGAAGTAGGAGTAGTAGTCACTATTTACACCATCTGTTACCCATCTGGGATTTTTATCCAAGCAAAGAGAATAAACAAGCGTAAGTACATCTTGTACTCAACAAGTGTAACATAGGGTTCATGAGGCTCAAAACCATTGGCATTGGTTTAACAACATGTAGCTTTTAGTTGGCATGGTTTTAGCATATCAACAGCATCAAGTTGTCTCAACTTACAATAAACATATGATCAATGTAAAATGAATAATGAATAACAAAAACATATTAATCATTAGTGATCAACTATTCCATAAGGGTCTAAGGCCACTCGTGACCATGAGCACGGCTGTTATAACAGTTTTATACTCTACAGAGGTTGTACACTTTCACTGTGAGTCATGTAGCCCATATGCTCGAGGTTTGCAAAGCCCTAAAACACTACCAAGGTGAGCAAGCAGGGTACACTATGAAGCCTTTTGAAGGTTCATCTAACAAGTTAGGGCCAGTAGATTCACTCGATAGACAAATAGATGTAGAGCCCCCCTTCCATATGGCACAATAATGCGCAGCCTATACACATAAGGACATAGGGCGCACTATACCCGATTCATCAAGCCATTCTTACACCAAAAAGATTACCACAACAAGCTAGAAAAGATCCTTCTAAATGACTAAAGTTAGAGCCATATAGCCCTCACAGTTGTACTGTAAGTCCTAGACGTTCGCTTACAGATGAGTCCTTATGGAGAGAAACTAGAGCACCATAAGATAGTACAATGCTCTAGCCCCCTTTAAGTATGTTACTAAAAAATCATCTTTTAATGTTTGTTGCATATTCCATTAGTCAAATTACAAGATCATAGGTCATGTTGAGCACTAGCAAAGCTACTCAATGCAATATCATATATGCCAAGGTAATGGATCAAAATTAAGTCATCCTTAACAAAGAAATACATGCATAATGAATTTAATTATTTATTGTGAATAGGATAACAAGGACAATCACATGCTATACTTGTCTTGATCAAACAGATCCTGTTGATCCTGCTCGTAGAAGAACTCTTGATCACCAACGAATTGCTCACCGTCTATACTCGATCAACAGATCAACAACATTCATCCAAAAGCAATTATGCAAAGTAAACAAGGCTATAATTAGAACAGTACACCAACAGTAGTAAAATAAGATAAAAGGTTTGTAAAACTAATCTACGTCTCACTAGGATCACATAGATGCAAAAATCATGAAAACAGAGCTATAACAAAGAAGTAATGAATCAAACAAGATTTCCTTTAGTAAAATAATAGATTAAATCTAACCTCAACATTTAGAAGTTAAAACATGATTAATAATAACACTAACTTGTAGGATACGTTATTACGAATCTAACACAACTTGAACGGATCAAAACGGTGTTAAAACAAAGATTTTATGGCTAAAACAAAATTAGTGGCAAAACTGTAAATAGAGAAAACGTATTTTGAATCTATAGAGATCAAACTATGTTTTCAAAAGAAGAAAACGTATTCTCAAATTACGTTTTGGACCGTGGGTTCTAAACTAGAAAAGTGCAGGGACTCTTTAGCAAAACGAGCGACGAAAGGGTATGTTCTAATCTAGATCATTCATCACGGATCTGACGGTCGAGATCAGAAGGGGAAGAAGGGTTGCCGGTGCATAGGAAACCGACGGCGGTGCCATGGCCGGAAAACAGGGGACCTCGCCAGCGCTCAGTGATTCGACGCTACCGGACATCATCGACTACGGGGAACACATGGGGAGGGAGAGAAGGGAGTAGCGAACTCAAATAGGGGATCAAAGGCGGCTGCGATGGCACAGAGACGAGCTCAGGCTCGATTTGGTGGCTCAGCTACAACGACAAGCCTGTGCAAGCTCAAAGAAGTGAGAGGGGAAGCATAGAAGATACGGGCGACTTCCTTACCTTCACGCGCAGCTCGGGAATGCGGTCGCGGTGATAGGAGAGCCACAGCAATGGAGATCAAAGCAACAACAGCGCTTCTAGGGTTTGGGAAGCTCGAGAGGGCTACGACTACCACGAAAGCTCGAGATGGAGAGCGGAGGGTGTGAGGCACCGGCTTTTATAGCCCCGGGGTTGCGCTAGGAATGGAAAGGTGAAGATCGAGAGGGATTTTGAGCTTGATCGAGCTCGGTTGAAGAAGGAAGGCACCAGCTTCTTCTTTGAAAAGAACTGGAGGAAGAAGATGGCGGCGGCGTCACTAACGCGTGGGCCCGAGAAGGCAGCGACCCAAGGCGCGGAGCCACAGACAGCCAGAGAGAGGGAGGGGAGGCGCTGATGCAGCCTCCAGCTTTGGTTGGGCCAGTATGGCAGCTGGGCCGGTGGGGTGGAGTGGGCCTACGGGAGTGGAGCTGAGCCGCTAGAGGGGGAAAGGGGCAGCGGCTTCAGCTGGGCCGCTGAGAAGAAAATGGTCGAGCGGGCCAAAAGAGTGGGAGGAAGGGAGAAGTCCTTTTCTTTTTCTTTTCAAATTTTCCAAAGCCATTTTTAAATGGATTTTGAATTCTTTTTTGAGTTTTCAAACAGATCACACAATACGAAATATTATGTAGCAGCATGTATGCTCAACCATGTAGCTAAACCTTATTGTTGCTTTTAATTTAATAAAAGTTATTATTTTCTACATTTGCATGCTCACAAAATACATAATTAAATTCAACTTCTATTTTAAAATGATTGCAAATTTTAGAGTGTTACAATCATCACATGTGTAAGCTTTACAACATCTCCGAGCCATCTTTACCGTCATGGCATATGTTGCTTACACACATGTACCTATGGACTAATCTCCTGTGTATCTCACATAAACACAATTAGTCCACCTAAGGTTGTCACTCAATTACCAAAACCAAATATGAACCTTTCAACTAGACCCTTGCCTTTAGGTTGCCTAGACCTTGTTTGGTTCGAGCCCTAGGATTTACTTGCCTAACGTGGATGCCAGGTGCGGATGTCGGGTGCGAGGTTTAGAAAATTGACCGTCTAGGAGTCCAATTGAGCCATGGTTTTGCTTGCCCCAGTGATCCATCGAACCAAATGTTGCATATCCATGGATGGTCCTATCCCACACATGAATATCCAAGCAACCAAACGTACCCTTGATGACTGCTCCTCACCCCCCCCCCCCCCCACCCCCCTGCGCCCCTCTCTCTCATTGGTGTTTCGTCAGAAGTGGAGAAATCACAGGCCGGACTCCATGGAGATGATGGATGTTGCAGGGTGATCTTGGATCTGGTGGTTTGCTCTATCATTTCCTCTGTTCCCTCTTCATTGACTTCAAGAAGTACTGATCTGAGATCCGGTTCAGTAAAGATGAGCAAAATCTGTTCCTATTGTCCTGATTTGCTTGGTCTATCATCCTGGCCAGGCATTCTTGCAAGTGAATACAGGCAGCTCCAAGGCAGGTGAGAAAGTCCAGGCAACTAGCACAGGGTTCCATCCAAACTAGCCCTGCATGCGCTAACCAATCTGCTTCTGCCCGTGAGGTTCAAAAAAATCTGAGCAGAGAGCAACGCCATGTTTCCTGGACAGCAAGCAAGCAGCCAGCCACGAAGAAACAAGGGTCGCCTCCTGCCCATCTCGGCAGCTAGGACTTCTCCTAACACTACTCTAGAATATTCAGACTTAAGAAATCTTGTGGCCTTCCGTAGAATAATCTTTTCTCCCTAGTAGTACAATCCCTCTTTGTGCCATGCTTTGGTTTATGCTAGTGGCTTGAATTCCTATAAGAAAAACTAAATTAGGTGCAATTATTCCTTGATGACACATGCCATTGTATTTCATCCATACCCTGAGTCATTGTATTCACTTCTTTCTGGTTCAAGGATGTATTAATAATAATATGTGTTGGCACGCAAATTAAGATTATTTTAATATTTGACTTTATAATAGTGTTGCAACGGTATAATAGCATGCCTCTTAATATTAATATTAAGAGGCCTAATACTATGTTTAGTGTATGTATTTGCACGTGCCACTGTATTTCATCCATACCCTGAGTCATTGTATTCTCTTCTTTCTGGTTCAAGGATGTATTAATAATAATATGTAGTACACCAACATAAAAATAATCTTATAATTAGATTATTTTATTGTAAAAACTTTGTTACATACGTGCGTGCGGTTGCCAACGCGCACGCACGCTCCATCTACTGCACATCCGTCCTCAGTGAAGAGTCACACCCCCGCGCCGTGTTCCCAGAGAAGAGCCACCCCATCGTCTCCATCTCCATTTCCCCCCTCTTCTCTTTACGCGCACAGGCACTTGCCCCCGTCGTGGTCATCCCCTAGCCCGACGGGCTCCGCCTCACCACCGGCTGCCCCTCCGCCGGTAGCATCGGCCCCAACGCCACCCGCGCTCCCCCTCACCTACCTCTCCTCCTCCCCTCCCCAGCCAGATCTAGCTGCGTCAGCCGCCGCGCCAACAACCCTAGCCGCGACGAGCTCCACCAACCCGACACCACCGCAGCCGCTGGCCGTCTCTCTGGCACCAGCGGCCACCCCTCCCCCGCCCCGCCCCCCTCCCCTATCCCTCCTTCCCCCCGTGACCCATGTTCCTCTCTTCCATGCGGGGGTCCTTTCCACGACTCCTGCCCGTTGGGGACGCCAACGGCCTTCGACGACTACTTCCGCGGTACGGATTCGAACCATGGCGACCGAATCAACGGCTAGGAGGCCATCACCTTCTTCAAGGGCTCCGGCATGCCCCAGCCCGTCATCGCACAGGTGACCCTCAAATCTCGTCTCCCATCCCATCCCTAGGGCCGTGCCGCTCCTGCCCCGACGATCTGCATAGTCCAGACACCCCCATGTGGTTTTGAACCACTAAGGGTGCCTGGTCAGTGTAGGCTAGTTTGCTTGGTCTGAATCTCGAGCTCCCATGGGGTACAGGGAGCCGAGATCTGGAGCCTGCGCTGCTCGTTATGGTGTGGATGTCGCTGTGTTCTAGTCATTTCCACCATCGTCTTGCCCGAGCGGATCAACTTTTTAGTTGCTTTTTTCAGTGGCTTTGGTGCTCATGCTTAGATGCCTGCTGCTAGTCCTGCCTTGATCCATGTTGTGCTCTGTATTTTTAGCAAATTGATATCACATCCATGTTGTAGAATGAACGATTTGATTTTGATTGGGAATGCTTTTGGATTAGCATAAATCTGGAATTTGTTATGTGTAAAATTTGACTAGGGTTTCGTAAAATTTAACTAGGGATCCAGCTTATCAGGCTAATTGAAAAGCACCAAAAACACTTAGTCTACTAGATGTCGATTGAATGTAGTAGATGATGCTAGAACACTAGTGGACTTATTTGGTGATGCTATAACACTAGTGGAGCATGCTCGTGTTGAGAATCAGGTACTTTCCTAGGTTTTGCAACAGGCTCGCCAGACACCATCTCTGGCTGGTGTGGTGCTCCTCACCGTGTCGGTATCCCGGGCCCTCCTTCGAGCAGGGCCACATAGGCACTTGTCGATCTCGCCCACCAAAATGTGAACCATGTGCCACCATTTCTGCTTGAGCCAGCTATCGACCACCATTTCTAGTAACCTCATTATTACTGCTTAAACGAATACACTGTTTTGCCTAATTTAGAACCATACTATTGCTTGATGCTTAACAATGTTTTGCCTAACGGATGCTTAACACTAAATTTCTTTGAGGTATTTTCAGTAAATCGTCCAGGGTCTAGCTCATATCTTGATAATTTTATGTTTGATTCCCTTGTTGTTCTCTACAGCACCAAATATCTCCGTAGAACTGTATGTACATGTTCTCATCACCTGGTTCTAAAGTATTTGCATTGACACGATGTTTTGTTTGCATAAAATATTTTATTGTACTCAATTTTGAACACCAATGTTGTATCTGAACCACCTCGAATGCGTTAATTGAAATAAGCTAGATAGATTGTATACATGCTGCTGAAAGCTACAGCTTTAAGTTTATATTGCCTTCTATTTATATTAGCCAACATAGCTAAGGTTGATTGCTGTGGGCTGTGGCAACCGACATGTTACAGCCCAAAAGTAGTTTGACTTGTGCATGTCCTGGTCAGATAATAGCAGGTTTTAGTGGCTAAGAAATGGAACTGATCTGACCTATCACCCCCTGCTACCACTGGCCTGCTAGGCTAATACCTTTTACAGTACAAATATAATCTGGCTTCTAATTGTTCTCTACCCTTAGGCCTTGATTGGATCTATAGAGCTAATAGTTAGCTGCTAATAATTAGCAGAGTTGTGTTTTTTTGCAAATAAACCAAGGGTGGGGCCATGGGTTGCAAATGAACATAGACACTCTACTTGCTTTTTTCAGAATACATAAATTGCCTATTTAAGAAAACATTGTTGCTTAACGAGTGACACTTAAATTGCCTAAGAAAATGCAATCCACTAAAACATTACCTTAGAAAATGCATCTTGTTGTGCTTTCTCGGATCCCTACTTTCTTTGTTGATTGGTTACTCAAATTCTTATATGCAGGTCATAGCAACTACAGCCTCAGCTAAGCCACTATTGACCAGCATAAGCAGCATTTTGGCACTGCATAGCTTAGCTCTTTTTTCTTCAGGTTTGAGCTTAAGCTTGCCATGTTGTCCATAGCTTCTTTGCAGCTACTTGGTGTTTGTATTGATTTTATCTATCCTTTTTCCTGACCTACTAGCCCTTTTGAGTGCTTGGTAATTTTGCAAAAACATCAGCTGTCCAACAACAGTTTAGGACTTTAGGTAATGTTTCTCTCTGCAATTTTTAGTTTACCAGCAGCAATTCAGCGGACCAAATTGATGTGCTTATGTGATCATTCCCTGCTCTCAGCTAATATTTAATCATTTTTTATTCAGCTAGCTGCTATAACTCAACCTGCAGTTTTTCAGTTGCAGTCATTGTTTTGAATTTTATGATATAGTCATGTACCTTTAAGCAATCATGATTTGCATGTATTATGCATCTATAATAGTAATGATACAATGGAAATTTGAAATGGCAAGAGTTGGTCAGTGACTACTATGATTTTTTCTTTCTAGTGACATGCATCGATAATAACTAACCCAACATAGGTGATGTCCCCCTGTGCTCCAAATACTTGGAGATAGAAAATCTGCAGCACAAGTAGGACACTACTTTTTTATTGTCCTGAACCTACGAAACAACTGAGTTATTAGTCAAGCAATTTATTAGTAATCCAGTAAGCAAATTAATACCATTAGTCTAACAAGTTATTAGTATCATGGTAGCAATTATGTGTGTCAACACCAAAAACGTGCCTATGACCTCTGTGAAACCAGAGCAGAACTTTTTGAAGAAAGTTGAAAATTTTGAGGCTTGGTCGTCCTCAACTCAGTTGATTTAAACATCTCTTTAATTTTGTTCAGTACCTCACGTTCTGTTCACTTGGCAAGTCATGTCTAATGCGAAACCATCTCTTTAATTTTGTTCCTTGCCTGCGTGTGGTGGTGAATAAATGTTCAGTCTTGACGCTGTGAGATCATCATGTATTGCCGCACTTAGATTGAACTGAATTTGTGCAGAACTATCCCAGAGCATTCTAATTTTTTTACAACTTACGTATTGTATTACCTGTTGGTTGTTTTGGAGCTGGTGACACATGTTAAGTAACACTTTAGTCACTGAAAAGCTGAAACTGCTCAGTCTAAACTCTGAATCACGATGAACAAATATGATTGCAAGTGTACTATCAATGTAGTCTCAGAGGAATTTTCTATCATAGCATGCATTTCACCTCACCGCCACATCTGAGCTACTTGCCTTCATTTCTTTTAAGCAAATTAATGTAAGATCCTAGGTAGTTTTTTCACCCCCATTGGGCAAATATATTCATTCAACAAAGCAAAAAACAAGGTAGCATTTTTCTGCATATAATCACGCTTTTTATGTATGTACTCTGTTATAAATCACATGGTTCTTTATTTGTCTGTGTTTCTATGGGTGCGGTGGGCGCCAGGTGCTGCCCTGCTTTGCTTTTGGCCTTTTTGCTAATCTGCTATCTACTACTCTGCTTCTGCAGTGAGCTGTCGAGGCTCAAGTCTCCAATTCTAGTCCAGAACATGCCACTCTGCTCCGACATCCAGTTTTTTTTGCAGATGGTGGCCCTCTACTTGGTACTCTTGTAGCGACTACTCCATCGTCAAAAATGTTTCTCCCGCTACTCCCGCCCATGGTACATGGTCATATCTTGAATTCCTGATCCTGTTGGTCTTAGCAGAGCTGGACACTGACCTCTAACCTTATTTGCTACCTCCATCCCAATTGATTCATCTGCAGACAACTCTAAATGAACTCTAATTGAATATTTTGATGTTTAACATACAGGAAGTAGTGTTCTCAGTCAATCTCTGAATTTTCCATCATTCTTGTACAGTATAATCTTCAATTATAGTGTAATCAAGTTATCAAGCAAGCATAGTTAGTTTCTATTTTTCTGTGAACTTTGCTGTTTTTGGTTCTGCTAGTGGTGCCTGTTAGCAAGTTTCACTTATTGGTGCCTATTGCATTTGTTTTAGTTTTTGCTTTCAGCTTGCTTCTAGGATTGGTGTCCCTGCTTTTCAGTTCAATGTCGAGGAGTTGCTTTTCAGTTATTGCTATTTATATTTGATTCACATTTTCACCCTAGAAAAATTTCTAGTACTCATTGCAAACTTGGGTAAAAACACCTGTTTTATTTCCTTCTGTGTAACTATCCTGTTGTTGCATTTGAAATGTTGCAACCCATTCATGGCAGCATCAACCAGGGATTCCTATAGATAGATGTAGACACAAAATTGCTACAAGATTACTAATAACTTGCATGACTAAAGATATTAAATTGCTTAACTAGTGATATTAAATTGCTTAACTAGTGATATTAAATTGCTTAACTAGTGATATTAAACTAATAATGATATTAAATTGCTTAACTAATGATAATTGCTTAATTTTGTTTTAGCTAGCTTTTAATCTTTTGGTCTAGATTAATTAATTGTCATATGAAAGAGTTCAATGATGATATTAAATTGCCACGCATTGAGTTGGAGGCGGAGCACGTGGACGGTGGCAAGTTCAACGTCGAGGAGTTGCTCAACATGAAAGAGTTCACCAATGCTTACCCCGGCGATGCCTTGCTATGGTCACGCTGTTGTTGTCCCCCAAGGCGTGAATCCTGTGATGATGTTCGAAGGTGAGGAGGAACATGGTGTGCAGCAGCCACGCGCTTATCCGAAGTATGGCGACGACTTCAACTTCGATGAGTTGCTCAATATTGACGTGCAGGAGCAGATGTTAGTGTAGCAGAATGTATAAATGTTACCAACATATGATGCATAGTCTCTAAGGCCGATGATATTTTGTGTTTCCTACTTGTCACTTCATGTTATGTAAGTTACCTACTGATGTATATTTTTCTGCTTGTCATTGTGTTCTAAAATGCTTCATAATATCTACTTTTTTGCCTGTCCGTTCTAAGATGTCTGAGATGCTAGACAAAACATCTCAAGATGTCTAGATTGACATGTGATGAATAATTTATTTTTTATTTTGGCTTGCTTGGGTGAACATATCAATTTTATAATATTTTTAGATGTGGGCTAAATGACGCATGACAAATCTAGGAGCAGCGAACCTGTTATGGGAAGCAGAAAAGCGCTACGGACAGAAAAAAACGAGTGGAAAAGCAAATTTACTAAAATAGGAATGATTATTAAATACTTGAGAACACTTTCCATAAATGGAGTGTGCGTGCCGTATGCTTATAGCATGCACGTGCGTGCGTTAGCTGCCTCCTTATTTTATACCGGTGTTCTACAGTGTAGAATTAAATTATTAAAATAAAATATTTATTTGTGAATATTATATATTAATATTTTATTATCTTGTTCTACCACTTCAAAGGAAATACCACAAATGCCCTTCTGCCATATGATTCATGTACTTGAAATATTCTTATCTTTTTAGTTGTGGATCCATTTTTAAGTGATTACCGTGCCCACGAGTTTGCAGCAATGTGTAGAAAAAAATATATATGCTTTGCCTCTGCTATTCATATAATTGTAAGGAAAATGGACCTGTAGACCATTAAGATTGATTTTAGAGTTTGATGAACAACATGAGCATTTAGACTAAGCTTGTTCGCTAGTATACAAGGGACATGTTGAAGACCTACCAGTGTTGCTAGAAGTCCAAAGGCACAAGGCAGAAGAAGCCCGAACATGGAGAAAACGAGAAAACAGAGGCTGTTGTGCAGCACCAGATATGTCCAGTGTTGGGATAGGAAACACCACCGAACAGAGCATGCACACTGTTCATGGGAGGTTGCAACTGTAGCACTGGATCTGTCCGATGCATGGAGCTCAGGAGCACCGGACTGCAAGGTGCCAGCCAGTGACTATGGTGGAAGACTTACTAGACATGACCAATGACGTACAGCACCAGACCAATCACCGGTATATTCTATAGGGTTGGAGCGCGAGGAGGACTAAGCTACAATGCACCAGATCTACCCGGTGATGCACCGGACATGAACAATATATACTCCAATGGTCGGCAACGACTAGCTACTGGAAGAGACACCAGATCTATCAAGTGACTTCCAGTGGACATGCCCAATGACTACATAGATAGCTGTTGTAGGTTCCAACGGCTAGTTTCTAGGTTGTGGGGGCTATATAAGCCCCCTTGGCCTTTCAGTGTGTGTGGAGCTCATGGAAGTGTTGTATGAGTTGAGGCTCATCTCTAATTGTTCTAGCCACCAAAGTGCTTAGTGTTTTACATGGTGATTAGCATGGGTGCTTTGCCAAGTGCTTAGGTTAATTAGATCACCGCTTATGCACTTGCTCTAGATTTAGGCCTAGTCACTGCTAGAAACTTGAAATTCCCTGACAGTTTTGAATTTTTTTGACGGTTATTGCATAAACCGTTAGGGTAAATAGAAGAATTACCTTGACGGTTTTTGGAAAACACACAAGATAATTGATATTATATTATCGGTTTCTGGAAAACACAGGGAAATTAAATAACCGTCAAGGTAATTCCTAATTAACTTGTGAGTGCACATAACCATCAACGGTTTCGTATTTTTTGACGGTTATTGCATAAACCATCAGGATAAATAGAATTATCTTGACGGTTTCTAGGAAAACACACAGGAAAATACTAGAAACTCAACAATATGAATAAAAGATTTTCTCTTTCAATCTGTGATGAAATTTTGTAACTAGTCTTTCTCCCTCATGCTAACTCCAAATAATATGTTTCTTTTTCCAAGTTCTATCTAAAATCATGATCTACCAATTAACAACATTTGTTTGGATACCAATTATTATTTCTTGGTTCTTTTGCATATGTTTGTTTTCCAGTCATGTATATAGAGAAAGCACCTTGTGAAACAACCTTTATAAAATGTCTTTCATACTCCAAACATCTTTGTACGTAAATAGGATACATACATATTGTTGTGTAGAAGTTTCAAAAATTTCAGAACCAATTTTCTATTTTCTACGGTCTAAATGAATTTCTACATGCTTATCTAAAGTAATTCCAAATTGAACAGTGGTACCTCCAATAAGATTCCAAAAACTTTATAAAATTTATATATATGATCATATGTTTCACTCTAGGCTATATCCAGATGGATGAAAAAAATCATTTGTTTTGCTATGGATAATTCATCCTTCTATCCTCAAATTAACATAAAATAATTGTAATAATTCAAAACTTTGTTAGAAAATCCTACAAACTTGCTTGACAATATGTTTTTGGTGTACAATGTTCCAATAAAAATTTCAAATGTTTTTAAAAAAGAGGCGTCATACATTGCTCACAAATGGTACATCTCTCACATAATTATTTGAAACTATACGAGAGATGTGTCCATTTGTGACAATATAGTACCACTTTGTTAAAATGATTTAAAATTTTTATGGCAAGTTTACACACCAAAACTATGCCTCCATACCAATTCTTAGAATTTTTAGACCACTTTATGATATTATTAATCTCACCCAAATAGTAGTTTGAGTAATGTTCGACAAAACACTTAACTTTTTATTGATTTTTAGGATGTCAGCTCAAACGAAATATGTATTCTTACATATATTTTTATAATGTTTGGACATTGATAGATTAGACGTATAGTTCAAGTTGTAGTTATTTTCCAAAAGCATGCAACTATTCATTTAAATTATACTCCCTCCTTCCACAAAATACTGCAATTGTAGGACTGGAGCAAGGTAACAAGGACCATGGCAAATGACCTAAATGCCCCTATAAATTGATCTGACGGTACACTGCACCAAAATTCAGGTTGACAATCATTGCACACAATTTGACACTAAAAAATTGCAGCTGGAGTACACGTGTCCATACACAAGATTGGCACAAGTTTTGGCTAGAAGCCTCTAGAGACAGAGCACAGAAACAACCAAAGCTTCCATGAACACAATTTGTGGCTGAGAATGAACCGCGCCTAGTACCAAATTTAAAATGAACCATGCCCAAGTGATTTCCCGCCTGTTGCCACCTGACGTGGCCTCATATAAGTGCAGCACTCCCTCATACAAGTGCAACACCCACAAGATCATCCACTCCATCAGCCTGGAACCCATTTTCATATCAGCCATGCCCATATATCTCAACATTCTTCTAGATCAATAAGGAGAGCTCTTACCTGATCTCAATGAAGCACCTGCATATGAGCAAGAAGATGCAATCACTCATCTCAAGAACATCAACTTTATGAAGATGAAGCCCCACTTCTAGATCAACATAGGGAGCTCTTAATTGATCTCAATGAAGAACTTGCCTATGAGCGAGAAGGTGAAATCACTCATCTCCAGGAACATCAACTTTATGAATATGAAGCCCATCTACAAGAAGGTCAGCCCTTACATCTTCGTCGCGATGAACTGCTTGGTATGCATGTCATAGATCTTAATGTTGATTATTCCAAGGAGAACAAGAACATCATGAAGGTCATCTTTTTCTCTTGTTTGCATCTGCACAATAATAAGATGAGCTCAGTTCGAATTACCTATTTACAACTAGATTCATACTTGAACTAAATATTGTGCCTCACCTCATTGTAGAAATTGGAGTAGAGGATGAGCATCCACAGCCTGCATATTTCAACTTTGATGGTGCACATGAATTTGATCTAAACTTTGCACCTTCTGATCTGCAGCAACAGATGCATCAAGTTCACAGTAAGCCCAGCTAACCCCTTACTTTTAATGGATGAATAGGTCTCCAGTTAATGTTCTTCTATACAAAAAATTAACATTCTGTAAATCTCATACTAATTATATTCTTTATTAAAAAAATCTTCTACAATGTGGTACATAAAAAATGTTTCATACAAGATTGAAACCAATAGTTAAAGACTTCATTAGACTCTGGCATTTGAGTTACTCGCCAGAATACAGGGATTCTGCAACTACCTGTCCAGTAGCTGTAACATCCCAAATGTTAAGAAACAATTAAAACTTGATCATGAAGCATCATCAAGCATAAACATCTAATGGCATGCCATAAATGCATTCATGTTGCACAAGTTACTTTAGTCATGTTGCATGTGTTACATGTTTTGTTTAAGCAATATTTCTCAAGTAAGGTTTATACATTGCATATGTTTCAAATACCCTATTTATGTTGCAAGGAAATATTTCAAGTATAGCTTTAGAATGTTTCATATTACATATACAATGTTTCACATGTTGCATGTTAAGTTAATAAAGTTAGAAGTTTAGGGGTTAATTAGATTACTTTTCAGATATAAAAGTTGAACAAACTTTGTCACATTGCTTGCTTCTATGTTTAGTCTATGATAAGGTGTAATTAGTTGATATATTTGAGTGATGGTTACTCCTTAATTAAATACCCAAAGTTGTTATGTCTAAATTGATTTCAAAACCCTGATTTCCAAAAAACCATGTTTTACCCCTTTTGTGTAATTCAAAATCTAAGCAAATTTTGGGGGTGAGCCAAAAAGCAAAGTTGTAGATTTGGTCTTGTTGTACAACTTTAGTTTTTGGAGTTTTCAAAGTTTTAGTGTAAAAGTTGAAGTAATTTTGAAAAGATTCAAATCTCAAATTTGACCCCTTTTCATTTCCCTATTCCAATTTCAAAATGGAGGCATAATTTGAAAATGGTTTAAATAGCAAAGTTGTAGGTCTTACCTAGATGTACAACTTTCGTATTTTGAGTTTTTAAAGTTTCAATAAAAAAATTTAAAGTAATTTTGAATTTACCCATTTCCAGAAAATGTCCCGTCTTAATTTCAAATTCAAATTTCAAAAATTAAGCTGAATCTGAAAACGTTTATATTGAGAAAGTTGTAGAACTTTAAAAGTTGAGCAACTTTTGTTTTTACAGATTTTCAACTTTTATAGAAAATCTAAGAGTAATTTGCAAAATTGAGTCAGTGGCATTTTCGTAAATAGTCAAAATCGGCTTCCAACAGCAGGGCGCCACCTCCTGCTTGCCGCCGACGGCCTTAGACCGGCCTCCAGGTGCGCCCGCGGCCGCCAGCAACTGCTCGACATGGCGGGGGAGCTCCTGCGTGTCGCTTCGCTGCATCCTTGGCTGCGCTATAAAGTCCAGAGGGCCGACTGCAGTGTTTTCTTTCTCCTCCTCTACTCTATCGCCGCCCCTGCACTCTCGCTCCGCTGCTTGCCGCCGTTGCCTTCGAGCCGTTTTTGGTCAAGCTGCGAGTGCTACCGCGTTTGCCTCGTGCCCATGCACATGCTCAGCCAGCTCGCGCCGCCCAATTTCATCGCCTCCTCTGTCTCCGGTGACCAAACACCGCCGCAGCCGCTCCACCATCGGTCGCCGTGCTCCGCCCTGTCCCCGCCTCAATCAAGGTGAGCAATAGCATTGTGGTGAGCTTCTGAAGCTGACTAGGCCTTCCAGTTGGCCCCGCTAGGCTCCTTGTCACTAGTGTGGTCTCGCCACCCCGCCATGGTCGACGGTGAGCTCCTCCCGCAACCCTAGCTGCCCCATCTACCCACCTAATCATGATGCGGTGTCAAGTAGAGCATGTAGGTGCCGGTCGTGCCCCCAGAGACCTCATCACTGACGAGTTTGCCATCAGTCAACCAACGCCACCGATGGAGTCAACCGGGGCTGACAACCGGGACCCGCCTGTCGGTCGACGCTGAGAGACGCGCGCGTGCGTGCGCGTGGGCTAGGCTGGACCGTCATGGGCCAAGAACAGAGAGAGGAGAGAGGGGTGCGGGTGTGCAGTCGCGGGCCGGTCCAACTGAGTGGGCCGGGGAAAAGAATTTGTTTTTCCTTTTTCCTAAAAATTAAATAGTACCAGATTTTGTTTATTTCTTTGTGAATTATCTAGCGCTCCAAAAATATTAAAAATTTTTGTGTAGCCTCTCGGCACTGTGTAATATTTGGGAAAAATTTAAAACCTGAAATTTAAGTAATTTTTGTATGTGATTTAATTAGCTCAATTAATTATTAAATGCAACTTCCATGAATTTTAGTAATTGAAATAAAAGTCCAAAAATCATGAAATTAATTTTAGTACTGTTTTAGGGTAAGACTAATCTATATAAAAAGTTTGGGCTTAATTGGATAATTTTTTTATTCTTAATTTCTGTCTTAGTTAATTAATTAATTAATTAAACATGTGTTTAACTTGATAATTTAGGATTTGTGTGATTTTGGGATTGAGTGATGACCTTGGGTCATTAACATGTGATGACCCTTGGCACTTTAATTAATTGTTTGAGTTCATGATTAACTTGTTAATTAAAGAATTATTTATAGGTGATTATTATAATTAGCATATGTCATTAGTAGTTAAAGACTTGCTTATGTTAATATTTAATGGTTTTATGATAAGTCTTGGTTGTTCCATAGATGCAACTTCTTGGGTAAAAGTTAAGTAGTTTTCTTAACATCTTAATGAAAATAATGTTGTTTAATAATTCTATTGGATTGCAACTGTATCACGAAACAAAGTTGTACTCAAGTAGATAACTAATGTTTATCCTTTTTAAATGTCTCTTGTATGCTATGCCTTGTTCGTCATCATGCATCATAGCATGCATTCCATAATGTTAAGCATCGCATCATTTTATATACGTGTAGTGCTTATGAGAGTGAGAAGATTCGTGTTGAACAAGTGTTGACGAGGTTGGTGTTGATCAATCTTCGGAAAGATGTCATCCACCCGTGGTGTTGGTGTCAACCTTGATTTCTACGAGAGCTAACCACTGCTGCAACGCAGGCAAGCCCTGGACATACAACCACTCTTTCTATTTTATAAATACTTTATTACACCTTAAGTCTAGTGTAATGTACATTATGTTAGTAGGAGTTGGTTGATACCGTTGTTGTATGATTACCTTGATCTACACTTATATCTAGATGATACCCCACTAGTATGGGTAGGTCGATCTCTTATGCTTAGTAATGCTTAGACTTCGGTAGAAGTCGAATGGTGGTTTCATCGTTCGTGAGAAACAGGTTTACCTTTGTTTCTCCTGACCTAATGATAGGTCATGAGAGCATATGAATATGAATATGAATATGAATATGAATATGAATATGAATATGAATATGAATATGAATATGAATATGAATATGAATATGAATATGAATATGGTAATATTAAACTAAGACCGGGCGGGTGGCTTGCATCATGAAATGAGTCGATGTAGTGCTTCGCCTGTGTCGGTTAAGGACCGCACCGTTGTAGGTCCGCCTGTGTTTCAAGACTTTTTAACTGACCGCATGCTCCGGTAAGCCTAAGACCTCGGTAATGCCATCATGTGAATGGCCAACCACGCACTAGGAGTGAAGAGATGGCGAGAGTAGTATGTACCCTCGTAGCCAAGGGCTGGATTGGAGGTGTATTGTACTCTTAGGTGGTGCTGGATCCGGTCACGTTTTGGAGGATCCGAGTGAAGGTTGATATATGTAGGTTAGAGTCCTACCTCTGTCATGCGGTTAGGGATCCCTAGCTGGGTATAATTGGTTTGAATCATCGTTGCTCCTCGGTTATGGAGACTCGATCACCTGACCTACATCATAGTTAATAATGGAACATGGTGACCATAGAAAGGAAATGAAGAGATGGATATGAAATGTGATGCTTGATACAAGTGATTGAGATAAAACAGGTGCAAATCTAGTTATAATAAGCTGCACTAAAACTGATGCTAAAACTTGTTTAAAATATTGAAAGTAAGGATTCACTTATAGTAAAGTTTTTCTACAAAACTCCTCTTTTCTAGCTCTACTACTTCCCTTAAAGCCAGCATATCCTTGGAGTCTTTTTCTTTTGTCGGGTAAGTCTTGCAGAGTACAATTGAGTACTCAGGGTTTGTTAACCCCTGCTGCAGGTACTGACTGGTGCTGTTAACCAAGGTCATGTCGGCGGACTTGATATGATCTGGTTGTCCTCTCCTGACTTAGGTGCTCTACCTAAGTTATCTTCTGTAGTTCTTCTTGACTTCCGCAATTAAAATTAAGTTATAAAAGTAACTTATGTTTATATGTAAAATACTATTTTAAATTCTTCAGCACTCTGATGTAAGTTTTGTATCAAATGTTGTAATGTTGTAGTTACTCCTTTGTTAATCCTGTGTGAGTTATAAAATGTGGATGATTCGGGTTTCCCAAGGACACCCGACAGACTTTTTAAGTTATATAGAACACATGCATAGCTGTCAGAAGTCTTCGGGACAATGACAGGTACATGTGGGCCACATAATTTAGGAGGTTCTGCCATAGTAGTAGAAACTCCTTTGTCAGTTCTTCCACACCTCGAATAGCATGCTTCTTTCCTACTGCCACCATAAGTTTTGGTCTTTCCAATGCTTTAAATATCTCAGACTGACAAAACAGGCAGATGGAGGTTCTTGAGGAAACGACTTTGAAAATAGCAAAGCAAACAGCTCAGCAGGGAAATCACCTCAACTATTGGCTCAATGTTACCTTCGGAAGAATTTTAAGGAAAAAATAAAACATGTTAAAATTACAAAATGACATTGGTTTTTTAAAAATATTTTATTTATTTTAGATCAAACATAAGCAGTTTAGAAACTACATTGAATAACAACAATTGCTTTTAGTACTAACATGAGTACATGACTTGATCAACAAAGACAATCAGTTTAAGGGAAAAAAACTCAACATGCAGCATGAAAGTAGTTTGTTTCCACTGGATCAGAGAGTAGTAGGATTCTAACGAAAGAATTCACCATAACCACTAGGCCTGTTTGGATCACCTTTGAATTATAGTAATAAGATAAAATAAATCTCTAGATAATTATCACATGCTCATAAAACCCATTCATTGCTTGTACCAATAATCATAAGTGAACGAAAAGAACAACTAAATGATACACAATTGTCATCTTTGCTGTTTCAGCTTAGCACTAATTTTTACAGATTGCTTTGCACTGATGGTCACCCACAATTCTAAATTTAGCAACTTACCATTTCATTCTTTTCTAGGCATGATGGAGGACATGCAGGACTATGGTGTGTACGCTGACGCTATGGACATAGTCTTTGATGAAGAGGAGTTGGATGACTCGGATGATGAAGAAGATCACCATGCAAATGAAAACAATGCACATCAGTCCAGAAATTTGACAGATACTCAACGACAACAAATCTATGTAGCATTGCTTGAGAGAAGTGATCGTGGAAGACTAAAAAGGAAAGCTACAACCTGTAATAGAACCGACCAATTATACGAGATTAAGTAAGAAAATCTTTCGCCGAAGCAGATAATTTACCAAACTTAAGCCCATATAACCCGGTAGTCCGTGAAATCATGAAGGATTTCAAACCAACCAACATACAAACCAAGATCGTACAAGTTTAGCAATCACCATCACATGTTACATAAAGTTCGCAACGATAGTTGAATACAGATGTAACATCCCGACCCAGGGCTTAACAGGATTAATAGGATACTCATACCAATAAGTTACAACTTCTTTTTCGGAAGCTCATCTCCAAAGAACTCCAAAGTTAAGCGTGCTTGACCTGGAGTAATGGGTGACCGACCGAGAAGTTCTTCTCGGGTGCGCACGAGTGAGGACAAAGTGCGCAGAAAAAACTTGTGTTGGTCTGTGAAGGCACTCTATGTCCTAGAAAAGCGGCCAGATGTAAGCGGGCCCGACCTCGATGAGATAGGACATTATAGAATGGTATCAGAGCCGACTCTCATGGTTTTACAGGCACGTGTGTCACAGTTGCGCAGGCATGGTACGCATGCCTGGTGTGGACCCAGAGTGGTCACACAGCATGGCACATGCGCTGGCACTGGACACACGGACGTGGCCAAGAGAAGACGTTCCTGGCTTGGGATTGACCAACGAGGATGTCGGTCTCTTAAGGGGGTGAGGATGTAACATCCCGGCCCAGGGCTTAATAGGATTAATAGGATACTCATACCAATAAGTTGCAACTTCTTTTCTGGAAGCCCATCTCTAAAGAACTCCAAAGTTTAGCGTGCTTGGCCTGGAGAGATGGGTGACCGACCGGAAAGTTCTTCCCGAGTGCGCACGAGTGAGGACAAAGTGTGTAGAAAATACTTGTGTTGGTCTGTGAAGGCAGTCTATGTCCTAGAAAAGCGGTCAGATGTAAGCAGGCCTGACCTCGAGGAGGTGGAACGTTACACAACCATAGTAGCACAAATATTACAGGTAAGCAGGTATAAAGTGCAGTGCATTTGGCAGTGAGCAAAACAATGTCATGCCTAAGGAATGCCAGTTGATGTTAGCTCAAGGAAGCGTAAGAGAAGTGGTCGCAAAAGGATGCAAATAGACCTATCTGAGGTTCTTAGTGTTCCATTGTATAAAATAAACACTATTCGATCTCTAGTGTCACACCCGGTTTTCTAAAGAACAAAACCAGGCTAATCATATGTGTGCCCAGAAAGTCCACACATATGTCAGAATGAAAAAGTATCAGAAACAATGTTAGTATATAACGTATACATAGCTATATTAACACTTACATTAGAGTATCGTGGAACGGTGACTAAACTTCAGGCTCCATTCTTCTCAGGGATGGCTGACTTGTGGCTTCGTATGCCTAGCTCTTCTAAAAGACTTCTGAAAACTCTACTACTTCTTTATCCTTCTTCTAAGCAACACCTTACTACACACTGGGGTGTGGTGGAAATAGCAAGAGTGAGTTCATGTCGAACTCAACAAGTATAACACAGGGTTCATGAGGCACCAAAAGGCTAGACACTGTTTGACTGCATTTAGCTTTTAATCATCATATAATTAGCAATTGAGTAGCATCAAGATGAACCAATTCCCATTAATGAATCAATGATCAATTGTAATAAGAATAATGAAATAGCATTATCATGAGCATAATAGTAACAATAATAATTAAGCATGATATAACAATGGTGATCAACTATTCTATAAGAATCCCCAAGGCCGCTCGTATCCGTGAGCACGACTAGTATACCAGTTTATTAAACTCTGCGCAGAAGTATACACTTTCACTGTGAGTTATGATTTCCAAATGTGTGGGGAGATCAAACCCAAACACCGGAGAACCATATAAAGCCATTCAAGAGTTCGTCTAACAAGTTAGGGCCGCTAGGTTTCATCAGTCAGTCTGTGTGATACAACCAGTCCCAGGGATCCACAGTCTGCTTTTCCCCATTTGCGCCACAAGGGTAACCTCTAACAAGCTAGAAAAGGTCTCTTAAACAACTAGAGCCAGAGCCATATAGCCCTCACAGCTATACTGTCAATCCCGGTTATCACTTACAGGTAAGTCCTTACGGAGAGTAACTAGAGCAACAATATGACCCCTTGCTCTAGCCCCTTTCAACAGTAATAAAATCATCTTCATGGTTGGTTGCTTAATCCATTAGTTAAATTACAAGATCATTGTTCATAATTAAGCACTAGCAATAGCTATCCAAATGCATAACCCATAGGTGACAAGGGAACAGGAAATCAATAGCTAAGTTATAATCTCCATGGTTGTCAAGGAAGATACATGCATATGAATAATATTTTCTATGAATAGGACAACAAGGATGGTCCCATATTATACTTGCCTTTTTCCTAGAGTTAGCTGCTCAGAAGTCTTCAACTGCTATCTTTCGGTCTCCAACTTTTGCTTCGACTGTCGGTCCTCAGCTCCTAGTCTTCAGCGCTAACAAACCACGTTTCTTCTACTCGTAGCAATCAAGCAGAACAAACAGACAATAAACACAACTAAAAACAACACACCAAACAAAAGAGACGATTTAAAAGAGCGCGCACTAAGCGTCACGGTTCATTGCTACGATCACGAGAACGCAAAAACGACTAAGGACGAAGCTATCGGTACTGAGGACATGTCTATCAAGATTGACAACATAACTAAAGAAGACAAACTATACACTTGATCTATTTTGGTTAATGAATTAAGGTGATAGACATTTTAGAGAATTATTCTAAAGTTGACTAACCAAATTATATCAAGTTTTAAATGCTAGAGTTAAACCTAAGTCATATTTTATTTATGAACAATTATATATCATTAATGCAATTTAAAGATTTATAGTTTTGAAATATAAAACATGTGAGATCAGTTAATCGGATCATTATATGTTATGAGGTTGGCCTAAGCATGTCATTATTGAAAAGACATTTAGGTTGATATTAGTTATGTTAACATTTATTTATGAAGGACCAGAGTTATAAACATAAGTTGCTTCTAATAAATTAAAAGACATTAGATAACCACTAATCAGATTAAGTATATATATGTTTCATGTTTAACTAAACAAATGATAAAATATATGTTGTCCTATGTTTCTTTTATTTATAAACATTAATATTATTTAAGTCTCTTCAACATTTATAATTTAGAAAGCACCGAACATGAGACAACAACTAATTGATTATCATGTTTCAGGATTAGATTAAGTAAGTTATAATTAACCATGAAACATTTAAATTGTTATTTATCAAGTTAGCATTTTATTTACAACAGGTCGAGATATAAACATAAGTCTCTTTAAATTTAATAAGACATTAAATAAGAATTAATCTAATTAATTATAGATTTCATACTTAACTAAATAGTTTATAAATAAAAACGCATTAATGTGAATATTAATCGAGTTAACATTTTAAGAAAGTGCCGACGCATGAACCTATGTCATTTTAAATTTAAAGGAGCATGACATAAACATTAATTATTCTAATTAAATATTTATAATTTTATATAACCTGACACATATACAAGTACTAACTGAACCATCTCATGTTTTATATTTAAACTAAACAAATTAAAATTAATAACCAGTTAATATTAATCAAGTTAAACCAAAATTGCTTTTTAATTAATTAAAGAGAGCACTCGCTAACTAAACATTAATCAAATTAATTATATTCATAAATGCAGGACATGAACAACAGTGTCGCTAACATGTCACTTACATCGCCACAGTCAAAAGCAACAAAAACGAAATTATAAACCTATGTTACTTTTAATTTCAAACTATTAAATTAATACTAATCAAATTGTATTTTAAATCAATAAATTCATAATTATAAGACACAACAAACATTAGCACTACTACGTAGGGCGCAACTATACGAAATTAACGCAACTAAAACGGAGCAAAACGGAATTAAAACGAAGAAACGATAAATATATTACGAACCAGTGGCAGAACTGCAAATACTTCATCTTCTATCTCCATCCATCTGAAGGGCCTCGACCTAGGGACGACACAAGAAGGAGGAGAAATATTTAATTTACTACACGAGAGATTTCCCAAACTAGGGGCTCCTCTTACGCTAGTTTTTGTGTGCTTAGCCCAAGGGGTTGGTGTATATATATATATATATATATATATATATATATATATATATATATATATATATATATATATATATATATATATATATATATATATATATATATATATATACGGAGAACTCCTCACATCTACATCGACTAGCAATATGGTACTAATTGATGTTGCACCCTCCACCTTTACTAATAGGCCTAATTAATTATTAAAGCCCATTAATAAATAAAGACATGGCCCTTTGGGCAAGAGGAAATCTGAGATATTTTATTATTTTCGGAATTAATTAATTTCATGGATAAAATAATTCTAGAAAAGTTCAGAATTGAATTTTAAGCCATAAAAAATACTCCGAAGGCTCCGAAAATTCAGGGAAAATTCTCAGAGATATTTTAGAATGAGACGAACACAAATAAAGTATTTGGATCTCATGAAAATATTGATGAAGAGATCAAGGAAAAAGATTAAGCTCACGAAAATTGAAATTTTAAATCTAGAAAATACCAAAAAGTTTTCCGGTGAGAAGTAAACGTCGTCTTATGGTATTTTGAAAATAATAGCACTCACCAACACCAAAGACAAGCATCACACAAATACCACATTATCAAATTAATATGAAAAAGTTTAAAACCACAATTTTCTATATTTAAATTAGCAGCAACTTAATTTATCGGATAAGTTTTATTCAAATATTAAAATTATTTATTTTATTTAGTGTTTTTCATGCCCAACCCAAAATACGAAATTTTGGGTGTGACATCTAGCTACTGCCATTGGTGTCAAAAAGAGCACTCTACATAAGTGGTTCAAGGAAGGGCTACTACGACATCACTCTAGCACACTAAAGCCTCTATTGACGGAACAAAACAAAAGAGAGGTGCTCCAATGGTGTCTTAAGATGTTAGATCAGCGGACACTACCACATGATCCTAAGTTCAGGGCAATGGAAAACATCATCCACATGGACCAGAAGTGGTTCAACACCACATCAAAGTACAAGAAGTATTATATGGTTCGAGGAGAGAATGACCCACATAGGACCGTGTAAAATAAGAATTGTATTGGCAAAGTTATGTTCTTGTCACCAGTAGGAAGACCTATATACGATGATGAAGGTAATTGCATCTTTGATAGGAAGATAGGAGTGTGGTCATTTGTTAGAAAGGTACAACATCACCTTGTTTTAGTTTCTTACATTAGTTTGTGCTAACATTTTTTATCCTTAATTGTTTTCATTGACCGTAGGAACAAGCCAAAAGAAGAAGCCGTAATAGGGGGAGAGGGACTCAAGTGACGAAACCTATTAAGGTAGATCGAACTACTATGAGGTCGTACTTGATTGGTAAAGTTCTAAAAGCTATTCTTCGACGGTGGCCAAGAGAACTTTGAGGACAAACCATGGATTCAGCAAGACAATGTGCCTTCACATGTGCTAGTAGATGACGCAGAATTCGCTGCTTCTATAGCACAAACTGGGCTGGACATACGACTCATCAACCAACCTGCAAATTCCCCAGATTTGAATGTACTGGACCTAGGATTCTTTGCTTCTCTTCAGTCCGTAGCCAATGAAAGGATCTCTAGAAACTTGGATGAGCTGATTCAGAATGTTAAAAATGAGTTTGATAACTATCGTCCAGATACTTTGAATAGGGTGTTCCTAACACTACAAGGGTGTTTGATTGAGGTGATGAAGGATAGAGGAGGAAACAGATACAAAATTCCTCACATGGACAAAGCTAGGCTGAAGACGCTAGGCATGCTTCCTAAAAGCCTTAGTTGTGACCGACAGCTATATGAGGATGTGGTCGCATCCTTGGGACACTAATCATGCACATGAGGACCCATATATTCCTCACGATTATTTTGGTGCTGCTGTAATATAAGTGATGACTATGTTGCTGAAATATAAAGGCATGAGCAGTTTGGTAGTGTTGTAATATAAAATTATGAGTACTTTGCTGCTGTAATATGAAGTCATGACCATTTTGGTATTGCTGTAATATAAAGTCATGACCATTCTGTTACTGCGATAAGTAAATGAAGTTGTAACTTTGTATGGTGTGGCGCTAGTGTTGACTATGATGGTCCTGCTATATTTTTGTACCAATTTGAAAATATACTATGGCAACAACAGTTACTGCTATATTAAATTGGGCATGACAATATAACGTTAAATGATTGCAAAAACACATTAAACTAGGGATACCAAAGAGTGTTGTAAAATTCAATAGGTAGGATAATTCTTAGTTACGACAGTTATCATTACACAACAGTTCATGACATCCGACACGTAAACTACAGACCACCATGACAAGTGGTACCATGTACAGCAGTTTATCATATCGCACACCTAAATAACAAGTCATTGTCACACCTAACCTAAACCGAGTTCATAATCCCAGAACAAAAGCATTCTCACATGAAGAGCATTTATCATAAGCACTACATGACACACATAAAGCCATATAAACTAGGGACGAAAGAATATAGGTACCAAAATCTTATACATGCTGATGAAGACCTCATGGTATATGGGATCCATGTTAGCACGCACCTCCTTCAAACGTGCAACCACTTTCGGGGCCAGATCCATCCTAGAAGCGTCGCCTGGGGCCACTAGCGAAGGACCAAGGGGCAGTTCCTCGCCGGCAACCCTGGCACCGACCACCGGATGCCCCAGAGGAGGGCCGAGGGGTAGATTCTCGCCGGCAGCCCCGACAGCCGTTGGCAGCCCCGTCAATGGCCACTGGAGGCCCCTCCACGGACAGATCCGCCCCGTTCGTGGTCGCGGCACCTTCAGTGGCCACCCCAACGGCATCTGCGTCGACATCCATGTCAGAGTCTTCATCCTCAGAGTCAAGCACATACAGGATGCCTTCAGCGTTGATGCGTAGGCGACCCCATCCTATACAGGGGTTGCGCACACAGATCGAGTCTTTGGCGTCACTTTGGATCCCAATGTCGACCAGCTTCACGACACACTCCACACCATCATCATCGTTGCATATCTTGGTGCCACCGTCGTGCCGGTGGCGGCTCCACCGACGACGCCTCGGGCACCTACAGCCGCCAGACATGCCGGAACAAGGACGAGAGTTGGAAGAGGAACGAGGAGACAAGATCTAGAGAGATGGAGCTCGATTTGGGAAGGGTTGGGAGCTCTGGATAGGGACTGAAGAGGGCCGATGCGGGAGGCTTAGGCAGAGGATGCGATGCGGCGGCAGAGGAAAGGAGTGGATGCGGAGGGAGAGGGTGCCTGCACGTGAGGATGGGGATGAGGAAAGGTGTGGTCATTTGTTTCCTTTTTTATTACCGGTGCGGGGCTTTTGCGGAGGAAGCGGCAACTGCTAGCGGCCTGCTGCCATAACCGGAACGAGTGGTGGAGAGCATCTTGGGATGGATTTTTTTAGAAGTGTCGTGCGTGAGCTGGCAGCAGTTGGCTGGTACTGTTGGTGTGGGTTCCCCATCCTAGGCCTGGTGCAGTAGCTAGGTAGGCTACTTTAGCGTTTTTTTTTAAATTTTTGAACTACTGGATTGCATTTTATTTTGGATGGAGGGAGTAAAACATAGTAAATCAGTTCCAAAATTTTTAAAACTTCTGTAAAGGGACATATATATTATATTTTATTTAAAAAGTATTTTGGGTATATGAATATAATTGGATTAGAATGTTTACTTCACAAGAGTGTCTAATCAGATAGTGCATAAATTAAACTTCGATAAATAGGAAATAATAAAACTCATTAAATGTTAAAGGCCCAGTGGCCTAGACCTGGGCCGTGCATCCCTCTTCCTCAGCCTATCGGCCCATCTAAAAACCCTAGACTATATAATTGTAACCCCCTCCATCCCTCACTCCTCTCACCCCCGTGCAGCATCTTTGGCCGCGGTAAGCGCCGCAACCTGCCCGTCGCTCCTCCTCCTCCCCGCACCCCCACCCGAGGCGCGCGGGCCCGGTGGCCCCCGTCTAGCGCTGGTGCTCGCTCTCTCTTGTGTTGCGTTGGGCGGCCACCACACGTCTATGCTAGGTGTGCAGTTCCTCAGCTCCTTCGCTGCCAACGAGCACCCACTAGGTATGTGTGCCCTCCTCAGTTCCTTCGCCGGCGACGAGCACCCACTAGGTATGTGCGCCCCTTCTCTTCCCTTGCTGTTGTGCGAAAGCCGGCACCCGAACCCTAGCCTAACCTATTTGTCTATTTGCATCCAGATCTGATCTATCTAATTACAGATGTATACATGCCTACTAATTAACTTTGATTTTTGTTTGCAAACCGGAGAGAGGCTTGGAGAATGAGTGGATTTGAGAAGAAAAGAGTCCAGCAATACAACCAGACCGAGGTGCCGCCGATGCGGTGGACGGAGGAGCTGCACTGACAGTTCGTTGAGGCCGCCGAGTGCCTTGGTGGCCAGGACGGTGAGCTCACTTGAGCTATTTGGCTATTTGTATTCATACTTGATCTAATCACAAGTGTATTCAGATCTGATCTAATCACATCCTTATGCAGCATGGTTTTTCATAAGACACTGCAAATACTAATTAAACAAGCAAGTGCTATGAGAGATGGATGCCATAAAGGTGAGCTATTTAAACAAGCATACAAATCTTCACTAAACATTGATGTAGCTTCAATTCCAATTTCACCTTTCTAATTTCAATAAATAACCTTACTGTCCTATTTGCCTTTATGAATTATTTGTTAGTTCGTATTCTGTGAGTTTATCCTTTCGGTTTTATGAAACATGTCCTGTTGGTTTTGTGAAACATATATAATTAAATGGTGGTACATGATTCTTAAACTAAACACAAGAATGCAATTGTATACCTTAGTAGTTCATCCTTTCTAACACTGCAGTATTTTAGAATTCTTAGCATTTTGGTGTTGGTATAGCTGCTGCTATGTTTCTCAAGATTGATTTTTGTGCAGCTTGATTCATCAGGTCAGGACCCTTATATGGTTCAGCACGATGGCTATTTCTTTGCCAGCCTGGTAAGATTATACATCCCTTTCCTTGTCTTAGCAGTGGACCAATTTTTATAAGTTCAGAGGTGCAATACATGTGCATTAGCAGCCTAGAAATCCATGGTTAGATATTTGCAACCCATTGAGACAGGGACAATACAACAGCTAGGTTTCCATTTGATTTTGAGCCTTTTCTGTTTGATGTGTCCATTTCAAGCACATGTTGATGACCAGCATGCTGTTGCTGATTGAATGATGATTTTGAATGAATTTGCTGGCAAAAAAAATATCTATGATATCTGAAATGAACTATAAGATTTTGCTAATGCCAATAGCTGGACTCCTTTTGATGAACATAATTGTTTCTACATCCACTCTAACTGATGTTTTTTTGTTTGTTTTGGTGCAGAATTTTTGGCAAGGAGAAGACGAAAGAAATACCAGAACATTTGGATAACATTTAGACCTGTTTGGCAGGGCTTCACTTCGCTAGTGAAGCAGTTTTTTTCGGCTTCAGCTCCACGAACGGCTCTCCTAGTAGAGCCAGAGCCATTTTAGTACCCCATTTGGCAAAACGGCTCTTCATAAAGAACAAAACAAATGAAAAGACGAAAATACATTCTCCTTTTCCCTTTCCTTATCTTCTTCTCTGTTGCTGCAACTGCATTCTTCGATGCCGCACGCGTCAACTCCCCCGAAGGGCCTGCGCTCCTCCCCGGCGGCCGCGCCTCCCTGACGGGCCTACGCTCCTCCTCGGCGGTCGGCGCCCCTCCCGGAGGGCCTGCTCTCCTCCCCAACAGGCGGCGTGCCCCTGCTCGGCAACCACGGCCCCTCCCTATCAGGCGGCGCGCCTCTCCCCAAGGACCATGCCTCCACCCACGGCGGTCGTCATGCACCGACCTGGTGGACCTGCGCCTCCGCTACGACTGTGCCCCCTCCCTTGGCGGTCGGCATGCACCTGTTGGGCGTCAGACGCTTCGGCATGGTGTTCCGTGGCGTGCTCCCGGCATGGAGGTCGCCGTCAAGAAGGTGTCGCACGGGTCCAGGCAAGGGATGAAGGAGTTCATCACAGAGATCATGAGCATCGGAGGTTCCGCTTCATCAGGTCCAGCGCACACCTGCCCGGCTGGCCTGCTCATCCCCGGCAGCCGGCACCCGCGCTCCCTCCCTCGCTAGGCCTGCGCGCCCCCGGCGGGGCCGCACGCTCTGGTGCCTAGGCACTCCGATGTTCCAACGCCTGCGTCCCCGACGATCCGGCGCCTGCGCACTCCGGTGGCTGTGCCCGAGCCTGGCCAGGGGTAATCCGGGATTTGGTCCCATTAGCCTCCACGTGGGCATGGTAAAACCAGGTGAAGCCACTACTTTTGGCTCCACCCCTAGTCTTTTCTTTGTCTCAACAAGTTTTAAGGGGCTCCTTGTCTGAAGCCATTTCATTTTACCCCATTTTGACAGAAAACGGCTCCAAATGACTCCTGAAATCAGTGGAGAAGCCCTCCCAAATAGGACCTTAGTAATTAGTTAGCATGTAGATAAATTCAGTACTAGCATGACACTGCTCAAACAAGAATACTGTTGCATAGATGTCATATGTTTGGACAGCTTATTTGTAATTTATGTGATGTCGATCCAGTGTATCTTGGTTGACTTGAAAAGTCAGTATCAATTGAATCATTTTTGTGATGCTATTATGCAAGTCAAGCTGGTATATTCCTTACTAATTGTATAAACAATATAAAAATGAATATATTCTGATGGTCACAAGTCGATAGGGAAAATCAAAACCGATAATGAAATTTTTTTTACGGTGAACGATGGACAGGATAATTGTCCCTATATCATGTCAGTGGCTACACCATCAGGGTAATCATTTCCCTGTTGGTGTTATATGTTTTTTTATGGTTGAAACCGACAAAGTAATGATTTAATTCCTGACGGTTACGAATTACCCTGTTGGTTCAGTACCGACAGGAAAATACAAATCAATTTCCCTAGCAGTGCACCATCAGACATTTTATTATTTCCCTGTCAAGCTAGCCCTGACGGTTATTCCTTGGCGGTGTACCATCAGGGAAATTGCTTTTGAATGTCCTGACAGTATTTTCGTTTTTCCTGACGATAAATGCACCGTTAGCGAATTTCACATTTCTAGTAGTGACTGTTTAGTGATGTTTGCATATTCTTACCACTCGTTGTTTGCATGCACCATCTTTGTACTCGGAGAGGCTTGTATTCTTGTGAGATCACACCAACCATGTTTATGGTATGGCTGCCACTGGTGTACTAGAGAGAACGAAACCCACAACGTTTTAGCCAGAAGCTCGATAGTGAAGACTATGGGGACCGATCTGGGAGAGACCATCTCAGAGACCCACTTGAATGTGGGAAAGGCCCACAAGCTATCCACAAAGTTACCTGGCTGGAGCTTGGACCTTGCGAGAGCTTCCTTGTGAGGGGCTCCAACGAGGACTAGGGGGAAGCGAGGAGCTTCTCAGTACCTCAGCTTAGTAAAAATACCAGCATTATCGAATGGGAATTTGCATCCTCTACCATTAAGCTTTCACATTTACATATATTGTATGCTTAGGTTGTATGCTTACCTTTCTAGTTTAGCTTGCTAGGCTAGCTATTAGGATTAGAACTTCGGTTACATAACTCTTTTGAGGTAAAGATAGAAACACACCTAGCAACCTTAGTTGCACATCTATATAGATTCTTTTATTGCATAGGTTTTGACTAGGTGGAAACTAGAGGCCAAAATTTAGAAGTAGACTTTAGAAAGCCTAGTTCACACCTCCGCCCTCTTAGGCATCATGATCCCTTCAAGTGGTATTAGAGTCGGTTTGCTCATTTTTGGACCTTTGGCTTAATCGTCGTTGAGCTAACGTTATTTACAGAGTGAATGATGGATACCTATGGGCCTCCACACTTTGACAGCACTAACTTTCCCTATTGGAGTGCTAGAATGGCTTGCTACCTTGAGGCAGTAGATCTGGGTGGTTGGAGAGCAACTCGTGACGAGATAAAACCCCTAAAGAATCCCAAAAACTCCACGACGAGTGATCAAAAATAAATCCATCTAAATACAATAGCTAAAAATTGCTTTTTTGAATCTTTTACCATGAAATTTTTTAACTAAGTGTTCACCCTATAACAAAAGCAAATGAAATATGGTTAAAGTTGCATAAGCTCCATGATGGTACAAGTAATGTCCATGAACAAAACATTGTCTAAACAAACATTCATATGTTTGTTAGAGATATATGTATTCATGTTTGAATCTAATTCTCAGTAAGCTCAATACTATAGGTTTGAAAAAGTTAGGTGATGTGGACATTGTGAGCAAGATCATCTCCGTGCTACCACATGACAAATATGCATCGATCATCACCATCCTCCACAACATGGAGGACTTGAGCACAATTACCTCGACACTTGTCATTGCCAAGTTAGTGGCATTTGATATGTCACAGAAGATGGGTCAAGAAGAAGTCGCTTCGTCAAGCAAAAGCATAGCTCTCACTTGTGATGAGCACAAGAAGATAAAGTGCAAGAAGCAAACTAAAACAAGCTCAAGTTCCTCAAGTGACGATGAAGATGAGGAAGAGGATGATGATGAAGATGATGAAGGTAATGATCAAGACTCCACCTCCTCCTCTAATGATGAAGAAGTGATTCAATTGATAGGAGTGAAGACGATGCTTCACAAGATGAGAACCAAGGGTGTGGCCGTTACAATCGAAGTCATCATTGTCGATGGATACTAAATGTTTTTCTATCTACCAACATATCAATAAAATACAAGTAAAACCAACACTAAGGCAGTGTTTTGTTTCAAATTAATATGGTTCCATGTGTACTTAGAGATTTTGTTATGTAGGGGAAAATATGCAAAACATGAAGGAAACAACATGTGGAGCACATGTGGCAGCGAAGGATGGCCAGGGCCCACCTATAGTGGGGTTGATCGACCCTACCATGGTCGCCTGACCTGGCCCACCTCCCTCCACGTCATCCATCCGCAACACAAGCCAGAAAACACACTCAAGATGCATCTCACACGTTGAATCCATGGGTCATCCAATAGATCAACGCACTTCAACTTCAACCAACTCGTATACCACACTTCATATGGGTCATAGATCATCCCACTGACCAAAGATGGATGGCGAAGGCTTCTAGGTCACTTTGGGCGACCCCTAACTAATTTGAGTGATGTGGCAATGTGTCCAAACAACTTCCAGCAGTAGTCATAGAGAACTGAGGGAACATCTGGACCGTAGAGGAGCCGAGGCGGTGGATCCTAGCACTACTATAGAAATGATATTGCGAGGCAGTGCCATTTTATTATCTAAGGCGGGCAGGCTGGTCGGCCACCTCCGTTAATCGGTGGCATTTTAGAATCACTGTAGCACTTTCGTCTTATTTGATAAAAAGTTTTCAATTTTGGATTAATTAGGCTTAATAGATTCGTCTCGTAAATTACTCCTAATCTGTGCCGACATGCATGCAATTAGTCTACATTTAGTACTCCATGCATTTGAGGGAGCATTGATGTGATGGGAGTTAAACTTTAACTCCTCCAAACCAAACGGGCCTTAGTGCATGTAAACTTTATTTCTTAAAATTATGTATAACCTTATGTTTCTATCAAATTTATCAAGAGTTACATTTTAGGCTTTTACTCAAATCAATACTGACACTCAAAACTCTTACTGGACAGAGACAAATACCAATGCAATGCAACTAAAAAGGGAGGATTTCTTTAACTTATCATACTGAAATCTTACTGAGGCCGCGTTCACTTGCCATGCATACTCAAAATATTTCCTCTTCCATCCGTCACATCGAATCTTTAGACGCATGCATGAAGCATTAAATGTAGGTAAAAAAATAACTAATTGTATAGTTTGTCTGTAAAGTTCAAAACGAATCTTTTGAGTCTAATTAATCCATGGTTGGACAAATTTTACCAAATAACAACGAAAAGTGCTACAGTAACTTTTCACCCAAATTTTCTCAACTAAACACAGCCTGAACAAAAAACATTGGAATTTCTCATACTACAATGGATCTGGTCAACGGCTATCAGTAGGTCTTCGCAAAGCATAGTCTTAACAGTTTAACACAAAGCTCACCATTAGCGACCATGTCGTGCAGCTTGATGATGAAGCATAGTAGTAGTAGCAGCCGTCTGGATCAGTGGAGGCTGGAGCTGTCATTAGCAGTAGCGGCCGTTTGAAAACTGCGAACTCTGAAAGTCAGCAGGCAAGCAGCAGTGCAGGGACTGCAGGTCGCAGGAGCCGCCCGTTGCGGCCGCTCCTTCGTCACTGCCCGCCGCGGCTGCCCCTTGCCCACCGCCTGCCGTGCGCGCTCGCCAAAGCTGCCCGCCGCGGCTGCCTGCCGATTCGCTGAGGCAGCAGCCCTCCGCGGCCACCCGTTGCACACGACGTGTCCGCGCCGGTACCTGCCTATGCGCAGTGCGCGCGCCGCTGCCCGGAGGCCAGAGCGGAGCCGCGTCACCGCCCTGCTACGCCTCTACAACGGCCTCGCCTGGCGGCGCCCGCGCCCCCGCTCCTGCATCTTGCTTGGAGCTCGGAGACGAAACGACGTGCCTCGCGACGACCCTGTCGCCTTGTCCGCCACGTCCGCCCTGCGCCGCCGGCGGTCAGATCAAAAGCTAGAAAGTGAACCGACCTGAGTCTCCAACCTGTGATCTCCTGGACGTGTGGTGGCGTCACGTGGTGATGGAGATTGCCCTGGTTGGGTGAGGTCGACGGCAGTGCTCCTGCCCGTCTCGGCGGAGGCTATGCTCGCTCGTGTCGTTCTGGGCGTAGGCGATGGATGTCGCGCGCGTCGGGAAGATGCCGGCCGGCGAGATCAACAGTTGGACGCGGGGTTATTCAATCGCCTCCCTAGATCGGCGCGGCGTCGGGTAGCAGTTTTACTCGATCGGCGCGGCGGCGGAACGATGGACTCGGCGACGGCGCGTCTTGGCCTTCTCCCTCGGTCCTGATCACCACCGGGTGCCCTTCCCGTCGTTCCCTCTTGGTCCCCCAGATCCGGCAAGAGGCGCGGCAAGAGGCGGCCCGAAGCAGCGGCGAGGTCGAGCTTGGGCGACGGTGGTTTCTTTGTTTCCTTTTTTTCGGTGATAGATCGTAGGCCGCGTTGAAGCCGTGACCCCGGGCGGAGGAGCGTTAGCCTCGCGTTGAAGCCTACAATCAATCTGGGCCGCACGACTGGGTTGAAGCCTACGAGAGATATTCCGTAGCCCTTGATTTTAACGGAATCGATTTACTGTGTGCATTTTACTGGGTGTACAATGATTAGAGGCTCTCAGTATGAGACGTTTTATTGGGTGGACCAAGTATAATTTAAGTGTTCTATTATAGTAGAGATGAGATCAACGAAGCGTATGACGTTGCGTTGCTGTCACCCACAAGATCCGATGACATATCCATAATACATAATCTAATGGAGAGAATCGTATATACAGTGCAGGAAGTAAACAAGACAACAACAGCCTATCTAAGATGCGCACTCGTGTTAGTTGGACCTTAACCATCACTACAGGAATTCTCTCATCTTATATTCTATCGCATTGTTCCTTCTATACCCTTCCTTTCTTTGTCACACAAGATCCACGCCACACCTGCCCCCCGACTGAACCCGGGCCGTATCGATGGCCGACGACGATGGGGTTGCTTCCGCGTCGGAAAGCGTCACGGCGTCCGCTTTACTTCACGTTTACTGCGGCGCTACGTGACGCGAACTGAGGCCAGAGCGAGGCACTGCCGCACTGGCAGCAGCTCCGTCGGTCTCCCTTGCACCTCACTTCCAGGTCCGCCGGCAGCACTCCGGCGCGCGTGACGCGCGTCCAGCTGAACCAGCTGCGGCCGGCAGTATTGCTGAGGAAGTAAAGATGCGTGGACGTGGCCGTGAAAATTTGTGAACGAAGCAAGTGCGGTGCGGCAGGGGGCACAAGCAGGCGCAGGGGAGCGACCGACCGTCGGAACTCGGAAGGTGGCTGCGATCGACCTGCCAACCGCCCCCACGCCGCGCACGCACTCCCCCAGCACACACGCCTCTAGAAATTCCAAAACGAGCGCGGCCCGGCACGAGGCCGCCTGCCAGTGCCAGTACCGGTCCCTCCCTCTCTCGGCTGGTGCTGGCCTGGATCCTCCACGCGACGGACGCCGCGGCTTTAGCACCCACTCCCGCCCGCCCGCGGCTCTCTTCTCGTCTCGTCTCGTCGTCCAGTGGTGGCGGTGGCGGTGGAGTGCAGATCCGCCCATCCGTACGTGGATTGGCTTTCGTCTTTGCCCATTGCTGTTGGCCAGTAAGCAAAAGCTCCTCGCTTGCTTTTCTTGGATGGATTGGCTTCTTCTTCGCGTTCAGATCCAAATCTCTCCCTTTTGCTCTCTGCATTCAGGTTGGTGTGGATTTGAGAGCTGCGTGTCTGCATCATCCGTGGTTTGATTACTTCTCCGGCACTCAAGGTCGAAGTCGCAGCAGGACTTGTTTGGGTTCAACTCAACTCCCGTGTCCTGCGCCCGGACCGACACTGATGAGCCCACTCAGCTTTAGGATGGCTTGCATCCGCCGTCATTGCTGAGCTTCTCCAGTAAAGACTGGAATTTTTTTCGCCGCGCCAACCTTTAACTGTAAGTGCCTCACTAACTCTCTTTGGTGTACGCCGTCTGCTTCTGCAATTTTCGATGGTCTTGAAAAGAGATTGTTCAAATGCTTATAGTTAATAGCAGCTATAGCTGTTTATCCACCAAGCAAGTAGGGATTGCCTGGGTTAGATTTGTATTGTTGTAAACTGACATGGCCTGCTACTATAAATGATCCGCCTTTTGATGTTTTAAGGATTGTTGAACAAACTAATCTAATAGGAAATTTAACTTTAATAATTGGGCTGCTTCGGTTGATGCTGCCGTGTCAGTTGTGGAAATGCAATTGCTTAAAATTAAAGAGGACCTGACACCCCTCTGAATGTACATGTAGATACAGAGTCCACAAAAGACTTTTGGTTGGTCTTGTCCTTAGGCGGTTACAATGTTGCTTTCTCCTGATTAATTAGTATGTCACGCTATTCAGCCTTCATTAGCAACTGGGGTGCCATTTGATAATCTGTTCAAGGAGCAGTTGAGCAACGCCTTCATTAGGACCAGCTCAGCCTACACTGCAATTGCAATCTTGTTAATTGTTATATATTTCCATTTTTTTCGTGACATGTTCTTATCCTCTTGCAGGTATTTCATGATATAAAAAAATGTCATCAAACTCCAGTCTAACCGAGTCCCTACATGAGAAAACAATTGTCTTTGGCCTTAAACTTTGGGTTGTGATTGGAATCGCTGTCGGAGCGTCCCTCTTGGGTATTCTTCTCATTCTTCTCATATGCCTTACCATTCAAAGTTGTATCAAGAGGTCGCGCAAGCCACTCAAGGACCGTCGAATGCACCAGATACCTCCAGCATACAAAGATATCAAGGAAGTGGGGATGGTGGACCAATTTCCAGCCAATGATTTTGTTGTACATGATGGGCTTCTACTCACTATTCAGAATGAGCCTGAGCCTGTTGAATCTGTTGCTAGAGATGCAATTCAGTTGGCCCAGGAGGAAAAGTTGAAACAAAGAGAAGAGAACAATGTCTCTAGTTCTTTTCCCATTTCGGATGGCTGCGAGGGAACTCAGATTGTTTCTGCCGATGAACAGTCTTCAACGCACGCTACTGTTGACTCTGCACCATTGGCAGGCTTACCTGAATTTTCTTATCTTGGTTGGGGCCATTGGTTCACCCTCAGAGATCTAGAGCTTGCAACCAACCGTTTTGCAAAGGATAATGTAATTGGTGAGGGTGGATATGGTGTTGTTTATCGTGGCAGATTATCAAATGGCACCCCAGTTGCTGTCAAGAAAATCCTTAACAATTTGTGAGCCTTTTTCTGTAGCAGTTTTTGATTGATGCAGTGGCAGTACATGCCTTTACCATTCTGTTTTCTTTCTTATAATACGACTGTCATGTGCAGAGGACAGGCTGAGAGAGAATTCAGAGTGGAAGTTGAGGCAATTGGCCATGTCCGTCACAAGAATTTGGTCCGCCTTTTGGGTTACTGTGTTGAGGGTACTCAAAGGTAAGAACACGAAGACACCCTTTTCAATTTTCTCTAAAATATGGTGTCCTATGCATTATGGTAATAAAGAGAAAGGGAAGTCATTAACCGGAATTACTTGACATGTATATGCAACCAGGATGCTTGTGTATGAGTATGTGAATAATGGAAATCTTGAAAGTTGGCTCCACGGGGAATTGTCCCAGTACAGTTCTCTCACTTGGTTGGCTCGCATGAAAATCCTTTTGGGAACTGCAAAGGCGTGAGTAACTCCTTAACCGAATATAATCTGATTTTTTATTGTTTTTGTTTCAGCAATGCCATTTTCATACCATTTTTGTAATCCAAAGATTATACAAAGTGTGAATTGACTGGATCTGTACCACTTAATATCGAAGGTTAACAAAACGGCAAATCTGATTGTTATACATCTCAATCGTAGCAACTTCTTGATTTGGTGCTATGTTTACTAGTCACTTGGAATCATCATCTATACTGTTGTGCACAAATATAAGTTTTGACCCAGATCAGCTCTGAAGCAGTCCTTGTCACTATCTCGTGGGTCATATCATTTTTTGTGAGACTGTCTTATGATTCTTATCGTTTTCTAGGACCATTTTATTATTTTCATCATGATTATATTAAACTATTGTTGTCTTTATTTTGAATAACATAGCCATCCCCTGTTTGGCGATTAGATAGATCCTATTTTCTTGGCTATCTGTCACTGGTTGTAAAACATAAATTTGATATAGAGTGCTAAATCTACAGCCTTGCTTACTTACATGAGGCAATTGAACCAAAAGTTGTGCACCGTGACATCAAGTCCAGCAATATCTTGATTGACGATGAGTTTAATGCCAAAATATCAGACTTTGGTTTGGCCAAGATGCTTGGTGCTGGTAAAAGTCATATTGCTACACGAGTTATGGGTACCTTTGGGTAAGTTTTTGGTACTGTTGTATATCTGAGGCACTTTCTCTTTGTATGTTCATCAAATCTTGCCCACTTTAATTTTGAGAAAAATGTTGCTATTCAATAGTTTTACTCAATATTTGCTTTATTCCTTCACAGCTATGTTGCACCTGAATATGCTAACAGTGGACTTCTAAATGAAAAGAGTGATGTCTATAGCTTTGGGGTTGTTCTGTTGGAAGCTATTACAGGTAGAGATCCAATCGACTATGATCGCCCTACAAATGAGGTAATACTTGTCAAATATCCTTTTCTAATAATCTCCAGCATCCTTATTGGTCTGTTTATCTTCTGTGACTACCTTTTCTTAATTTCTGTGGCAATTGTTAACTATTCTTCATCAACATAAAAGCATGGAAGGTTTAGTAATAACTCTTAACAAACAAGACTGTCTACCCCAAATGCAGCTTTAAGTTTTGAATCATGTTTATATGCCTTAGCAAAAAAAAATCTCTGAAGTTGTTAGAACGTCAGCTTATCAAGTAGCTTTATGAAGTCAATGTGGATGGATCGATGCCACTTAGTATTATCATGTACCTTTTATCTTGTATTCCTGTTTCTCCAATCTATGATTTCACTGCTGCTACATCCATAAAGCTCAGCCTACTGATGTACTCCATCTGGATTAAATATATAACATCAGGACCAACTTAATTAGTTCTTTTTTTACTAATTAAATTGGTCCTGATGTTACATATTTAAAACCGGAGGGAGTAGTTCATATGGGCGGATGCATATGGAATCTTTTCTACCTGCAAACATCTTTCTACTTTTGTGCAAAAGTTGCATGTAGAATTTTCAGGTTAATAAAAGTATCTTACAACTCACTGAAGAAGATAAGGTATCAGCTGATAAATAGCAAACTGTTATATTTGATAATCCCTCCATGTTCTAATGTGTTGCTGCTCACCTGTAGGTAAACCTAGTTGACTGGCTTAAAATGATGGTTGCCAACAGACGCTCTGAAGAAGTGGTAGACCCAAACCTGGAGAGAAGACCTTCGACAAAGGAGCTGAAACGTGCCCTTTTGACTGCTCTGAGGTGTATCGATTTGAATGCTGAGAAGAGGCCTAGCATGGACCAGGTGGTCCGGATGTTGGATTCTAACGAACCCATACCTCAAGAGGTTTGAATTTGTTTATTTAATTCCATGTAGAACTGTCACAGTCTAGGTTTATTGGGTACGGTGGAGGTGGCCCGGGCCATGGAGGCCAACAGCTAGGGCAGCAGCAAAGGGAGGGAGGAGGCTGGAGAGAGAGAAGAGAAGAAGCTTAACTCTTTACTGTTGCTCATGAACTAGTATGATGCATGCCCTCTCTTTATGAACTATAGATGGGATTTTATAGATGTGATCCGATCATTCCTAACTTAGAGAAGATAAACTCCTAAACGAATGATGACTTAAGTTGGAAGGTAAGTCAGCGATGGCATGGTTAGCCTCCTGGTGGTAGTGTGGGGGAGTGGTGGGAGCTGCCTAATGCATAGCTGTTCTGGGTTGGACCGTTTGGAGTTTTGTTTTTATTTTGTATACTTCATGGACGTATCAAATGCATATTGGTGGCATATCTGCATCTGATACGGGATATGGCCCCTGCCTGGAGTATCGGGGCGTAGTGCACCTGTTAAATCACCTTTTTTGTACTTAACATTCATTGTGACATTGATGCTTAGCATATACCTAGTGCATGGCTGTGTTTTAATTAGTGTTATACTGTTATACAAGAGTAACATTTGTCACTGGGTTTGCAGGAAAGGAGACACCGACAAAACCGAATCCCTGAGAGTTCAGAAACTGAGCCACTGCGGGGCAAGAATAACAGTGGCAGGAGTGATGCCCCTGAGCATGAAGCGAGGCCACCACGACCTAAGAGTCGAACTTTTTCGTCCAAATGAGGAAAACAGAAAAAAAAAAAAAAAAGGAAAAGGCATATTAGGAGATATGGTATAGACACTGGCATACTGAGCTGCGCTTTGTGGGAAGCAGGAAATCTCAGTTTCGATACATAACCAATTGGTGGATTTTTCATTCTTGGATGTGATGCTTGACAATACATTTTTGTGTTCCTTGACACATGTACAGTGGTGTGTGGTAGTTGAAGGGTGTATAGTACTATTAGTTTGTAAAAACTTCAAAAGAAGAACGCGTTCCTACCAAAAAAGGAAAAGGGGAAAAAAAAGATGGGCGTGTGTGGTGGTCGGTTGCAGTAACTGTTGTCTGGTTGCTATGAACTCCGAAGTGCACGAAGAGATCAATGTAACCTTGGATAATGTTTGTATTTGTGTCGTTTACTCGAAGAGTATAAAGGGTAGAAAGAAGAATTGGCTTCACTTTCTGAGATCCATGTTGATGACTGTCACGTTGATGAGTATAAAGGCATGTTGATGAGCCAACATTACTCCACCCCATGCCAGGAGCCCAGCTCAGTGGCATACCTCTCTGATTCCTACAGGCTTCTGGGCCTGCTGCTCAGTAGATGTTAACTCCTCGCTATTTTGGAAAGATCTTTGGAACTACAGCCACCTGCAAACAAGTTTTCCTCAGTTCTCCTTTACCAGAAACCCAAACCCTCCTCTCTAACCTCTGAACAGCTAACCGAGGTTCAAGCCCTATTTCATGACAGGGATCTGGCACTTTCAGTTCCAAGAAGGCATGCACACAGGCATACAGCTAATAGGCTCTTTGCTAGCATCACTCTCTTCAAGTGGCTTAATAACACAGCTAATATTCAATCTCCTTTAATGGAAAATAAATTAGGTAGGGGAGTTCCCTGCCGACTTCCTTCAAAAAATGGTTCACGTTGTGCCCTGTTTCCAGAATTCATGAGAACCAGAATAGCGCATTCTGTCTTAATTGCAGAATCTGCTCCATCTTCTACACCGAATGGCTATCATGCTTACGAATTGTGTCATGTTGAGAATTGGGTAATGCTTTTTGCAAATGACGGGTCTAATCATCACTTGCAAACTTTAGTCAGAAGCCAACTCTCTCATCCATCTCAAGATCAAGTGTTAGTGTTACCTATGTTTTGGTAACCAAAAAAGTCGTGCACGACTACTCTGAAACTGTTGACGGGTGAAACAAGATTTGCATTAACCTATTGCAGCAAGTCCAGGATGGAGGGATAGGCGTAAAGCCCATTCAGCCAACCATTGGCGATGTACTTGTAGGCGGCCTCGGTCAAGTGAATCCCGTCCCAGTGCACATGCGCAGACGGCTCACGGCAAACGGTGGAGCCAGGTGAGCCACAGGCTGCTTCAGGGTTGTAGTTGTATGGCCCTCCTCCACCGCAGCACGCCCGGATAGGCTCCTCGGTGAACCCTGCAAATTAAACCAAAACCAAAGTCAGTACAATGGCAATTGGCAGCCATGTTGTACTTATGCAAGATCACAAAGCGAGATTGATAATATCAGTATGTAGACAAGCAAGGCAAATGTGCATCAGTAGCATGACCCCTCACAACAGCAATTTAAACAACTCCTAAGGGACCATTGACCATTTGACCCCTCACAAGTTTGCACACATATGACATATATATATGACTTTTCCTGGGGATATTGTTATCAGACAGATGACAGGGCTGTAGACCATCAAACTCCAGAATTTTTTAGTGACGTTAGAATCCGTGACGGAGCCAGAAACGGGTCTATGGGAGGGTTGAATAACCAAAGGCAAAAAATCCTACTGGCGGTAAACTAATAAATGATATAAAAGATATAATAAGAAACGCAAAATGACAATATCAATTTAAAATGCTCAAGCAACATCTGGAACAATTTTACATGCGAGGCAAATTTAACATTTGGATTCTTATGGGCTGAAAGGGTTAGAAAATTTCATCTTTAGACGCATCTTTCTTACCAAAGGACTTCCTACCCTATTCCCTATATATAGCCTCCTACAGCCTGTACCAGGATGCAATGCGGTTATTAGAAACTATGTGGCACCATTTATCAATAAAATAAAATTGGGATGTAATGGTAATCATTAATCAGTACTAATAGTTTATTCCTTGGGTAATGTCAACCACACCAATCCATAGATCATTTTGATGATAGCTTATAGGGTGAATATAAATATCTAAACCTCTTAAGCCTAGTCTACAAACTACTTGGCAGCCTAAGCTTCTGAGCTAAAGTTGTGCAATCAAGTCCTTAAATCTGATTTGATATAGCAAAAATGATCTATTTAATACAGACCACATAATCTATTTTCACTCACGGATGGAAACTGATTTCTAGAGGTGGGATTTTCAGCACGCTAGCCACACATGGCGTGCTTTTTCCTGCTGCTGTCCATGAACTCGCCATCATGGTAGTACCGCCTCTTTAGAATTCAAGCACAGATACTATCTTGGCGGGTGATCAATCTCCAGCCCTGCTTCCCCAACATCGCCTTGTTGAAGAGATGGAGGTCCCGAAAGCCCATGCCACCAAACGATTTATGCTGGGTTAGCCGCTCCCAACTCATCCAGTGGATGCGACTGCTGTCGGCGGAGCTACCCCACCAATAGTTTGCAATTGCTGATCTCATCTTTTTGCAAGTGGTCTTGGACAGGAGGAAGCAATTCACGGCCTGTTCGTTTCGCTGGATTGTTGTGGCTGAAAGTACTGTTCACTGGTTTATTGTGAGAGAAAAACACTGCTGGATGCCTGCTGATTCTGCTGATATGCTCAAACGAACAAGGTGTCAAAGAATATGTTGGGACTACCTGAGCCACTGATTTTAGAAGAACTTCCCTTCCTGCACCACTTGCTTCTCTGCCACTCCACGTGCCAATAAGACCTTTAATTCTTGTGGCCATGAACTCGAAGGCTTCAGCAGTTGACCGCCCTACTGCTGTTGGTAAACCTAGGTACTTGTCCAACAGAGCTTCCGTATCAATATTAAGCTCTTGGCAGACTGCCTGCTTCATGCGATCATCACAATTTTTGCTAAAGAAAACTGCAGATTTATCTCTATTTACCAGTTGCCCAGATCCCCGACTGTACACGTCTAGGATCTCTTGAAGTCTGGCCGCCCCCCTTTGCGACGCTTCTGAAAATACGATACAGTCATCAGCAAAGAGAAGATGCGACACCTAGGGAGCATGAACACCCTCGCGAACACCTCTGGATAGATGCATTGGATCGACAGACTTCAGTAAACAAGACAGCCCTTCTGCGCAGAGAAGGAACAAGTATGGAGAGATGGGGTCTCCTTGCCGAATGCCTCTGGATGGTCTGAAGACAGACAACAGTGTACCATTAACTTTAATCGAGAAGGAAACCGATATTACGCACCTCATCACGAGCAAAACAAAGGTCTCCTGAAACCCCAACCGCAGCATGATACCCTGGAGATACTCCCACTCAACTCGGTCATAAGCCTTGGCCATGTCTAATTTGATTGCACAGGCTCCGGTTTTCCCTTTCTTGCGCTGCAAGTAGTGGGTACATTCATAAGCCACCGAGACATTATCCATGATCAAACGCCCCAGGACGAAGGCACTTTGCTCCTCAGAAACAATCTCATCAAGACAACCACGCAGCCTGTTTGCTAATGACGTTACACAAAGAGATCGGATGGAAATGCTTCTTCTCCTGCAGGTTCTTGACTTTCGGTATAAGGACTGGTAGTGTTATTAATCGATTCTGGCATAGCACCACCATTTAGGAAGTCCAGAACAGCTGCTGTGACTCTCGGCCCTAGGATCTCCCAATGAAACTGATAGAAACCAGCTGTAAGCCCGTCTGGTCCTGGGGCCTTGTTAGCCCCCATCATGAACACTGCCGCTCGTATCTCCTCGGCTGTAAAAGGTCACAGCAAGAATTTCATTCATCACTGCTGTGACTCGCTCAGGTACACAAGCTAATATAGGTCCCAGATCAAGAACCACCTGCCTGGTAAACAAATTGGAATAAAACTCCATGGCCCCCGCTTCTAGCTCTTCTTGGGATGTCGCCACACTGCCATCCACCCTTCTCAGAGCTGTGATACAGTTTGATTTGGCCCGCTCCTTTGACTTTGCTTGAAAGAAAGAGGTATTGCGATCCCCTTCCTTCAGCCACTCGATTCAGGAGCGCTGTCTCTCCATAATCTCCTCCCTGGATAAGAGTTCAGAGATGCTGGACATTAGCCGGCGCTCCTTTCTTGATGGTCCAGAGTGTAAACTCGATTTCCTCTTCCTCTCCAGATCAGCCCGCAACTATGCCAATTGTCTCCGGACTGACCCAAAGGTGGAGCACTCCCAAGCCTTCATAGATCCCGATATACAACCCAGGTTCATGGACAGTTGCTCCAGCGAGGCCGAGCTGTCCATGGACCCCTAGTCTGATTCCACCATATGCTTGTAGGAGGGGTCGCGTCGCCACATATTCTCATAGTGGAACGCCTGCTTCCTCCTTTGTCTTCGGCTGCCCTCATTTGTGCATTCCACTATGAGGCAACAATGATCCGATTCTATAGTCTGAACATGCCACACCTTAACTGAATTGAAAAGGTTCATGAAACTAGAGTTTGCTAGCCCTCTATCCAAACGAACCTTGATATTACTGCCATCCTCCTGTCTGCTGTCCCAGGTGTACGGCAGTCCAATATACCCAAGGTCAGAGAGACCGCAGAAATCCACCGCATCGCGAAAACCATCCATCTGGCGCTCCGATCTCCCCTGACCCCCAAATTGTTCATTCGCAAATCTCCCAACTCCTGTGTCAGAGAGACACACAGCCACGGCAAGTTGCTCCTTGACTTGAGAAGTTTGAGTAAATCCCAACTCCTGTGTCGGAGCTCCCGCTTAGACTCACCATAGAAGCCCGTGAATCTCCATGCTCCTATATGAGAGGCCACCAATTGCACTGTAACATCGATATGCAGTTTGTCAAGACTTTCCAGTTTAACTTGAACGTCCCGACTCCACAGCATAGCCAGCCCTCCTCCACCCCGGCCGAGGCAGCCCACACCATAGCCTCCAGCCATGCCAAGTGACCGCACCAAACCGTCAACGTGATCACTAAAGAACCTTGTTTCAGACAGAAAAATCACCCATGGGCGATGTAGCTCACAAAGGCTGCGAAGTTCACGAACTGCCTCGGGTCGCCCCAAACCCCGGAAGTTCAGAGTTCAGACATAAGAGTTTCGCAGCCGCCGCCGATCGTGCGTTGTAAGACCCTCTCCGTTGCTCCTTCTTAATCTCCTCCAAACTGCCACCACTGCTCTCCGTGCTTCCATCCATCTGGTTCACCCTAGAGCTCACTAGGCCAACCGGAACGATGGCATTGGAGACCACTGCGGGTTGATTCAGATCCGGAGTTTGCACAGCCCCTGCTGCCTGCTTCGACTTCCTTTTCTGGGCTGATAACCGTATGTCCTCCTCATCAGACATCTGCAGTTTTCGCCCCACAGAACCCCCAGCAGGCTTCTTCCCCGTCACAGTTGGTCCATCAGGCGCCTTCAAAGGAGATCACCACTATTTACGGGGCTTGATGAAGAGTAGCATGAACCACCATCACCCCTGGCTGACCGCCCGCTTCCTGTCCTCCCTGCTCTTGGAGGTTTAAAACCTAATGAAGTGCCACTTCCCCAGGACTCCGTTGCCGCATCAGCAAAGGATTACGGATGCTTGCGACGATCCTCTGGTGCTCTTAACTGGATATCATATGGCTGTTTACCGAATTCATTCTGAGGCGCTGGGTTTGGGCACTCAATTTCTGAATGGCCCATAATGCCACATGCAAAACAGTAGAAGGGGTGCCGTTCATACTGCACATCAAACCACCTCGGATCCTCCTGCTCATTCAGAGAAGAACACCTCAGCGGAGAGGTTTATCAATTTCCACAGCCACCCTAGCACGCAGGTAGGCTCCACTAGCCTTCCCATCTCTGTCAACATCCATTTTAATCACATTACCCAACAAACTCATGGCACGAATTCCTCACTGTTGGTTCATCCATCCCAGAGGTAGGTTTAGAATTCTAGCCCAAATCTCCATCCGGTCAAACACAATTTTAGATGCACTCAACCGTTCATCATACTGCTTCAGGATCACGCCATGTCTACCCACCATCCAAGGCGCCCCTGCCATGACCCTCTCCAAATCCACTAGTCCCGAACTCTGCAACAAACATGTTGCTGTTCTTCTCGCCGATCGCCCGGAGCTTCAGTCCACATGGGTTACCCACGCAAGCCTCATGGCTGCACGAACGGTGTTAACATGGACGATCGACGGCGATAGGACCTTCCCTATCACCGCCCACTCCATCGGCACTGGATCCGCAGTCTTGTCATCATCGCTGAAATCCACGACTACTCCTTCCTCCTCCGTGAGATTCAACCTCATCATGAGATCCGCCACATTCTCCTTAGCTCCTCCGTCACCTCCACCAGAGATTGGGTGGCCATCCTGACTTCCATCTCCAGCCGATGCCATGGTCCGGTACTGGAGAGGTACACCTGGGTGAAACTGCGATCCAAGAGAAAGCAGCCACAAAAACGATCCCAACACTATGACCTAAGCGGCACAGAAGCCCTAGTGGGGAAATTAGGGTTTGAGAACAAGACTAAGTGGTCGACAGCACCGGCATGGGCGGCGGCAGGGGTATGCACCTGTATCCCATGGAATACCCAAATTTTTGGAGACACAAACAAATACGTATATGTACAGCCAGTGGCGGATCTACGAATTCACAGAAGAAGAGGCTCAGCTCATCTTCAACTTCTAAAGCCCCTCCTCCATCTCTTTCATGCCTATAAAAATTAGGAGGGGCTCAAAGAGGGGCTCCATTGTCACGGGCTCACGGCAGCGGTACGAGGGGCTTGAGCCCCACCCGCCCCCACCGCTGGATCCGCCCATGTGTACAGCTGTTGTAACAGTTGCAAAGTTGGCCCATTAGTCCATCTAGACTAGAAGCCCATGATGTCACAGAAAGCTAGAAACTCCTTCCGAGTCGCATCCCTAAATTATGCTTCTCCGGTGGCAAACGGCGGACATTGCAGCACCAGCAGTGAACACGCAACAACCTCCATGCTCCCGGCCTCACCCCCATCCCAGATCTATTCTCTATTTCTCTACTCAGGATTTCATTTTCTCCTCTAATTTAGTACTTGATTGATGAAAGATTACTGTTATGGACTTATGGTTCAATATATTGCATAATTACATTACAAAAGCTTTTATACTTGGAATACCCTGCTGCAAAATCCTAGCTCCACCACTGCCATGCCGGGAACAGCTAACTGGCGATGATATGCAGTGCCCGCCGCCTACTAGACGTCGGTGGGCGGGGCGTGGACGCCGGTGGGGCAGTCCAGGACGCCGGTGTGGCGGCCTAGATCGTAGTTTAGACCGAGATCGCCTTCAGAGTCGCCTCAGGGAAGCACCGTGAAAAGCGGATCATGATTGACCCGAGTACGATCGAGTCAATCAGACCCTCACAAGACCCTCTACCTCGGGCAAGCCTTCTCTACCAATCACTTTGTGAGGAGTATTGTGCTAGCTATCATTTTGTATTAAATTTCCCGAATCTTGTATTAAATATTTTGGGCTATAAACAAATTTAAATGAGACAAGTTTGAACTACAATATTTAAGATCTCGTTGAGTTCTGCAATTTTGCTAGTGACAGTGTCTCTCCATCGTGGTTACATGAATTGAAACAATAAAAATGACTTTGAAATATGAGAACTTGAAACATATTTTTGGGACCATAAACAATTTTAAATAGAAAAGTTGTCAACTACAAATTACAAATTTGTATATCTCTTCAAGGTCTATGATTTTGATATAAAGCTCGTCTTCATACAACTTTATTTAGGAATGCTATGATTTTTTTTGTTCCGTCTATTTTTAAAGGCGGCTAGGTCACAATGGCCCACCTCTAGAAATTGATTTCTAAAGGTAGCTGATGTTTCTATCCATGTCTTTAGAGGCAAAAATAGATTACATTTCTAGACGGTTGGAAACACCAATTGAAAAATCGATTTTTTTTAAAGGTGAACATATCTGAAATCATTTCTAGAAATGGTTTTTTATGGAGCCACCACTGGATAAAAAATAGACTCTAAAAATCATTTATGTAGTATATAGCCTTCGTAGAACTTGATCTTACATATTGACTACTCCATTCCTTCTAAATTGTAAATGGTTTTGGCTTTGCAAGTTAACGCTAGACCAGTTGGTCTAGATGTGCGCTTTGCACCCTGCCAACCAGAGTTCGAATCCCCTCAGGACAGATTTGTTGGTTGGAGGAGGCACGGTTTATCTGTGCGTTGAAAAAATCCCCTCGTCTGCCCTATGCCAAAGGGCAAGTCTAAGGCCAGTCCAGTCTCACGTGAGCTATGATGTCGTTGTGTATGAGTGAGGCAGAAGTTCGAGGATTTTTTCGACCTGCCTGAGAAGGTCTTTTTCTTAAGCATAATGTCTGGGGTTGTCTTACCCCCGCGGGTCTAAGTTTTTTTAAATTGGTTTTGGCTTTTCTAGACATGCATAGATGTATAGTAGAACTATGTATTTATAAAAGTTAAAACAATCTATATTAAGAATGGAAGTAATAATTCGTAACTGCTTGCATGGACCGCCTCGATCGAAAAGCTTGAAGAAAATCTGGTTGTGCCGAATATCATATTGTCACCAGATGCTTCTTGCATTTGCTCGACTGTGCTGTTGGTGCTCATTGCATGGATTGGCGTACTTTTTAGATTCCAAAATTTTCGAAGACTTCAAAACTCTTGGAAGCACATTAAATGCTGTTAAATGTTGATGGTCTCATTGCTTTAGATTGTATGTTTGACTTGGTTACTTAATAATCTATACAATTATTTTATCTACGCGCGTAGATGTGCAGCATGGCGGGAGACATTGCCTTTATGGTGACTTACGTTCAGAGATCACGTGCATTGCTGTAGCGTAGGCCCCTAGTTGTCAACGAAACGATCGATGCTGGTTTGATTCATACTCTACATTTCTACAGTAGCAATCGAAGTGTGACAGCAGCAACCGAGGAATGAATTCGAAGGACTGACCGAACTTGGCGGGCCGCCGGAGGAGCCGCGCCACCGGCCGGTAGAAGTCGGCGTAGACGAGCTTGGTGGTCGGGTACTTTCGGCGCATGCGCCCGACGGCCTCCCGCAGCATCCAGTTGTGGTACTGCGCCAGGCCGTTGAGCCGCCGCAGGCACCCCGTCCGCCGATCGTACTCCGTCGCGTTCCCCTTCCCGTACTTGGTCAGCGCCATCGGCAAGCACCCCGCCGGCAGCGTCCCCGACACCACCATGTATCTCGCTCCCTCTTCCACCAGCCTCTGCGAGCACGCCCGCGCAGAGAGTTCACCGCGCGTGTGACGTACAACGAACTCTTCAGTTTTCAGCAACAGCTTAATTGGGGAACTCGATCGATCGATCGCAAACGAAAAATTGGATACCTCGATGCCTCTGCAGATGGCTTTCACGACCTCCGGGACGAAGGACTTGGCCTCCTGGAGGCTCTTGCCGCCGGCGAGGATGTAGCCGTAGTCGTTGCTGCCCAGCTCGCCCACGACGAACAGCGACCTCGCCATCAGGCGGTCCTTGCACTCCGCGGCCGAGGCCGCGGTGGTGTTGCAGAGCGACCGCTTCAGCCTGCGGAACCATCCGATCTGCACGCGCAGGGAGCTCCGGAACGGCGGCACGCTGGCGGCGTTGCGCCGGAGGAAGAACCCCACGTCCAGCGCCGTGCCGCCGACGATGGCGAAGTTTGCGCCGCGGCTCAAGTCCTGGGAGTGGGGCGGCTGCCTCGACAGGAACGGTGGGAGGAGAGGGACTTCTAGCGCCTCCGCTGCATGCGCGTGCAGATCAATCGCATATGTACACTTATAAGATGGAGGACAGAAGGAGTGGTGGTGTATGTACCAATGAAGTCGATGATCAGGCGGCCATCGGAGGGGCGGCCGGTGGGGCGGCGGAAGAAGGTCTCGCCGTAGGGAGACTGGTTGAAGGGGACGGAGGGGAGGCCGGCGCACTGGAGGACGAAGTTCCCAGTGTCCGCGTACGAGTTGCCGAAGCTAAAGATGGAGTTCAACCGTGGAGGTGTTGCGGCGGCGCCAGTGCCGTGGACAAGGTATGAGAGGAGGAGGACGGTGAGTGGCAGCAGCATCAGTGGCTCCATGAGCGACAGCCAATTGACTGGTCAATTTGCTTGCGGTGGTGTGAGTCAGTGAGTGTGTGACTGGGAAGAGGGGTCACAAAATCTGTCGTGACGACTTGACGGACTCCGAATCACAAAACCCAATTCCTACATTTTCCCTTTTCGGATGGAAAAAGTCTAAATAACCCCTGAACTATGGACCTGGAACACATAACCCTCTGAACTATGAAACGGTCTAATTTACCCTCTGAACTATCCAAAACCGTCTATTTTACCCTCTGGGTGGTTTTCGACGGCGGTTTTGCTACAGTAACAGCATGTTTGCTACAGTGATAGCGGTTTGTCTTTTTTATTTATTTTCGCTGAATATTTGAAAAATCATAGTAAATCACAGAAAAATCATAAAATAGAAAATATAATTTTGTTGGACTCCACATAAGTAGATCTGCACAGTGAATATATAACACGGTACGCTTTAGTACAAAGTTTTTGTTGTAGCTTTAGATTAATTGGAAAATCCAATTTAGACTAAAGTTACAGCAAAAACTTTGTACTAAAGCGTACCATATTATATGTTCACTGTGTAGATCTACTCATGTGGAGTCTAACAAAATTAGATTTTCTATTTTATGATTTTTCTGTGATTTACTATGATTTTTCAAATATTCAGCGAAAATAAATTTAAAAGACAAAACCACCATTACTGTAGTAAACTCACTGTTACTGTAGCAAAACCGCCATCGAAAACAGCCCAGAGGGTAAAATATACGGTTTTAGATAGTTCAGGGGGTAAATTAGACCGTTTTATAGTTCAGAGGGTTATGTGTTCCAGGGTCCATAGTTCAGGGGTTATTTAGACTTTTTCCCTTTTCGGATTCATTGGCACCAAGCACGCGGAGTGCACTGCTTCGACATGGCACATTGCAGCCCACCAGCCCACAGACCAGAGTCATCTACTTTTTCTTCTCTCCGCAGGCGCTGCCCCTGTTCATCATCGAGTAAAACGCTGCCTCCTGGCTATGCCGCCGCTTGATTCATCCAAGACAACGGCAACAACTCAATGTTTCCGGTACCATGCAGAAATTAAGGTACAAATTCAAGATCTTATTATCCGCAATAATTTGACCTTCCCATTTATAAAGTTCGGCATAGATCTTTCTCAATCTGAGGATTGCATTGATTTTTTTTTTTGAGGAAACGGGAAGAGTCGTAGCCCTTACTGGATACATATTAAACGACATAAATAAAAACAAGTACAGGAAAGAAAACACTTCAGGATACAAAGAAAGGAATGGAAAAAAGGAAGACAACAAGAGAGATAATAGATGCTAGGGAGGTTTGTAAACAAATCTTGAATCCGAGGGAAATATTTTTTATTTGCATGCCATAAGAGGGATGCAAACTCTGAACTGAAAATGGCCTTGCAATAAGCTGAAGCTGGCATGTTTCTGAAAATTTTGTTGTATCTGGACATTATTTTTTTAGAAAGAAGAATATATTAATATCCCAGCTTCTGTATCGACTAAAACATATACATATTCCTTATTATAAGCAAGAGTAAAACGGTCCAGGGAACCTCAAAGACAGTTTTGAGCCATAATGATAGCAAAAAAAAAACTTTTTCCAAAAAACCACAACTAAAAAGGAAGTCTGTTGCTAAATCTCCAGCGGTGTCTTGATTCTATCGCGACTATCTGAATGGTTCTACAACTCATCTTCATCGAATGGCGATCCTCCTCCTTCTATAGCAGGGATCAAAACCTGATCCAGTAAGTCCCCTGAAGATAACCTATAAATAAGATGGTGCTATAATCTTGTCAAACACAATGTCATTCCAAGTTAACCAAATCGCCCAACAAATGGCACTTGCACCCACAAGAATTTGAGATTTCAGTTTCCTATTTATCCCTTCCAACCAACCTGTAAATAAATTATGTACACTAGTTGGAGGTATTAGATTAAAGGAAACATGAACAATTCTCCACATGAATTTAGCATAATGACAGTCAAAGAGTAAGTGTTATATGGACTTGTTTGAAGAACAGAAACAACACTTCCTATCTTCTTGTCACTGCCGCCTCGCTAAATTATCCTTTGTTAAAGTTACTCCCTTTTACAAGTACCACATAAAGACTTTAATTTTGAGAGGTAGTTTAAGTTTCCAGATTAAAGTGTTATACGGTATAGCTTCTGTTTCTAACAAAGCTCTATACATGGAGTTGACAGAGAACAGCCCATTCTGAGGTAGCCCCCACACAAAGCGATCTCTTTGGTTTGTTAGGTGTACATCTGCAACCATAGCCACCACATCATGCCATGCTTATAAATTCGCACTCATCAGAGATCTCCTGAAAGCTATATTTAACAATGTCGTAGACAACACTGACCTTATAGATACACTTTTTCTCCGCACAATGTTTTATAGTGCAGAGAAGAGCAATTTTAGTAGACGTAGTCTTATCCACGAATCCTCCCAAAAACTCACTTGAGACCCATCACATAGATCAAACTTACCCATCGAGAGGAACTCTCCCTTGACCTTCATGAGGCCAGCCCAAAACTGAGAGTCCCCAGGTATATATTGAACCTGTGTCAAGGTTTTGTCCCTTAAATATTTATTTCTAAGAAAATGTTGCCAAACCCCGTCTCCATTTATCAATTAAAAAGCCATTTGCTTAGGAGACACTTATTGTGAACATCTAAATTTAGGACTCCCAACCCTCCTTGATCTTTCGGTGTACATACTACCTCCCATTTCGTCAATCTATATTTTTTCTTGTGTTCGTCACTCTGCCAAAAAAACTGTGATCTAAAATAATCCAATTTCTTCAACACCTCTCTAGGTATTTCAAAAAAGACATCATGAACATGGGAAAACTACTCGGAACATAATTAATTAGGACAAGCCTCCCTCATACCAATAGCATCTTACTCCTCCAACAAATTAGTCTCTTTTGAAATCTTTCTTCAACATGTTTTCGGTCCTTATTCATGAGTTTTCTATGGTGCATAGGAATTCATGGGTATCTAAATGGGAACGACCCTGCATTACACCAAAAAATTTGTGTATACTCAATTTGATCAGCTTTAGCTGCTCCGTAGCAAGACAATTCGCTCTTATGAAAATTGATCTTGAGTCTTGATAACTATTCAAAAGCACAAAGTAAGAGCTTCATGTTTTTCCCCTCTCTAGATCATTGTCCATAAAGATAATAGTGTCATCTGCGTATTGAAGGACTGAGAGTCTGTTATCTACCAGATGCGGAACAACCCCTTGGATTTTTTTATCCTCTTTTGCTCGTGAAATAAGGATAGCCAGCATATCAACCACTATATTAAACAGGATTAGAGATAACGGATCCCCCTGACGCACTCCCTTCCTTGTTTGAAAATAATGGCCTAAATTATCATTGACCTTTATTGCAACACTCCCTCTAGTCATGACTTTTGAAATCCATTCAAACTAAGTTGGTGAGAATCCTTTTATTCTGAGGACTTGTTTATGAAAGGTCACTTTAATTTATCAATGCTTTCTCGAAGTCTAGTTTTAAGATCACACCATCTTGTTTTTTCCTATGCAACTCTTGAATTGTTTCATGTAAGATCACAACTCCTTCCATTATATAGCGACCCGGAATGAAGGTCGTCTAAGACGGTCCTATCAGCTTATCAGCCACTTTCAAAATTCTATTGTTTAGCATTTTTGTGAAAATCTTAAAGGTTACATTTAAGAGACAAATAGACCTATATTGTTATATCCGGATCACATCATAAATCTTAGGTAATAAAGTAATTACCCCAAATTTTAAACTATGAATAGGCAATCTCACAACATGGAATTCATAAAAGAGGCTCATCAAATCCGGCTTGACCACTTCCCAAAAAAATTGGTAAAATTCAGCAGGAAAGCCATTCGGAACAGGTGCCTTGTTATGTTCCATATCGAAGACTGCATTTTAACCTCCTCCCCACTGAGTGGAGCCAAAAATACTTCATTCTCCTCCTCCGACACTTGAGGTATGTCATGCCTCAAAGTCTCGTCTATTGAGAAAGAATTCTGTAAATGAGGTCCAAACAGTCGTTTATAGTACTCAGTTATATAATCTTTCAAGTTCGCATCCCCTGCAATAATTCCTTCTTCCTGTTCTAGCTGTACATTTTTTTGTTTTCCTATGTCTCCCATTTGCCACTGTTGGTATTTGTTAACGCACACAAAATAATTACTAAGAATGATCCGCAAGCGTATAGATACCGATGTAGCACTTCACCCAGGAGTATTCCAGAGTATCGTTATTTATATTTTACCACAGAAAAAACATGTGAGAATAACTAAGTCTAAACTTAACCCCTAAGAAGCAACAAGGACGAAAAAGATAGAGATATAGAGAAGATTACTAAGGTCTTCTAGTTCTAACCTTCGCAAGCTATGTTTATGATTGTTCCAATGAGGACATTACTTAAGAAAAGACACTAGCAGATGATGTTTTCCTTAGCAACCAGGTCCTCCTTGTCCTACAAATGGGAGGTGGACTATGGAAGATTTAACGAGGCTATAAAGTCACCCTCACGAGCTACCACCGATCCAGAAGGTATGGTGCATCTACGAGTAACCGAGTCTAAGCACCACGCTTACACTACGAATACTACTTCAATCAAGGAGCTACTAAGATTAAAGTACTCAAAAGAGTCACAAACTGGAAGAACAATAATAGCAATGTTACTTCCTTGAATTAGAAGTTGAATACCAGAGAAATCTTAGAAACAAACTCCAATGGAACTTGATCCCACAGGTACAAGCCGTAGAAGAGACACCGATAGGCCAGCAACTCCTCCAAACTCTTCTCTCACACTCTATCTCTCTATTTCTAAATAAGACTAGTCCTAATCTTTGGAAGACTACAAGACTAATCTTCTCTTGAATGCTTGGCTCTTTAGACTATCTAGGGTTTCTTGATGCTAGAGGAGGATTAGGGTTTCTGCCTAGGATGAGGATGCTCTGACCCAGGGGTAGGGTTCTGCTTATATAGGCCGGAGCGATGCACAGAGCCCTCGGATCAAACCGACTTCAATCAAGGGTGGAGATACAATCTTAAAGGCGGTGGAGAACCGACTTGCAGAGGCAGTGGCTAACAAGTGGGACCACAGGTCGGCCGACCTACCCCTATGGCAGGTAGGCCCCATCTTCGGTGGCATGCCTTCTCGTGTTCTCTAGAATCTTCTCGACTTGGTTCCTGCATACAATATGCTTTTTAGTCCGACATATGGGTCATCTTTGGCTCTTTTCCTGTTTAATCCCTGTAAAACACAGATTCACCAAAACTCATAGAATTCTGCTAGTTTAAACTCTATTCTATGTTGGTGATTCCTTTTATGCAATTCTTTCGAGTTAAATTGACGGTTCATGATGGTTGCTAACTACCATCAACAGCCACCATATGGAAATACTTAGTATTATCACCCCCTTGCAATAACTTTGTTGCTTTTGATCGTTGGAGCCAATATATCTCCTCCTCTCTCAGCAACTTAGTTAATTGTCCTTTGAGATGGTGTCTAAGTTCCTCCTCTTGAGGTGCAAACTAGCCTATGCCTTTCTATCGAAGGCATCTATCTTAGCCAACAGGTTTGATTTATGCTTTTTGTTTTGGTTGACCAAACTCTTAGCCCATCCTCTAAGGAAACATCATAGCCTTCTACTCTTATTTAACCACCGTTCCATGGGTGATCTACCCCTATTCCCAGACTCCCAAACCTCCTTTACTAGCTCAAAGAAACCATCTCTTGTTAGCCACCCTAGCTCGAATTTAAAATTACTAACATTGCCTCTGTGAGATGGTTCCCCTCTATCTAGCAAAAGCGGTGTATGGTCTGAGATTTCTTGGGTGAGTGCCTAGACAGAAGCAAGCGGAAATTTTTGTTCCCACTCTGTTGTTACCAAGATATGGTCCAACTTTTCATATGTTGGAACCTCTGCATAATTAGCACACATGTATTTTCTACCCGTCATCTCTAATTCTTTTAAATTCAATGTTTCAATAATAGCATTAAACAAAAGTAGCCACCTATCATTATATCTTGTATTGTTTATTTTTGACAGGTTCCTGATGATATTGAAATCTCCCCTACTAAGAAAGGTAGATCTCCACAGTTAGTACACGCCCGTACTAACTCTGATAGAAAGTGTTCTTTGTGCTCCTCTTATGCTGTGCCATATACAGACAAGAGGGCCCATCGAAAATCATCCACTTTATTTTTTAAGACAAACTTGATATGGTAATCACCATCAATAATATTTTCTACTTCAAAACATCCTTGATTTATCTCCATTAGCATCCCCTGGACATACTCGGGGGCACCGCCAATGCCAAACAAAATCAGCCCCCGCACAAAAAATTTCCAGACACTAAGTCGAGAAGCTATTTTTGTTGGTTTCTGATAGTGCTATAAAATCAAATTTATTATCTAGACATTCAAATGCTCTCTAACACATTAGTATGATTACTTCCATGAAGAACACTTGGTTAAGTTGATGTCTGAATTCTGTTTGAGTAGGAAAAGGGTTTAATTGTGCAGCACTAAGTAGGTTGAGAATATCACAACAAGTCGTCACCAATTAATAGACAGCTGATGAATAGGTGCTCAATAGATTCATCTGAGCCAATGTTGGATAGAACACAATGATAGCCTGGAAGATTCATGTACCTTCTCCTAAGAAGATCTCTGGTGCTTAGTCTATCTTTTTGGAGAACCCAAAAGAAAACCATGTGCTTGTCCTCGCATAATTAAGCTCTTCCAAAGCCATTTGAAAACTGGTTGGACCACTGCATTGCTACTTAACTATCTATAAGCTTTTCTAAATGAAGAATCTTGAGAGCCCTAAATGTAGAGTACTATGTCATTGTCATCATTTAGCTGAAGCTTAGTTACTATTGTTTGAAGAGCAAGGTAGAAGGCTTGTTCGGATAATGGTAAATGAAACATGATATGCAGATGCATTATTTGCTTAGCCTCTACCATTGTTATACTTTTTTTTGGAAATGAGTAAAAACAGGAAGGACGGTAGGGGTACCATTCTATTCCAAATGTATTCCCATAAAAGGCAGGTTTTACCATTATGCATTTATGCGGAGTTACAAAAGCCCAACCTTGGATTTGTCTAAGAGTTTGGTTGTGTAATCCATCTACCAAAATGAGCCTTTTTTCTTGAACTAGGCATACTTCCATTACTATAATAACTTTCCAAAATTTGAGTAACCCATGCCACATCAACCCTATTAAAGAATTTATGAATGTGTTTTAACAAGAGGGCATCATTGTGGGTTTATTTTAGGGCTTTGGCATGCAAACCATGGGTCATGTCGCCTTTTAGGGTTGCTTTATTTTTGGGTTAGCACCTCTCCACAAACAATACGTCCTATATTTGTCAATTTCATTAGTGGCTATTGAATGAAACTTGAATGTGCAGAGCAGAGAAGACTCTTTCACATCTACTAACCAGGGGGTGAAATCAGTCCACCTTTGTCTTAGTGATTCCTAGAGGTAAGCCTAGATAGGTGAAGGGGAGGTTTCCCTTGGCACAATTAAAAGTTCTCTAGTCTTTGATTAGAGATGTTTGTTGGAATCATCATGAATTGAATAATTAACTTTCAATCCCGTATAAGACCCCAAAAGAATTGAGACGTGCTTTCATAGCTACTAGTTGACGGCTAGATGCTTCTAAAACCAATACAGCGTCAGTCAGCGTTTTGAATGACTAAGAAATCTGAGTAATATTGAAACTCTAGAGGTATCTTCAGCAGACCCTGATCTTTTGCCTCATTTAGGATAGTCTGTAGAAGACCTGCAACCAGAAAAATAGGAGTGGGGAAAAGGGCCTGATTTTAGTATAAGGTCTGATTTTAGGAAAAAAATATGAAACTAGTTTTAGGTTTTCATGAGTTATAACTAATTTTCTTGTGTTAAATTATATTTTAGTATTTTAAATGCATATTGATTCTAGAAAAATGATTTGGTTAGTTTTCTAAAAACATATTTCTACAATGTTTTTTATAAAGTCTAATTGACCTCTCTGAACTATTGCGAAAGTCTGATTTACCTCCCTCGCTGCTTATGTGGCGCCACATAGGACGAGTGGTGTAGCACCATATGAGCTAAATTGTTTTTCAAAACTGCTCAGGAAGGTACGTAAATCAGACGGTTTTAAGAGCTTGCAGAATACAAAACTTTAGTTTTGAAATTAAGGTAAATTGGGCTCATGCAATACTTGAGAAACTTCGGATGGGTTTTTTTCTTTTATCTCAACAAATCTATCAAATTTGCTTTTTATTTTAGCAAATTCTAGTCTGCTTTTGTTCATGGGCAAACTCTGGTTCGTCAGCCCATCTTCCGCGTCATAGTACCATAGGCCTCGGCCTAGTTAACTGCTGCAGGCCTGTAGGGTCGAGATGACGGACTAGAGGGGGGTGAATAGTCCTTTCTAAAATTCAACGTGCCGGCTAACCGAAACAAATGTGGAATTAAAACTATCGGTCTAGCCAAGACTATAACCCTCTATCTAAGTTCACAAGCACCTTATAAAGATCCTAATTAAGCAACAAAGGTGTCAGGCTAGCTAGAGCTCAATTAATCAATTCTAGAGAAAGGTCACACAAACCTATGCACTAGTACATTGGCAACCGAGGAGCTCCTACACTTGCTAGTGATGCAAAAGCACAAAGCTCATAAACTTACTAGCAATGCTCAATAACAAGGCTACACAAGTCAAATTAGAGAGCGCAAAAATACTTAGCTACACAAACTAAGCAATGTGACTAACAAGGTGTCACAAACCAAATTAGTCACGCAAGGGAGCTACTTCTATGCTACATAAGTAAGAAGGTAACTAGCAAGCTACACAAGCCAACTAATTACAAGAGCAACGACACAAGCTCAATATATGAAATGTAAATACAAGCTTGTGTTTCACAGAATGCAAACCACCGAGAAGATGATGAAGACAAGGTTGACATGGTGATTTTTCTCCCGAGGTTCATGTGCTTGCCAACATGCTACGTCCCCATTGTGTCGACCGCTCACTTGGTGGTTCAGAGGCTAATTGGCTAAGCCCGCACGTCGGGCACCGCAAGAACCTACCCCGAAAGTGCGGGTAGCTCAATGACACACTCAACTAAAGTTTCTATTCATGGCTTCCGTGGGACGAGCACAATGCCTCTCACAAAGCTCTTCTCCGGAGTGCCGCACAAACTTCTTGCGGGCTTCGACAGAGACCACCACCAAGCCATCTAAGAGGTGGCAACCTCTAAGAGTAACAAGCACCACCAGCTTGTAAGACGACCACCTAGTGCCACTTGATGAAACCTCACGATGCAATCACACTAGAATTGCTCTCACTCGATCGCATTATCCTTAGCACCATGAGTAGCTAGACAACAAAAATACTAGAAACCCCGTGAGATCAACATTATAAGCAAGGTTCTAGTTTTTGCATGATAAACACGAGTCTAGCTATTATCTTATGCATGCTAGTTATCATATCATAATTCAAATTCTACAACTAGAATACACCACACAAGCATGCATATCAAATTTAAAAACTTATGCAACACATCAAGAACATGAATTTGCATAAATCAAATGCAATCAAACAAGTTCATGAGCTTGCTCCCCCTACATGTGTGCTTCTCTTGTCTAAGAATTTTGATCCCTTCATATTCTTCAATGTTGCTCCCCCTCTGTCCATGTCCATGTCCAACCTCTCAATCTCTTCTAAAGTTTTCATATCTTTGTACAATCTCTCCCCCTTTGTCATCAATTTCAATAAAGGGTGTGCTTCTCATTGATGCAAAGGCTAGCATTGGGGTGGATGGTTGAAACTTAAATGTTGTATTTTTTTATGGACACCACCATATATGTTGGAATGACACCACTTTATATAGCTCTTGAGATACCACACATAGATTCTTGTGACCTTGATACCAATTTGTGGGACACCTCCCCCTATGTCATAGCATGGGTCATTCACTTGATAATCCTGAGCTCTTGTTGGTGAGGGATGCATTCTTCACTTGATGATCACTTGTGAAACCATCGTCTTGCATGATTGACACCACGTGTAGAAATGTGATACCACTTGGAAGAATTTTCTAGCATGGAACCACTTGTTTGATTTGTCAATAGAAATCATTTCTTGAACATTTGCTATCTTTATGAGTACCACTTGTAGGATGTCACTTGTAAATTGATCTAGACATGACTTGTGAATACCACTAGATAAATCAATTTAAGTCTAGATACCACTTGAAACAAACTAAATATCTGTTTACATTGTTGTCTTGTTATTGTACTCTTATCACTATGAGCTTCTATGGTTGACTTGAACTAAATTGATTTGCCTAAGTTTCCAAGTCCGATTTGATCCAATGACAAGCTTCTTCACACATCATACTAAATGTTATCTTGCCAATGTTGTACTTGTCACTTGTTAGCAATCTAAAATAGATCAAGTACTTTAGATTCACTAGCTCATGAACAAACTCATATACATACTACTAGATCATTTAATCATTCAAGCAATAGTGATAGACTATGAATTTAAACGTTTTATTTGTTATGCATGATCCTATGAAGCATGTACTATATGCACTAACCGTATACTAGTAAGGGATGAAAATACACATTACAATGATACCTTTGCTATCTTGGAGTAGAGGATAGTCATATAGATTCCAATTCATTACTCCAATAGCAATGTGAAGTTCAATTATAAGCTTGGTAAAGATCAATCATCATAGATGAAGTTCATTCTTCACCCATATGATTTGAAGACCACTAATGATCAAGTGCACTATCATGATGTGGTTGGCTTGCTTCTTCATTTCATCTTTGCTTGCATGAGAGCATCAATGTGAGAATACCACTTGAAATATCATGACTAACTCTCTTTTGGGTGTTGCTTGCTTTCTAGATCAACCCTTTTGATTACTTCAACCAAGCATCTCAAATGTTCCTCGGATCACCACTTCTATGTTAGCCTTCCAAGTACCACACTTGGTTTACTTACACATAGGTGGCAAGACTACACTAGGGAGAAGTGACCTCTCTCTAAGGATCATTCCTGACACTCACTTGAAATAACTTGATTGATTGATCTAAGTGATGGACTTAACTTGATAAGTAACCTTAAGACATTTTCTTTCTACTTGTTTAATTCCTTTTCTTTCTACCAAATAATTTCCAATTGTCACTAGAACTTAAACCTCATCTTCATCTTGAACTTGGTCTTGATCTTCAATTTGAGTACCAAATATGTGCCAAGTACACTCCATAATTAAATGGCCATGTACTCCTTGCTTAGCATGCTTGTAAACATGTTTCTAACTTGAGGACCTTTAAATCAAAGTGACTCTAGATCAATCCAACATTTGTTACTTTTCTGGCAGATTCTATATCATTCAAAGAAAAATTCAGATCTCCCAATGTATAGATCCAAACACTACGAAATTTGGTGGAGATATGGTTTACTAAGTCATCTAGCAGCTATAAAAATTTGAGATTTATTTAACTTCTAGATTGCTACCAGATTTTAATTTTTTCATCATTGTTACATGCTGAAAACTACTGCACTATACTCCCTCCATACCAAAATTAGTTGTCGTTCTGGGCTTGGGGTGTGTTTTCATGAAGATTGTCGTTCTACCAGCGTGGGGTGGAGTTTGGACTCGTTTACCCCTACCTATTCGTTTGCCCATGCACGGTCCAGGTTCTCCACTCAAGAAGGCCTCGTTTGCCCCTGCCTATTCGTTTGCCCACGCACAGTCCAGGTTCTCTGCTCGAGAAGGCCGGCATTAATCGCGCACACGAGTCCTTAAAATCCCGCTTTGCATGCAGCGAGTACTCCTAGCTTTGCATGCAGCTTTTAGTTAAGATTCCATAGGTCAGTTTGCTTCCCACCTATCTCGCACTTCTATTTCCCTCCGTTACTACCCCTTCTAACCGATGGAAACAAAAACGAAATTTTAGCGCCCTTTCCCTCTCCATCAGTTTGTACCGCCTTTTTCTCTTCACCAATTCGCAAAAATGAAATCTGGGCGCCAAGCCAAAACGCAAGCGCGCATGAGTGGCCATCAAAAAAAAAGCCTGCGGGGACTCGAAACGACGACCGCCAGCCTCCGGCCGTGGAGGACTAGCCACTCGAACTACGCAAGATTTTTGTATAGGATACACCTGTAGTGCTATTTAATAAGGGCAAAGGAGGAAAAATACCCCCTAGTTAATGACTCCTTGGTAAGCACAATCTTGTCCTAAACGACAACTAATATGGGTATGGAGGGAGTAGCTGATAAGATCTACTCTAAAACCACAGCATCTCTTATCCAATTCTCAAGAAATTTATACAGCATCTTATACCATAAGTCTAGAGCATGCACACCAAATTTCAAGCCAATCCAAATAGATTTGATCACTCAAACATGGCTAAGATCATAGCTAGCTCAGATTCTCAATTATAGGACAGATTTCTTCACATGAGTTATACTTCATCAAATGTGAATCAAACTTGAAATCAACTTGTTTGAACACTTTTACAAGACATATATCTATTCAATCCACTTACTAAAAGTCATCTCATGAACTTATCTAACTCAAATCAACTTAAATTTGATTACTAGTCATTTTAATCCATTCAAACATCTTATAGCAAGTAACATTGCATATTTATCAGATTTAATTAACTCATATGCACCCAAATGAAATGATCAATAAGAGATATACCTTGGTTAACTCATGATCTTTCAATTTGCAAGCTTCAACTCTCATATTCAAGCCATCAAATATATCAATAAATCAACCACAATGTGAACATTGCACTTGTAAGTTGATAGCACTTGGACTTCACTATCTTGTCATGGTATTAGGATAATGATCATCACTTGTCAATACTTGGCTCAATCACATGATCAACACAATGAATACCACATGAACCAAGTCTCCAATACCCATGGTACATGTACACATTCATCCACTTTTTGATGGTACCTAAACTAGTTTGGGTCCTCTCAAGTTAGGAGCAACATTAGGCAAAGCCTTAGTATGAGTAGCGGGATGTTTTGTAATTGCAACCAATGAGATACCATTGCCATCCTTCCTAAGTATAGAATCATCATCAACTGAAATGGGCTTAGGAGTGTTACCTAGGAGATATGAATGAGCCATGTGTCCCCTTTTTCGGCATGAGTAGCACTTCCTCTTTGATTGAGCATTTTCTTCATTGCTCATGTGGTGCTTCCCATTGTCTTGCCTCTCATGAATTGCTTGAGCCTTCTTCTCAAGGTTGGTAGGATACTTCGAGACAAAGTGTCCCGTATCTCCACACTTGAAGCACTTGATGTGAGCCCAATCTCTCTTCTCAGTTTGATTCTTGCTCATCATCTTGGCATCTTGATCTAGCATTGGATGTCTTGCTCTTCCATCCCTTCTTGTTTTCTTCTTCTTCATCATCAAGTCACCATCATCTTCATGGTTGATCTTGATTTGCTCATGGGGTGTGTTCTCTTGCTCATCTTATGGCTTTGGTTGAGGCTCTTCTTGTTACTTCACCACTTGCTCGATTGGGCACATAGAGGTGAGATGACCCTATGTGCGGCACTTGAAGCACTTGACATGCTTGAGCCTCTCTTCTTCCTTTATCTTCTTGAGCTTCTCAATATTTGGGCAACCATTTGCAAGGTGTCCTGCTTCATAACACCGGTAGCACATGGTGTGGGACAACTTCAATTATAGTTGCTTCTTTATCTTCTTTGCTCTTTTTCTTTCTCCCTTTGGTATCTTCCTTTTGAAGCTAAGGCCACTCTTGTCACCAAAGTTTCTTTGAGTCTTTAACATATGATCTTCACATGTTAATGAGAGAAGCATGTTGTTCCAATAATTCTTCATGAGATACAAAAAGTTTCTCATGACTCACTATTAGCCCATCATGTGAAGCTTTAAGAACATCAAGTAAGTGCTTATGATCTTCACATGATTTCTTTAGAAATGAGTATTCATTTTCCAATTTCATCATTTTAGCTTTTTCATTTTCTAAAGATATGGTCATGCTAGCAAGTCTACTAACAAGCTCATCATATGAATCAACATGATCAACCACATTAGCATTAGATACCTTGGTGTCACCTTGTGACATGAGGTAATGTGGTGTATTGAATGGGCTTGTAGTAGCAATGTCATCCGGGCATAAACCATCATCATCACCATCAAGTGTGCATGGAGTAGCATTATCTTTTGCATCACTTGTGGCATCATCATCATCAATCTTGTCAAGTGAACTTGTGGTAGAGCAATCATCATCATCACTTGACCATGAGGTGGAGCAATCTTCCAAAATCACCAAATTGTGGCTATGCTCAACATCCTCATGCACTTTCACCATGGGCTCATCATCATCATTTGAGACCACCACATACTTCTCTTTGAGATAAACCCATATCTCATGAACGGACTTCAAGTCCATGATCTCATTAAAAATGCTATCATCCATAGATTGAAATAATATGTTAGTAGCTTAGCAATCGAGATATAGGCATTTTTTTGCGCTTGAGTTGCATCCTTTCTATCAGTCGCATGAGAAAAGCCCATATCTACGATCCACCACATTTGGGGAGAAATAAACTTAAAATTGCAAGTCAACCAATTTCTCCACCGTGCAAAGTGTGTGCCATCAAAAGTGTATGGACACTCAACATCTAGCTCATAGTTCCCCATCCTCTCGGGTTGGTGAAGACCACAAATGAGAGACCAGGCTCTGATACCACGTGTAGGGTCGAGATGGCGGACTAGAGGGGGGTGAATAGTTTTTTCTAGAATTCAACGCGCCGACTAACCGAAATAAATATGAAATTAAAAATATCGGTCTAGCCAAGACTACACCCCTCTATCTAAGTTCACAAGCACCTTATAAAGATCTTAATTAAGCAACAAAGGTGTCGGACTAGGTAGAGCTCACTTAATCAATTCTAGAGCAAGGTCACACAAACCTATGTACTAGTACTTTGGTAACCGAGGAGCTCCTACACTTGCTAGTGATGCAAAAGCACAAAGCTCATAAGCTCACTAGCAATGCTAAAAAATAAGGCTACACAAGCCAAATTAGAGAGCGTAAAAACACTTAGCTACACAAACTAAGCAATGTGACTAACAAGTTTATACAAACCAAATTAGTCACGCAAGGGAGCTACTTCTATGCTACATAAGTAAGAAGGTAACTAGCAAGCTACACAAACCAACTAATTACAAGAGCAACAACACAAGCTCAATATATGAAATGTAAATACAAACTTGTGTTTCACGGAATGCAAACCACCGAGAAGATGATAAAGACAAGGTTGACACGGTGATTTTTCTCCCAAGGTTCACGTGCTTACCAACACGCTACGTTCCCGTTGTGTCGACTGCTCACTTGGTGGTTCGGAGGCTAATTGGCATCACCCGCTAAGCCCGCATGTCGGGCACCGCAAGAACCTACCTTGAAAGTGAGGGTAGCTCAATGACACGCTCAACTAAAGTTGCTCTTCGCGGCTCCAGTGGGGCGAGCACAATGCCCCTCACAAAAGCTCTTCTCTGGAGCGCCGCATAAACTTCTTGCGGGCTTCGACGAAGACCACCACCAAGCCATTTAGGAGGTGGCAACTTCCAAGAGTAACAAGCACCACTGGTTTGCAAGACGACCACCTAGTGCCACTTAATGCAACCTCACGATGCAATCGCACTAGAATCACTCACTCACTCGATCGGATGAACACTATCAATCACAAGTGAGTTAAAGGGCTCCCATGAACTACCACATAAGCCACTAAGGCTATAGTGTGCATAGCAACCGGTCAAAGGCCGGCCAACACTTCTATTTATAGCCCCACGGGCTAAAATAGCCGTTACCCCTTCACTGGCCGTTTTTCGGGATGACCGGACGCGCAGGTCCTAGTGACCTGACGCTGCGTCTAGCGTCCAATCAACACAATCGTGCCACGTGTCACTTGCGTTCAACGGCATCCACGTGATCCCAACGGTCGGCTCTGCGCTCCAACGGTCAGACGATCGGACGCGGTAGCTGGCCCGACCTGACGCTGCCACGCGCGTCTGCTCGCGTGCTTGCCTATGCAGCCGAACCGATGACCGTCGACCTGACGCTCAATAGCCAGCGTCTAGTCATTTCCAGAAAGCTCCCTAAGCCTCTGTTTTGTGACCGGGCGCGTCAGGTCGAACGCGACCTAACGCTCGCCCAGCGTCCGGTCCTTCTTTGCCTGCCACACGTCACAGCTGCTCCTTGCGTCAAGACATCAGCGTACATTAGCATGACCAGACTCACCCTCCTGAGCATTCGATCACTTTCAGCGCCAGTCACCGCAGAGCATGACCGGACGCATAGGTGCGACCCAGGCCAGCGTCCGGTCACTTCCAGTGACCTATTTCACCTTCATTTCTTCGCCGAGTTGATCCGTTTCAACTCCAACTTCTTTCTCCTTTATAAATGTATCAACACCACCAAGTATACACCACCATGTGCATGTGTGTTAGTATTTTTACAATCATTTTCATGAAGTTAGCCACTTAATTCACCACGCCAGCTCACCGGAGCAGCTGCTGTGGCGAATCGGAGATTCGATGGCAGTGATGTCGGGCCAGTGTTGCAGCTGCAGAGGCAATGGCATCCACCTCGCGCACAGCAGTGCATCTCTGTTCCCCTGTGCCGTGACGTCAGGGATCTGGCGGCTGCCCTAAGGCAACCATTGTGCTTCCGGTGTCCAGCTGCTGGCTTGTGGCCCTTCTGCGCTTTTACGGCCCGCAACTCCGACGACCAATGCCCTTTCCGCATCCGTCTGCTAGCTGCTGGCACGCCAGCAAGGTGACGGCATCTCCAAGGTCCGTGCGCGCGGGAGGAAACGGTGGTTCCAGAGGTCCATGTGCGAGCGAGGTGAGCAGCGCGTGGGAGACGAGCACGGCGACGAATACCCTCGTCGTTGTGCGGGAGAGAGGCGAGGGTGGCTATGGCGTGGAGCTGATAATCTGTTGTGGCCTTCTTCACCAAACCTGTTGTGGCCTTCTCTACCAGAACAGCGAGCTCCACGCCACCTCGCGAGCTTTACACCGGTGAACTCCACACGCCGGCGAACCTCTATTCTGAAACAGCAAGGAAACATTGCGCTGAAAGCGTATGTTGCAAGCGTATGTTCCAAGTGTTTTAGATGTTTCAGAGGTATGTTGCAAGTTTTTCATGTGGATGTTGCAAAAGTAAATCAAGATGTTGCACATGTTGCAATATTTGTATATGTATGTTGAAAGCTTCTGTTCTCAATGTTTTATCTATATTTTTTCAGACGTACGTTGTAAGTGTGTTTATTTCGATGTTGCATATGTCTCACGCAGATGTTGCAATTGTTTAATCTCGATGTTGCGTATGTTTTACAATGGTTTTGAAGTGCTTTTCATGTGTTTTTGCACGTGTTTTAGACGCATGTTTCAAGTGTTTCATCTGCTTCAAAAGTATGTTGCAGTTGTTGCATCTGGATGTTTCAAAAGTAGATCGAGTATTGCATCTCCTTGCTCGCTTTCTGCTATCTTCCTCGGTGTCTCCTCCTCCTGACGCCGGCTGGGCATCACTGCCCCCTCGTCCTCTTTCTCGATGCTGGTGACATTTGGAGCGACATAGGCCTGATGTGAGCGTGGGAAATGGCTGCAGGCACGGGCATCCGGACGCTCCATCCATCCGGACTTTCGGGCATTAGCGAGCTCTTGATCTAATCTGATGTTCATAGAGCGTCCGATTAAGCGGACAGTTCGGGTTAAGCCTAATCACTAATCGACGTTCATAAAAGCTGGATTTACCTCCGTCAATAAAAAAAACAAACGTTCAAGCCTTGATCCGTCGATGAGATCATCGTACTCTGGTTGATTTGGTTCCCAGCACGATGGAAGCGCCTCGCAGGTGACATTTAACGCGGGCGCGACGCGAGAGGTGAGCCACGCAGGCTCGTCCATCCACATATCCCAGCCGCGGGAGCACACGTGACGGGTTTGTCTCGGGGGCGGCGACGCGCACATGCGCCGCACTGGCCTCCTCGGCGCAGGCGCAGCCGCGAAGGCGAGGCGGCGAAGCAGCGCACGGCGTCCGCGTCGCGCGTCCCTTCCCCCGCGCACCGCCAGCAAGCCACACACCGGCCACCAGCGATGCATGTGTCCAAAGATTTAGGAATCTGAATTTTTTTAGAAAAATTTTTAGAAACTAAACGGGCCCTGAGCCGAGGCCGGAGAGGCCTCAAAAAGTGCTGCTCTTTATTTTCTGCGAGCCAGCACGGCTTCGCTTGCATTGCATCACGTCCGCTGCCCCGGTCTGGTCCCTCGGCATATGTGCGTTGCTTGCTGCAGCAAACTTGTGTTGTCTCTCTCTCCTCGGCAGTTTTGTTCTGTGCTGGACCGGCTTCGGTTGTGAGCGATAATCTTGGAGGGATAAGGGATCGCCACAGTCATCATGGATTTGTCACGCACCTCGCAAAGTTGAGTGTCCATACGATCCGGCGCCGAAAGCAATATTTGTCCTGGCATCGAGCACCACTCGGTACCGACCCGACCCATTCGCAAGGTGCACGGTCATGGAAAGGCAGAGTCGTGCTTAGTAGTGCTTGTGCGCTTGCTTGTTTGGGTACAATTTGGGTTGAGCCTCAGCGTATATACAGTAATGCCCGACATAATACTACAAGGAGAACATATGCAAGCTTCATCGCTTGCAAGTCCGCCTCAATCAATCATCAAAACAGTTCGAGCTGTTTTCTTCATTGATCTGATCTCTAGTATGCCCAAACAAGTACTAGCAGTGGAAGTATTACACTACACGGCAGCAGCTACACCAAAACCGCTCGCTCGACTCGAATTCGACAGAGGGCAGGCACACAGGTGCGGCATGACGAGAAACAGAAAAACCTAACCCATTTTCAATTTGTACTCCGGTCCGATCCGATCCCCCAATATACATGAACACGAACATGAACAAATGGAATTCACGTTATATTAGCTCTTCCCTTCTCCCATGTCCCAACCCACCACGACCCTCCCTCTGAATCCCCAATCCTGCAGCATGGATGATGGATCAGTCGACCATGTCCTCGAGGACGACGGTGGCGAGCGGCGGGTGCGCGTAGGGGCCCTTGACCCAGGTGTTGGCGATGAAGCGGTAGGGCGCCTCCGTGAGGTGGATGCCGTCCCAGCTGACGTGCGCGTCGGGGTCCTCGCAGGTGGTGGCGCCGGGGAGCCCGCACGACGCGCTCATGTTGTAGTTGTACGGCCCGCCGCCGCCGCAGCACGCCCGCAGAGCGCCGCGCTTGTAGCCTGCACACACAGATCAGATGTTCATCAGAATCAGATCAGATGGCAACACATCCATTCCATCCACCCCCACAAAATTTCAGCATTTACATGTACTCCTCTCCTACGCTGCTGCTAGTAGGAGTATTAACCAGAGGACAGACAGTGACTTGTCGTGGCAGCACACACAGTGCCAGGTTGCCCTTGGTGGGCATCGATCGGGCCATGGAAGGATCCATCCATGGACGAGACACGAGTGGAGCCAGCCAGCCCAAGCCGGAGAGAGGAGCATTCGGTACTGGGCACAGGCTGTGCCACGATCTGCTCTGTGGTGGTAGTGGTAGGTGAACTGAACTCACACCAATGTTGCTCTGGCAACCCCTGACGCTACTACGCCAACACCCAACCATCACTCTCGCGGCTGGCCTCCCGAATCCGATGATCCTCTCGCGCCAACCGCAACGCAACATGGGAACTTGGAAACACATGCAGACGCAAGGAGACGACGGAGACCTACCCAAGTGTACAGCTTTGTAGCCTAGCACCAACTACCGCAGCTCGTACGATACAAGGACGATGCCTGAGCCTCCCCCGCGACAGGCGGAAGGGAGAATTCACGCGAGCTTGTTTTCTTCCTCGCTACTACCACTGTCTCGGTCGGCCGGTCGGTCCAGTAGCTTGAAAATGCAAACGCCGTACGGTGGCGCAGCGCGGCACCAGCCCTGGGACTGCTCCAAAACGAACCAACAAGAAGAAAAGGTGAAGAACCGACGACTGACCGTAGAGGTGCGGGGTGCGCGCGAACTGGATGTACGGCGTGTAGTAGTCGGCGTAGACGACGCGGGACTCCGACCGCCGCCGCTGGAGGCGGTCGAGGGCGATGCGGAGCATGGCGTTGTGGTAGAGCGCCACACTATTAAACTTCTTCAGGCACCCGGTCCGCGGGTCGTACTCGGACCTGTCCTCGGACGGGTACATGGTGAGCGTGATGGGGATGCAGCCGGCGGGGAGGTTCCCCGGCACCACCACGTGGCGGGCGCCCTCGTCCAGGAGCCGCTCGACGCCGCTCACCAGGGAGGCCACCACGGCGGGCACCAGCGTCGTCTTCACCTTCTCCAGGGACCAGTCCGCCTTCCACGCGAAGCTGTAGTCGTTGCCGCCGAACTCGCCGAACACGAACAGGGACCTCCCGAACAGGGCGCGGCAGGCGGCCGGGTCCGACGGGCAGATGGCGCGCTTGACCTCCTGGAACCACTCCAGCTGCACGTTCATGGAGGTGTTGAAGGGCGGGATGCTCCACACGTTGTTGTCCTTGAAGAACTGCAGGTCCAGCGCCGTCGCGCCCATCACCGCGAAGTTGGCGCCCTGGCTGAAGTTGGTGCCCGTGTTCGCCGACGGAGGGAGAAGCGGCAGGCCGAACGCCTCGGCTGCAAGCAAGGAATTTGTTTAGTTGCTGCCAGCCACTGCGCGCTGGAATTCCGGTGAAGAATCGTCATCGGATCGAATCAAACAGTCAAACAATCAAAATCAGCAGCCACCGCTGGAATTCCGGTAGACAAGACAGGACGAATTCTTACCCAGGAAGTCGATGACGAGGCGGCCGTTGGAGCACCTGGCGTACGGCGGCGGGAACTTGGGCATGTTGGGCAGCTTGCCGGAGTTGATGATGACGAAGTTGCCCGTGTCGGAGAAGGAGTCGCCGAAGCTGAAGATGGCATCGTAGTACTGCGGCAGCGGCTCGCCCGACACCGCGGCGGCTGCCAGGCACACCACGAGCACCAGCACCGGCAGGCACGCCGGCGGCAGCCCCCACCTCCTCGACGCCATGGCCAGGCCACTTACTCACCAATGAGCAAGTAGTAAGAGAAACCAACGAACCAGCAGTGTGATTATGTGAAAGAAAGAGAGAGTAAGGCAAGGCAAAAAGAAGGCAGGGGCTGCTGCTACGCACGGCACTGCTGAGGAGGGGGTTTGGATTGTTATATAGCAGGGGTAGGCACATGGATTACACCTTACAAGGTGGTGCTAATTATGCCTCTGTTTGCTTGCTGTGTTTGTATATTATGTGTAGGCCCTTTACATATATATTCTCTTTTTTATTTCTCTCTCTAGTCTATACACACCGTTTGATTTGTTTGTGGCTGGCCATGGCGCCATTGGCCAGTGCATGGTATGATGGATGGGCTCTGCACTGTAATACATAGGGACTAGCTAGGGAGAGCATGGCACGGTGGATGGAGATGGTGACGTGGGTGACTTTGATGGGAAGGTAGCTGGAGTGTGGGCGCTCCTGTTGGCACACATGCCTTGCTTGCTGGTGTCTTCTCTGTCTGTGCAGGGCGTCTGGTGTCATCTCACCTGGGGACATCTATCACTGCCAGCCCCGAATGTGTTATCTTTTGTGCCGATGATAATCAAGTAGCCGTTGAGGCGACAGGAAAATCATATCAGGACGGTTGGTAAAGAAAGACTTAGGCCGTGTTTGGTTACGGTTTGTTAAAGTTTAACACCCATCACATCAATGTTCCCTCGAATGTATGGAGTACTAAATGTAGACTAATTGCATGCATGTCGGCACAGATTAGGAGTAATTTACGAGACGAATCTATTAAGCGTAATTAATCCAAAATTGGAAACTTTTTGTCAAATAAGACGAAAGTGCTACAGTGTTTGTTAAACTTTAACACCCCAAACCAAACACCCCCTTAATTCCCTGGATTAAATCCAAAACTGTGTCAGAAGATAGATGATCGTTTTAACGGAATTGCCACACACATCTTGAGAAACATGTACACCACGCGGTAGATACTACTATGCGGTAGCGAAAAAGGAAATGCGAGCAAGCGATATTTTGATGTACGATCAATTACTATGAGGTGTTCATGATCTGGTGGTTAATATTTCCTTATTACTACACCTCATATAAATTAAGTACTACAGTAGGTTGTGAGAGAGCATCTAGCGCCATTTAAGGTATAACTGATGTCAATTACTGTTATATAAATGCAAAGAGAAAAATGTTTCCTTGTTCTAAGATAAGGGCAAACACATTGATACATGTAAGCAGCCTCACTGATTGTCTTATGGAGTGTAACATTTAAATTTTTTTTGATTATTTCTCTTAATTTAAGGCGTCTGATAGTTATTTGTCGGTTGTTGCTTGAAAATTCATGCACCTAAAACATAGTAACTCGCTTTTTCTTGAGGATGCATCCATGCTCGGCACAGTGGAGAGTCAAAGGGAAAGAAAGGGGAGGCATCGTGCATCCATACTCGGCGCACGCCTAGTAGTAGTACTCGTAGAGGGTCAGCACTAATTGAGGTAGACGACAGCATGTGCCCCAGCAGCCCCAGATAGCCGCGCGCGAGAAATTATACGTGCAGCTGGAGATCCGCTTCGCCCATCGCCATCGCCATCGCCATCAACAACAAAGCAGGCCACAGGCCACGATCGTCGCGCATGTAACGGGGTGGTGCTGCCGTGCTGCAGTAGTGGCACCACCGGCCGTGGCGTCGACGCCTAACCGCGTGCTCCACACAGAATCGAACAAAAACGAACGGGCACAAATCATGCTACCACCAGGACGCGCGCGCATTCGCCCGTCCCTTTGTGCCCCCTTTTTCCCTCGCGGTCTCGGTGGTTCGGAAAAAGTCTACTTAGTCCCCCACGTACGAAGGATGGTCTGCTTCACTCTTCAACTATGAAACCATCTATTTTGCCCTCCGAACTTTTTAAAACCAATTAAATTACTCTTTATGTGGTTTTTGGACGGTGGGGTGCTACCGTACCAGCGGTATTGCTATAGTAACGGCGGTTTGATACAGTGCCAATACTGTAGTAACCTGCTGTCAAAAACCGTCTGAGAGATGATTTGACCGGTTTTGTAAAGTTCAGGAGGTAAAGTAGATGGTTTCATAATTGGGGTGAAGTAAAGTAGATGGTTAAGTAACTTCCGGTGGTTTCCTGCGTGCGTTTCATCTGCCCCGGAGCAAAGGCGGTGAAAAGGGAAGTGGGGTCCATCCATGTATGGCCAACGCGGGAGTGGTCAGTCGATCAGGCTGAGTGCGTGCGCGCGTGCTTGCCGCCGAGAGGCGAGACCGAGAGAGAGATTCCGGTTGGTAGAAGCGGACAACGGAGCGGCGGGGCTGCACGGCCACGCAATTCCGGCCGTCCTCTGCTCAGCAGCGCTGCAACGGCTCGCTAACTGCAACTTGCTTGGCGCTGTCACTGGGACGTGGACAAGGGAATTCGGTTAGGGCCTCGTTTAGTTCGGTGAATTGAGAGAAAAACACTTCCCTCGTTTAGACCGATGCTGCGATCCCCATTGCGCGCCTCTCACTGGGATTGAATACACCTGTGATCCTCGCTGAACTGCAGCCAGTAGTATCGATTAAACTAAAACCATCAGCGCGGCTCATACAACGCCACACCACACCGACACATCTCGTTGAGCTCGCAGTCGCAGTCGCAGATTTGCTTGGCCGCCCCCGTCCCCAGAGACGAAGTAGTACGCCGCGGTAACCATTTCCTAATACTACTCATGGACTTTGATGCCTACTATGGGCATTTGATCTCGAGCACCGATGAGTTCTTGGTTTCCACGTCCACCATTAAGTGGTGGCTCCCGCATTCCATGGCCGTTGTTAACTAGGAGTATCTTGCGCTAATCGAGCTTATTACAGCATTGTTAATGGGCGTCGCTGACGGATTGCTCCATCTCTCGCGAGGGCGGCAGGGCCGTGTGTAACAATAATCAGCGGTGCCTTTGGATTCTCTTGTCAAAGGAATTCTTCTTTTTGCAGTTCATACTGCCATGCCACTAGTAGTAGTATACTTCAGTAGTAGGGTGGATTTGCCATCTGAAACTCATTGTTTATAGGCTGTTGACCACACTTCGTAAGGTTCGTGGCTCTGCTCAAATGGATCGGAGATGCATCCGGCTCTCATATGGTGCAGACGTGGTGTGCAGTAAAATACAGTAGCAGTAGGCTAGTAGCATGCATGTACAGGTACAGTGTGCCTCGGATATATATAGTAGAATTCTACGTACTACTATACTGGTGAACAGCTTGCACAGTTGCACCCCGGATCTTCCCTAGAGGCGGCCCAGACCAGTTTGGCAGTTTGGTTCCTGATGTGCTCCAGGCGCGCCTCGCAGATTTACCTGCTCATGAGTCAGGATCCACGAAAAACACGCAAAAAGTTTGTGCAAAAACGAAGGTCCACCAGGAAGTCTCATGCTGGACCGCCGAGAAAAAAACAACCAACATATTAGGTGCAGTTGCCATGTTCATGTTTCTGAATGTTTTGATGTCACACACAAACGCCAAGAGCTTATCCAAATTGCCCACATTTTGCACCACTCTGTTGTCCATACTCGATAGGTATATAATAATACGGTTTGAGCTCCGTTCCGTTGGCAGAGCGTACAGTATGTATGGATCCCCCTGCAATGGCTGTCTCACACCTTCACTTCGTGAGCCTTGATGAATGGATGAATTGGCCGGCTGATCGTCCCCAGTCCCCGCTCCCCCGATACGTGCGCAACATGTAGCAGTGGAGGAGTGGGCAGCCTCAACTTGCTTTCCAGCAGTTTTGTACGTGCGACATGTAGCAGTTGGACTTGGACGTCCGTAGCAGTTGCTATCGCAATCAAAAGGAAGCATGTGCGTCGTCACTATACATAGCTATATTTTACGTATCCAATTGCACACCAACGTTCTGTGCCTTTCCGTCTTAAAAATGTCTCTTTCTTTCCGTTCTATTAGCAGAAAAGTTAATTGGCATTCTAATTCTTGAGCTATACTATACGTTTTTTTAAGATAATAGAATCAAATGTTCCGGCTTCAGCTTCTCACAAAAGAGAAGCATCAGACCAAGCTTATTACAAAATCACTCTAAACGAAACTCACACAGGTGCAAACTAGTTTCCAAGGCGACACCTAAAGTTCCAACCATTTAAAGCAAAAATAAACAGAGCTTTTGACTCTAAATTTCTGTAAGCATCTTGGATAAGCACCCTGTGTTCATCGAGTCGTTGCAATGGAACCCAAAACCGGAGCCGTTATGTCGCCCTGAAGAGTACCTGCAAAAAAGTTTTTGGTTGACATTTATTAAACACCAAATCATTCCTGGTAAGCCAAATAAACCAAGAAAGGGCTAGCTGTTGCACCTGTCAATAATAAGAGATTGTGTTTTTGTTGACCCAATTTAGACCAACCTCCAAACATATGGGCTATGTTCCTCGGTGATCTCAAACCAAAAACACATGTAACCATACATCATAGAGCCTTAGCGACAATACAATCGAAGAATAAATGTTTATAGTTTTCAGGCTATTACAAAAGTTGCAAACCTTACTACTATTCTAATTTCTTTTGGCCAGATTATCCTTTGTGAGTGTAACCCCTTTTTTGGAACCATAAGAAAATCTTAATTTTCAAAGGGAGTTTCATTCGCCAAATCTCTTGTGTAACCTTAACCCCATTATTGACAAGGTGATTGTACATTGATTGAACTGAAAAGGATCCATTTTTATGGAGCTGCCAGACAAATTTGTCTGATTCCTCACCCAGGTTGATGTCTAGATGATGTCCAACTAGATCATGCCATTGTGACAATTTATTTCCTGTTAAAGCCCTTCTAAAGGAAACATTTAGGGGAGTAGACTGTAGAACCTCGGCAACCATTGCATGCTTTCTACGAACAATACTGTAAAGATCTGGGTATTTAATTTTAAAAGCTTGGTTTCCTAACCAAATATCCTCCCAGAAACTGATTTGGGTACTGCTATTTAATTTAAATCAACCTGTAACACCTCGGGTGTTATAGTGGCTAAATAACCTGTCATGTCATCATATTGCACCGCAAAGCATCCATGATTAGGTTAACTATGATGTGCATCAACTAAAACGAGTTTACATTCTTAGATTACATGTGCTTCTAAGTGGTGTGACTCAAACCGAAAACCCTAATTTCGAATGTCACCCCAAATACTTAGTTTATGTCCTGCGTGATTTGAGGTGTGTGACTATGTTACACACTAGTGCCAAGTGTAGGGTATGAACTCAAGTCTAACACATAAAATGGAGCTTCAAGTTTGAGTTTAAATTTAGAATCCAAAACTTGTCGCGAGTTTTCCGATTCGAATTTTAATTCAAATTTGGGAAATTATTAAAAGATTTTCAAAAGTTAAATTGGTCAACCAAGAGTGGCTTTTGGTCAACTATATGATGCTTGACCCAATGATACCCTTGGATGATGGTTTAATCACTAATAATCACCAATTAATATAGCAACAAGTTTCAATTTGAAATTCTTCCGAAAACCCTAAATTTCAAAACCCTGATTTTACCCCTTTTTAAATAATTCAAAATCTAAGCAAAATTTGGGAAAAAGTTTAAAACCAAGTTTGTAGGGCTACAACTTTGGTGTTTTGAGTTTTCAAAGTTTTAGTGTAAAATGTGGAGCAATTTTGAAAAGAAGCAAATTCCAAAATTGACCCCTTTTCATCCCTAAACTCCAATTTCAAAATGGAGGCAGAATTTGAAAATGGTTTGAACAGCAAAGTTGTAGGTTTTGGTTAGATAAACAACTTTGGTGTTTGGAGTTTTTGAAATTTCAATATAAAATTGAAAGTAATTTCTAAATTACCAATTTCCTTAAAAATGTCCCCTTTGGATTTCAAATTCAAATTTCAAAATTCAGTTCGAATTTGAAAAAGTTTTCAACATGAAACTTGTAGAGCTTGAAATTCTGAAGATTTCATACTTTGGGAGTTTTTCAAGTTGCTATATAATTTTGGGAGTAATTTGGCAAAAACCGTTTGAATTTGAAAATTTAGGGGGGTGCTACAGTGACTAGCGAATCACCGCTGGGCACCGAGTGGCATGGGCACCGGCGAGCCGCCGGGCTGCTTCCAGGCCGTTCCCACGAGCGCTCGATCGCCACCTTGTCCGCGCGCGCCTTCTAGCACCACTGGAGACCTCTTTAAAAGGCCGAGCACACCGTTGTTCTTCTTCTTCTTCTTCTTCTCTGTTTTTGGCCGTCGCCACCGCATAGCTCCGCCGCTCACCGTTGCCGCCGTTGAGCTGCCTCCGGCTAAAACAAACGCACCATCACGTTCACCTCGCTCTCGCGCGTCTCCTGGTTTGCCTGCACTAGCCTAATTCCGCCCGAATCACCCGCACGACCGTCTCCTTTCCCAACTCCGGTGACCGAGCGCCACCGAGCCGCCTCACGTGGCCAGCCACCTCCACTGCCTCTTCATGCTTGCTGGTTGTTCCACTGCACTCGCGGTGAGCTGCTGATACTTCCCATGCCTTACAATTTGGCTGCTACTAGCCGGTATCGCCAGGACGCCGGGTGCCGCGGCCGCCGTGCCGCCATGGCCGGTGGACCTCCGGGGGGTTTGCGATCGAGAGAATGGTCCAGTGAGGTTCGCAGGGTGGTGTAGATCATGTTGGTCGAGTTGGTTGAGTCACCGGTGTCGTGGTCGCCGCCCGGCCGCCGTGCGGGTATGGCCGAGCCGCGGGAGGGAGAGCGAGAGAGGGAGGAGGGAGATGACATGCGGGGCCGACGTGTCAGCGAGCGAGCGCGCGGGCAGGGCGCGCTGATGGGCCGCGCGCGATGCTGGGCCAGGCGAGCGTGGGCACGAGCGAGTGGGTGAGGCGCGGGCAGGCCGCGCTGCTGGGCCGAGCCGGAGGGGAAGAAGGGAAGTCAGCCCGAGCGGCAGTTTTCGTTTTTCCTTTTTCAAAAATGTAAATAGTGCTAGTTTTTGTTTATTTCAATAGAATTTTTGTAGAGTTCCAAAAATAGTGAAAATTTTTGTGTAAGCTTTTCAAGGTGTAAGCTATTTAGGAAAAATGTTAAATGCCAATTTTGATTACTTTTTGTAAGTTAATTAATTAGCTCAATTAAATGTTAAATGCAACTTCCAGGAATTTTAGTAATTAAAATATTAATCCAAAAATTATGAAATTTGTTTTAGCACTGTTTTAGGCCATGAATAACCTATAGAAAAAGTTTGAGCTCAATTAGATGAAGTTTAATTTATTCTTAATTTATGCCTTAATTTTTTAAGTGATTAAATAAATGTTAATTGATAACTTTAAGTGTTGTGTGCTCTTTTGATTGAGTTATGACCTTAGGTCACTAATTCTTGATGATCCTTGGCGCCTTAATTACTTGGTTGAGCTCGTTAGTAGCATGTTCTTTAAGAAACGTTAGTGTTGCTTAAGTAATCGCTGTTAGTAAGTAGGTTTTGTTGTTTTGCGACTGTATCGCGAAGGAAAGTTGTACTCAAGTTGTTAACCGTGGCATGTCGTCATCAAGCATCATTTTATCATCGCATCATGTCAAAACATGTCATATGCTCGTGTAGTTTCTGTAACACTTCAAGTGTTTAGTCCTTAATTGCATTGCATTTGCATGGCATAAGCATAAGCATGCATCATTCATGTTTGTTATTTTATGTGATGCAACACATGTGATTATATTAGGGTTTGTTTGATTTATTTCATGAAGTACTTGATAGTTGGTGTAACAAAAAGGTAAGGTAGCCAATCATGACCTACAACACCTTAGTTATACTTAGGGTAACATTTGGAACAAAGTTCATGTTGACCAAAATTACAAATTTGCCCTCCAAGAGAAGTTTGACCACCATTTGACCCTAGAAGGCTCTAGTTTGACCAGTTAAAAAGTCTAATTTAGAGACCTTGCATGGAGGAGCAATCTTAAGCAAAGTTGTAGAGAATTTCATAAGGAACAAAAGTTCTAATATGGCCATCTCATGAAAATGATCAGAACATGCTCAAAAATGGCCCACAAGTCAGTATTAGGGGCTGTTTGGGGACTTAGCAAATTTTGCTAAGTGTTGAGCTGAAAACCGTTTCACTGTACCCCACTTTGACACCTTATAACTCACAAACCAGGCCAAACCAGCTTTCACTCATATTGACAAACTTGTAGGTCACATGTAGCTCTACAACATTGTCAACATCACCATCACCTAGTTCTAAATGGTTTAGGAGATATGGTGCCTGGAAAAATGGGTTTCAGTCGGTTAGTTAACTGAAACTCGGTTTCAGATTTCGGGTGCCTCACTTTTGGGCGTTGTATCTCACTAACCAAGCCGAATTGGCTCACGACCCTATTAGCAATGTTGAAGTCCTCATGTAGCTCTACAACATTGCCAACATCAACCACGCCTGGTTCTCACTAGTTTGGGAGTTAATCGGCGACCAAACTGCTCTGTCAGTCGAGCGAGATAACCTCCATTCAGTAAACGGCGACGCCATGCAGCTGACTCGCGTCGTGGCGCCCAGGCAGAGTCCGGTGGCCGCGTGGCGCGCGCGTGCTGCTGTCGTCTCCACGTCGCGGGCTCACGCGCGGGAGTGAAGTGGGAGTCGACACCTCCGTCCCCAGCACTCACGCCACTCCCTCCTCCATTCCCTCGCTCTCTGGTCCGACGAGCGGTGCCACTCCGACCCCGCCGCGGACGGGCGAGCTCACCACCGCACGATAGCCTACCTAACTTCACCCACGGCTCCGCCTTAAGCTCCCGGACCTTCCCCTACATCGCGCTTGATCCATTTCGTAGAGGTGAGGAGGTATTGTCGATTTTCTCTCCACTGGAGCTCACCGGAGTATCGCCGCCGCCACGGTCCACCGTGGCCAGCTCCCCTCCCTCATTCTACTCCTGTCAAGAACCTCGTTCTCACCCCCGTAATCGGTGGGGATGCTTGTGGCGAGACCTTACCATGGGATATGACCTCGTCGGAGCGGAACACGACGACCACAGTCGTCGCGCTCACCGTCCCGCATCACGGCGTTCCGTGGCCGGGGTGGTTAGGGCCTCTCTCCATCTCCTTTCTCTACCTCAATCAGTCCGCCTAGTTGCAGTGAAGCTCGTACAGAGCTCAGATGTGACCGTGCAGCCTCGCCGGCGGCCGTACACCGCCACCCGACCCTCACCGGCCGCCGCTCACGACGGCGAGCCCCTCCCACTCCAACCCGAGCCTTCCTTCTTGCACGAATCGAAGCACCTTGTGACGGAGAACGCGATGGTGTGCTTGGTTTCCCGAGCGAGCTCCCCTCCGACGAGCTTGAGCTCGCCGGAGCGCGCGGTTCGCCGCGCCCCTGTCTCTCTCTCTCTGACGGCGGGTCCCGCCTGTCAGTGTCGCGCGCGGGCGGGAGCGCTGAACGGGCCGCGCGCGCGCGAGTCGTGGGCCGCGTCTTCCGGGCCGGCCCAGTCATCCGAAAGGAAATTTATTTTTATTATTTTGTCACTGATTTTTGTACAAGTTGGAAAAATATAGATCTAGGGTTTTAATGATCCAAAAATCATGAGATAAATTTTATTAGGATCTACATAATGTGTAGTATTTTAGAAAAATATGGATCTGGCATGAGATGTTTAAAGTCTGTAAGAATTTAATAGATCCTTTAAATGTGTTTTGGAATGCATGCAAATTTGTTAAATTTATAACTTGAGCTGTAGTGTTCCATAAATCATGAAATTTGGTAGGTAGGTTACTCTGTGCTAGCCCTAGCTCTGGTAAAAATTTGGGCATCAGTGCTTAATTAATTTCCAAGTTATAATGCTATCTTGTTATTCTAGGAAGTACTTAAATGAATTTTTGTAATTTTTCTACATGTGCAATGTTCATATAACTTTTTGGAGATTGTCTTGGTACCCTAGACTGTCTAAGAAAAATATGAAATCTGTTGTTTGACACTTTTCAATAGGGTTTCCTATTTATACAAAAATCAGCCTTTTGGGCTTGTGAATTTTGTTCAGAGAGTTTCTGTGAATAAAACTTGTCCAAATTTTTACTGTGGTCTCTTTTTGGGTCAGAGAGTCCCCTGTAATTTTTGTAGAATTTTAGGAGCAGTTTATATATATGTTTGAAATTTCACTTAATTACTTAAGTAAATTAAGAAATGGGTTTAAATAAATATTCTAGGTGGGCACACCTTACTTTCTGGTGTTTTTGTGACATTTGTGAACTTGTAGTAGTATTAGTTTGGTCTTAGAGAATGTTGGTCACATCAATAAATATTTAACCTTTGTAATTTTAGGTTTTCTGGACAGCTAGTAGTAATTCTAAATTTGGCTTTGATAAAATTGGTTGCTGGAAAACTTGTAAATACCAAAGTTGGAGTAAACTTGATGAACTAGCTTGTGTCAAATTTTGGAAGCATTTGGCTTAGTAGTTTGAGAGTTACTATTGTTTAAAGTGGCAGTTCAAAATCTGCTATTCTCTGTGTTGGAGAATACAGATTCTGGAACTTGTGAAGTTTGACATGGAAAACTTAGGAGTTTGGAGTTGAGGTCTGAAAATGAATTGTAGTGCATTTCTTAGGCTTTCCAGATTGTCTTAGATCATATCTTTTGGAATTGTAAATCTTCAGTTGTGATAAAAACAAGTAGCTGCTGTCCAGAATGCTTTCTGTGGTGTTTTGCTGTTTGATATGGTGTAATATCCTAAGACATGCTACTTTTGTATTTGTTAGGTGTTAGGGCCTTAACTGAGGATGAGCAACTTTATCTTAGGTTAAGTAGCTTAGGTAAGTACTTCTCCACTGGAGAAGAGATTTGCACGTACTAGTAAAATAACTTGAATAGAGTATTTTATTCTAAAATGCATTTCATTCCGAGCATGTTGCACCCATTTATGCATCCATTATATTTATTGTGCATTCATGCAATAGGTGCACCGGAGGGGGTAACACTCCTCGAATTCGAGCCTGTGATTCCGGAGGAGGACCAGGAGCAGCAGGAGCCCGAGGATCCAGCAGGCGAAGGAGTGCCCGCAGACGACCTTCCTGAGTGTCCAGACCACCGGCCCTCGACTTTTCTGAAAGGCAAGCCCCGGTGCATGCTGAACCCATCTTTTTATAAATATATCTTGAGTACTCTTAATTGTTTACTGCATTAAGTTGTAGGAGTTATATGAAAACACTTGTTGCATTATACCTGTCCTTGTCCAGATATCGTACTTAATCCTATATTAGGTTTAGGCACGTGTCAATGCTTAGCCCTGCTTAGTACGGTAGAAGTCGGGTGATTTCCGGTCATCCGCGAGATGTAGGAAGGAGTCACGAGTGGCTTTATGGCTATCGTGGATGGAACCATGCTTAAAAATGAAATTTGAGACCGGGCGGGAGTTCGATAGTACAGCCGCAAGACACTTCACGTCTTGGGTGTGGAGCTATGCCTGTCTGAGTCGTTTAAGGACCGATTCGCTGTACGTCCTTAAGTCATGTTGAACGCAGTCTAACACTTAGTTGGCCGGATAAGTCGTTCCGACCGCGAAGCCGAGTAATGTGGTTCAGGCCGGGAATCGAATGGTAGGTTGCTTCTTGGAGGAGAGAAAGGATGTGCTTGGGGACATTGGCGTGAGACCAAGGGGGGTTAGAGTCCCTATCACCTGGCAGAGTGTCGCCCTTGGGGTCGCGACATCATTCGGACCCGCGATTCCTGAATCATATGAAACGGTGGCTTGTGCGACCCTGGCAGGGGCCTGCGCGGTGAGTGTTAGAAATACCCCTCCAGCTGGATAGGAATTCGATTCGAATTGCCGTCGCTCCCGGTTAGTGAGCACTTGACTTGAGCAGCGGCAACGTAGAACTCATTAAATGAACTGGTGGTTAAGGGAATGATACAATGTTGCCATAATGATATACCTGCTATGGATATAATAATCATGTTGTTTGATTATAATCAAGTGTATGTTTAGTACAGGTGCTAAGATAGATGACAGGTAAATGCTAAAAATAACTGCTAGTACAGGTTATAAGAGTTTCAATTACTTATGCCTTTATGCAAAAATGTTATGTCAGCTAGCCTCTTGTGTAAGCCTTGCATAATCCTTGGTGTCACTTTATTTCTGGTTTTCGACGGGTAAGTCTAGCTGAGTACATTCCAGTACTCAGGGTTTATTCCCTCCTGTTGCAGATGACATGCTTTATCAGGGATTCTGCAAGACGTGTCTCCACCCTGCGGGTGATGATGACTAGATCACTGGGGCGTGATCATCTTTATGTACTTTCATCATGCTTTTGCGAGTTGTCGATCATCCAGACTGGCAGTATTTAATTAACTAGTGTGTGTTATGCTTCCGCTACTTTCAAACTTGGTTTGTAATAATTGCTACTCCGTTTGTGTAAACTTATTTCAGCACTATTTGTGAAATGTAACGTATGATGTTGTATGTTGAATGATGCGATCCTGGTTGTAAGCAGTTTGGTTTGAAATCCTTCGTGATTTCGATTGACTACCGGGATTATATGGGCTCAAGTTCGAAAATTTGAGCGCTTCGGCGCTTGTTTTTGTACTTGTGCTCTTATAATTTGGTCGGTTCTGTTACAGCTGGTACCGGAGCATAATTCAACATTAAACACATCTTACGGGTAATTAAAAACAAAAAGTATTTGTTTGCGAAAAGGGTTAAACTCTAAAAATTATTTTATAGGTATGCCAGTGATCACAACCCTTAGCCCAAATAAGGACTCTTAGGTGGCTTATTATAAAGACTAACTTGGGGGCCTTGTTTGTTTCTGTTTCGTCGTCCATACGGCGTGAAATTGTATGGATGCCATCCCCTTGGGTGGTAATGTATGGATCAATTACCTCGACGCTCTGGTAAGTGTGAGTTGTGAGAGCATGATCGTCCAACCGGCGGTCTAGGGGAGAGTAGTTTTGGTGACTTGCATACTTACGTGTTTAAGCCATGTAATTATGTAAGCACTTAATTGTGGGAACATTATTATCGGGTAGCTTTGATACTGAAGTATATACATCTGGGGATGTGTATATGGAAAGTATTTAAAGTACTGCTTTCTTGTGTGCTAATATTGGGAAACTGTTGGGCTGCAATGAAATTTTCTGCAGGTACACTAACAGCGTAACGAGTAGACCGATAGTTTCGCTTATATGAGAGAACGTATGTATGCCACCGCCTAGCGTTAGAACTTTAGGTTTCTACTAAGGTGAGAGGGCGTACGGAACGTGCATGCATCATGTTTAATTATATCATACATATCATTTACTCCCTCCTTAAAAATTTCTGTACTCCCGACTAAAGTAAATTTCGTATCCCCTAAATGATCCTCACTTTAAGTCGTATCTTATCTTGTTGCTACAGATGGCACGTACCAAGAGGACCGCTCGTAAGTCCACTGGGGGCAGGGCACCGCGTCACCAGCTCGCTCCACGTGAGCCCCGCCCTGAGCCTACTGAGGTGGAAAGGCTGAGGGCAGAGCTGGCAGAGGTGACTGCTGCTAGGGATGCAGCACGGCGACAACTGGAACAAGTGATTCATGATCGTGATCAAGAAACGCTTGCAGTCCAGAGGTTGACAGTGGCAAACCGCAACTGTCAACGCATGTTAGTCCGTGTGATGGAACAGAGGGATGAAGCCTGGCACGAGGAGAATGTTCTGAGAGCTCGTCAGTTTGAGCTCGAGCAACAGTTGGAGAACGCTGAAGAATACAATGATAATCTTCATGAAGAAGTGCACCGCTTGAACAACGAGCTTAATCCCCTGCTGCCTCGAAACAACAACGTCGATGAGGACATGGGTTCGGGAATCCTCATGGCTGAGGATGATGATGAAGTGGAGGTTGATGGACCACAGGATGCCCCACCTGCAGAAGCACCAGAGGAAGAGCCAGAAGAAGAAGACGAGGAGTTAGAGCCTGTCAGTGATGAGGACGGCGGGGAGATCCTTGACACTGACTCGGGGGATGATGCTTAGAGTAGTCATCACGTGCCTATAATGTTAGGATCGTCTTTTGTGCCCTCCCTGTGAAGGAGTGAGGCCTTGTAATAACTTGACTTTGGGATGTAAGGTTGAACCGTATGTTTCCTGAATGTAGTTTGAACCCGTTAATTTCGATCACAACTTGATGTCTTATTATGTTGCGTTCGATGATGGTGTCACGATTAGCACCCTTCGGTGCCGCGACGAAACCGAGGGCCTCCTATGGCGCGCGACATAAGGCTGTGCTGCTTGGCACGCGCAGGTATCGAGGTAGCTAGTCATGATCCACCATGGAACTCTTCATTGAGAAGTCTCTTTGTGGTCAGTTTGAAGTAGCCTTTCACAGTCAACTAAAAATCTTGAGATCGAATCCAAGTACCGTGCAAGAGGTCAAAAATCACGTAGATAGCAACGTAAACGGTCCGGTAACCGTGTGTTCCCTGTGAGTAAGCCTTCATCAAAGAGCATCTTGTTGGATTACCAAGTATGATCTCGTCAAATGATGCGCTTGAATGGATTGTGCGGTTGTGGTGAATTATTGTGCCTTAATTATTATGAAAAGTCTATTTCATGGAGTCAGTTTGACATATTTACAATAATTCATCTACAAAATTCCCACATCGTCAGTGCTCATTGGATATGCATTTTTGCAGATGTCGTACAATCTACGTCGGGGTCGTGGAAATGAGGAGGAGGAACAGCCACCCCCTCCGCCACCACCCACTCCGGCCGAGTTGATGCAGACAGTGGTCGAAGGGCAGCGCATGTTGGCGGATGCTATGCGCCAGCTGGCTAATCGGGAGGCTCGTCCTGGCCGCCAGGGCCCAGAACCCAATCAATACAGTGATTTCAAGGACTTTCTGGATACTAAGCCCCCGCTCTTCAAGGAAGCGGAAGAACCACTGCAAGCTGATGAGTGGTTAAATACTATTGAGCAAAAGTTTCGTCTGCTTCGCCTGACTGATGAGTTAAAGACTGAATATGCTTCTCACCAGTTGCATGGTCCAGCGGGTATTTGGTGGAGCCACTATCATTCCACACTGCCTGCCAATGTCCCGATTGCTTGGGATCAGTTTAAGGCGGCATTCCGGGGAAATTATATTCCTCCCGGTCTTATGGCAATCAAGCACACAGAGTTTATGAGGCTGTCGCAAGGAAACAAAAGCCTGACTGAATACTTGCAGTCCTTCAACAACCTGGCAAGGTATGCCACAGAGTTTGTGGATACCGATGCCAAAAAGATTGCTAGCTTCAAAAGGGGCCTCGGCCCAAAACTGATGAAAACTATGGGCACTAGCAAATGTACTACTTTCAATGATTTCATCAGCGATGCTTTGACCCAGGAGAACAACAATACTATTTATTCTGCCTCTAAGAGCCGTAAAAGGGCCCTGGAGGCAAGTGCTTCTCAGTCAAGGGCCTCAGCGGCACCGAGGTCTACCCCTCGCCCACCTGCTCCGAATACAAAGTTCCGTCCGCCGCAGAAGAAGCCTGCTGCAAAAACCGGGTTTCGTAAGGCATATACAGTGGCACTGCCAAAGAGTAATGCGGGCCAAGGCAGCTCCAGTGTTCCTCCTAGCAACATGCCTTGCTGGAACTGTAACAAGCCAGGCCATTGGTCCAGGAATTGTCCTTACCCCAAGAAGAATGTCAACCAAGGTGGCCGTCAAGGTCACGCCCATTATAACAGCATTGAGGAAATTCCATCTGGTGAGGTGGTCACCGCTGGTAAGTTTCTAGTTGACCAACACCCCGCAGTGGTACTTTTTGATTCAGGTGCTTCGCATTCCTTTATCAGTCCTAAGTTTGCATCCAAATTTGCACACAAGTTGCATACTGTTGAAGGTGTGGGTTATTGTATTAGTGCTGCAAGTGGGAATATTTCCACAAACAAAGTAGTGGGGAACCTTGAGTTTGAGATAGAAGGGCGAAGTTATTCGCTTGCCCTATTGGTTTTACCTGGTTTAGACATAGATGTTATCTTGGGCATGAATTGGATGAGTCAGAACGGGGTACTCATTGACACATCCGCTCGGGTAGTTATGCTCAGAGATCCTACAGATCAAAAAGGTTTTCTAGTACAACTTCCCAGAAAGGTTGAATTGTCGGGGGAAATTCATGCTATGCAAGCAAAGGCGTTGGCTGAAATTTCCGTAGTAAATGAATTTCCGGACGTTTTTCCCGATGATTTGCCAGGACTCCCTCCGGATCGGGATGTGGAGTTTAAAATCGAGTTGTTGCCTGGCACAGCACCCATCTCTAGGAGACCCTATAGGATGCCTCCAAATGAACTAGCTGAACTTAAGGTGCAATTGAATGAACTTTTGAAGAAAGGGTTGATTCGTCCTAGCTCATCGCCGTGGGGATGTCCTGCTATCTTTGTAAAGAAGAAGGATCAGTCATTGCGGATGTGCGTAGATTATAGACCTCTCAATGCAGTCACTGTCAAAAATAAGTACCCTCTACCGCGAATCGACATCTTGTTCGATCAGTTGTCTAAAGCTAAAGTTTTCTCCAAGATCGATCTAAGGTCTGGCTACCATCAAATTAAAATCCGCCCGGAAGATGTTCCAAAGACAGCCTTTTCTACCAGATATGGTCTTTATGAGTATCTTGTTATGTCTTTCGGTTTGACAAATGCCCCCGCACACTTCATGTACTTGATGAATTCGGTGTTTATGCCTGAATTGGACAAGTTTGTGGTGGTATTTATTGATGACATCCTGGTATATTCTGTGAATGAGGAGGATCATGCTGAACATCTGCGTATAGTCCTCACAAGACTGCGTGAACACCAACTCTATGCAAAGTTTAGTAAGTGCGAATTCTGGCTTCGAGAAGTACCTTTCCTTGGGCATGTGTTGTCCGATGGAGGAATTATGGTGGACCCCGCCAAGGTACAGGAAGTACTGAACTGGAAGGCTCCTATCTCGGTTCACGAGGTCCGAAGTTTTCTTGGTTTGGCTGGCTATTATCGTCGCTTCATCCCGGATTTCTCCAAAATAGCCAAACCCATGACTCGGTTGCTGCAAAAAGACACCAGGTTTGTCTGGACTCCTGAGTGTGATGCGGCTTTTCACCAACTGCGAACCCTCCTAACCTCAGCTCCGGTTTTGGCACAACCGAATATCGAGAAACCATTTGATGTTTATTGTGATGCCTCAGGCATAGGTTTGGGAGGCGTTTTGATGCAGGAAGGCCGAGTAATTGCATATACCTCGCGACAACTTCGGAAGCATGAGGTGAATTATCCAACGCATGACTTAGAACTAGCTGCAGTTGTTCATGCTTTGAAAGTATGGCGGCATTATCTGCTGGGAAATGTCTGCAATATCTACACCGATCATAAAAGCCTCAAATACATCTTCACCCAACCCGAGCTAAATATGCGTCAGAGAAGATGGCTCGAGTTGATTAAAGATTATAATCTTCAAGTACACTATCACCCAGGCAAGGCAAATGTGGTTGCGGACGCTTTAAGCCGTAAGTCTCATTGCCATTCCTTAATTGAAACTGATTTTTACCAATCTCGCCTGTTACATCCGGCAGTCCTGTACAACATCACCGTCAGTGGTACTCTCAGAAATAGAATCATTGAGCTCCAAAAGACTGATCCGGGTATCTTTCACATAAAACGGAAGATGAATGAAGGAGAGACTAAGCATTTCAGGTTAGATGAAGAAGGTGTGCTGTGGTTTAAGGATAGGTTAGTGGTACCTAAGGACCGAGAGCTTAGAGATCAGATCCTGTCCGAAGCACATTCGTCCAAGTTGTCCATCCATCTGGGTAGTAATAAGATGTATTATGATTTGAAACCCCTTTATTGGTGGACCAAGATGCGGAAAGAGATAGCTGCATATGTCGCTAGATGTGACACCTGTTGCAGAGTTAAAGCTGTGCACATGAAAGCTGGGCTACTTCAGCCACTCTCCATTCCAGGCTGGAAATGGGAAGAGATAAGTATGGATTTTTTTGTCGGTCTTCCTCCTACTGTCAAAAATCATAATTCCATCTGGGTAATTGTGGATCGTTTGACCAAATCAGCTCACTTCATTCCAGTTAGAGTGGACTATCGTCCCACTGACTATGCTGAGTTGTACTTCAATCAGATAGTCCGGCTTCATGGGATACCTCGTACTATCATATCTGACCGTGGTCCCCAGTTCACTGCTCGCTTTTGGGAGCACTTGCATCACCTTCTGGGAACCAAGTTAGTGAGAAGCTCTGCTTATCACCCTCAGACATCGGGTCAGACAGAACGAGTTAACCAAATTTTGGAAGATCTGTTGCGAGCATGCGTGATTTCATCCAAGGGTTCTTGGGAAAAATGGTTACCTTTAGCCGAATTCTCGTACAATAACAGTTATCAAGAGAGTATTAAGATGGCCCCATTCGAAGCTTTGTACGGTCGAAAGTGTCGAACTCCACTAAACTGGGTAGAAGCTGGGGAAAGAAGGTATTATGGCATCGATTTTGTCCAGGAAGCCGAGGAACAAGTCCGTACCATCCAGAAACACATGGCTGCAGCACAAGCGAGACAGAAAAGCTATGCGGATCGTCGTAGAAAACCACTCGAATTTGAAGTTGGAGACTTCGTTTATTTGAAGGTTTCTCCCATGAAGAGTGTCCAACGTTTTGGTGTTAAGCGGAAACTTGCACCAAGATACGTGGGTCCTTTCCAGATCATAGGTAAGAGTGGAGCTGTTGCGTACAAAATCCAGTTGCCTCCTGAGATGAGAGCCATATTCAACGTTTTCCATGTATCTCAGCTTAAAAAGTGTCTTCGAGTTCCTGAGGAACAAGTTCCTTTAGGTGATATCAGACTGGAATCCGACCTAACCTATGAAGAAAAGCCAGTCCGAGTGATCGATACTCAGGAACGAGTAACTAGAAGTAAAGTGGTTAAGTGGTACAAAGTGATGTGGAGTAATCAGGGAAGTGAGAGTGATGCTACGTGGGAACGGGAGGATTATTTGCGGGATGGTTATAAAGAATTCTATGAAAAATGGTACGCTTTTCAAATCTCGGGACGAGATTTTTATAAGGGGGGAGGGCTGTAACACTTCAAGTGTTTAGTCCTTAATTGCCTTGCATTTGCATGGCATAAGCATAAGCATGCATCATTCATGTTTGTTATTTTATGTGATGCAACACATGTGATTATATTAGGGTTTGTTTGATTTATTTCATGAAGTACTTGATAGTTGGTGTAACAAAAAGGTAAGGTAGCCAATCATGACCTACAACACCTTAGTTATACTTAGGGTAACATTTGGAACAAAGTTCATGTTGACCAAAATTACAAATTTGCCCTCCAAGAGAAGTTTGACCACCATTTGACCCTAGAAGGCTCTAGTTTGACCAGTTAAAAAGTCTAATTTAGAGACCTTGCATGGAGGAGCAATCTTAAGCAAAGTTGTAGAGAATTTCATAAGGAACAAAAGTTCTAATATGGCCATCTCATGAAAATGATCAGAACATGCTCAAAAATGGCCCACAAGTCAGTATTAGGGGCTGTTTGGGGACTTAGCAAATTTTGCTAAGTGTTGAGCTGAAAACCGTTTCACTGTACCCCACTTTGACACCTTATAACTCACAAACCAGGCCAAACCAGCTTTCACTCATATTGACAAACTTGTAGGTCACATGTAGCTCTACAACATTGTCAACATCACCATCACCTAGTTCTAAATGGTTTAGGAGATATGGTGCCTGGAAAAATGGGTTTCAGTCGGTTAGTTAACTGAAACTCGGTTTCAGATTTCGGGTGCCTCACTTTTGGGCGTTGTATCTCACTAACCAAGCCGAATTGGCTCACGACCCTATTGGCAATGTTGAAGTCCTCATGTAGCTCTACAACATTGCCAACATCAACCACGCCTGGTTCTCACTAGTTTGGGAGTTAATCGGCGACCAAACTGCTCTGTCAGTCGAGCGAGATAACCTCCATTCAGTAAACGGCGACGCCATGCAGCTGACTCGCGTCGTGGCGCCCAGGCAGAGTCCGGTGGCCGCGTGGCGCGCGCGTGCTGCTGTCGTCTCCACGTCGCGGGCTCACGCGCGGGAGTGAAGTGGGAGTCGACACCTCCGTCCCCAGCACTCACGCCACTCCCCTCCTCCATTCCCTCGCTCTCTGGTCCGACGAGCGGTGCCACTCCGACCCCGCCGCGGACGGGCGAGCTCACCACCGCACGATAGCCTACCTAACTTCACCCACGGCTCCGCCTTAAGCTCCCGGACCTTCCCCTACATCGCGCTTGATCCATTTCGTAGAGGTGAGGAGGTATTGTCGATTTTCTCTCCACTGGAGCTCACCGGAGTATCGCCGCCGCCACGGTCCACCGTGGCCAGCTCCCCTCCCTCATTCTACTCCTGTCAAGAACCTCGTTCTCACCCCCGTAATCGGTGGGGATGCTTGTGGCGAGACCTTACCATGGGATATGACCTCGTCGGAGCGGAACACGACGACCACAGTCGTCGCGCTCACCGTCCCGCATCACGGCGTTCCGTGGCCGGGGTGGTTAGGGCCTCTCTCCATCTCCTTTCTCTACCTCAATCAGTCCGCCTAGTTGCAGTGAAGCTCGTACAGAGCTCAGATGTGACCGTGCAGCCTCGCCGGCGGCCGTACACCGCCACCCCGACCCTCACCGGCCGCCGCTCACGACGGCGAGCCCCTCCCACTCCAACCCGAGCCTTCCTTCTTGCACGAATCGAAGCACCTTGTGACGGAGAACGCGATGGTGTGCTTGGTTTCCCGAGCGAGCTCCCCTCCGACGAGCTTGAGCTCGCCGGAGCGCGCGGTTCGCCGCGCCCCTGTCTCTCTCTCTCTGACGGCGGGTCCCGCCTGTCAGTGTCGCGCGCGGGCGGGAGCGCTGAACGGGCCGCGCGCGCGCGAGTCGTGGGCCGCGTCTTCCGGGCCGGCCCAGTCATCCGAAAGGAAATTTATTTTTATTATTTTGTCACTGATTTTTGTACAAGTTGGAAAAATATAGATCTAGGGTTTTAATGATCCAAAAATCATGAGATAAATTTTATTAGGATCTACATAATGTGTAGTATTTTAGAAAAATATGGATCTGGCATGAGATGTTTAAAGTCTGTAAGAATTTAATAGATCCTTTAAATGTGTTTTGGAATGCATGCAAATTTGTTAAATTTATAACTTGAGCTGTAGTGTTCCATAAATCATGAAATTTGGTAGGTAGGTTACTCTGTGCTAGCCCTAGCTCTGGTAAAAATTTGGGCATCAGTGCTTAATTAATTTCCAAGTTATAATGCTATCTTGTTATTCTAGGAAGTACTTAAATGAATTTTTGTAATTTTTCTACATGTGCAATGTTCATATAACTTTTTGGAGAATGTCTTGGTACCCTAGACTGTCTAAGAAAAATATGAAATCTGTTGTTTGACACTTTTCAATAGGGTTTCCTATTTATACAAAAATCAGCCTTTTGGGCTTGGGAATTTTGTTCAGAGAGTTTCTGTGAATAAAACTTGTCCAAATTTTTACTGTGGTCTCTTTTTGGGTCAGAGAGTCCCCTGTAATTTTTGTAGAATTTTAGGAGCAGTTTATATATATGTTTGAAATTTCACTTAATTACTTAAGTAAATTAAGAAATGGGTTTAAATAAATATTCTAGGTGGGCACACCTTACTTTCTGGTGTTTTTGTGACATTTGTGAACTTGTAGTAGTATTAGTTTGGTCTTAGAGAATGTTGGTCACATCAATAAATATTTAACCTTTGTAATTTTAGGTTTTCTGGACAGCTAGTAGTAATTCTAAATTTGGCTTTGATAAAATTGGTTGCTGGAAAACTTGTAAATACCAAAGTTGGAGTAAACTTGATGAACTAGCTTGTGTCAAATTTTGGAAGCATTTGGCTTAGTAGTTTGAGAGTTACTATTGTTTAAAGTGGCAGTTCAAAATCTGCTATTCTCTGTGTTGGAGAATACAGATTCTGGAACTTGTGAAGTTTGACATGGAAAACTTAGGAGTTTGGAGTTGAGGTCTGAAAATGAATTGTAGTGCATTTCTTAGGCTTTCCAGATTGTCTTAGATCATATCTTTTGGAATTGTAAATCTTCAGTTGTGATAAAAACAAGTAGCTGCTGTCCAGAATGCTTTCTGTGGTGTTTTGCTGTTTGATATGGTGTAATATCCTAAGACATGCTACTTTTGTATTTGTTAGGTGTTAGGGCCTTAACTGAGGATGAGCAACTTTATCTTAGGTTAAGTAGCTTAGGTAAGTACTTCTCCACTGGAGAAGAGATTTGCACGTACTAGTAAAATAACTTGAATAGAGTATTTTATTCTGAAATGCATTTCATTCCGAGCATGTTGCACCCATTTATGCATCCATTATATTTATTGTGCATTCATGCAATAGGTGCACCGGAGGGGGTAACACTCCTCGAATTCGAGCCTGTGATTCCGGAGGAGGACCAGGAGCAGCAGGAGCCCGAGGATCCAGCAGGCGAAGGAGTGCCCGCAGACGACCTTCCTGAGTGTCCAGACCACCGGCCCTCGACTTTTCTGAAAGGCAAGCCCCGGTGCATGCTGAACCCATCTTTTTATAAATATATCTTGAGTACTCTTAATTGTTTACTGCATTAAGTTGTAGGAGTTATATGAAAACACTTGTTGCATTATACCTGTCCTTGTCCAGATATCGTACTTAACCCTATATTAGGTTTAGGCACGTGTCAATGCTTAGCCCTGCTTAGTACGGTAGAAGTCGGGTGATTTCCGGTCATCCGCGAGATGTAGGAAGGAGTCACGAGTGGCTTTATGGCTATCGTGGATGGAACCATGCTTAAAAATGAAATTTGAGACCGGGCGGGAGTTCGATAGTACAGCCGCAAGACACTTCACGTCTTGGGTGTGGAGCTATGCCCGTCTGAGTCGTTTAAGGACCGATTCGCTGTACGTCCTTGAGTCATGTTGAACGCAGTCTAACACTTAGTTGGCCGGATAAGTCGTTCCGACCGCGAAGCCGAGTAATGTGGTTCAGGCCGGGAATCGAATGGTAGGTTGCTTCTTGGAGGAGAGAAAGGATGTGCTTGGGGACATTGGCGTGAGACCAAGGGGGGGTTAGAGTCCCTATCACCTGGCAGAGTGTCGCCCTTGGGGTCGCGACATCATTCGGACCCGCGATTCCTGAATCATATGAAACGGTGGCTTGTGCGACCCTGGCAGGGGCCTGCGCGGTGAGTGTTAGAAATACCCCTCCAGCTGGATAGGAATTCGATTCGAATCGCCGTCGCTCCCGGTTAGTGAGCACTTGACTTGAGCAGCGGCAACGTAGAACTCATTAAATGAACTGGTGGTTAAGGGAATGATACAATGTTGCCATAATGATATACCTGCTATGGATATAATAATCATGTTGTTTGATTATAATCAAGTGTATGTTTAGTACAGGTGCTAAGATAGATGACAGGTAAATGCTAAAAATAACTGCTAGTACAGGTTATAAGAGTTTCAATTACTTATGCCTTTATGCAAAAATGTTATGTCAGCTAGCCTCTTGTGTAAGCCTTGCATAATCCTTGGTGTCACTTTATTTCTGGTTTTCGACGGGTAAGTCTAGCTGAGTACATTCCAGTACTCAGGGTTTATTCCCTCCTGTTGCAGATGACATGCTTTATCAGGGATTCTGCAAGACGTGTCTCCACCCTGCGGGTGATGATGACTAGATCACTGGGGCGTGATCATCTTTATGTACTTTCCTCATGCTTTTGCGAGTTGTCGATCATCCAGACTGGCAGTATTTAATTAACTAGTGTGTGTTATGCTTCCGCTACTTTCAAACTTGGTTTGTAATAATTGCTACTCCGTTTGTGTAAACTTATTTCAGCACTATTTGTGAAATGTAACGTATGATGTTGTATGTTGAATGATGCGATCCTGGTTGTAAGCAGTTTGGTTTGAAATCCTTCGTGATTTCGATTGACTACCGGGATTATATGGGCTCAAGTTCGAAAATTTGAGCGCTTCGGCGCTTGTTTTTGTACTTGTGCTCTTATAATTTGGTCGGTTCTGTTACAGTTTCCGCTTTCGAGGAAGTCGACGTTGTTGAGCAAGTCTCCAGAGAAGAGCAGTCACCGGTGGGTTCTGGACCGGACGTCGGAGTTGTTGAGCCCGAGCTAGTCGTCTCGTCTGAGCAAGGAAAGCCCCGGTGCATTTAAACCTTCCTTGAGTTTTATAAATTGTTATCACTGGTACTATGGTTTACTGCATTAAGTAATTAGGAGTTGAGTGATAACCTAATTGCTGCATTATCATCCTTGATTATTGCGATATCACCCTTGGTACCTGTTTTATTGAAAATGCATAGTATGCTTCACTATGCTTAATAAGTTAGGCTTTTAAATGAAATGCTTATATGGCCATGATGGCATACTTGATGAATAATGAAATATAAGAATGAACTTGAAGATTGGATGAGTGGTTTGGCCACTGCTAACTTACATTAAGAAAGGAGTCTCAATGTAGTGTTTCCGCCTTGTCGATTAAGGACCGTTCGTTGTAGGCCCGCTTGTGTTTCGAGACTTTGCAACTAGCCTCATGCCTTGGGTAAGCCCAAGATGTTAGTGATTCTATTTCATAAAAGCCAAACCTCGCACTGGAAGTGGAGAGATGGCGGGAGTAGCGTGTACCCTCGGGGCTAGAATTGGGCCGGGTTTGAGGAGTACTGTACTCTCGGGTGACGATGGACACGTTCTGGTTTTGGGAGATCTAAATGAGGGTTGACATATGCAAGATTGGGCTCTACATATGTCGTGAGGTTAGAGATCCCCAGCTGGGTATAATCGGTTCGAATCGTCGTTGCTCCTCGGTTATGGAGACTCGATTACCTGTCCTGCATCGTAGCTAAGAAGTGGAAATGTTGAAAGAATCAGAAAGAATTTTGAGGAGGATTATTGATCTAGTTTAGGATCACTTAGAATTGATTAATGAATCATCAATGATAAAAATAAAAATATTGAAGGTAAGGACTTAATTAGTAAGCTTTTCTGCAAAAAAAATTTGATTCTTGAATACCCGTACCTTGATTCCCGAAAGCTAGCATGCCCTTGGAGTATTTATCTTAGTCGGGCAAGTCTGGTTGAGTACTCTCCGTACTTAGGGTTTGTTAAACCCCTTGTTGCAGGTACGGTGCATGAGCAAGTCTGCTTTGAGCCTTGCTGCATGACGTTGTCGTTGAAGAAAGTGACGACGAGTAGGCAGTGTGGCCTCTGGGCAAGGCATCTCGTTTGGGTGTTGTAATAAAGTTACTACTGATACTTCCCTACTACTGGTTTGTAATAATGCTACTTAAGATTTAAAATTTTGAAACTGTGGTTTGTAAATTTAAGTTATTGTAAGACTTCCGCTACTTTACTCCGATGGTATTTTGAATAAACTGTTGTAATATTGCAATACTCCTGTAATTGGATCCTGTTCGGAGGAAAGCATACCTTTTAGGTTATGAGGAACATAAGTACGGCTGTCAGAGGTCATTATGACAATGACAGGTACATGTGGACCCTCATAATTAGAAGGTTCTGTGACACAACCCAATCTAAGGAATTGATTCTTGACACCCATAAGACTACCCAAAAATAGGAATCCTTAGCTTTCTTTTTAATTTGGCTCAACTGTTTACTTTTCATATACTTATTCCTAATAAATTCTTGCCATATGCCATCGTCATTGCATAATTTAAAAAGCCATTTACTCAAGAGGCATTTATTCTGTAAGTCTAGATTAAGCGCACCCATTCCACCCTGTTCTTTTGGCTGACATAAAATGGGCCACTTAATCAGTCTATATTTCTTTTTTTATCATTCTACCAGAAGAATCTAGATATATAAAACTCTAACTTTTTGAGAACCCCTCTCAGTATTTCAAAAAAAGACGTAATAAACATAGGCATACTGGATACGACTGAATTAATCAGCACAAGTCTCTCTCCTGAAAAGAGTAATTTTCCTTTCCAGCTACTTAGTTTTTTTTCTCAAATCTCTCCTCGGCCTGCTTCCAATCTCTATTGGATAGTTTTCTATAGTGCATTGAGATGCCCAGATATTTAAAGGGAAAAACACCAATTTTGCAACCAAAGAGCTGCGAATACTGTATCTCACAATCCTTTGCTTGACCAAAATAGAATATTTTACTTTTGTGGAAGTTAATTTTTAGACCAGACAATTGCTCAAAAACATAAAGCAACAATTTCATGTTCTTTGCTAGTTCTAAATCATGGTCTAGAAATATAACCGTGTCATCTGCATATTGTAAGATAGACGGACCCTCTTCTGTTAAATGTGGAATTACTCTCCTTATTAAATTGTCCTGTTTGGCCCTGTTCAGAATGATACCCAAGCTATACTATACGCAGACAGTTCCTTCGTTCGCTGCTTGGCTGCGTCAGTGTATCCTCATGAGGCCCGAGTCTAATTGGTGGAAGCTAAAGCTATTGCCTTGCCTCCCTAGTATTACTAGTAGCTGCTCATCATGTCCTCCGCCGCTCCAAGGGGAAACACGCAAAGGGAGAGGCAAGAAAAGGTTAGTGGTGGGCAGCACAGCAAGGCCAAAGTTGGGAGGGACGGAAGGATGACGAAAAGGCATCACCAACCACCGTGGTCACTATCCCCAGCCCACAGCGTAGAGGATCGACCAATGCGCGCGGGTGTCCGGTGTCCCCTACTCCCTCCCTCGTGCCTTTTCACTGCTCCATTGTCCGACTTGCGTTGCTTCAGCAGGCTATGCTTCAGGTTACGATCTTCCTGCGTCCTGCCGCCCGTGGCCACTGCTGCTGCTGCTACTCATTACACGCACATCTAATCATGGGACCAAACAAACACCGGAGAAACAAAGGTGGCGACTGTCGATCGATGCTCTGGTCGCGTTCCATTCATCGATCTGGACGTGCACTGGAATCAAACGTGCCCCATTGGTCGATCCGGAAGTATTCTTAGGAGTAGGACTAGGAGGGGGAGCATATGCCATCATGGGTGTGGTGTGGCAGGCAGAGACGAGACGGGGCAACGGCAACGCCGCCCGCTCCAAACCGCCCCAACTGATTCCTGCAAAAAGGTCACGAGGAAGGTAAAGCGCCAAAACGGAAGTCGTGTGTCAACTTGGGGCACCGACCCCAACAATACTAGTACCATTGAGATGCAACATTTTGCAGGTTAATTCAGGACCAAAATTGAGATGCAACAGTTTTCAGGTTCCATTCAGTCAGATCGTCTCTGTGAACTCTGACCACAATACAGCCACCACGTACGTAGATGTAGGAGTAACAGCATGCAGCGGACTCCACGGAAAAGCGGTCAAAAGGCGCGCCGAGCGTGAACATCAAGGACCGACGTAGTACACTCGGCTAAGCGATAGCAGAACACACGGCAGAGAGGAGTCAAGGAGTCGATTCCGAATTTTTCCCGTCAACGTGTACCAGCTAGGCTTTGGTGGCGTGGCGCCGTGCTCGATACGCGATCGGCATACAAGATGAGAAGAAAACTGAACCAGATCTCTGGCCGCATCCTCGGATCTGGAGTAGTGCAGGGCCATAAACCCCAGGTAAGTGAGCACACACAAGAGACCGTACGTACGTGCAAGGAGCAACCTGTCCAGGGACTTCCCTGGCATTTGCACGTAGCGGTACTGCGGCTTGGACTTCCCTGTCGATGCTCTCTGGTCGACTGGTCCCCCTTGTCACGCACGTTGCCGTCGCGATCGCAAAACACACTGCACTGCTAGCTAGCAAATCTTCTTGTTGGTGTCTATTTTCTTTTCATCATCAGATTCAGAGGACGACGATCGACATTGGTGGTTGGCAATGGCAAGCTAACGGCCCTGCCGACCAGCACAGCCGCATGGCCTGTGCCTAGTGGCGGAGCTCGCACAAAAATTTAGGTGGGGCGCGTCGCGGACACAACTTTTTAATGACATCGAAAAAACACACATCAATAACTAATTTATGACAAGTTTAAACATTGATTAATGATGGTACCTTCCATTTGAAGATAATTCAACAAAGACCAATTGAACAAGAATAAGTGTCCAAATTAAAGACCAAAATCCAACAATCTAAGAGCTAACAAACCTGTAGTTTGAAGAACAAATCGGTTAGTGACATGACAAGCAACTAGATGTGACAGAAACAATGGCCAATTGCAATGGATGGACAAAGCAGTGAACGTAGAAAGCATATGGGTTCTAAACAGTGGCGGATCCAGCGATCAAACCCTGTGTGGCCAGCTAATAGACACTGTGGGACCAAGCCATATAAGCTACAGTAAAATTCTACTAGTTTCATCAAAACTTGTGGGGCCAGGTGGCCCCACAGGTATAGCCTACATCCGCCACTGGTTCTAAACACGAATTTGCTAATGAGGACACCTGCAACTCGGCCTCGTCCTCCTCCCTCTCCCTCTGCTTTAGCTTCGAGGTGCTGCTACTGTGAGCGGCGTAGGTGCGCGGCAAGGCTGGGACTGCGGCGCATTGGCAGCAGTTGCCGCTGGGAGCTCGGCCCTTGGGCACCGCTGCGCTCGCGTGGGCGTGCGCCGTGGCTGGCCGTGCGGTCGCTGAGCGCGACGGCGGATGTAGGAATGCAGACTACTTGCTAGGGTCGGCTGGGTCCTGGATTGGGGGATTTGGGGCACAATCCACTTGGGCCAGCTGGGCTATTGGGCCTATTTTTCTTCCCTCAAACGTTTTCTCCCGTATAGTCTCGTCTTCCGGCGACAACCGCCGTCGAACGCCGCCGCTCGTCCGCTCCTTCGCTCGCCAGAAAGGAGGAAGACGGAGGGGTACCAGGGGCTTGACTCCGGCGATAGGTGGGGCAGCTGCCCCACTGTGCCGCATGGGGAGCTCCGCCTCTGCCTGTGCCCCAGCTCTCCGCGACGCTGGGGCGGGGACGTGCCGACTATCACGCACGCGGAAAGAGACATGCTGTGGTCACTGCCTCTGCCGCCAAGGGTTCCTCCGTCTGACCGACCGTTCCTCCGCTCCTTCGCGGCTCCTCCCAGCTCGCGCCGTCGCGCGCCCGGTTGCGCGCCGCGGGCCGCGCCGGCTGTCTCGAGTCTTGGGGCTCTGGGTGGGCGGCACGCGGAGGAAGCAGTGACCCCTGGTCAGTCAGGCCGTGTCATGCGTGCGGCGTGCCTGCGTTCGTGTGCATGCCGAACTGGTTGCTGTGCGCCATGCGGCCATGGACCAGGACCAGGTGGCCTCCTTGTCCTACTTGTCTGCCGCCGAGGCCGAGGCGAACCCGATAAGGTTGTCTGCACTCGATCCTGTAAAAGAACCTCAGTAGCGTTTGGCGGATCAAATGTGCTGCATCGGGTTCAGTACCGCCTCCTCTAAGTGCTCTCGTCCGCTAAATTTAGAGGCATAGCGTGCGTCCGCTACCGGCAGCTGTGGCCCCACCTTGCACGATGCTTGCTGACCGAGCTTGAGAGAATGATGAGTGGGAGAGAATCTTAGGCGGGCCCCACTATTTCAACTTGCAAAAAATGTTATAAGTGACATACCAATTGTCTAAATTAAATTCCAATTCCACCATTAAATTCATTTCAATAAATCATTTAAAACAAGATCTCATATGTATATATTTAGATAAAATTTATAGAGAATGACAAGTGAGACCGTTGTTGGTAGCTGGTATAGAGTATGAGATATAGATGATGATGAGTGTGGAAGAAACGTGTATAGATGAGAGAATCTTGATGACCGGGATGTATAGAGTATGAAAATAGAGGACGATGAGTGCGGATAGCCTAAATAACCCTGCTGCACCTGTGGGCAGTGCTCTCTCCGGTCTCCCCGGCGCGACGCGCGTGCGGTGCAGTGTGCCTGCCGCCTGCCGGTTCCTGCTTGTGTAAGCTCACACCGAATACATTTTGCCGAATCCATCATGGCACGTCGCGTAGTACTCGCGTTCCGGGGCCACTAAAATTGCCCAATGTATTGGATACTTTTAGATCTGTCATCTGTGAACTTATCAGTCATAGTATAGTATTTTTCTTTCACAACAAATCAATGAACATTACTTTTTAACCTAGCTTTTCAGCGAGGCAAACATGACCACGTGTGTCTAACAAACACACGTACGCACAGTACATGCACATCTCAGCACGCATATAGGAGCATGTATCCAATGGTACCCGATTCTGAACGCTGGATCAACCAACCAGCAGGATCCAATGGTTCCTTGGTGAAATCAGGTACCTACTACTAGTTTTTGGCACTGTTCCCTGGACCCTGGTAGATCTATCTAAATTAACTTTTGCAACTCATGCATAGGGGTTTTACTTGTACTACAGAACAACTAGTAGATACTTACTCTGGCTCCTACTGCTGCGTGGACCACATTTGGGCTAGCTTCTTTATTGTCAATGCTAGAAGATTCGATCTGCTCCCAATTTTGATGCAGGCCTGCCTGAATCGGTGTCCCGATTCGGGCACGGTTGGTACAGTGTTCCGGTCGGAACACTGTAGCAACTTTTGTTTTTTTGTGTAAAAAATTATCGAAAAATTGATTAATTAGACTCAAAATGTTCGTCTCGCAAAGTACAACAAAATTGTGCCGACATTTTGATGTGATGGAAAATCTCCTTTTTACATAGTGGAATTTGGAGGTGAATTTATCTAAACAAGGCCACAGTTAGAAGAACATGGAAGCTCACGCATCCATGAGAGCATGCCTCGATGGAATAACAAACTGCTGCTTCTAGTAGGCCCCGGAATTCGATCCATGACATGTCCCCTGTTTCTGACTTGCAGTTCGCGGTGGAGGTGATGGTCAGACTGTCAGACCCTCACGGTAAACGGCTGCTTGGACTTGGGCCTAGTTCAGTTAAAAAATTTTTACAAAATTTTTCAAGATTCTTTTAAACCTAATCGAATCTTTAGACACATGCATGAAACATTAAATATAGAAAAAATAGAACTAATTACACAGTTTAGACGAAATGGACGAGACGAATCTTTTAAACCTAATTAGACCATGATTGGACACTAATTGCCAAATAACAACGAAAATCGCTACAGTGTTATTTTGCCAAAAAAAATTTTGGATCTAAACCGGCCCTTGGAGGGTGATATCTGAATATCTGATTTCGATCTGATATCCTGCCCCGGCCTCGCTGACTCTCAGTTATTGCGAGATTTCTTGCCTCTGCCTGCTGGATGTATGATGGCTGGAGGACAAATCGTGCATTCTGGCTTTTCCCACACATTTATTAACATTAATTAATACTCCAGCACGCCATGGTAAACAAGGATAATCAAAATATTGATTCAACTCCAGCTCATGCATGCACATCAGATCTTGTACCGAACAAACTAGCTAGTCAGAGCACTCACTTTGTGGTAAGCATGTCTATCGGTAGCCTCTAGCAAATCGTCATTATCGTAGTCAGCCCCGGCCCTGGGGTGCGAGCTGTGTGGTGCCACAGGGCCCTCGACGTCAAGGGGGTTCAACCCCATACGTAAGCTGTAGGCATAGGAGCCCTTAATTGATGTATTCTCTTGCTTCTTTGATTGATGTATGTCTAGTATATATATTTAATCAAGATTTAATTTACTTTTTATCCTAATTTTTTTTCATTAGAATACATGGATCTAGGAATCCTTATGGAGTTATGATATGATGTTAACTAGGATAGCGAATAATTCTTTGGAGTTGTATTAAAGGGCCCATCTGCGAAAGGTTGCTAGAATAGTTGGTCTAAGCTTCCGGCCGCGTGCCCCGTGACCGGAGTTCGATTCCAGGTTTGGGCGAATTTTGGTCGGCGGTGGTAAAAATTCCATCGCCTGTCCCGCGTTTCACAAAGCACAGATAAATGGAACGGCTCACTCATAGGGTAACGGGCCTTTGTGTGAGGGCGGGGCATGGAGTTCGAGGATTTTCTCGGTCTACGTGAGAGGTCTCCTTCTTAGGTGCAAAGCTCTGGGGCTGTCTAGCCATCCGAGGGCCGAGTTTTTTTAAAAGGGCCCATCTTTCCGGCTTCGCTCCAGGTCTCTGAACTGACAGGACCAGGCCTGATCGTAGTAGTGTAGGACTCCCTCACTTTCTAGCTCACTCGATGGTGGCAAAATTATTCGCCAATAACTAGAGCTCTGCTGGCCGCTGCGCTAGCGATTTGGCAGCGCCAACACCAGCTCAATTTAAACAAGTTTGTGCTTTTTTCACAAATTACACGGTACATGCAGAAACTTGCAAACATACAATCGTGCATGCAAATTCTATCCTAGAAGCACTTTCGAATGACTAAGCTGGCAAATCCCAAAGATGTTAAAGTCATCATCATAGCATGTGGCCTATAACTGCAAATACAAGGTTGATAAGTACCCTTGTGTGTTCGTTTTGTAATGAGTGATTGTCAATGTAATCCATGAAGTAGGTTGAGTGGTGACTAACACTACCATGATGAAAGCTATGTGTGCGACATGTCTCTTGGCTTGTGTTGTACAGGTGTGGAGCTCGGAGGCGGTGATCGACGGCAAGGTGAAGGCCAAGTAGAGACGTGCCGTGCCGATGGACCAGGAGCGGTGAAGGGCGGACGTGAGGCTTGTACCGAGGGACCAGGAAGCCGGGTGACCAGCCGTGGTGGCTAGCATCTGGGACATCGACAAGCGCAAGTGTACATGAGAGTGACCGTGTTGACCAAGTCAAGACGGAGCACGTGCAAGTCGAGCGAGGCTCAAAGGACTTGGCGGTCGGCCGGTCGAGGACGGCGTTGACACGTGTCGAGCGGCGGGGGATGCGTATGGAGTACGCTACTCACGAGCGGGTTTGGTGGTTTGGGCCTCAAAACCATCGGTGGTGGGTTTACGGGTTTGGACCTCAAAACCCGGGCGAAGATTTCGAGGAGGAACGGACAGCACGTGGCGGCATCGGAGAGTTCGCGTCGAGGCGAAGCTGCTGATGAAGAGGCGCGGTGGCCGTCGGATGAAGATGACACCGGATTAGACGCACTTGGGCTAAGTGGTTTGACTCAATTGTATCCAGGGGCAAAACTGAGACCGTGTAATAGCCCTGTTAAATAGGATGAGGAAGCCCCCATCTCCCACACCTCCTCCATTTGCATTTTCTTTCATCCTTGTTAGGGCTCCCCTCCCCTTAGGTGCTTGTGAGAGAGAGGTCCACTAATCCTTGTGATTTGTGTAAGAACCAAGATTTCAAGTGGGAAAGGAGGTCCTGAATCCTCTTTGTGTCCTCCGGGATTTGGCGGAAGAATCACTCTTTGTGTTCTTGATGTGTTCTTCGCGTTCTTCTCCTTCCCACTCTCGTACTTGAGTTGATTCGTTGTTTCTAAACCATTTTAATCTATTTTTTTGCATTGATTTGAGCTATGACGTGAGTTGAACCTTTCCACCGAAGGAAATCAACTAATTCCTCATGAGCTCGCAGATCGGGCAATTTCTAGGTCTAGGTCTCAAGAACCGGTGTTTTTTGTTCCCCTTTGATTTCCCGTTAATTGACTTCAAATTAGACGATGACCTCTTAGAGGTAGCTCTCCAACTGCCTTGTGATCATGCATACCAAGTTTGGTGGCAGTTGGTATTGATTTGGCCACAAATCAAAAGGATCAAGGATGAGGGTGATTTTCACGTCGCCTCTGTTCTTCTGTTCCTGGGAGTTCGCAGACAGTCCGCCATTCTACCTGTGGATAGTTCGAGAATCAGGGTTTGTCCAGTTTAGAGCCAAGTTTTCTCATTGTGGTTTTTGAGTTTGATCGGTGGACAGTCCGGGGTTCCAATGCAGATAGTCCGCGACTCATGTCCAGCCGAGTCCAAAACCCTTCTCTCTCGGTGAGTTTTCTGAGAACTAGCCTGTAGACAGTCTGACACCTGGTTGCGGATAGTCCGCCAATGTTTTCTTGAGCTGTGTCTAGAACTAGCTTGTCATTGTGTGTCTTTTGGAAGTTGAACTGCGGATAGTCTGGCGCAAACCGCGGACAGTCCACCGCTGTGGTCTGTGTTCTGAACTGTTTCTGTTGTCAGTCTGGTTCGTGCCGTCGGATAGTCCGTCAAGGTGACCCGGACAGTCCGAGGACTGTACTATGGACAGTCTGCCACCAGGGTCCGGACAGTCTGCAACTACCCAGAGTTGGCTGTTTTCTCCCGTTGCTTTGATTGTTCATTTCCTTTGCTTCTTGAGGGTGCTTCTAAGTATCCTAGACTTCTTGTGTGGTATCTTGCTATGGTTAGCATGTGTATCTCATGGCTTGGGTGTGAGTCGAGTTTTGAGGTTGTGTGTTGAGCCAAGGACCAAAGTTTTAAAAGAAATTTAAGGCTCCCATTCACCCCCCTCTGGTCGCTGTTTTCAGTCCTTCAATTGGTATCGGAACCGGTTAAGGATTATTCCACCTTTATCGATCCGTTATCCATGAAGGCGACATGGAGCGTGGTTCCGGAAAACCACCGTTCTTCGATGGAACAAACTACCCCTATTGGAAGATCCGCATGTTCACACATCTTCAGGGGATTGATTGGCTTGTCTGGGAGATTTGCGAGGATGCTACCTACATTGTGCTTGAACCCCGTGCTCATGTCATGCAAGATAAAAAAGATCACACAATGCTAATAGCAGAGCTCACATAGTTCTTTTCTTGAGTCTTTCACTTTAAGAGTTCAAGAGAGTCTCCGATTGTACTACCGCTCTGGAGATCTAGGTGAGGCTTCAGAGCTATCACGAGGGGATTGTATAGGTCAAAACCAGACTCTACGAGATGTACAAAAGGGAGTATGAGAACTTCACTCAGCTTGATGGCGAGTTCATCGATGCCATGTTTTCTCGCTTTTAGACCATCGTCAACAAGATACGAGCAAACAAGACATAGTTACCTTATGACAATCATGAGAGGGCACTCAAGCTTCTATATGCCCTAGATCGAAAGGTATGGGATGTGAAGGTGACCGCCATCATTGAGTCTTTGGTGTATGAGACCCTCACCATGGATGAGCTTTTCAGCAAGCTCAAGTCCACAGAGATCGACTACCAGACCCAAGCCAAGCTCAAGACTATGGCTTTAGTCTCAGGTAACGGCTCAAGTTCTTTGGCTAACCCCTCACAGATGTCGTTTGCCTTGTCTTCTTTGGTGTCTGTCACAGAGGAGCAATTGGAGGCCCTTGGGGACGACGAGTTGGCGATGATCATCAGCCAGTTCTCGCGGTTTCACAACAACCGCTTGAATCATCAGTGTGGTGCTGGTCTAAAGGAAGGATGCTACGGCTATGGAGACCCCGACCAATTCGTCACCCACTACCCCAAGAAGAACAAGCACTCCTCTGACAAGCACGACTCTAGCAAGCGCAAGTACACCTCTAAGCACAAGTCGAAGGAAGGATTCGACAAGGAGGTGCTGAAGAAGAAGTACTTAAAAAAGGCCAAGGCCCAAGAGCACGCCTTCCTTGCCTCCCTCAGCGACCTCAACAACGATACCAATGACGACTGTTCTTCTTCCTCGAGCGATGATAAGTCCAAGAAGAGGCATGAGGACAAGTTGACCGGGCTTTGTTTCGTCGCCAAGTCCATCCATGGAGGCTACTGCACCATGGTCGTGGATGAAGGGGTGAAGCCCTACAAGGACGTGCTTCCCAGCAACGACGACGCTACCGAGGTAAAACCCACCATCGATGCTCTTATTGCCGAGCTTGATATCATGATCGATACTTTGATGAGTTAAGATAAGCTGCTAAAACGTGCTACTCGTGAGAGGAAAGAGTTTAAGGACAAACTAGAAGTTATGGAAAAGGAGCTTGAGGAAGCTAAGAAGCTTGTCGTTCATGTGTCTGACAAGGTTGAGTGCGATGAATGTGTTGTTCATATGACCAACTTTTCTAAGTTGTAATCTAAGTATGGTGTCTTGTTAGATAAGAATGATGAGCTAAAGGCTAGGTCTAGCTTGTTGGGTGCGTGCAAGTCTTGTTTGGGCTTGCAATCTGAGCTGGCAGAGAAGAATGCCAAGATCCTTGCTCTTGAAAAGGCCAGTTTAGATAGCATAGTTGTTGAGTGTGCACGTTGTGAGAGCTTGGTGTTGGAGCTTGAGTCTTGTAGGTATGACAAGATAAGATCTAAGGAAGACAACACATACCTTCGGTCCATCTTGAATTGGGTGTCTTGTAGTGAACCGCAGTTAGGCATGATGATGAGCTTGTTCAGGCGGGAAACTAGGACATCGAGAGTAGGTTTTGCTCTAGGTGGGAAGGGTGAATATGTCTATGGCAAAGTTGGTGAGTTTAGTGGTTTGAGCCCAAGTGAGAAACCTTCCACTACTCCCAAATTGATCAAGACCAATCCACCTAAGCCTACCGTACCCACTGTGAAAAATGGAGTGTTTAAAGAACCTCCAAGAGCTCCACCTCAGAAACAAGTTTGGGTTTCAAAACTGAACCATCTCAGGAACCCACTTGATACTCTACTAAACATCTCTAAGGATCCCCTTCCTAAAGCCAAAAAGCCATCAAAAGTGACACATACACACAAGAATGTGAGCCAATAACGACCCAAGAGAGAGGTGAGGTATCACTGTGACTATTGCCATAGGGATGGTCACCTTGTTGAGTTTTGCTTTAGGAGGAAGAGAAATGAGTGGCGGGAGTATGAGTTGAACAACCGGAACATGTACCACCCATCCCATGACGTACATGTGCCGCCTGTTCAAAGGCGCAATGCTAGGCCAAGAGGTGCAATGCCTCAAGGTGCTAGGCCTCACGTCGTGAGACCATGCGGTGGTCGTGGTGGTCATGCCTGGCATGGTTCAGGTCATGAGCAATATGGCTTTGGACCTCATGGCGTTGGCTTTCAGTCCTATAGCTCTGGCGGACCATGTTTTCCCCCACATGGTGCCTGCTTTCCTCAAATGGGACATGACATGTTTGGTGTTTTTTCTAACACTTTTCCAGGGCAAATGAGCCAACACTGGTATCCTTCACAGTTTACTAACCCCAATGTTGCATCATTTGCTCATCCCATGTCCTTCTATTGATGCAGGACAGATGCCTAGAGAACACATGGCTCATTGATTCCGGCTGTTCGCGCCACATGACTAGAAGTTTAAAATGATTCTCCAGCCTTGGCCCCGTGCAATGTAAGGAGTACATCACATTTGGAGACAATAGCAAATGTAAGGTGCTTTCTCGTAGGACCATTTGGGTCAACAAGAGTTTTGTCTTGAAGGATGTCACTTTGGTTTCGAGTTTGCATTTCAATTTGCTTTTTATTTTGCAACTCCTTCAAGATGGCTTTGAAGTACGCTTTAAGACCAGCTTGTCTCGAGTTCTTGATTCCCAGGGAAACTGATGAGGACATCCTCCACTATTACCCGTTGGCAAAGACGCAACAAAAAAGGGTCAAGTGACCTAGTTGTAGTCGGGCGGCGACCGTGTGAGCCTCTGAATAATCCCACCTTGCTTAGCTTGGGAGGAGGAAGCCACCTTAAAAGAGAGAGTCACCATTCCCCTATCGGACTAGTCTTTTAGGGACATTGGGCTTTCCCCGAGTGGGTGTGCAATAAGAACTGTTGGGGTCCGGGCAACCTTAATTTATTGGGCCTCAGCCAACCCCACCTGGGCCGGATGTATCATTTGGTATCAGAGCTTGGGCCCTTGTTTGAGGGGGTGGGAATGATGAGGACATCCTCCACTATTACCCGCTGGCAAAGACGCAACAAAAAAGGGTCAAGTGACCTAGTTGTAGTTGGGCGGCGACCGTGTGAGCCTCTGAATAATCCCACATTGCTTAGCTTGGGAGGAGGAAGCCACCTTAAAAGAGAGAGTCACCATTCCCCTATCGGACTAGTCTTTTAGGGACATTGGGCTTTCCCCGAGTGGGTGTGCAATAAGAACTGTTGGGGTCCGGGCAACCTTAATTTATTGGGCCTCGGCCAACCCCACCTGGGCCGGATGTATCAGAAACCTTGTGTACCAGATTGTCCCTTTTGGCCGTGTCTTTCGAGCTGATTTTTCTCACTCATTTGGCTCTTCTTGATGTTTGGTGGCTAGATCCTCCTCTGAGATTTGGAAGTGGCATAGGAGACTGGGTCACTTGAGCTTTGACTCACTAGCTAGGTTGAGCTCACTTGACTTAATCCAAGGATTGCCCAAGTTAAAATTTGAGAAGGATTTGGTGTGTCACCCGTGTTGTCATAGGAAGTTGGTTACCACTTCTCACCCACCTGTGAACCAAGTCATGACCAAGGAACCCGGTGAGCTACTTCACATGGACATAGTTGGTCCAGCTCGGGTTCGGTCAGATGGTGGGAAGTGGTACGTTCTAGTGATCATGGATGATTTTTCTCGCTATTCTTGGGTGTTTTTCGTGGAGGGTAAGGATGATGCTTTTTCACATGCTTAGAATTTGATTCTTCGGTTGCAAAATGAGTTCCCTAAGAATGCCATGAGAGTGATTCACAGTGACAATGGCACAGAATTCAAGAATACTCATTTTAAAACCTTTTGTGCTTCTTTGGGCCTCGAGCATCAGTTTTCCTCTCCCTATGTCCCTTAGCAAAATGGTGTTGTTAAGTGCCAGAATCGGACCCTTGTTGAGATGGCTAGGACGATGCTCGATGAGCATAGTACTCCTAGGAAATATTAGGCCGAAGCGATCAACACCGCGTGTCATGTTTCCAATAGAATTTTCCTTCGAGCTTTCATGAAGAAGACCTCTTATGAGTTGCGATTCGGAAGACCACCCAAGGTAAGCCATTTTAGAGTGTTTGGATGCAAATGCTTCATTCTAAAACAAGGTAATTTGGACAAATTTGAGTCTCGATCCTTCGATGGTATTTTTCTCAGTTATGCTTCACATTCTCATGTTTATCGTGTACTTAACCTTGAAACTAACCGAGTTGTAGAGACCTGTGAGGTTACCTTCGATGACACCATGCCTTGTTCTATTCCTGTCTTTGAAAGTGCAGGTGATCAGGAGATCGATGAGAGCATCTTTGTTGAGGAGAATGAGGAAGATGCTGATTAGGGAGATGTCGAGCCAACCTCTTCGGCTGCTCCAGTCAAGTTTGTGATGATTACTTCGGCTCACAGCCCTGACTCGTCTTCTTCCACTACTTGGGGTCCGCACGAGCCGCCTCCTCAGCCTACATCGGCTGCACCTAAGGAGGTTCTAGCTGCTATTGAGGGGGAGGCGACTTCTTCGAGAGAAGCACCTCCGCACATTCAGCGTCGCCACCTACCTCAGACCATGATCGGCGACATCGACCAAAGGGTCACGCGGTCCAGGTCACATGAGATCCCACACTTCGCTCACTCTGCTTTCGTAGCTTCTTTTGATCCTCGAGATATTGGACACACACTATCTAATGCTGATTGGGTTAATGTTATGCATGAGGAGTTAGAGAACTTTGAGCGGAACCAAGTGTGGGTTTTAGTTTCACCTCCACCAGAGTGCCACCCCAGAGGTCCAAAGTGGGTTTACAAGAATAAGCAGAGTGAGGATGGGGTGGTAGTGAGAAACAAGGCATTGGTGGCTCAGGGTTTTTGCTAAAAAGAGGGAATAGACTATGAAGAAACCTTTGCTCATGTTGCCCGTCTAGAAGCCATTAGGATCCTTTTAGCATTTGCAGCTTTGAGAGGGTTCAAGCTGTATTAGATAGACGTGAAGAGTGCCTTCTTGAATGGGTACATAGAGGAAGAGGTTATGTGAGGCAACCCCCTGGCTTTTAAAATCCTAAGTACCCCAACCAGGTTTTTAAACTCCAAAAAGCTTTATATGGTTTGAAACAAGCCCCAAGAGCCTGGTATGAGCATTTGAAAGCTTTCTTACTTGATAAGGGTTTTAGGATGGGTTCCGTAGATAAGACTTTGGTCCTCCTCAAGTAAGGCACTGACATCCTTTTGGTTCAGATATACGTGGATGATATAATCTTTGGTGGCTCTTCTCATGCTCTTGTTTCCAAGTTTTCAGATACTATGAGTAGAGAATTTGAGATGAGCATGATGGGCGAATTGACTTTCTTCCTCGAGCTGCAAATCAAGCAAACTCATGAGGAGATGTTCGTGCACCAAGGCAAGTACACCAAGAATGTGCTCAAGAAATTCGATATGGGTGAGGCCAAGCCTCTTTCGACACCCATGTCGACCACGATGGCCCTGGATGAACACAAGGAGGGAGAAGCCATGGAGCAGAAGGAATACCGAAGCATGATCAGATCCCTGCTGTACCTGACGGTGACGAGACCGGACATCCAATTTGTGGTCTGCTTGTGCGCACGCTTTTAGTATTCGCCGTGCATGTCTCATCGTCAAGCCATCAAGTGGATCCTCAGGTACCTTCATTTCACACCTGAGTTTGGTCTTTGGTTTTCAGCCTCCTCCTCTCTTTCTCTTTGAGGGTATTCCGATGCGGATTATGCTGGTTGTCGTGTTGAGAGGAAGTCCACTTCCGGGACTTGTCAGTTTCTTGGATCTTCTCTTGTGTCTTGGTCTTCTTGCAAGCAGTCTAGCGTCGTTCAATCCACCACAGAAGCTGAATATGTTGCTGCTGCTGCTTGTTGTTCCCAGTTGCTTTGGATGATAGCTACTCTGAAAGACTTTGGGTTAGAGTTTAGTTGAGTGCCTTTGTTTTGTGATAGCACCAGTGCCATAAGCGTAGCCAAAAACCCAGTCCTCCACTCAAAGACAGCACATAGAAGTCCACATTCACTTCTTGCATGACCACTATGAGAAAGGTGATATTGATCAGCACCACATTGATACTCAAAACCAGCTCGTAGATATCTTCACCAAACCACTTGACCAAGCCTAGTTTGCTCGCTTGCGAGGGGAGCTTGGAGTTTGTTTTCCTTTTTAGAGGAGGGGAACTTTGGTTGATGTACTCTAGTTTTGCTTTTCTTTGTAGTTTAGCCTTTGTTTTTTTATCATATTTGCATATCATATTATCATGTATCATATTGCATCCTGAGTTGCATCCTTGTAGTAGCTAGATTGACACTATGCTCTTGTTGGAGATGTTATGGATATACATGATGTGCTTTTAGCTGAGGCTCCTTTTGATCAGTTGATGCATGTTATGAGCTAAGCTTGTCTTCCAAACTGTGAACTTAAATTAAAACTTCTTGAAATATGAAATGTGTTCACCGCTACTTGTGGCAACTGGCATGTGTAGAATGTGTCAAGATCTTTTTGCTTCATATATATGCTTAGTTGCTATGGCTCATACCTTGAGTTACACACTTGCTTGAAAAACTTGAATTTGTGATCAAACTTAAAAAACAAGCTAAGTGATTTGAAAGATCGGGATGGGTCGATGCTATCCTATGTCAGAGTATCGAGACAGCTCCAAATTGCACTTATTGGTGAACTTAAGCTTTGTAATGGATACTAAGATCATTGTTTTAAGCTTCTGATTACCTTTGGCATAGGCTTGACATGGTCACTAAGTTAGGTTTTGATGGCACAGATAACTTCCCGCACACACTTGTCTGACAAACTTTGGTGATAAGCTGCATAACTCCAATAAATTTCAATTGATATCTAAAATTTGATTTAACTATAAGTTTGTCTCATCACATGATGTGTGAACTTTGTTTGGGGTAGTTCACTTTGCATACATGTGTAGCACAAGGTCGATCTCCTGTTTATCTTTGCTATGTGCTCTTTTGGTGGTGAACCCTCTTTTAAAATTGCTCAAACTTGACCAATCTTGCTTAAATGCCATATTTTGTTTCATTTGGTCATCTTGAGCATTTGCTAGCACTTGTATGTGTTGCTATATCTATACATGACAGCATCAACTAGAGCATCTTTTCAATCTACTTGCTATAATCTTGAAGATTATGCATTTGTGCATCTCTGTATTCATAGCATGATTTGAGGGGAAGTTGCATTCTTCGAGCTAAACTTGATAAGTGCATGTGTCATCAAGGAGGAGAAGTTTCCACACTCACAAGGGGAGAATACTCAAGGGGGAGTATGTCTTACCAAATTCCACCTAAATGTTGAGTGCATGCATTCATATGAGAGATTGCATTTGTTCAGGGGGAGTTGCATTTGAGTTGCTTTTGCTAGATGTGTTGAGCCTTTGGCTCTTCTGGAGGGTCTAGCAGTTTTTTAGCTTTTCGAACTTTGCTAGTGGTGTTGAGCCCATTGCCTCTTCTTGAGGGCTAGTTTTGTTTTACTTGGTTGCGTTGAGCCGTTGCCCATGTCTTTGAGGACCAAGTTTTGCTCATTTTCAAATGACCCATTTTTGGTTTTTCTTTGGCTTTTGGTCATTTGGGTGAGCTCTTTGTTTTCTCTTCTTCTTCTTTTTCTTTTGCTCAAGCTGTTTGTGTATTGGTGTTGACAATGCACTCATCAAAGGGAAGATTGCGAATACAAGGTTGACAAGTACCCTTGTGTGTTCGTTTTGTGATGAGCGATTATCAATGTAATCTATGAAGTAGGTTGAGTGATGACTAACCCTACCATGGTGAAAGCTATGCGTGCAACATGTCTCTTGGCTTGTGTTGTGCAGGTGTGGAGCTCGGAGGCGGTGGTCGACGGCGAGGTGAAGGTCAAGTAGAGACGTGCTGTGCCGATGGACCGGGAGAGGTGAAGGGTGGACATGTGGCTTGGACTGAGGGACCAGGAGGTCGAGGGACCTACCGCGATGGCTGACATCTGGTACATTTACAAGCGCAAGTGTACATGGGAGTGACCGTGTTGACCGAGTCAAGACAGAGGACATGCAAGTCGAGCGGGGCTCAAAGGACCTGGCAGACAGCCGATCGAGGATGGCGGTGACACGTGTCAAGCGGCGGAGGACACGTATGGAGTACATTATGTAACACCCCAGGTGTTTATCACCAATTAAGCAGTAGGTTTGAGCTCAAACATGATAGATTAAGTGGAGATGACAATGTCAAGGTCAACCTACGAAGAAGAGCCTAATTTAAAATTGGATGTTACTCCTTTGCTTTACATATAGGCCATGTTCAAAGATATATGTTCGGATGGTGTTATTGCCATATCTTCATGTGTCTCACCTTGGTACCTATCTATATTGATCCCTGGAAAAGTTTCATGAAGTTTGGAATCAAAAAGTCACATGAAATGATAAGTTATATGCTTGTTTGGATTATGACTAAAACCTGCCTTACATCCCCTGGGAACTAGTGTTGTGCAACATACAAATGCAATATGTGCAACACATCTTGGACACATGTGGAACACCCTAGTGGAACATGTGTAACATGTATCTTGAAACAACCACATGAAATGACCATAGCATTTCACTTGATTTCTATGTTTCAAGGCATGTGAGGCCTACACTTTTGTGCAACCTATGCATGGTGGGTATGTTTGGCCTCTACAACACCTTAACTACACTTAGGACACTCCATGGAACAATGTTCATGTTGATCATTTTGCCTAAATGTGCTTCTAAGTGATGGTTGACCATGTATGGACCCTGGAACACTTTTGTTTGACCGTTTCAAAAGTGTGACCTAGAAGCTTTGCATGACTGTGTACCCTTTGACAAAGTTGTAGAGGATTTTATAAGGAACAAACTTTGTTTAAGAGTCAAGTCATGAAAATGTGTGGAACATGCTCAAACAGGGCCCACAAGTCAGTTTTAGGGCTGATTTCAGCACTTAGCCGTTTTTAAGCCCTAATTCCGGTAACATCGACGTTGGCATGCCGCGTTCTCCAAATTTTGCTAAGCAACTTGAGTTAGTCCAAAAATAAAAGTTCAAGATTATGTTATGGAGAAGAGAATGCAAAAAGTTGCACTGAGCTTGACCAAGTTTTGACCTCCGAAAGTGAATTTCCGTGACCATTATCAAGGCGCTGACACTGTCATTTTGTGGCCTAATTACCTGCTGATGAAGAGCTCCGACGACCATACAGCCTTAATCAAGTTTGTAGAGCATCCAGAGTAGAGCAACTTTGATACTGGCGCCAAGGTTCGAATGTGCATGGAATATGCCGAAAACAGACTCCAAGTCGGGCTCCATCGCGCGCGCCACGTGTTCGACGAAATGACGTCGTGGCAACCATGCACAGAGCGCGCTCCGCCATGGCTGCCACGCGTTCAAGCGCTGTGCCACGCGCTGCCGAGCGCCCCTGCCCCTCAAACCAAGCGCCCGAGCTGCTCTTTCACTCGCTCACCTCTCCACTCTCCCTTCCTCGCTCTCTGGTGTCGCACGCGAGCTCCAAGGCGCGTCGCCATTGAGGCCGCCGCAAGCTCGAGCTGGCCGCCGTCGTTCTTCCACCCTCGAGCGCCTGGAAGCCATGCATCCACCGTCACCGGCTCCGTCGTCCTCTCCTGGTCCTCGCGCGCCTCTCCTCGGCTTTCCTTCGTCGCTGTAGAGAGTGGCCGCACGACAGCCATGGCCGCCGTGCGCCTGCTCACGTGGCCAGCGAGCCTCGGGCCGCTGTGGGGCAAGCCGTTGGCACCTGCGGGTGTGCGCGGGTCCCTTGACGCTTCCCCGCCATTCGCCGCCGCCGGTGAACCTTCCCCGGTCGCCCAGCCACCGGAGCGCCGCCGCCGTCGACACTGCCCCTCCGGAGCCGCCCGCACACGTGGTCAGCAGGCCATAGACCACCTCGGCCCCTACTACGAGTGCCTATGGACGCGCCTCGCCGCCCGGGTGCTTCCCCACCACTTCACTGCGGCCGCCGACGACCTCACCGGCCGGAGAAGTGCCGGCCGGCACTCTCTCCCCGCCTCCCCTGTTTCCGGCGCCGGAGAAAGGAGACCCCTGTCTGTCTGTCTCTCTTTGTGAATGACTAGTGGGCCCAATGGTCCAGCAGGTCCCACTTGTCGGCTTAAGATAGCGGTTGTCTGGGTATGTATTCGGGTGGAGCTAGCAAATTAAATAGGGTTTGAGTAATTCTGTGTTTGAAATTCAGATTTCATTTAAATCTTCAAAAATTCATATCTCATGATAGAAAACTCCAAAAATAGTAAATGGGGACTTTTTGGAAACCTTGAGAAACTATCTATGCAGTAGAGTCATAAAATGTGCATGTTTGTAAATATTTTCTGATGTCTTTATTTAGGCTTTAAAAGTGCTCTAGAAATGCTTATAAACTTGACCAGAGCCAGATCTGGAGTTTTTGAACTCCAAAAATAGTGATTCTTGTTTTGTTAAATTTATGATGACATGTACTTGCTAGGAAAAATATTAAACACCCTAGTTGTTCACTATTTTCTAAGGGTTTTGATTTGACCTTGTTAAATAAGGAAAATTATATCTTATTACTTGTCATTTTATATCTTGAGTTGTGTTGCTCCAATTGATGTGAAATTTTTATGGTAGACTTGTCATGCTATGGATGTACTGTGGTATAAATTTCATGGCCATTGCTAACTTTAGGCTCAAGTTATTGAGTTAACTTGTTTATGGCTTAATAAATAGCTTATAAATAATATATAAATGATAAAATAGAAAATGTTGTTCCATTACCTTAGTATGATGTTTCTCTATCATATTAATTCATAATATGGCCTTGTGTTCATAGAAAATATTGAGTTTTAGGTTTAACTTGCTCTCACATGATTTATTGCAATAGCTATTTGTCTTTTTCATAGAGGTTGCTATACTTGTCCAAATGACTTGAAATTTGGACAGTAGACTTTTGGTAGTATTTGTAGATCACTGTAATTTTTGTAGAATTTATTGAGCATCTTTATGATGTGGTCATAATTCCACCTAATTATCTAAATAAATTAAGAAAATGTATTAAAAGAAATTATTTAGTAATTGACACTATGTTTTCTGATGTTCATTAGTCATGTATGAAATGTTGGTAAAGTTGGTTTTGTCCAATTATATGTTTGCAACATATGTTAATAATTATTTCTTGCAATTATTAGTTTCTAGACAGTTCTGGGGGCAATAGAAATTACCCCATGTTAATGATGTTTTCTGGGAAACTTGTTTATACAAAAGTTGTAGATAATTCATGTATCTAGCTTCTGTTAAAATTTGGTGTCAATTGGCTAAGTAGTTTTTGAGTTATAGCTGTTTAAAGTCTGGTCCCAGATTTGGTTGCTCTCTGTTTGGAGCAGACCAGATTCTGTAGTTTCATCTTTTCGACCTATTAAACTTGGGAATCAGGCTTAGGTGATATTAAATGAATTGTATACAATTTCATAAGCTTTCTAGAATGTCTTATTGCACATCTTTTGGAGTTGTAGATCTCCAGTTATGATTAATTTTCTCAACTGCTGTTCTGTTGTCCAGAAAGTGGCAGATTCCAGTTCTAGTGCTTTGATTAAATTGTCATGCTAGTGTGTTGAAGTGTGACTCATATCTTTGATTGTACTTGGGTTAGTACCCTGTGATCTCATGAGACTTGTGGCTTGATTGATGTGCTTGCCATCTTCTATATTATGCCTTAGTGAGGATTAAGTTAACTAGCTCTAGGTGCTTATGTGAACTTTGGTATGCTTGCTTGATTACTTTGTTTATTGCACTTCTATGCATTCATACATATGCATTATTGCACCTCATTTAGGTACGCTAGCTAAAGCACGTGAAGGACCTGATGTGGAGCCAAACCCGAAGACGGAGTTGGTGGATCCATCCCGAAGATAGAAGGACCGGACAAGTGCTAGATTGGAGAATGCTCGCCAAGCGAATTCATCTGACAAACTCTGACTTGAGTCGGATCTCAGGCAAGCCCCGGAGCATTATAAGCCTCCTATCTTCAAAGCAATTAATTCTATATATGTTATAAGTATTGTTGCATTAAGTGGTAGGAGTTGGTTGAAAACCTTGCTGCATTATATCATTCCTTGTCCAGATATATGAATCCTTGAATCCTACATAGACTAGGATCGAGTAGATGCTTAGCCCTGCTTTAAGCGGTAGAAGTCAGGTGATTTCCTGTCACCTGCGAGATATAGGGATATTCATATATGGCACGGTTGGCTATATTTGCTATCGTGGAATGGAACCATGTGTTATTAAAATGAAATGAGACCGGGCGGGATGACGATAGTGAAGCAACAAGGCATGGAGGTCTTGGGCGTGGATCTATCCTCGTCTGAGTCGTTTAAGGACCGATTCGCTGTACGTCCTTGAGTCATGTTGAACGCAGTCTAACACTTAGTTGGCCGGATAACCCGTTCCGACCGCGAAGCCGAGTAATGTGGTTCAGGCCGGGAATCGAATGGTAGGTTGCTTCTTGGAGGAGAGAAAGGATGTGCTTGGGGACATTGGCGTGAGACCAAGGGGGGGTTAGAGTCCCTATCACCTGGCAGAGTGTCGCCCTTGGGGTCGCGACATCATTCGGACCCGTGATTCCTGAATCATATGAAAAGGTGGCCTGTGCGACCCTGGCAGGGGTCTGCACGGTGAGTGTTAGAAATACCCCTCCAGCTGGATAGGAATTCGATTCGAATCGCCGTCGCTCCCGGTTAGTGAGCACTTGACTTGAGCAGCGGCAACGTAGATTCCATTAAATTGAACGGATGGTTAATTGGATCACGATGGAAAGGTTGCCTCAATTTATACCTGATATGGTTAATATTGTTTGCTCCTAATAAAGTGAGTGCTCTAGTGCAGGTTCTAATATAGATGATAGGTTAATAATAATTAACTTGATGCTTAAGCATTAATGATTGATCATCTATATTAAGCTTTTATGCAAAATGTTGTCAAGCCAGCCCACTTTATATCAGCCTTGCATGATCCTTGGTGTCACCTTATTTCTGGTTTCTGACGGGTAAGTCTAGCTGAGTACTTTCTCGTACTCAGGGTTTTATCCCCACTTGTTGCAGGTTGTGATGTATCATGGCGGCTGCAAGAGTTGGTTGACTCCTGCCGTAGAGGCGGAGTGTGATCATGGGCATGATCCTTCTTATTTATCTTCTCTCTAATGCTTTTGTTGGAAGTCGACCGTGGTACTGGCATGTATTTGAAATAAGAAAAATGTTAGTTTCAAATTACCTTGCTTCCGCTACTTTTCAATGTAAGTTCTAATAACTTTGTTGAACTCCGATGTATATTCAATTACTTGTGAAATGGTTGTAACATGTGACTTGTTATGTTGAATCACTACGATCTTGGCTTGTATGTTGGTTGATTTGAAATCTCTCGCGATTTCATTGGACTACCGGAGTTATATGGGCTCAAGTGCGAGAATTTGATCATTTCGGTGATTGTTTTTGTACTTGTGCTCTTATAATTTGGACGGTTCTGTTACAGCTGGTATCGGAGCAAGATTCAACATTAAACTTGTCATATGTGTATTTAAAACAAAGGTTTTGTTTTATAAAATCAGTTTTATCAACTTATAGTTATATATAGGTTTGTCAAATCTAAATTTTAAACCTAAGTATGCCAGTGGTCAATTTCCTTATGCCCATATAAGGATTTTTAGGTGGCTTATATAAGTACTAACTTGGGGGTTTTTCATTATGCATCTACGCCCAGGCCAAGGTATGTATGTGTGATGACTCTCCCACACTATGCTACCCGGTGTGTCAGATCAGAGGTAGCCTTCATATATGAAATAGCCATATATGTTGCTAGTTTGCTTTTATGCAACATCGCACCTACGCTCAGGTAAGTGTGAGTTGTGAGAGCATGACCGTACAAACTGCGGTCTAGGGGAGAGCTAGTTTGGTTACTGGATTATTTACATGTTATACACATGTATATATGAAGGTACTTAATTGTGGGTGATCGAATGATTCGGGTAGTTTTGGTGCTACATGTACGTATACAGGGGTATATGTATATGGGAGTGCTTAGAATTTTATCTTCCTATTCCATTGTGTGCTATATTTGGGGAATTGTTGGGCTGCAATGAAACTTTTCTGCAGGTACGCTAACCACGAATGCGTAAGTCGAATGTAGCTGTCGACTAGCTATATATTGAGAGAGTACGTGTTATGCCACCGACATAGAACGTGATCGCCGCCTTAGGTTGGCAATCTTGTGAGGACGAATAGGACGAAGCATGCATTATCATGATTGTTGCTTTTATGCACGACTATGCTCCTCTCACCCTTGTTCTATAGTAAGTAACTTGTGAGTGATGTGGTACACTATCTTTCTTGTGTGGAGTAAAACAAAAATGTCTTACTCCATGATTGTTTGAGAAAAGTGTGTGCTTAGCCTTGCTAAAAATAGTTGTGGTTACATGCTTGAACCTGTAAATGTTCTCTAGTTATCCAAGCGGTGGATATGTTGTTCATATAAGCAATTGCAAGTGCTTTAGACCTCATTTCAGTAATTGTGATTCTCATAAATGAATTAAATTGGTGTTGGTCTAAGGTAATAATGTTTAGAGCTGCTAGAATAATATATTTGTGTGCTCTCTTGTTCAGTAGAACAAAGGCAAGCTTTGTTTGGCTTATTAAATATTGGCTGCTAGAACGTTTTCTGTTGCAGTGATGCTTTCGTGGTCATAATGGTGTTTTCTGTAGTTATAGAGAATACCAAAGTTGTAGCTAACTTACTTATCTACCTTGTCCAAAAATTTTATGACCCTAGGTCTTATGGTTTAAGAGTTATAAATTTTAGAGGTTTGTTGTCAGAATCTGCTCATGTTCCGAACAAATCTGAATGTTTGCTTTACTTGACCTATGTGCATAAGGAATCATGTCTTGGAGATAATAGAAGAAGTGTAGTACTTTTTCTAAGCTTTCCAAATTGTCCTATAGCACCAATTGGGGTGGTCTAAATCTCTAGTTATAAGCTTATAAAGTGGAATGACAGCATCTGTCTAAATCTGGGCAGAGGTGTCTTCTTTGTCTTGTTTGGCCTTGTTAGATATAGAATCATCTTAATATGATAATAAGAAAGTTATAGACAAATTAATAAGCTTTACATAAAGTTAAGGCTCAGCCTTGTTGTGTCCCTAGAACTCCAGTTGTACATTTTGAAGTTATTGTTAGTTTTCTGTCCATATTGGTACAGATCTGAAACTTCAGCATGTTTGACCATGCTAACCTATGATTTAGCTTTTGGTATGAATAACTAATGTGTAGCCATCTTTCTAAGCTTTCTAGAAAGTCTAGGATCACCTTTATGGGATGTCTACAACCTCAGCTATGGTCGAAATAATTAACTATTATGTTGCTGTCCATGTTCTGTGCCCATGCTAAGTAGCCACCTTAGCTAGCGTTTGTCTTAGGCTAAACTCGTAGTTAGTTCTTGCTTTAGATGAATGTTTGTTATGGGTGAGCCTGAGTCTTAGTAGTGGTTGCTTAAGCTAATTGGATTGGATCTCTCCAATGCTTGACTATGATGTTTGTATGTATGCTTGTTAGTTAATTAGTGTCATAGTTGTCACTTCGATTGTCTTCGGTAAGTATACGAGTGTCGAGTAGCTTTATCTTAGAGCAATACTCGAGTTACGCGAAACGATCTCTTGGTGTCATCCCCAATTAGGTTCTTTTCCTTATGAGCCCAAGTCTGGACCATTAAATATTTGTGTATACCATGATTGTCCTGCAACCGCACGTGAATACCTTTGTTTGGTCTACTAGCCAAGATAGTTTCTCTTCAACTCTTCCTTTTGGCTATAGTTGTTTGATGCCAAGTTGTAAGACCCTTAACTGAATCCTTGTTGGACCTTTCGGTTACCTCTCCTAAAGGTTAGCTAGTATGACGCAATGTATCTCTGCTATGGCCTCTAAATCGTGTGCTTGCAAATTCATGCATCTACCTTATCAACTCAATCTATGACTACGTGTCGGTTTTCGCCCTTAAAAATTTTCTTAATCCGTCCCTAACCTTCTCAAGTCTTGAGATGTTTATCAGTCTTGATCTCATGTTGTTGCCCAACATGAATGAATCTCCTGTTAATCTTTTATCTGGTACTCCCCTCGGTGGACGCAAGTCGTACGTAGAATTTAAGCAAGAGTCTCTTGCTCAGTTATCCTTGGCATTTGTGTGACGTTCTCCTGTGCTATATTTTGATCTTCGGATCATTTTCGTGTTGATTCTAAACCTTGTGACTACCTTTGCTTGCTGTCCCTCCTTGTATGGCGCTTGCTCTTACAGCCCATTGGTGCCACTCGAAATTTCACCTTCGTTGTGCGTTTAGTAATGGTGTTATGAGTAGTCGCTGATGGTGCCGCGACGAAACCAAGGGCCTCCTGTGGCTGCAGACACATGGCTGGCTGCCTGGCACGCGCTGGTATCACGGTTTCTAGTCATGATCCATTATCGAACGACAGACGATGTGCTATTTTCTTGTGTTCCTTCTGGGTTATCTCTCCATATCATATCGTAAGATCCATATCTTAGACCGAAAGTAGTGGAGCTTCCTTCTGAAGTTGCTAAGAGGATAACCTTTAAAGAACAGGTCACCGACATAAACTTTAACAGACTGCAATATGTGGTAGTCAAGTGACTCTACATAGTTGCCCAGTATTGACAACCAGCATCTAGGGATCCACGTATCTCAGCTCTGTTGGATAAAAAGGACACGCAACACTTACTACTGGACAAGTCATCCGTTGGATAAGAATCAATCGTCACATTATGTAAATCTTAACCTTTGTATGCATAACGGCCATACCGTCGAAATCAACCATCTTTGGTGTGACTCCTTATCCACTGACTTCGATGGCAACCACCTGTTCTACATCAACCATAGTTGTTGTGGTCGAGAATGAAGAATTGGAACTTTTTAGTGTTGAAAGACAACTAATTAGTTACCAATAGGAAGGTTAATCTCTAGCTAGGTAATGACTCTTTGGTAGCTATGAAGGCTATGTCTTATAGAGCAATAACCAACAAGAAGTTAATCAACTAGCCAACAACTTGAGAGATATTCTATCTTCTAGAGCCATTGTGACCAAGTCAATTCCATCTTGGACAATCACACAGATAGTGCAAGGTGTTCTATCAACTAAAATGAAGAATTAGAGAAATGCATGCCCTAGTTTCGATCAACATCCTTGTGCCCTTAGGTGCCACAAATAGTTTGTTCATCACTCTGTTGGACAATCTCTTGAGTGGTCTGAAGGATCCTGTTGTACGCCCTTTCGCCTTGATTTTATGTCCTCTCATCAACAATTATTGGGACAATCAAGGGTTCTCCGAGTAAATTTGCAAATCAAAAGCAAATTGAAAAGAGTCAAACAACAGATTTCCCAGCTTAGAGTTGATGTTGATACTAAAGAGGAAGCCTCACGGTGAAAAGTTAGTCTGACAAAGCTAGTTTCACTACGTTGCAAGTCAAACTCAACTTACTGTGCAACTGCCTCACGAAGGGGGTTGTACTCAACTTGCTCGGTAGTGAGTTAATTACCGAAGTTGGTAAATACTTGCAATTTTTGCTGTCTACCAGACCTTGCTATATCTTTCTTTAGCAATAATTGCTAATACTCACTGATCTTTGGTACCTTAAGGTGTTCTTACCCAAGAGGTTGCATTTGATTCAACTCAGATAACTGTTGCCTTTGGATAGAAGAATCTTCTTAGATAACTGTTGGCAGAAATAGGAAGCCGACAGAGTCAGCTATCACATTCTCTAACCATCGATAGACTCAGATAACACAGTGTTGTTGTCAGAAAAAGAGAACTGCACACATGGAATAGTAAGTAGTTTTCCATTAGTTGATATCAGAATGTTTGAACATTTACGACCAACCTAGACCCTGTCTATTGGTTAGTCAGTATCCTATGGCCTCAGAGAATGTTTGTCGTCTATGATCTCACCCTTTTTGAAAGGTTGTATTCAAGCCATTTTGGTAGAGAGCTGCTTTTCAAAACCATGTGAACATAGAGCCATTTCAACGAGTATACTTCTAAAAATTTTGGTCTAGTGTCAAGTTCATATGGCCTATGTTATGCTCATGAGAGGGCCAGATACTTGTGAGTGGTTCACTCATGGACCAAATGACCTCTATACACTAAGAATGCAGTACGTGCTATCTTGGATTCCTCCCAAAGTAACAATGCTTCATGGAAGTCAATGAAGGAAATTCTTCAGACAAATTTTACCATGAAAAGTAAGTATCGAAAAGTGCCTTTGGTCAAATTGTTCGCCGATGTTGAAGCTTTATAGCTGAATGCTATAGCAGATGCTGGGAACTAGACAACATGTCTCTCTTCCTCAAAAGGTCTTCCATTCCGAATCTCGGGACGCGATTCTTTTAAGGGGGGAGGGCTGTAACACCCCAGGTGTTTATCACCAATTAAGCAGTAGGTTTGAGCTCAAACATGATAGATTAAGTGGAGATGACAATGTCAAGGTCAACCTACGAAGAAGAGCCTAATTTAAACTTGGATGTTACTCCTTTGCTTTACATATAGGCCATGTTCAAAGATATATGTTCGGATGGTGTTATTGCCATATCTTCATGTGTCTCACCTTGGTACCTATCTATATTGATCCCTGGAAAAGTTTCATGAAGTTTGGAATCAAAAAGTCACATGAAATGATAAGTTATATGCTTGTTTGGATTATGACTAAAACCTGCCTTACATCCCCTGGGAACTAGTGTTGTGCAACATACAAATGCAATATGTGCAACACATCTTGGACACATGTGGAACACCCTAGTGGAACATGTGTAACATGTATCTTGAAACAACCACATGAAATGACCATAGCATTTCACTTGATTTCTATGTTTCAAGGCATGTGAGGCCTACACTTTTGTGCAACCTATGCATGGTGGGTATGTTTGGCCTCTACAACACCTTAACTACACTTAGGACACTCCATGGAACAATGTTCATGTTGATCATTTTGCCTAAATGTGCTTCTAAGTGATGGTTGACCATGTATGGACCCTGGAACACTTTTGTTTGACCGTTTCAAAAGTGTGACCTAGAAGCTTTGCATGACTGTGTACCCTTTGACAAAGTTGTAGAGGATTTTATAAGGAACAAACTTTGTTTAAGAGTCAAGTCATGAAAATGTGTGGAACATGCTCAAACAGGGCCCACAAGTCAGTTTTAGGGCTGATTTCAGCACTTAGCCGTTTTTAAGCCCTAATTCCGGTAACATCGACGTTGGCATGCCGCGTTCTCCAAATTTTGCTAAGCAACTTGAGTTAGTCCAAAAATAAAAGTTCAAGATTATGTTATGGAGAAGAGAATGCAAAAAGTTGCACTGAGCTTGACCAAGTTTTGACCTCCGAAAGTGAATTTCCGTGACCATTATCAAGGCGCTGACACTGTCATTTTGTGGCCTAATTACCTGCTGATGAAGAGCTCCGACGACCATACAGCCTTAATCAAGTTTGTAGAGCATCCAGAGTAGAGCAACTTTGATACTGGCGCCAAGGTTCGAATGTGCATGGAATATGCCGAAAACAGACTCCAAGTCGGGCTCCATCGCGCGCGCCACGTGTTCGACGAAATGACGTCGTGGCAACCATGCACAGAGCGCGCTCCGCCATGGCTGCCACGCGTTCAAGCGCTGTGCCACGCGCTGCCGAGCGCCCCTGCCCCTCAAACCAAGCGCCCGAGCTGCTCTTTCACTCGCTCACCTCTCCACTCTCCCTTCCTCGCTCTCTGGTGTCGCACGCGAGCTCCAAGGCGCGTCGCCATTGAGGCCGCCGCAAGCTCGAGCTGGCCGCCGTCGTTCTTCCACCCTCGAGCGCCTGGAAGCCATGCATCCACCATCACCGGCTCCGTCGTCCTCTCCTGGTCCTCGCGCGCCTCTCCTCGGCTTTCCTTCGTCGCTGTAGAGAGTGGCCGCACGACAGCCATGGCCGCCGTGCGCCTGCTCACGTGGCCAGCGAGCCTCGGGCCGCTGTGGGGCAAGCCGTTGGCACCTGCGGGTGTGCGCGGGTCCCTTGACGCTTCCCCGCCATTCGCCGCCGCCGGTGAACCTTCCCCGGTCGCCCAGCCACCGGAGCGCCGCCGCCGTCGACACTGCCCCTCCGGAGCCGCCCGCACACGTGGTCAGCAGGCCATAGACCACCTCGGCCCCTACTACGAGTGCCTATGGACGCGCCTCGCCGCCCGGGTGCTTCCCCACCACTTCACTGCGGCCGCCGACGACCTCACCGGCCGGAGAAGTGCCGGCCGGCACTCTCTCCCCGCCTCCCCTGTTTCCGGCGCCGGAGAAAGGAGACCCCTGTCTGTCTGTCTCTCTTTGTGAATGACTAGTGGGCCCAATGGTCCAGCAGGTCCCACTTGTCGGCTTAAGATAGCGGTTGTCTGGGTATGTATTCGGGTGGAGCTAGCAAATTAAATAGGGTTTGAGTAATTCTGTGTTTGAAATTCAGATTTCATTTAAATCTTCAAAAATTCATATCTCATGATAGAAAACTCCAAAAATAGTAAATGGGGACTTTTTGGAAACCTTGAGAAACTATCTATGCAGTAGAGTCATAAAATGTGCATGTTTGTAAATATTTTCTGATGTCTTTATTTAGGCTTTAAAAGTGCTCTAGAAATGCTTATAAACTTGACCAGAGCCAGATCTGGAGTTTTTGAACTCCAAAAATAGTGATTCTTGTTTTGTTAAATTTGTGATGACATGTACTTGCTAGGAAAAATATTAAACACCCTAGTTGTTCACTATTTTCTAAGGGTTTTGATTTGACCTTGTTAAATAAGGAAAATTATATCTTATTACTTGTCATTTTATATCTTGAGTTGTGTTGCTCCAATTGATGTGAAATTTTTATGGTAGACTTGTCATGCTATGGATGTACTGTGGTATAAATTTCATGGCCATTGCTAACTTTAGGCTCAAGTTATTGAGTTAACTTGTTTATGGCTTAATAAATAGCTTATAAATAATATATAAATGATAAAATAGAAAATGTTGTTCCATTACCTTAGTATGATGTTTCTCTATCATATTAATTCATAATATGGCCTTGTGTTCATAGAAAATATTGAGTTTTAGGTTTAACTTGCTCTCACATGATTTATTGCAATAGCTATTTGTCTTTTTCATAGAGGTTGCTATACTTGTCCAAATGACTTGAAATTTGGACAGTAGACTTTTGGTAGTATTTGTAGATCACTGTAATTTTTGTAGAATTTATTGAGCATCTTTATGATGTGGTCATAATTCCACCTAATTATCTAAATAAATTAAGAAAATGTATTAAAAGAAATTATTTAGTAATTGACACTATGTTTTCTGATGTTCATTAGTCATGTATGAAATGTTGGTAAAGTTGGTTTTGTCCAATTATATGTTTGCAACATATGTTAATAATTATTTCTTGCAATTATTAGTTTCTAGACAGTTCTGGGGGCAATAGAAATTACCCCATGTTAATGATGTTTTCTGGGAAACTTGTTTATACAAAAGTTGTAGATAATTCATGTATCTAGCTTCTGTTAAAATTTGGTGTCAATTGGCTAAGTAGTTTTTGAGTTATAGCTGTTTAAAGTCTGGTCCCAGATTTGGTTGCTCTCTGTTTGGAGCAGACCAAATTCTGTAGTTTCATCTTTTCGACCTATTAAACTTGGGAATCAGGCTTAGGTGATATTAAATGAATTGTATACAATTTCATAAGCTTTCTAGAATGTCTTATTGCACATCTTTTGGAGTTGTAGATCTCCAGTTATGATTAATTTTCTCAACTGCTGTTCTGTTGTCCAGAAAGTGGCAGATTCCAGTTCTAGTGCTTTGATTAAATTGTCATGCTAGTGTGTTGAAGTGTGACTCATATCTTTGATTGTACTTGGGTTAGTACCCTGTGATCTCATGAGACTTGTGGCTTGATTGATGTGCTTGCCATCTTCTATATTATGCCTTAGTGAGGATTAAGTTAACTAGCTCTAGGTGCTTATGTGAACTTTGGTATGCTTGCTTGATTACTTTGTTTATTGCACTTCTATGCATTCATACATATGCATTATTGCACCTCATTTAGGTACGCTAGCTAAAGCACGTGAAGGACCTGATGTGGAGCCAAACCCGAAGACGGAGTTGGTGGATCCATCCCGAAGATAGAAGGACCGGACAAGTGCTAGATTGGAGAATGCTCGCCAAGCGAATTCATCTGACAAACTCTGACTTGAGTCGGATCTCAGGCAAGCCCCGGAGCATTATAAGCCTCCTATCTTCAAAGCAATTAATTCTATATATGTTATAAGTATTGTTGCATTAAGTGGTAGGAGTTGGTTGAAAACCTTGCTGCATTATATCATTCCTTGTCCAGATATATGAATCCTTGAATCCTACATAGACTAGGATCGAGTAGATGCTTAGCCCTGCTTTAAGCGGTAGAAGTCAGGTGATTTCCTGTCACCTGCGAGATATAGGGATATTCATATATGGCACGGTTGGCTATATTTGCTATCGTGGAATGGAACCATGTGTTATTAAAATGAAATGAGACCGGGCGGGATGACGATAGTGAAGCAACAAGGCATGGAGGTCTTGGGCGTGGATCTATCCCCGTCTGAGTCGTTTAAGGACCGATTCGCTGTACGTCCTTGAGTCATGTTGAACGCAGTCTAACACTTAGTTGGCCGGATAACCCGTTCCGACCGCGAAGCCGAGTAATGTGGTTCAGGCCGGGAATCGAATGGTAGGTTGCTTCTTGGAGGAGAGAAAGGATGTGCTTGGGGACATTGGCGTGAGACCAAGGGGGGGGTTAGAGTCCCTATCACCTGGCAGAGTGTCGCCCTTGGGGTCGCGACATCATTCGGACCCGTGATTCCTGAATCATATGAAAAGGTGGCCTGTGCGACCCTGGCAGGGGTCTGCACGGTGAGTGTTAGAAATACCCCTCCAGCTGGATAGGAATTCGATTCGAATCGCCGTCGCTCCCGGTTAGTGAGCACTTGACTTGAGCAGCGGCAACGTAGATTCCATTAAATTGAACGGATGGTTAATTGGATCACGATGGAAAGGTTGCCTCAATTTATACCTGATATGGTTAATATTGTTTGCTCCTAATAAAGTGAGTGCTCTAGTGCAGGTTCTAATATAGATGATAGGTTAATAATAATTAACTTGATGCTTAAGCATTAATGATTGATCATCTATATTAAGCTTTTATGCAAAATGTTGTCAAGCCAGCCCACTTTATATCAGCCTTGCATGATCCTTGGTGTCACCTTATTTCTGGTTTCTGACGGGTAAGTCTAGCTGAGTACTTTCTCGTACTCAGGGTTTTATCCCCACTTGTTGCAGGTTGTGATGTATCATGGCGGCTGCAAGAGTTGGTTGACTCCTGCCGTAGAGGCGGAGTGTGATCATGGGCATGATCCTTCTTATTTATCTTCTCTCTAATGCTTTTGTTGGAAGTCGACCGTGGTACTGGCATGTATTTGAAATAAGAAAAATGTTAGTTTCAAATTACCTTGCTTCCGCTACTTTTCAATGTAAGTTCTAATAACTTTGTTGAACTCCGATGTATATTCAATTACTTGTGAAATGGTTGTAACATGTGACTTGTTATGTTGAATCACTACGATCTTGGCTTGTATGTTGGTTGATTTGAAATCCCTCGCGATTTCATTGGACTACCGGAGTTATATGGGCTCAAGTGCGAGAATTTGATCATTTCGGTGATTGTTTTTGTACTTGTGCTCTTATAATTTGGACGGTTCTGTTACACATTACTTGCGAGCGGGTTTGGTGGTTTGGGCCTCAAAACCATCGGTGGCGGGTTTACAGGTTTAGGCCTCAAAACCCATGCGGAGGTTTTGAGGAGGAACGGACAGCACGTGACGACATCGGAGAGGTCGCGTCGAGGCGAAGCTACTGATGAAGAGGCGCGATGGCCGTCGGATAAAGATGACATCAGGTTGGGCCATAACGCCCTTGGGCTAAGTGGTTTGACTCAATTGTATCCAGGGGCAAAACTGGGACAGTCTAGGAATCGGGGTTTGTCCAGTCTAGAGCCAAGTTTTCTCACTGTGATTTTTGAGTTTGATTGGCGGACAGTCCAGGGTTCCAGTGCGAACAGTCTGTGACTCCTGTTTAGTCGAGTCCAGAACCCTTCTCTCTCGGTGAGTTTTCTGAGAACTTGCCTGCGGACAGTCCGACACCTGGTTGTGGATAGTCCGCCAGTGTTTTCTTGAGCTGTGTCCAGAACTAGCTCGTCGCTGTGTGTCTTTTGGAAGTTGAACCGCTGACAGTCCGGTGCAAACCGCGGACAGTCCGCCGCTGTGGTCTGTGTTCCGAACAGTTTCTGTTGTCAGTATGGCTCATGCCGCTGGACAGTCCGTCAAGGTGACCCGGATAGTCTGAGGACTGGTCCGCAACCGGGGTCCGGACAGTCCGCAACTGTCCAGATTTGGCTGTTTTCTTCCGTTGCTTTAAGTGTTCATTTCCTTTGCTTCTTGAGGGTGCTTCTAGGTATCCTAGACTTCTTGTGAGGTATCTTGCTATGAGTTAGCACGTGTATCTCACGGCTTGAGTGTGAGTCGAGTTTTGGGGTTTTGTGTTGAGCCAAGTACCAAAGTTTCAAAAGAAATTTGAGGCTGCTATTTATCCCCCTCTGGTCGCCGTTTCCGGTCCTTCAATAACGCTATTGTATTCTAGAATGAATTTAGAAAATACTGGCACCTGTACCAAGTTGAGTACTCCCTCTGTCTATAAATAGAAGTCGTTATCGCTTATCGAGAAATCAACTTTTTTAACTTTGACCAACTATATATAAAAGAATATTAATATTTATGATACATAATTGTATCATTAGATAAATCGTTGAATATACTTTCGTAATAAACTTATCTGGAACTATAAATGTTGCACGCATTTTCTACCAACCTAATCAAAGTCGAGAAAATTTGATCTGCACGTATCCCATAACGACTTCTATTATGGGATGGAGCGAGTACTTAAATCTAAATGAACAATTTCTATTACACTATTTGAGTTACAGTACTTTTACCGTCAACTGCGTCGTCACTAACTGGTTAAGAGTAACACAATGTCATTTCGCACTCATTCATGAATGTGCTACGAACAAACATTGACGTTTACCGAAGGGCTCTAACACTGTGTGTCTACCTCTGCCGAATCCCGATTTCTTTTGGATATTCTCCAAAGCTCTTCACCCGTCATCACTCTTCGGTCTCTGGAACATTGAGCGGCGGAGCTCCTGTCTTTTCTTTCAAAAAAATAATATAAGTCCATCTCGATAGTCTTAAGTCAAACTTTTGACTTTAACCATTAGTAACATATAAAAATCGATATAGACTAGTAAACTAAAAAAAAAATTGAAAGCTATAAAAAATTGAGATGTTGATGATCAAATTAAAGTTAAATAAAAGTTGACTTAGCTCAAACCTAATGGAATTACATTTGTGCTTGGCGAAATTTGACTTGTATATATAAATAAAGGCTATACCGCTTGTGATTCACTCCACAACCACGAGTTCACAGAGAGGACTTGAGTTTTGCATGTATCAGCAGAGCTGTCTAGTACTGCACACATGTTTGGTACCAACTACCAAAGTACTATATATCAAATCGCAGTGGCCACTCACTCACACACAGTGACACCCACATATATAGATGTACCTGTACAATGAGTATTTGTATTTGTATGCTTGTATGGTACCAAGACCAACGCAGAGGTGCAGTGAGAGGATTGGGGATTCAGGACACAGGTTGACACAGGTCCCCTATCTGAAATTTGCTGCATGCATATCTAGCTGCCCTGAATCGGCCTGCCATACTGCTCTTCTGTTCATCACCAACCGATGGTCCCTTTTGACCTTTTCACTGTTTGGTCCCGGGCAAACAGCTGCACCTAGCACTTTTGCACGCACTCACGTACAGAGAATCTAAATTACCTTCGCTTCAACGCAACTCCAGCTGAACGGCCAATGATCATTCCATTCCTAGGGTCTATATGTATTTATGTTAGTATGTACTACGATTTTGGCAGTGGTGCAACCAAGGTGATAGTCTATCTGACTGCTAGCGCTCGACCATAGAGTTCGGCCGCAAGTACTGTCTGCTTCGATTGCTGGCTTTGCAAGCTATTCGCCCAAAAGATGACCTCTCCATCTCTCAAGCAAGGAACCAGTAGACAGCAGCAGACGCCTGTTGTGGCTGCAACCATGAATCCAACCACAAAAAGGTCCTTATTTTCGCATCTGTATTTTCCTTCGAGCATGGTTGCTACCAACACAACATGTAAAACCCCAGATCGACTAGATGCGCGTTGCAGCTGTGTACTAAGGCGCAGTCGCGAAGAGTTCAATAGGTGCATGATGCACGAAGCGTGTGGTAGGCTAGCTAGCTCGGAACCGTATGGGCAGCATATATGATGGGCACAGCATTACTGAACTGTGATGTCCATGGCCCATTCTCTGAAAAAGTATATTATGTGGATGTTTTTCTTTGAACGTAATATATATGTGGATGTACGTATCGGTATTCAGTACTGAAGAGTAAGTTGGAGATCAGAGATCAGGGATGTGATGATGATGCTCTGTCGCAAAGATTATTGCGTTCCGCTGCATGTACGACAGTTGGTCTGTTCGGATCGAGATTGGTCGCGCAGCGCATTCATCTGCGGCCCTCCTGGCATGGAACTCGGTTTTGTACGACTATATATAGGGATACAGGACCATAGGTTGTTTCAGAATGGGGAAGTTTGGTCGAACAGATTCAGAGGACACAGTTGAGTTCCCATGGGTAGGAAAAGATTACACTCCTGAGTGTGTGTGTGATTGTGACAGTGTGTGAGAGAGATGGATGCGAGGCCGAGCTAGCTCTCACGATCTCCCACGACATGGATAGTGAAGTGATCACATGGCCACCGTACCTTTATGAAGACATTGCAATTATCCAACCAGAAAGGCCATCACGTCAACTGGATCCATCTAATCCGCTGATCCTATCTTAACCGAAACGCCATAAATGCAGCTTTATTACTCTAATGAGTGTCTGAGTCTTTGACAACAGGAGCAGCCACCGATTTTTTAAGTATCTAGAAGTGTGGCCCTTCATTTGAAGCAGACAGTTTCTGGATTCCAAGAAGAGCAGCATGCATGTGCAGTTTCATACTGTATTATTATGTTTGATTCCTTGGGATCTTCATGGGAGCTTTAGCTTTGGGCTAAAAGAAAGATTCAGTGTCCAGTTTATATGTTACTCGCCTAACTTCAAGCTAGGTAAATTTAGACTATTTGCCGCCTAAGCTTAAATCTAGACCCAGTTTCAAGCAACTGTCGTCGTTTATGACCGATCGATCTAGCAGTAACTTTGGGAACAATAAATTAACCGGCCTCGATCTAGCAGTAACTTTGGGAACAACAAATTAACCGGCCTCGATCGCTCATAACCTCTATAAGCCCAATCCTATACTGCGTGAGGTGATGTAGATACAGACAACATATCACATGCACAGAACTAGCTCTAAGCTCCAAGCTAATGAATGCCCTCGCACGAGCAGTGTTTTGTTCTCAGCTCGCGCTCCACATGAGCCCCGGCACAGAGACAAATAGCCAACAACCATGCATGCGACGCGATGCGAAGCTCCGGCAAGTTCCCAAGAAGAGCATGCATGTGCTGGAGCATCGTCGTTTCGTGTTGAAATGAGGCCGCCGTACGGTTGAGCGGGCAGTTTCCTGCAACCGTGCAACATGTGGACGTGTGTGTTCTTCGGATGATCCGGACTCGAACGCATAGTTGCAGATGGATGGATGGGTCATGCCGTCATGGCCCTTGTGATGATTGAGGAGAGATCACAGGTTTCGCATGGCACACTTGCACTCGGACATGCTGCTCAAGGAGTCTTCTACGGGACCACTCGGACCCTGCGGATTGCTGCAGCATTATCCTCTACCGTTTGGAAGAATACAAGCTCTGCTTATGCAGAACGATCTAGACAGTAAAAACTAAATGGCCGATTAAGAGTCTAGTCGGTCCGATTTCAATGTTTGTTGGCGGGCAATCACAACACGCCCGAAGAATGCGGATGCAGGCTAAATGCCCCATTAAAGAGTTTAGTCAGTAGGCGGATTTCACATCAGCACCCACCTAATTAGAACAAAGAGCCAGGGGAAACAAAAAGGACACTTCGTCACTGATCTCTCTCCTCCTAAGCAAGAAATGAATATTTTTATTGCATGCGGTGTCCAGGAGCAAATTTAACGACAACGTTTACATGTCCACCGGTAAAGAGAGACCACTTTTAGTGTTCTGTAGCAAATTTTGCCATATATGAAATGGGAGTTGTAGTTTCTTTCCCCACGGAATACTACATAGTTTTACATGCATGATTATGTATCTTGTTAGCATATTAGATTTTTTTATATAAATATAAATATGTATATTTTAGTGGTATTGTTCATAATGTTTTAATTTTGTTTAAAAGCCATCTATATCATCCAAACGCCAAACAAAGAATGAAAAGTTATTTACTATTTAACGTGTTTTAGAATAATATTGTTTTTTTACAGAGTTCTTTCAATTATACTATACTCCCTCAGTCCGGTATATATAGTTAGAGATGAAACCGGATCAGGTAGAAACAGATATTACGGATACCGAATACAGGTTTTTTTTGAGTCTGAAGTCGAATATGAATAGTATCAGATGCGGACATTCACAGGTATGCTGAACGGACGGTGTGGGGGTATTAACCCCTATACCCCTACGGCTAGACTTGGGCTAGTCCAGGCCAGAGGGCCCGGCCCACTAGAAGACGACGTGTGGCCCAGTCGATCCGCTCGACGTCCCACACAAGAAAGGAAAGCAAACTTGGAGGTCAAGCAAGATCCTGGCTGGTTAGAATAGGAATCCTTATCCGGCCAGCTATGACAATTGTAACCGGGCAGTATTAGTTTTCAGATTTGTAACCCTACCCCCGGACTATATAAGGCAGGCAGGGGACCCCGTCAAAAGACATCTCATTATACACAGCAATATAATCTAACGCAGAACGTAGGTATTACACCCTCATGGCAGCCGAATCTGGATAAATCCTTGTGTTTGTCTTGTGTCACCATCTAGTTCGTAGCTTGCACACCTGTCTGTCGACAATCCACTACCTTGGGCATACCCCTTGGTAGACTACCGACCATATCTCGTCGACAGATGGGTGTCTCTCAGTGAGGCAACAAGGCGTCCCCCCGCGGTCGACGCATACTCACCAACATCGTCGCTGGCGAGCAAGCCTGCGAACGATCTCGGAGGGGCTGGCCACTCTGCTAGCGCCCCTACCCGGACCCAGGTGTCCCCATAGACCACGACGCGGTTTGAGCGGGCGAAGGCGACTGCAGGCTTGGCCTAGGTGTCAGAGCTTCTCCAACAAAGGGATGCTTGGAGAGCTGCTAACCTAGGTACGTCTCTGCCCTCCGTGAATCATCCTAAGAGAGGGCTAGGATTTGGGGAGGGATCGGACGCTACTCATGGCGAGGGTGTGAGTTCGTCGATTGATACAGGGGTTCCGTTGCATCCTGAGAAATGGCCTTCAACCGAAGAGGGTATCTGATTGGGCAAAGGTGCCCCGAGACGATTGACGATGATTCCCCAAAAGTTTAGCGAATGGTGTGTGGATGCCTTTGGATATCATCCGATGACGAAAGAGGGTCAGGAAAAGTTGAGATTGCAGACTGAAAAGGAGATCAAATGCCACATGTTTTTTTTGATCAGAAATGGGTTTCTGAGATGAGAGATTTGGCAGCCGCGTATGATCGATTGGAGGAGTCAATGGAGAAGATGCTTCGGATTGGATCAGCCCTGGGTGATCGTGAGAAGCATTTGTCCATTCAAGGGTGCAGGGGAGAAGATGACCAAATTCTAAACTTTGTGGACTCATGCTTGTAGGGTTGAGATGGCGGACTAGAGGGGGGTGAATAGTCCTTTCTAAAACTTAAACACGTTGGCTAACCAAAACAAATGCAGAATTAAACTTATTGGTCTAGCCAAGACTACACCCCTCTATCTATAACTCTAGCACCTTACAAAAGATCCTAATTAAGCAAATAAGGTGCCTTCCTATCAATAACTCACCTAAACAATTCTAGCTTACAAGGTCACACAAACCTATACAACTAGTACTTCAAGCACCGGGGGAGCTCCTACATAATTCTAGTAAGCAAAAGCACAAAGCCCCTAAGCTTACTAGCAATGCTCAATAACAAGGCAACCAATGCCAAATTAGAGAGCGCAAAATACTGAGCTACACAAACTAAGCAATGTGACTAACAAGGTTACACGAAGAAAATTAGCCACGCAAGGGGAGCTTACTTCTAGCTACACAAGCAACCTAGTTACAAGAGCAACTATACAAGCACTATGTATATAAAGTAAAAGTAATACAAGCTTGTGTTTTGGAGATTGCAAACCAACGTGATAAACAAGGTTGACACGATGATTTTTATCTCGAGGTTCATGTGTTTGCCAACACGCTAGTCCCCATTGAGACAAGCTCCAAGGTTGCTACCGGTCCTCTTGCTCTTCTCGTTGTGGTGATGCACCCACTTGTTGGATCACGAGCTAATTGACTATCAAGAGTCAAACCCTCAGCGGGTGCCACACATCCACTCACAAGATGGGGATCCGCCAAGCCACAAGCTCTAGTACTTGACCCGACCGGACCACTTGTCGCCCTTCGCGTCTCGCTTTACTAGAGTTGCTCTTCGTGGCTCCCGCAGGGCGAGCACATTGCCCCTTACAAATCTTCTCTGGAGCCTCGCACAATCTTCTTGCGAGCTTCGACGGAGTCACAAGCCACCAAGCCATCTAGGCGGTGGCAACCTCTAAGAGTAACAACCACCACCGGCTTGCAACTCGAACACCTAGTGCCCCACAATGCAATCCTCACGATGCAATGCATTAGAATCACACACACTCACAATCGATTCGTACTCTTGCAAGCACAAGTGAGTTAGAGGCTCTCCTAGCACTCCCAAAGCATGGGAAGTCCCAAGGGTGCCAAGCACCAGCCAAGGCCGGCCACCACATCTATTTATAACCCCACAAACTAATATAGCCATTGCCCCTTCACTAGCGTTTTTTCGGGGCAACAGACGCGTCTGTCGCGCAATGAACAGACGCGGCCAGTGTTTGTCGCTCCTCAGCCGCCCGCAACGGATCTTTGCCACGTGTCCATGATTAAACGAGAACTGTTGATTTTCAACGGTCGGCTAACTTCCAACGGTCAGCTCGCATGCAACAGATGCGCTCGATGCCTTCCTAGCCTCCGCATCCGACGTCCAACAGACACAGTCTAGAGAGCTCTAGAAATAGGCAAACGACCAACAGACGCGTCCATTGAGTGGGCATCAGACGCTGCTTCGCGTCTGTTGTCGCCGAGGCTTGCAACGCTGTTGATGCCACTCACAACAGACGCTGACGTCTAGCATCTGTCGCCCGACCACAGCCGCGACCGACGCACCGTTTCTCAGAGACTGCTGCGCGACGCGTTGGTCAAACACTGATGTCAGCGTCCAACGCTCCATACTTTAGCGTCTGACGCCCACTCACGTCACAGTGCTGCTAGGGTTAAGCGATAGACGCTGGCTCAGCGTTCGTCGCTACCGAATGCCGCGTCTGTCACTCGGTTTTCAACATGAAAACGTCCCGTGACTTCGCCACTTCTTCCCGCTTCCGGCGTAAAGGAAGTTAGTCATTTCTATTCCACGAAAACACCTGAATCCCACATCGCAAGCTCGGTGGGAGGGAGAGAGGACCCCAAACCCCTCTGAATCGTTCAAACTCCACCGCCTTCGCAAATGTGCTAACACCAAGAAGTGTTCACCACCTTGTGCACATATGTTAGCACTTTCACAATCATTTTCTTCAAGGAGTTAGCCACTCAACTTGCCACGCCACTCGATCCTAGCACGTATGCAAAGTTAGATCGCTCAAGTTGCACTAGATGACTGATATGCAAACAAGTTTGCCCCTCTTAATAGTACGGCCATCTATCCTAAACCCGGTCATCAACTTCTCTACACACCTATGACCGGTGAAATGGAAATGCCCTAGGTTATACCTTTGCCTTGCACATTCCACTACATCTCCTCCGACATTGATGCATGTGTTATGGTTGGTGCATGTGTTAGTCCAGGAGTGATCATTGCATTCCACTTCATATCATCATGTGACCTTGTTGGTCCATCGATCTTGACCTCACTTGCTCTTCACCGTTTCTTTGATCCATCGGCGCCAAATCTTGCTCAAGCTTCACCGCCCCGCGGTCCATCACTCCAAAGCCTCTGACTTGCCCTTCACACTTGCAACCGGTCTATCAAGCCAAGCCTTATCTTGATCTTTGCCACCTTGGTCACATGACTCCATGTCATGTCTTATATGCAATGAGCTCCTTCATGACACCATCACTTGTGGACTAATTCCCTGTGTATCTCACATAAACACAATTAGTCCACCTAAGGTTGTCACTCAATTACCAAAACCAAACAAGGATCTTTCACCGCTATGATCACTCCTGGACTTCGAGTGGGCCTAGGCCGGGTAGGTACTGGATACCCAAAGGGAGACTCCATAAGGATATTGCCTACCCAGTCAGTAGAGAGGAGATACGACGCTATGGCCACTTAGCAAGAAAAATTCGAGCCACTCACCCACCACACAGACTAGCGAAATCCTTTATGGATGTGGTAAATCCTAGAGCGATGGCACAACCCAACCGTGCCATGGGGAAGTGCCACTAGGAAGAGTGGATGGATGAAGACGATTTGCTAGGAGGCGAGTTGGGGAAGGAGTAGGATCTACGGTTCCAACTTCAGAAAGGGGGGAGAGGTCAGAAGGAGCCATACTAGGTGAACTTCAAGGGCAGGCGCCTAGATCAAGGGAATCGTGATGTGGAGAGGTTTAGGGGTGGAAGAATCTTCAATCAAGGCCGATTGGAGCAGGGCAAATAGCAAGGACAGCAAGGGGGCTGGTCTTACAATCATCAGGGGAATTGGAATCAACAGGGATGGAATCGGGGAGATCGCCGCCCTACAGACAGGAATGGGGCTCCGTCTTCATTAGAAGGTATGAAATCAAATTCTCTTGCTAATGTGCAGTACTATTGTTGTTTGGAGATGGGTCATCATTAGTCGGACTGTACCAATGAGCCAGTGTGCTACAAATGCAAACAAAAAGGACATATGGCAGTTGATTATAGATCTACCAAGAAACTCAAGCTGTGTGGCTTTGGCATTCCTGCCTAGGGATTCTATGCTATGGAAATCCTAGAGGCAAAGATCAAGGTGAATCAAGCTACTGGCTTCATCATAGTCTTACAAGGAGAGGCCACTGAGGATAAAATGTCTAAGGAACTAAAGAATTTGGTCAGGAGTGATTGGGATTTCAGAGTGAAGAAGTCACATCATCAGGAATACATGGTAATCTTTCTAGATAAGGCTACTTTGGGGATATTTTCCAAACTCTCTGAGTTTGAAATGCCTCTCTATGGATTGAAAGGAAAAATTGAAGTGGCTAATGTGGACCCAGAAGCTACCTCTGTTCTGCATACAGTATGGCTCAAAGTTTACAATATCCTAGGGACGACAAAGGATGTAGAATCTGTTAAGGAAATTGTGAATTTGGTTGTGGCACCTATTGCTATTGATGAGATTAGCTTGATCAAACTTGGGCCTGTAAGGGTTCAGGGAAGATGCAGGAATCCAACTCTAATCAAAGGGTGAATTGAGGTGTTTTTCAATGGATCTAAGATTCCCATCGGTTTCAAGGTGGAAGATGATAAAGGCTCTTCCAAAGTTGGTAAGGGCAGACCACTGGGGCCTGGCTCTGGAAAGCCCGGGGGAGTTCAGATAAGGATTATGATAAGCATCATTAGGGTGAAAGGAAGAGAGGCAATGACAAGTTTAAACAATATGGGGATATTGATAGAGACATGGAAGGCAATCAAGATGATTCGATGGAAGATGGCTTGGAAAGGGAAGCCTGGGAATCTAATGAAGTGAACAAAGGTGGATCAGTTACTCCTCTTACTGCCTTTCATCTAGAAGTTGGTCATGTGATCCTAGATACAAACTCTGCATCTATGATCCAACAAATTTTGAATAGGCCTTTGGAAAAGGGTGATCAAGTGTTCAGCAAGACACCCAGGGAAGATTCTTTTGACAGAAGGGGAGTTGAGAACAATATTGCCAAAGGGATTGAGTTAGCAAAAATGATAATCAGTATATTGTTCATGGCGTAGATGGACCATTTCTGATGCAAAGAGCAAATGGCCAAAGATGGTTCTCCCACTAAGCATGATTTATAAGATATGGAAGGTTTGGGAGATCTTACTCAAGAAGATAATATCATAAGTAAGAAGGATGCACACATGCCTACAAAGGTGGAGTTCTCATCACCTAATATCCAATTTGATGAGGAGGATTTCATGGACCATCTGTTTGACTAGAGCAAGCTGTCTGACATGGAGAATGATTGCCAGGGGTGGCAGTCTCCCAAATCTAGGAAGTCCAAGAAGAAGAAGAGGAAGCAGGTAGTGGTGGCTACAAGAACTAGTAGCAGGGTGCCAAGGTATGGCATACCAATTGCCACAAAAGCCACCAACAGAGCTAAAGCCAAAAACAACACCACATGTAGTGCTTCCTCCCAAAATCCTTTTACTTCTCTTAATAATGCTGATACTGCTAGCTTAAAGGAAGTCATCCTAGATGTAGACATTGAGGTGGAAAATGTTGAAGAGTAAATAGACATTTTTAGAGTTGAAGAGCTTGCTAGAGCAACAATTGTTGAAGCAAATTATAAAGCTTATTTAGAAAAACAGAAAGAGAGGCAAGGGCCTCTATCTGATTCTCAGTTAGAAGATGTAGCCATGGAGGCTATTACTAACCATGAAAGAAGTGTCGCCATTGATCCAACCAGGGGAGGTTTGGACAGTAGTGATACACAGGAGCTTATAGGTGCTACCCCTTGTAGTATTTCCAATGAGGTGCATGTTTTGGAATGTTAGGGGGTTGGGGACTACTCATAGGAGAGGTTTTATTCTTAAACATGTTATCGAGGAAGACCTTGATATTGTAGGAGTTCAGGAGACTATAAAGCAAGATTTCAGTGATTATGAATTGAAAGATATGTCTGGAACAGTGGACTTTACATGGAAATGGATTTTAGCAAGGGGTCACTCAGGGGGGGGTTAATGTTGGGTGTGAAGGTGGATAGTTTTGAAGTAGAACAGTGGGAACTTGATAAATTTTTTTCTAGGTTGCTTGGTTTGGAACAGGCTAACCAACTTTAGATTTTGGGTTATAAATGTGTATGGTCCTGCCCATCATGAGCAATCAGAAGAATTTATTCTGGAGCTAACTAAGTTTTGTGAATCTGAATCTCTTCCTATTTTGATGGGGGGATTTCAACCTCATTATAAACAACAAGGACAGGAATAAGGGTCAAGGAGATCCTAAACTGATGGACCTTTTTAACAATTTTATTGGCAACTTTCACCTTAGGGAGATTTTTATCAGTGGGGTCAAGTTTACTTGGAGTAATAAATAACAAAGCCCTACCCTGATCAAATTAGATAGGATTCTGGTTTCTACTAGTTGGGATCTTAATTACTCACTTAGTTTTGCTTGGTCTAAAGCTAGAATTGGTTCTGATCACTCACCTCTAATCCTTGATACTAGGGAGCAAGGGGCTCCCAGACCTAAGTATTTCCTTTTTGAAGAAAAATGGATTCATCATGAGGGGTTCTTTGATTTAATCAATTCCAAATGGGGGGAATTTAAACTGAGGTTTGCTGACCATTCCTACTTCTTGGATACCTGGCATGGGTGCCTTCAATCCTTAAGACAATATTTGAGAGGGTGGAGTTTGAGAATTTTTGGACAAATAAAAGAAACTAGAAAAAAATATATCCAATAGAATTGAAGAAATTGATCTAATGGCAGAAAAGAGACTTTTAAGTATATCTGAATGGGAGGAGAGAATTAATTTGGAGGAAGCTCTAGATAAAATGAATCTAATAGAGGAACTCCAATGGAAACAAAAAGTTGAAAATAACTGGATTTTGCAAGAGGATGCAAATACCCAGTTCTTTCATCAATTTATGAATGGAAGAAGATGAAAGAAAACTATTAATTTTTTAGAACCTGGTAGTGAAGGGATTAGAGGTCAGGGTGCTATTACTTCCCACAATGTGAGCTTTTATAAAGACCTCTTTGGACATAATGAGCCCTGTAGTTTTTCTCTGAACTCTGAGTTTTGGCCAGCTGATCTGCAAGTGTCTGAGGAAGATAAGTTGGCTCTGATTAAACCTTTCTCCATGGAGGAGGTTAAGGAAGTAGTGATGGAGATGAAAGAAAATTCTGCTCCTAGCCCCAATGGATATGGGGTGATTTTCTTTAAGAAATTCTAGGAGTTTTTGAAAGGGGATTTGATGGCAATGTTTGCATATTTTCATAGTGATAACTTAGATATTCAAGGATTGAATTATGGTGTTATTACCTTAGTACCTAAACTGAAGGAAGCAAATAATATTAAACACTTTAGGCCCATTTGCCTACTAAATGTTGATTTTAAGTGCTTTACTAAGGTTCTGACCAACAGATTAATCCCAGTGGCTAAAAAGATTATCGGTAAAAATCAAACATGTTTTATTAGAGGGAGAAATATCTTGGAGGGTGTTGTGGTGCTACATGAGGTTTTGCATGAACTTAAAACTTCAAAAAGTAGGGGTATGATCCTGAAACTAGATTTTGAAACGGTGTATGACAGAGTGAGGTGGAGCTTTCTAGAACAGGTCATGAAGGGGAAGGGCTTTCCTTCGACTTGGATTTCTTGGGTTATGAAAATAGTGAAGGGTGGTAAGGTTTGTTTGAACGTTAATGGGGAAAGGAGCCCCCTATTTCAAAACCTTCAGACGTTTAAGGCAAGGAGATCCTCTTTCTCCTCTTCTTTTCAACCTTGTAGCAGATGTGCTGGGGGTGTTGCTTGATAAGGCTAGTAAAAAAGGGCACATAAAAGGAATTCTTGAGGGTTTAATCCCTGGGGGTATAACACACATCCAGTATGCTGATGACACAGTGATTATGGTAGATGGGTCAAGGAAGTCCATTACCAATCTTAAACTGATCTTGTATTGCTTTGAGTGGTTAACAAGCCTCAAAATAAACTATCACAAGAGTGAGGTGTATGGTTTTGGTGTCTCGCAAGGGGAAAAGGAAGAAATGGTAAATATGCTAAACTGTGCCCTAGGGGATCTACCAATGAAGTATTTAGGAATCCCAATTAGTGATCATCACCTTGTCACGGGGGCGTTTGGTTTTTTGCCACAAAAGATGATTTCAAGGTTGGAGCCTTGGAAAGGAAAGTTTTTGACCTCAGGGGAGAAATAGATCCTAACCAATTCTTGCTTGAGTAGCATCTCCTTGTATTGTATGGGTTTTTACTAGTTAGCTGATGGAGTGCATAGGAAGATGGACAGCATTAGAGCCAAATTTCTTTGGCAAGGGGCTGAAGAAAAGTTTAAATACCATATGGCCAAATGGGAAATGGTTTGTTGGCCTAGGGACCAGGGGGTCTAGGGATCATAAATACTCAAAATATGAATGATTGTTTATTAGTCAAATGGATTTGGAAAAAATTTCAAGAGCCAGATGAACTCTGGTTTAAACTAGTTAAGGCCAAATACATGGGGAAGGGAGCTTCTTCGAGTCTAAAACCAAAGGAGTGTCCCAGTTTTGGCAGGGGCTGTAACACCCCCGGGTCTTAAGCATGCATTCATATCCAAAATCATGAGCATTACCATTTCATACATGTTCATCATCGCATGCAATATAAGTTGGAATTAATTAAATTGTGAAAAACATGTTTGAACCCTAAAGTATTGCAATTCCCAACTAAGAGTGGTAAAAATTTGTTGGGCTATAACTCTAAATGACTTAGAACTAATTAACATGATTTTTGGAGCAATTTTTGTATTCAAAATCTCCCCAAATTTTGCTTTTAAAAATATTTCAGAAAAATGAGTTTTTATTTAAAATTTGGACTTTAAATCACTAATTCAAAATCTATTTAGAATTTTGAAAAGTGCTCTAAATGAAAGTTGTAGAGAATTAAATTTTGAACAACTTTTGTTTTGGGGGCAACTTGTGAAAATACCTTTTTCATCTTCAAAATTTAATTTGAATCAAATTATAAAATCTGGAATTTTATTTATCAAAGAAAAATGAATTTTTGGCCTTAGCGGGCTGCCGCCTCCGCTTCGGCCTGCTCGCGCAAGCGGCCCGGCCCAGCTCCCCGCGTCCGCGCCTGCCTCCGCCCGCGTGCGTGCACGACGCCATGGCGCCCGCGGCAGAAGTCGGCCGCCGCGTGGCCGTACGTCGCCGACGCCGCGCGCCACGCGCCCTCCGGTGGCCCCCGCGTCCCTCCGCGCCCGCCTACTCCCCCCGCGCGCTCGCCCGCTTTAGCTACAGCCTCCATTCTCCTCTCCTCGCCCCACAGCAGCGCGCCAGCAGTAGCCGCGCGGCCACCGCGCCATTACCGGCTCCCGAGCTCCGCCACCGCCGTTGCCGTTGCCCCGTCTCACCGCCACAGCCTCCGTCTTCCTCCTCGCTTCGCCTTCTCGTCGCGCGTCCCATGCTCGCCACTGCCCGCGAGGATTCGGCCCCTAGCCACGGTAATAGCTCGTCGGAGTTCTGGCCGAGCTCACCAGAGTGAGCCGCTCCGTGGACTTCACCCCTCCATCCTCCTTCTCGCTCACTTCTCGAGCGCACGAGCACCGCATTCACGCGGTGAAGCTCGCAGACCACACCGCGCAGCCCATCTCGGTCGGTGTTGGCCAGCCGACGGCGGGCCGAGCCACCGCGCCGCCATGCACGCTGGCGAGCTCGATGTCGAGCTCGTCTGGCCACATACTAGACACCCTCGGCTTCGCCTTGTCACGGGGAAGCGAGTGGTGGTGGCCTCCGTCACAGGAGAGCTCACCGCCGGCGAGAACGGCGCCGTGTTCTCCCGGTGTGTGTGACAGGCGGGCCCGAGGACCCCACTGTCAGCCTCTCTGATGCAAGCGGGGGGAAATGCGCGGGGTGTGCATAGTGTTTAGGGTCGGTTGGATTTTCGGTTTTTAAAGAAAAGGATTTCCAAAAATTGTGAAAAAACTTCTAAAATTTATAACTCAAGATATATAGCTCCAAAAATTGTGAAACAAATTTTGTAGTGTTTCTCATGAGTAGATCTACAGTTTAAAAATGTTGCATGTTAGTTTTGGGATACTTTTTTGCAGGATTTTTATTTAATCACTGAAATTGCTGTTTTCTTGTTAAATATGCAATAAATCATAGAAAGGTTAGAAAAATATGGTTCCACTTGCAATAATTTTCTTTTGTGATGTACTTTCTAGGAAAAATATATGACATGCATGTTCTGTAGAAAAATCTTGATGTGTAGTACAAGTGTTTAATATTGTTAATAATTGTTATTTTTGCTAGAGAGAAAAAGATGAATAAAACATGCATGTAATAATTTTTCTATGGTGATTGTTTATTGTGTAGAATGTAGGAAAAATGCTAAATCTGTTGTTTGATACTTTTCATAGTATAAAGTATTTTTATGCTCATTTTTAGGCCCTAGCTTGTTATTTTTGTGTAGGCAGTTCTAGTAATCCAAATGCAATGAAATTTTTGTGGTATGCTAGATTAGATGATAGAAAGCTACTGTAATTTTCTAAGATTTTTCTGTGCTACCAAAATAGGTGTTACTGTTCAAACCTAGTTGCAATTAAAGTTTAATTAACCTTGTTAATGTATGACTAGTTAATAAGGTTTACTTTGGTGTATCTTTGAAGCATTTAATAAGATGTGTTGACTTAGCATAGTAGTAGTGGAAGATAATGATGTAGATGACATGTGCTTGTAGTATATGTTCTTGGATGATGTTGACTACCTTGTGGAAGAATTGTATTCCTACTTTATGAAATAAAATAAACCTATTTATCTACATTTTATTCATCATGACCATTACATGTCATTTCTGCAGTGCACCTAGGCATGAGCACTTATACATTTGCATCATACAGGATCGCAGGAAGTAACTCCGGTAGCAGTTCCTGAGGAGCCGGAAGAGCAGCTCGAGGTGCAAGAGCAGGAGGTGCCCGAAGCCAACGAGGAGGTCGGTGAGGATCTTCCAGAGTGCCCCGACCACCGTCCGAGCTCTTTCGAGAGAGGCAAGCCCCGGAGCATTTTTCTCCCCTGGTTTGCAAATATTTTATTAATGCTTTACTTTAACTGATGCATTACATTTAGGAGTTGTTTGCAACCGTTGCTGCATTATACCTTGTTTACTCTGTTCTACCATATCCTTGTTACCTTGATATTCGCAATCAAGTAATTGCTTAGCTTGCTTAGATCGGTAGAAGTCGGGTGATTTCCTGTCACCTGCGAGCTATAGGTGGTTACCTGGATCTGCTTGAGAAAGTATGTCATCTGAGAATAGCTAAGTGTTAATGTGAAATTGAGACCGGGCAGAAACTTGCAGGGTTTCGGACTGTAGTGTTTTCCGTCTGTGTCGATTAAGGACCGACCGTTGTTGGGCCTCGAGTCATGTTGAACGCATGCCTTACATTTAGCTGACCGAATAATGTACCTTTCGACCGCGAAGCTAGGAGATTATTCGGGCCGAGTGGATTGCCCGCAACGCACTGTACCGGAGCAGTAGTGGCAGGATACGGGGGCACGATGATAAGGCCAAAGAGCAGTCGGGCGGCTGTAAGGTCCTAGATGGCTAGAGGGGGGGTGAATAGCCTATAAAAAATTCTACGAGAAACACTAAGCAAACTTGTTAGAATAACAAACGGCGTAAAGCGAGTTTTGCTTAGCCAAAGGTTGTGATGCAAGCCTCCTATCCACAAGTCTAGTAGATTATGATCTCTAGTTCACACAAGTGCTAAGTCACTAACTTACACTAGTGAGCAAGCTAACAACTACTAGAAAAGGCTACTACTAGAGCTACACAAGATAATCTAGTAAAAGTAAATGCAAGAGATAGGATTGTGTATCTTATACCAACGGTGGAGTGAAGATGTTGCCAATCACCAAGATGATATACAATCAATCAATATTGACAACAACACAATATGGAGACCAATCACCGGGAGACAAGAGACACAATATTTTTGTTCACCCGGTGTTCACTTGTGCACCGACAAGCTACGTCACCGGTTGTGTCGACCAACACTTAGATGGTTCCTCGGTGTGACCCTCAAGTCACTTGCCCCTCAAGGCACGCCCCGCAAGGCACCGCAAGACACCACTCTCAAGTGAGGTAACTCAATGACACGCGCAATCCAATAGAGTTGCTTTTGGCGTCCCGCCGAGGAAAGCACAAGAACCTCTTACAAACAACCGGAGGTGGCCAAGAACAATCACCTTCTCTTGCCAACGCCTCCAACAATCTCCAAGCCGGCTAGGAGCGGTACTCTCCAAGAGTAACAAGAAATCCACCGGCTAAACCACCCACAAGTGCCACTAGATGCCCTCAAGCTATGCAATGCACTTTGGGATCACTCAATCTCACTTTTGATTTGCAATCAAGCAAGAGAGATGAGTGGGAGGAGTAGCTCTAGCTCAAAGGATGCACAAGAGTGTTAGAAATGCCAAGAGACCTCCCTAAGGGCCAGCCAACGAGTATTTATAAGCCTCCCATCCGAATAGAGCCGTTGCCACTCCACTGACCGTTTTTTCGGGACGACCGGACGCGCCGGTCGAAACTGACCGGACGCGCTCAACCGCGTCCGGTCGCCCTGCGACGTCCACGTGTCCCTCAAATTTCAAATGCGACCGTTAGATCCTCCAACGGTCACTGACCCCAACGGTCAAACCAATGACCGGACGCGCCTCTCAAAACGACCGGACGCGCCGGTCCCGATGACCGGACGCCCCTGTCGAACGACCGGACGCGCCGATCCGCACAGCACCCGCGCCCGCAAAACAACGACCGGACGCGCTCCTCGCAACGACCGGACGCGACAGTGCCAGCGTCCGGTCGGAGTCCAGTAAGCTCCTTCAACGATCGGACGCGTCCGATCGCGTGTGACCGGACGCGCCCCGCGTCCGATCGTCCTCTGTGAACCTCAGTTCCTTCTGGGCGCATGACCGGACGCGCCGGTCCCACGAGTGACCGGACGCGCCGGTTGCAAACCCTAGCCCGCGCGCCCGATACCGCGCTGAACTGACCGGACGCGTCCGGTCACACCGTGACCGCGTCCGGTGCAGCGTCCGGTCACCTCAGTGACCCCGTTCGCCTCCGTTTCTTTTCCGACTTTCGGCGTAATGGAAAATAGGCATTTCATTTCCCCGAAATCGCCTGAATCCCGCGCTCACACGCTCGACGGGAGGGAGAGAGGAACCCAAACCCCTCTCTACCCGCAAACCACAGCGCGACCAACGCCACCTTTGCAAATGTGCCAACACCATCAAGTGTACATCTCCATGTGCTTGTGTGTTAGCTTTTTCTCAAACATTTTCAAAGGTTTTCCAATTAGCTCACTAGGCCCTACATGCAATGCACTTCATGAATTCACCTAGTGGCACCCGTGCATCGAATAACCGATAAGACTTCCCCTCTTAATAGTTCGGCTATCGATCCTAAACCACTCACACCCTCTATGGTGTCTTGAGTGTAAAACAAAATGGCCCTATGGTTATACCTTTGCCTTGAGCCCATTTTGTTTCTTCAAATGATATGATCCACTTCATATCATCACATGACCGTCTCGATCCATCGACCTTGACTTCACTTGCTCTTCACCGTTGCATTGGTCCGTCGGCGCCAAGTCCTGCTCAAGCTTCACCATCGCATGGTCCTTCGCTTCGAAGCCTCGACTTGCCCTTCACCTTCACAACCGGTCCATCAAGCCAAGCATCACCTCGGTCTTCATCATCTTGGTCACATGAGATGTCATGTCTCATATTTCAATGACCACCTTTATCTAAATCATCCACTTAGATACAAAGGTTAGTCCTAGGTTTCATCAATTAGCCAAAACCAAACTAGGGACTTTCAGCGGCCCCCGGGTACATGTGGTTCTTGGCAAGCTCGTGACTTTACCTGAATGGTTGACTCGGTGACCAACACCTCACTTTAGCGGGTGAGTGATGTTTGTGTGAGGAATAAATTACCAGCTGGTTAATAATCGATTCAAATCGCCATCGTTCACTGGATAGTGAACACTTGACTTGAGTGACTTCATCGTAGTAATTCTAATGGAACACTTGGACAGTTATATGGTATATGACATGATAGAAGTTGTTTAATGATCATTGGTTATTCTTACCTGTTTAATTACATGTTACTCTAGTATAGGGGCAAATGTAGTTAACAGGTTAATAAAGATTTAACTTGATGCAAAGCTTTTGGAAAGATTCTTTAAATGCTAAAAATGCCTTTTTGCAAATGAGTCAGCTACCCCACCAGAAAGCCTGTCATGATCCTTGGTGTCTTCTATTTTTGGTTCTGTCAGGTAAGTCTAGCTGAGTACCTTCTCGTACTCAGGGCTTTGTTCCCACTTATTGCAGATGGGCAGATGTATTACGGCTACTGTATCAACTGCCTTTATCCTGCGATGGGAGAAGCTTAGGACCATGGGCAATGGTCATTCACTATATCTCGTCTGATGCTTTTGTTGGAGATGATCCTGAGCTGGCACTCTATTTGAACTATGTGTGAGTGTGTGATTTGAACTAAATGCTTCCGCTACTTTTATTTGAAACTGGTTTGTAATAACTATGTTTAAACTCCGATGTATTTGTGACTTGAACTTTTATGTAACTTGTGATGGTGACCGCTGAACTTATTACGATCTTGGCTGGTACGTAAGTTGGTTTGAAATCCGTCGTGATTTCACGGACTACCGGGTTATACGGGCTTAAGTTTGTTAAATTTTCTGCTCGGTGGATGATTTTCTTACTTAATCTCGTATAATTGGTCGGTTCTGTTACAGGGACTACATAAAGTAAAACATCTTTTTAAATGGGGTGCGGTGTTTAAGGTACAGAATGGAAAGAACTGTAGGTTTTGGGAAGACTGCTGGGCCAAGGAAGTCCCTCTTAAGATTAGTCATGAAAACTTATTCAGGATGGTGAGATATCCTTTATGTTCTGTCTCTGAGTGTTGGGATGACGAAAACTAGGACATGGAGTTTAGGAGAGCTCTCTCTGTTCAAGAATATAATTGTTGGGTTAACCTGACTACTGACTTGCAAGGGTGCAAGCCTGGGGGTGAGGCAAATGACATTGTCTTTTGGGCTTTGGAACCAAAGAAACAGTTCTTTACAAAGTCTTTGTATAGATTTTTGACTGATAGGGGTATGCCAAGTAGAGTTGCTGGTTTAATTTGGAAATGCAAGATCCCTTTGAAAATCATTTTTTCCTTTGGCAAGTGTTTCGTAATAAACTACAGGTGGCTGGGAACTTGGGGAAGAGAGGTTGGAAAGGAGACCTAGGTTGTTGCCTATTTGGATGTACTGAATCTATTGATCACCTTTTTTTCATTGTCATTTGACGAAACTTGTATGGGGCTTGCTACATAATATCTTTCAAATAGATTCCTATCCTTGGTCATTAGAAGACCTTTCTGTTACATGGATGCAGGGCAAAGGGCCGCTACCCAACATACTGGTTGTGTTCTTCTTTGTAGGATTTGCTTGGGCACTATGGACAGTGCGAAACAAGATGGTGATTGAAAAAACATTCATTAAACCCCCAACTGATGTGATATATGTTGCAATATCATTGTTGCAGCGATGGAGCAGGCTGTTGAAGGAAAAGGACAAGGAGCGCGTGGCCCAAACCTTGGACGCAATTCTCAGGTGGCTGAAGAACTTTAAGCCAAGGACTACAACGACGACTGATGTAGTGGAGATCTAGTAGGCTTAAGCTCTGTTGCTTCTGTCTGGCTTGTAATAGCTGTTGAGCTAGTTCAGTCTTGTTTTGTACCGTGGCTGGTAACCCCAACAAAACCTTGTTACCTTGTTGCTTTCTTAAAAGCAGAGTTAATTCTCGTTAAAAAAAATAGTATCAGATGCATCGTATAGTGCCATATATGTATCAAAAATCAAATTATGGAACATTTGGGTTTGGAAACCGTGCATACCAATGCAGCATCTCAGATATGGTCTGCTTGTTGCGTGCGGTGGCAGCCTGATTTGTAGTTCGATGCATTTTTCTAGCAAGAAAAATGTAGTTTGACGTTGTTGCATAAGTGCGCATGTTCTAGGTCCATGGTTCAGCCCAAACGTGCCTGCCAGCCCGGCACCGGCTTACGGCTTTTTTTTTAGGGCAGGCAACCTAGGCAAGGTCCAGCGCGCAGCCTGGAGCAGCGCCCAGCTGGGGCTGCTGGTCTACGAGCCCAGGTGAAGCACGAAAGGGCTGGCAATGGCAAAGGAGTTAAACCGAAGTTGGGCCGGGACTGGATGGATTGGATTTTGTTGTTATTCCGTTTCATTTTTTGTTGACATTTAGGAGAGCGGAATATGCCGTAGTTTAAGGCTCCCGAATGCTGTTTTTTTCCTATTTACTTTGTTTTTTCGGTAAGAGTGAGCCGATTTCTATGAAATTATGATATATTTTCTAACTGCAAAAGATCTTTAAGAGTTAAATTTAGAGTTTTGGTTATTTCATGGAGAAATCTTTGTGCTTTTGAGGCTCAAAGATTTGGTGGCCTATTTAGAGTCTTTTTTTTCAAAACACAATATAATGCAACACTCACATAACATGTCACATTCACACTCGTTTTACCTGTAAGAGCACTTCCGAAAGATTGCACACTGTCAATGGACACGTCATCTATCACAAAAAAAACAGCACTTTCGAAACATTGGGCCGACCAATTTCGTGACTGACGACGTCACTACAGAGCCTCATTGTAAACGGGCCACTTACCACTGAAAATAGCTGTATTAGATCCTATTATAAATCAAAGAAAATGCGAACTTACATGAACTACCGCGACCAGGCTTCACTACATAAATCTAACTAAGAAATTTAACTAGCCGAGCTATATTTTGTTCACTATTTAAAGTGAGATTCATTTTCTTGGTCCTAGAAAAATTTCAGCTTAATTTTTTTTGGTCCTTTTAGTTTTGAAATTACTTATTTGACCTGAAAACTATCTTTAATTAACCCTTCTGTTAGTTTTGCACTACGCTAGAACACGTAATCTTTGCCGGAGCATCACTGCCGGATGTGCTTGGGCCGACGGTGACTACTAATCACTACCAGGTGTTAAGGCAAAGATCTTGATGGGAAGCTAAACACATGACAGTGATGGAGCCCATCACTGCCAGTTGAAACCACCACCGGCAGTGATGTATCACCACCATTACATTGTACGAGCCGGCATTGATAGGTACCATATCACTGTCGTGTTATGGTATCACCCGATAGTGATATAACCCTGTTGGTTTAAGCCACAACCTGGCAGTAAAAATATTTCATATCACTGTCGATTTTCGTTCTGGCATGTTAGTATTAGTTGTCTTTAGCTGTTGGATCCACATTAACTATCACAACATTGATTCTCCAGAGGCAGTGATCTGCGCTCATCACTATCGGTTTATAATTGCCAGTTTCATACTAAAATGACAGTGATCTGTGCTCATCACTACCAGTTTCATAACTGAACCGAGCAGTAATACGGGAACACCACAGCCAGTTTTAGAAGGGAACATGCAGTGATGTCCTTTTCCCTATATATTGGAAATATCTATTCCTCGTCGTCCGGTCTGCCTCCCTAATGCCAACATTTCATCTCCTTCGCCTCACCATCTGCTTCCACAGCGACCATAGGAGACCTGAGAGTGCCACCGCTAGCTCCAACCCCATCGTCCCAGCCCACCATGCCGTTCCTTTCCTAGTCCCCGTCCACTGCACAGTCATACGAGAAGTGAAGACTTAAGAATAGACAAGAGAAGAGAAGAGAAGAGAGGAAAATAAATTGGGGCTTGACCTTTGTTCGTGGCCCGTATGCGTTCCTCCTCCAAAAAACCGATCAAGATCACAAGAGTTTAGTGGCGGGGATCGCCGCAAGGGAGAGGATGAAACATGAGAGAAATCATTGTGTGCCTTCTTCATACTCATTGTTGGGATAAGATCTCTTTTTTTACTACTATTTTGACGCGAGATCTATGCTTGGATTTGGTGAATTTGTTGGATTAGTTGATGTGTTTAGGATTCTAATTCGTATTTGGCTCTTGTTGTTTTTCTAGATTGCACAGTCATGGTTTGGGTGCTGTTTAGCACTGTTTTTATCCAAAAATCATAGAAAATATATTCAAGCAGACATCAATATCTTTATTTTGGCATAGAGATCACATTTATAGCCATTACGGCTGGGAGATATGATCGTTGTTTGATGATACATTTGTGCTGTCAGAATTCTAGACAGTATTAGGTATCTTCAGTCTGTAATCTCATGAAATGACCTACATGAAAGTTGTAGGTAATTCCATAAGCTTTCTGGATTGGTAAAGATCATAAATGTTTGATTAGTATATCTCGAGTTATGCATGTTTTAGTCATCTGCTATTTTTCTATTGTTTAGTTTGTTTGGGGCTTGTTTTGGGTATTAGAGACTCCAAAATCTATGAGTTATACCATGAAAGTTGTAGATGATGTTGTGTTTTATATCCTTACAATGTTTTCATATTTTTTGGACAAGTAGTTTGTTCACAGTAAAAATGTAAAGCAAGGTTGCTACTGTTGATTGAGTGTTTGGTCGCTATTTTGGAGAAAAGGATGGCGCAAGCCATAGAAGCAATTTATGCATTATTTGTGTATGTTTTCATGAGTATGTTTTCTAAGATGATGATGATGATGTTGAAATAGGTCATGCGCCTTTGGATCATTCTTTATGAGTATGTTTTCCATCTGAAGTCGTAGTAGATGAGATCCATTAGTACCTGCCTCCTTTGGACGCCGATAAGGAAGCAGAGATTGCGTGAGGGGGACAACATCATGAGTTGTCAGTGGTGTCCTTTCCATCAGTAGTAGCCCCACTTAGATTGGTGTCGGGGTTATATAAATAGGGTACCCTTGGTCATAAGAGCTTCCTACGATGGCTCGGCTGGCCACGGCCCAGCTAACCATGGCCCCCTCGACCTCCCACCTCTAGACCACACACCATGCGGTGCCCTCGACTGCCTCTAGCATTAGCCGCTAAGGAAAGGATGAGATGTGGGAAGACATGTTCAATACGCTTGCCCGGACGAGACACGCTCGCATACACTCCACCAAGTACAAGAGGATGGCGGCCCCTCTAACTGTCTAGCCCAAGGGCTGAGCGTCGCCTCGGTCAGCACCCCGCTAATAGACAAGACAACACCAAGACTCAGTTGCGTCACCCCATGTGGCTCTGCACCGCCCAAATCCCATCTAGACTGATGGACGAGCGTACGATCACAACCACTATGGCACAGGAATCATGACCAAGAGCCAGCTCTCCCATTCTAACTAGATTCTATGCCCCTTACCTGGCTACAAGAGGTCAGGACAGCGGGACCATGACCTAGAGAGACGGCAGCCTACGATAGACAGCCACTCTCCCCGTACATTGACATCACGACTTCTCCCTGAAGAAACAGGCGCCAGGATGAAGGCCATTATGTCTACAACAAGCCCATGATGAGCAGAGGAGTTGGTGAACAATCGCTAATCCCATAGCGCCGCCATGGCTAGAACAGTGCCGCCACCATACGCCATGCCTTGGCGTAAGGAGCAAGCTCACGACGACCATGCCCAGACGTGCTGACAAGACCAGCGGCTTGCCGACCAAACAAACTAGCTTCTCCCTCCCTCAAGCTCCTAGCCACTTAGGCAGGAAGAACCCAACACTTCTACATGTAACTTGGCCCCTAAGGCTATATAAGGGGAGCCAGGCCTTCTTCCGAGGAGCCTTCTCCTACCTCGAATCCCTTCTACCAGTAGAACCTGGCCCTAGCTTGCATGCCCCCTATTGTAAGCCATTTGGAGCACTTTGACATTGAGGAAAACGTGCTCATAGTCTCCTGCACTAGACGCAGGGTTTTGTTCAAAACCAGTATAAATTCTCTATGTCTTGAGTGCTAGCCATCGACTCCCTTGAGTAGCGTGGTGATAAATTTACTGGTCGGTTCTCAAAACTTCGACCTCAAGAGAGTAGTTAGGGTATGTGCTCAATGAACATTGGTTCCGATCGGCTCCCTCTTCTTATATCAATACTACGTAATTGGGGGCCACAACGTTGCTTCAGTTAGCTGGCGCTCCTAAAAGGTCCAAATGGCTAGAGGGGTGATGGATAGCCTATAAAAATTTGTACAAATTGACTAGAGCAAATAATTAGTACAACAATTAGCCAAGCTTTTTGCTCTAGCTCTAATAGGGTTGCAAGCCACCTATCCATAGGACTAGTGATGTATAATCTCTAAGCACTCAAGAGTTAAGTCTCTACTTGCCTAACTAGTGAGCTAGCTAACTATAACTAAATTACCAACTAATGCTATGCTATACTAGCTACTCAAACTACCTCTGCACAAGATATCTCTAGAAATGTAAATACAAGAGATAGAGATGATTATACCGGTCATGGCAAGAGATGATCAATCAATAAGTGAATACCAAGAGAATAGCAGGAGAATTCCAAAGAGACAATAGACACACAATTTTTCTCTCAAGGTTCACGTGCTTGCTGGCATGCTAATCCCCATTGTGTTGACTGTTCACTTGGTGGTTGACGAGCTAATATGGATTCACAAGCCTAGCCCAACAAATGGGCGCTGTAAGAACCAAGCACAAATGAGGGTACTCAATGACACAAGCAATTTACTAGAGTACCTTTTGACTCTTCACCAGGACAAAGTCACGAACCCTCACAAGATCACTAGGAGATGGCCATGAACAATCACCAACTCGTGCCAATCCTCCTCCGTTGCTCCAAGTCATTTAGGTGCCAGCAACAACCAAGAGTAACAAGAAATCCCATAGCTCACACGATCACTAGTGCCACTAGATGCTCAAACTCTAAGCAAATGCACTAGAATCACTCCCAATCTCACAAAGATGATGAATCTATGATGGAGATAAATGGGAGGTGCTTGGCTTAGCTCACAGGATGTATTAATGATCAAAATGTCCAAGAGAGTGAGCTAGAGACGACCAACATCTATTTATAGAGCCCCAACAAGTCACATACCGTTGGACTCTTAACCTGATTTCTATGTGTTGATTAGACACGCTGCAGGGTGCACCAGATGCATCTGGTCATTAGCATCCGATCGCCCTAAGACAGCCTTGTCTTGACTGTTTGAATCTAGCCATTGCCGCCCAATGGCTCCTTCACGCGCTGTCACTGCTTATTGATTGTATGCATAGGTCAAACGACCAGACTCGCCGGCCCCTGGCGTCTGATCATGATCCAGAGAGGTCCAGAAAGCATTTTTACCGACCGGACGCGTCCGGTCAAAGGGTGACCAGACTCACCCAACGTCTGGTCCATCTGCTGTGTGTGTTGCCTGCTGGTGAATAGTGCTAGGGGTGCGTCCGGTCGCGCCCCTTGGCCAGCGTTCGGTCTGAGCTAGGCATGGTTGAGACCTAGGGTTAGGCACTAGACTCACCCATGTGCGTCCGATTGCAGAGTCCGGTCGCGTTGCTTGCTCTCGACCGTGCCTAGGGTCACTGACTAGACTCGCCCGGTGCGTCCGGTCGCAGAGTCTGGTCACCCCATTGACCTCCTTTCCTTTTCCAACTTCATCCCTTGTGCAATTGTGTTAACTCCACCAAGTTCCATCACTTGAGCACATGAGTTAGCATTTTACAAACATGTTTTTCCAAGGGATGGTAGCACTCACTAGGTCTAATGCAAATGCATGGAGTTAAATCACCTAGTGGCACTTAGATAACCGTATTTGCGTCGAGATTGCCCCTCCTAATAGTACGACTATCTATCCTAAACCCACTTACACCCTCTATGGTGTCTTGAGTGGTAAAACAAAATGACCCTATCAAATATACCTTTGCCCTGAGCCCATTTTGTTTTTCTCTTTCTTATTTTCTAAATGTGGAGCACTTGACCTTCAATTAGGCCGTCACCATCACCATGACCATCATCTAGCTCCACCACTTGGTGTGTACCTAGCTCATATACCACACTAATGAAAAGGGTTAGTACACTTAGGTTGCATCAATTAGCCAAAACCAAACTAGGGTTTTTAGCTCCCCATCACAGCGTGTAGAGGGGCTACGTGAGCTCCCATTTGATAGCTTCAGCCACAGAAACTTGTGGGGGTGTTGGACCACTGTTGACACTTCTTAACGTCACTCGTGTTAGTTGTCATCCCCAACACGACACTAAGAGTGTGGTTGTATTATACTTATGCCATTTAACTAAATAAAGATATTATAGTATATATCCGCAAGCGCACAGATAAATACACCCATTGTAGCATTTCACCTAGGTTTTCCTAAGTATTGTTATTTATAATTTTACCAAGGAAAGGAAAATTGAAATGGGACTATATAAATAGTTACAATGGCAGTAGAGATAATCATTTGCACTTACTCAATAATAAATATCAAAACAACTAATCACTTGTCATGAAAGGGGTAAGACAAATGGTAAATGATAATCATGGGTATTCTAGAGACAAGAGGGAGTTAACATTATTCAAGTCAAGTAGTCATGGAGATTAATTTAGAGATGTAAATCATAAGTATTTCTTATTCAATCAGTCTATTAATCAATCTAGCTATACACAATCATCTATGATATAATCAACATGTCATCTATGAATAAGCAACATTACTGAGAGAAAAGTCAAGAATAGAGTAATGATCTCTTCCCTGTAACCGCGTTCTACTAAGTTCTGTACTCGAGGAGTGGACTACAAAGGACTCAATAGGAATGTCACACCCGCAATATACCACATGGCCCGGAGCATAGAGTGCATTCACAGACAAGCATAATCTAAGCACCATGCCTACAATATGCCAGCCACTCAATCCTATCTAGAATTAGATCAAGCTTTCTACGAACATATTCATAAAATCTCTACTAATCATATTTATATCAAAATGTAGAACAAGAACAATCTCAAGAACAGAATAAAGTTGAAATATAGAAATATATTGAAGTAGCATAAAGTCGAATGATGATTACAACAAAATTACCAAGTCTCCAACGAATGATCCTGATCCCAAGCAGTTGCTTGCTTCTACTTGAATCAATCTAGACTAAACTCTAAACTTGAACTAGAACTCTAACTCTCTTTCTCTCTGGAAACCCTAACTTCTGGCCTTGCCTTCACAAATGAGGAAGAGATGATCTAATTCTTCAACTGATTCCTTGAGAGGAGATCCTAGGGGATGTTTATATAGCCCAGGGCGTGGAACCGCAGCCCTTGGATCAAACCGATCTTGGCGTGGGGTTTAGATGCATCCTTAGAGAAGGTATAGGTAGCTTGCAAGAGAAGGAGCCGAGGCGGCGCAGGGGAGGGCCGGTCGGCCTAGCCCTAGGGCCGGTTGGCCCCATCTGGCGGCGGGTTGGCTCGTGTCGCCTCATGGAGTTGGGTTAGGTCTTCTAGAATCCCTATCCGCATCCGTGACGTGGAGATTAGGCCGATTGCTTCGGTTTCTTCCTTTGAAAGGAGGATCAATTCTGTATTATGCAGCTTAGCCCCTAAAAAACACAGAATCACCAAAACTCATGAAATTTGTTAGTTTAAACCTCTAAACCTACTATGGTGATCCTTTTTATCATTTATTCCTCTTATGTTGATGGTTTAAAATGATAGTTAATTACCGTCAACAACTCCCCCAAGCTAAACTTTTGCTAGTCCCTTAGCAAAACTAAATCCAGAGATAACTAAGTTACTTCAAATTATCATCCTTCAAAAATACACAAGCCATCATAAAAGAATTATCCTCAAAAAGATTTTGAATTTTTTTTCTAGTTCCTTAGCCATGGGGTTTTAACTTTCACTTTAGCTTTGGATAATCAGAAAATAGAAGTAATCAAGTCAAGCACTATGTCTCAAATTCTTCATCTCTATTTCCATCCTGAAGTTTTTAATTATATTTTCGAAATAAAACTCAGAGTTTGTATTGTATGACACTTACAAATCTCTCAATATGTGACATTGGAATTCCTTACCAAGGCAATGATGGTGTTTTGCCTTCTCTCAAGGTATTTTGGAATAAGGTAGAATATCATTGTGCCTTCTCTCTCACCATATGACTAAGAAGCTTATATGGAGTTTATGTGTGAGATCACTCATACATACTTGCAAAACATATATTGTAAAGTCAAACAATGGATCTAGAGAAACTAGTCATACAATCAAATCAAGATGTGCATGTGTGTGGATACAAGAAATATGTTAAATATATGGTGGAAGTAATAATGAATCCTAATTCTACCTTGCTCCTTTAGAAAGATTGATCTCTCTTAAAACTTAAGAACTTAGACAAAGAAAGTCTTGGCTATATATATATATATATATATATATATATATATATATATATATATATATATATATATATATATATATATATATATATATATATATATATATATATATATATATATATATATATATATATATATATATATATATATATATATATATATTATTTTTAGAGAGGCGAGTGTCTAGAACCCATTGTTTTGGTAGGACACTTTTCCATGTTTTACTTTCTATATATTATTTTTTACATAGCTCAGACTTCTTGTCTATCATGAAATAATTGAGAGATAATAACAATAAACATTTGGAGCAATAATAACTAAGGATATGAAATGTATGAATAGGTGGAAAAATCCTACAAGGCATGTTTTTGTTGTTCACTCCCAGTGTAGGAGTAAAACATTTTTATGGTGGTTCTAAATGGAAAGGCATGTTGTTGCGTACTTCCAGTGTAGAAGCAGCAAATTTAAGTGGAGTGTACGTGATCTTGATTTTAAGAGTATGACAAGTCTCTAAAGGTTAACAAAGTTTGATAGTACTCAATATAGATACAAGTAATAATAAAATAAGTGTTGGTTTTCTATCCTAGCATGTATGGCTGTGGTAGGAATTTAATCTCTCTATCATACAAAGACTCATCATGTGCATTTAAATTTTTTCAAAAGTGAACCCTTCAAGACTTCATTGAAACTTAGAACAAGATAAATGGCAGCTCAAAACTCTTTCACTTCTTATCTCCCAACTACCTAAGCTTTGGATCAAGCATATTTCTCTACAGGTTTAAAGATTTGGCAATGAATATTTTTGGAATAGAGGAATAATTCCTAAATAAAGCTAGGTACTTCAGAAGAATTATAAATGAAGCAACTATTTATGATAGTTCAAGTTTTTTATTCGACACAAAAACAAGTTCATACACACTCTATTTTTATTTCAAAAGGCTCGCAAAGAAAAATAATCTAAGCATATTAATATATATTTTTGTATTTTTACCATATTCCCCATTTTTTAGATATAGTAGTAATACTAATATTAATACTAATAATAATACGGGTAAGAAAAACTTACTGTCTGAGGGCCTTCCCCAAGTTGGCTCAACTTCGGTCACTGAGGTGGCGCTGGTGGCGTGTAATCGACACCCATTTGCTCGAAGAAGTAGAGGAGGCATTCATACGTTTGAGTCCCTTGTTCACGCATCTCCCCAAGCGTGTTGCTCGTGCTCTCCTACCACTGTGTATGCTGATGTAGCATGTTTATGATACCTTGTTGCCCTGTCTCAAGATGAGTGAGGCAGGTATCAAAGTTCTGAAACTCTGGCTGGTGCTACGGCTGAAGCTGAGAATGAGGCGGGTATTGCTCCAGCTGGTACTCGGGGTAGCCATGAGAGGCATGGTATGAGTACGGTGGTGGTGTAGGTGCTGCATCATGGACTCCCCTCACAGAAAAAGACATGCGTCCTCTCTGGATGTACGCCGAATCTTCGTATTCATGCGGAACATAATTAGAAACATTACCTTGCCCCCAATTTTCTTCTGGCATGGGCGGATCATAGGAAGTTTGATCTTCCCATGCTCGGTGTCTCGGTTCAGATGGTCCTGGTTGGTCAAATCCTTGATAGTGAGTGAAAGCTGGTGCAGGGGTGCACCATCTTCCCCTGTGTACCTAGGCACAGTGTTTCTCGTTATTCTGGCAGACGGACTTCTTTCAACTCCCCTGGTTGGTCTCTGCAAATCAAGCAAAAATGTCTCCACTACATATAGACCAAGTGGTATGTTTGACAGTTCATATTCATTTATAAATCCCTTGTATGTTATAAAGATTCTATTGCCCTTTTGTTTCAACAGATGTACTTGACTAAAAAAGTAAATGTCAAGAAATCGGCGGGGTGTGGAGATGTAGGTAATACTAGCATTCCCTAACAAATTCAGGTTTCCGGCAAGACGTGTAATCCAAGAAGTGATGGTGATAGGGCCTCACAAAGTGTGAAGGATAGCCTTACCATGAGCCTAACAGGAGATATTTTACGTTTCTTGATCATAGCATACATTAATTTCATCTCCTCGATCCTAACTATGCGACCTTCCCTCCTAGGAAAGAAAGTGATCCCTAACCATTTATGCATAATTCTCAAAGTGGGATTGTGAATGTCATTCGTGCATGGGTCGAAACAGTAGTCTTTGCCTGAAATATCTTCCCAAAATTGCTCTTCTATGAAAATCGCTCAAAAGTTTATCTATTTCTACTCCGCAAGCATCAGGGAATCCTAGTCTGAGACTGAATTCTTTCCAAGTAAATTCATATTGTTCGTTAAACAGCCTAAAGGAAACATAAGTCTTGGTGAAAGATAGAGTGCAGAGGAATTCTAAAGTAAGTAATTTGCATCCATCCTTCGAAATACTCCAATTATTATCCCATCCAATATTGCGAAAAATAAGATCAAATTCAGCATCCATACCTATTTTTATGTAAGAAATAGGGGTCAAAGGTTGGGGTATGCTTGAACTCACGATCTTTGTATAATCTCATCAGATTCTTCTCGCAGGTGGTGTGAAGCTTTATATGACGCTCTTGAAGGAGTACGTGGTGTTCTGGCTGGCTAGCGGACGAGGACTGGGGCACGGATGACATGTCTAATTCAGAACCAGCCCGTGATGATGATCCGGTCTAGGAGCGGGTTCTCTTGTGAAAAGAGAATGCTCCAGCCGCACTCCTAAGTGTTTTCTTGAGTCCACTCATCTTGTTACACAGACAGAAACACAAACACAACTGGTGGAAATAATGAGGGGTTAGAATAAATAAATAGTTAGGAGTCAGTGATCCGAAAGTCAGTCGTCCAGAAGTCAATCGTTCAAGTTGGAAATTTTATATCTTGACTTCTCCTAGTACTTAGATTATTCGGGCAGCACTTCTCCTTACTAAATGATTTCCTAAACAACTTCTAACACTTCTCTCTTACTGATTCTTATCTCAATGTGGCTCTAAAAATTTCAGAATACTTCTCTCCACTCAAGAACTTCTAGAATCTACTCAAAAACTAAGAATTCTCAAACCGTACTTGGATTTTGGAATTTTGAGTTGGGGGTATGTTTTCTGAGTGTTTTGCGGTATGTGGAGTAGAGGGAGAAGCAGCCTTTTTATAGGCGCGAGAGAGGGAGGCCGGTTGGCCTGGTGGTGGGGCCGACCTGCCCCATGTGGGGCCTACTCATCCATCCCTTCCTTCTCTAACTTCCTTGCTTCGTTATTAAGAGATGCCTTCACCTATCGACGCTCCATGTGATGTGGTGGTTGAAAAAGAATGGAGGAGAGTGAAGGTGGTGGGGTGAAGTGATATGAAGTGAGGTGATTGAGGTGGGTCTCATGGGTCCGTATGTCTCCCGTATTTGCACCGTATAATCACACAAGTATGCAAAGAAAAATTACTTTTATGAAACTATGAAGAATTATAATTCTAATGATGGTATTTTTATTTTTCTGCCACCACAGTGATTATTATTTACCAGAGGTTTTCACGCTCGGTAAATATTAATTATATGGGGCTTTAATAATTATGCCATGAGATTGATTTTTTTTCTATGCATGAATAAGTAAATATGCTATGCAAAAATTAAATGCAGATAAATACCGAGTTACCTCCCAGCGATGGTTCGGGATTTTTAAGTCCACCGAATCAGACTACTCCAGCTAGATTTATTCTTCAGGGGTCATAGTCATCCCTGTGAGTGGTGATTGTGTGACTCCTTTATCTATCATCTTCGCATTGGAGCTTAACTCAGGTCTTGGTCTGAATGGAAAACATTCTTCTCGTCCATCAATATTGAATTTGACTTCTCCAATTCTGACGTCAATGTGGGCATTTGCGATACTCAAAAAGGGTCTCCCAAGAATGAGTGACACTCTTGAGTCAGGTTGCATGTCCAAAACCACAAAGTCGACTGGTATGAAGAATTCTCTGATCTTGACTGGAATATTCTCGGTGATTCCCACAGGGTAACTGTAAGTGCATTCGCCCCTGTTTCAGGTTTTTAGATCCGCCTATTCACCCCCCCTCTAGGCCTATTAGATCCTTTCAGTAACGGAGTGACTGGTCCGCTAGCTGCAGGCACATCGAGGTTGGATCGAGCTTTGCATGTGGAAGTTTATCGAAGATCGCCTTGAGCATCACACTGACACTTGCTCCAAGGTCGCACAGCGCATTGTCAAAATGTTGATCTCTAATTGAACAATCGATAGTGGAGCATCCTGGATCCTTCTTCTTGATTGATGTGTTGAGGATGGCCGCACTATACTCTTCTGTCAGCTTGATCACTTCAGTGGTAGACAGTGGTCTTTTATTGTTGAGGATGTCTCAAACATACTTTGCATAGGTGGGAACCTGCAATGCATCTAACAAAGGGACATTGATATATAATTTTTGAATAATCTCAACAAACTTACTGAATTGTGCATCCATCTTGAGTTTTCGATCTCTGCGTGGGAAGGGTAAGATATTGGTGTCTTGGAAATCTTGCACTTGTGGTTGAACTTCTTCTACTTCGTCATCCTTTTCTTCTGTCACTATGGGTATCACTGGTACTGGTTTTCTCTATGCCCCTTCTGGATAAGGTGGGTCTTTAGTGGTTTTACCATGTCTGGTGGTTATACCCTTGACCTGCTCATTGTTAGTGGCAAAAGAAGCAGCTAACCGTGATAATTGAGTTTCTACCTTTTTATTATGATCAAGTTGGTCTTTTATAGCAGAAGAAAAGTCATCCATTTTAGTATTTATATCCTCTAGAATTTTATCATTAGAAGCAAGTTTCTTAACAATAGTATCATTAATTCTATCTTGTTCCAAAATTAAATTTCATAGAGGGGGTTGCTTAAAATTGAAAGAATTATTAAAATTGCCTGAGTACTTAGCTGGATATGTAGTCTGTTGCTTTTGATTCCACCTTTGCTTTTGCAGCATGGAAGAGTTGTTGATAATGTTTGCATTTTCTTGATTCTCCGAAATTTCCATTCCTAGGTACTCTTCACATCTGGTCTGAGCATCGAATGCATCTTGAATTGCTTGACGATCTTTCTTGAAATTGACTCTTTGGTCAAGCCAGTTCAACAGTGTATCCATCTTTATTGATAGTGCACACACTTCTTCTGGAACTTCTTCAATCTGGCGACAGCATTGAGAGTTGTCTTGTTACCAACTCTGGTTCTTTGCTATCTTCTCCATTAGATATTCTGCTTTTCCAAGAGTGAGTGACATAAATGAACCTCCAGTAGTAGCATCTAGTTGCTCACGCGATCTTTGGGTTAATCCATAGTAGAATCTGTGCATGAGTGACCAATCTTCCATTCCATGGTGTGGGCATTCCAAGATATTCTCTTGAAAATGTTCCCATGCCTCTGAAATGGTTTCTCCTTTTTGTTACTGAAAATTATAAATCTTTCCTCTTAAGGCATGAGTTTTGCCTATAGAAAAAAACTTTGATAGAAAGGCCTTTGAACATCTATCCCATGTGTTGATGTCTTCTTTGTTGGTGTAGAACCACTGCTTCACTCTCCCTTCTAGTGAAAATGGAAAGAGACGAAGGAGTATGATGTCTTGGGCGACGTCCTTGATGATGATGGTGCTTTCAATCTCCAGAAAATTCTGCAGATGTTTAGTGGCATCTTCTTCTTCCTTTCCACCAAATATAGTAGCTTGCACTAGGTTGATTAGACTTGGCTTGAGCTTGAATTCAAGGTTGTCCGTCTAGAGTGTTGGTCTAGTATGAATGTTCCTTACACTTGGAGCTGAATATTCAAGTAAAGTCTTATTAGCCATAGCTTCATTACTGGTGTTGATCTTCCTCTAGATTTGGTTGACTCTTGGATTAGAAATTGATAAGTCACAACCGAACCTGTATTACCCTGCATAAGATATGAACAAAGACGAAACAAGGGTAAGCCTGTCAAGACGGAGGTACTAGTTGTGATTTTTATTATGAGTAAGTGGTATTGATTAATCTCTTATTGCCATAAAGGTAATTCCCTTGAAAGTAAATCCCTATGACATCCCGTGTTGAAAAGTGAAGTTTTCCATCTCCCCGGCAACGGTGCCATAAATGTTTGTTGACACTTCTTAATGTCACTCGTGTTAGGTTGTCATCCCCAACATGACACCAAGAGTGTGGTTGTATTATACTTATGTCATTTAACTAAATAAAGATATTATAGTATATATCCGCAAGCGCACAGATAAATACACTCATTGTAGCATTTCACCCAGGTTTTCCTAAGTATCGTTATTTATAATTTTACCAAGGAAAGGAAAATCAAAATGGGACTATATAAATAGTTACAACCGCAGTAGAGATAATCATTTGCACTTACTCAATAATAAATATCAAAACAACTAATTACTTGTCATAAAAGGGGTAAGACAAATAAGATAAATAGTAAATGATAATCATGGGCATTCTAGAGACAAGAGGGAGTTAACATTATTCAAGTCAAGTAGTCATGGAGATTAATTTAGAGATGTAAATCATAAGTATTTCTTATTCAATCAATCTATTAATCAATCTAGCTATACACAATCATCTATGATATAATCAACATGTCATCTATAAATAAGGAACATTACTGAGAGAAAAGTCAAGAACAGAGTAATGATCTCTTCCCTATCACCGCGTTCTACTAAGTTCTATACTCGAGGAGTAGGCTACAAAGGACTCAACAAGAATGTCACACCCGCGATCTACCACATGGCCCGGAGCATAGAGTGCATTCACAGACAAGCATAATCTAAGCACCACGCCTACAATATGCCAGCCACTCAATCCTATCCAGAATTAGATCAAGCTTTGTACGAACATATTCATAAACTCTCTACTAATCATATTCATATCAAGATGTGGAACAAGAACAATCTCAAGAACAGAATAAAGTTGAAATATAGAAATATATTGAAGTAGCATAAAGTCGAATGATGATTACAACGAAATTACCAAGTCTCCGACGAACGATCTTGATCCCAAGCAGTTGCTTGCCTCTACTTGAATCAATTTAGACTAAACTCTAAACTTGAACTAGAACTCTAACTCTCTTTCTCTCTAGAAACCCTAACTTCTGGTCTTGCCTTCATAAATAAGGAAGAGATGATCTAATTTTTCAACTGATTCCTTTAGAGGAGATCCTAGGGGCTGTTTATATAGCCTAGGGCGTGGAACCGCAGCCCTTGGATCAAACCGACCTTGGCGTGGGGTTTAGATGCATCCTTAGAGGCGGTATAGGTAGCTTGCAAGAGAAGGAGCCGAGACGACGCAGGGGAGGGCCGGTCGGCCTAGCCGTAGGGCCGGTCGGCCCCACCTGGTGGTGGGTTGGCTCGTGTCACCTCGTAGAATTGGTTTAGGTCTTCTAGAATCCCTATCTACATCCGTGACGTGGAGATTAGGTCGATTGCTTCGGTTTCTTCTTTTGAAAGGAGGATCAATTCTGTATTATGCAGCTTAGCCCCTAAAAAACACAGAATCACCAAAACTCGTGAAATTTGTTAGTTTAAACCTCTAAACCTACTGTGGTGATCCTTTTTATCATTTATTCCTCTTATATTGACGGTTTAAAATGATAGTTAATTACCGTCAACAACCACCAGTCCATGAGCCCGAGATCACTTTTCCAACATCTGATACCACAAGAAAAATATACTATTGTCTCATGTCTAACTTCTCATATGTACATTCTTGTTTATCTTTTTTGTTTGCTTGATGTTTATGGTAATAACTAGGTTTGGTTTTGTGTTAGTGTGATCTATAGTAGATAGATTTTTAATTCCGCACTTAAGGACCTTGCTCTAGTGTGATCTTCCTAAGGAAATGACTTAGGGTCTGTTTGGTTTAACTGTGAGATGTGGAAAAGCTATTATGAGCTGTGAAAAAGCTGTTGTGAGATATATGCTGTTATAGATGTCCATCGGGCTGGCCCGACATGGCCCGTGCCAGGCACGACTTGATGAGGGTTGGGCTAGCACGACACGTCGTGCCTCACGGGTCGTGCCGAACTGGGCTTCGTGCCTAACCAATGGCCCAGGCATAGCCTATCGGACTGATTTTCGGGCTGGGCTGGCCCGAGAAGCACGACCAATCTAGCGTGCCGTGCCGGCCCGAGGCCCATGAGGGAGCACTGCCATCGTAGGAGGTCGAGGTTGTGGCTGTAACGCTATGACGGAATCAGAGAGAGGGAGCCTCTGCGTAGTGCCTCTAGGTGCGACCTCCATGTGCTCGCCAAGGCAGGAGCCAGGAGGGAAGCCGCCACCGCACTTTGCTCCCACGTGCTCGCCGAGGCTTGGGCCTCAGGGTCGTCGGATTCGCGCGGCCGGAGGCACTCAATGCCAGATTTGCATGGTTGGCGGGCTGATGGAGTGGAGGTGGGAGTTCACGGTGAGGAGCGCACAATTGCGCGAGAGATGGAAAGGGTAGCGAGCGCTGGGCGCCTGAGCGTAGCGGACAGGAAGGGGGCGAGCGCTCGCTTCAGTTGCTGCGACGGATGGGGAGGGAGCAGAGGAACAGGGTTAGAAATTTAGAATTGGCACAAATGTATATATGGCAGCGGGCCTTCACTGGGCCTCATCATTTTACTAGGCTGGGTTGGGCCGCCCACCATGCCTTAGAAGAGGCCTAGGCATGGCACGATGGATTGGGCTGGGCCAGCACGGGCCCGCTGTCCATCGGGCCGTGCCATACTCGGGTCGGGCCAAAATTGCCGGCTTCACGCCGGGCCTTCGGGCCGTGGGCTACATGGCCATCTATATATGTTGTGGAAAACCTTTAAGTTATTTGGCTAAAATAAGTAAAAAACCTAAGCCCTCTCTCTGTATCTCTCCTAAAACAATTGTGAAACATCTCTCTATTTTCAACCATTTCCAAAAGTAGATTGCCAAAAGCTAAAAGCAGGTCCAGAGTGGTTTGAAAATTGTACTTAACGTAAGCAGCTGAAAAAGCAATTTTAGGTTTCTTCTGTTTGGTTGGCTTTATGCTTTTTGGTAGCAGAAATACTTTTCAGAAGCTTAACTTTAGGTTTCATTGTTTTCTTGAAGAGCGATTTGCACTACCAGAATCTAGATATTTTGTGAGAGGGCAAAACAAGTCATGAAATATGGTTTTACTCTCACGAAAATAATGCGTGAGGGTACACCGTCACACATCACCTCTCATGATAATAGACTCATGAAATACACATTTTCGTGAGAGTTTACCGCCACAGATTATTTTCATGAGAGTTCACCGTGACGGCCACCCTCATGAAAATAACATTGCCACCAGGTTTGCATCGGTATTTTCATAGTGGTTTTTTGTGGTGTTTCGTGAGAGGTCACCGTCATGAACTTATTTCGTGAGAGTTATGGTATTTCGTGAGAAGTCACCTTCATGAACTTATTTCGTGAGAGTTGTGATATTTCGTGAGAGGTCACCTTCATGAACTGATTTCGTGAGAGGTCATCCTCATGAAATGGATCACAGGAAATATAATATTTCAAAATATGTTTGCATATAAATATTAACTAGCAGGAACATATGGTCCAAATGTCAATCCAGCACATCCATGAATGATCCCCAACCATTACATTTTATTTCAATAAAGATAATGTCATGTGTACAAAAAAACTGACACCTATATACTGAGCAGCAAACACCAGGCATCCACTTTAAGTGGTGAACAATCCCTTGGATAAACAGCCAAGTGCAGACAAACCTACACACATTCTTAACTATACTTGACGTAATCAAAGTAGGCTCCGTATCCATATTTCCAGGCAGTCTGCTATTACTTGCCAGTTTCCAGTTCATGATGGCAGCAACAAATTCATCTTGGGCAGATTTCTCAAGGCCTGCATCTTGTAATTGTTGCTGAGAGTTAGTAAACCATGCCACAGCCCACAGGACTGAAAAATGTATGCATTAGGATCCCCTTATCATACTGAGAAGCTATATACTTGTATCACGGTGAAAAGGAGGGTGATATGAAAACTAATGAACAATATAAAGGCACAAGTGCACAAGGCAAAGAGGTCACAAGTCATCACAAATTTCAGGGAAACTCATAGCAAAAATTTCATGGAAAAATATCTGGATATTCGGAAAAAAATGAAGCTTAATTAAGAAGATTTGTAGCATCAAGTTATTCACCTTTCAGTTTTATTAATTAGGATATTTCTCTTACTAGCCAGTTCCCCCGCGCAATGCGCGGAAAGGAGCGAGAATAGGAATGAATGACTGGAAAATGTACATGAAGTATTATGTAAAGGTCAAAAATACACGAGGTATCATGTTGGGGATATGAAGGATTATAAAAACTTCAAGTTACATGTCTGTTGTAAGCATGTATGGCAAAAAGGATGGTAATCTAACAATTTACGAAATCCCATGTTTCGTACTTGTACAAAAATGTAAGGGAAGCAATTAGTCTTTGACAGCATGTGTTTTGCCATGTACCTGACCTTTGTCTCAAGCAAAAGGTAAAGATTAGCACACACATATGGGGATATACTTCTGCTCTTGTGTTTGAGGGCATCAGCATATATTTTGCTGCAACTATTTCATAAATAAGCATAGCTCTGCTGCAATGTGGTTGTAGGTAATATCTGAAAAAAAGCATTGAACATCACTAATTAAATATGAGACTATGGGAAGGAGTGTCATGGGAGCACACACCTAGAGGGCGAGTGACAGAATAGGATTTGGGTTTGTTTCACCTCACTGAAAGATTGTTTGACTTCGCTTCATTTCACCTCACTGTAACAATGGTGTGAGGCGCAAAGGAGGCCTGAGGTAATAACTGTGCATAATTGAAGCTTAATGTGAAGGGACTCGATGCTTGGGAAGCAAGCTGCAACCAAATCTAAGGGAAACCTGGGCAAACCTGAGGAAGGCGATTGTCATCTTATCTTCATGAACCAAAAATTTAATGTAGCTTGAATTTGAAATCCTAAAGTAAAAACACAAAGTATGGTTAAGTTGAACTAAGTATGGTTAGCATTAATAAGATCTATAAAATATGGATAGTTGCTTATCTAGGTTGCTAAATCATTGCTGAAATCATGAAGCGAACAGAGTACAGAAGAAGTGGTGTGGCATGCAATACTGCAACATCCTGAATCAGTGTTCCTTATGCACCTAACTAAGAAAATATGTGAACCAAACAAAGGAATGATTTTCACCTAGCAGCTGGTGCTCTGGAAGACAGAAAATGAACATGTTTGCTTTAATTGTTATAAACTTATAATACATGTGTGCCCCCTTTTTTTAGGAATGCATGTCCTCCAAAACATCGCCAGCTCTCTCGACAACTTCTTTTGTCATGTACATGTTTCCATCTAGTCGGCAACAAATATATTTCATATTACCAACTTCTGATATACATAGGACGCTCCAAAAGAGATTCTGTATCATTCAGAAGCCTACTATTTGTCAAGTACTAAAGCTAGTCTCCTAACAATACATTCCTATATGCATATTAGTGAAGATACTAGTCTGTACATAGCACAGTTTATATTAAGAAAAACTGCAAACTTCATGCATTCCATCTCGTATTGTGCGGTCTAAACAAGATGAAAAATAAATGAGTGTGGTCACGCAGCTGGCTACCTGTGCGGGAGTTGGTCCTCATCGACTGAAGCCTGCGTCCCACCCGTGCATCCCCGCAGCCCGTCTGCACGCTGCTGTGGATCTCGACCGACCGGCTGGCCGCATGCCCGCGGATTCTAGCTGCTTTATGCACGCAGCCATGGACCCTGGCCGCACGCCCGCAGGTCCAGGCCACCAGCTGCGAGACGCCATGGATCCGGCCCGCCGCCAACATGACCGACCGCGGAATCGCGCCCGCACGCCGCTCATGTTCGAGGAGGGGAGTCACAGACTAACAGTGGATTTGCTCGGAGGAGAGAATGTTGATGCGAGGCTGCGAGGGAGCGGGCGTTGTGCGAGGCTGCGGGTGCGGCAAGGGGCGCGGTGCAGGCCTGCGAGTGCGGCGAGAGGCGTGGTGCGGGGCTGGCGGGAGGACGCCGTCGCGTGCTTGGGGGCACGCTCGCGCCCGGGGCTTGGGGGCCATGCTCGCGTCAGGGGGCCGCGCGGCGGCTCGCGGTGCTGGGGTGCGTGGGGGTGGCGGAGGGGATAAGAACCTAGGGTTTGAGTTTTACGCGGATCTCATCCATCCAATCGTCGATCAACGGACAGAAAATCGTGGGCCGAACTGAAAATCATGGGCCGAATAGGAAATCGTGATCTCTTTTTATTTTTCTTTTTTCTTTTTCTTTTTCTTTTTCTTTTTCTTTTTCTTTTTCTTTTTCTTTTTCTTTTTTTCTTCCTAGAAATTTTATGTTCTACAATTTTGGAGTAGTAAATGATCTCTAATGAAAAAGTTGTCAACTTCAAAATTGTATAACTTTTTTAGATCTACAACTTTTATTTTGGCCATCTTTTTATGAGACTTTTATTTTATCAATTCAAAATTTAAATTTCAAACAATATCAACTTGAAACAACATTTTCAAAGAGTAAATGATTTCAGTTGAAAAAGTCATGAACATAAAAGTTATACAACTCCTCAAGATATACAACTTTTATTTTGGTCATTTGTTCATCCGACAAAGTAATAGTAACATTGTTCAAAAAATTTATATCTCTCTCTTATAGTTTCATAAACTCTATGAGAGATATATAAAATTTGTGAACTATATTACTATTACTTTGTCGGATGAACAAATGACCAAAATAAAAGTTGTAGATCTTAATCAGTTCTACAACTTTTATGTTTATGACTTTTTCAACAGAAATCATTTAATACTTCAAAATATTGTTTGAAGTTGTCATTTTTTGAAATCCAAAATTTGAGTTGATAGAACAAAGTCACATGAAAAGATGAAAAAAAAATAATAACTATAAGAACACAATAAATTGATAGAGCGTGATTTTAGAAACATTTAGGAAAAAGAATCACCACATTTGGAGTTACAATGAGGGAGAAAGACTAGTTACAAAATTTACCTGCAGATTAAAAGGAGAAAACTTTTGTTCATATGTTCTTGAATTTCTAGTATTGAAGCAATTATTTTTCTACTAAAAACCAGCCAGGTTTGCATCGGTATTTTCATGGCGGTTTTTTTATGGTATTTTGTGAGAGGTCACCGTCACGAATGGATTTTGTGAGAATTTGGTATTTCGTGAGAGTTCACCTTCACGAATGGATTTTGTGAGAGTTTGTTATTTTCGTGAGAGCTCACCTTCATGAATAACTAATTTTCACGATGGTGCGTGGAGCACTCTCATGAAAATATATTTTCGTGGCGGGATTTACATCACTCTCATGAAAATGATTATTTTTATGAGAGTGTGTTTTTCACTCTCATGAAAAACTGACCCTCTCACGAAATCTCGAGTTTCTAGTAGCGTTGGAAATAGTCCATTACACATTTATTCATTGTCTCCAGCACACTGAAACCACCTAACTCCCATGAATAATTGACAACCAAATAACAAACCCACACTACTACATAACTGACCTTTCGTCGATCGCCCAAAATGCCTTTAGTCTCGACGATTTCGGCGACCGGAACTAAATAGACTTTTAGTTTCGGTTGGTGTTACCAACCGGGACTAAAGGTCCCTCGCCAACGGCTCTGTTGTCAGGCGCTGTCGGGAGGGACCTTTAGTCCCGGTTGGTAACACCAACCAGGATTAAAGCCCTGCCTTTAGTCCCGGTCGGTTACATGGACCAGGACTACAGCTTTTGTCCTGGTCTGTGGCACCAACCGGGACTATAGGACTGGGTTTAGTCCCGGTTGGTGTTACCAACCGGAATTAAAACCTCTCTCTATAAATTGAACCTCCCTCTTCTTCCTCTCTGCCCGAGCCCTTCCTTGTTCATGTTCTTGTTGCTTGTTCTTCCATTGTTCTTGCTTGTCTCATCTCCGGCGATCAATCCACTTCAAACGCTTCTACGCCGTCGTCGGTTTGTTTGAAAGGTTGCTAACTTCATCCTCCTATGTTTTAGCAGCACCGTATGTAAATCCATGTTATATATGGCTATTTTATTTCATATTGCTAGCTCCAATCACTTTTCATATTTGATTTTTTATGAACGATGCTAATTATAGTACCTAGAAAGTAGTATACACATATAATGTTCAGTTCTATTATAGACTTTTTAGGATACTTTTTACTTTAATTTGTTCATGTTCTCATTTTAAAATATTAAATAATGTTGATTCTTTGTAATTTTGAAACAAATTTATTTTAACTTTAAAAATTCTTCAAATTAATTTTATTTAGAGATAAAATTACACCTTTTAATAGAAAAATACAAATTTTATGATTTTGCTATCTTTTTATTAACATCCACAAATTAATTTTATGAAATGATGAACCACTTATAAAATTTTGAACTCAATTAGACAAGGTTGTACCGTGCTCTTTTCTCATGCTGGACTTTTAATTATGTGATGCCATATAATGCAGATAATGACACGTCATTGGATGTACAATGTCGATCGCCGCTCCAACGAGTTCATTAAGGGCGTGCGAGAATTCTGCAGAGTGGCAGAGGAAAACAAGCGGGATGGTTTTATGTGCTGCCCATGAGCTGTGTGTATGAATTTAAAAGAATTTTGTAGCTCAAGAAGTATTCACTTACACTTGTTCAAGTCAGGTTTCATGCCAAACTATATTTGTTGGACCAAGCACGGAGAGACCAGGTTATCATGGAAGAAGGTGAAGAAGAACAAGCGGACCCTAACGATGTTTTTGCTCAATACTGTGACTTCGCGATAGAGGAAGTTGAAGAAGAGGCGGATGCAGAAAACAGTATCGCTAAAGATGACGATGCTCTTGGTGATGTCATTCGTGACGCACAGAGAGATTGCGAAAGTGAAAAGGAGAAGGCTAAGTTTGACCAAATGCTACAGGATCACAAGAAGTTACTCTACCCGTCGGCCGAAGATGGACAGAAAAAGCTAGGCATGACACTGGAGTTGTTACAGTGTGAAGGGTCTTGATGGCTAGAGAGGGTGAATAGCCTTATAACATTTTCTACAAAGACAAGCTAAACAAGTTTATCAATATAACAAATAGCGAGATGCGAGTTTTGCTTAGACTACGGGGTGTTTGCAAGTCACCTAACCAATTCACAATTCTAGTATTTGCACTCAACCGTACAAGTCAAACCGAGAAGATAACTACAACTACAACTAGCAAGCTACACAAAGGAGCTATTAAAGCAAAGCTAACTAGCTAGCAAAGATAACTAAGAAAGTAATGCGGAGTTGAGTTAGGAGAGTTTCACCGAGGGGCGAAGTATTGAGCCAACCAATATGATCAATAATGAATACTGAAAGGATCAAGATGCCAAAGAGGGGGGGGTGAATTGGGCTTCTCTAAAAAATTAAATGCAAGAATTTAAATCCTACAAGCCGGAATTCACCCCTAGTGTCTACTTGTGTTCCTAGAGAGTCTACCGATACAAAGTTTTGCACCCTAGTTTCTAATCCTAGTCTAGCATGGCAAGTCTAGGAATGTAAAACAAGCAATGAAAGTAAATACGAGAATGTAAATGCTTGAATGTAAAGGGACAAAGAACACGGCGATGTTTTTCCGAGGTATCGGAGAGTCGCCACTCCCCACTAGTCCTCGTTGGAGCACCCGCGCAAGGGTGTAGCTCCCCCTTGATCCGCGCAAGGATCAAGTGCTCTATACGGGTTGATTCTTCGACACTCCGTCGCGGTGAATCACCCAAAACCGCTCACAAGATGAGTTGGGTCATCCACAAGCTCCGCCGGATGATCACCGAACTCCCAATCACCACCAAGCCGTCTAGGTGATGGCGATCACCAAGAGTAACAAGCTAGAACTCTCACTTGACCACTACGAGCCCAAATGAGAAGGTGGATGCACACTTGCTACTCTCTAATCGCTAGTGAGGAACTCTCAAGCTTTGATTCTCAAATCTCTATCCTCACTAGTGCTCTTGCACTCCCTTGCACTCCAAAGGTGTTTATCAGCTGATCAAATGAGCAAGAGACCTCTAAAAGAGGTGGTGGGGATGTATTTATACACCTCACAGACAAAACGAACCGTTACCTGCTGACTCAGCAAAACACGAGCTGACCGGACACGCCGGTTTGAACTGACCGGACGCGCCGGTCGCTCGTAACGGTCGAAATCCGAAAATCAACTGAGTGACCGGACGCACCGGTCAGGGGCGACCGGACGCGTCCGATCGTGCAGGGAGCATACTGTACTCACACCGGACGCGCGACCGCGTCCGATCGGTGATGACCGGACGCGTCCGGTCATCTCTGGACCTTACTGGACTGTGACCGGACGCGCCGATCACACCCAGGTCGCGTCCGATCGGGTGTTTCCTCAAGTGACACGTGTCGACTTCTGACCACCGCGTCCGGTCCTCGCGAGGACCGCGTCCGGTGTTCAGAGCTGAAACCCTACCCGCGGAACTATACTGACCGGACGCGTCCGGTCATGCCGAGGACCGCGTCCGGTCATGGGAAAACGACCCGAAACTCTCCGAAACGCGTCACAACTTGAACCAAGTTGCTTTCAACTGAACTTTGAGCTATTCTAGAGCTGCCTAGCGCCAAGTTTAACAAGTGTGCACCACACCTAAACATAGGACTCGCCTAGGTCAAGCTACCCGCTCATGCCCCCCTTTATAGTACGGCCAAAAGAGAAAAACGAAGATCCTAACGACTATTCCAAATGTCTCTCAACACCTCGACATCCGGAACTAACCGTCCTTAATCTTGACGTCACTCTTTTGAAAACCGAAACGATTTCCATCAAGGGGCATGAATACCATGGTGCCCAAAGCAGTTAAAACCTCCATGACCTAACTTACCAAAGTTTATGCAAAACACACGTTAGTCATGGTAATAAAGCGTTGTCATCAATTGCCGAAACCAAACCTCGGGGCCTAGATGCTTTCAATCTCCCCCTTTTTGGTGATTGATGACAACACTAAGATATAAAAGATTTGAGTTGTGGTTTTCGAGCATGCATGGTTCACATAAGCAAAAAGCAATAAGCACAAGGAGTTAGGAATTGCTTATGTGCCCCAAGCCAAAAGAGTGTACTCATAAGATAAGACAAAGAACGTTAGTACACATACAGATATAGCTCATAAGAAATCGGAGTAAGGCACGGAAGCACAACCTTAGAGCTATAATTAAAAACGGTGACAAGTGCTAACACTGTGACTGGATAAAACATTAAGACTCAAGGTTTATCACACGACGACATGTCACACGAATGCAATGACTGAAAAGTAAACATGATGCATGAATGTAGCACACAAGAAAAAACGAAAACCCTCTCTCAAAACTCCCCCTGAAACTACTCTCTCTCCCCCTTTGGCATCAAGCGCTAAAAAAACTAATCTAAGGATCTGACGGGGGGACAGACGGAGTCGTGTCGGGTGCCGAGGTGCGCGGAGTAATCACAAACTGTGAGGTGTCTCCCTCGGACTCGGAGCTATCTGGCTGACCCTCTGAAGAAGCATGCGGCTGTGTAACTGTCTGGGTCTGAACGGCAGGAACAGGTACTGTCGTAGTAGCAATAAGAGGATCCGTCTGAGTGACCTGAGCCTGTAGCGAGCCAATAGCAGGAGGATCTGTCGAGGCAACTGACGAAGGAAGAGTCTCTGTAGTACCAGTCCCTGTCACTGGAGGAATAGCTGCCTCTGAAGCTGACAACCCTGAAGAAGTAGCAAAGGTAGTGTGCGAGGGCGTCGGCTGACCAGTCAACTCGCTGTAGGTAGCACTGTAATCACCGAAAGGTGTGCCTATCAGGAGGTGAGGGCGAGGCTGGTCTGAAGGTGTAAACCCCGTGTGAATAGGCGTGAAGCTTGGGGACTGGAATGACTGTGGAACCTGCTGCTGTGGAGATGTGAACTGGAAACCCGGCTGTCCCTGACTCGATGGATCACTGGATTGTAAAGCAGAAGTCAGGACAGAAGCAGGCGGAGGAACCCCAACAGTGACTAGGTGGCACAGGAGATCCAAGTACTGCTGCTGACTAGCTGCACTCTGTCGCTGAATCTCGTACTGCTGTCGCTGCATTTCAACCTGCTGCCTCTGGATCTCAAGCTGCTGACGCTGAAACTCATCCTGACGAGCCTGAATCTGTGCAAGTGCTGCAGCTGTGTCCTGAGCCTGTCGCTGTATCTGCTGTTGCTGCTACTCCTGTGTCTGGGTCAACCTCTCAAGTATCGCCACCATGGCTGGGTCTGTGTGGGAGGCTGAACCAGAGCCACCGGCCTCGTGGTCGTGAGAGCGAGGAGACCAGTACCTGGGGATGGGCTGGTAGTCCTCATCAGTGCTGTCAGATGTCACATCCTCAGGAAGATCAGCAGGCTGAGCGTCAAGATCGGCAAGCTCTGCCTCTGCAAGCTCATCAACTGTGGCGTCCTGCTCAGCCGCTGTCTCAGGAACCTCAGGTCGCACACGTTGTCCTGGCACTGGGGCCTGATCTCTAGTGACTGAAGCCCAAAGCTGACGGATATCATACTCAGGGAAAGCAGTAGTAGTATCTGATATCTCAGCTCGGATCTCTGCTAGTAGCTGAATGGATGATCTAATGATGAAGCAGATCCAGTGCGCATAGGGCAGCTGACGATTACCCTTGAAGCCCTCAGCTATGGTGTCCTCCATCTCACTAAGTATGAGATCCCAAATGTCAAACTGTGTCTGTGAGAGGAGGTGGTGAACAACCCATAGCTGCATCCGAGTCAGTCCCTCTCTATAGCCAAGTCTGGGAAGTAGAGTGCGTCTGACTATAGCATCCAGAACTCTGGCAAGTGGTGTCAAACTGGCAGGCGTGCGACGAGACCCTTCGCCAAAAGGCTCACGGAAGCAGGGTCGAACCAAGTCTGTAGGTGGCACTGCCCCGCCGTGAGGGCGTCTCGGTGGAGGAGTCTGACCAAAACACAGCTGATGTATCTTCGTGTTGGAAGCTGGGAGTCTGAGAATCTCCCGCACTCTGGTGCTGTATAGACGGTGATCGCGGCCTCGGAATGCAAAGTGAATAAAATAATGGGCAGGATCAATCCATAGTGAAGCATAAAACTCTCTGACCCATGTGCCGCAGTATGCACCTGTCCGTCCAAGAAGATCTGATAAGCCTGGCAGAAAGGACAGGTGCGGACGTAGCTGTTCTCCCACAACCTCAACTAGTGACTCAAGTTGACAGACCCTCTGTGGTCGGAAAGCAATACCGCTGTCAACTAGAGCCCTGTAGAAATCCTCCTGAAGTGGGGTATAGAAGCCTTCTGAAGCTCTGGGATCCCTCACAGGCGGAAACCACCGACTGACCTCCACGAACCTCAACCCCTGCACCTGACGTGCCGTAGCACCCCTCAAGTCATAATGCTCGACCGGGGGTGAACCTCTAGCTCTGGGAGGAGGACGTGCTCCACGACGCTGGCCCTCTGGCCTAGGAGTCACCTGAGTACGTGCACGTGTGGAGCGGCGACGTGGTGGAGACTGAGCTGGCTGCTCCTCTGTGTCCTCTGTAGCCTCTGGAGCCTCTGTGGCCTCTGGAGCCTCTGTGGCCTCTGGAGGTGGATCAACTGACATACCCTCTGTAGCTCTAGTATGCTCAGTACCCTCAGTGGCCTCTGTGCCGAGCTGTCGACCTTCTAGATGAAAGCGACGCTCGCCTATGCGTATGCCACTGCTCCTGCCACCTCTCTCTGCCTGCTCTGCTGCATCTGCCACGGCCTGAGCAATCTCTGCCTCTGTAAGTGTCTTCTTCTTCTTTCTGGCCAAGATCTTGATAAGCTTTCCACGTGCAATCTCAGACCGACGAGGAGGACTGTCGTCCCCGTCACTAGGAGCACCACCGGCGTTCTTGCAACGCACCATGCTGACAAACTGACCGAAAACCTCTAAAAGATGGTGAACTATCACTCGAGAGGCTTGGCCTCAATCCGTATCCGCAGGCTTGGCCTCGGATTCAGCAAACTGATCTCACCCTGACACATGGACAGACTCGCTGCAACGACGGAATAGAGAGATCTACTATAAGCACATATATAACTAAAAGGTACGAAACCCTAGAGATAGCAAGCATATGAGATACGACGTGAATCAAAAGGCGAAGCTACCTCGGATCGACGAGACGACGGTGACAAGAAGAGATGACCTAGATCGCGAGATTCCCCGAAATCACCGGACGAGCTCTGATTTGCCAAAACATGATGCAATTAGGATTAAAAGAAAGAATTACGGCAAACCCTAGCGAGGAGGTCAAGGTGACGCGAAACAACCTCGCGAAGAAGACGACGCGCGACAAAACCTCGACGACGAACGATCGAACGACGTTACGCGAACCCTAGGGTTAGGGTTAGGGCAACTCAACAAAGAATGATCGGAGGCGAGCGTGAGGCAGTCCACTACCGGAGGTGAAGCTGGCAAAGGGAGCGTGGCTCACCGGCGGCGGCGGTGCGAGCGGGCGGCGGTGGCGCGACTGCGCGACGGGTAGAGGCGCGGCTGCGGGCAGGGCGGCAGCGAGCGCGCGAGCGAGGCTAGCGCGGGCGAGGAGACACGGCTGGGCTTGCCGAAGGCGAGGAAGATGGCAAGGATGCGGCGGCTCCGGCAAATCTCGCGATTTAGGGCAGGCGGCGGCGGAAGAAGCTCGGGCTGAGAAAAAAACGGCCAAGGACAAACCGGTATATGAAGGGTTTAGATCCGCTCGACGCGTGATGACCGGACGCGGTGGTGCAGCGTCCGGTCACACTCCAGTAAGCTCCTGGAGTGACCGGACGCGTCCGGTGAGGACTGACCGGACGCGGTCAGAGTCCGGTCGAGGGGAGCTCGGGAATTCATCGCGAATGACCAGACGCGGTGGTGGCAACCGGGACCGGACGCGGTGGTCAACAGCGGCGCGTCCGGTGCAGCGTCCAGTCACTAGATCTGGAGTTGGTCTTCTGGATGACCGGACACGTTGGTGGACGCCGGGACCGAACGCGGTGGTGAAGCATCACTGCGTCCGGTGCAGCGTCCGGTGCAGCGTCCGGTCACTGTTCTTCGCCCTTCTTCGTTCCGAACTACAACGCGACTTCTCCCAATCAGGTTCCAATTCAAGAAGACACAAATAAACACCAATTGGAACACGATATGAGTGACCTCACTCAAACCCTCAAATTTTTCAAAATAGATTGCCTTAGGCTAGTATTATTTTTAAGAAAATAGGCAATAAACACCCAAGGAGCAACGTATGGCCATGCAATAGAGTTTTTGAACCTTTAGGAGCGTCAAAATGCTCTCTCTATCCATGGACGAACACAGAGGTTGCTCAAAGCTTAACCGAAAAGAAACGACAAGAACAACAACCATGCATATGCAATGCAATACAAGAAGGTAAAGCTAGAATGCTTGTCAAGTTTGATCCACGGTTAAGCTTCTTCACTCCTCAAAAGAAGGGTTATCGTAACCGTGTTAGCCAAGCCCTAAAAGCATTGCGATAAAATAAACATGGCATATTATACAATGCAATGCAAGGGACAACACACGCTCATTTTTTAAAGTTGCTAGAATCAAGCACATTTAGTTCACTTCTTAACCTACAAAAGGTTGCCTCATCCAAAGGTTTAGTGAAGATATCCGCTAATTGATTTTCACTTCTTACACCTTCTAGTGATATGTCATTTTTAGCAACGTGATCTCTTAGAAAGTGATGGCGGATATCAATGTGCTTGGTGCGAGAGTGTTGTACTGGATTGTTAGCAATTTTAACGGCACTTTCATTATCACATAAAAGTGGCACCTTTTCAAGAACAATTCCATAGTCTAGGAGGGTTTGTTTCATATATAAGATTTGTGCACAACAAGCCCCCGCGGCAATGTATTCCGCCTCGGCGGTGGACAAAGCCACACTATTTTGCTTTTTAGATGACCAAGATACTAAAGATCTTCCAAGCAAATGGCACCCTCCGGATGTGCTTTTTCTATCAATTTTGCAACCGGCATAGTCCGAATCGGAATAGCCAACTAGTTGGAATCTAGCTCCTTTGGGATACTAAAGACCAATGCTTGGGGTGAGCTTAAGATATCTTAGGATTCTTTTTACGGCACTTAAGTGAGGTTCTTTAGGGCACGCTTGAAAGCGGGCACACATGCACACACTAAACATGATATCGGGCCTAGATGCGGTAAGGTACAACAAGCTACCAATCATAGAACGGTAGAGAGTTTGATCAACCGGTTTACCTCCCTCATCTAGGTCGAGATGTCCATTTGATGGCATTGGGGTCTTGATTGGTTTGCATTCTTCCATCTTGAATCTTTTGAGAAGATCCTTGGTATACTTTTCTTGAGAGATGAAAATCCCTTCTCTCATTTGCTTTACTTGAAATCCAAGGAAGAATGTGAGCTCACCAATCATTGACATTTCGAACTCCTTCGACATCAATTCACCAAATTCCTTGCAATAATCTTCATTTGTTGATCCGAAGATGATATCATCAACATATACTTGACAAATAAAGATCTCCCCATTAAACTTCTTGGTGAATAGTGTGGTGTCGACCTTCCCAATGGTGAAGCCCTTCTCAATGAGGAAGTCCCGGAGGCGCTCATACCACGCTCTAGGGGCTTGCTTGAGCCCATATAACGCCTTGGACAACCTATAAACATGATTAGGATATCTAGGGTCTTCAAACCCGAGAGGTTGATTAACATAGACTAGTTCATTTATAAAGCCATTTAAGAATGCACTTTTCACATCCATTTGATATAGTTTCATATCATGATGTGATGCATATGCAAGGAGGATACGAATGGCTTCAAGTCTTGCAACGGGTGCAAAGGTCTCTCCAAAATCAAGACCTTCAACTTGAGAGAACCCCTTTGCAACTAGTCTTGCCTTGTTCCTCACCACTATGCCTTGGTCATCTTGCTTGTTTCGGAACACCCACTTGGTTCCAATGACTCTTGCACCTTTAGGATGCTCTTCAAGTGTCCATACTTGATTGCGGGTGAAGTTGTTCAATTCTTCATGCATTGCATTCACCCAATCCGGATCTTGAAGAGCTTCTTCTACATTCTTAGGTTCAACGCAAGAGACAAAAGAGTGATGTTCAACAAAAGAAGCTAGCTTTTGAGATCGAGTCATTACTCCCTTTGTAGGACTCCCTATGATGAGATCTTGTGGATGTGCTTGAAGTAGTGGTGAGTTTCTTCTATCAACCACTTGAGGAGGTGGATGGGGAGCATCAACATCTTGAGCTTGTGCCTCGGCTTGTTCATGAGAGACATAAGTGTCTTCATTTTCAACTCTCTCATTCTTGTCATCATCTTGAGGCACACGTGATGAAGATGGTGGATCAACAATTTATACATCGTCATCATCATCTTTTGGCTTGATGTCTCCCACCGGCATGTTCTTCATGGCCTCCCTCAAGGGTTCATCACCTACATCATCACAATTCTCAATTGCTCCTTGGGAGCCGTTAGATTCATCAAATTCCACATCATATGTTTCTTCAACCAAACCGGTGGCATGGTTAAATACTCTATATGCTTTGGACTTTGATGAGTAACCAACAAGAAAACCAATATCACAACGTCTTTGAAACTTCCCTAGGTGTTGACGCTTCTTGTAGATGTAACATTTGCAACCAAACACCCGGAAGAAAGAGACGTCCGGCTTCTTCCCATTAAGCAACTCATAGGGGGTCTTGCTAAGAAACTTTTGTAAGAAGAGGCGATTTGAAGCATAGCATGCGGTGTTGATTGCCTCGGCCCACAACTTCTCTGGAGTGTTGTACTCATCTAGCATTGTTCTTGCAAGGGTGATCAAAGTTCGGTTCTTTCTCTCAACTACACCATTTTGTTGAGGAGTGTAGGTTGAAGAGACCTCATGCTTGATTCCAATTTCATCACAATAAGCTTCAATGTTGGTGTTGTCAAACTCTTTGCCATTGTCACTTCTAATCTTCTTTATCTTGACTTCAAATTCATTTTGAGCTCTCTTTGCAAATTTCTTGAAGCAATTTGCCACTTCGGATTTGTCATGAAGGAAGAAAGTCCACGTATACCTTGAGTAGTCATCCACTATCATAAGACAATAGAGATTACCACCCAAGCTCTTGTATGTTGTAGGCCCAAACAAATCCATGTGTAGAAGTTCTAGCACTCTTGAAGTTGACATGAAAGCTTTGGTTGGATGAGTGTTTGCAACTTGTTTGCCCGCTTGACATGCACTACAAGGTTTGTCCTTTTCAAACTTCACATCCTTCAATCCTCTCACTAGTTCTTTCTTCAATAGCTTGTTGAGAGTGTTCATTCCAACATGAGCAAGCCTCCTATGCCAAAGCCAACCAAGTGAGGTCTTGGTGAACAAACATGTCATCAAATTTGCATCTTCGGAGGTGAAGTCAACAAGATAAAGATTGTTGTATCTAAAGCCTTTGAATATCACTTGCTTGTCATCTATCTTTGAAACTTCCACTTCATTTGGTGTGAACAAGCATTGGAAGCTAAGGTCACAAAGTTGCCCAACGGATAACAAGTTGAAACTCAATGAAGCAACATAGAGCACATTTGAGAGTGAGTGATCATGTGATATTGCAATCTTGCCTATACTCTTGACTTTGCTCTTTGAATTATCCCCAAATGTGATCTTCTCTTGACATATTCCATTCTCTTCAATGGTGGTGAACATACGAGGATCACCGGTCATATGTTGAGTGCAACCACTATCAATAACCCAATGAGATCCACCGGTCTTGTAGTTCACCTACACACAAGAGATCAAGCTTTTTGTTTAGGGACCCAAACTTGAGAGGGGCCCTTGACTTTCTCAACTAGTGACTTGGCAACCCATATTTTCTTTGGCCTATTCTTGTTTGGGGGACCCAAAAACATGACTTTCATCTTTCCATTTGAATCTTTTCTTAGCATATAATGAGCATTGAAGGCGAAAGGTCTAGCATGCTTGGGCAAGGGTTGTGGTGGTGGAGTTTTGCATTCATGAGCAAAGTGACCTTCTTGACCACACTCAACACATCTCTTTGGCTTGGGCTTTGACTTGCTTTGTTGTTGTTGAGCTTTTGCTTTCTTCTCTTGATTTGCCAAGTACCCAATACCACTTCTATCCATCTTCATTACGGTGTTCATGAGGAGCTCACTTTGCAAATGTTGACCTCTTGTGAACTTGCTTAGGCCGGTCTTGAGATGCTCTTTTTCTTGCTTGAGCTTTTTGTTTTCTTCAATGAGTGACTCATTTGTTGGTTGCTTCTCAAGAGCCATCAAACCTTTTAGCTTCTTGTTCTCATTTGCAAGCTTCTCATTCTCACACTTAATCTTGGCATAATCATCATAGTTGCTTGACTCAACCACACTCTTGCCTTTGCTACTAGAACCTTGCTCAATGCTTTCAATGATCAAGTCATCACATGATGTAGCTATATCACACTTAACAACATAGTTAGTAGCATCATGTGTCTCAAGAGCAAGTTCATTAGCAACCACAAGACTATCATAGTCAATTTTTAATGTGGTGTATTTGTCCTTTAGAGAATTATGTCTAGTGATGAGCTCATCATGCTTCTTCTCAAGTTTATCATGTTGATCTTTAAGCTCTTTATAAGAGGTTTTGAGCTCCTTGAGAGTGGAAGACATCACTTCATTTTGAGCTCTAAGCTCACCACTAGTCTTTTGAATATTTTCAAGCTTGGATGAGAGTGATTCATTTTCATTTTGAAGATCATCATTTTCATTTCTAGTCCTTCTTATGATTTTAGTGTATTTGTTTAGCAATTTTACAAGTTCATCATAAGAAGGTGAGTCATATTCATCATCACTATCACTATCATCATCATCATCACTATCATGGTTTTGTACCTTTTGTTCACCCTTGGCCATAAGGCATAGGTGAGTAGTGGACGATGATGGTGAAGGAGGCGGTGAAGGTGGTGATGAAGATGTCGGTGAAGATGATGGCCCCATCACAAATGCGGCAACCTTCTCTTTCTCATCATCGCTCTCATCTTCGGAGGACTCACAAGATGATTCAATGTCGGTGAGCCAATCACCAACAATGTATGCCTTTCCTCCCTTCTTCTTCTTGTGGAACTCCTTCTTCTTGCCATCCTTCTTCTTGTATGGCTTGTTCTTCTTCTTCTCTTCTTCTTCATCACTTGAATCATTTTTCTTGCCCTTGTTCTTGTTCTTGTACTTGTCTTTTGGTGGTCTAGGGCATTGATGAGCTAGGTGGCCAAGTTCACCACAATTGTAGCAATCCATTTCCGAGATTGGCTTTCTCTTGCTACTTGTAAAGAATTTCTTCTTCTTGCCATCGAACTTGATGCCACTCTTGTTGAGCTTCTTTAGCATCTTGGTGGTCTTTCTCACCATGAGTGCAAGTGATTCATCATCAACATCACTTTCACTTGAGCTTTCTTGCACCATCATGGCTTGGCCCTTCTTCTTCTTCTTGTCATGACTAGCTTTGAAGGCCAAGTCTTTCTTCTTGGAAGATGATGAGCCCTCTTCCGGAGTGATATGCATGTACATCTCATGAGCATTGATTTTCCCTAATACTTGAGTCGGTGTTGCGGTGGAAAGATCACTTTGGTGAAGCACCGTGACAATGTGACCATACTTCTCAACGGGAAGCACACTCAAGATCTTCCTTGCAACATCCGATTGGCTCATTTTAGTGAGCCCAAGAGCATTGAGGTCCTCTACAAGAACATTCAAGCGAGTGTACATGTCATTAGCACTTTCTTTGGGAAGCATCTCAAAAGAATTAATTTTCTTTAAAGCTATGTGATAGCGTTCCTCACGCTCACTCTTAGTTCCCTCATGGAGAGCACAAAGATTTTCCCACAATTCATGAGCGTTCTTTGCATTACGCACACGATTGAAGATATCTTTGCCTAAGCCCCGGTAGAGTGCATTTTTGGCCTTTGCATTCCACCGATCGTACTTCTCCTCGTCACCACTTGGGTTAGCGGGATCCCTTATGGGGGGAAGCCCTTCGGTTGCGGCTCTAAGGCACCCAACATCTATGGCTTCGAGGTACGCCTCCATACGAATTTTCCAATATGGAAAATCGTCTCCCTCAAAAGTGGGAGGTGGTCCTTCCCCATTAGACATCTTGCTCTAGGCGGTAAAGCCTAAAAATAGAGTAACACGGCTCCGATACCAATTGAAAGGATCAAGATGCCCAAGAGGGGGGTGAATTGGGCTTCTCTAAAAAATTAAATGCAAGAATTTAAATCCTACAAGCCGGAATTCACCCCTAGTGTCTACTTGTGTTCCTAGAGAGTCTACCGATACAAAGTTTTGCACCCTAGTTTCCAATCCTAGTCTAGCATGACAAGTCTAGGAATGTAAAACAAGCAATGAAAGTAAATACGAGAATGTAAATGCTTGAATGTAAAGGGGCAAAGAACACGGCGATGTTTTTCCAATGTATCAGAGAGTCGCCACTCCCCACTAGTCCTCGTTAGAGCACCCGCGCAAGGGTGTAGCTCCCCCTTGATCCGCGCAAGGATCAAGTGCTCTCTACGGGTTGATTCTTCGACACTCCGTCGTGGTGAATCACCCAAAACCGCTCACAAGATGAGTTGGGTCATCCACAAGCTCCGCCGGATGATCACCGAACTCCCAATCACCACCAAGCCGTCTAGGTGATGGCGATCACCAAGAGTAACAAGCTAGAACTCTCACTTGACCACTACGAGCCCAAATGAGAAGGTGGATGCACACTTGCTACTCTCTAATCGCTAGTGAGGAACTCTCAAGCTTTGATTCTCAAATCTCTATCCTCACTAGTGCTCTTGCACTCCCTTGCACTCCAAAGGTGTTTATCAGCTGATCAAATGAGCAAGAGACCTCTAAAAGAGGTGGTGGGGATGTATTTATACACCCCACAGACAAAACGAACCGTTACCTGCTGACTCAGCAAAACACGAGCTGACCGGACGCGCCGGTTTGAACTGACCGGACGCGCCGGTCGCTCGTAACGGTCGAAATCCGAAAATCAACTGAGTGACCGGACGCACCGGTCAGGGGCGACCGGACGCGTCCGATCGTGCAGGGAGCATACTGTACTCGCACCGAACGCGCGACCGCGTCCGATCGGTGATGACCGGACGCGTCCGGTCGTCTCTGGACCTTACTGGACTGTGACTGGACGCGCCGATCACACCCAGGTCACGTCCGATTGGGTGTTTCCTCAAGTGACACGTGTCGACTTCTGACCACCGCGTCCGGTCCTCGCGAGGACCGCGTCCGGTGTTCAGAGCTGAAACCCTACCCGCGGAACTGTACTGACCGGACGCGTCCGGTCATGCCGAGGACCGCGTCCGGTCATGGGAAAACGACCCGAAACTCTCCGAAACGCGTCACAACTTGAACCAAGTTGCTTTCAACTGAACTTTGAGCTATTCTAGAGCTGCCTAGCGCCAAGTTTAACAAGTGTGCACCACACCTAAACATAGGACTCGCCTAGGTCAAGCTACCCGCTCATGCCCCCCTTTATAGTACGGCCAAAAGAGAAAAACGAAGATCCTAACGACTATTCCAAATGTCTCTCAACACCTCGACATCCGGAACTAACCGTCCTTAATCTTGACGTCACTCTTTTGAAAACCGAAACGATTTCCATCAAGGGGCATGAATACCATGGTGCCCAAAGCAGTTAAAACCTCCATGACCTAACTTACCAAAGTTTCTGTAAAACTCACGTTAGTCATGGTAATAAAGCGTTGTCATCAATTGCCAAAACCAAACCTCGGGGCCTAGATGCTTTCAAATACCAAGACAACCGAACACTGGGATCAATCAATCATAATATGAAAGTGATGACACGAAGATTTATCCCGAGATTCACGTGCTTGCCGGCACGCTAGTCCTCGTTGTGTCCCTCTTCACCACGTGGTTCGGTGGCTAATCGGTCTCACACCGAGCCTCTCAAAAGGCACCACAAGAACCTACCAAATGGCAAAATGTTGCAATGACACGATCAATTTACTAACATTGCCTTTAGCGCTTCGCCGAGGTAGGGACAAACCCCTCACAATCACCGGAGGTGGCCAAAAACAATCACCAACTCTTGCCAATGCCTCCAAGCTGCTCCAAGCCGTCTAGGTGGCGGCAACCACCAAGAGAAACAAGAATTCCGCAGCAAATCAACCACCAAGTGCCAACTAGATGCAATCTCACAATGCAAATGCACTTGGATCACTCAATCTCACTTCGAATATGCAAAGAAGCAAGAGAGATGAGTGAGAGGGGAGTTGCTTAGCTCAAAGTGCTCACAAGTATATCAAAAGTTCAAGAGAGAGAGCCTTGAGCCGGCCAACGAGTATTTATTGACGTACCCCTTCGAATAGAGCCGTTAGAAACTTGAAACAACCAAAATCGCGCTGACCGGACGCGCTGGTCCAACTAACTAGACGCACCGGTTGCACAACGGCTAAGTCACGAAGCACCGACCGGACGCGCTCGTCGCGCAGACCGGACACGCTAGTCCCGTGACTGACCGGACGCGCTGGTCAAGCCTGAGCAGCGCATAACGAAACAGTGACCGGACGCGCTGCAGAACCGACCAGACGCCAAAGTGCCAGCGTTCGGTTGGAGTCCAGTAAGCTCCCTGAACGACCGGACGCGTCCGGTCGACAGTGACCGGACGCGCTGCGCGTCCGATCAACAAACTGAAACACGCGCAGACGCTGAACGCTGACCGGACGCATCCGGTCAAACAGAGATCGTGTCTTGTCCAGCGTCCGGTCACCTCTGTGACCTCCGTTCGCCTCCGTTTCTTTTCTGACTTCCGGCGTAGTGGAAAATAGTCGTTTCAACTCCTCAAAAACGCCTCAAAAACATCATGTGTGAGTGTGTTAGCATTTTCACAATCATTTTTCGAGGCGTTATTAGTTCTATACAAATGCATATGATTATGAAATACACACTTAGAGGCACTTGGGAGTTCAATAGCCGCGTCATTCCCCTCTTTATAGTACGGCTATATATCCTATAATGTAACCACACCCACTAGGTGTCTTGGTTACTAAAACATAACCCTTAAGCATATACCTTTGCCTTGATCATGTAGGGTTGCGTTCAAATCCAAGTGTGGCCATCATGATCACCATGTCCATCTTGCCACCAACCTTGGAATGTACTAATCCTCATATGCTATATACAACTTAGACATAGGATTAGTACTTAGGTATTGTCACTAATTACCAACACCAAACATAGGACTTTCAATCTCCCCCTTGTTGGTAATTGGTGACAAACCTTTCACAAAGATATTATGATAAAATTTTTGATTGAACCCATGTCACATTGTCTAAGTATATTACCATGTGTAAGAATTATGAACATGTGATCATGAATTCAAATTGATAGCAATGGCTCCCCCTACATGTATGCTATATGTTTGGATTTTGGAAGCATACATGTTAGATAGGAAAGATTAGGAGTATTGACTACCAATAGGTGCTAAGTGTTAAGATTATAGACCTTTGAAGCGTGATACCATCGGAGTAGCGATAAACACCATCTTAGCACCTTGTGTAGTTAGATACCACTTAGAAAAGCACAAACATAACTAGAAACCTCGTGAGATCAACATTATAAGCAAGGCTCTAGTACTACTTTGAAAAACATGAAGCAAGAAAAATCTAACTACTTTCTATTCATGCTAGTACCTCAAAATACCATTCAAATTATACTAGCAAGTCACCACACAAGCAAAGTATCGGAGAAAAAGAAATGCATAACTATGCATCATACATATGAAGTGCACATGGAAATGCAACATTCATGTTTAAGAGCTTGCTCCCCCTACTTGTGTGCTCAAAATTTTAGTTGATCCCCTTCTTTTATCAATTGTTCCCTTTAGGTTTTCTTCCCCTTTAGAATATATCTTTGTGAACAACATTTTCTCCCCCTTTGGCACCAATGACCACAAGGGACCAAATTTTAGATAGAATATCATGTCATGTTATGGGGTGAGGATCAAGTTTGTGATTCAACCTAGATTGCTTGCACAAATAAAATGCTTCGGTTTGATCCAAGGGCAAGCTTCTTCACACCTCACTAGAAGGGTTATCATGCACCATGTTGAAGCAAATATTTAGACAAGTTTTCTAGATTAAACACTTAGGATCACAAGCTACTTAAACAAGTTATATGCTACCACTAGATCATACAAGTCATGGAAACAATAGTGGCACCATATAAACTTCAAATTCATTTGATTTTCATGAATGAGCCTAGAACATGTAAATTATGACTAGATGCACTAAACAAGTCCTTAGCATAGAATGTATGACATGTCAACCAATTGTACCTTAGAGCTTGACGGAGAGGCATGTCATATATGGGGTGCATCAACTCATGTTGGAGAAGTCAAGTATGTTCAACTCATTCTTTAGCTTGTAAAATCTCTTCTCATCAAGTGGCTTGGTGAATAGATCGGCTAATTGATCTTCGGTGCCCACACTCTCAATAGCAATGTCACCCTTTTGTTGATGATCTCTAATAAAGTGATGGCGAACATCAATATGTTTTGTTCTTTGATGTCGAACCGGATTGTTGGTTAACTTCACGGCACTTTCATTGTCACATAACAATGGTACATTCTTGAAGTTGATTCCAAAATCTTTTAATGTGGCCTTCATCCACAAGATTTGTGCACAACAACTACCTGCGGCGATGTATTCGGCCTCGGTGGTAGATAGTGCAATACTATTTTGCTTCTTGGATGACCATGAGACAAGTGATCTTCCTAACAATTGACAAGTCCCAGAGGTGCTCTTTCTCTCAACTTTGTCACCGGCATAGTCGGAATCCGAATATCCAACTAGCTCAAAGCTTGCACCTTTGGGATACCACAATCCAACATCTTGTGTATGATTCAAATACCTCAATATTATCTTTGTTGCCTTCAAATGACTTTCTCTTGGTGAGGCTTGAAATCTTGCACACATGCATACACCAAACATCACATCGGGCCTTGATGTCGTCACATAGAGTAGGCTACCAATCATTGATCTATATAGCTTTTGATCCACCATGTTGCCACTCTTGTCACTATCCAAGCTTCCACTAGTGCTCATTGGAGTAGTGATTCCTTTTGCATCTTCCATACCAAACTTCTTTAGCATATCCTTTATGTATTTGGTTTGGCTTACAAATGTTCCTTCCTTCATTTGTTTGATTTGAAGTCCAAGAAAGAAACTAAGTTCACCAATTATTGACATTTCAAATTCCTTTGCCATCATTTTCCCAAACTCATCACAATAATCTTGATTGGTTGAACCAAATATGATATCATCAACATATATTTGCAACACAAACAAGTCTTTCCCAATCTTCTTGGTGAATAGTGTTGTATCAACTTTGCCCATGACAAATCCTTTGGATAGCAAGAAGTCCCTCAATCTTTCATACCATGCTCTAGGTGCTTGCTTCAATCTATACAAAGCTTTTCTTAACTTGTATACATGGTTGGGTTTCTTGTCATCTTCAAAACCGGGAGGTTGCTCCACATACACCTCCTCTTGAATGTACCCATTGAGAAATGCACTCTTCACATCCATTTGATATAGCTTGATATTGTGAGCACATGCATAAGCAAGTAAGATCCTAATTGCTTCCAATCTTGCAACCGGGGCATAAGTTTCACCAAAGTCAAGACCCTCTATTTGTGTGTAACCTTGAGCCACTAGTCTTGCTTTGTTCCTTACTACTATCCCATCTTGATCTTGCTTGTTGTGAAAGACTCATCTTATTCCAATGACATTGTGATCCTTAGGCCTCTCAACTAATTCCCATACTTCATTTCTCTTGAAGTTGTTGAGCTCTTCATGCATTGTATTTACCCAATCCGGATCTCTCAATGCTTTATTAATGTCCTTGGGTTCTTCCATTGACATAAAAGACGAGTGAGCATAAAATGATACCAATCTTGATCTAGTTTGAACCCCCCTTTGTATGTCACCAATGATGGAATCCAATGGATGGTCTCTTGCAATGTTAGCTGGTTGAAGCACTTGGACTTGATTGCTTGGATGTTGATGTTGATCATAAGTTGGAGATGATGAACTAGCCACTTGTTGGTCTTGTTGCACTTGAGATGATGTACTAGCTTCATTTTGCATTAGAGAACCACTAGCTTGTGTAATTGGACTTTGAAGCACTTGATCTTTATTTTCATCCACATCAATCACTTGCGTTGGCCTAATATCACCAATATCCATTTCTTTCATAGCATTTATCAATTGAGTTCCTCTCACATCATCCAAGTTATCTTCTTCATCTTGAGAGCCATTTGTTTCATCAAACTCAATATCATGCACTTCTTCAAGTTGACCACTAGCCAAATTCTAAACTCTATAAGCTTTGCTAGTAGTTGAGTAACCAAGTAGTAAGCCTTCATCACATTTCTTCTCAAACTTGCTCAATCTAGTGCCTTTCTTCAAGATATAGCATTTGCAACCAAATACCTGAAAGTATGCAATGTTGGGCTTTCTTCCATTTAAGATCTCATATGGTGTCTTCTCTAAGAACTTGTGGCAATAGAGGCGGTTGCTATAGAAGCAAGCCGTGTTGATTGCTTCGGCCCAAAATGAATGACTCACATTATACTCATTCAACATTGATCTTGTCATATCAATTAAGGTTCTATTCTTCCTCTCAACTAGGCCATTTGATTGAGGTGTATACTTGGCCGAGAATTGATGCTTGATTCCAAGCTCATCACATAGCTCATCAACTCTTGTGTTTCTAAACTCACTTCCATTGTCACTTCTTACTTTCTTGATTGTAGTCTCAAACTCATTTTGCACTCTCTTGATGAACTTCTTGAATATGTCAAATACATCACTCTTGTCCATAAGAAAGAATACCCATGTGTATCTAGTGAAATCATCCACAATCACAAAGCCATACTTGTTGCCACCAATGCTTGTGTATGTAGTTGGCCCAAATAGATCCATGTGCAACAACTCAAATACCTTGGAAGTACTCATAATGCTTTTCAATGGATGAGTGTTGCCTACTTGCTTTCTGGCTTGACATGCACTACATAGCTTATCTTTCTTAAATGTGACATCCTTCAAGCCTCTAACTAAGTCATGCTTCACTAACTTGTTCAATTGCTTCATGCCAACATGACCAAGTCTTCTATGCCATAACCAACCCATACTTGATTTGGTGAGCAAGCATATTGAAAGTTGAGTATCACTAGCATTGAAATCAACCAAGTATAGATTCTCATATCTAAAGCCCTTGAAGATTAAATTGGAGCCATCAACACTAACTATCTCCACATCATCAACACCAAATATGCACTTGAAACCAAGATCACACAATTGAGCAACCGAGAGAAGATTGAAGTTCAACTTTTCAACTAAGAGCACATTGGAAATGCTATGATCATTTGAGATTGCAATCCTTCCAAGAGCCTGTACATCACCCTTGCTATTGTCACCAAATGTGATACTATCAATGCCACTATCATTTGATTTGAGAGAGTTGAACATTCTTGAATCACCGGTCATATGTTGAGAGCACCCACTATCAAGCACCCAATGTCTTCCTCCGGCCTTGTAATTGACCTACAAAATAAATTAATGTTTCTTAGGTACACATACTTGCTTGGGTCCTTGGAGGTTAGTCACTAAGCTCTTTGGTACCCAAATGACCTTCTTCTTTGGGCCCACAATTGGTGTACCAACAAACCTAGCATGCACACCTTTCTCACCCTTGGTAAGCACATAACAAGAATTAAAAGGAATGTAAGGTACATTAGTATTTTTCTTGTTCTTATTCATTTTGTTGCAATTAATCTCTAGATGCCCAACTTGCTTGCATCTATTGCAATAATGACCATTGCCCTTCACAAAGCGAGGCTTTAGAGTAGCAAAGGACGCCTTGCCCTTCTTGGGAGTATAGCCCAAACCCTCTTTGTTAAGAGAGAACCTTTGGCTACCCAAGCATTTTAGCAAGCGGGCATCCCCACCATAGGCATTGCCTAATGCGTGGGTGAGATCATCCACCTCTCTCTTGAGAGTCTCATTCTCAACCATAAGTGATGAATCACTAGTAGTAGAGGTAGAGTTGGTTGTGGTGGATGATGATGAGCTACATGAAGCATTAGTAGGACCAACAAATAAAGATTCATCAATAATATCACATGTTAGTCCAATATCACAAGTGACAATCACTTGCTCCTCCTTAGCTTCCTTCATGAGCTTCTCCAACTTGAGATCCTTTTCCTTGATGAGCTCAAGCAGAGTGGAGTGGGCTTCCTTAAGCCTAGTGTGAGCAACTTCAAGATCCCCGTGGTCTTCCTTTAGACACTCACGAGAGGCCTCTAGCTCATCAAAGGATTTCCTAAGAGCTTTGAGCTCTTGTTCAATTCCTTTGCACTCCTTACTCTTTTTGAGAGCAACAAGCTCCTCCATCAAGGCATCATTTTCATTGCTCTTGGCAATAAGCTCTTGCTCCAAGATCTTGCACTTCTTGGTTGTCCTCTTGTAGCCCTTACTCATTTGATCTATTATGCCTAATAGATCATCCTTGGAGTATTCCTCATCCTCCTCATCATCACTCCTACAACCATCACTAGCACAAGAATCATCATCACTATCATTATATTTTACCTTGGTAGGCTTGGCCATAAGGCATGTCGATGTAGTGTCGAAGATGGATGGCTTGTTGGAGAGGGCGATGCTTGCAATGGCTCACCGAGTGGTCCTCTCATCATCACTAGAGCTATCATCATCACTATCGGAATTATCACTATCCCAAGTGATCACATAGCCACCACCCTTCTTCTTCTTATTGATAGTAAAGCTCTTCTTCTCTTTCTTCTCCTTCTTGTCCTTCTTGTTCTTCTTCAACTTCAACTCCCCATCATGATATCTTTTGTCTTCATAGGGGCACTTTGCCACTACATGATCGGGGTTATTGCAATTGTAGCAAAGCACCTCCTTTGCCTTCATGAAGCCCCTTCTCTTTCTTGCACCATATCCTTTCTTTTTCATGAACCTTCCCATCTTATGCACTAGGAGGGCCATGGTCTCATCATCGAATGGATCATCATCATGACTCTCCACCTTGCTCTTGCCCTTAGAGGATGCAATGGGCTTCTCTTGCTTGACCTTGGTCTCCTTCTTCTCTTCTACCTCATCTTCATCATCATTGTATTGGGCATCGGTCATTATATCTCCAAGCACATTGGTTGGTTTAACCTTGTCCAATCCCTCTCTAAAGATCATTCTTCTCAAGGTGGCAAACTTCTTGGGTAAGCACATCAAGAACTTGTGTGAGAAGTCCTTGTCCCTAACCTTCTCCCCAAGCCCCTTGAGATCATTGACAATGACTTGGAGCCTATAGAACATCTCCGGGATGGATTCATCATCCTTCATCTTGAAAGTGGAGAACTTGTCCTTGAGCATATATAGTTTGGCACTTTTTACCGTTGAAGTGCCTTCATATGTTTCTTCAAGCCTTATCCAAAGCTCATTTGCCTTTTCAAGATCTTTGATTTGCTCAAACACTTTGTCATCAATGGCACGATAGATTGTGTCAAGTGCCGCTGTGTTGCATTGTTTGTTGATGCGGTCATTTAGAGTGAGATTTTCCTCATCAAGAATGATGTATCCTTCTTTGGTCACATCCCAAACCTTCTCATGTATATTGCCTAGATATTGCTTCATCTTCCTTTTCCAATGATCAAAGGAAGAGACTCCATCAAAGAATGGAGGCTTGCCATTAACATGATTGAACATAACTTGAGCCATCTTACACCAAGGTTGTTAAGCCTTACAAACGGTGACCATGGCTCCGATACCACTTGAAGGGTCTTGATGGCTAGAGGGGGTGAATAGCCTTATAAAATTTTCTACAAAGACAAGCTAAACAAGTTTATCAATATAACAAATAGCGAGATGCGAGTTTTGCTTAGCCTACGGGGTGTTTGCAAGCCACCTAACCAATTCACAATTCTAGTATTTGCACTCAACCGTACAAGTCAAACCGAGAAGATAACTACAACTACAACTAACAAGCTACACAAAGGAGTTATTAAAGCAAAGCTAACTAGCTAGCAAAGATAACTAAGAAAGTAATGCGGAGTTGAGTTAGGAGAGTTTCACCAAAGAGCGAAGTATTGAGCCAACCAATATGATCAACAATGAATACCAAGACAACCGAACACCGGGATCAATCAATCACAATATGAAAGTGATGACACGAAGATTTATCCCGATGTTCACATGCTTGTCGGCACGCTAGTCCCTGTTGTGTCCCTCTTCACCACGTGGTTCGGTGGCTAATCGGTGTCACACTGAGCCTCTCAAAAGGCGCCACAAGAACCTACCAAATGGCAAAAGGTTACAATGACACAAGCAATTTACTAACATTGCCTTTGGCGCTTCGCCGAGGTAGGCACAAACCCCTCAAAATCACTGGAGGTGGCCAAGAACAATCACCAACTCTTGCCAATGCCTCTAAGCTGCTCCAAGCCGTCTAGGTGGCGGCAACCACCAAGAGAAACAAGAATCCCGCAGCAAATCAACCACCAAGTGCCAACTAGATGCAATCTCACAATGCAAATGCACTTGGATCACTTAATCTCACTTTGAATATGCAAAGAAGCAAGAGAGATGAGTGGGAGGGGAGTTGCTTAGCTCAAAGTGCTCACAAGTATGTCAAAAGTTCAAGAGAGAGAGCCTTGAGCCGGCCAATGAGTATTTATAGACGTACCCCTTCGAATAGAGCCGTTAGAAACATGAAATAGCCAAAATCGCGCTGACCGGACGCGCTGGTCCAACTGACCGGACGCGCCGGTCGCACAACGGCTAAGTCGCGAAGCACCGACCGGACGCGCTCGTCGCGCAGACCGGACGCGCTGTGATTGACTGGACGCACTGGTCCCGTGACTGACCGGACGCGCTGGTCAAGCCTGAGCAGCACACAACGAAACAGTGACCGGACGCACTGCAGAACCGACCGGACGCCACAGTGCCAGCGTCCGGTTGGAGTGCAGTAAGCTCCCTGAACGACCGGACGCGTCCGATCGACAGTGACCGGATGCGCTGCGCGTCCGATCAACAAACTGAAACACGCACAGACGCTGAACGCTGACCGAATGCGTCCGGTCAAACAGAGACCACGTCCGGTCCAGCGTCCGGTCACCTCTGTGACCTCCATTCACCTCCGTTTCTTTTCCGACTTCCGGCGTAATGGAAAATAGTCGTTTCAACTCCTCAAAAACGCCTCAAAAACGTCATGTGTGAGTGTGTTAGTATTACGTCAAGAAAACGTTTACCACTGTGCCCGCTTGATATAGGTAGTGAACTCAAATTAATAATGTGTATTTGACATCTTGTGTAATATAATTGTAACATTATGTGTTGAAAATTCAAATTTGAGTGGTTCAAACTTTGCTATATGTGGAAATTGTGGATTTTCAACTATACTTTGTCAACATTTTGTAAAATGCAAAAATAGTCTATGTATGAAATGTAGATCTTGATGAGTGGAACAATATTGGTATTCATGACTTTTCCAGTTGAGACCATCTAGGGTTCCGAAAACCGGCGTTTGGCTATGAATTCTTTCAAAATTCAAAATTGAATGCTTCAAACTTTTACAAATGAAAAGTTGACCATTAGACCAAATTTAGGTCTTGATGAGTGTAACAAACTTTGTATTCATGAGTTTTCCATTCGAGGCCATTCAGGGTTCGGTCAAAGTGTGTGTTTCTAAAAACCAATGTTTTGACTTTGGTCAAACTTGGTCAAATGACCTATTTGATGACTTCAAATGAAAAACTTTTGAAAACCAAGTTGTTAGAGATCATCAAGATCTACATTTCATACATGGACCATATTTTTATCTGGATAAATTTTAGTAAGTCCTAGGCACATGTTTTTAAAATCGAAGACGAGTTTTGGTCAGACTTGGTCAAATGATAGACTAAATGACTTGAAATGAAAAACTTTGGAATACCTAGAGCTCATCGAGATCTAAACTTTTTATATAGACTATTTTTCCTATTTGAAAAGGTTTAAATAAACAATACTCACCAAATCTTGAATCTCACACAAACTATATGAAACTATATGTGAGAATTATGGATTTTTAACTACACTTTGCCAACACTTTGTCAAATGCAAAAATGATCAATGTATAAAATGTAGATCTTGATGAGTGGAACAAACTTTGTATTCATGACTTTTCTAGTCGAGACCATCCAGGGTTCCGAAAACCGACGTGTATCTCTGAAAATTTTAAATTTTCAAATTTAGACAATTAATGTCACGCATTTGGATAATTATTATTGAAGAAACAAAAGTTTAACGTCCAAATGACCCAAAAACAAATTTTCTGTCGAAAACCAACAATTTTATATATTTTAATTGCCCATTATATTTTTGCATTAACACAATATTCATTATAAATAACATTTATTTTGGATAATATGAAATATTTAAAAAAATAGTGTTTACAATTTATGTAATGCACAATAGAGTCAAACTAAACTAATGTGTATTTTTGAAAAAATTATGATAAATATTTAATTTACTATGCACTTAGAAAGATGAAAGGAAAAAAAAGGTGAAAAATAAAATCCACCAAATTCTGGTACCAAAACAGGCGCCAGAATTTGGTGGAAGGACCTTTAGTCCAGGGCCTGGCCACCGCCCGGAACTAAAAGGGGCTTTAGTCCCGGGCGGTGGCCAGGCCCGGGACTAAAGGTCCCTGGCCTATAAAACCCCGCCTTCTTCTTCCTCCTCCTCCCCACCCGCGCACAGACACACGAACCGCCGCCTCGATCTTGATCTCCCGAGCACTGCCGCCCGAGCACCGCCGCGCGCCACCCCGAGAGCCGCCCCGAGAACCGCCGCGCGTCGCCAGGTTCGTCTCTGCACGCGTCCGTTGGGCGCTGCTGCTGCCCCAAGGCCGCTGCTGCTGTGCCCCATTGCCGAAGCCGAGCTGCTGCTTCCGGCGCCGACGCCCGCCTGTGGCGGATATATATATATATATGTATATATATATATGTATGTATATATGTATATTTGCATCGATTATTCATGAATGATATGTATATTTTGGAAGAATTTAAGTTAATATACATGTTGTGTCGATTTTGGAAGCCTCAACCTTAGCACTTAATTTTGCATGATAATTGTGTTGACGTTATCATTTTTAGCCCTTCTTCACTCTTCCTCACTACCTGCATATATATATATATATCTAGGAAAACTATTAAACCTGAAATTTGAATAGTTTTTCCATGAGTTAAAATTTTTAATTAAGAAATACAACTTGTGATAGACATACTTGTTATTAGATGTATTAAGTTAGTAGGAGTTGGTCGATACCGTTGCTGCATGATTACCTTGATCTACACTTATATCCAGATGATATCCCACTAATGTGTAAGTCATCTCTTATGCTTAGTAATGCCTAAACCCTAAATCCTAAACCCTAAACCCTGAACTATAAACCCTAAACCCTAAATATTTTTGCAAAAATGGCCGACCCGAGAGAAGACGAAGAAATATTGTTGAACATGATCCGCGGTAGCGCTGAAGAAGGTCGTTATGATGATCGTGAAGGCAATGAGAACCCTGAGGGCATCGATGACGGTCCTCAGTACTTGGTCGACCCGAATGACCAAGACAATGTTGGCGAGGTCTGTAATAGATGCAGTCTCCTATGTTTATATACATGAAATTCAAAAAAAATTCCTTTATTAATTGTCTTGTTTCTACCTACATAGCCCTCTGTCTCAACAACAACCACGGGGACCAGCAGAAAAGTACGAGGCCCGAAGAAGCCGATGGAGGGCCGGTTGGTTATCACGGATTTCGACGAGAGAACAGGCCAGCCACGTGGACCCCATGCAAGGGCCATTTTCAACCACTTGGGGTACCTTGCCCGGGATAGGATCCCGATCAATGTCCGTGAATGGAAGAAAAATAAGCAACGCCTAGAAATTAGTTATGTCTCCGACCGTGACAAGGAACTAGTTTGGGGTGACGTGTTGCAACATTTCACGCTAGACACAAATGATGAACAGTTGAAGGAAAGAGTTCAGGATTGGTCTATGAAGAAGGTGGCCACACAATTCCAGTGCTATAAGAAGAATCTATATAACGACTATATCAAGAAGAACAAGACTCCGGATTTCAACTATAAACACTTTGTCAAGCTGCGGCCGTTTTGGAACGAGTTTGCATAGTTCAAGACGTCAGAAGAGGGTCAGCAGCGGGCGAGAAGGAACCAAGAGAATGCCCGACACAAGACCTACCACCATAGGATGGGATCAGGTGGCTACCCTACTGTCATTCCTAAGTGGGAAAAAGCCGAGCAAGAGCTAATTGATAGGGGGTTCGTGCCAGAATCCCTCGACTGGCCTGAGCGCGCCAAGCACTGGTTTTTCGCTCACGGAGGTCGCTTGGACCTAGAGACCGGAAAGGTTGTGTATGGGGAACGCATCCAAGCTGTAGCAAAAAGATTTCATCAAGCCCGCTCCGTCGCTCAAAGTGGAGAGTGGCAGGCGAACAAAGAAGGAAGAGGACAGGGAACGGCTACGCCAGTTGGAGGAGGCTGTTATGAAGACCAGTAAAGTGGCTCGTAAGGCAATAGAGCGGGAGGAAGCGCTTAAGGCCACTATGAATGAGAAAATCAGAAAGGTCGTGGAGGAAGTTGTAAGTTCCCGCCTCCAGAGCTTGTCAGAGCCGGCCGCCAACATCAGCCCCGGCTCAGCTCAGTTGAAAAGCAGTTGTGCTTCTACGGAGGTGCCTGTGAGGCAAGATGATGACGCAGGGATGCACTTCCCAGTGGATGACGTCACCGCTCCATTGACGTCCTGTGAGCTGCATATTCCGGAGGGGAATGCCACAGTCAAGGTGGCTACCGGTGTTATATCTCCTATCGACCCCACCAAGACACCAAGGATCCACTCGGTCGTAATACCACCCGGATATGCTAGTGTCTCAGTGGATAGAGTGGTCAAAGGCCATGAAAATGTGGCTCTAGATATCGAAGGTGGTGATGGGGAGAAGACACTAGGTGAAGCAGAGAAGACATTCATATATTGGAAGAAACAGTACATCATTATTCCTAGGGCGCCGCCACCACAACCGAACCCTAGGTGTGGATGATTGTGAACACAATTGCTTTTCAATAATTATGTACTATATCTAATTATGGTTCACTCATGTATATACCTTGTTTGTTTTTTTCAAATCCAGGACCTCCCCAAGTCCATCTATCCATTCACCACATGACCACAGTGCCTGGGACACGACGACAACGATGATTTCATACAAGCAGACAAGTCTTCATCCCCACCGCTGGCCATATCTCCTCCACGACATACTCCAACGCCACCAGCGGCCCAATCTCCTCCACAACAGCAAGCTCCAACCATACTGTCGTCGCCTCCGCCAATGCCGACAATGGCTGCCTCATCGGCACCGGCTGGTCCATCGAGGAATAAGAGGCCCGCTGGCTCATAGAGATCGGTCCCACCACCTCCGCCGAAGAAACAAGTTGTGGTCACGAAGATCCCAAAGATGACCAAGCTTCCATATGAGAAGACTGATGAAGAACTTAATGCTTTAGTCAAGGCAGAAGTGAAAGCGTTCTTCGAAAAGACCAAAGCTGACGCACGAGCAAAGCAAGAGAAGCCATACCTAATGTATCCTCGTGTAAAGCTACGTCAAGTGGTGCAAGCTATGCAAGACGAGAAGCGTGCCGCTAGTAAAAAACCAGCGCCGCCACTATCAGACTATGAGCATACTATCACAAAGAAAATCAAGGAGGACAAAAGGAAACAAAAGGCGGCTGGGAAAGATGTTGCACAGCTCGGCCAACAAGCGCAGCAATCAGTGCCGCCACTAGTGGTTGAGAATCAATATGGTTCCAACATGAACTTGATGCAAATGTCGGTACCTGATGATGTGGACTTAGATGAACTCGCCAAGTGGATGAATGTGACTGGGCTTTCATTAGAACAACTTCTCGGTCGGGAGGAACTAACAATTGTTAAAGAGGCAAAAGTTATTGATGAATGGCGGAGGAAGTACGTATATGGCAGGAGTCTATGCGACCCTGCAAAGGTAAAAAATCTTGGTACACAAATGTACAAGCTGCACGAGTACTACTTGAGATTCTGTGCACAACATCAAAGTGAACATTATCTGGGCGTCCAAGTCAGAGACTGTCACTACTTCCGTGGAGATGACGTCATCTGAGTACAGTTTAGTGAAATACATCAGCTTCTCTATATGGATGCTCTTGACAAATCTCTCATAAGCTGCTACTGTCTGTAAGTGATTCTTCCTTTTAATCAATAATCCTACTCTAGCATATGTACGTATTCGTAATAACTATGCTCACGATGTGCAGACACATGATGAGAGAACTCAGATTGAAACAAGACGATTGAATTGGTTTTATCGATCCGTATGTCATGTACAAGGACACAAAGACTAAAGATCTATTCAATCTGAAGATCAAGGAAATGGAGAAAAACCTATGAAGGTTCTTTTTATAACCAAAGACATAAGGAGTTGATACTCTTCCCTTATAATATGGGGTAAAGTGTTGTGTTATATCATGTCTTAGTCAATCCAACATTTATATATATATATATATATATATATATATATATATATATATATATATATATATATATATATAAGTTGACTCTATAAACAAATGCAGGGATCACTGGATACTAATTGAGATTAAGATCAAGAAACAAACTATAAATGTGTAGGACTCAATGAGAAAAGAGCTGGCAATGTACCAAGACATGATAGACATGATCTAGATGTAAGTTCTATCATTCGTTAATTATCGTTGCCTGCTCCTTTAATTTACTATGCTATACCTAATCAATGACTAACTTATTGGGCAGAGCTTGGGCTTGGCTACAACAAAGATATCGTACGGATCTGAAAGTGCCACTTCCTCCTCCTATTCTACATAAGTGGGTGTCCAGACAACCGTACGAAACCAATTTATGTGGATACTACGTTTGCGAGTACATGCGGTGTAGCAAATTTACACCTGCTAAAGAGATGCTAAAAGTAAGTAACATGTGTATACAGTAAATTTATATCTTATTTATTTGTTGAAACTAAATAAATCTTATGTATATTAATATATTTTTCTTTAATTAATGCAAATGGAAGGAGTGGGAATTGAAAGAACAAGTGTTCAAGCACACAATACTCGTCGCAATCCAGGAGACGATCGCAAGTTTCATCAACGATCATGTCATCCCGGAAGACGGCGAGTTCCACCACAACCCTAGGTTGAATTTGAAGAGTCCAAACAAGAACGAACACTTGTATGAGCTTTGAGTGGCGGACAAACATTTGTGTAACTCATTAACCGGCGGCCGAACACTTGATTACTTGTATATTATTGTAAATGTAATGTGTATGTACGTATATGTATAGCTCTATAATATATATATATATATATATATATATATATATATATATATATATATATATATATATATATATATATATATATATATATATACTTTATTTGTGTGCAATAATAACGCTCTCGTATAGGTGCAACGTATACGGATAGTAGCAGCGAAGAATAAATTGGAAAACAATATAACTGAAAACCAAAATCAATAATGAATTGGAAAGAAAAAGGAAAAAGAAAAAAAATCTTTAGTCCCGATTGGTAATACCAACCGGGACTAAAAGGTGCTGCGCCACGTCGAGCCTGACAGCACCTTTAGTCCCGGTTGGTATTACCAACCGGGGTCCCAGGCCTGAGAATCGGAATTAAAGGTGGGACATTTAGTCCCGAAACCTTAGTCCCGGCTCGCAGCCCGGGACTAGAGGTCCTTTTTGACCGGGACTACAGCCCCGTTGTGCAGCAGTGCCATCACTACTCATCACTGTGAATGAACCTAGAATGACGATGCACATGGCAATTAGCACTAAACAAACAACACACGATTAAGGGGGTGTTTGGTTGGAGGAGTTAAAGTTTAATAAACACCGTAGCACTTTCGTCTTATTTAACAAAAAGTTTCTAATCTTGGACTAATTAGGCTTAATAGATTCGTCTAGTAAATTACTCCTAATCTGTGCCGACATGCATGCAATTAGTCTACATTTGGTACTCCATACATTTGAGAGAACATTGATATGATGGGAGTTAAACTTTAACATACTCAAACCAAACGGGCCTAACTCACGCATGGATGCTGCTAGCTAGCTAGCTCATCAGTGCTGAATGGGAGGGTTGCAGTACGGGCCCTTGAGCCAGCCGTCGGCGATGGAGCGATAGGCCGCCTCGGTGAGGTGGATGCCGTCCCAGATGAGGTAGTTGCCCGGGTCGGCGCTGGCGCTGGCCCCGGACATGCCGCACCGCGCCTTGTTGTTGTAGTTGTACTTGCCCTGCCCACCGGCGCCGCAGCAGACCTTCAGCCCGTATTTGAGCCCTGCAAGTGTCACACAAGCTATCATTAGCAGGCTGATTACAGTAATTATAAAAAAACTGCCTCGGCGTGCTTCCTGTCACGTGAACTAAGCATCAGTAATGACCTTTGAGAAACATTTTTAAGATAAAACAGTGCATGGAAAGAATGGATTGTTAAGTTGCTACTAGGAATTGTTATGTTACATGTGGAGTATCTTTGGAAATTACAGCAGGTGGCTTTTGTACCTAGTATACTCTACACAGTGTTTTATAAGATGATATCTATGCATGCCACCACGGTGTCGATGACAGGCTTTCTTCATCCTATTATTATACCACATCCATCCATGTTTCATCATAATTATTGGTTGTATGATGGATAAATAATACGCATGCCAACTGGATCAATTAGGAGGGTATTGATTCCCAAACTGTTTGGACAAAGGTCATGCATGCAATGATCCCCAGGGCATATATAATTGACCAGGATGAGTCATTGGTGGTAGGCTAAGAATCCAAAGAAAGAAAGTTCAAACATGCTAACTATGCATGCACGTAGATAGCTCTCTTTACATCTACATCTGCCAACATCCAGCTTTGGATCTACCCCTTTCCATCCCAGTGCTGCCTATGTGCATGCTACACTACACATTCCGTGATAACTGAGACTTCAACTACCGCACGCCAACTGGATTCTAGCAAGGACACAAAGCGAAAGGTTACTCACCGAAGTTGTGAGGTGCTCGGATCATGTGGGTGACCTGGGTGTAGAAGTCGGCGTACATGATCCGGGCGTGCGGGTACGTCCTCCGCAGGCTGGCGAGGCTGCGCTTCAGCAGCGCGTTGTGGTAGTAGGAGAGGTCGTTGTAGCTCTTGAGGCACCCGTCGTGGTCGTAGTCGGCGGCGTTGGAGGTGCCGTAGAGGGTGAGGTAGGTGGGGAAGCAGCCGATGGGCAGCACCCCAGGCACCACCACGTCCACGGCTCCGCTCCTGATGATCGTCTCCAGGCCGCGGATGAGCTTGGTGACGACCCTGGGCACGTAGCCTCGCACCTCCGCCATGGACCGCCTGGAGAAGAGCGCAGCGTTGTAGTCGTTGCCCCCGAACTCGCCCACCACAAACAGCGACTTGGACAGGTAGTTCTTGCAATCTGCTTCATGCAATTCATAAATGATAAATAAAGAGTACGACGTAACGTGCGAAAGCGATTTTCACGCACGATTTATGATTTACATACCGTCCCCGCAGACGGAGGGGAGGAGCTGGTGGAACCACTGGATTTGGGTGTCGAGCGGCCCGTTGTTCCAAATCTTGTCTCTGAGGCCGATGGAGTTGAAGAAATCGAAGTTCATGGTGGTGGCGCCGATGATGGCCATGTTGGCGCCCTTCTTGAAGTCTCCGCCGGCCTTGGACGCCGGCGGTAGCGGCAGACCAAAGTGCTCGGCTGCACGTACATACCACGGTACCAGTCAGTCCAGTCCCAGAGCCCACAGAGCGTTGGCGGGTGACGCGGGTCACAGCCAGTTCGTTCCATCCCTGCTGGTATACACACAGGAAGGCTAGTGTAGCTACAATTTGCACCACGCAGTCACATACCCAGGAAGTCGACGATGACTCGGCCATCGGAGCAGCGTCCGGTGGGGCGGTGGAAGAAGGTCTCCCCGTAGGGCGGCTGCCCCATGGTGAGCCAGGATGGGCACCCGCCCACGCAGAGATTCCCGGTGTCGGAGATGGAGTCGCCGAAGCTCCAGATGGCGTTGTACCGCTGCGCCGCCCCATGGCAGAGCACGCACAGCAGCAGCAGCAGAAGCCCTAGCATTGGTGCTGCCATCACATTAGCGTGGCCTCGCTTGGCTAGCTAAACCTACCACTCCACTACCAAGCACGCAGACAGGGATCAAATTACGTTACGTGGGACGGGACGACGATTGAGAGAGTTAAAGCGCCATCCGCCAGGAGTTTCTGGCCCTAATAAGGAAGAAAGCCTGATGAGGAAGAAAGTAATGAGGTAATGAGGGAAGGGAGTTTCTGCCCCTAATGACGAAGAAAGTAATGAGGGAAGGAGTTGCTGCCCCTGATGAGGAAGAAAGTAACGAGGGAAGAACTTTCTACCCCTAATGAGAAAGAAAGTAGTGAGGGAAAGAGTTTCTGCCTCTAATGAGGAAGAAAGTAATGAGGGAAGGGAGTTCCTGCCTCTAATGAAGAATAAAGTAATGAGGTAATGAGGGAAGAGAGTTTCTGCTCCTAATGAGAAAGAAAAATAATAAGGGAAGTTATGGGAGTTTCTACCCCTAACGAGGGAGTTTCTGCCCCTGATAAGGAAGAAAGTAATGAGGTAATGAGGGAAGGAAGTTTCTACCCCTAATGAAGAAGAAAGTAATGAGGGAATGAGTTTCTGCCCCTAACAAGGAAGAAAGTAATGAGGAAGTTACGAGAGTTTCTGCTCATAATGAGGGAAGTCAATGAGGGATTTTTAGGAGTTTCTGCCCCTGATGAGGAAGAAAATAATGAGCCTTTAATGAAGGAGTTTCTGCCACTAATGAGAAAGAACCACTAAAGAGCGAAGTTACGGAAGTTTCAGGAGTTTTTGCCCCTAATGAGGGAAGTCGATAAGGGAGATGGAATTCAATGAGGGAGTTTTAGGAGTTTCTGCCTATAATGAGGAGAAAGAAAGTAACAAGCCCCTAATGAGGCAAAGAGTTTCTACCCCTAATAAGGAAGAACCAGAAAGTTACGGGAGTTTCAGAAGTTTTTGTCCCTAATGAGGGAAGTCAATGAGAGAGTTTCAGTACATTGCTAGGAATTTGCACTTTTATGACGTACGGTTTCCGTCACTGAAGAAGCTAAATTCGTCATAATTTCAGTTTTATGATAAATTTATAATAATTTCAGTTTTATGATAAATTTATAACGAAAAACGGCTTGTCATAGAAATCACGTCACACTTTAACTTCCGTGACAAATCCGAAAACATCGTCATAGAAGTGACTTGATCTGTGTCAAAAAACAGACCGTCATAAAACTGTTTTGGCATGTGTGGTAGGGGGCTGCCACATTGGTTGGTGCTTCCATCAGTGGCGAATCTAGGATTTTGTGTAAGGGTATGCCACCCAAAAAATCATATACAATTCGGTAAATCTATTTCAACAATTCAGTAATAATTTTAAAAGTGACAACATTATTCGGTATATATACACTAAGTAACACAATAAGGCTTAAATTTATGGATTAAGTTCAAACCATCCACTAAGTATAGTATAAATAGTTCAAAAGCCATACCAATAATTGAATAAGGAATAAAAGGGAACTAGAGACTTACAATGCTATTTTTCTGACTATTTTATTCGACGCTTTCGAAGGGACATAAATGTCTTGATTATAACGTCTTCATCAACTTCATGGATTAAGTTCCAATTACATCTTGATCATTAACAGGATATTTTAGAATAGGACGTCTTTCACCTGGATCATGTGGAAGGCGATTGATGTCATAAACTGGTGGTAGTGAAGACAGTTGTGGCGGTGGCATAGAATTTACAATTTCCTCAACTACTCTCTCATGAGTCTGTTCTTCCACCATAGGTTCAACCGGATCATGGGAACAATTAGAAGTAACAGCAGCTGCCGCTGCCTTCTTCTTTGCTTCATGTTTCTGAAAAAGAGATGCAACGTCCCCGTTTCTCTTCATAACTGCATAAATATTACAAAGGACACGGTGCCAAATAATTAAATAAATTACGCTTGCACGATTGAACTGTCACATGCGATTATGGATCACTCACATGATACAAGTACTGCATAAAAGATCAATCTAGATCGACTCTAATATTGGGAAAAATCCTCCACCTCGCTGCGTGATAGATGATTCTATAATTTTAGCGCTAACCAATTAGTAATTAAAGTACACATGATTTTTTAAAAAAAACGAAGAACAAAGATTGAATCTCACCTGAACAATTCTTATCACAAATTCACCTAGATGCCAATGTGGTCGTAGGGCAGGGCGAAGGCCGAATTGGACAAGATCACGAGGACGAGGACGACTAGACAATGACAGGCTGTGGGCGACAGCCGATGACCTGAACAATCCTTATTGGCACCGGCGTAGGGCAGGACAAAGACTCGAAGTCAAACTGATGCGCTGTCTCAATCTGTAATTCCATATTGGAGTTGTCATTGTCCTATGATCCCATCTCACTCTCAGTCGCTGGCCGCATGGGCCGCGTGCCCATGTGGGCCTGACGCTCGCTCGTGGAGTCACAGATGAGTGTTATATATATATATATATATATATATATATATATATATATATATATATATATATATATATATATATATATATGCTATAGCCGATTGCATTAGAGATGGTTCAGGTACGTGTCACCTTCTTATTGCACAATATGGCAATATCTAGTTCTTGCACATATCAGGTTATTACTGGACCATGTGTCGAGTCCCCATTGTTTCACATGTTAGTTTTTTACTGGCACATGTGTCGTGTTGCGGTTAGATCATGTGTCACTTTTTTTATTGGATCGTGTTATTTTTATTGGTCTACGTGATTGTTTCTTATTCGACCTCACGTCACGTCGTTGTTCGTCCATGTTTCATATTTTTATTCGGCCACGTGGCTTGACAACTTCCTTCCACGTGTCGGATTTTTAATAGCCCACATGTCATTTCCTAGCTATTTCACGTGTCATGCACTGGTTCGTCCACATGTCGCATTTTTATTTGATCATGTGGCCTATCCTGGTTCTACCGTGTGTAGAACAATCGTTTCATCAGAAAAGTAGTTCAAGATCATCACTACTGCACAAATTGACTACATAACTATTTAGCCTGGCAATCAAATAACAATAATTAACATTTCACACGTCAGCAACAAGCCTCAAACCGGCACATGAGTCCACACATCAAACTAGCACATGAGTCCATACATCAAACCATAAATGTTTACTGCATCAAGACGCAGGAGTTGAAGACTGAGAGTTACCAGAAGAGTTGAAGCGCGTGCTTAGCTCACAGTGATTATTGTACTCCTCCTATTACTGTTTCTTGTATTCTTCAAACTTCCTTTCATTCTTTTCTGTCTTCCTCTTCGGTTCATCCACTTGATCGACAAGGGCAGCAGAACTTTTCTATTCAGCAGCAAGTCGTTCCCGAAGCATTCTCGTCGATGTCTCTGCTCTGATGGAGCTTTTCTGGATACCAGCATTCTTCAAAAAAGGTTGTTGCCGCTTTCCTAGGAGGGGGCCTTGCCCTAGGAGACGCAGAGGACCTTGCAAACAACGTCAGCACTACTCATTGGTTGCTGCCCATCAGCAACAGGTTCTGCTTGCATAGTTTTCATAACTTCCTATGAAATTCAATCAATAAAACATTAGGTTATAGATAGTGGAAGAGGACTTTAATTAAAAACCCGAGAGATTAATTCATAACAAGTAATGCATATGTCTTCTCAGCCTACTGTTGATAGAGATTACATAAGCTTCAGTAGATTTTAGTAGATTTCCATAACACTAGGCTCCTGCTACATTTCCTTCTTGTTCTTGCAATATTGCTCTCCATGCCCAATTTTCTTGCAACTAGTGCAAAACCGACCATTGCCCTTTAAAAAAACTAGTCTTGTGAGTTACAAAGACTGCCTTGCTTTTCTTAGAGGTATAGCCCAATCCCTCTTTGTAGAGAAAAAACCTTTGGCTACCCAAGAGCAAGCAGGCCTCACCACCATAGGCATTACCTAATAAGGCACGAGTGAGCTCATTTACCTCCATGAGGGTTTCATTCTCAACTATCAATGTGGCACCACAAGTGGAACCATCACTAGTAGATGTGGTGGAAGTGGATGTGCTACAGGAAGGGTGAAATGATCCATGATTTCCTCAAAGGGAAATCCACAAATTACATCATAATGTGATAGTCCAGGAAGACCAAGCTGTCACATTATCATTATTCAATTGATACCACAGTTCATACATCACAGAAATATAAGTTTACAAGGCTTTACATCACTTGGTAACACACCTAAGTATAATGTATACTAGCAGAAACACACATGACAACATCAGAGTAGACGTAGTGCCTCAGCAGGTGAAGGCTCCTCCTTCATGGACAATCTCCTCAACTAAACTTGAGCGCAGGAATGAGACCACCTAATTCATCATCAAGGAAGAGTAGACACAAGAGACACAATGTAGCAAGAAGAGTAGAGCTCCATTTCATATCTTAGCTCTCTAGCTAGTTATAGTAGGGAATGAGTGAGTAAGAGTGGAGAAGTGCCAGAGTTGTCGGCTACCTCCTCTTGTGTACTCGGGGCCACGTGTTCACTGAGCGGAAGGAATGCCGGGAATGTCGGCTCCCTCTTCACTTGTACCTCAGTTAATCTAGTACTATTTGGAGTACAAAGGTTCGTGTTCTCTTACGGTAGTGAGCTCTTACTTTAAGTTAGTCTTGTTTACTATTTACTTGCGGGTTCGTCGTCCATCCCCATGGTGGATACTCTAGTAGATGGCTCCTAGTAAAGACAGATAACCCTACACGGCGCTAGAGTAGTAGTCAATAGCATAGACGTGGTGTCTAGGCTAGACGTTTGCCTCGTGCCATACGATTAAGGGGTAGACAGCATGTGGTGACAGCCCTGGTCGTCCCTTGTAATCCCCCATGTGGTGGTTCGGCGTAGAGCCGTAGGCCGAGATCGGCTGGCAGACCAACTGTGCTCTGGTGCCCGAAGCAAGTCTGTAGTGGCCAAGCTATCTTAGCTTAGGATCTCTATCCCTAGAAAACCTCGCGACCCGTGCTATCTTTCTTCTTGTTACCCTAGGTGAACTAGCTAAGAGACATTCACACATCCGTTCCTCGTGGAAATACGATACCCTGAATACTTTCAGGTGAAATGCTACAATGGTAATTCCGTGCGCTTGTGGATTATTTCTATATGCGTTAAGAAATACCAACAGTTAGCTAGTGTTCCTGATCATGGCGCGTAGATGGGCTACCTGAGCTTCCGTTTTGACTCGGCCATAGAAACTATTGGGGCATTGGCCCACTAGTCCATGGGCATGAGAAAACTTTTCCAACATCCAATACTACAAGAAAAATATACTGTTGCCTCTTATCTTACTTCTCATATGTACATTCTTGTTTATCTTGTTATGTGCTTGATATTTACGGTAAAAACTAGGTTTGGTTTTGTCTTAGTGTGATCTATAGTATCTAGGTTTTCAATTCCGCACTTAAGGACCTTGTTGCTCCCCCATATGGCAGCCACACCCACCACTGTTCGCCTAAACGGTCATTTAGTCCGTTTAAACACCGTTTAAACGGTAAACAAAAATCAGCCGTGTTGTTTAGGCCCTAAACGGTGAATTAAACGGTTGAGCCGTTTAAACCCAATTAAACCATTCAATCCCGTCTAAACGGTCTAAACAAAATCAGATTAAGCGTGATTAAATGATCTAAACAATCATTTAATCCATAATTAAGTGAATTAAAGGACTACGTCTATCACAATCAACATAAAACTAATTAACATTGTAATTATATGAAGTGTTGTGGAATTTAAATTTCTTCCAACAAGATTATTTGGTAGAATATTTGATTTTTACATGTGTAAATATGTATGGGTTCTAGCAAATTTTATTTTTACCTACATAAATATGTATATTTTATTGTTATTGTATAAAACCGTTTAGACCGTTTAACTCAGTTTAAACACCATTTAAACGGTCTAAACGTTAAACGAAGGGTGACCGATTGTTTACCGTTTAGCGTTTAGGAAAACATTGACATCCACTTGCCTTGGTTCACACACATGTCATTTTTTTCTTTTCCCTAGCCTGCCTGCTCTACGTCTCACGATTCGCAGCGCCGCCGCACCCCCACCCCCCCGCCTCCACCACCGTTGGTTGCCCTCCCTGCCCCCTCTGGCATTTTACCGGAGGTCGGAGGGAGTGGAGATCCATCATTTTTAATAACTTTTCTAGTAGATCGAATCCTTAGGGTTAGGGTCTCTATGCCAAGTTTCTTGGTATTGGGGATTTTTGTCCTCCTCATCCTCTCCACCGACGGCGAGGGGAGAGTGTGGATTCGTTTTCTCCGTGACGGCTCTGTTGAAGATGAGGGTGACAACTACGGCATCAACATCTTCCTCGGCATGACGACATGAGACTTTTCTTTCCGAACGACGACATGAAGGCGGAGATGATGTCGCCACCATGGAATAATTTTCTCCTGTCTCCTCTCCATTTTGTTGTGGTTAGATCTGGTTACGATAAAGGACTAGGGAGAATAAGTTTTAGATTAGTTTTCCCCATTCTTCAGTGGCTGAAAGAAGAAGGAAGACATAAAAAAAGAAAGTTTCTCAAGTCCACCTGTAGAAATGTTTGCCGTCGTTCACTGGGCATCTGTTCTCAGGCCTTTTGCCGAGTGTTTGCCTGTACAATTTAGATGAAAATCATACAGGTTACGGATATATACAGTGTATTCACAACGTGGGTACAATTTAGAGCATCATACAAAGCATCATACAGGTTTGGATTTGAGATTTAGAGCTATTCACAACATGGGTACAATTTAGATGAAAATCAGTTTATGGATATATATAGTGTATTGCAGAGTGCTTGTAACGTGATGATGTATCTAGGTATAATCTAATATAATTCTTCTTTCATCTAAAGAAGGACCTTGTTCTTATGTGATCTTCCTAAGGAGATGACTTATGGTCTGTTTGGTTTAGCTATGAGATGTGAAAAAACTATTATGAGCTATGAAAAAAACTGTTGTGAGCTATATGACATGGAAAATCTATAAGTTATCTGACTAAAACAAGTATAAAACTCAACCTCTCTTTCTATATCTCTCTTAAAACAACTCTCTATTTTCACCCATTTCGAAAAGCAAAAAGTAGTGTCCAAGGTGCTTTCAAAATTATACTACACCAAAGCAGTTACTTCTAAAAACACACTTCAGTTTCACCCAGTGGCGAATCTAGGATTTTGTCTAAGGGTATGCCGCCCAAAAAAATCATATACAATTTGGTAAATCCATTTCAACAATTTGGTAATAATTTTAAAAGTGACAACATGATTCGGTATATATACACTAAGTAACATAATAAGGCTTAAATTTATGGATTAAGTTCAAACCATCCACTAAGTATAGTATAAATAGTTCAAAAGCCATACCAATAATTGAATAAGGAATAAAAGCGAACTAGAGACTTACAATGCTATTTTTCTGACTATTTTATTCGACGCTTTCGAAGGGACATAAATGTCTTGATTATAACGTCTTCATCAACTTCATGGATTAAGTTCCAATTACATCTTGATCATTAACAGGATATTTTAGAATAGGACGTCTTTCACCTAGATCATGTGGAAGGCGATTGATGTCATAAACTGGTGGTAGTGAAGACAGTTGTGGCGGTGGCATAGGATTTACAATTTCCTCAACTACTCTCTCATGAGTCTATTCTTCCACCACAGGTTCAACCGGATCAGGGGAACAATTAGAAGTAACAGCAGCTGCCGCTGCCTTCTTCTTTGCTTCATGTTTCTGAAAAAGAGATGCAATGTCCCCGTTTCTCTTCATAACTGCATAAATATTACAAAGAACACGGTGCCAAATAATTAAATAAATTACGCTTGCACGTTTGAACTGTCACATGCGATTATGGATCACTCACATGATACAAGTACTGCGCAAAAGATCAATCTAGATCGACTCTGATATTGGGAAAAATCCTCCACCTCGCTGCGTGATAGATGATTCTATAATTTTAGCGCTAACCAATTAGTAATTAAAGTACAAATGATTTTTTTAAATCCGAAGAACAAAGATTGAATCTCATCTGAACAATTCTTATCACAAATTCACCTAGATGCCGATGCGGTCGTAGGGCAGGGCGAAGGCCAAACTGGACAAGATCACGAGGACGAGGATGACTAGACAACGATGGGCCGCGGGCAATAGCCGATGGCCTGAACAATCCGTATTGGCACCGTCGTAGGGCAGGGCGAAGACTCGAAGTCAAACTGATGCGCTGCCTTGATCCGTAATTCCATATTGGCGTCGTCGTTGTCTTGTGATCCCGTCTCACTCTCAGTCACTAGTCGCATGGGCCGCGTGTCCCTGTGGGCCTGATGCTCGCTCGCGGAGTAGCGCTGCCTCTCGCTCGCGGAGTCACAGATGACTTGCTCTCTACGCGGAATTGTATCACCTATTTAGTTGGCTTTATATTTTTTGGCAGCAGAAGCACTTTTCATATATAAGCCTAGCCAAACATAGCCTTATCAGTGTGTTAGTTGTAAGGATTGAATGACATAAGAGGGGTGGCTGAATTTGGCTATAAAATTCTAAAGCAATAAGCCTTCACCTATGCAAATCCTAAACCTTGGTGTGTGGTGGCACGTAAGTTTTACTAGAGGCGGATGTCTTATAGCAAGGCTATTAATACAACCAGCAACCGGCTATAAGGTCGTTTCTTTGCAGCCTTCTCTCAGCCAACCCATATAATAGTTAGCTCTTCACTATTAATATATGGTCCACATGTCTCTCTTACAAAATTTCTTGGTTCTTGTGCTTAAACTTGCAGTAAGCTTATAGCCCGCTTCTCTTCTCTCTCCTCTCCTCTTTTCTCCACCTCAACATTTAGCCAGCTTACAGGCTGTTATTATACTTGCTCTTAAGATGTTTGCTTTGGAAAATGGCTCTCACTTCCGTAATCTTGCCATTCATTTCATTCGCGGATGGTAAGGCTTAGCCCAATTTTCATTCGAGAAAAAAAACAAGATCTTTAATTAAATTTTGTAACCATTTGTTTTCTTGAAGAGCGAGATGAGCTCATTGTTCACTGTGTAGTGAATTGCAAACAGTCCATTACACATTTATTCATTGTCCCCAGCACACCGAAACCACCTACATCCCATGAATAATTGACAACCAAATAACAAACCCATCACTACTCATCACTGTGTATGAACCAAGGATGACGATGCACATGGCAATTAGCCCTAAACAAACAACACACGATTAACTCACGCATGAATGCTGCTAGCTAGCTAGCTCATCAGTGTTGAATGGGAGGGTTGCAGTAGGGGCCCTTGAGCCAGCCGTCGGCGAGGGAGCGGTAGGCCGCCTCGGTGAGGTGGATGCCGTCCCAGATGAGGTAGTTGCCCGGGTCGGCGCAGGCGCTGGCCCCGGACATGCCGCACCGCGCCTTGTTGTTGTAGTTGTACTTGCCCTGCCCGCCAGCGCCGCAGCAGACCTTCAGCCCGTACTTGAGCCCTGCAAGTGTCAATCACACACTAGCTGTCATTAGCTAGCTAGGCTGATTACATTACAGTTAATAAAAAAAACCGCCTCGGAATGCGCGCTAGCTAGCGTGCTCCCCCGTCACGTGAACTAAGCATCAGTAATGAGTTTTGATAAACATGTTTACGATAGAACAGTGCATGGAAAGAAGGGATTTTTAAGTTTGCTAGGAATTGTTATGTTACATGTGGGAGTATCTTTGCCAATTACAGCAGGTGGCTTTTGTGACTAGTATACTACACAGTGCTTTATAAGATTATATCTATGCATGCCACCACGGTGTCGACGACAGGCTTTCATCCTGTTATTAAACCACACCCATGCATGTTTCATCATTATTATTGGTGTATGATGGATAAATAATACGCATGCCAACTGGATCAATTAAGAGGGTATTGATTCCCAAATTGAGTGTTTGGACAAAGGTCATGCATGCATGCATGGTCCCCAGGGCATATATAATTGACCAGGATGAGTCATTGGTGGGCTAAGAATCCAGAGGGGAAAAAAATTAAACATGCTCACTATGCATGCACGTAGCTATCTCTCTTTACATCTACATCTGTCATCATCCTTGCTTTGGATCTATCCCTTTCCATCCCAGTGCTGCCTATGTGCTACACTACACATTCCGTGATAACTGAGACTTCAACTCTCGCACGCCATCTGGATTCTAGCAAGGACACAGAGCGAAAGCTCTGGCGGCCGGTGACCTCAAAAAAGAAGAATGATCTTCGTGATGTTTTGCCTACCTTTATGCTCTAGACAGGGGTTGTCAGCTAGCACGTAGTAAAATGGTTTTTCTTTCTTAATTAGTTTTTGAAAGCAAATGAAATTGGAAATGGAAATGGACTACTCACCGAAGTTGTGAGGTGCCCGGATCATGTGGGTGACCTGGGTGTAGAAGTCGGCGTACATGATCCGGGCGTGCGGGTACGTCCGCTGCAGGCTGGCGAGGCTGCGCTTGAGCAGCGCGTTGTGGTAGTAGGAGAGGCCGTTGTAGCTCCGGAGGCAGCCGTCGCGGTCGTAGTCAGCGGCGCTGGAGGTGCCGTAGAGGGTGAGGTAGATGGGGAAGCAGCCGATGGGCAGCACCCCGGGCACCACCACGTCCACGGCGCCGCTCCTGACGATCGTCTCCAGGCCGCGGATGAGCTTGCTGACGACCCGGGGCACGTACCCTCGCACCTCCGCCATGGACCGCCCCGCGAAGAGCGCCGCGTTGTAGTCGTTGCCGCCGAACTCGCCCACCACGAACAGCGACTTGGACAGGTAGTTCTTGCAATCTGCTGGCCGGCCGATTACTTGCGATTCTACTGTGACATTTAATTTCACGCGCGATTTACGTACCGTTTCCGCAGACGGATGGGAGGAGCTGGCGGAACCACTGGATTTGGGTGTCGAGCGGCCCGTTGTTCCAGATCTTGTCGCTGAGGCCGATGGAGTTGAAGAAGTCGAAGCTCATGGTGGTCGCGCCGATGATGGCCATGTTGGCGCCCTTCTTGAAGTCGGCCCCGGCCTTGGACGCCGGCGGCAGCGGCAGGCCAAAGTGCTCGGCTGCACGTACGTACCACGGTACTACCAGTCAGTCCAGTCCCAGAGCCCACAGAGCGTTGGCGGGTCACAGCCAACTAGATGACGACGCACGTACCCAAGAAGTCGATGATGACGCGGCCGTCGGAGCAGCGCCCGGTGGGGCGGCCGAAGAAGGTCTCCCCGTAGGGTGACTGCCCCGTGGTGAGCCAGGAGGGGCACCCGCCCACGCAGAGGTTGCCGGTGTCGGAGATGGAGTCGCCGAAGCTCCAGATGGCGTTGTACCGCTGCGCCGCTCCATGGCGGAGCACGCACAGCAGCAGGAGTAGCCCCAGCATCAGCGCCGCCGCCTTGCCCGTTGCCATATCTTGGTTAGCTACCTACCAGTACTGTCACTGCCAGACACGCCGCAGCCAGGGATCGAATTAAGCTACGTCTGCCGCGACGCTGGACGACGACGCAGAGACGATTTGAGAGAGAGTTAAAGGCCATGTGGACGGCCGCACAGGGGGATTTATAGGCGTCGCGGGGACGGCGGTTGCAGCGTCGCTGTCCTGCTGATGACACGCTGCGATATATTCCTGTTCCCTTCGCTGAGGCGTGAGGCCTGTCCCTTCTTTGCTTTGCTTCCCTTCCTTCTCGGATCCTCCTCACCTACGTACGTATCGTCCAGCCCCTTTAATTTATTGGCGAATGTTAAAAGCTAGCTTTCATCGTCCAAAGATTTTTTTTTGGCATCTTCGATTCTCTCAGGCAAAATATCCCTTACCTTTTTCTCAAGAAATTTAGGTTAGAAAAACCTTATTTCTACTTATGTTTCTATATTTTTTTGGCGGAAACGGAATCGGGTTCGGAAAATGCGGGTTTAGAAACGAAATCAGGATATGCGGATGCACGGAAACAAATAAATACGGATGGAGAGCTGGAAAATTAAGATATAATAATATGATTAAATATTCATAAATATACATGAACAAAGTCACAAATTAATATACACATACAAAGTTATTGGTCCAGTATTCACTAGCATGTCATGTGTTAACATGCATAATTGGTGATTAATAGGTTTATGAACATATTAATTTCTACACATCTCATATAGATTTAAAACGGGACGAAAAACGAAATAAATATGGGTCAATTTCGGGTGAAAACGGGATCCCGCAGAAACGGACGGAAAAACCCATCTTCCATTTCCGTAAATATAGAAACGGGACCCCGCAAATACGGAAACGAACAGATAAAAGTAGAAAACAGAACGGGTCAGAACGGGAATTTTTCCGTCCGTTTTCAACGCTAGTCATCATGCTTTAGACAGATATACTAGTCATCAATTTCTGCTTCGCTTTATTCACTGGTGCCTTCAAGTATGTGGCACAGCCGTGAAAGCTAGAGAGAAGGTGAAAGCTAGAGAGAAGGTGCTAGAAAATTAAAAGATGCTAATAGATTAAAACTAAATTAAAATTTGATTTTTAGTTATATTTTTCTTTTATAAATACATGGGTTCTAGATATGTAAGGCCGGCATGGTTCGAAACATATATTTACTCTGAAAAATTAGATTAGTATGACAAGAATTGTAACCTATTGAGATCCAAATGGTTTTTTTTTTTTGCGAACAATCCAGATGGAATCTTCAAAGTTGAGAACGAAGACAATGGATTGTTTTCTTGACTAGTACTAGTAACAATGAAGTAGTAATGATATGCACTGATGCACATGATGAATGAGCACGCGGTCAGGCTCCATCACATGTCATTCATTCTGACTAGGCCTTGTTTAGATTGAAGATTTTTTCAACCTGATGAATAGTACGACTTTCGTCTTATTTGATAAATATTGTCCAATCGTAGACCAAGTAGGCTCAAAAGATTCATCTCGTGATTTTGAACTAAACTGTGTAATTAGATATTTTTTTACCTATATTTAGTACTCAATGCAAGTGGCTAAAAATTGATGTGATGGAGAGAGAGTGAAAAAACTTGGAATTTTGAGGTGATCTAAACATGGGTAGTACTAGATGCAGGATTGATGGAGAAAGAACAAAAGCCGGCTTGGATTAGGCTATCCGCACTCGTGATACTCTAAATTCATCCTCTATACATCCTAGTCACCAAGATTCTCTCATCTATACTTAATTCTTCCGCACTCATTCATCTTCTATATCATCCTCTATCTACTGTGAGACCCACTTATCACTTTATCTAAATATATCCATGTGAGATCTAGTTTTGAAGGATTTAATTAAACAAATTTAATGGTGCAATCGGAATTTAATTTTATTTTTTGGTTTGTGAGTTATAACATTATTTAGCGAGGTAAAATAGTGGGGCCTGTCGTGAGATTCTCTCCCATACAGCACAGCGAACGCTCACACAGCAACAGGGCCCGCACCCAGGTCATAGCGTACACTCGCTATAACTGGCTGCACTCACGTACTCTATCCCATCCGGCAAACCAGATAGCGTAAAAAACACTCGCAGCGTTGTACTCTATCCCATCCGCTAGCATCATCCATCCGCTATTCTTAGCGCAACAGCATCCATCCGCTACCCTGCTGCATGTACGGGCTCCTGCTGCTGCTCTCGGCGTGACAGCGTGAGAGATGAGAGTGAGAGAGCACATGCACGGGCCCTACTGTTGCTACTATTTCAACTAATAGCTAAATAATGTTGTAACTTACAAACCAAAAATCCAAATTAAATTCTGATTGCACCATTAAATTCGTCTTAATAAATTCTTCAAAACTAAATCACACATGGATATATTTAGATAAAGTAATAAGTGGGTCCCACAATGAATAGAGGATGATATAGAGGATGGATGGGTGCGGAAGAATTGAGTATAGAGGAGAGAATCTTGCTGACTAGGACGTATAGAGGATGAATATAGAGGTATATGAGTGCGGATAGCCTAACGCTAGGAATACCAGACCCGCTCTTCTACCGGGTGACATACAGGACCACGGTGCAGCTTATTCTTCCATCATCTGCTCCTCCATGTCCGCCGTGTCATTTTACAGGATGATTTACCGTCTACCGGTGCAGACATGCAGGTGCCGTCGTGGACTCGTGTGGCAGATGCACCTCTACACGTCTCTACTTTCTGAGTTTCTGTGCTCTGCTGTGCTGGGGTCAAAGTCGAGTAGGTAGCTCTAGTGCCTCGTGATATTACGCTAAATTTCTATTTGGGGCTGTTTAGTTGGTAAAATTTTTGGTGAAACGCTACTATAGCAATTTCGTTGTTATTTGGCAAATATTGTCCAATCATAGTCTAATTAGGCTTAAAAGATTTGTCTCGTCCATTTTATCTAAACTGTGTAATTAATTTTATTTTTTTATCTATATTTAATGCTTCATGCATGCGTTCAAAGATTCGATGTGACGGGGAATCTGAAAATTTTGGCATCTAAACGGTGCCATGATCAAAGTCGATCTAGTGCAAGTCCTACATCTAACATGAAGAGTTCCGTGATCCAACTAAACAGCTCCCTTCTTGGACATACAATCAACAATTGCTTCATCACGTTCCATGGCTTGTTTGGTTGCATTGGTGACAGCCGTCTACGTTGGTCCGTTAATTACTACCAACTTGCTATGCTGTGCTACTGTTCATGTACACAGACGTGAAAAGGATGTGGAAATTTTTTTTGTTCATACGCCCATCCATTTTGGATAAGACTGAATTCATTTTGACGTGGATGCCATGCAACATCCATGGCGTCAACGCATTTTCAGCTTGGGTGGGAAAATGCAGCTTCAAAGGAACTATGCATGGATGCAAAGATAGATCAATAGTACCAATAGCTGGGATTATGTACCTTATCTTATTTTTGCAGCTATTTTGAACTTCTCCAACTTACAGTTTTAAAATGCTGCAATCCTGAAAAGGAGGCATCTGCAAAAGCATGACACTAAACAAGCCTTCCAATTCTGCAGAAATAACGCTCATGAATCATCCATATATATGTCCCCACAAGCAAAAGCAGTTTATTCATTTTTCTTGACATGAACATGGAAAAGAGAACCGAACCCAAGTCACCTTCACTTCAACGAGGCACACACATGTGCATGCATGCATCCAATTATTTGATCCAAACGGCATATTCTGCATACATATCACACGCACACATGGACTGTCCATGGCCGTGGACATAAAGAACAAAACTGAGTGATAGCAAGGCGATTGGGTGGCCTCACATCGTTGCCTCTTCCAGTGAAACGTCAGTTGCGAGCTCACATCATCTTTTATCGCCTTTGTTCAGCTACTAGCTCTTGCGTGCACCAGTGTTAGGCGTAGTGGTGTGGTTCACAGACCATTGCTCTTGCATGTTCTTGCATACCTGGACCAAAAGCTTGTTAGCCAATAGTAACTAGCTAGCTTGGCCACTTTGTTCCACCACAAATGCAGAATAATAAGGGAATAAAGGTCAATGAACATAGAAACATCTCATATCAAATTAGACACATAAGAATCCTCTTTATTCCTTGACACCCCAAAAGAACCACTCTGTACAAGAGTGATCGACGATATGCGGATTATATACTATGAGTTTTCTGTACACAGGAGCAAAGGGCTCAAATCAAGGTAGGGACGAGGCAGATTAACGGTGAGAACTAAGGAGTTTATATATCGATCACCATCACCTTTTTTGGGACAAAATTCTGAAAAATTATTAGCATGCTTTTTTTTTTGAGAGAGAGAGAGAGGGAAAAAGTTGTATACCACAAGAAAACTTGGAGGGTAGGCAGTGCAGTGTACTCCATCATTTTAGACCTTTTCACTCAAATCAGGACCAAAATCAGTTAGGCAGATCAAAAGAGCATCAAAACCAAAACGGTATATAGTGATAACAACATGGAAACAACTACTGGTACTTTACTGGAGCACCAAAGCATCAAAAGAGCACCAAAGCCAAGGCTCTGTACTGCCACTCTGCCAGTTAAGCTTGAACATAGCCCTTGTCTAGGCTCTCTTTATACCTTTGGTGATTTGATGTGCAGTTTAGCTTCACATGTAATCTTACTCCTTTTGCAGTCTCCAGCTCTTGGAGGCTTGGTGTGTTTGTGGTCTGTAATTTGGTCCCCTCACATTGCTTCGAAGCTGGACTAGAGCATGCATGGGAGAACATGTTCTTTTCTTTGTTCTCTCATTGATTTGTGCCTTTTTCGATGGGGATTCTAATCTTCTGCGTGCATGCCACTGTTCCAGCATAAGCTTTACTACTTAAACATTTCTACTTAGGGTTAGACTAGGTAGTTAGGGCTATTATGTAGTAGGTAGCTTTTGTTCCTTGTAAAATATAGGCGATTGATACTGATTCCTCAAAAATAGAGGCGATACCACTACCCCTCAAAAAGATCATCACTGTCAGACTATCACTTTGATAGGTTAACAATGTCGAATGGAGACAAAGTCTGTATCAGAGTTTTAGTACTTGTCAAGATTTATAATTTTATAGTTAAGAACTTTTTCATTTGAGATCATTTAGAGTGTCAAATATATAATATAAAATTTGAAATTGTGTAGTTAAATGAATCGCATTTGTTGTACAGTCACAAGTGTCACGCAGATCGGATGGTATGGACGCTCGAGACAATGTGAATGTTGAAGTCCTGACACTACAGCAGAGAAGGACATCACTGGCGGTTCAAAACCCCCCTTCACTGGCGGATTTTGAACCGCCATAACCAACTCGGCAGTGATGAGCTGATCACATCACTGCCGGTTATGCCAAACCGGCAGTGATAGCTCATGTATCACAGCCGGTTCGTGTTACAAACTGGCAGTGATACTTGAGCCATCACTGCCGGTTGTTTTAACCAACCGGTTGTGTAGATTATATTATCACTGCCGGTTTTCTTTGAACCGATAGTGATATACTTTTCACAATTTGCATTTTAATAATTGTTTTATTTTCATTTCGAGGGGAGGTGGTGGGGTGGGAGGTCGGGGAGGTGGAGGTGGTTGCTATCGATCAATTTGATATCGATGTGAAGGTGGTTGTTGATCAGCGACAATACAAACCCATCAACATTTATATTACAAAAGTTTCAAAAAAAACTTTAAGTATCGAATTAAGAGTCGCATTACAATAGCCTATCAATGTGGTCTCTTCCGTACTGCGCCTTATACTTCTTAGTCCTCGCAATGGAGAATGATCCTTTCTTGGTCAATATCTCGTCCATCACAAACCTTGTTATCTCCTCTTGAATTCCTCTCATCTCAAAATCTAGCAACTGGTTGTGATTGTTTGCTTTGCGCTGTAATTGAAGCAAGATGATATTGAGATGCACAAACATAAGACAAAACAATAGAAATGGGATGCCTACGTACCATGTCATCTTCCTTATTTGTTTTTGCGCCAAAGTATTTTAGCATTGCCCACATCACATAGAACCCGCATTCGTTGTTCCCCATCGGTTGATCTAGGGTCTTGAGATCCTCCATATACTTTACACTGAATGGGGCACTCCATTGATTTTGCATCTTGCTATCGAGATTTTTCCAATTAGGTAATGCCTTCATTCTATGTTACATTGTAAATGAAGTGTGAAGACTAAGGACATTACAATATCCTATGTGATTAGAAAGTGTTGTGATATTGGGTTCACTTACTTATTCAGCACTTTGACTAGGGGGTCGATAAGATAAAGTGGCTTTTTCTTTGAGTCCCACACCTCGATATGTGAATCTTCAAGATAGATATCTACGAGGATGAAATGGTTGCTGCAATCACAAAGTCCATGTTATTGAATGACATATCAAGAAAAGAAATACTAAAATAAGGGTCAAGAACACATACTCGCAGTTGTAGGGTAGGAGTACGTTTGTTTTGTTGTTTCTGAACATCCTTTCAAACTCAATCTTCAAACTTGTTGGTATATAGTCATCTTCACCAGGGGCGGTGCATGTTGTCTTATTTACAAATATGGGATCCAAGAAGTCTATATTGCTCAATTGCTTCTTTAGGTACCATTTTGCCATACACCTGCATAATAAACATATGATATATTCAAATGCAAATCACGTAGTTTATTATAACGTTGTGAGGGTAGGGTACTTACATAGACCATATCATCAAAATCTGCGTATCGAGCGAGCGCCGTTGGAAGAGCTAAAAGAGGTGTTCATAATAAATAATATGCACCGTTTCTTCAGGATGATTAAAAACCAGTCCGGGAGGGAAGCAAACTTCAAAACCGACACAGTCTCCGTTGGCAGTATCCAGGGAGTAATAATCATGCAACTGTCGCATGTATGTTGGCAAATCTCTATACTCTTGTTCGGTGGCGACCAAAGGATTGCCTCTTGAATACTTGTATGCGACCGTGGCTTTTTCAAAATCTCTCGTTCCGTAATACAACTCTGTGGCCCTCTCCATGGATATTCCCATGTTGTTGGCCAAGTTCTGTATCTCTAGCAATTCTTTGGTGTGTATTTCTCTAGCTCTAATTTGATTACTCTCTTTGTTGTGTTGCCTTTCAAATTCGGTCTGTTGTCTCCACTTAGGTAGACTGGCTATTCGATTAAAGAAGGCAACGGCGGCTTTCTTGCTTGGAGGCTCCACAGTCGGGTCCTTCATCTTACTCGTAATGCTAGCATCCACCTTGTTTTTACTTGTCTAGGGAGCATTACCAACCGAAACTGATTACCTCTTGTGTTGCGAGGTCGAACCTGATCGCACTTTGGATTTTCGCGGAGGAGGAGGAGGTGTCTTCTCCTTTGGCTGTGGAGGAGGTGGAGGAGGTAGAGGAGGTGTTTTCTCCTTTGGCGGTGGAGGAGGTAGAGGAGGTGTTTTCTCCTTTGGCGTGGAGGAGGTGTCTTCTCTTTCGAGGCAGGAGAGGGAGAATGAGGATCTTGCAGAGAAGAGAATGGCTAGGGCTCCAATCGTCCTGATTGTTACCACCACCATTAGTTGGATCCTGCGGCGCTCCTGTCGCAGTGCTCTCTGCTTGTGGGGTATCAGTAGTTCGGCGATGGGTGGTGAATTGGCGATGACGAGTCATGTTTCTGGACATGCATTTCGATAGGCAATTAAAAAAATAGAAACCTTATTTGCCTCTCAGAGCCGAGGGATACTACTGTCCTTCCATGTAGACATATGGTAAGCCTGCTGGCAATCTATTCAAGGACTGCATTTTTTTGTTAGAAACTAGCAGTCTATTATTGAAGTAACATGATATAAGTTTTCATTATTTGACGGTATTCCAGATTAAACACAGAGTTATCTTTTGATAATATGTGCCCCAAGTTATTGAATGCTTCCTATCCGACCCCTCAGAAGTAGAGACCCTCCAAATCCCTCCTCACTTATCTATTCCCACATGTGGCTACCTACTTTTCTATTAACTATTTTAGTGGCAAACATGTTGTGCAAACAAAATTATAGGATTCACTAAAAGTAGCAAACTAAATCACCAAAAGTCATTACACAGCGTGTCCCTGTACTGCTTACAATTAGGCATGAGCAACATACTACCTCCGTCCCAAAAAGAATGCAATTCTTGATGCATTCTTTGGTTAAAGTGCCTAAAGTTTGACCAAATATATTGGTAAAAAAATTAATATATATGACACCAAATAAGTATACTACAAAAATATATCTTATGACAAATCTAACAATACTTATTTGATATCATAAATATTGAGTTCTAGACAACATGTGATTCAGCACTAAAAGGGAAACTGCATTCTGCAAGAAGGTTGCCATATCCAAATTCGTTATACATGTTAGTAGGCCAGTCAGCACTTCAGCAGGTAAGAAGAACCCAAAGCACACAAGTTTTATTAGCAATCAAAGGCATCACGAACCTAACAAACAATTCAGCCACCCTCCCAGAAAGCAACATTGAGGTGGGCATTCTATCGAACACCTTATGGGCACTCATCGAGTAAGCAGGGGTGGCGCGCTCAACAGCGACGTGGAGGAGCTCCTCGCGGCGTCGGCATAGCTGTAGGGGACGGCGGCATTGAGGAAGCGGTAGGGGACAGCGTCGTGAAGGGCAGCGTCGGGCTACGGCGTCGTGCAGTGCGCGTCAGGCGACGGTGGCGTGCACTGGCGAAAAGCGTCGAGCGCGTAAAATGTCGTGCACTGGCCTTGGAGCGCGCCAGTGCCTTATATAACCCACACATCACTATTGGGTGGTTATTAGAACCGGCAGTGATGTCCCATATCACTGCCGGTTCTAATAACCACCCGGCAGTGATGTCTCATATCACTGTCGGTTCTAATAACCACCCGGCAGTGATATGGGACATCACTGCCGGGTGGTTATTAGAACCGGCAGTGATATTGATTATTTTTAAACATTTTGGGTCCCCAATTGATCTCAAATGGAAAAGTTGTAAACAACAAAGTTGTGGAACTCATGAATGTCTATAACTTTTATTTTAGTCATTTCTCAATTTGAGAAAGTTTTATTAGGCATGTCTCATAAAGTGCTCTGTCTCACACAAAGTTATGTCACTTTGTTGGAAACATGGCATCCGTTATATCAATAAAGTTCCAAAATAATAGTGGTAGAACTCATCAATCTCTACAACTCCATATGATCTCAAATTCGATGCAAATTATTAAAACAACATTTCATTAAGGATTACATAGTTTATGATATTCTAACTATGATGGCCTCATCGTGATCACTCCAGAGGTAAGCAGGTTCGTCACCCTCTTCAAGGATAGGTCGGGTAATGCCTGCCCCAAAAGGAGCCATTTCTTGATAACCTTTGTACTCTTCTTCGTCCGTCACTCCTTCAACAACGACAATCTTTCTTTTGCCTTGCATGACTACTTGTAGTCTTCCCTTTGTATTGTTATCCCTTGCATAGAAGATTTACAAAAAATCCTTTGCAAGGACGAAGGGGTCATCTCTGTATGCGGTCTTGGATAGATCAATGGTAGTGAACCCATCATTGTCGGTGTTGATTTCATCTAGCCGGACCCACTGGCAACGAAAAAGAGCGACCTTCAACTGTCGTCCATAGTCTAGCTCCCATATCTCATCTATGAAACCATAGTTTGTTGCCTCCACCGTGCCGTATTTATCGTGGGCATCGAAACGAATAGCACTATTTTGGTTGGTGCTCTTTCCATCCTGTTTTTTTGTGTAAAATGTAAAACCATTTATATCATAACCTTGGTACATCATCACCGTAGTCGAAGGTCCAGGAGCTAAGAGATCTAGCTGACATCCCGTCACCATTCCTAGCCTGCGGCGTCGAAACTAGTCACCGAATTCCTCCTTATGTTTTTTCTCAAGCCAAGCCTGTGACCTACCGATGTGCTTACTTTGCAGTAACTGCTTGTGCTCATTAATGTATGCCATCACACCGTCAGACTACTGGAGAACAGTGAAGTGTGCCTATCTGAAGGAAACCACTTCGACTATTTTGATAGCTTTCTCACCTATCGTTCCTTTGCCCCCTAGTCTTCCATCGTGACGAGATACTAGAACTCCGACCCGATTGATGTCCATATAATATGTGCAGAACTCAATGGCCTCCTCCGTTGTCCATCCTTCTACCATGCTCCCTTATGGTCTGAATCTATTCCTAACATACCGCCTGAAAACTTTCATCAACCTCTCAAAAATTTTCATCAACCTCTCGAAAGGAAACATCTGGTGTAGGTACATTGGGCCAAGGGCTTTAATTTGGTCCACAAGATGAACAAGTAGATGCACTGATATGTCAAAGTAAGTCGGTGGGAAATGCATCTCAAGCCTGCATAGAACTCGGTTATCTCCTGCTTCAGCTGGTCTAGCTTGGCCCCTTCAATGACCTTTTCAGAGATCGCGTTGAAGAACGAACACAACTTTATGAATGGGGCACGGACCTTGTCAGGGAGGATACCTCACAGGGCAACTGGGAGCAGCTGAGTCATAATGACATGACAGTCATGGGCCTTCATACAACCATAGTTAAACTTAAGTTCTCTCATGTTAACTAGCCTCTTCGGGTTCGCACAGTAGCCAGTTGGCACTTTGAGATCATTGAAGAAAGAAATAAGCATGGCCTTTTCTTCCTTTTTCAGTGTCCATGATGCCACCGGAAGTTTCAAGTGGCCATCCTCAAGAGTTATTGGGTGCAACTCCTTCCTGAGGCCTAGGTGTTGCATGTCCAAGCGTGTCGTGAGAGAATCCTTTGTTGTTCCCCCGGTGTTCATCAACATGTTAAGTGTGTTACCGCACACGTTTTTAGTTATGTGCATTGGATCAAGACAGTAACGTACACTCAAAAGTGGCCAATAAGGTAGTTCCAAAAAGATTGATTTTTTCTTCCAGATACTACCGGCTGGCGCTGGTACTACACCTTCCCCCTTCCCAAGGACAACATCTGTGAGTTTGCCTACTTGTTTAAGTATCTGTTTCCCGTCTCGATACTTTAGAGGTCCACGTTTCTCAGTAGTCCCATTAAAATCTTTTCTATTCCTACAGTAAGGGTGATCCCTTCGTAGGAACCTACGGTGTCCCATATAGACCATCTTCTTGTTTTCTGGTAGATGTATAGCATCAGTCTCGTCCAAGCACTCGACACACCCAGTGTATCCTTTTGTCTTCTCTCCAGACAAGCAACCTCGCCCTGGTAGGTCAGTGATTGTAGCAATAAGTATAGCCTTTATCGTGACATGTTCTTTTTTGTACTCATCCCAAACATCCTTCACACCCGTCTCCCACATCTGTAGTAGTTCATCGATCACTGGTTGTAGAAGCACATCGATATCATTACCAGATTGTTTTGGCCCTTGGATTAGTAGTGGCATCTGGATGTATGACCGTTTCATACAAAGCTAGGGTGGAAGGTTGTATATACATAGCGTCACTGGCCAAGTGCTATGATTGCTTCTAACCTAGTCAAACGGATTCATCCCATCTGTGCTCAAACCTATCCAAAGATGCCTTACCTCTCCACCGATGTTCTTATAGAACATAGTGTTGATAGTCCTCCAGTCCGACCCGTCGGCGGGGTGCCTCAACATTGTATCTTTCTTATGCTCTTCGATGTGCCAACGCAACAGTTTGGCTGACTTTGCATTTGCAAACAACCTATGCACTCGTGGAGCTATAGGAAAATACCATACGACCTTTATGGGCCCTCCTCTAGTCTTGCTTCCCTGATTTGACGGCCCTTGCTTGTATCGGGGAGCTTTACACTTGGGACACACATCTAAGTCTTTGTATTTTTCTCCACGGTACAATATGCAATCGTTGGAACACGCGTGTATTTTCTCAACCTCGAGGCCGATTGGGCAAATCATTTGCTTGGCCAGGTAAGTCTTTTCTGGTAACTCGCTACCCTTCGGGAGCAGTTTATGTAGGCACAGGTACTATGTAGCATTGGTAATCATCAATAGCCAGAAATGCGTTTAGGGATACACTAGGCATGGGCACATCATCATTGTTTTCTTGTGCAATATTTTGACCAACCTCCCCATGCAAAGTCTAAATCGTGTAGTCTCTCATGAACCCCCTGGTAATCAAGTGCACTCGTATATGCTCCACGTCGCCCCATTTTCTCGTATTCTTGCAATCTTTGCATGGACAGAATACAGGCTGTGAGTCCCCAGCATTGGCTCTAGCGAGCTTGATGAAATCGTCGATGCCCGTCAAGTACCGTTGGTCTGTACATGACAGATCGTACATCCACCCTCGATCCATGTCTGCACAGGTAAAATGGGCCGGGCAGAGGAAACATAGGAAAGTTTTAATAAGAAACAATTATTGCACAATATCGAAGAACAATTATTCTACTCCATGCAACATAAAAATAGAGACACTAATTTAAAAAAGACTAAATTTAGAGACATGATCATGAATAACAATGTAGCTCCAAACAATACCCATATAAATTAAAAATCATAGCCCCATAAAAAATAATTATTGCACAATATTGTAGAACAATTATTCTACTCCATGCCACATAAAAATAGAGACATTAATTTAAAAAAATACTAAAATTGGAGACATGATCATGAACAACAATGTAGCTCCAAACCAGTGGCGGATGCATGATGATAATCAAGGGAGGGCTAAAAACAATGGAGATGTTGATTTGCATGAAGATTTAATGGTGATTTGAGATTTTTGCTACAGTGTTTCTAGTAGTAAATCAAGTCATTAGGGGGGCTGGAGCCCACCCAGCCCCCTGTAGATCCGCCACTACTGCTCCAAACAATGCATTGTTTGGTGACACATGGGTTAATTTGCTTATCAACATTGTAAAAGAATCTACTCTACTCCTAAGAACCAATTATAACATCACATACTAACAATGCATTATAGCCATGAATTAGAAAAGTGCTCTGTAGAAGAATGGAGAAATAAGAATGAGAATCAAGCATTATAGCCATCAAAACAAAGCTAATTAAGCAACAAAATCGAAGGAATGGAGGCTGGTTACTAACCTTAAAGCAAAAAGATCAAGCCATTCTTCCAAATCCAAGTGGTAGCTTCACGGATTTGGGCGACCGCAACATTGGAGGGAGTGGCCCAAACGCGCGCCTCTGTTCTTGGGATAAAAGAGTGGAGGAAGAAGATGACGGCTACAACCTTTTTGTGCTATCAGGCTCATCACTGTCGGTTCTATCCTAGAACCGACAGTGATAGAATCAAATCACTGTCGGTTCTTGGCTTGAACCGGCAGTGATAAGTGGAGTTGTCATCACTACCGGCGGGAGGCACAAACCGGCAGTGATAGTTGTCATCACTGCCGGTTCTCGCACCCCCCAATTATTTTCTGGTTGTCAGAGCCTAGAACCGGCAGTGAAGGGTCATCACTACCGGTTGTCCTAATTTCGGCAGTGATGTGGCCGGCACTGATGACTGAATTTGTAGTAGTGTGACTTTGAATCTTGAAAAATGTACATATTTTCTATTTTTTTATCACTGTCGGGTTTAGAATTGGCAATAATATATATAGTAATTTGTGCTGGTTAGTGTACTAAGGGCAGTCCCAATGGATAATTTCTGGATGAAGTTTCCAAGAGAGAAAAAGAACAATTAATGTTGAGTAGAAACTATCCTTCACAATTCACAATCCATAATTTCTATAGCAGTTTCTACACAAATCAAAACTTAAATGCAGCACTAAAAAAAGAGTCCATCAGCTGTGGCAAGCAACCATGTAGCCTCCTTTGCACAGTCGGCACTATCTGCATCAAACACAAACAAGACTGAGTGTCGCAAGTGATAGGCTTTAGGATCACTAGCAGTAGATCGTAGGGGTACATCTCTTACATAATCATCTCCTTTTGGCAGAGGAGGAAGACGAGTCCACCATGGCGTCTGTGTTGGTGACGAGGAGGCAGTGAAGTCCGGCGATGGTGTGGGCATCGCCGGTCCAGTGGTGGTGATGGCGCAATGGAGTTTCCTGTCGCTACGGCGCCCCCTCTCGATCGGACTAGGGATTGAGGTGGGGTTGTTACTGTGGCTATGAACCTCATCCTCTGTGCCCTAACCCCCAACTTCTATTTATGGCGCTGCGCGATAGGGGCCCACCAGCCGTGTCATTGGGCTGGGCGTCCCCGATCAGGACGCGGTCAAGGGGTCCGTCTTAACCGTTGGGTCAAGATGGATGAGATCAATTCTAACATTCTCCCCCTTGATCTCATCTTATACTTCAAACTTTAGACTTTACTTCACACTTATTTCTTTCACTATTCCATCATAGATCAGTGCATTGAGCATGCTTCATCGTCACAGTCAATCACCGATAGATTTAACAGCCACAATACACATCTCTGATCTGAAACAGATTCTTTAACTTTGGGCCCTTTATTGTTCAGAAATCATAGGCTACACCATAAACCCATGTCGACTATGTGTTCTCCGAACGCACTGGGTGGTAAGTGGATCCGCAAGCACTTGCTTGTTACTTATATGTTCAATACTTTTAATACAATTCCGGACTTTCTCCTTTACAACGTATAACTTTAATGTCAATGTGTTTGGCAGCACACTTGACCCGTTGTCATAGGAGCGAACTACTTAAATGGTTATTGCTGTTGTCAACCATTATCAACTTCGGGTATAAGTTCAATTAACCATTTCGCCTGTCTCGTAGCCTCATAACATGCTATACTATAACTTTACATCACTGATGATACTAAAAATATTTTTTGGAGCTCTTCCACAATAAAACTCCAACTATGAGTGTTAGCTACTACGTGAGTTTCACTAAACATCTCACCAAAATTTAACATTTGTACCGATAACTATTTGAGAGTACTTGTTCTTTCTTTCTTAGCATGAGGCCGACATTCTTAACTCAATTCCAGTGATCTATATTTGGACTGGACTTTTACCAAAACAACCTGGATACGTGAACTACGTCAGGGTAATATCATACTTATGCATTCATTAAGCTTCCAACAGCCGAAGCATATGGTACCATATTCATTTGATTTATTTCATATTGATTCTTGGAACACTAAAGTTCCCAAAACTATTACCATTGACCATGGGAACAGGCGTAGTTTACCCACATAGGTTTACCCGCATACATACTTTATTTCTTTAGAAACTTTTCTTAGCATGTCTATGCGATAGTCCTAATACTCCTTTTCTTCTATCTCGGTGAATTTCAATTCTTATAACGAGAGACATTTCACCGAGAACATTCTTATTAAACCTTGAGGACAAGAACTTCTTCTCATGCAGTAGATTGACATCACTACTAGCAAGTAAGATGCCATCCACATATATAGGATTAGAAAATGAATTTCCCATTCTATAACTTTGTACAAACGCAATTGTCCTCTCATTCTCTTTAACCTAAATTTCTAATTGACTCTTCAACTTTAAATGCCATTGTCCAGAGACTTGCTCTAGTTCATAAGAGATTTCTATAGGTGGCATCCCTTACATTCTTTTCTTTCCACAACAAAACCTCTGGGTTGTGCCATGTAATCATTTTCATACAAATCCCATTAGAGAATGTCGTCTTTACTTTTATCTGATGTAATTCAGATCATGATGTGCCACTGGCACTCATTGTAATCTATTTATTCTTTTTGTGCAAAATTTTTCGATTTAAGTCGTGCTTTACATCTTTACATATTCCCTTTGAAGTCACATTTCGTCTTATAGACCCTTTACAACCTACTATTTTGGCTCCATTAGGAATTACTTCTGAGTCCCAAACTTCGTTAGTAATCATCGATTTCATTTCAGCATCCTTAGCTTCTTGCCATTTATACTAGCAAATATCTCTTATGGCTTCTTCAATTGAGGTGGGATTACCCTCCATTTGAATTTCACAAACATAGACTTCATAGTCATAAAAAATATCTGATTTTCTTATTCTTTGAGACCATCTGGGGCCTCAAATGTAACAGAACCGACCAAATTATAAGAGCACAAGTACAAAAACAAGCACCGAAGCGCTCAAATTTTCGAACTTGAGCCCATATAATCCCGGTAGTCAATCGAAACCACGAAGGATTTCAAACCAACTCGCCTACAACCAGGATCGCATCATTCAACATACAACATCATACGTTACATTTCACAAATAGTGCTGAAATAAGTTTACACAAACGGAGTAGCAATTATTACAAACCAAGTTTGAAAGTAGCGGAAGCGTAACACACACTAGTTAATTAAGTACTGCCAGTCTGGATGATCGACAACCCGCAAAAGCATGAGGAAAGTACATAAAGACGATCACGCCCTTGTGATCTAGTCATCATCACCCGCAGGGTGGAGACACGTCTGGCAGAATCCCTGATAAAGCATATCATCTGCAACAGGAGGGAATAAACCCTGAGTACTGGAATGTACTCAGCTAGACTTACCCGTCGGAAACCAGAAATAAGATGACACCAAGGATTATGCAAGGCTTACACGAGAGGCTAGCTGACATAACATTTTTGCATAAAGGCATAAGTAATTGAAACTCTTATAATCTGTACTAGCAGTTATTTTTAGCATTTACCTGTCATCTATCTTAGCACCTGTACTAAACATACACTTGATTATAATCAAACAACATGATTATTATATCCATAGCAGGTATATCATTATGGCAACATTGTATCATTCCCTTAACCACCAGTTCATTTAATGAGTTCTACGTTGCCGCTGCTCAAGTCAAGTGCTCACTAACCGGGAGCGACGGCGATTCGAATCGAATTCCTATCCAGCTGGAGGGGTATTTCTAACACTCACCGCGCAGGCCCCTGCCAGGGTCGCACAAGCCACCGTTTCTTATGATTCAGGAATCGCGGGTCTGAATGATGTCGCGACCCCAAGGGCGACACTCTGCCAGGTGATAGGGACTCTAACCCCCCCTTGGTCTCACGCCAATGTCCCCAAGCACATCCTTTCTCTCCTCCAAGAAGCAACCTACCATTCGATTCCCGGCCTGAACCACATTACTCGGCTTCGCGGTCGGAACGGGTTATCCGGCCAACTAAGTGTTAGACTGCGTTCAACATGACTCAAGGACGTACAACGAATCGGTCCTTAAATGACTCAGACGGGCATAGCTCCACACCCAAGACGTGAAGTGTCTTGCGGCTGTACTATCGAATTCCCGTCCGGTCTCGATTTCACTTTTAAGCATGGTTCCATCACGATAGCCATAAGCCATTCGCGACTCCTTCCTACATCTCGCGGATGACCGGAAATCACCCGACTTCTACCGTACTAAGCAGGGCTAAGCATTGACACGTGCCTACACCTAATATAGGATTCAGTACGATATCTGGACAAGGACAGGTATAATGCAACAAGTGTTTTCATATAACTCCTACAACTTAATGCAGTAAACAATTAAAAGTACTCAAGATTAATTTATAAATCAGTAGGTTCAGCATGCACCGGGGCTTGCCTTTCAGAAAGGTCGAGGGCCGGTGGTCTGGACACTCAGGAAGGTTGTCTGCGGGCACTCCTTCGCCTGCTGGATCCTCGGGCTCCTGCTGCTCCTGGTCTTCCTCCGGAATCACAGGCTCGAATTCGAGGAGAGTTACCCCCTCCGGTGCACCTATTGCATGAATGCACAATAAATATAATGGATGCATAAATGGGTGCAACATGCTCGGAATGAAATGCATTTCAGAATAAAATACTCTATTCAAGTTATTTTATTAGTACGTGCAAATCTCTTCTCCAGTAGAGAAGTACTCACCTAATCTACTTAACCTAAGATAAAGCTGCTCATCCTCAGTTAAGGCCCTAACACCTAACAATTACAAAAGTAGCATGTCTTAGGATATTACACCATATCAATCAGCAAAACACCACAGTAAGCATTATGGACAGCAGCCACTTGTTTTTATCACAACTGGAGATTTACAATTCCAAAAGATATGATTTAAGACAATCTGGAAAGCCTAAGAAATGTACTACAATTCATTTTCAGACCTCAACTCCAAACTCCTAAGTTTTCCATGTCAAACTTCACAAGTTCCAGAATCTGTCTTCTCCAACACAGAGAGTAGCAGATTTTGAACTGCCACTTTAAACAATAGTAACTCTCAAACTACTAAGCCAAATGCTTCCAAAATTTGACACAAGCTAGTTCATCAAGTTTACTCCAACTTTGGTATTTACAAGTTTTCCAGCAACCAATTTTATCAAAGCCAAATTTAGAATTACTACTAGCTGTCCAGAAAACCTAAAATTACAAAGGTTAAATATTTATTGATGTGACCAACATTCTCTAAGACCAAACTAATACTACTACAAGTTCACAAATGTCACAAAAACACCAGAAAGTAAGGTGTGCCCACCTAGAATATTTATTTAAACCCATTTCTTAATTTACTTAAGTAATTAAGTGAAATTTCAAACATATATATAAACTGCTCCTAAAATTCTACAAAAATTACAGGGGACTCTCTGACCCAAAAAGAGACCACAGTAAAAATTTGAACAAGTTTTATTCACAGAAACTCCCTACACAAAATTCACAAGCTAATAAGGCTGATTTTTGCATAAATAGGAAACCCTGTTGAAAAGTGTCAAACAACAGATTTCTTAATTTTCTTGGACACTCTAGGGTACCAAGACATTCTCCAAAAAGTTATATGAACATTGCACATGTAGAAAAATTACAAAAATTCATTTAAATATTTCCTAGAATAACAAGATAGCATAATAACTTGAAGAGTAATTAAGCACTGATGCCCAAATTTTTACCAGAGCTAGGGCTAGCATAGAGTAACCTACCCACCAAATTTCATGATTTCTGGAACACCACAGCTCAAGTTATAAATTTAACAAATTTGCATGCATTCCAAAACACATTTAAAGGATCTATTAAATTCTCCTAGAAATTAAACATCACATTCCATATTTATATTTTTCTAAAATACTACACATCATGTAGACCCTAACAAAATTTATCTCATGATTTTTGGATCATTAAAACCCTAGATCTATATTTTTCCAACTTGTACAAAAATCAGTGACAAAATAATAAAAATGAATTTCATTTCGGATGACTGGGCCGGCCCGGAAAAAAATCGGCCCACACTCGCGCGCGCGCGGCCCGCTCAGCGCTCCCGCCCGCGCTTGGCAACTGACAGGCGGGCCCCCGCAGTCAGGGACAGAGGGACAGGGGAGGCGGAGACCCGCGAGCTCCGACGAGCTCGAGCTCGCCGGAGAAGAGCTCGCTCGGCCAATTGAGCACCGCCTCGTGTTCTCCGTCACCCGGTGCGTCGATTGGTGCTCGTGGAATGGATGGGGATGGGATGGAAGGGGCTTGTCACCGCGAGCGGCGGCCGGTGATGTCCGGTGGCGGCGCGCCGTCGCCGGTGAAGATGCACGGTGCGGTCTAGGCTCGGTACGAGCTTCACCGAAGCTAGGCGGATCCATTTTGCTAGGAAGGAAGAATGGAGAGAGACCCGAAGCACCCCGACCACGGTGAGGTCCCATGGCGGGCTCCGGCGACCTCTCGGAGACGGGGAAGAAAGCAATGCGGCTCACCTTGAGTCAAATCGCTGGCTTCGGTGGGTCAGGAAGATGGAGGGTGGTGAGGCGGAGGGATTGGCGAGGTCTAGCGGCCGGGGATGCGGTGTGGCTCGCGCTTGAGCTCGCCGGAGAAGAACGGCAGCGGCGGCTCGGTTTTGGTGTTCTTGGCAACTGGAAGAGAGGGGGCGGAGGAATGGAGGCCGGCTCGCGCGTCGTGGCGTCTTGAAAGCGTCGCGGCCTGACTGGTGGGGCCAGGGCCGGCGTACGGGCGCCACCGCGCGTCCACGCGTCGACGACGGCCTGCGGCCGGTCGGCCACTCCCCGACTGATGAAACTGAATCGGCTGAATGGCGACAGCGATGACCGACTGACAGCCGAAGTTTGAGCTCCTACACCTCCTAATCCAGCTCGAGTTAGAAGAAGATGATAACACCAAATTTGTAGAGCTACATGAGGACTACAAGTTTGTCAATTGGAGTTTGGGCTGGTTCGGCCTAGATTTGAAACTACAGAGCTCCAAAGTGGTGCCCCTTGAAACTGAAATGCAGTTTCAGAGATCAATGCCGACTGAAACCCTAACTTCTTGATAATATATCTCCTAAACTATTGAGAACCAGGTGATGGTGATATTGACAATGTTGTAGAGCTATGTGTGGCCAACAACTTTGTCAATTGGCTCAAAGGCTGGTTTGGCCTAGTTTGTGAGTTACAAGTTGCTAAAGTGAGGTACAGGGAAACTAAAAAATCAAATTTCCAGACTTAGAATTTTTCTAAGTGTTGATCACCACTCAAGCTGACTTGTGGGCCATTTTTGAGCATGCTCTGGTCATTTTCATGAGATAGCCATATTAGAACTTTTGTTCCTCATGAATTTCTCTACAACTTTGCTTAAGGGTGCTCTTCCATGCAAGGTCTCTAAATTAGACTTTTTAATTGGTCAAACTAGAGCCTTCTAGGGTCAAATGGTGGTCAACTTCTCTTGGAGGGCAAATTTGTAATTTTGGTCAACATGAAACTTGTTCCAAATGTTACCCTAAGTATAACTAAGGTGTTGTAGGTCATGATTGGCTACCTTACCTTTTTGTTACACCAACTATCAAATACTTCATGAAATAAATCAAACAAACCCTAGAATAATTACATGTGTTGCATCACATAAAATAACAACATGAATAATGCATGCTTATGCTTATGCTTATGCAATGCAAATGCAATACAATTATGGAGCTAAACACTTGAAGTGTTACAGCCCTCCCCCCTTATAAAAATCTCATCCCGAGATTTGGAAAGCGTACCATTTTTCGTAGAATTCTTTATAACCATCCCGCAAATAATCCTCCCGTTCCCACGTAGCATCACTCTCACTTCCCTGATTACTCCACATCACTTTGTACCACTTAACCACTTTACTTCTAGTTACTCGTTCCTGAGTATCGATCACTCGGACTGGCTTTTCTTCATAGGTTAGGTCGGATTCCAGCCTGATATCACCTAAAGGAACTTGTTCCTCAGGAACTCGAAGACACTTTTTAAGCTGAGATACATGGAAGACGTTGAATATGGCACTCATTTCTGGAGGTAACTGAATTTTGTACGCAACAGCTCCACTCTTGCCTATGATTTGAAAAGGACCCACGTATCTTGGCGCAAGTTTCCGCTTAACACCAAAACGTTGGACACTTTTCATTGGAGAAACTTTCAAATACACGAAGTCTCCAACTTCAAACTCGAGTGGTTTTCTACGATGATCCGCATAGCTTTTCTGCCTAGCTTGGGCTGCAGCCATATGTTTTTGGATGGTACAGACTTGTTCCTCAGCTTCCTCAACAAAAGCAATACCATAAAATCTTCTCTCACCAGATTCGATCCAATTTAGTGGGGTTCTACACCTACGACCGTACAAAGCTTCGAATGGAGCCATCTTAATACTCTCTTGATAACTGTTATTGTACGAGAATTCGGCTAAGGGTAACCATTTTTCCCAAGAACCCTTGGATGAAATGACGCATGCTCGCAACAGATCTTCCAAGATTTGGTTAACTCGTTCTGTCTGACCCGATGTCTGGGGGTGATAAGCAGAGCTTCTCACTAACTTGGTTCCCAGAAGGTGATGCAAGTGCTCCCAAAAGCGAGCAGTGAACTGGGGACCACGGTCAGATATGATAGTACGAGGTATCCCATGAAGCCGGACTATCTGATTGAAGTACAACTCAGCATAGTCAGTGGGACGATAGTCCACTCTCACTGGAATGAAGTGAGCTGATTTGGTCAAACGATCCACAATTACCCAGATGGAATTATGATTTTTGACAGTAAGAGGAAGACCGACAATGAAATCCATACTTATCTCTTCCCATTTCCAGCCTGGAATGGAGAGTGGCTGAAGTAGCCCAGCTTTTATGTGCACAGCTTTGACTCTGCAACAGGTGTCACATCTAGCAACATATGCAGCTATCTCTTTCAGCATCTTGGTCCACCAATAAAGCGGTTTCAAATCATAATACATCTTATTGCTGTCAGGATGGATGGACAACTTAGAGGAGTGTGCTTCAGACATAATATCATTTCGAAGCTCTCGGTCCTTAGGCACAACTAACCTATCCTTGAACCATAGTACACCCTCTTCATCTATCCTGAACTGTGTAGTTTCTTGCTCTTTCATCTTACGCTTGATGTGGAATATACCAGTGTCAGTCTTTTGGAGCTCAATAATTCTGCTTTTGAGAGTACAACTGACAGTGATGTTGTACAAGACTGCTGGATGTAGAAGGCGAGATCGATGAAAATCAGTTTCAACTAAGGAATGACAATGAGACTTACGGCTTAAAGCATCCGCAACTACATTTGCCTTTCCTGGATGATAGTGCACTTGAAGGTTATAATCTTTAATCAACTCGAGCCATCTTCTTTGACGCATATTCAACTCGGGTTGGGTGAAGATGTATTTGAGGCTTTTATGATCGGTGTAGATATTGCAGACATTTCCCAGCAGATAATGCCGCCATACTTTCAAAGCATGAACAACTGCAGCCAGTTCTAAGTCATGCGTTGGATAATTCACCTCATGCTTCCGAAGTTGTCGAGAAGTGTATGCAATTACTCGGCCTTCCTGCATCAAAACGCCTCCCAAACCTATGCCTGAGGCATCACAATAAACATCAAATGGTTTCTCGATATCCGGTTGTGCCAAAACCGGAGCTGAGGTTAGGAGGGTTCGCAGTTGGTGAAAAGCCGCATCACACTCAGGAGTCCAGACAAACCTGATGTCTTTTTGCAGCAACCGAGTCATGGGTTTGGCTATTTTTGAGAAATCCGGGATGAAGCGACGATAATAGCCAGCCAACCCAAGGAAACTCCGGACCTCGTGAACCGAGATAGGAGCCTTCCAGTTCAGTACTTCCTGTACCTTGGCGGGGTCCACCATAATTCCTCCATCGGACAACACATGCCCAAGGAAAGGTACTTCTCGAAGCCAGAATTCGCACTTACTGAACTTTGCATAGAGTTGGTGTTCACGCAGTCTTGTGAGGACTATACGCAGATGTTCAGCATGATCCTCCTCATTCACAGAATATACCAGGATGTCATCAATAAATACCACCACAAACTTGTCCAATTCAGGCATAAACACCGAATTCATCAAGTACATGAAGTGTGCGGGGGCATTTGTCAAGCCGAAAGACATAACAAGATACTCATAAAGACCGTATCTGGTAGAAAAGGCTGTCTTTGGAACATCTTCCGGGCGGATTTTAATTTGATGGTAGCCAGACCTTAGATCGATCTTGGAAAAGACTTTAGCCTTGGACAACTGATCGAACAAGATGTCGATACGCGGTAGAGGATACTTATTCTTAACAGTGACCGCGTTCAGAGGTCTGTAGTCCACGCACATCCGCAAGGTTTGATCCTTCTTCTTTACAAAGATAGCAGGGCATCCCCACGGCGATGAACTAGGACGAATCAACCCTTTCTTCAAAAGTTCATTCAATTGCACCTTAAGTTCAGCTAGTTCATTAGGAGGCATCCTATAGGGTCTCCTAGAGATGGGTGCCGTGCCAGGCAACAACTCAATTTTAAACTCCACATCCTGATCCGGAGGGAGTCCCGGCAAATCATCGGGAAAAACGTCCGGAAACTCATTTACTACTGGAATTTCGGCCAACGCCTTTGCTTGCACAGCATGAATTTCCCCCGACAATTCAACCTTTCTGGGAAGTTGTACTAGAAAACCTTTTTGATCTGTAGGATCTCTGAGCATAACTACCCGAGCGGATGTGTCAATGAGTACCCCGTTCTGACTCATCCAATTCATGCCCAAGATAACATCTATGTCTAAACCAGGTAAAACCAATAGGGCAAGCGAATAACTTCGCCCTTCTATCTCAAACTTAAGGTTCCCCACTACTTTGTTTGTGGAAATATTCCCACTTGCAGCGCTAATACAATAACCCACACCTTCAACAGTATGCAACTTGTGTGCAAATTTAGATGCAAACTTAGGACTGATAAAGGAATGCGAAGCACCTGAATCAAAAAGTACCACTGCGGGGTGTTGGTCAACTAGAAACTTACCAGCGGTGACCACCTCACCAGATGGAATTTCCTCAATGCTGTTATAATGGGCGTGTCCCTGACGACTACCTTGGTTGACATTTTTCTTCGGGTACGGACAGTTCCTGGACCAATGGCCTGGCTTGTTACAGTTCCAGCAAGGCATGTTGCTAGGAGGAACACTGGAGCTGCCTTGGCCCGCATTACTCTTTGGCAGTGCCACTGTATATGCCTTACGAAACCCTGTTTTTGCAGCAGGCTTCTTCTGCGGCAGACGGAACTTTGTATTCGGAGCAGGTGGGCGAGGGGAAGACCTCGGTGCCGCTGAGGCCCTTGACTGAGAAGCACTTGCCTCAAGGGCCCTTTTACGGCTCTTAGAGGCAGAATAAATAGTATTGTTGTTCTCCTGGGTCAAAGCATCGCTGATGAAATCATTGAAAGTAGTACATTTGCTAGTGCCCATAGTTTTCATCAGTTTTGGGCCGAGGCCCCTTTTGAAGCTAGCAATCTTTTTGGCATCGGTATCCACAAACTCCGTGGCATACCTTGCCAGGTTGTTGAAGGACTGCAAGTATTCAGTCAGGCTTTTGTTTCCTTGCGACAGCCTCATAAACTCTGTGTGCTTAATCGCCATAAGACCGGGAGGGATATAATTTCCACGGAATGCCGCCTTAAACTGATCCCAAGCAATCGGGACATTGGCAGGCAGTGTGGAACGATAGTGGCTCCACCAAATTCCCGCCGGACCCTGCAACTGATGGGAAGCATATTCAGTTTTCAGCTCATCAGTTAGGCGTAGCAGACGAAACTTTTGTTCAATGGTATTCAACCACTCGTCAGCCTGCAGTGGTTCTTCCGCTTCCTTGAAGAGCGGGGGCTTTGTATCCAGAAAGTCCTTGAAATCGCTGTACTGATTTGGCTCTGGGCCCTGGCGGCCAGGACGAGCTTCCCGGTTAGCCAGCTGGCGCATAGCATCCGCCAACATGCGCTGCCCTTCGACCACTGTCTGCATCAACTCGGCCGGAGTAGGTGGTGGCGGAGGGGGTGGCTGTTCCTCCTCCTCATTTCCACGACCCCGACGTAGATTGTACGACATCTGCAAAAATGCATATCCAATGAGCACTGACGATGTGGGAAATTTGTAGATGAATTATTGCGAAATGTCAATCTGACTGTATGAATAGATTTCTCATAATAATTAAGGCACAATAATTCATCACAACCGCACAATCCATTCTAGCGCATCATTTGACGAGATCATACTTGGTAATCCAACAAGATGCTCTTTGATAAAGGCTCACTCATAGGGAGCACAACGGTTACCGGACCGTTTGCGTTGCTATCTACGTGATTTTTGACCTTTTGCACGGTACTTGGATTCGATCTCAAGATTTTTAGTTGACTGGGAAAGGCTACTTCAAACTGACCACAAAGAGACCTCTCAATGAAGAGTTCCATGGTGGATCATGACTAGCCACCTCGATACCTGCGCGTGCCAAGCAGCACAGCCTTATGTCGCGCGCCATAGGAGGCCCTCGGTTTCGTCGCGGCACCGAAGGGTGCTAATCGTGACACCATCATCGAACGCAACATGATAAGACATCAAGTTGTGATCGAAATTAACGGGTTCAAACTACATTCAGGAAACATACGGTTCAACCTTACATCCCAAAGTCAAGTTATTACAAGGCCTCACTCCTTCACAGGGAGGGCACAAAAGACGATCCTAACATTATAGGCACGTGATGACTACTCTAAGCATCATCCTCCGAGTCAGTGTCAAGGATCTCCCCGCCGTCCTCATCACTGACAGGCTCTAACTCCTCGTCTTCTTCTTCTTCTGGCTCTTCCTCTGGTGCTTCTGCAGGTGGGGCATCCTGTGGTCCATCAACCTCCACTTCATCATCATCCTCAGCCATGAAGATTCCCGAACCCATGTCCTCATCGGCGTTGTTGTTTTGAGGCAGCAGGGGATTAAGCTCGTTGTTCAGGCGGTGCACTTCTTCATGAAGATTATCATTGTATTCTTCAGCGTTCTCCAACTGTTGCTCGAGCTCAAACTGACGAGCTCTCAGAACATTCTCCTCGTGCCAGGCTTCATCCCTCTGTTCCATCACACGGACCAACATGCGTTGACAGTTGCGGTTTGCCACTGTCAACCTCTGGACTGCAAGCGTTTCTTGATCACGATCATGAATCACTTGTTCCAATTGTTGCCGTGCTGCATTCCTGGCGGCAGTCACTTCAGCCAACTCTGCCCTCAGCCTTTCCACCTCAGTAGGCTCAGGGCGGGGCTCACGTGGAGCGAGCTGGTGACGCGGTGCCCTGCCCCCAGTGGACTTACGAGCGGTCCTCTTGGTACGTGCCATCTGTAGCAACAAGATAAGATACGGCTTAAAGTGAGGATCATTTAGGGGATACGAAATTTACTTTAGTTGGGAGTACAGAAATTTTTAAGGAGGGAGTAAATGATATGTATGATATATTTAAACATGATGCATGCACGTTCCGTACGCCCTCTCACCTTAGTAGAAACCTAAAGTTTTAACGCTAGGCGGTGGCATACATACGTTCTCTCATATAAGCGAAACTATCGGTCTACTCGTTACGCTGTTAGTGTACCTGCAGAAAATTTCATTGCAGCCCAACAATTCCCAATATATGCACACAAGAAAGCAGTAATTTAAATACTTTCCATATACACATCCCCAGATGTATATACTTCAGTATCAAAGCTACCCGATAATAAGGTTCCCACAATTAAGTGCTTACATAATTACATGGTTTAAACACGTAAATATGCAAGTCACCAAAACTACTCTCCCCTAGATCGCCGGTTGGACGATCATGCTCTCACAACTCACACTTACCAGAGCGTCGAGGCACTTGATCCATACATTACCACCCAAGTGGATGGCATCCATACAATATCACGCCGTATGGACGACGAAATACAAACAACCAAGGCCCCCAAGTTAGTCTTTATAATAAGCCACCTAAGAGTCCTTATTTGGGCTAAGGGATGTGATCACTGACATACCTATAAAATAATTTTTTAGAGTTTAACCCTTTTCGCAAACAAATACTTTTGTTTTTAATTACCCGTAAGATGTGTTTAATGTTGAATTATGCTCCGGTACCAGCTGTAACAGAACCGACCAAATTATAAGAGCACAAGTACAAAAACAAGCACCGAAGCGCTCAAATTTTCGAACTTGAGCCCATATAATCCCGGTAGTCAATCGAAACCACGAAGGATTTCAAACCAACTCGCTTACAACCAGGATCGCATCATTCAACATACAACATCATACGTTACATTTCACAAATAGTGCTGAAATAAGTTTACACAAACGGAGTAGCAATTATTACAAACCAAGTTTGAAAGTAGCGGAAGCGTAACACACACTAGTTAATTAAGTACTGCCAGTCTGGATGATCGACAACCCGCAAAAGCATGAGGAAAGTACATAAAGACGATCACGCCCTTGTGATCTAGTCATCATCACCCGCAGGGTGGAGACACGTCTGGCAGAATCCCTGATAAAGCATGTCATCTGCAACAGGAGGGAATAAACCCTGAGTACTGGAATGTACTCAGCTAGACTTACCCGTCGGAAACCAGAAATAAGATGACACCAAGGATTATGCAAGGCTTACACGAGAGGCTAGCTGACATAACATTTTTGCATAAAGGCATAAGTAATTGAAACTCTTATAATCTGTACTAGCAGTTATTTTTAGCATTTACCTGTCATCTATCTTAGCACCTGTACTAAACATACACTTGATTATAATCAAACAACATGATTATTATATCCCTAGCAGGTATATCATTATGGCAACATTGTATCATTCCCTTAACCACCAGTTCATTTAATGAGTTCTACGTTGCCGCTGCTCAAGTCAAGTGCTCACTAACCGGGAGCGACGGCGATTCGAATCGAATTCCTATCCAGCTGGAGGGGTATTTCTAACACTCACCGCGCAGGCCCCTGCCAGGGTCGCACAAGCCACCGTTTCATATGATTCAGGAATCGCGGGTCCGAATGATGTCGCGACCCCAAGGGCGACACTCTGCCAGGTGATAGGGACTCTAACCCCCCCTTGGTCTCACGCCAATGTCCCCAAGCACATCCTTTCTCTCCTCCAAGAAGCAACCTACCATTCGATTCCCGGCCTGAACCACATTACTCGGCTTCGCGGTCGGAACGGGTTATCCGGCCAACTAAGTGTTAGACTGCGTTCAACATGACTCAAGGACGTACAGCGAATCGGTCCTTAAACGACTCAGACGGGCATAGCTCCACACCCAAGACGTGAAGTGTCTTGCGGCTGTACTATCGAATTCCCGTCCGGTCTCGATTTCACTTTTAAGCATGGTTCCATCACGATAGCCATAAGCCATTCGCGACTCCTTCCTACATCTCGCGGATGACCGGAAATCACCCGACTTCTACCGTACTAAGCAGGGCTAAGCATTGACACGTGCCTACACCTAATATAGGATTCAGTACGATATCTGGACAAGGACAGGTATAATGCAACAAGTGTTTTCATATAACTCCTACAACTTAATGCAGTAAACAATTAAAAGTACTCAAGATTAATTTATAAATCAGTAGGTTCAGCATGCACCGGGGCTTGCCTTTCAGAAAGGTCGAGGGCCGGTGGTCTGGACACTCAGGAAGGTTGTCTGCGGGCACTCCTTCGCCTGCTGGATCCTCGGGCTCCTGCTGCTCCTGGTCTTCCTCCGGAATCACAGGCTCGAATTCGAGGAGAGTTACCCCCTCCGGTGCACCTATTGCATGAATGCACAATAAATATAATGGATGCATAAATGGGTGCAACATGCTCGGAATGAAATGCATTTCAGAATAAAATACTCTATTCAAGTTATTTTATTAGTACGTGCAAATCTCTTCTCCAGTAGAGAAGTACTCACCTAATCTACTTAACCTAAGATAAAGCTGCTCATCCTCAGTTAAGGCCCTAACACCTAACAATTACAAAAGTAGCATGTCTTAGGATATTACACCATATCAATCAGCAAAACACCACAGTAAGCATTATGGACAGCAGCCACTTGTTTTTATCACAACTGGAGATTTACAATTCCAAAAGATATGATTTAAGACAATCTGGAAAGCCTAAGAAATGTACTACAATTCATTTTCAGACCTCAACTCCAAACTCCTAAGTTTTCCATGTCAAACTTCACAAGTTCCAGAATCTGTCTTCTCCAACACAGAGAGTAGCAGATTTTGAACTGCCACTTTAAACAATAGTAACTCTCAAACTACTAAGCCAAATGCTTCCAAAATTTGACACAAGCTAGTTCATCAAGTTTACTCCAACTTTGGTATTTACAAGTTTTCCAGCAACCAATTTTATCAAAGCCAAATTTAGAATTACTACTAGCTGTCCAGAAAACCTAAAATTACAAAGGTTAAATATTTATTGATGTGACCAACATTCTCTAAGACCAAACTAATACTACTACAAGTTCACAAATGTCACAAAAACACCAGAAAGTAAGGTGTGCCCACCTAGAATATTTATTTAAACCCATTTCTTAATTTACTTAAGTAATTAAGTGAAATTTCAAACATATATATAAACTGCTCCTAAAATTCTACAAAAATTACAGGGAACTCTCTGACCCAAAAAGAGACCACAGTAAAAATTTGAACAAGTTTTATTTACAGAAACTCCCTACACAAAATTCACAAGCTAATAAGGCTGATTTTTGCATAAATAGGAAACCCTATTGAAAAGTGTCAAACAACAGATTTCTTAATTTTCTTGGACACTCTAGGGTACCAAGACATTCTCCAAAAAGTTATATGAACATTGCACATGTAGAAAAATTACAAAAATTCATTTAAATATTTCCTAGAATAACAAGATAGCATAATAACTTGAAGAGTAATTAAGCACTGATGCCCAAATTTTTACCAGAGCTAGGGCTAGCATAGAGTAACCTACCCACCAAATTTCATGATTTCTGGAACACCACAGCTCAAGTTATAAATTTAACAAATTTGCATGCATTCCAAAACACATTTAAAGGATCTATTAAATTCTCCTAGAAATTAAACATCACATTCCATATTTATATTTTTCTAAAATACTACACATCATGTAGACCCTAACAAAATTTATCTCATGATTTTTGGATCATTAAAACCCTAGATCTATATTTTTCCAACTTGTACAAAAATCAGTGACAAAATAATAAAAATGAATTTCATTTCGGATGACTGGGCCGGCCCGGAAAAAAATCGGCCCACACTCGCGCGCGCGCGGCCCGCTCAGCGCTCCCGCCCGCGCTTGGCAACTGACAGGCGGGCCCCCGCAGTCAGGGACAGAGGGACAGGGGAGGCGGAGACCCGCGAGCTCCGACGAGCTCGAGCTCGCCGGAGAAGAGCTCGCTCGGCCAATTGAGCACCGCCTCGTGTTCTCCGTCACCCGGTGCGTCGATTGGTGCTCGTGGAATGGATGGGGATGGGATGGAAGGGGCTTGTCACCGCGAGCGGCGGCCGGTGATGTCCGGTGGCGGCGCGCCGTCGCCGGTGAAGATGCACGGTGCGGTGTGGCTCGCGCTTGAGCTCGCCGGAGAAGAACGGCAGCGGCGGCTCGGTTTCGGTGTTCTTGGCAATTGGAAGAGAGGGGGCGGAGGAATGGAGGCCGGCTCGCGCGTCGTGGCGTCTTGAAGGCGTCGCGGCCTGACTGGTGGGGCCAGGGCCGGCGTACGGGCGCCACCGCGCGTCCACGCGTCGACGACGGCCTGCGGCCGGTCGGCCACTCCCCGACTGACGAAACTGAATCGGCTGAATGGCGACAGCGATGACCGACCGACAGCCGAAGTTTGAGCTCCTACACCTCCTAATCCAGCTCGAGTTAGAAGAAGATGATAACACCAAATTTGTAGAGCTACATGAGGACTACAAGTTTGTCAATTGGAGTTTGGGCTGGTTCGGCCTAGATTTGAAACTACAGAGCTCCAAAGTGGTGCCCCTTGAAACTGAAATGCAGTTTCAGAGATCAATGCCGACTGAAACCCTAACTTCTTGACAATATATCTCCTAAACTATTGAGAACCAGGTGATGGTGATATTGACAATGTTGTAGAGCTATGTGTGGCCAACAACTTTGTCAATTGGCTCAAAGGCTGGTTTGGCCTAGTTTGTGAGTTACAAGTTGCTAAAGTGAGGTACAGGGAAACTGAAAAATCAAATTTCCTGACTTAGAATTTTTCTAAGTGTTGATCACCACTCAAGCTGACTTGTGGGCCATTTTTGAGCATGCTCTGGTCATTTTCATGAGATGGCCATATTAGAACTTTTGTTCCTCATGAATTTCTCTACAACTTTGCTTAAGGGTGCTCTTCCATGCAAGGTCTCTAAATTAGACTTTTTAATTGGTCAAACTAGAGCCTTCTAGGGTCAAATGGTGGTCAACTTCTCTTGGAGGGCAAATTTGTAATTTTGGTCAACATGAAACTTGTTCCAAATGTTACCCTAAGTATAACTAAGGTGTTGTAGGTCATGATTGGCTACCTTACCTTTTTGTTACACCAACTATCAAATACTTCATGAAATAAATCAAACAAACCCTAGAATAATTACATGTGTTGCATCACATAAAATAACAACATGAATAATGCATGCTTATGCTTATGCTTATGCAATGCAAATGCAATACAATTATGGAGCTAAACACTTGAAGTGTTACATCAAATATTGGCACTTCTTTCATATGGGGCTGTTGTTGCTCTTTATTGCCAAGAGGCAATTGATTCTATAGTCTCCTATATTACAAGATCTTTGTTTACTTATTCATCTGCTTGAAGAGCTAACAACAGGTGTTGTATATGTCATACAACATCAACAGGTATTAAGCAACTTGTTGCTCTTAAAACATTGGAGTGGGCATACAATCCCACTTCTATTAAAGTTTTAGGTATCTTCATACCATGCTACCCCAGATTACTCCATCTTCTGTAAAGGTAGTGTATCTTCAAACTTTCTTATTTAGGTTTATTCTGTATACTTCATATGGCGCTTAAAGCACCATATTAGTATTTCTAAGTCTCGTCGCTATCTTCCTATCGGAACTGTAAAAGGTCCAGAAATTTAGCTATTTCTTTACTTTAGGGGTATCTTATTATTACCATTGTACTCACTCAGCGATCACATTCATCTTTTATAGATCACTCTTGCTCTAAATGCAAACTTTACAATGGGGAATATCTTTCAATTGTCTTTCTTGATTATTTTTCTTGATTTATGTCACATTCTTCCCCCTCGAAATGTGGCATAATGTTTGTTGCCATAATTTCAAAAACCATCCAGAACTCTTGTGAATGAGAAAATTTTGATTACTTACTTCATCCACATGATTGTCATGCAAAACAAAGTTATTTCTCAATTCATATGGGAGTACATTTTTCTCATTCCACTTCAAGAACTCAACAGAGTCCTCTTATTATCAGTACTTCTACAAGTCATGCTTGCATGTCATTATTATCATGAGGTTCATTTACAACTTCCTTTTGTCTTTAAACTCATACTAGGATAGCATAAGGGCTACCATAAACTTCTCTCCTTGTGCGGGATACACTAAAAACACGTAAGTCATCACAACTTTCTCCCGCCATGCAGGATAAGTGCTATGCCAAAAATTTCTCCCGCCATGCGCGATAATTCGCTATAAGGGACACAATTCCATAATTAGCTCTTTAGGACATAGGAGTTTTCCATATTCAATCATCAATTTAGAAATAAATTTAAATACTCTGTAACACACATGTTTAATCCGACGTTGGTCAAATTAAACATGCATATTACTTATTATATTTCTTAAACAAACTCTTATTGCTCTATCTCCTTTTCTTGGATCAATATCCTTCAATTCTTTTCTTTTTAAGCCATTCTTTAAAGAGAACACAGTCCCTCATGCAATGATCTTTTCTTACAGAGCTTACACTCATCATCTTTTGAGTCACAAGTACCCAACTCATTTTTCTTACTGCCATCAAGAATGAAAGCATGGAGGTCTTTTGTCCGGAAAAATATTCAACAATAATGCTCATTAAACTTTGAAATCTTTATATTCTATTCTATATCACCTTTGGCCAGAAATAGAATAAAATATCATTCTTCTACATTAATTCCACATCACCGTTGGGCAAAAATAGAATTAACGTATAGAAACTCAATAATCTTAAAACATAGAACTGCTCCTCAAAATTAAATTCTCTCATTGGTTCGAATTTAATTAGAAGACAATCAACTTCATTGCAACGGAAACATGAAAATACATTTCTCTAGTTTAAGAGCATTCCTTGATCTTTATCTATTCTCTGAAAAATTGGTCACTTTAATGCAAAATTCATCAGAGAATTAAACTTTAAACATAAAACTCATAAAATTATAATATTGTTATCATCAACGTTGGTCAGAAAATAACAATACCATAGTTTAACTTAAACTTAAACTCATAAATAAACTTATAATATTGTTATTATCAACATTGGTAAGAAAATAACAATATTATAATTTATCTTAATGATAAACTGACTATTCCTTCAATTAAAAATTTTCCCGTTAGTTCCAATTTTAACGAGAGGATAAACTTTTCATCATTTACTGAATAACTATAACTGCTCTTCAAATTGAATCCTCCCGTTGGTTCAGATTTAATGAGAAGACAATAAACCTTTTCTTTGCGGCGGAAACATGAACAATTCTTAAATCAATATTTTCAGAAGCATTTCTCTGTAAACATTTACTCTCTAAACCAATGTGATAAAATTGTCAGAGATTTAAGCATCACACTTAACGTAATTCAGCAAAATCACTTCTAAAATTAATAAACACATTCATAAACTTTACTATACAATTCTTGGCCCGAAAAGCCCAACTCGCGTGCCCTGTTCGCACTCTGTTGTGCGCAGCCCATCTGCAGCGGTTGCTCCCGTGGCTGCCCAATCGCACTCCCGTGGCTTGCTACCCAGCAAACGAGGCAGCCTGCGGCTTAGCTAGCCTAGCCCAGCGGGGCTTCCTTTTCTCTCTCTCTCTACACCGGCCCAGCATCAAGCCCATCAGGCCAGCCTTGCATATCCCAGCAGTGCGCTCGGCCTCCGGCCCAGCCGAGCAGCGCGCTCGCTCCCCAGCGCCCAGGCCGCAACCTGGGCCTGGGCCGGGATTCCTCAAACCCGCCTGGGCCTAAAGTGGTCTGAGCACTGGCGGCTGTTGATTCTGATCGGACGGTCGTCCATGCCCATCGAAGGATCAAAATGGGCGGCCATCTGCCTCCCCCAAACCCTAATGCTCATTTCTCCCTTTGTTTTCTTTCACCGCAGCGCCTAGAAGCAATAGCGGCGGCGGCCATGGTGGCCGTGAGCGCCAGCGCCGCCAGGCCAAGTCTGGCCGGCCCGCTCTCCTCATTCCTTTCTATTCCTTCTCTTCACCTTCCCCCTGCTCTTTGAGTGCTGCCGCAGTGGAAGAACGACGACAACGGCCACCCATGGCGGCCCGGAGGGAAGGTTGGTGGTGCCGTCGAGTGGCACTCTAGCGGTGCCCTTTTGCCCGAGCCTGAGGCGTGACCTTGCCACCCGGTGGCTCGGCTTGACTTCCCAAGCGGTGTCCCAACGACAACCGACGATGGTGACGGCGATAGGTAAGCTAGAGGTAGGCCCCTAATCCTTGTGTCCTTTCTTTTCTTTCTTTAGGGTTAGGGTTTGGGGTCTTCCCAAAATGGATTCAGTTCATCTTTTCCTTTGCTTTCCCCTACTAGGGTTTGATAGATCCGAAATGAATCTTATCCTTTTCATCTTTGCCGACCTAGATTCACTCACTAACCTTGGCTCCGATACCATTGATAGGCTTTAGGATCACTAGCAGTAGATCGTAGGGGGTACATATTTTACATAATCATCTCCTTGGGGCTTGGCGGAGGAGGAAGACGAGTCCGCCATGGCGTCTGTGTTGATGATGAGAAGGCAGTGAAGTCCGGCGGTGGTGTGGGAGTCGCCGGTCCAGTGGCAGCGATGGCGCAGTGGAGCTTCCCGTAGCTACGGCGCCCCCTCTCGATCGGACTAGGGATTGAAGTGGGGTTGTTACTTTGGCTGTGAACCTCATCCTCTGTGCCCTGACCCCCAACTTCTATTTATAGTGCTGCGTGACAGGGGTCCACCACCCGTGTCATTGGGTTGGGCGTCCCCGATCAGGACGCGGTCAAGGGGTCCATCTCAACCGTTGAGCCAGTAGAAGAGGTCGAGCCTGTCCTTGTTCAGGTCATATTTGGCAAGCCAGCCGTCATTGCTTGCTGTGGAGGTCGAGCTACCGGTGATCCTGTATTCCTGTTGACGAGCGCCACGAGCACAGAGCTGGTGTAGAAGTCGGAGTAGGAGCTGTAGGTCATGGAGGTCAGCAAGGCCTGCATGCCAGCGAGCGACTGCTTGACAGCGCGATACAGAAGATGGAGAGGAGCCAATCATACGTGGCCGCGGCATGCCGGCACCGGGCCTCGACGAGTGTGGCAGGCACAAAGAGGAGACAACAGTCCATGGCCGCGGCATGCCGCCGCCTGGCCTCGACGAGTGCGGCAGGCACGAAGGCAGCCTCCTACGAACAGCACTCGAGTGACGGGTAGCAGTGGTGCAAGCGCAAGGGATCCAGCGGTGAGCGAGAAGAAACGACTTGGGTCTCCCCAACGCAGATTCGCCGGTTTCTTGACCCATCGGTGCGCGTGAGGACTCGGTTTCCTCTGCATGAAATGGTTTCTCTCTTTTTTTTCTTCTCTCTCCATAATAAATCTACTGCCACATTAGCAAATTGCTTAGTTGTCATGATAATTAATAGAGATAGAAACTACAATAAATACACCATTGTGACTGCCCTAAGCCATTGTTGCCTTCTAGATTTCGAGGTACTGCAGTGAATATATCTATACCTTCGAATTAAGCCGTTCATATATGCTAAATAATCCTCTGTAGAAATAATTGTAAATTGTTAAATTTTTTTGTACCAATACATATTAGATTTTGTCGGGTTTGTGGTTTTGTCTAACGAATTTTTTTATTCTTAAAACTAAAAATTACAGAAATTGCAATAAACTAAAGCTGCAATTTTAATATAAAATATATGCAATAATCGTGAAAGAAAACTAAAAGCAAACCCCACAATAATTTGCTTCACAATGCTCTTTTTAAGAACATCCTTAGAAAAGTAATATTCTTTCTTTAAACGCAGACGTGCACACACACCCCCGCACACAGGCGGGAGGCGGCGGCACCCCATGCTCGGCGCCACCGCACACGCACACAGGGTGCCAATAACCTGCGTCTCCCAGCAAGGCGAGAAAAGCCACAATATCCGATCAAGGGTCAACCCCCGAATGAAACTTGCACGTGAAATGCAGGCATGGCTGCAAATAAGCATCGTCCTGCATCCAACCGGGACAGGACCACCTGATGGGCATTCGTTGGCAAGAACCCCACGCAACCCAAGGTTCTTATCAGAGGTTCATGCACGTATGGTATGTGAAGGCGGATGGAGCTGGCTGCTGGCCCAACACCCGAACTTGGACGATGACACCTCCAGAACCAGAAGCAGAAGCAGAGCATGCACTGCAGGGGCGCCGGGCACGCACACGGCACACGTGCTTTGCAAACGTTCGGTGACTACGGTGCTGTTGGCTCAGCGCCATCACTCGCCACGCCACATTCGTGGCCGCCACGGTATGCTGGCCACTGTTTGGATGGCGTATACGATGAGGCACCCACGGTACGCTGTCCTTGTGCCGTTTACTCCTGCCGCTTGTCTTCTAGCGTGTAATAAATGCATCATGGCCGTGGCGAGTGTGGCGTGCAATTCGACCGCCACAAGTTGTGGCCGCCACAGACACAGCGTGGCATGGTGTGGCCGAAATCCAAATACGCCCTACGATATGCCGCATGCTCGCTATCCGCCGCCACTGAACACACTCTCAAAGCGCAGGACCAGCACCGGCTGGAGTCTAGAGTGAGCCCAGCCAGCCGCTCCAGCATCTCTTTTATCTGCTCGTACTTTGCAAAGGACAAACTGCATAAGAAGGCAGCCAAACAAATCTACACAGATGGTTGAGATATGTATACATAGGATCTGTTTGGGACAGCTCCCCAAACTCCAAGGTCAACAAAAACAGCTCCACTTCAAAAAAAAAAAGTTTGCCAAACGGTCTAACTCCGCCAAATTTAGATCCACCAAAATAGTGGAGCTGAGGGTCAGATTCACCAAAATGGTAGAGCTGCTATAGGGGTGCTTCACCAATCTTAAATTGGCATAGTTAGGAGAAATTACCCACCATTGCCACTAGTTACACAAACATATCGATTCGTTCTATTTCTTTCCCGTCTCCTCTTCATCTCTTGTCGGATGGTACGCTCACCCCTCCCGGCCACCGCACGCTCGCTCCTCTTCCCCACCGCGGCCGGCGAGCCGCCACAACCACTGCGCACCCCTCCTGGTCCTGCGTGCTCGCCCATCCTAGCGAGGCTCCGACCACGCAGGATCCGCGCGTGCAGGTGAGCCGCCACGGCCACCATGTACCCCTCCCCGGCCACCGCGTCCGGCGAGCCACCACGGCCACCGTGTGCCCCTCCTGGTCCTGCGCGCTCACCCATCCCACCGAGGCTCTGTCCACATGGGACCCGCGCGTGCAGGCGAGCTGCCATGCCCGGCCGAGCCCCTTTCGAGGTCGTCTTCTCCTCTTTTCCCATCGCGATGTGGTCATCTTCTCCTTCACCGGTGGCCGCTCTCGCTCCTCGCCCCCACCCTACAAATCACCCTCGCTCCTCCCTGACGTGTGCCGCCGCATTGGCTGGCACGGCCCCGACATGGCGCCCTGGTTGGATCCTCTCTCCACGGCCTGAGATCCGCCAAATGCCGGCCGCCTAGAGTGCCCTGGCCATGTGCCCCCCACCGTCGCGAGCCCGCCTGGCCGCGCGCCCCCCGCTGCCGCAAGCCTGCCTGCTTGTGCGCGCCTCGCCGCCGTGAGCTGGCCACCGCCCAGGCTACGAGCGCGCTAGTCGTGCGTGCCCTGGTCATCCATGAGCGCGAGCCCGCCTCCTGTCAGTCCGGCGCGCGAGCTCAATGAAGGAAGAAGATGCCTTTTTACATGTGGGGCCCACGAAGAAGCAGTCATTGACATGCGGGACCTATCCGAGGGGCAAATCTGGTCATTCCCATCAAATTGCCCTTGCGTGGATTTGGAGCTGCTGCATAAGCTAAACAGTTCCGCGGTGAATCTCATATTCACTGGTGGAGCTGCTCTACGGTGAATCCTAAATCTAGATACACTTTTTTCAGTGGTGAAACTGTTGAAAATGGCCTATAATAATATACAATCAGTAGTTGGTATTTTCGGTTGGGGCAGCCGAACGAATAAATTATGTCCCACGGTGTGACCCGTATGCATGCAAATGCAGCTTCCTCCCGCTGGAGGCTGGCTCCATCTCCATTCCTTGGTCACAGTTCTGCACATGGAGCAATAGTTCATTTATGATTTGGGCTTTGTTTACTTCCCTTTCAAATTCCAAAATTTTACGCTATCTCTCCATCATATCAATCTTTAGACGTATGCATGGAACACTTAATGTAGGTAAAAGAAATAACTAATTACGCAGTTTAGTTGTAAATCACGAGACGAATCTTTTGAGTCTAATTAAGCCATAATTAAACACTAATGGCTAAATACAAACGAAAGTGTTACAGTAGAAAAAAAAATCTAAATTTTTTTTCATCTAAACACCCCCGATCGATGTGTGAATGAACTACTATGCTGGAGCTGTGCAGGAGAGTGGATAGATGTCATGTCCAGTGGCCAAGCGAGGTGCCACACGTTACCGAGGCAACGTGTACGACCTGTCTATTCCGGGGCTTTTCTGAACAAGGCTGAAGGCTGGGCATCAAGCGCCTGCAATGAGCAGGAGTTCAAAAGCATCGTCAGAATTCAGTCATCAAGGCCTCGTTTAGTTCACTGTATCAGAATTCCTGTAGCATTTCGTTTGTATTTGGTAAAAATTATCCAAATTTTGACTAACTAGGCTTAAAATGTTCGTCTCGCAAAGTACAACAAAACTGTGCAATTAATTTTTAATTTCATCAACATTTAGTACTCCATGCATTTACCGATATTTTGATGTGACGGGAAATCTTCTTTTTTATAGTGGAATTTGGGGAGAATGGAGTGAACTGAAAGGCCCAATTGACGATGCAATTCTTCCGCACAGGTCTCTCCAAGTACTAGTAGCAAGTACAGCAGCTTTTGCACACTTTAACAGAGCGATACAGATTCAGTCAGGTATAATACATTGCTGTCATCAGTCATCATAAGGTGGCGGCTAATGAATGGTCCTCGGATCAGGGAGTATACTATTATATTATATAGCCTCCAGCCAAAGCCGCCTTCAGATCTGCAACCAAAATCCAGTCTGGAAGCTGGAAACCGGAAAGGCGTCGCCCCGGCTGGATAACAGCGAGCAAATAAAAGGCATGTGGCAGAGGTGATCTTGACATGTTGTCGGTAAAGAACATCCGAGTTCATGAATCCGTTAGAGAGGGATAGTTGACCTGATTAACGAGAGTTGGCCTATGATAGTTTCACGCGTTTGCACTTCACTCTGTGCTAGCCCGACGAGGCGTCTACGCCTGACCCAACCCCACGCGGTGTATGTGCACTTGGCTGACCCTACGTGGCATCTACGCCTCGCCCGACTCCTCGCGCCCCTCCAGCAACTGCCACAGGTGGGTGACATTGCATCATGCACAAACACATATCTACTTTTTAAACATCCAGATGCAACAGTTGCAACATATATCTTAAGACATGAAACACTTGACAACATGCTTCTAAAACACTTGCAAAAAACATCTGAAAAACGCTTAAACACCATTACAAACATACGCAATATCTAGATAAAACACTTACAACATATGAGTGAAACATATGCAACATTCAGATAAACACATTTACAACATACATCTGAAAACACAGATAAAACATTGGGAACAGATATTTATAACATACGTGTACAACCATTGCAATATATATAATATTCTTGATCTACTTGTGCAACATTCGTATGACACTTGCAGATACATGTGAAACACCCGAAACACTTGAAACATACATTTGTAATATGTGCTTCCAACGCAACATCTCCTTACTGCTTGGGAGAATGAAGGCTCGTCAGCGTGCTGGAGGCAGCGGCTAGGCAGCGCTTGTAGGCGGTGGGCCGGCGGCGGTGGGCCAGTGGTGGCAGCTCCACAACGTGGTGGAGAGGCAGCGACTGCATGACTGGAGAGGGCAGCCGCGCGCCATGCCATCCTGTAGCTGAAAGGATCTAAACAATGCTTAGATGGGGTGAATAGGGATGAAAACAGACGGAATTTTTTCCCGTACCGTCCCGTTCTGTTTTCTACATTTTTCCATCCATTTCCGTATTTGCGAGATCCTATTTTCGTATTTGCGGAAATAGAAAATGGTGTTTTCCGTTCGTTTCCGAGTAATCCCGTTTTAATACGGAAAAGACCCGTATTTATCCCGTTTTCAATCTATGCTCAACATGTTCAATAATTACATGTTCTTATGTTATATTAATATAACTACGAATCACAAAATATGCATGTTATGTTCACGTACATAGCATGTAAATGAATATTAAACTTTGTATATATTATTACATGACTTTATATATGTATACTTTGAGAATATTATATTATGTGATCTTAATTTAATTTTTCGGCTCTCCATCCGTATTTGTCCGTTTCCGTATGTCCGCATATTCCGATTCCGTTTTCGAACCCGTATTTTCTGAACCCGCTCCCGTTTCCGCCAAAAAATATAGAAACGAAAGTAGAAATAGGGTTTTTCCGTCCGTTTCCGTCCGTTTTCATCCCTAGGGGTGAATAGGCATATCTAAAAATTTCTACACAAATCTCAAAGTCACTTGTCAGCAACAGTTTGGGTCAGGACTCCTAACGTGTCAGAAGTCCCAGCGCAAACTGTCAGAAGTCCCGACGCCTACGGAAAATGAACTACAAGTGCTCAAATGAACTTTATGATGCCAATAACTTACAACCCCACTTCCTAGTGGTAAGGTGATGCTGTTGGACCACTTCCTTGACGCCTAGGAACCTCCAAGTTGTAGATCGAGACCACACCTTTAGAGGGAGGTTGGGAAAAAGAGAGACAAACAAATAGAAGTAAATACTAAGCGAAACACAATAACAACAACAAGCACGCGAGACAAAGGATTTATCCTGAGGTTCAGCAACCCCACTAAGGAGCTCCTATGTCCCCATTGTTGAGGTGATCACAAAGGTTGGAGTCTCTTTCACCTCCTTGCCTCTCTCAAAGCAACCACAAAGGTCACTTGAGGTTTCCACTAAGAAATCAAGGGTAATACAAACTTTCCAAGGATCTTCCACAAGATGGAAGCTCTCGGACGACGCCTAGCCGGCTAGGGTTCTAAGAACCTAAGAGTAATAGACGCAAAACCAACCGGCTTGATGAAGAAATCAAGTGCTCAAGCTTGCGAGGATGATTTTCTCGCTCAATCCACTCTCCTGTCACTCAAATCGTGGGGAATCGAAGTTAGGAGCAAAGGGGAGAGGAGAGGAGAGGAGAGGGAGCTCTTGAATGCTAGGGCACTGTTTTGGACCAAGGTTGGTGAGCAATGAATGAGTTGGTGCCTGTTAGAAGTGAAGAGAGTGCTATTTATACTAGCAGTAGAAATCTAACCGTTCAGATCTACGTTGGGACTGCTGGCATATATAGAAAACATTGTTCATGCAAAGTCAAATACACTGCGCGAAGGCCAACGTCGGGAGTCCTGACATATGTCGGGACTTCCGACGCAAGCAATCAGTCGAGCCAGCCGTTAGGCCTAGTGTTAGCACTCCCGACGAGAGTCGGGACTCCTGACCGTCGAGACTCCCGACTCACGTCAGGAGTCCCAACGTCCTCAGTCATCCCACAGGCTAAGTGACTGGGTGTCAGGACTCCCGGCGTGAGTCAGCACTTCCGACACCAAAAGTCAACAAAAGTATTCTACGTGCTCGTGAAGTGCTAGAGTGTCTCTTTTTTGATTTAGTTTTTATACTTGAGCACTCTATCTTCCTTAGACCAACTAAGTTTTGCATCCCTCTTTATAGTACGGCATACCTAACCCCAAAAGCAAAAGAATTAACTTTGAAGCTCCGCTTTTGAGTTTGATGCCTTCTTCAACTTCAAGAATTGAGGGATACTATTTCATCTTTATCAACTCTTTGAATCTTTCATGGGACTAAAGGCTGCGATATTACTTATTAAGATCATATTAGCCCCTAATTTGGATGTCATCAATACACCAAAACTCACATAGGGGGCAAATGCACTTTCAGTAGCAGCGTCTCGGTTGCGCGGAGTTCGCCACTCCTGTGGAGAAGGCTGCGGCAGGCCCGATGGAGAAGGTTGTGGCAAATCACTCAGGTGGAGAAGGAAGGTGGGAGACGCGGTGGAGAGAGAGGCGCGATGGAGAGGAAGGCGACTGGGAGCATGCGGTGGCGAGGGCGGCGCAGTGGAGAGAAGGCAGGCATGAAGCACGGTGGAGATGGCGGGTGGGATGCACGGCGGAGCGCAGTCACGGGCTCGCGGTTCTGCGGTGAGTTTTCTCTTTTTCTATTTTTTTAGAAACTACGTGGCTGGAGGTGAGTGGATAGGAAAGGATAGGCGAGCCTTCTGGGCCTCCTGGCCTGCCAGCGGGGCCGTCCGGGGCAGACGGACGCCGTGATACAAGTATTACCGATGATGGTTATGATTGGTTGGACCGTCCATCAGGATTTCAGTGTTGAGCGAATAAAGATCATCTAGGCATGGATTTTGCCTGCACAGAGGACTTGTGTGCCGCATTTCGCACAGGCAACCGCTTAATTTTACTGCCCGTAACCTGAAAAACGAAGAAATTTCATACAGGGACTGACGTGCAAACATATTCAAGAAGTTGACCCCCTCTCTCTATATACGAAGAGAATTGCTTACTGTGTCAAAACACATGTCAAAATGGTCAAGCCTGAAGTGCACCCAGTTATAGGTCCCCATAGTTAGCAAAATCTCTCCAAACAAATAATTGTGCCAGAAGTGTGTCGCAAGGGTTGTGCCTATCTAGACTGGGCTGAAAATTAGAACAAACCCAAATATTTCGGTCTCTAAGAGTTTTGTAATGCCATTCATTATTATAAAGTTCCTGCCCGTCTGATCAAAAGAAACTTTCAAAAAGCATATCAGTAGAAGGACCAAATAAGACTAGTACCAAACTACTAAACACCTCCATCCCACGTATAAGAGCATCTCCAACGGAATTCTCGTACTGCATTGTCTCTTATAAGTTGCTTTAAGAGAGTATCCTAAAATCAATTTAGAACAACATATTACCTAAAACTTGTCTCCTATATTTCTTTAGCGATTAGGGAGAGGTGGGTGTCTCCTTTATTTAGAAGAGATGATGCTTCTTTTTGAAGATCTCTTGAAAATCATAGGTATAGGAGATGAGATAGGAGATCTGTAGCTCCTCCGTCTCTTAAAACTCTACTTTTTAGGTATAGGAGATTGGATGAGATATCTGATGGAGATGCTCTAAACCTAAGAGATTGTGTCATGCTATGCAATTGTTATGCTCTGCCTCCTAGCTTCTAACTCCATACATGATCCCAAGTATAATCCCAAGAAATCATATCATGATGTGCAATTGTTTTTTTTGAAGGTCAAATACTTTAAAATTTTAATTAAAAGAGGAGATTAAAAAACTTACAAAAGGTCTTAACTGATGGCATCCAGCCAAAAGCAAAAGGACGAATAGATTGAAGTAAACATTGCTTCCTAAAACTCGTGAACAAGAGATTGAAGCCCACTCTACCATTGTTGAAAATCCTATCATTTCTAATCTTCCAGAGCTCCCAGCTTGCAATCAGACAATCTCTGTGAAGAAGGGCAGGTTTAGTTGACATCTAGCCATCGCCAATCTTGGATATAGTCCTACAGTCTCATCCCAAGAGAAGCCAATTGCATTCCACCAGCGTTTGGAGAATTGACAAGAGAAGAAAAGGTGATCAACATCCTCTTCATATCTGTCAGTCAGAGGACATAGAGAACATAATTGTCCACCGCATTCATGTTCCTGCGCCATAGCATTGTCTTCATGTTCAGTCTGTCTGTCAAGATGAGCCAACCAAAGAATTTGATTCTTGGCGTGCACTTGGACTTCCAGAGCCAGGTGAAGATGGGGTGAGCATCCACCTGTTGGACTTCCAGTAGCTTTGCAAATGTTCGGGTGACTAGGCCGCATCCTTGCTGAGCTAGTTGAGTTCCCAACTTGCAATCAGGACAATCTCTGCGAAGAAGGGCAGGTTGAGTTGACTTCTAGCCGTCACCAATTATGGATACAGTCCTAGAGTCTCATCCTAAGTGAATCCTGTTAACTTTTCTAACAATTAGGGTAGACCAGTGGGGAACTGATTTGCATTTCTTGATTCAAAGTTCCTAGAACATGATCTACTGGATCCGAGAGAGAGATAGAGAGAGGAGGAAGTGAGGTGGAGCAGACCATCGGTGGAAGGGGCAGTGGCGTTGGAGCTCGAGCTGGTGGCCGCCATCTCGTTCGTTGGTGAAGCTCTGCTCACAGGCAGCGATGGTCGGGGAAGGGGAAGCCGATGCAGTGAAGTTCGTGGTGAAGAAGATGCGGTGACAAAGTGGCGGCGCGGTCCAGTGGTGCTTCCCGCCACTGGCTGCGCCCCCTCTCTATGAGATTGGGTGTAGGGTTTGTCGGTGGGAGGAAGTGGCTGCGATGAACCTCGTGAACAGAGCCGCCGGCCTCCCACCTCTTTAAATTGCGCAGTACGACGGGGGTCCACCAACCATGTAGGGTTGTGCGTCTCCGATCAGGGCGCGAGTCAAGGCCCAAGAAGGCCGTTGGGCCTCCTCGGTCAGGAGATCAACCTAACAAATCCAATTTCATTTCAATAGCGTTTGGAAAATTGAGAAGTGAAGAAAAGGTGATCCACATCCTCTTCACATCTATCAGCACAGAGGACATAGAGAACATCATTGTCCACCGCATTCAGGTTGTTGCGTCTTAGCATTGTCTTCATGTTCAGTATATCAGGATGGGCCAACCAAATAATTTGATTCTAGGCGTGCACTTGGACTTCTAGAGCCAGGTGAAGATGGGGTTGAGCATCCACCTGTTGGAAGCCAGATTGTAGAATCTGTTGGAGTAACTTCTATTGCCCCATTTGAAGGTCCAGACATCAAAGGTCTTAGGATCATAATGAACATATTGTAGCTAGTGTTGTAACTCTTCTAGCTCTTCAAAGGCTTGCTGGGAAGAGGAAGATAGAAGATTGAATCCAGGTATTGTTCTGCCATTGCCTGCTTAACTGAGACTCTACTTTCTTTGCCAAAAGAGAAGACCCTCAGGAACTCTTGAGAGACGATGTGGTCAGACTAGAGATCATCACAGAAAAGAACAGTGGAGCCATTGCCTAAAGAACAACGTGCAATTCCTCTGTATAGGGTGTTGAGCCTTAGGAAGAGCTCGCGGTGGGGGTGAAGTGTTCGAGCTCTTGCTCCTCCGGTCGAGGTTAGGGGAGGGTGGGGTGGAGCGGCGGGGGTGAACGGTGGGCGGCACGGCCAGTGGCGAGGAAGCCGTTGGCCGGGGGCGGCGGTGGAGACTGGGGGAGGGAGCGGGCCGGTGTGGTTTCACGAAGAAGAACACGGCGGGAACGGCTGGCGGTCACCCACTCTTTGCACGACCGGTCGCGCTTAACTGCCTCCAATTCCAGTTGTACACTCACCCTCTGCACTGTCGTTCTAGACGCGCTTGAGATTCTGCTCGTGCATTGCCCCATTCCCTGTTCCACTTGGGTGGACAGCGACATGTTGTGACCTTCGTAGCCTTGTTCCTGCGTCTGAATTGCTACGAAGCTATGCCCATCATATCAGCAATTTACGAACCCCGTGTGCTCATCACCATGGAAAGTTACAATCGAAACTGACAAGAGCGGAAACGAAGAAAAAAGAGGTAAACACAGAATTGTATATAAAATCTATCACTCACCAGTCACCTCCAACAAATTGATCGTTGTTCACGCCTGCGAGAGGCAGTCGCATTAGTGATCAGTCTCTCTCAAGTTCTCAACTTCAAATCAAGCCACGAAGATATTGTTTAAAAAAACTCACACACAAGAAGATGCATACTGAATAGTGAATACTGATCGACATAAACAATCCGTTCACAACTCGATCAATTTGCCTCGCATGAATCATCCTCGCCTAACATGACCCATCGACCATCGTACATGGAGCTAGGAACAATGAAGCCTAGATGTGGTACTCCGACTACTTGTCTAGCAGGGTATCTTGGAGGTGAACCAGGTCATGACGTGCAGCGGCGCCTTGATGAGCTCCACCGCCGCCTCCAGCACCACCGTCACGCAGAGGCAGCACGGGCAGATGCACGAGATGGGCAGCCTGCACGTACGGATCACAGCAAAGGCCGCGTGTTGTCGCCGCTGAGAATTCACACGCACGCGAGCAGAGGCAAAATCGAAGCAAGGTCAGCAACTTACCCGATGATCCAGATGATGGCGCCGACGATGGAGACGAGGACGGCGAGCAGCGCGAACGGCAGCCCCAGCAGCCAGCCCAGCGGCCGGCACTCGCCGCCATCGCCACAGCAGCACATCACGGGCCGCTCTCTGTTCCTTTCCCCTCTACCCTTCCTTGCTTGCTTGATTAGTTAGGCGATCCTTGCTAATTCTTGATTGCTATCTAATTTGCCAGGGTGGTCTCATCTCATCGTTTTGCATTATTTTATATATGGTAGTGGGTGACTTTATACCTTGTTGAGTGTGCTACTGCTCCTATCATTTATTATTTAATTGATTTAATAACAACCGAAATCAAGCACGAGTGAGTGGAGGGAGCTGTTTGCATGTCGCTTTCAGCGAGGAGAGACTCTCCGTGTCAACAAACTGCGTGATCGCCTATATTGACTGATTTAGCAGGTTCAACAGAATGGGCGGCTACAAACGCGCCAGTCAAAACTATTGACTAAGAATAATAACATTACTTCAAACTAAGCATAAGGAAATTGGTACCAGGTAGTACTCTTCTAGCATGACAGCAATCACAAGCTTGAATTTCTAGAGTGTACTCCCTCCATCCCAATTTATTTGTCGTTTTCAGTTTTCATGCCACTCGATTTGTAGAAAATGCGTATAACATTTGTATCTCCAAATAAATTTATTTAAAAACTAGATTCAAAGATCTTTCCAATAATACCAATAATGTATCATAAATATTAATATTTTTTAATATATATTTTGTCAAAATTGTTTTTTGAAAAGCAAAAGATATTTTGGGATGGAGGGGGTAACATATATTTTCTGGAGTTTACTGTACATTTCCTCTTACAAAGCAGCACCAGGCCTCCTCCCTCTTTCACCAAGCGCCCAGCTGCCCAAACCTCAAAATGAGACGGGAAAATGTTTCAATATTATTTGCTGTGCTGTACTCAAAATACATTTTACATTTACATCTATCTATATTCTGTAGAGAAATATACCAAGCAAGTTTTGGTACCTTCCCCAGCCATCACATAGTGGGAAACACGATTCTACAGCCAAACAAGGTTCATAGCCCCTTACATCCAGATTATGCTGCATCAGGGTTTGGAATTGTTAGTACCAGCAACAGGTGCACTTTACATCCAGATTATGCTGCATCAGGGTTTGGACTCGTTAGTGCCAGCAACAGGTGCACTTGCATATTTGGGTCTGGGAAGTTCGTCAAATGATGGTTTCCTCCCAAAAATCACTGCCGCCGCACGCGTCACAATGTGTGCGGTTAAGCCCCAAATCACAAACTTTTTGCCGTCTGCCTCGTAGTCAAAAAACTGGACAGGAATATCTATGCCCATCCAATTCATTTGTTTTGTTCTCCGGTGGTTGTCCTGTTGATGCGATACAAGTGAAAACTATGCAATGCAATGCAATGTTCTTACTCACACCATATAAGGAATCTAATGAGCGAAAAGGAATTAAGGAACATCAACAAAATTGTTGCTGCACTACAACATATGATAGAGAAACAACTACCTTTAGAAACATCTCCAGAGGTGCATCAAAGATGTCCTCCACTTCAGCTTTATTTAAGACAGGCTTGAATAAGGCTTTATCTGAGACCATGCCAATTACAGGAACAACATTGAGGCCATTCTGCAAAAGAAAGGTTGTAGCATAAGTACTGGACAGTTTGCAATTCCATTGGAATAGTAGAAAAGCATGTGCCACATCATAGGAGCCGTTCGGCTGTGCTGATAAGCCGGCTGAAAAACACTGTTGGCTGATTTGTTGTGAGAGAAAAATACTGTTCCAGCTGAAAAAACAAGCTGAAAAAGACAGATTATAAGTCGAATGAACAGGGCCATAGATATAGGAAAGTAGATATGCATGTCAAACTGATATACTCAGTACAGCAATCCCTGCATGGTTTTTTTTTCAATATTTGATTAAATAAAAGCCTTTTCCTTGTCATCAGTTCCAAAAAGATGGAGCCAAGGTAATGAGTAAATCTTTGATTACTAGAAACTTTAAAAGGGAAGGCTGACGCAAACTGATCAAAAATCTAAAATTTCCTCCAGCTAGCAAGAGTAACACAGACATAGGTAATAAAAGCTAAACTTCCTAAGCTTGACTAGAGTAAGGAAGATTTCATTTGGTCAGTTCTGTATTTCATATGGATCATGGGTGTGACTTTGATAGTCCATGATATAGGTACACCCATGCATTTGAATGATCATTGAATATCCCCTCTCAGAGACATCAGCATAGAAAAGGGAAGGGGGGGGGGGGGGGGGGTTGTGCTAAAAAAAAAAGATTAACAGGGTGAAACAACCCACCTTTGACAACACAATGGTGAAACAAGCCTTTGACAACATATTCACCAGTTATGACCATTGGCAGTTCCTTAATTTTGATTGAATGATTTTACATGACAGTAGTACACCTCTTCCTGATAGCAGGTTAATACTGATATTTACATGCTTATATGGAAAGGGTTTTCTTTTTTATTCATAGTATTTTGTGCAGTCAGAAGTTTAGAATATCTTCGTCTTCCTGAGATCGCATTACTTGGTCCCCTACCTCAAACTCTAAAGTTGCATTGTCACTGGGGGAGTTTAACCGTGGTTTAAACATTTCTTGAAAATTTGTTCACTGGTCAATTGCACTAACTAATGCCCACTTACCTCCCTTGCTCCTTACTGTAGACATGGTTTTAATGGCTAGACCAAAACCATTTCCTCAGCTCTGATTCTTATCAAACTAAACCAATAAGCTTATACCACTTGCCTCCCTAAATATTCAGATCAAATTCTTAGGCCCCCAATACTTGTACATTTAATTATTCTGGCCACTAGCTTAATATAATTCGTGACATGGCATCTAATCGAAGAGCAAAAAAAGTTACATGATGTGCAATCAAAGCATGAAAATATGTGACGGGCTTAAAGTTAAACAGGCCATATATAAAGAAAACGAAAATGATACTCCACCACACAAAGGTCTTCCACATTCAGACATACAATTTCAGAATTTCAGTTTGAATTTTATTTTAAGATTTTAATTGAGGTTGGGCATAACATTTGATTGTTTACTATCAGTATTTCAAATTTTCGATCCTCCAATCAAAGTTTGGCGTCGAATTTTGAAGTTTGCAAAATGAACTGACACCGTAAGAGATATCTTGATGCGAATTGTTGTTATGCTATCTTAATGCTGCAAGCATGTATACTTGAGGAGGTATTGCACTACAACGAGTCGAGATTAATCCTCTTATATATATATATATATATATATATATATATATATATATATATATATATATATATATATATATATATATATATATATATATATATATATATATATATATATATATATATATATATATATATATATATATATATATAGCAGAAATAGCTTGACTTAATACATTGTTAGACCATTATACGACTCTACACAAGAATTGGTCAGTAAAATCATAAAGCTCTTTCATAGATGTCCTGTTAGTACCGGCAACAATTATGGCTTACCTTTGATAAGAAAGGCTCAAGAACTGTAACAACAGAAACAAGCGCCGGATCCAGTCCAATCTCCTCCTTCGCCTCCCGTAGAGCTGTGGCCTTCGGATCTGCGTCCCCATCCTCCACCTTCCCTCCGGGTAACGACACCTCCCCTAACAATTTTCAAGAAATTGACTGAAGCACTCCAAGCAAGGAATCGTCCAGAGGAAAATCCAACAGGCAAAAGCTTTAGCCACAATCATGGTGTCTACCGGAGTGGGAGGAGAGGGTGGAAGCGCGCTTCGTAAGCAGGACCCGTGGCCCGCTGCTAGGGTCCTCGAAGAGGCAGACCAGCACCGCGGCGTGGACCTTGGAGGCGGCCGAGCGTTGACTTTTCGCGGGGACGGCATCTGCGGCGGCGGCGGCGGCAGGGGCGCCCACTGAGGAGAGCTCGCCGGAAGAAGAGGACGCGAGATGGCATGTGAGATGGGCCAACCGCCGAGACGGAGAGGAAGAGAAGGGAGAGGAGGCCATGGCAATGTGAGTGCAGGTGAAGAGGCGGGTAAGCAAAGGTCTCATGGCTGCGACGGTGATAAAGGCGCAGCAGCGGCGATATCAAGGAGGGAGTTGGAGGGGTCGCCGCCGTCCGCCATCCCAAAGATTGTAAATGTGACTCGTAACGGCCAACGCCATTTGGGTCAAGCAGCGGGCACCGCTATCTAATCGAAGTGCTCCACTGTACCTCCGTCACAACATAATCACATCAAACAAAATTTTCTTGGGTTTACAACTTACTTCTTGACTATAATTTTTTACTTCTTGGGATTATACGAAGCTGTCTATGTCCAGAAAATATTGGAGAAATTCAATATGAACGGATCATACCCACCAAAAACCACATGATAGTTAGATTTCTAAATATAGAGAACGGCCCATCTAAATCAAGGGAGAAATAGAAAGAGATTTTGGGAAAGGTTCCATATCTTAGTGTCGTTGGAGATACTTACGTATCTTGCTAACAGCAGTCACCCGGATATAGAATTTATAATATCATAAATTTGCTAGCAATCCATATAGTGCTACTCCTACGAAGCGTCATTGGGTAGGCTTTAGAAAATTTGAGATATCTCAATGGCCCAATAAATCATAGAACATTCCGGAGAAACCAAGATCCGATATTGATGGATATATATATGCTAGCTATTCATCACATCGAACTTAGATAGGCTTTGTATTATTGCAAGATGGAACAACCATCTCTTGGAGTCTTCAAGCAGACTCTAGTGGCTACTTCCACCGATAAAATAATTGCTTTGTATGAAGCATCACATGAGTGCAAATGGCTTCGCAGAATGAGAAATCACATAATGCAATCATGTTGTATTGGTGCACTTGAGACACCATTCATTATCTTTGAAGATATTAATCCTATTCGCTTGTCTTATAATCCATACTTTTTAGCTTATTTTTTTAGCCGGAACATTGTTTTCCTCTCACAACAAATCAGTGAATAGTACTTTCAGCCATGGTTTTTCAGCGAAACGAATGGGCTCATTGTTGCTTGTGTTGTGCAAACGGAATCAAATTATATTAAAAGCAATATCACTATGCATATTGTTCCGAAGTTGTTCTATCCTCATGAATTGCAAAAGAATGGGAAAAAAATGAGACCTTGCAAACAGTGGATCCTACATACATGTATGTGCCCAATAGGGCTTATATATACATGTATGTCCACTGTTATTCATCAATCATTTGCATTGCTCATCTCTCGCTCTTAACTCACTAGGCCAAATAGAGGTCTACATGTCATCATCACTGTAGTAATGAAGAAAGTTATTATCTTTAATATTAGATGGAAATACAAGAATCAATACTTCTCAATGTTTAAATGCCACATGCTAATAAGTAAAATTAAACCAATAACCAAACTAAAATAAATTAGAAAATGGAGAAAGGAAGAGACCAGTAGTAGGTACTCTGCACAACCAACCTATTCTTGTCAAATAGGTTCGCCGTGGCGGTCAATGTATCTTCCCTCCCACCCTAAGAGGCCAAGAACCTTGCCTCTCGCTCGCAGTTCGCTCATGCCACCCACACTACCGAGCCATGGCATGCAACCAACACCTTCAAAATCTCCAAACACAGGCGCATGCACCGCCTGCTTCGATTGACCCCACGCGCTTGTCGCAATGCCATCACGACAACCATCCTCGTCACTCTCGTATTCTTTTCCTTCGTCACCGGGCGTGGTGGCCCAGGTCCCAATCGCCGTAGGCTGCCTCTCTGCAGACCATTCTTGCTTTGCGGTCTCTGTCGCCATCGGTGCGCCGTACTCCTCACGCCATGATGTCGCCATAGCCATCGTGGGCACGCACACGTGCTGCACCACAACCTCCTACATCACCATCCTCGGCATTAGTTTTGGTTCCCTCCTCGTCATCTTGCTCATCCTGTGCACCATCCGGTGGTACCTCGTGCAGTGGCGGATCCACAGGGGGGGCTGCCGGGGCTACAGCCCTCCCTAATGATCCTATTTCTTCATTAAATCACATTCAATTGGCAGTAAATTACCATTGATTTCTAGCTTAAGTTTTAAATCTACATTGTTTAGCCCCCCCTTAATCCAAATCCTGGATCCGCCACTGACCTCGTGCAACGGTCCGTGAGACGGGATGCTGCAGAGGCTACCGCTGTAGTGGAGCCCGAAAAGAAACCGCCCATGGGGCTAGATGCCGACGCCATAGCTACGCTGCCAGAGTTCATATATCGGAAGGAGGATGTTGATGGAGAGGAGGAGCGAGAGTGTGCCGTGTGCTTGGGCGCGATGGCAGAGGGGGACGCAGCGCGGTGGCTGCCGTCGTGCATGCACATCTTCCACCAAGGTTGTGTCGACGTGTGGCTAAGGGAGCACTTGACATGCCCCATCTGTCGCGCCGAGGTAGACATCAGAACGACTTGTGAGGGATGCGATGAGATGGACCAAGAGGTCGGCCCGTCGCGGGCATCCTCATAGATGGTGCAGCCAACACGTGAAGGGTTGCTCGATGACGGGGAGAGGGACCTAGAGAGTGTATGTTAGAGGTACATGCTAGGAGTAGCTTTGTGTTATTATTCTTATCTTTGTTAGGGAAGTGAATTAGCGATTTAGATGATTTGGTTGGAATTTGTAGGATATGCATGTATACGTAATGTTCTGTCTATGGAGTATCACATATATACCACTGCACGTGAGAATAAATAAAAGATAAAAGGAGGAATGCTCAAGGTTTCTGTGTTAGCTGATTGAACTGAAATTGTCCTTATGGAAAAAAAGAAAGACAATGAAATAGACTTTAATAGATGTTCCTTAAGGTCAGTGGGATTGATCTCGTTCTTAAGGTCAGTTAGTTAGGTGGAATTGATCTCATTTGTTAAGGGTACAATATACAAACTACTGTAAAATGGAATTCCCCTATGGGTGCAAAATGACAAGGCAATACAAATTACTGTCAAGAAAATTGAAAAAATATTTTTTTCTATTGTTTCAATAGGAAGACCTAAAATGATAGGAAAATATTTGCCAAATGGAGCACCAACAAAAATAATTTCCTTATCGGTTCTTTCCTAACAAGAAAATTTTGGGCCATCAAATATGGATTTCTGAGCAGATGTGCTGACAGAAGAAGGAAAAGACCAGAAGTAGAGATGCAGCTGTCTAGGGCGAGGGGGGCGACGCTCGTCACCTCAACGTCCGACGACCGATTTCGGTGAGCTTCTAGGGTTTTAGCCACTCAAAAGTAGGGGTTTCTGCTCCGTGTTTCACGCTCGACAGATCCACCCGCGTTGATGTGTGGGTTTTTGCCTCTGGCTCTCGCCTCACTCGTGATTTGGTGGGGTCGGGGATGGGTTTGACATTGAAGGGAATTGTTTAAACTCCATCGTCGTCATCCATGGAGGCGATGGCTCGATACATTGAGGTGTTCCTGACGACTGCTGAAGGATCAAGTCACCTGAAGGCTAGAAAGTTCGATATCCCCATTGTTCCGACTCAATGCAAGCCCAATGTGAAGGTTGTGGATGAGAACACACCTTTCGAGATGGTCAATTCGAGCTCGGTGAAGATCAAGATGGTCCCGCTTGGTTTTCGGTGGCCTTGCAATGGGGGTAAGCTGAATATCGCTGGCGGTGAAGGGGATCAGCCATCAGAGGCAGGAGGCGCTAAACCAGTTTCGTCTTAAAATGGCGCTCAAGGCCCTACAAGTCAGAGATCATGGTGTCCGCAACCCCCAAGGTGAGGATTGTGCCCGGGATCTTAGGGCGAGGACCCGGAAGCGAGCCACACGTCGAACATCCGAGGGGGTGACCCGAAGGTCAGTGGTGATGTGGTTTTGGGACACCAAGGTTCCCTTGCACCTTTACACATTTCAAGCTTGCAACTCGATTCTCAGATTGAGGATCTAGTGAACCCTAACTTTGGCCCCCCCCCTTCGCCGTCGCCGCACCTTCCCAATCCACCAAAAACCAACCTAGCCAAGTTCGTTGGTCATCTATGGTGTGGCACCCCTATGAAATCCTTTGTGGCTGCGGTGTGCGCTGAGCCAGCTCAGGTTGTGCATGTGAAGATGTATCAGGGGGGTGGGCGAAAAGGTTTCAACAATCAAGGGTGGGGGAGAGGGGTTCCTGGCGGCTATGGCGGCTATGGCAGGGGTGGTTCGAGCCATGGTGGCGGAGGCAGAGGGCCCAACATTTGGGACAGGAAAGATCATCAAGATGGTGGTGCTCCAAAGGAGAACACTGGCGAAAACCAATCTGGGGCTGAGGAAACCAATGAGAAGTGGGATCAAGCTGTTGCTAAAGCTGATGGGGAGGCTACTCAAGATGGAGATAAGGGCCCTGAAGATCAGCAAGGTGACAATCAAGGTAACCTTGTTAAGAGTGGTACTGAGTCCCAACAAGACCCTTCGAAACCTGCTCAGAATAGGGTAGCATGTGAGATTTGGGGGCCTTTTAATCATGCTACCAAAGATTGTAGGAGGCTTGTTTGTGAGATATGTGGTTACAATAATCACACTACTTATGACTGCAAGCATTGTATTCCTTGGAACACTGGTCCAGAACTATGTGCAGCACAAGTGGAGATTAGAGCTTCTTCTTTATTGAGGAATGCATTGACCCCAGAGTGTCTAGAGAGAAGGATACTTTTGCTATCATATCCATCATTCAGGGTAATGCCTCTGGTAAACAAGTGGAGCAAGAACTAATGATTTTGTTGGATCTACTTCTTGGAAATGGAATGCCAGACCAGTGAGTGATAACAGATATATTGTCAGGTTCCCCAATGCTAAGTTAGTCAAAGATTGGAGTAGATGCAAAGCTTTAGCAATGGGTGATGTTAATGCTTTGATGAAGGTGGAACAATGGTCCCCTAGTCTGGGTGCAAAAGGAATGTTACAGCAGGCCTGGTTCAGAGCTAAGGATATCCCTGGAGATCAGAGATCTATCAGGACACTTGCTAAGGTTGGTGGGCTTGTGGGCAAAGTCATAGAAATTGATGAGAAGACCAGGCTTAGACCTAATTATGTGAGAATGAAGATAGCCTGTAGGGATGTTCTAAGAGTTCCAAAGAAAGTTGAAGGCGCCCGACCTGTGTCTTCATGATTTCTTTTTTGAGAGGGAACTCCCTGAGGCTGAGCCAGTGAGGACTTTGTCAAGTGGAATCAAGATGGGTGAGCCTCCACAGAAGAAATATAAATCTGATGAGATCCCAAAAAATTCTCAGCTTACTGGGGAAGCCAATAACAATGCCAGCAAGATCAATACCACTACTTCTAATCAAGTTTTTGGTCAACAGATATCTACACAACCTGCTATGTCTGCTCCTCCTAAGATGAGCATGGATAAGAGTTCTCTTAGCAAGACTTAGAGTATGGATCAAGAAAAGGCATCTTCTAAGGCAAAACAAGCCATTGAAGCTCAGAGTGCTGACAGTGAAGACAATGAAAGACCTGATGATAAAGTCAATATTCCTAATGTGTTTGAAGACTTTGACATTGAAAGTGAGTCTTAGTGAAAAGTTCAAAAGAATTGGGGCATACACTGAGAATGGTCAAGGAAGTTCTCAGCAGCATGCTAATGCTAATGATCATCAAATTTGGAGGATGGAAGTTGATAGTACCAATGACTCAGGGCAAGTTATTTTATCTGTTCATGAGAAACAAGCAACTAAAATGGAGGCCTCTCCTACTGATACTGAGATGGAGAAGGAGAGTCTGATCAACTCCCAGGAAAGTGTTATCACCGATGATGGCTCTCATAAGGCTGTAGTGGTGGCCAATAATCCTAAAGATCCTGAATACATCAAGCGTGGGAAGGATAGTAAAAACAAGATGCCCCAACCTGATAGAAGGAGTGAAAGGCTAAAGAAGGATGTGCATCTCACCACTATGGAGAAGAATGAAGCTATGGCTAAGAAGCGGGCTCTGGAAGGTAACACCAGTAAAGTCAATACTATTTCTGACCTTGATAATATTACTCTAGATAGTTTAGCAAAAAAAACATGGGTGTGGTGGTTAATGATTGTGAGTTTGCTACTTTTGACTTAGTTAAAGAGCTTAAAACTGCTAGGAATTGTTTGCATGCTAAACATCATATTTTGTCTACCTCTAATAGTTCTGTTGAAATTACTGAATGTATTCAAGAAGGATGCATGTTGGTTGATGATAGTCAAGAAGAAAGTTCTGATATTGAGATGTTAAAAATTTGTAAGTCATTAGAAAAAAGCAAAGGTAAGAAAAAGAGAGTTCAATTATCCCCAAGAGAGAGGAAGCAAGACCAGGAAGATCCTAGCTTGCTAGATTCCAGGAACATTTCGATTCCTATGAATCCTAGAAAAAGGATAAAACAAAAGAAAAAATGGTAGTCCAGGGACTTTTCTGGAATTATAGATGCATTAAAAAGAAAGGTGTCTCTACCTTCTTAAAAAATCTTATTCTTGAGTATAAATTCCATTTTCTTGGACTTCAAGAAACAATGATTTCTGATTATAATGAGTCACTGCTTAGAAAGTTTGATGTGAATCAAGACTATTTGATGTGAATCAAGACTATCTCTGGATGGATAACCCTGCCAGAGGTAAGTCAGGTGGTATTTTGGTGTTCTTCTTGAAAGATTTGATGTGGGTTCTTTTGATCAAGGGGAATTTATGTTGCAATTTAACCTTTGGGACAAAATTTTGAAAGTCAAGTGGAATTTATTAGTGGTATATGGGGCAGCTCAAGATGAGAACAAGCTATCCTTTCTATTTGAGCTTTCTAGATTTTGTGCAAAAAATTCTGAACCCTTGATTATGGGTGGAGATTTTAACATTATAAGATACATAAAAGAGAAAAACACTATGGATTGGGTTCATAGATACACTTAACTTTTCAACTCTGTGATTCAATTTTATGAACTAAGGGAATTGGTATGACTGGAGGTATATTTACATGGTCTAATAATGAGGAAAATCTCATTATGGAAAAGCTTGATAGAATTTTAGTAACTAAAGAATGGGAAGACCTTTTTCCTCAAGTTGTTGTCAATAAGCTTCCTAGGGAGATTTCAGATCATAATCCTCTAATTATTTCCACTAGAAAAGTGATTGTCTACCTTTCATCCAATTTAAATTTGACCTGAGCTGGTTGAAGCAACCTGATTTCTTTGTTTTGGTAGAACAGTTATGGAAAAAAACCATGTAGAGCCAAGTCCACTTTGGACAGAATACAACAAAAACTAAAACTTTTTAAGCAATACTTCAAAGGTTGGGGATTCAACCTTCAAGGTGAATTAAGAAAGCAGAGGAAGGAAATTCAAAAAGAGTTAACTGAGTTGGAAACTTTTGAAGCACATAATTGGCTGACTCAGGATCAGCTAGAAAGGAAAGCATAGGTAATTTGTGAGAACCTAAAAAGCCGTGAACAAGAAGAAACATATTGGTATGAAAGATGTCATTCTAATTGGTTACTTAAGGGGGACAACAATAACTCTTTTTTCATAAATGTGCAAATGGTAGGAAGAGGAAAAATACAATTGTGTCCTAGGAAAATGATGGAATAGTAATTGAAGGTGATGAAAATTTATTACAACATGCAACTGCACATTATGCTGAATTGTTTGGTCCACCTATTGAATATGATGTTTCTATTGATTCTAGTATCGGGATAACATTACTTATGTTTCTGAGCTTGAGAATAAGTTTCTCTGTAGACCTTTTTCTGAAAATGAGATTAAGGAGGCCCTTTGGCAAATGGAGAAGAACAAAGCTGTGGGCCCTGACAAAATACCCATTAAATTCTACCAAGGTTACTAGGAGTTTATTAAATCTGACATTATTCAACTTTTTGATAATTTTTATCACCAGAAAATGGATGTTAGCAGGCTTAATTATGGTATTATTACTCTGTTACCAAAAATCAAAGAAGCCTCTAAGATCCAACAATTTAGACCCATTTGCTTGCTGAACTGCCTATACAAGTTGATCACTAAAACACTCACTATCAGATTAGAAACTGTGGCTGATAAGTTGATACACAAAACCCAAACAACATTTATGAAAAATAGGAATATCATGTCTGGGATCATGTGTTTCATGAAATCTTACATGAGACCAAGAGAAGGAAAGACGTGGGAGTAATTTTGAAATTAGACTTTGAAAAGGCTTATGACAAAGTCAATTGGAAAATACTGTTTGCTTGTTTAAGGAAAAGAGGATTTGATGAGAAATGGTGTACATGGATTGAACAAGTGGTAACTGGGGGACCGTTGGTGTAAAAATAAATAATAGGTTAGGTCCTTATATTAAAAGTTTCAAAGGGGTCAGGCAAGGAGGCCCTCTCTCTCCTATCTTGTTTAACTTTGTTGCTGATTGTCTGACAAGAATGGTACAAAAAGCTCAGGAAAATGTCTTGTTTACTGGATTAATTAGTCATATTATTCCAAATGGTGTAGTAATTCTCCAATATGCTGATGACACAATTATTTTCCTAAAACATGATATGGAAGAGGTTGTGCATATGAAACTGCTTTTATATTTGTTTGAAATGTTAGTTGGCCTGAAAATTAATTTTAACAAGAGTGAGATCTTTATGATAAATGATGAAGGCAATTTGGGACCGATGTATGCTGACTTATTTAACTATCAGGCTGGCCTTTTCCCCATTAAATACCTTGGTGTGACAGTCAGTCCTAGCAGACTGAAAGTAAGTGATTGGTCTCCTCTTGTTGAAAAATGTGGTAAAATGTTAGATGTTTGGAAAAGGGGTACAATGTGTATTGCAGGGAGATACACTCTTATGAGCTCAAGTTTGAACAATTCACCTACATATCATATGTCTGTTTACTTGCTACCAAAAACCATTATTCATAAGTTGGAAAAATCAAAAGGAGATTCTTTTGGCAAGGAGGTGGAACTTGAAGAAAATATCACTTAGTTAAATGGGAAATCATATGCAAAAGTAAGAAGAAGAGGGGTTTAGGAATCAAAGACTTGAGAAAAATGAATATTAGCTTACTTTGTAAGTGGTGGTGGAAGCTTGAAAAAGAAGAAGGTTTATGGCAGGAGATTATTAAGTATTTGAAACACAAATCAATACATGATGTATGTCACAAACTGAATGATTCTCCTATGTGGTTTGATTTACTTAAGGTGAAAGTATCTATTTGCAAGGCCGGAGTATTGTTATTCAAAATGGTGAGGCAACTAGATTTTGGTATGATCCTTGGCTTCACAAGATCCTTTATATTTGTCTGGTCCCATTTTATTTGAATTGTGTGAGAATAAGGAGATCTCTGTTGCACAAGTGGTGAGAGGTACTCCTGTTACATTCAGAAGATGGTTATTTGATTGTTTAAAAGATCAATGGGATAGGATTATGCAAGAGTCTAATAGTTTTCAGCTTAAATCTGATCCTGATATTGTTAGATGGTCCATTGAAAGTAATGGTAAATTTTCTTGAAAGTAATGGTAAATTTTCTGTCAAGTCTCTATACAATGGGTTGACTCGAAATGAATCTGCGAAGTTTCACAAGAGAATTTGGAAAGGTAAAATCCTTGCAAAGATCAAAATTTTTTATGGCTGATAACAAACAATGCTATTTTAACAAAAGATAACCTTAGGAAAAGAAAATGGCAAGGGGATCCCAGTTTTGTGTTCTGTGATTGCATTGAAACTGTTGACCACTTATTTTTTCAGTGCTCCATTGCCAAAGTAATCTGGATGGTGGTAGCGAAATGTTTCGGCGCAAACAACATTCCATGCAATTTACAACAATGTTGGTTCTGGTGTGAGAAGTGGTTGCCATTTGGTAAGAAGTTCCACCCATGGGGTGTTGGCGGCATCTGTTGGGCCATTTGGAAGAGTAGAAACAAAGCATGTTTTGAGAAAAAAAAATTGGTCTAAAATCCTTTAGAGATAATCTGCCATGCCTGTGTGCTAATGAAATTTTGGTCAGGTCTGTCTGCTGAAATGGATCAGGATCAGTTGGTGGAAGGTGCCAATACAATGTTGCGCGTGGCGAAAGAAATTCTGGCGTCTCAGACCGCACGACCGGTGAATCAGCTCCTTCTGCAAGATACTGATGTAACTGAACACGATGAAGACGCAGCTTAGAGGTGATGGCTCATGAGGCGGGTGGAGGAGGATTGTGTTCACTCAGTTGAGGTTCCCAGAAGTTCAGGATGATGTTGATGGCTGTCAGATTTCAGTCTTTTTTTGGTATCGTTTTGATGGGTGTTGGTTTGCTTTCGCAAACTTTTGACTGGCAAACTGTATGCACGTTAAACTTGGCCACCTCTCTTGCTAGTGCTCGTTAGCTGTTTTAGCTGTGTATGCTGGAGGTTCCAGTCTCTTTTGCTTGTTATCTTAGCTGTTGCTCTTTCTGAACTTTGTCTAGTATGTAATCTCGAATGCTTGTATTTCCATTATGCTATAATGGGAATGGGGAGTTGCCTCGCGTGGAAAAAAAATCAAATATGGATTTCTATCACTGTCATACGAAAATGACAGGAAAATGCATTTCAACCGTTAAGGAAAAAGGTTTTCCTCTTGGTCGTGAACCGTCAATAAAAATACCAATTTTCTTGTCATTGTTGTCATAAAAAATAACGGCATTAATGCTAACAGTAAAATTGTCCACGGAGGAACCTCATCTCATACATGATGTTCGCGTGATCCTACTGGCCATTGTTTGTACATAAAAATATATTACTCATATATAAAACTAATGATATAGAAACACGGCAACATGATATATATATATATATATATATATATATATATATATATATATATATATATATATATATATATATATATATATATATATATATATATATATATATATATATATATATATATATATATATATATATATATATATAGGACTATCTTTTTCATTGCTCTAAATTTGAAATGTGAATCAAATCATTGTCTTTCAGTGGTTGTGATCATATTCTTGTTCTTGAGTACAAAAACTAATAGTCATCATCGGTTGTGAATTGTGATCATATAAAATTTTGAGTTGTTTAAGTTTAAAAGTTCAATTTCATTGTAACATCCTGATTCAACATAATCATGAACATTTATCAAGTGCTAGGCATAAAACAAGGTGAGGTGAATCATATAATATACCTCCATGTGTATTTATGTCTGGATACAGCGGTTTATAATTTCAAATCTTAGAGAAGAATAGAACATACCAACATTTTTATGGCACCACTTATGGGTTTTTATATAAAAAATGTTTCATAGAAATATCTTTATAGTAGTGTAAGTTTTTTAATTTTAAATAATTTTCAAAAAATATTCACTATGCATGTCAAATCATGCACAAAAAATGTCAAACAATCTAATAGTGCAATCGTTTTCTCAACTGGATGTTGCAGTGAAGAATTATCACCAAAGATGAAATATAAATTGACGTGGTTCCATGCATGCAAAATTTCATAGGTTGTGTCAGGTAAATACCTTTTGTTGACTTTGTTTCTATACCTACTAAAATAAGTTTCTATACCCGTAGTTTCTATGACAAAGAGCATATATTTCTATAATTACAGATAAATTTAGTGGGGAACTGCCGACGAAATTTGGTCGGCAGTCTACCGAGGAGTATGCCCACGGTAGTAGATGAATTGGTGGAGGTGCACGTGAAGGAACTAGATGGTGACATAGAACGCGAGAGACAACGATTAGACAGGTTTAGACCGTCAGCTTGACGTAATACCCTATGTCCTGTGTCTTTTGTAGATTGTATTATGAGAGATTGGATGAAAACGAGGGGGTCCCTACCCGCCTTATATAGCTCAGGGGTAGGGTTATAGGTTTGTTGCATCTATCCTGATCGGTTACATGATACGTGTTTACAAGGAATACGATATCTAGCATATCCTATCAGATTCTCCTTCGTCATCAAGGAAGCTTCACGCAGTCTTGTAGCGCACGCCGACCTGTGCGGTGCCCCGCGTGGCTTGATCTTATGGGCTGGGCCTCCCCTGGCGGCTCGGCCCATGTACAGCCCAGTGGGTACTGGGGGTTATACCCCCATAGCTAGTTCCCGAGCGCCTTGTATCCGTTGAGCAACACCGTCTTGAGCTTGTCTGAGCTGTCCAACTTGCTGCTGATCACAAGGAGCAGGCTTCCGACCTGTCTAACTGGGAGCCGAGCAGTTGAGGCAAGCGTTCGAGCAGTTTAACTAGGAGCCAAGATTGAAGTCACTCGAAAGCAAGGTTTGCTAGAAGGATGTAAGGAGCTCAAGTAAAAAATTTGAAGCCTTCACCTTAGGTGAAGTTGTGCCCACTTAGGTTTCGGGCGACGAAGTTGGACACTTAGTGTCCCTAACTTAGTCAGCGCGGAGGAACTTAGTTCCTCAAGAGCAAAGAAAGATGCTTAGCATCGATGCCTTAGGCAAGATTGACTCTTAGAGCCAAACAGGAGGCGATGAAGATTATCGTTCATGACTTAGTCATTTCGAAGAGAGCCGGGTCCTAGAAATAAGCACATTCACCGCATGGTGAAGTGTGCCCACTTAGTCCCCGAGCCTGACAGTAAGTGAAGTATTCACGTGGTGCTAGGGTCAAAATTTGTAGACTCCATATGTCAAACCAGTCCCAGCTTAGCTAGAAACTAGTCCCCAGCTTAGCTGAGAAGAATCAGTACAATCATCGCTAGATGACGTGTACCCATGTAGTCCCCGAGACTGCTGGAAGATTGTAAAGAAATCTTATAGCAGGATCTTAAAGATAAAATCACAATTTGAAATTCCCAAATAAATCGGTGAAATAGTGCTTAGCACTTAAATCTATTTTGGCGGCCAGCATGCGGCGCGGTTTCAGTTGTGAATACGCTAGGCCCATTTATCGGCCTAGGAAAGTGCGTGGAGATTTCGGAAGTGGGAACGGCACAGCGGTCACGGTTTCCTAAAAAGCCTTGAAGGCAAAGAGTCAGGGGTTGAACTGTTATAAGGCGCCGTGGCTGCGACGCACACTCCCCATCATTTCTCCATCGCATCGTCTTCTTCCTCGCTCATCTTGCCTCCGCACCACGCAATCGCTCCATCATTAGGTCTACTCCAAGCATAGAAAACACCCCTTCTTCCTCAGATCTGCTCGATGGCGCCGAAGAGGAACTGCGGGAGCTCGAGGGCGACGGCGCGCGGAGTGAACCGCGAGGAGGAGTGGGTGTAGTCCGTCAGCGACGAGGCGGCGCTCAACACCCTGGTGGTAGACGGTGTGCTGCCCAACAGGGCAATGGCGGGGTGGCGTCCTTCGTTTAGTGAGGAATTCCCCACACCCCGCACCAATGAATTAGTTCTCTTTGAAGATTACTTCTACCGAGGATTTGGTGTTCCCATTCATCCGTTTCTTCGTGGGCTGATTGATTTCTATGGGATCAGTCTCTGTAATATGAACCTGAACTTTATCCTTCGCGTAGCCATCTTCATCAATTTTTGCTAGGCATATCTAGGAATCTTTCCCCATTTCGACCTCTTTCATCATTTCTTCTGTCTCAAAATCTGGGGGAGATCTGGATCTAGGGTTGTGGGTTGTGGGTGCCACCTATCTGCAGCTTCAGGATGGGATGGCGAGCCAGTACATAGCTGTCCCGCTCAAGGATAAAAGGGAAAACAAAGAATAAAAGAATGTTCCTAAGTGGAGCAGGCATGTCTAATATAGCCGTGCAAAGAACAGTTGATGATCATACATATACATGGTTAAGAGTTAGAGCTATACATGAGAATGGGTCGGGAGGCCACCAAGTACTGGTCTGCTAGCAACCTTATATGACAATTTAGACTCCTACACCCCAAACGAATGTGGGGGAGTTCAAGGGATGGACAGGGTTGTCACCACCTGCCTCCTACCCCCTCGACCGTAGAAAGAGAAATGCAATCACCCGCCCCTATATACCCGGGCACCTCGCTTGTGTATATAGTGACCACCCAAGTTCCCCGCAGTCCCCGACCCTACGGATCGATAAGTAAAGAACTTGGACGTACCCGAAGGCATGATGAACCGCCACCTGTACTTAGCTCCAAACCCCAACAGACATATAGTACGAATGTTTAATCATAAAGTTTTATATGATGAAACCATAGCATAGAAATTATAGTCTAATTCATATGCTAAGATCATGTCAAATGAACATGTTAAGATCATTACACACAAACTATATGCTAGTTCATATGTCAAGATTATAACATGAAAATTATACTCTAGTTCTATAGCACAACTATATAAAAGATATGAAAGCTTGAACTTGGAAGAAAACATAGTAGTATTATTCATACCCAAGATCCTTTCTTCCAAGGAGACAAGCCTTCCTTGGTGGCTCAAGCCTTGCTCCTCTACTATTTCTACTCCTAATCGAAGCTAAAGAGTGGAGGTGGAGAGTGGAGTGAGGTGTGCTCCCAAGTTGTGGTGTGTGTAGAGTGAGGCACCCCTCCCATCTCTTATATAGGGGCTTGGCCTGGTCGGTTGGGGGGAATATTCCCCGAATCCACCACGCACCGCCAGCCTCCACAATGATCATTGTCGGCACACGAAGGATAGACCTGAGGGGTGCTAGGGGGCGTGGCCACTCCTAGGGCACGCGCGCTTTGGGTGGCCCCCTTGGCCTCCGCTTCGTGCTGCTGAAAGCTCTATGTTTGGTGTTGGTAATTAGTGACAATGTTTAAGTACTAATCCTATGCCTAAGTTGTATATAGCATATGAGGATTAGTACATTCCAAGGTTGGTGGAAAGATGGACATGGTGATCATGATGGCCACACGTGGATTTGGACGCAACCCTACGTGATCAAGGCAAAGGTATATGCTTAAGGGTTGTGTTTTAGTAACCAAGACACCTAGTGGGTGTGGTTACATTATAGAATAGATAGCCATACTATAAAGAGGGGAATGACGCGGCTATTGAACTCCTAAGTGCCTCTAGGTGTGCATTTCATAATCATATGCATTTGGATAGAACTAATAACTCCTCGAAAAATGATTGTGAAAATGCTAACACACTCACACATGACATGATCACTTGGTGTGTGTTAGCACATTTGTGATGGCGTTGGAGTTTGAGCGGTAGAGAGGGTTTGGGGTCCTCTCTCCCTCCCGCCGAGCTTGCGAGGCAGGATTCAGGCGTTTTCAAGGAATTGAAATGCCTATTTTCCTTTACGCCAATGTCAAGATTTGGAGGCGTTGTCACATGTTGTTTCACGAGCTAAAACTTGTGCTAAAGTGACACACTTACTTAGTATAGCTCATATGTGAAAGGGTGAATCAAACGGAGGCGAACGGAGGTCACAGAAGTGACCGAACGCGGTCTCTGTTTGACCGGACACGTCCGGTCAGTGCTCAGCGTGTGTCCGTGTCTCGGTTTTCTGATCGAACGCGGTGGCGCGTCCGGTCACGACCGACCGGACGTGTCTGGTCATTGTGAGAGCTTACTGGACTCCAACCGGACGTTGGCACTATGCCGTCCGGTCGTTGATTCATTGGAGCGCTGCTCAGGCTTGACCAGCGCATCCGGTCCGTTACGGGACCAGCACGTCCGGTCGAGCTTCGCGTGCCTGGTCCGCGTGACCAGCGCGTCCGATCAGTGCGACTGTAACTGTTTTAAGTTCCTAACGGCTCTATTCGAAGGGGTATGTCTATAAATACCCATTGGCCGGCTCAAGGCTCACCCTCTAGCATTCTTGGACATACTTGTGAGCACTTTGAGCTAAGCAACTCCCCTCCCACTCATCTCTCTTGCTTCTTTACATATTCGAAGTGAGATTGAGTGATCCAAGTGCATTTGCATTGTGAGATTGCATCTAGTTGGCACTTGGTGGTTGATTTGCTGTGGGATTCTTGTTTCTCTTGGTGGTTGCCACCACCTAGACGGCTTGGAGCAGCTTGGAGGCGTTGGCAAGAGTTGGTGATTGTTCTTAGCCACCTCTGGTGATTGTGAGGGGTTTGTGCCTACCTCGACGAAGCGCCAAAGGCAATGTTAGTGGATTGCTCATGTCATTTGCAACCTTTTGCCATTTAGTAGGTTCTTGTGGCGCCTTTGGAGAGGTTTGGTGTGAGACCGATTAGCAACTGAACCACGTGGTGAAGAGGGACACAATGGGGACTAGCGTGCCGGCAAGCACGTGAACCTCGGGATAAATCTTCGTGTCATCAATCTTATTATGATTAATCGATCCCGGTGGTTGTGTATTGTGGAATTCATCTCTTGATCATATTGATTGGTTGGCTCAATACTTCGCCCCTCGGTGATATCCTTCTAACTCTCTCTTGTATTATTTTCTTAGTTACCTTGCTAGCTTGTTAGTGTAGCTCTTAGCTTGTGTAGCTAGTTAGCTTTAGTTGTAAGCTAAGTTGTGCGGTTGACTTGTGCGGTTGAGTGCAAATATACTAGAATTGTGAATTGGATAGGTGGCTTGCAAACACCCCATAGGCTTAGCAAAACTCGCATCTCGCTATTTGTTATATTGATAAACTTGTTTAGCTTGTCTTTGTAGAATTTTTATAAAGGCTATTCACCCCCCCTCTAGCCATTAAGACCTTTCAAGTGGTATCAGAGCCATGGTCACCGTTTGTAAGGCTTAACAATCTCGGTGTAAGCTGGCTCAAGTTGTGTTCAACCATGTCGGGGGCAAGCCACCATTCTTTGATGGTGTCTTATCTTTTGATCATTGAAAAAGAAAGATGAAGCAATATCTTGGCTCTATTAATGAGAAGGTTTGGGAGGTGATACATCATGATTATGCTATCATTGATCCCGACAACCTCACCAACAATGACCGCATCAACATCCAATGCAACACTATGGCTCTCAACACTCTCTACAATGGGATTGATGCAAAAATCTTTGAGCAAATCAAGGATCTTGAGATGGCAAGTGAAGTGTGCACAAGATTAGAGAAAACATATGAGGGTACTTCAACGGTAAAGAGTGCCAAGCTCTATATGCTCAAGGACAAGTTTGCAAGCTTCAAGATGAAGGATGATGAGTCTATACCGGAGATGTTCTATAGGCTACAAGTCATTGTCAATGATCTCAAGAGCCTAGGAGAAGATGTCAAGGACAAGGACTTCTCACACAAGTTCTTGATGAACTTACCTAAGAAGTTTGCTATCTTGAGGAAGATGATCCAAAGAGAGGGTTTGGACAAGGTGACTCCAAACCAAGTGCTTGGAGATGTTATGACCGATGCTCAATATGATGATGATGAAGATGAAGATGAGAAGAAGGAGATCAAGGTCAAGCAAGAGAAGACCACCACATTCAAAGCTTCATCCTCAAAGGGCAAGAGCAAGATTGATAGTGATAATGATGATCCATTTGATGATGAGACCATGACCCTTCTAGTGCAAAAGATGGGTCAGTTCATGAAGAAGAGAGGCTATGGTGCAAGAAAGAGAAGGGACTTTATGAAGGCAAAGGAGGTGCTTTGCTACAATTGTAATAGCCCCGGTCATGTAGTAGCGAAGTGCCCCTATGAAGACAAAAGATATCATGATGGGGAGTTAAAGTTGAAGAAGAAGAAGGACAAGAAGGAGAAGAAAGAGAAGAAGAGCTTCACTATCAACAAGAAGAAGAAGGGTGGTGGCTATGTGGTCACTTGGGATAGTGATGACTCCGATGATGACAATGATGATAGCTCAAGTGATGATGAAAAGCCCATCTAGAGAGCCATTGCAAGCATCGCCCTCTCCAACAAGCCATCCATATTCGACACTATATCGACATGCCTTATGGCCAAGCCTACCAAGGTAAAATATGATGATAGTGATGACGAATCTTGTGCTAGTGATGGTTATAGGAGTGATGATGAGGAGGATGAGGACTACTCCAAGGATGATCTATTAGGCATAATAGATCAAATGAGCAAGGGCTACAAGAGGACCACTAAGAGATGCAAGATCTTGGAGCAAGAGCTCATTACCAAGAGCAATGAAAATGATGCCTTGATGAAGGAGTTTGTTGCTCTCAAAAAGAGTAAGGAGTGCAAAGGAATTGAACAAGAGCTCAAAGCTCTTAGGAAATCCTTTGATGAGCTAGAGGCCTCTCGTGAGTGTCTAAAGGAAGACCATGAGGATCTTAAAATTACCACTAGGCTTAAGGAAGCCCACTCCACTCTACTTGAGCTCATCACGGAAAAGGACCTCAAGTTGGAGAAGTTCATGAAGGAAGCTAAGGAGGAGCAAGTGATTGTCACTTGTGATATTGGACTAACATGTGATATTATTGATGATTCTTTACTTGTTGGTCCTACTAATGCTTCATGTAGCTCATCATCATCCACCACAACCAACTCTATCTCTACTACTAGTGATTCATCACTTGTGGTTGAGAATGAGACTCTCAAGAGGGAGGTGGATGATCTCACCCGTGCATTAGGCAATGCCTATGGTGGGGATGCCCGCTTGCTAAAATGTTTGGGTAGCCAAATATTCTCTCTTAACAAAGAGGGTTTGGGCTATACTCTCAAGAAGGGCAAGGCGGCCTTTGCTACTCCAAAGTCTCGCTTTGTGAAGAGCAATGGTCGTTATTGCATTAGATGCAAGCAAGTTGGCCATCTAGAGATTAATTGTAATAAAATGAACAAGAACAACAACAAGTTTCATGCTAAAATGGATTGCATTCCTTTTGATTCTTGTTATGTGCTTACCAAGGGTGAGAAAGGTGTGCATGCTAAGTTTGTTGGTACACCAATTGTGGGTCTAAAGAAGAAGGCCATTTGGATACCAAAGAGCTTAGTGACTAACCTCTAAGGACCCAAACAAGTATGGGTATCTAAGAAACATTAATTTGTTTTATAGGTCAATTACAAAGCCAGAGGAAGACATTGGGTGCTTGATAGTGGGTGCTCTCAACATATAACCGGTGATTCAAGAATGTTCAACTCTCTCAAATCAAATGATAGTGGCATTGATAGCATCATATTTGGTGACAATAGCAAGGATAATGTAAAGGCTCTTGAAAGGATTGCAATCTCAAATGATCATAGCATTTCTAATGTGCTCTTAGTTGAAAAGTTAAACTTCAATCTTCTCTCTGTTGCTCAATTGTGTGATCTTGGTTTCAAGTGCATATTTGGTGTTGATGATGTGGAGATAGTTAGTGTTGATGGCTCCAATTTGATCTTCAAGGGCTTTAGATATGAGAATCTATACTTGGTTGATTTCAATGCTAGTGACACTCAACTTTTAACATGCTTGCTCACCAAATCAAGTATGGGTTGGTTATGGCATAGAAGACTTGGTCATATTGGCATGAAGCAATTGAACAAGTTAGTAAAGCATGACTTAGTTAGAGGCTTGAAGGATGTCACATTTGAGAAAGATAAGCTATGTAGTGCATGTCAAGCCGAAAAGCAAGTGGGCAACACTCATCCATTGAAGAGCATTATGAGTACTTCCAAGGCATTTGAGTTGTTGCACATGGATCTATTTGGGTCAACTACATACACAAGTATTGGTGGCAACAAGTATGGGTTTGTGATTGTGGATGATTTCACTAGATACACATGGGTATTCTTTCTTGTGGACAAAAGTGATGTTTTTGACATATTCAAGAAGTTCATCAAGAGAGTGCAAAATGAGTTTGAAACCACAATCAAGAAAGTGAGAAGTGACAATGGAAGTGAGTTTAGAAACACAAGAGTTGATGAGCTATGTGATGAGCTTGGAATCAAGCATCAATTTTCGGCCAAGTATACACCTCAATCAAATGGCCTAGTTGAGAGGAAGAATAAAACTTTGATTGATATGGCAAGATCAATGTTGAATGAGTATAATGTGAGTCATTCATTTTGGGCCAAAGCAATCAACACGACTTGCTTCTATAGCAACCGCCTCTATTGCCACAAGTTCTTAGAGAAAACACCATATGAAATCTTGAATGGAAGAAAGCCCAACATTGCATACTTTTGGGTATTTGGTTGCAAATGTTACATCTTAAAGAAAGGCACTAGATTGAGCAAGTTTTAGAAGAAATGTGATGAAGGATTCTTACTTGGTTACTCCACTACTAGCAAAGCTTATAGAGTTTGGAATTTGGCTAGTGGTTTACTTGAAAAAGTTCATGATGTTGAGTTTGATGAAACAAATGGCTCTCAAGATGAGGAAGATAACTTGGATGATGTGAGAGAAACTCAATTGACCAATGCTATGAAAGAAATGGATATTGGTGATATTAGGCCAAAGCAAGTGATTGGATGACTACAAAGATCAAGTGCTCCAAAGTCCAATTACACAAGCTAGTGGTTCTCTAATGCAAAATCAAGCTAGTACATCATCTCAAGTACAATAAGATCAATAAGTGGCTAGTTCATCATCTCTAACTCATGATCAATATCAACATCCAAGAAATCAAGTCCAAGTGCTTCAACCAACTAACATTGCAAGAGACCATCCATTGGATTCCATCATTGGTGACATACAAAGGGGAGTTCAAACTAGATCAAGATTGATATCATTTTGTGCTCACTCTTCTTTTGTGTCAATGGAAGAACCCAATAACATTGATAAAGCATTGAGAGATCCGGATTGGGTAAATGCAATGCATGAAGAGCTCAACAACTTCAAGAGAAATGAAGTATGGGAACTAGTTGAGAGGCCTAAGGATCACAATGTCATTGGAACAAAATGGGTCTTTCGCAACAAGCAAGATCAAGTGGGATAGTAGTAAGAAACAAAGCAAGACTAGTGGCTCAAAGGTATACACAAATAGAGGGTCTTGACTTTGGTGAAACATATGCCCCGGTTGCAAGATTGGAAACAATTAGGATCTTACTTGCCTATGCTTGTGCTCACAATATCAAGCTATATCAAATGGATGTGAAGAGTGCATTTCTCAATGGGTACATTCAAGAAGAGGTGTATGTGGAGCAACCTCCCGGTTTTGAAGATGACAAGAAATCCAACCATGTCTACAAGTTGAGGAAGGCTTTGTATGGATTGAAGCAAGCACCTAGAGCATGGTATGAAAGATTGAGGGACTTCTTGCTATCCAAAGGATTTATCATGGGCAAAGTGGATACTACTCTCTTCACCAAGAAGATTGGGAAAGGCTTGTTTGTGTTACAAATATATGTTGATGATATCATATTCGGTTCAACCAATCAAGATTATTGTGATGAGTTTGGGAAAATGATGGCAAAGGAATTTGAAATGTCAATGATTGGTGAACTTAGTTTCTTTCTTGGACTTCAAATCAAACAAATGAAGGAAGGAACATTTGTGAGCCAAACCAAATACATAAAGGATATACTAAAGAAGTTTGGTATGAAAGATGCAAAAGGAATCACTACTCCAATGAGCACTAATGGAAGCTTGGATAGTGACAAGAGTGGCAACATGATGGATCAAAAACTATATAGATCAATGATTGGTAGCATACTCTATGTGATGGCATCAAGGCCCGATGTAATGTTTGGTGTATGCATATGTGCAAGATTTTAAGCCTCACCAAGAGAAAGTCATTTGAAGGCAACAAAGAGAATATTGAGGTATTTGAAGCATACACAAGATGTTGGATTGTGGTATCCCAAAGGTGCAAGCTTTGAGCTAGTTGGATATTCGGATTCCGACTATGCCGGTGACAAAGTTGAGAGAAAGAGCACCTCCAGGACTTGTCAATTGTTGGGAAGATCACATCCAAGAAACAAAATAGTATTGCACTATCTACCGCCGAAGCCGAATACATCGCCGTGAGTAGTTGTTGTGCACAAATCTTGTGGATGAAGGCAACATTGAAGGATTTTGGAATCAATTTCAAAAATGTGCCATTGCTATGTGACAATGAAAGTGCCGTGAAGCTAACCAACAATCCAGTTCAACATCAAAGAATAAAGCATATTGATGTTCGTCATCATTTCATTAGAGATCATCAACAAAAGGATGACATTGCAATTGAGAATGTGGGCACCGAAGATCAATTAGCCGATCTATTCACTAAGCCACTTGATGAGAAAAGATTTCACAAGCTAAAGAATGAGTTGAACATACTTGACTTCTCCAACATGAGTTGATGCACCACATATATGACATGCCTCTCCTCCAAGACAAAGCACGGTACAATTGGTTGACATGTCATACATTCTATACTAAGGACATGTTTAGTGTATCTAGTCATGATTTCTTATGTTCTAGGCTCATTCATGAAAATCAAATGAATTTGAAGGTTATATGGTGCCACTATTGTTTCTTTGCTATGTATGATCTAGTGGTAGCATATAACTTGTTTAAGTAGCTTGTGATCCTAAGTGTTTAATCTAGATCACTTGTCTAAATATTTGCTTCAACATGGTGCATGATAACCCTTTTAGTGAGGTGTGAAGAAGCTTGCCCTTGGATCAAACTGAAGCATTTTATTCATGCAAGTAATCTAGGTTGAATCACAAACTTGATCCTCACCTCATAACATGACATGATATTCTATCTAAAATTGGTCCCTTGTGGTCATTGGTGCCAAAGAGGGAGAAAATGTTGTTCACAAAGATAGATTCTAAAGGGGAAGAAAACCTAAAGGGGAGAATTGATAAAAGAAGGGGATCAACTAAAATTTTGAGCACACAAGTAGGGGGAGCAAGCTCTTAAACATAAATGTTGCATTTCCATGTGCACTTCATATGTATGATGCATAGTTATGCATTTCTTTTTCTCTGATACATTGCTTGTGTGGTGACTTGCTAGTATAATTTGAATGGTATATTGAGGTACTAGCATGAATAGGAAGTAGTTAGATTTTTTCTTGCTTCATGTTTTTCAAAGTGGTACTAGAGACTTGCTTATAATGTTGATCTCACGAGGTTTCTAGTTATGTTTGTGCTTTTTCAAGTGGTATCTAACTACACAAGGTGCTAAGATGGTGTTTATCGCTACTCTGATGGTATCACGCTTCAAAGGTCTATAATCTAAAACACTTAGCACCTATTGGTAGTTAATGCTCCTATATTTTCCTATCTAAGCATGTATGCTTCCTAAATCCAAACATATAGCATACATGTAGGGGGAGTCATTGCTATCAATTTGAATTCATGATCATATGTCCATAATTCTTACACATGGTAATATACTTGAACAATGTGACATGGGTTCAATCAAAATTCTATCATCATATCTTTGTGAAAGGGTTGTCACCAATTACCAATAAGGGGGAGATTGAAAGCTCTATGTTTGGTGTTGGTAATTAGTGACAATGCCTAAGTACTAATTCTATGCCTAAGTTGTATATAGCATATGAGGATTAGTACATTCTAAGGTTGGTGGCAAGATGGACATGGTGATCATGATGGCCACACATGGATTTGGACGCAATCCTACGAGATCAAGGCAAAGGTATATGCTTAAGGGTTGTGTTTTAGTAACCAAAACACCTAGTGGGTGTGGTTACATTATAGGATAGATAGCCGTACTATAAAGAGGGGAATGACGCGACTATTGAACTCCTAAGTGCCTCTAGGTGTGCATTTCATAATCATATGCGTTTGGATAGAACTAATAACGCCTCGAAAAATGATTGTGAAAATGCTAACACACTCACACATGACGTGATCACTTGGTAGTGTTAGCATATTTGCGATGGCGTTAGAGTTTGAGCGGTAGAGAGGGTTTGGGGTCCTCTCTCCCTCCCGCCGAGCTTGCGAGGCAGGATTCAGGCGTTTTCGAGGAATTGAAACGCCTATTTTCCTTTACGCCAATGTCGAGATTTGGAGGCGTTGTCACATGTTGTTTCACGAGCTAAAACTTGTGCTAAAGTGACACACTTACCTAGTCTAGCTTATATATGAAAGGGTGAATCAAACGGAGGCGAACGGAGGTCACAGAAGTGACCGGACGCGGTCTCTATTTGACCGGACGTGTCCGGTCAGTGCTCAGCGTGTGTCCGTGTCTCGGTTTTCTGTTCGGACGTGGTGGCGCATTCAGTCACGACCGGACGCGTTCGGTCATTGTGGGAGCTTACTGGACTCCAACCGGACACTAGCACTGTGGCGTCCGGTCAGTTCTACAGCGCGTCCGGTCACTGATTCGTTAGAGCACTGCTCAGGCTTGACCAGCACGTCCGGTCGAGCTTCGCGCGTCCGGTCAGCGCGACTGCAGCTATTTCAAGTTCCTAACGGCTCTATTTGAAGGGGTACATCTATAAATACCCGTTGGCCGGCTCAAGGCTCACCCTCTAGCATTCTTGGACATACTTGTGAGCACTTTGAGCTAAGCAACTCCCCTCCCACTCATCTCTCTTGCTTCTTTGCATATTCGAAGTGAGATTGAGTGATCCAAGTGCATTTACATTGTGAGATTGCATCTAGTTGGCATTTGGTGGTTGATTTGCTGCGGGATTTTTGTTTCTCTTGGTGGTTGCCGCCACCTAGACGGCTTGGAGCAGCTTGGAGGTGTTGGCAAGAGTTGGTGATTGTTCTTGGCCACCTTCGGTGATTGTGAGGGGTTTGTGCCTACCTCGGCGAAGCGCCAAAGGCAACGTTAGTGGATTGCCCGTGTCATTTGCAATCTTTTGCCATTTGGTAGGTTCTTGTGGCGCCTTTGGAGAGGCTCGGTGTGAGACCGATTAGCCACCGAACCACGTGGTGAAGAGGGACACAACGGGGACTAGCGTGCCGGCAAGCACGTGAACCTCGGGATAAATCTTCGTGTCATCAATCTTATTGTGATTAATCAATCCCGGTGGTTGTGTATTGTGGAATTCATCTCTTGATCATATTGATTGGTTGGCTCAATACTTCACCCCTCGGTGATACCCTTCTAACTCTCTCTTGTATTATTTTCTTAGTTACCTTGCTAGCTTGTCAGTGTAGCTCTTAGCTTGTGTAGCTAGTTAGCTTTAGTTGTAAGCTAAGTTGTGCGGTTTGACTTGTACGGTTGAGTGCAAATATACTAGAATTGTGAATTGGATAGGTGGCTTACAAATACCCCATAGGCTTAGCAAAACTCGCATCTCGCTATTTGTTATATTGATAAACTTGTTTAGCTTCTCTTTGTAGAATTTTTATAAAGGCTATTCACCCCTCTCTAGCCATTAAGACCTTTCAGCTGCCGCCTCTCCTTTGGGCCTGGATCAGCATGGGTAGGTGGGTTGGCCCAGGTTTGGCTCTGGTTGGGCTCCTTCCTCCTCTTGTCTCCTTTACGCTTTCTAGAAAGCGTCTTCTTTTATATGCTTCACTTATTTCCTGTGCCTGTTTCTGCATTCACATCAATTCTACTGGTACAAGTGAAAATATGTCAGAAGCATATGTATATGTGTGTATTGATGTGTATTTTCCTCCTTTTTGGGCTTATGTTGGCGGTATAAATCTGTCGATAACGACCGCCAATAGTCGCTCGGTCGTAGCGACTTGGCCTGGCTCAGGAAGGATCATGAAGCTCGGGAAGCGGACCATCTGGTTTGCCATGGATTCAGCACGCACACCCCCTACCTAGTGCGCCACTGTCGACAAAATTTGGTCGGCAGTCTATTGAGGGGTATACCCACGGTAGTAGATGATTCGGTGGAGGTGCGAGTTAAGGAACTAGATGGTGACACAGAACGCGAGAGACAACAATTAGGTAGTTCAGGCCGTCAACTTGACGTAATAACCTACGTCATGTGTCTTTTGTGATTGTATTATGAGAGATTGGATGAAAACGAGGGGGTCCCTACCCGCCTTATATAACTTGGAGGGTAGGGTTACAGGTCGGTTGCATCTATACTGATCGATTACATGATACGTGTTTACAAGGAATACGATATCTAACATATCCGATTAGATTCTCTTTCATCGTTAAGGAAGCTTCATGCAGTCATATGGCGCACGCCTGTGTCGTGCCCCGCGCGGCTTGATCTTGTGGGCTGGGCCTCCCCTGGCGGCTCGGCCCATATACAGCCCAGTGGGTACCGGAGGTTATACCCCACAGGAACTACCAAGTGGTGTACTAAGAACAACTCAATTTCTGCATTGTGGTGGTTGCTTATGCTTGTCTATGGCTGCTACCTGCTAGGTACGGTAAGCATTGGACTTGAGCTCCCATAACCTTTGGAATTCTATGACTCTATATAAGGTCTGTTTGGGAAGGCTTCTCCGGTGGAGCCGGAGCCATTTTGGTAACTCATCTTTTTTCCACTAAAAAAGGATTCAAATAGCTCTGCGTACTAAACCGTTTGGTAGGGCTCCTCTAAAGCCAGAGCCAAAGAGGAACCCTACCAAACGGGCCATAGTGTCTCTTTGTAAATTCTAAATTATAGTTTACTTTACTTTTGTTTAAACGAAAACTCTCTAGTTTTAGTTAAGATTTTAGAAAAAGTTACATTAACATCAGCAAGTTGAAATAAACGGGTAGTTAATCAAGCTATATTTTATAGAGAAGTTAGTGAATTTAATTTAATATTGTAAGTACCAGTATACTTTGCTACAAATTTCTTCGAAATTGGAGAAGTTTAAATTAATTAGAACAAAGCTAAGATTGAAATATAATTTAGAATATGTAATACATGTCAAACTAAACTGGCTAGAAAAATACGTGAAGAGATGGACTTTGTCAAAAACAATGGTGGCACGGAACTACAGCTCGTAAAACGATAACGTTCGCGTATGTCTGTCTGGACGCTTGCTTGCTAGGCCTGTGGACCGGCCCAGACAACTGGCCACTCATCTCTCTACTACTCTTTATTAAAAAAAATCGTTATTTTCTCACCTGACCATCGCGGCAGCCTCCATCGCCTGCTCGCGTGGCCGCTCAACCGCCACATCCTGCCCGCATGGCCGCTTAACCGCATATTGCAAAATGGATCTTAGTGTTGCCATGTTGCAAATAGGTATACACGTATATTTTAAATATTTCATCTATCTTTTAAATATATGTTGCAAATGTTTTATATGAATCTTTTAAAAGTAGATCAAGTGTTACACATGCTACAATGGTGCCGGTGGTTGGCGGACAACGACGGCAAGGCTTCGCCGCCTACATCGCACGGAGCTCCTCACCCTCTCCTCTCCTCTCTCTCTCTCTCCCCTTCCTTTCCCTCCATCTTGCCATGGCAGTTCGAGCTCGGCCGACGAGCGCACGGAATCACGAACATCATCACGTAGCGCACAACAGCTTGCATAGGAGGCGGAGCAAGCGTGGGCGTCTGTTCGGGGACGCTAGCCATACCGCTTGTGAAAAGGACATAAATTTCGTTCCGCAAAAAGGAAATATCCAAATCAAAGTATTTTTAAGAACTTACTAGTCAACATGCACGTGCGGCACGCACGTGCGTAGAAGATATCATGTTAATTTTTTATTTTTTAGCTTAAATTGTTATTATTTTATTATCCTTTTATTTTTGTATTTTTTTAATCTAACATTTTTTTGATAATTCAGATGGTATTTGGACAGTTAGTCGATAAGGGATATGAAAATGTGATGTGTTGCAAGCAGTTTTTGGGTGAGGTGCGCGAACTCGTTGGCATAGGATGCCATCTCCGGGATGCCGCTGAACCATAGCCCGTTCCACACTACCGTGTGGAACTTGGTGGCACCGCTTGAGTCCACCATCGCGATCTCCGGCGGCTCGCCTCTCGTGACAACCACGTACCGCAAGGTTTCCGACGACGGGTCGTTGGCCGCCTTCCAGGACCGGAGGTACCACTCCGTATCCGTGCCAGCATGAGCATGTGTAGTGTTATTTCCAACTACATGATGTATCTACTATATGCTAACACTTAGATGTTATTGCCTGGGAGTAGAACATCTCTGTTCAAAGATGCCTGCAGCGAACTTGATGCTATCCTCAAGAGTCAAGATGGTAAACACCGGTCTCTGACAGAATCGGCAGCCAAGCCCAAAAGGGTTTGCTTCATGATGCATGGGCGCTTTTCCAAGGGCTGATGCAGCTACCAGGTGGTGCTGATGCTGATGCCGATGCTGGTGATGATGAAGAGAACAATATGTGGAAAGTAATCGAAGGCGTATGGGTCGAGATGCTCTGCTTCTCTGTAGGTAGATGCAGGGGTTTCCTGCACGCCAAGAACCTTGCCTACGGCGGAGAGTTCCTCACCTACGTGGCGCTCCTCATGTGGAACTCAGGATTGGAGACGTTGTAGACAAGCAGCAAAGGATGCAACTCCGCCTTTCCAAAGAGGAGAGGCTGGAATGATTAAAGAGGAGTGCTCCCGTCTCGCACCACGAGGTTATACGTGTGTGCATATGACACTAATGAATCGGTATTGTTCGTAACGTGTGTGCATGTGACACTAATGAATCGATATTGTTCGTAACGTATAGGTGGGCTGGGTATTCTTTTTGGTGTGAAAAAAATAGCGATATGAGAAAACACAGCATAAACACGCGTAAAGAATTAAAAGTTTTCCGGCCGGGTCCGTTTGTCAGGTTAGGACGGGAAATTAGATGCGTTGGATCTACGATCTAAGGGCTAAAACATAGGGTGGGTAGGAATTACCGAGTAACAGGTATTTTTTAATTCATTCGCTCTTTTAGAGTATAGATATGAGTTGAAAGTGACGTTTTTGACTTTTAGACATCGTGTTTGACCGTTTGTCTTATTTAAAAATTTTGTACAAATTATAAAATAAATAAATTATTATCGAAGTATCTCTAATGATAAAATAAATCATCATAAAATAAATAATATTTATTAAAAAATTTTGAATAAGACGTCAAACAAGATGTGAATCCTAAAACGATATTTTTTTTAGACGGAGGGAGTACACGTTAAGGAAACAGAAACAGGGAGCCGGGACCGGGAAATCCAACCGGATCCGCAACGGGTTCTCCGTCGGTCGCGGTCTTCTCCCGTCCGCCCCGCGTCCAGCTCCCGTCCCACTCCCCACCCGGATCTGGCGCGCGAAGCAGCGCAGGCGAACCCCGCCTCCTTCCAGAAGCCTCTAGAAGGCCCCTTCCCCACCCTGCTCCCGCGCGGATGAGCGGTACCTCGGGGCCCCTCCCCTACTCGATGCGCGATGTGGGCGCTGGCGGCGCCTACAACAACGCCAAGTTCCGCCACCGGTCTCGCCTCAAGGTGCGGCGCCTCCCCTCCCGACCCAAGGCCCCATTGTTTACCAAAAAGGCCGATTTTTCCTAATAAGGCTAGAGTTAGCTCTGGTTTGGGGTGTAGCTTGATCTCCGTGGAGAACTGGAGTTTACGGCCGTGACTCGATTCATTGCGGGGAGTGATTTGGTCGATTGATTGGGTTGTGCCTGGTTTCAGCTGGAATGAGGGATCCGTGTCCTCGGATCTGCGGGTCTAGTCACTGTTGAATTTGCTATGGTTAATTGTTCTATGGCGCTGCTACTCTAGGTTGTTTCGATCTGCTTGAGGTCATTCAGTAGATCAAATGGTCGCTTTGACCTGGAGTAGTGTATTTCATCAGCGGCTAGTTTGTTGTCATATGATTGCTGTTGCTCTCGTGTCTGTATGAGCTTTTCTACCTCATCCATTTCTTGCTTTTGAAGCTATATATCCGCAAATATTTGAGCTTATTTGGTGCTCTATAGAACTTAAATTTTCCCGGACCTCGCAATGTGCTTCTAGATTTTAGCTATACATTAATGAAGCACTAATCATGGTCTTCTAATTAGTCGAAAGGATCATGCTCACACACTCATTAATGAAGTACTCCCTCCGTCCAAATTAGGGGGTGTTTGGATCCAGTGACTAAAGTTTAGGAGGTGTCACATGGGGGTGTCGCATGGGGTATTCGGATACTAATAAAAAAACAAATTACAGAATCCATTAGTAATCCGTGAGCCGAATTTATTAAGCCTAATTAATCCGTCATTAGCACATGTTTACGGTAGCACCACATTGTCAAATCATGGACTAATTAGGCTTAAAAAATTCGTCTCGCAAAATGGACTCAATCTATGCATTTAGTTTCGTAATTAGTCTACATTTAATACTCCATGCATGTGTCCAAACATCCGATGGAACAGCGACTAAAGTTTAGGAAGAGGAACCAAACATCCCCTTATAAAATGTTTTGGTTTTCAAGGATCATGCTCACACGCTCATTAATGAAGTACTTCCTCCGTCCAAATTATAAGATGTTTTTGGTTTTTCTAGATACATTACTTTTATTATGTATCTAGACATAATATATATCTAAGCGTATAGCAATACCAATGTATCTAGAAAAGGCAAAACGTCTTATAATTTAGAATGGAGGGAGTACTAATTAGAATGACCTTGATCCTTTGGACTATACGTTCGAGTGCTGTCTGTCTTCAACTTATTTGCTTCATGTCTGAGAAAGAACTCTAGTATTTTAACTATCTTTGTTTATCCTGTTTGATGAGGAGCGACATCTGTTTATATCAGTTATTTTTTGTTTCTTACACTAGGAGACTTTATTCAAGGCTGTTGTGGTCTCATTAGTTCTTATTATTCCCTAAGGCCGTAGCCCTTTTTTTCTCCTGTGTAGATGGTTCTACAGTCCTTGTCTGCTAACAGCAGCAAATACCGTTGTGGAAAGTTCACTGTTGGTAAATTCTTGAGCCTGTTGATGGTTTCTGGCTTATTGTACTTATTTCTGCACAAAGGCTCAGAGGATATTGTATCCAGTGAGCTACATGGCAAAGAAGTACAGAATAAAAATGCCAGGAGAGCTCCCAATATACGCACATTCTGGAGAAAACCACCAAGGCTGCCCCCACGCCTCCCTCCAAATGAAATCTACAAAAATAATTCTCTGCTTCAGCAGTCTCCATCTGAGTGGACATCCAGGCAGAAGAAAGTTAAAGAAGCATTTGAATATGCATGGTCCGGTTACCAAAAGTATGCAATGGGTTATGATGAGCTTATGCCTCTGAGCCACAGAGGCACAGATGGGTTAGGTGGTCTAGGAGCTACTATTGTGGATTCTTTGGACACTGCAATTATAATGGGTGCTGATGATGTTGTTTCTGAAGCATCAAAATGGATTGAAGACAACCTAATGAAAAGAATCAGTGAGAAAGGGCAGGTTAACTTATTTGAGACTACCATCCGTGTCTTGGGAGGGCTTCTTAGTGCATACCATTTGAGTGGTGGTGATCATCCAGGGGCAGGTGACTCCGGAGTACCAGTAACATATAAAAAGGCTAATCCAGAGCGACTTTTGGAAGTTTCAAAGGATTTAGCCGACAGGTTGTTATTGGCTTTTACATCAAGCCCAACAGCTATACCTTTAAGTGATGTTATTCTTCGTGACCACACTGCACATGCAGCCCCTGATGGCTTAAGCAGCACTTCAGAGGCTTCAACGTTGCAACTAGAGTTCAGTTACCTCAGCAAAGTATCAGGGGATCCTAAGTATGACAGGGCAGCAATGAAGGTGTTAGAGCATATGCATACACTCCCAAAGGTGGAGGGTCTGGTGCCTATTTACATCAAGTATGCCTGTTCTACCTTTGTATATTTTTCAACTAATTCATCATAATGCATTACATTGGATTGTCTTCAAACGCATCAAGTTTTAAAGGAAATCTTTATATTCTCATTTTTAACTTTATATGCAGCCCCTCCTCTGGTCAATTTAGTGGTGAGAATATTCGATTAGGATCTCGAGGGGACAGTTATTATGAGTATCTGCTAAAAGTGTGGGTTCAGCAAGAGGAATATCGTGACAGTAGTTTGAAGTATCTATTTGAAATGTATACTGAAGCAATGAGAGGGGTCAAGCATCTTCTTGTTCGGAAAACTGTTCCAAATGGGTTGGTATTTGTTGGGGAACTTCCATCTGGACGAAATGGTGGGTTTAGTCCTAAAATGGATCACCTGGTATGCAGCTGTCACTTAGCATCTGTTTTCTTGCACTCAGATTCTTATAGTCTCTTCTTTATCTGGCCAAGATTTTGCGACCTTTCTAGTGTTGTGGTAGCACTGAATGTCTTCATATTGCAGGTGTGTTTTCTTCCTGGTACCCTTGCTCTTGGTGCAACTAAAGGTATCACCAAGAGAAAAGCTCTTGAAAGTAACTTGTTAACTGATGAGGATAAAGAAAATCTCCAGCTTGCTGAAGATCTGGCCAAAACATGTGTTGAGATGTACTTTGTGACCTCTACCGGCCTTGCTCCTGAAATAGCTTATTTCCACATTGAGGTAAACGGTTTGCTGAGTCACTATGCATCCTAATATACTCCTGAGTTTGGTCTACCTTATATTTAATGATGTTTCAATATTTTGATTTTGCGTATGAATAACTTGTGATATGGGTTTTCTACAGGGTGATACAGAAGGGGGGCCTGATGGTGGGAATAAAAGCTCCAAATATATCAATGATATCATAATAAAACCACTTGACCGTCACAATCTTCTACGCCCAGAAACTGTGGAATCACTATTTGTTTTGTATAGAATCACAGAGGATCCCAAGTGAGATTTTGGTGACTGCCTAGTTTTCAGTTTGCATCAGTCACTGTTTGCTAATCTTTTTCTTCCTTTTCCACGAACAGGTATAGGGAGTGGGGTTGGCAGATCTTTCAGGCTTTTGAGAAGTACACAAAAGTTGATTCTGGTGGTTACACATCATTGGATGATGTCACAAGCCTACCTCCTTCTACGAGAGATAAAATGGAAACTTTCTTCCTTGGAGAAACATTGAAGTATTTGTATTTGCTGTTTGATGAAAACAATACCCTTCCACTAGATAAGTATGTATTCAATACAGAGGCCCATCCTCTTCCAGTTATGCGGTCTACAGAACAGGATTCACATTCTGTGTAGTTTCCCAAGTTTATAGCTGTTGTACACTTGTACTATGGTGAGAAGTACAGATCTGTGACAAATATACTTGACAACATAGTTGGAGGAATGAGAAACTGAGAATCCCTTGCATGACCTGTTCTTGGAGGCAAGCTCATGATTCTGGAATCGTCATGCTTGATTTGAGGATTTGGGGTTTTTACTTGTATTTATTGGAAGGCCATACTACTTTTGTACTCTGTAGTCTGTACTACCTAACTTCAAATTTTGAAATGAGCTAGCAGTTACACCAAGATTTTTATCTTCAACAATTGTATGATCATGTGTCAGCCATTCTTTCTTGTCCTTCAATGTTCCACCAAATTGCTTCATGTAGCTGGTAAGTACTAGCAGTATCCTTGTCATCTCCACTAATTGTTAATACATTACTCATTTCTTCTTGAGGCTGCCCCAGTGTTATCATAATGTAGGATATTGCAAGTAAATCTCCTTAATCTCAAGATTAACTATGAACCTTTCTTTTATAAAATTATCTTATTGCATTCCACTAAATTGTCCAGATATTTGACCTTATTTTGAGAATTATATCTCAAGAGTACTTGCATTAGTTGTAATTACAACCATTTCACTGATTCTTTTACGCTTTAGCCATGGTTAAATGGTAAAGTATTGCTTTTTAGATTCAGCGCTTAAAATTTTAGCCACCGATTGGTGAAGTGTCTCAGTTAGCTAAATGGTCAACTAGTCTTTTCAGCATGCATTCAAAGAAGAGGGAAGAATGTCTGGCATTTGACTTAATTGATTAAACGAATAAGGTGAATCGTTTGACATGTTTCTATCAGTGTATTCCAGTAGCTCAATCGGTTATAGATGAACCGTTTGATATTACTTATTTTGTGTAGATGGCATATTTTTTTCCTTGTAACAAACCGTAGGAGCTAGCAGTTCTATTTATGTAAGATGATTTTTTTTTACCCACTGTTTGAAGAACCTATTGATGCATATATGTTCTATTTATGCAAGATGGTTTTTTACCGATTGTTTGAAGATCTGTTGATGCAGACATGCATTTTTCTTTTGTATTGTTCTAGTTTACTTCAATACAATTTCCCCTTTTTCATCCTCATTAGGTTTTGGGAAAATTCCTTGAGATGAATAGATGATCATCTTTGTTACAAATTTTGATTTTCCTCTTGACCCTCGTTTTTCTGATAAAAAGATGCCATTGAAACTACGGGTTGGTTTCTCCATCACCTTGAGCCTCTTCTCTGACTGAAGCACGTTGCATTATCTATCAAAGTGATTCCATGAGCTTAATAATGATACGTTGTGACATGATGGTATGAAATCAATGAAATAGATGGGGAAAGTCTAATAAAAACTTGTTCCACAACAATTTTTCTTTGCTGAACGGTATTCCTCCGAAGTTCAAACTAGCTGTGCTCGTACTGGATTAAATGATTATGTGTGCTATTTCACCTGGCAAATTTTTGAACTGGACTTTGTAACTGTTGCCTGTTCTATTTTAGATTTGTTGGTACTTGAAACTGCTAACATTATCAGTTTATTCTGGCAATGAATACAGAGAAATGGTGGTGTACATGTATGTTTACGATCATCACAAGTGACAACCATCTTAATGTCGCTGCAACTGGCATGTAAAGTGCCCGTAGGTTCTTCATTCTAGAGCACGCACACTGGAGAAGAATGCTTTTATTTCAAAAATGACGGGTTTAAGAGCCTGTTCACCCGGCTTATAATCCATCTTTTTCAGCTTGTTTTTTCAGCTAGAATAATTTTTTTCTCTCACAAACAGTATTTTTCAGCCGGCTTATCAGCCCAGCCGAACGAGACCTATATTATTTATTTGCCTTGCGAACTCCATGGAAAAATATAGTCTTTTTCTTCTTTGATGCTAGGAAATAACAAGTTGCATAAAGTTGAAATGGACACCCGTGAGAGTTACTGATATCTCAATTATGGAGCACTCCCTTGTATGACCAGACGAGTAGAGTTGCAAGATTATTATTCACGAGTAAAAGGTTGCAAGATCCATTGCATTTTCCATAAAAAAGGTTGCAAGATTATTTATTCACGAGTAAAGTCTGATTTGCTCCCTCGAACTTGTCGTTGAGTTTAAAAAGCCCCATCGAACTTGAATACCGGACAAACATATCCTTCTTGACTTTCAAAACCGGAGAAATTAAGTATTTCAAAATGGTTTCGATGGTGATTTGGCCAATGCACCATAAATGTGGCATGTGGCCCCGCATGTCTTTGGGTTTTAGCTATGTCATCTATAATTAAATATTGGGATCCTAAATGATACCAAATGAAAACATTTTCAGTTAGACAGTTAGATCTCGTCAAGCACTACAAATATTATATAGAGCGTGTCCCAATCAGAGGTTGCTTGAAAATTCAAATTGATAATCAAAGAACTTAAAAACAAAGATTTGATCCTCTAAATGATCTTAAACAGAAAAAATTATCAATCATAAAGTTATACATCACATTGAGATCTACAAATTTGGTATAGACCATATCAATGTTCAAGGTTGTTTGAAAATTTCAAAAAATATAAATTTCAAAATCTGAGAACTTACCATGAATATTTGGACCTATGAATGACCTCGGATAAAAATGTTGTGAACTATAGTTTATAATAGAGTTATAGATAACATCGAGGTCTACAGCTTGATATAAACCATGTTAACATTGAAGGTAGTTTGAAACTTAATATATAAATATTTTGACATCTTAATTATCTTACATAAAAAAATAGATCCGCTGAGCTTTACAATTTTAATGCAAATCTGCTATTCATCTAACTTGATATGAAATATGAGTTTTTTATGTAATAGAAAGAAGATGCCCCTAACATGTGGGCTCCATCGCTTCGTCAATAAAACCAACCAAGAAACTACTTAAATTGTTAAGGTAGTAATTTTTCCTTTGAAAAGTTAACATGTGTATTATTTTTTAGAGTGTAATTTAGATTTAACTTTTATTCATTCGTATGATATTTCTACCAACAACTTTTCACCAGCAATGGCGGATCCAGAAACGGATCACGAGGGGTCTAAGTAATATATGGTTAAAAATTGTTACTAGCCATACACTATATATATAAAAAAATATAAATGATGATATCGATTCTAACTTTTGACGCATAAATGGTATGCCATACACTAATATGTATTATGTCATTCTTGTCAAAATAATGATATCCCTGTTTAACTTGCCTTGTTAGCATGGCTACTGCGAGCTTTCAGATCAAACACAAAGACAGGAAATTTAGGCCCCGTTCGGTTGGGCTGATAAGCCGGCTGAAAAACACTGTTGACTGATTTGTTGTGAGAGAAAAATATTGTTCCGGCTGAAAAAAAAAAGCTGAAAAAGACGGATTATAAGCCGAGTGAACAGGCTCTTAAAGCAGTCAAGCAAGTACTTAGAATTAGTAAAACAGATCACTTGGCAAGAGAGGTGTCCTGCAAATTACTAAGTAATTGTACATACACCATAAGGGGGGTTGACCCACACCCCCCCAGCGTGAATCCGCCCCTGTTCACCTGTAGTTTGGTATATGTGTAGCTTATTATTTCGTATTAATAAATTCACAAAATTATGTCCTATCCTTCCAAAGGTTCTGGTTTTTAATAAAATTCAGTTTTTCTATAAAAGTAAGGGCAAAGTTTTTTTTTCCATATCCAATTTGTATGGAATCTGATTTTCAACCTAAATTATGAAATCAATATGAAACATGTGTGTGTGTGTATTAACTCTGTCGCTGCTGTTCTATTTCAAGTTATTTGGATCTTGTTCGTTTGTATTCCCATAGTTTTTGTAGCCCGTAATCATGTTTATTATTTATTTGAATTAGGTATTTGCACTGCATTTGAACTAGAGATTGACCAAGATGATGTAACATGCCTAAAATCAGTGAATCTCCCGTTGAGCGTTGAGATGATGAGGATGTTCAAGAAAGCATATTAAGAATTCGTTGACTAGTCCAAGACACATAATTCCCTAGGTAACGTTGCATAGAAGTGTAGCATTTGGTCAGAAAACAGCCTAAAATTATCACTATCCACTTGGATTAATCATATATGCTATTATTAAACAGACGCATTGATAAATTCTATACGTGCGTGCTTTGGTTTCATCATAGGCTAAAACGTAGTTGGAGACTTGGAGGGTCAAATCCTGAAACAATTCCGTACATGGCTAGAAACCGCGCAAGCGCAAGCAAAGCAATACGACGTGCGCAGCATCAGCATCAGCATCCGTATCGGTAGCGCCGCCGGCTGAGCAGTGTCCCCTGGAAAGGCCAGCAGACGGAACCCGGCCGGTGGTAGCTGGAGGCCGCCGAGCGGATGCGGTCCATCCCATTCCATCAGCACTGCCAACGCGGCAGCGCCCGCGCCGACCGCGACCCGCAGCGAGCATGGCCCAGCCGCCCAGGGAGGCCACGTCCCACCCACCTCTCTCCCTGCCCCCCACACACCACCGCGACGCGTTCGCCCACCCGCACGCCGCGGGGCCCGTCGGCCGGCCGGCGTGGTGGTGGCCCCCCAAGCACACACCCTCTATCTAGCGTGCCAACGTGCCGCAATTCGTCCACGCGGGGGCATACGTCCGCCCCGGCGGCGCCCGCGGCCAGCCAGCCACGCGGGGGAAAGGATGGGGATGGGCATGGGCGGCCGAGCAGCCTCGCTGTCCCGGGCACACGCACGCTCCCGCCAACTTTTCGCGCTGCGTCCCGGCCGCTATGGACCACGCCCCTGACGGCCGACCCGCCTGACTGACTGTCCTGCCCTGCCCAGGCCAGCCGATTCCCTCCCCCGGTGGGGCTGGCTGGGACACGCGGCGGCAGGCCGCGCTTGGGCGTCCGGCGCGCCCTCGCCTATGGGTTGTGGGTTTCGTTGCGCGGCCACGCGGCGTTCGGCTCTTGCGCGCGACTTGCGCCAGGGGGGACCCGCTGAGCTGAGCTCCAACCGGCAACCGCCAGGTTCCATTCCTCTGTCTGACTCAAGATGCCGTGGGCGTCGCCGTTGCATGGCTAGAAAAATACTCGTAGAAACGGGTTTCGCTTTGCTTCGGTTCGATCGCTGCTAACCTGCTACAGTTGATTTGAAGCTCCAACCCTCATTTTCATCTACTCACTCACTCGTGACTCATCACTCAGCCAGCAAATATCTCTACTTTCCTTTGCATCCTTAGTTCCTTACCCTTAGAGAACTTCCGCAGTTCGATTACCTGCTCGATGATTGCAATGGATTAACTTTACTTTACTTTTGTTTAAATGAAAACTCTCTAGTTTTAGTTAAGATTTTAGAAAAAGTTACATTAACATCAGCAAGTTGAAATAAACGGGTAGTTAATCAAGCTATATTTTATAGAGAAGTTAGTGAATTTAATTTAATATTGTAAGTACCAGTATACTTTGCTACAAATTTCTTCGAAATTGGAGAAGTTTAAATTAATTAGAACAAAGCTAAGATTGAAATATAATTTAGAATATGTAATACATGTCAAACTAAACTGGCTAGAAAAATACGTGAAGAGATGGACTTTGTCAAAAACAATGGTGGCACGGAACTACAGCTCGTAAAACGATAACGTTCGCGTATGTCTGTCTCTATCTGTTCGGACGCTTGCTTACTAGGCCTGTGGACCGGCCCAGACAACTGGCCACTCATCTCTCTACTACTCTTTATTAAAAAAACGTTATTTTCTCACCCGACCATCGCGGCAGGCTCCATCGCCTGCTCGCTTGGCCGCTCAACCGCCACATCCTGCCCGCATGGCCGCTTAACCGCATATTGCAAAATGGATCTTAGTGTTGCCATGTTGCAAATAGGTATACACATATATTTTAAATATTTTATCTGTCTTTTAAATATATGTTGCAAATGTTTTATATGAATCTTTTAAAAGTAGATCAAGTGTTACACATGCTACAATGGTGCCGGTGGCTGGCGGACAACGACGGCAAGGCTTCACCGCCTATATCGCACGGAGCTCCTCACCCTCTCCTCTCCTCTCTCTCTCTCCCCTTCATTTCCCTCCATCTTGCCATGCCAGTTCGAGCTCGGCCGACGAGCGCACGGAATCACGAACATCATCACGTAGCGCAGCAACAGGGGCGGTGTAGGTGGACAGGCGCGACAGGCACAACAGCTTGCATAGGAGGCGGAGCAAGCGTGGGCGTCTGTTCGGGGACGCTAGACATACCGCTTGTGAAAAGGACATAAATTTCGTTCCGCAAAAAGGAAATATCCAAATCAAAGTATTTTTAAGAACTTACTAGTCAACATGCACGTGCGGCGCGCACGTGCGTAGAAGATATCGTGTTAATTTTTTATTTTTTAGCTTAAATTGTTATTATTTTATTATCCTTTTATTTTTGTATTTTTTTAATCTAACATTTTTTTGATAATTCAGATGGTATTTGGACAGTTAGTCGGTAAGGGATATGAAAATGTGATGTGTTGCAAGCAGTTTTTGGGTGAGGTGCGCGAACTCGTTGGCATAGGATGCCATCTCCGGGATGCCGCTGAACCATAGCCCGTTCCACACTACCGTGTGGAACTTGGTGGCACCGCTTGAGTCCATCGCGATCTCCGGCGGCTCGCCCCTCGTGACAACCACGTACCGTAAGGTTTCCGACGACGGGTCGTTGGCCGCCTTCCAGGACCGGAGGTACCACTCCGTATCCGTGCCAGCATGAGCATGTGTAGTGTTATTTCCAACTACATGATGTATCTACTGTATGCTAACACTTAGATGTTATTGCCTGGGAGTAGAACATCTCTGTTCAAAGATGCCTGCAGCGAACTTGATGCTATCCTCAAGAGTCAAGATGGTAAACACCGGTCTCTGACAGAATCGGCAGCCAAGCCCAAAAGGGTTTGCTTCATGATGCATGGGCGCTTTTCCAAGGGCTGATGCAGCTACCAGGTGGTGCTGATGCTGATGCCGATGCTGGTGATGATGAAGAGAACAATATGTGGAAAGTAATCGAAGGCGTATGGGTCGAGATGCTCTGCTTCTCTGTAGGTAGATGCAGGGGTTTCCTCCACGCCAAGAACCTTGCCTACGGCGGGGAGTTCCTCACCTACGTGGCGCTCCTCATGTGGAACTCAGGATTGGAGACGTTCGTAGACAAGCAGTAAAGGATGCAACTCCGCCTTTCCAAAGAGGAGAGGCTGGAACGATCAAAGAGGAGTGCTCCCGTCTCGCACCACGAGGTTATACGTGTGTGCATATGACACTAATGAATCGATATTGTTCGTAACGTGTGTGCATATGACACTAATGAATCAATATTGTTCGTAACGTATAGGTGGGCTGGGTATTCTTTTTGGTGTGAAAAAAATAGCGATATGAGGAAACACAGCATAAACACGCGTAAAGAATTAAAAGTTTTCCGGCCGGGTCCGTTTGTCAGGTTAGGACGGGAGATTAGATGCGTTGGATCTACGATCTAAGGGCTAAAACATAGGGTGGGTAGGAATTACCGAGTAACAGGTATTTTTTAATTCCTTCGCTCTTTTAGAGTATAGATATGAGTTGAAAGTGACGTTTTTGACTTTTAGACATCGTGTTTGACCGTTTGTCTTATTTAAAAATTTTATACAAATTATAAAATAAATAAATTATTATCGAAGTATCTCTAATGATAAAATAAATCATCATAAAATAAATAATATTTATTAAAAAATTTTGAATAAGACGTCAAACAAGATGTGAATCCTAAAACGATATTTTTTTTAGACGGAGGGAGTACACGTTAAGGAAACAGAAACAGGGAGCCGGGACCGGGAAATCCAACCGGATCCGCAACGGGTTCTCCGTCGGTCGCGGTCTTCTCCCGTCCGCCCCGCGTCCAGCTCCCGTCCCACTCCCCACCCGGATCTGGCGCGCGAAGCAGCGCAGGCGAACCCCGCCTCCTTCCAGAAGCCTCTAGAAGGCCCCTTCCCCACCCTGCTCCCGCGCGGATGAGCGGTACCTCGGGGCCCCTCCCCTACTCGATGCGCGATGTGGGCGCTGGCGGCGCCTACAACAACGCCAAGTTCCGCCACCGGTCTCGCCTCAAGGTGCGGCGCCTCCCCTCCCGACCCAAGGCCCCATTGTTTACCAAAAAGGCCGATTTTTCCTAATAAGGCTAGAGTTAGCTCTGGTTTGGGGTGTAGCTTGATCTCCGTGGAGAACTGGAGTTTACGGCCGTGACTCGATTCATTGCGGGGAGTGATTTGGTCGATTGATTGGGTTGTGCCTGGTTTCAGCTGGAATGAGGGATCCGTGTCCTCGGATCTGCGGGTCTAGTCACTGTTGAATTTGCTATGGTTAATTGTTCTATGGCGCTGCTACTCTAGGTTGTTTCGATCTGCTTGAGGTCATTCAGTAGATCAAATGGTCGCTTTGACCTGGAGTAGTGTATTTCATCAGCGGCTAGTTTGTTGTCATATGATTGCTGTTGCTCTCGTGTCTGTATGAGCTTTTCTACCTCATCCATTTCTTGCTTTTGAAGCTATATATCCGCAAATATTTGAGCTTATTTGGTGCTCTATAGAACTTAAATTTGCCCAGACCTCGCAATGTGCTTCTAGATTTTAGCTATACATTAATGAAGCACTAATCATGGTCTTCTAATTAGTCGAAAGGATCATGCTCACACACTCATTAATGAAGTACTCCCTCCGTCCAAATTAGGGGGTGTTTGGATCCAGTGACTAAAGTTTAGGAGGTGTCACATGGGGGTGTCGCATGGGGTATTCGGATACTAATAAAAAAACAAATTACAGAATCCATTAGTAATCCGTGAGCCGAATTTATTAAGCCTAATTAATCCGTCATTAGCACATGTTTACGGTAGCACCACATTGTCAAATCATGGACTAATTAGGCTTAAAAAATTAGTCTCGCAAAATGGTCTCAATCTATGCATTTAGTTTCGTAATTAGTCTACATTTAATACTCCATGCATGTGTCCAAACATCCGATGGAACAACGACTAAAGTTTAGGAAGAGGAACCAAACATCCCCTTATAAAATGTTTTGGTTTTCAAGGATCATGCTCACACGCTCATTAATGAAGTACTTCCTCCGTCCAAATTATAAGATGTTTTTGGTTTTTCTAGATACATTACTTTTATTATGTATCTAGACATAATATATATCTAAGCGTATAGCAATACCAATGTATCTAGAAAAGGCAAAACGTCTTATAATTTAGAATGGAGGGAGTACTAATTAGAATGACCTTGATCCTTTGGACTATACGTTCGAGTGCTGTCTGTCTTCAACTTATTTGCTTCATGTCTGAGAAAGAACTCTAGTATTTTAACTATCTTTGTTTATCCTGTTTGATGAGGAGCGACATCTGTTTATATCAGTTATTTTTTGTTTCTTACACTAGGAGACTTTATTCAAGGCTGTTGTGGTCTCATTAGTTCTTATTATTCCCTAAGGCCGTAGCCCTTTTTTTCTCCTGTGTAGATGGTTCTACAGTCCTTGTCTACTAACAGCAGCAAATACCGTTGTGGAAAGTTCACTGTTGGTAAATTCTTGAGCCTGTTGATGGTTTCTGGCTTATTGTACTTATTTCTGCACAAAGGCTCAGAGGATATTGTATCCAGTGAGCTACATGGCAAAGAAGTACAGAATAAAAATGCCAGGAGAGCTCCCAATATACGCACATTCTGGAGAAAACCACCAAGGCTGCCCCCACGCCTCCCTCCAAATGAAATCTACAAAAATAATTCTCTGCTTCAGCAGTCTCCATCTGAGTGGACATCCAGGCAGAAAAAAGTTAAAGAAGCATTTGAATATGCATGGTCCGGTTACCAAAAGTATGCAATGGGTTATGATGAGCTTATGCCTCTGAGCCACAGAGGCACAGATGGGTTAGGTGGTCTAGGAGCTACTATTGTGGATTCTTTGGACACTGCAATTATAATGGGTGCTGATGATGTTGTTTCTGAAGCATCAAAATGGATTGAAGACAACCTAATGAAAAGAATCAGTGAGAAAGGGCAGGTTAACTTATTTGAGACTACCATCCGTGTCTTGGGAGGGCTTCTTAGTGCATACCATTTGAGTGGTGGTGATCATCCAGGGGCAGGTGACTCCGGAGTACCAGTAACATATAAAAAGGCTAATCCAGAGCGACTTTTGGAAGTTTCAAAGGATTTAGCCGACAGGTTGTTATTGGCTTTTACATCAAGCCCAACAGCTATACCTTTAAGTGATGTTATTCTTCGTGACCACACTGCACATGCAGCCCCTGATGGCTTAAGCAGCACTTCAGAGGCTTCAACGTTGCAACTAGAGTTCAGTTACCTCAGCAAAGTATGAGGGGATCCTAAGTATGACAGGGCAGCAATGAAGGTGTTAGAGCATATGCATACACTCCCAAAGGTGGAGGGTCTGGTGCCTATTTACATCAAGTATGCCTGTTCTACCTTTGTATATTTTTCAACTAATTCATCATAATGCATTACATTGAATTGTCTTCAAACGCATCAAGTTTTAAAGGAAATCTTTATATTCTCATTTTTAACTTTATATGCAGCCCCTCCTCTGGTCAATTTAGTGGTGAGAATATTCGATTAGGATCTCGAGGGGACAGTTATTATGAGTATCTGCTAAAAGTGTGGGTTCAGCAAGAGGAATATGGTGACAGTAGTTTGAAGTATCTATTTGAAATGTATACTGAAGCAATGAGAGGGGTCAAGCATCTTCTTGTTCGGAAAACTGTTCCAAATCGGTTGGTATTTGTTGGGGAACTTCCATCTGGACGAAATGGTGGGTTTAGTCCTAAAATGGATCACCTGGTATGCAGCTGTCACTTAGCATCTGTTTTCTTGCACTCAGATTCTTATAGTCTCTTCTTTATCTGGCCAAGATTTTGCGACCTTTCTAGTGTTGTGGTAGCACTGAATGTCTTCATATTGCAGGTGTGTTTTCTTCCTGGTACCCTTGCTCTTGGTGCAACTAAAGGTATCACCAAGAGAAAAGCTCTTGAAAGTAACTTGTTAACTGATGAGGATAAAGAAAATCTCCAGCTTGCTGAAGATCTGGCCAAAACATGTGTTGAGATGTACTTTGTGACCTCTACCGGCCTTGCTCCTGAAATAGCTTATTTCCACATTGAGGTAAACGGTTTGCTGAGTCACTATGCATCCTAATATACTCCTGAGTTTGGTCTACCTTATATTTAATGATGTTTCAATATTTTGATTTTGCGTATGAATAACTTGTGATATGGGTTTTCTACAGGGTGATACAGAAGGGGGGCCTGATGGTGGGAATAAAAGCTCCAAATATATCAATGATATCATAATAAAACCACTTGACCGTCACAATCTTCTACGCCCAGAAACTGTGGAATCACTATTTGTTTTGTATAGAATCACAGAGGATCCCAAGTGAGATTTTGGTGACTGCCTAGTTTTCAGTTTGCATCAGTCACTGTTTGCTAATCTTTTTCTTCCTTTTCCACGAACAGGTATAGGGAGTGGGGTTGGCAGATCTTTCAGGCTTTTGAGAAGTACACAAAAGTTGATTCTGGTGGTTACACATCATTGGATGATGTCACAAGCCTACCTCCTTCTACGAGAGATAAAATGGAAACTTTCTTCCTTGGAGAAACATTGAAGTATTTGTATTTGCTGTTTGATGAAAACAATACCCTTCCACTAGATAAGTATGTATTCAATACAGAGGCCCATCCTCTTCCAGTTATGCGGTCTACAGAACAGGATTCACATTCTGTGTAGTTTCCCAAGTTTATAGCTGTTGTACACTTGTACTATGGTGAGAAGTACAGATCTGTGACAAATATACTTGACAACATAGTTGGAGGAATGAGAAACTGAGAATCCCTTGCATGACCTGTTCTTGGAGGCAAGCTCATGATTCTGGAATCGTCATGCTTGATTTGAGGATTTGGGGTTTTTACTTGTATTTATTGGAAGGCCATACAACTTTTGTACTCTGTAGTCTGTACTACCTAACTTCAAATTTTGAAATGAGCTAGCAGTTACACCAAGATTTTTATCTTCAACAATTGTATGATCATGTGTCAGCCATTCTTTCTTGTCCTTCAATGTTCCACCAAATTGCTTCATGTAGCTGGTAAGTACTAGCAGTATCCTTGTCATCTCCACTAATTGTTAATACATTACTCATTTCTTCTTGAGGCTGCCCCAGTGTTATCATAATGTAGGATATTGCAAGTAAATCTCCTTAATCTCAAGATTAACTATGAACCTTTCTTTTATAAAATTATCTTATTGCATTCCACTAAATTGTCCAGATATTTGACCTTATTTTGAGAATTATATCTCAAGAGTACTTGCATTAGTTGTAATTACAACCATTTCACTGATTCTTTTACGCTTTAGCCATGGTTAAATGGTAAAGTATTGCTTTTTAGATTCAGCGCTTAAAATTTTAGCCACCGATTGGTGAAGTGTCTCAGTTAGCTAAATGGTCAACTAGTCTTTTCAGCATGCATTCAAAGAAGAGGGAAGAATGTCTGGCATTTGACTTAATTGATTAAACGAATAAGGTGAATCGTTTGACATGTTTCTATCAGTGTATTCCAGTAGCTCAATCGGTTATAGATGAACCGTTTGATATTACTTATTTTGTGTAGATGGCATATTTTTTTCCTTGTAACAAACCGTAGGAGCTAGCAGTTCTATTTATGTAAGATGATTTTTTTTTACCCACTGTTTGAAGAACCTATTGATGCATATATGTTCTATTTATGCAAGATGATTTTTTACCGATTGTTTGAAGATCTGTTGATGCAGACATGCATTTTTCTTTTGTATTGTTCTAGTTTACTTCAATACAATTTCCCCTTTTTCATCCTCATTAGGTTTTGGGAAAATTCCTTGAGATGAATAGATGATCATCTCTGTTACAAATTTTGATTTTCCTCTTGACCCTCGTTTTTCTGATAAAAAGATGCCATTGAAACTACGGGTTGGTTTCTCCATCACCTTGAGCCTCTTCTCTGACTGAAGCACGTTGCATTATCTATCAAAGTGATTCCATGAGCTTAATAATGATACGTTGTGACATGATGGTATGAAATCAATGAAATAGATGGGGAAAGTCTAATAAAAACTTGTTCCACAACAATTTTTCTTTGCTGAACGGTATTCCTCCGAAGTTCAAACTAGCTGTGCTCGTACTGGATTAAATGATTATGTGTGCTATTTCACCTGGCAATTTTTTGAACTGGACTTTGTAACTGTTGCCTGTTCTATTTTAGATTTGTTGGTACTTGAAACTGCTAACATTATCAGTTTATTCTGGCAATGAATACAGAGAAATGGTGGTGTACATGTATGTTTACGATCATCACAAGTGACAACCATCTTAATGTCGCTGCAACTGGCATGTAAAGTGCCCGTAGGTTCTTCATTCTAGAGCACGCACACTGGAGAAGAATGCTTTTATTTCAAAAATGACGGGTTTATGAGTCTGTTCACCCGGCTTATAATCCGTTTTTTTCAGCTTGTTTTTTCAGCCAGAACAATTTTTTTCTCACAGCAAATCAGTCAACAGTATTTTTCAGCCGGCTTATCAGCCCAGCCGAACGGGACCTATATTATTTATTTGCCTTGCGAACTCCATGGAAAAATATAGTCTTTTTCTTCTTTGATGCTAGGACATAACAAGTTGCATAAAGTTGAAATGGACACCCGTGAGAGTTACTGATATCTCAATTATGGAGCACTCCCTTGTATGACCAGACGAGTAGAGTTGCAAGATTATTATTCACGAGTAAAAGGTTGCAAGATCCATTGCATTTTCCATAAAAAAGGTTGCAAGATTATTTATTCACGAGTAAAGTCTGATTTGCTCCCTCGAACTTGTCGTTGAGTTTAAAAAGCCCCAACGAACTTGAATACCGGACAAACATATCCTTCTTGACTTTCAAAACCGGAGAAATTAAGTATTTCAAAATGGTTTCGATGGTGATTTGGCCAATGCACCATAAATGTGGCATGTGGCCCCGCATGTCTTTGGGTTTTAGCTATGTCATCTATAATTAAATATTGGGATCCTAAATGATACCAAATGAAAACATTTTCAGTTAGACAGTTAGATCTCGTCAAGCACTACAAATATTATATAGAGCGTGTCCCAATCAGAGGTTGCTTGAAAATTCAAATTGATAATCAAAGAACTTAAAAACAAAGATTTGATCCTCTAAATGATCTTAAACAGAAAAAATTATCAATCATAAAGTTATACATCACATTGAGATCTACAAATTTGGTATAGACCATATCAATGTTCAAGGTTGTTTGAAAATTTCAAAAAATATAAATTTCAAAATCTGAGAACTTACCATGAATATTTGGACCTATGAATGACCTCGGATAAAAATGTTGTGAACTATAGTTTATAATAGAGTTATAGATAACATCGAGGTCTACAGCTTGATATAAACCATGTTAACATTGAAGGTAGTTTGAAACTTAATATATAAATATTTTGACATCTTAATTATCTTACATAAAAAAATAGATCCGCTGAGCTTTACAATTTTAATGCAAATCTGCTATTCATCTAACTTGATATGAAATATGAGTTTTTTATGTAATAGAAAGAAGATGCCCCTAACATGTGGGCTCCATCGCTTCGTCAATAAAACCAACCAAGAAACTACTTAAATTGTTAAGGTAGTAATTTTTCCTTTGAAAAGTTAACATGTGTATTATTTTTAGAGTGTAATTTAGATTTAACTTTTATTCATTCGTATGATATTTCTACCAACAACTTTTCACCAGCAATGGCGGATCCAGAAACGGATCACGAGGGGTCTAAGTAATATATGGTTAAAAATTGTTACTAGCCATACACTATATATATAAAAAAATATAAATGATGATATTGATTCTAACTTTTGACGCATAAATGGTATGCCATACACTAATATGTATTATGTCATTCATGTCAAAATAATGATATCCCTGTTTAACTTGCCTTGTTAGCATGGCTACTGCAAGCTTTCAGATCAAACACAAAGTAAGACAGGAAATTTAGGCCCCGTTCGGTTGGGCTGATAAGCCGGCTGAAAAACACTGTTGACTGATTTGTTGTGAGAGAAAAATATTGTTCCGGCTGAAAAAAAACAAGCTGAAAAAGACGGATTATAAGCCGAGTGAACAGGCTCTTAAAGCAGTCAAGTACTTAGAATTAGTAAAACAGATCACTTGGCAAGAGAGGTGTCCTGCAAATTACTAAGTAATTGTACATACACCATAAGGGGGGTTGACCCACACCCCCCAGCGTGAATCCGCCCCTGTTCACCTGTAGTTTGGTATATGTGTAGCTTATTATTTCGTATTAATAAATTCACAAAATTATGTCCTATCCTTCCAAAGGTTCTGGTTTTTAATAAAATTCAGTTTTTCTATAAAAGTAAGGGCAAAGTTTTTTTTTGCCATATCCAATTTGTATGGAATCTGATTTTCAACCTAAATTATGAAATCAATATGAAACATGTGTGTGTGTATTAACTCTATCGCTGCTGTTCTATTTCAAGTTATTTGGATCTTGTTCGTTTGTATTCCTATAGTTTTTGTAGCCCGTAATCATGTTTATTATTTATTTGAATTAGGTATTTGCACTGCATTTGAACTAGAGATTGATCAAGATGATGTAACATGCCTAAAATCAGTGAATCTCCCGTTGAGCGTTGAGATGATGAGGATGTTCAAGAAAGCATATTAAGAATTCGTTGACTAGTCCAAGACACATAATTCCCTAGGTAACGTTGCATAGAAGTGTAGCATTTGGTCAGAAAACAGCCTAAAATGATCACTATCCACTTGGATTAATCATATATGCTATTATTAAACAGACGCATTGATAAATTCTATACGTGCGTGCTTTGGTTTCATCATAGGCTAAAACGTAGTTGGAGACTTGGAGGGTCAAATCCTGAAACAATTCCGTACATGGCTAGAAACCGCGCAAGCGCAAGCAAAGCAATACGACGTGCGCAGCATCAGCATCAGCATCCGTATCGGTAGCGCCGCCGGCTGAGCAGTGTCCCCTGGAAAGGCCAGCAGACGGAACCCGGCCGGTGGTAGCTGGAGGCCGCCGAGCGGATGCGGTCCATCCCATTCCATCAGCACTGCCAACGCGGCAGCGCCCGCGCCGACCGCGACCCGCAGCGAGCATGGCCCAGCCGCCCAGGGAGGCCACGTCCCACCCACCTCTCTCCCTGCCCCCCACACACCACCGCGACGCGTTCGCCCACCCGCACGCCGCGGGGCCCGTCGGCCGGCCGGCGTGGTGGTGGCCCCCCAAGCACACACCCTCTATCTAGCGTGCCAACGTGCCGCAATTCGTCCACGCGGGGGCATACGTCCGCCCCGGCGGCGCCCGCGGCCAGCCAGCCACGCGGGGGAAAGGATGGGGATGGGCATGGGCGGCCGAGCAGCCTCGCTGTCCCGGGCACACGCACGCTCCCGCCAGCTTTTCGCGCTGCGTCCCGGCCGCTATGGACCATGCCCCTGACACTACCGCACTCGCACTCATTGACCTCTATATTCATCCTCTATATGTCCTAGTCAACGAGATTCTCTCCTCTATACTCAATTCTCCTGCACCCATCTATCCTCTATATCATCCGCTATCCACTCTATCCACTGTGGGACCCACTTGTCACTTTATCTAAATATATTCATGCGTGATCTAGTTTTGAAGGATTTATTGAGACAAATTTAATGGTGCAATCGAAATTTAATTTGGATTTTTGGTTTGTGAGTTATAGCATTTTTTCCTTTATTTAGCTAGTGGGGCCCATCACTATTGAGTATAGAGTAAGCACAGTATCACTCTAAATATAGAGTGAGAGAAATGATAGAATATCATTTTAGAGTATCCAGTGTAGCATTTTTTACTCTATATTCATACTCTAAAGCTTTAGAGTATCGAGTGCGGGTCGTCTCACGGCCGACCCGCCTGACTGACTGTCCTGCCCTGCCCTGCCCCCGGTGGGGCTGGCTGGGACACGCAAACGCACACGCGGCGGCAGGCCGCGCTTGGGCGTCCGGCGCCCCTCGCCTATGGGTTGTGGGTTTCGTTGCGCGGCCACGCGGCGTTCGGCTCTTGCGCGCGACTTGCGCCAGGGGGGACCCGCTCAGCTGAGCCCCAACCGGCAACCGCCAGGTTCCATTCCTCTGTCTGACTCAAGATGCCGTGGGCGTCGCCGTTGCATGGCTAGAAAAAATACTCGTAGAAACGGGGCCTTTAGATGAGAGAATTGGGGAGAAAAACGCTGTATCAGAATTTCTGTAGCATTTCGTTTGTATTTGGTAAAAATTATCTAAATTTTGACTAATTAGGCTTAAAATGTTCGTCTCGCAAAGTACAACAAAACTGTGCAATTAGTTTTTGATTTCATCAACATTTAGTACTCCATGCATTTGCCGACATTTTGATGTGACGGAGAATCTTCTTTTTATATAGTGAAATTTAGGGGGAGAATTGAGGAACTAAACATGGCCCGGGTTTCGCTTCGCTTCGGTTCGATCGCTCCAACCCTCATTTTCATCTACTCACTCACTCGTGACTCATCACTCAGCCAGCAAATATCTCTACTTTCCTTTGCATCCTTAGTCCCTTACCCTTAGAGAACTTCCGCAGTTCGATTACCTGCTAGATGATTGCAATGGATTAACTTTAAAACTCGATTACCCGACTTGATCTGCACTGTGAAACTCTTGCTCTCACTCTCATCGGCACTGGTCCGGACAACAGCTCCACACCTGAAAGTCCAACAGTGAAAAGCACATTCCCAGAATTCTACCACTTGAACTCCATCGACAAATCACAAGGGAGATTAGGCATGCAAGATATTCATAGTACAACAGTGGCTGGACAGTGCACTGTATCCTATCCTATACAGGCCTTGTTTAGTTCCTGATTTTGGGCCTCCAAAATCGGGCAAGACCAGTAAAAGGCCCGAATTGAACTAAACGGGCTTCCGGAATTGGGATCCGATTCGGCCCAAAATCGGTATCGTATATGGCCCCGCCGACGCTCCTCTCTCTCCCACCTCCACACTGTCTCTCGTCCGCCGCTCTCCTCCTCGCCCAGAACCGAACCCTAGCTCTCCTCCGCCGCGCTCCCTCTCCTCCGCCGCTCTCGCTCTCCTCCGCGGCCGGATCCACCGCGCCCGGTACTAGAGGCAGCCATCTTCACCTCGTTCCCGGCGATGGAAGGCGGCGGCAACGGCTCCGACTTTGACGAGGGCCGGCCCACCATCGATCTCTTCTCCTTGGCGCCTCCGGGCTCTAGATCCGGGGTCAACCAGCCCAACACGGCTGCTCCCGCCTTCAGATCCGGTGCGCCGCCAGGATTCGCACCTGGTGCGTACCCACCGTACGCCTACACGGAGGGGGCGCCTGGATCCGGTGGCCACCAGGTCTACTCGTACGCGGCGGGAGGGTCCGGATTCGGTGGCCACCGGCAGTACTTCGATCCGACGGGGGGTTCCGGTGGCCACCAGCAATACGCCTACGCTGCGGGGGGTCCGGATCTGGTGTGTACACCCAGTACTCCGTTCCGCCTCCGTACACGTCGCCGACTGCAAGCCACCTGGGGTTGTCCGGCCTCAACATCAATTCAAGCTCCTTCCCGCACATGAACGACTACGAAGGCTTCCTTCGGTCTGGCGAACAACACGGACAAGGGGGCGCCGCGCAGACGTGGACGCGCCTCCTGCTGCTCGGCCGCGCCGAAGGCCATCCAGGTCGCGCGGTGGCCTTCGTGGCGCCGTCAACACCAACCCTCAAGTCCCGGTACATTTACCTCATTCACTCTTTTTTCTTGTTGTTTGCCTGTGTTTGTGGAAATGAGTGACTTGTGGTACGAGGTCGTTGATTTCGTTGCTGCCATGTATGCTTCAGCCATGTCTTGTCATGAGTTATTTTGTTAGATGGCATGAAAATGAGTTAGTTGTGTTTCTTGTTGTTTCATAGCATTTGCGTACTAGCAACATGTTTGCCTAGACTCATCTAAAAAATATTAAAATAATAATTACAGCAAGTCTGCTAGTCCAATGAGTTACTTGTTTATGCATTCCTTGTTGTTTAAAATGTCCACAGACACAGTACGACAGGGCCAATTGGAACAAAACAGATACGAAGAGATTCTGTGAGATTTATTGCATGCAAATTACAGCGGGCAGATGCAAACAAGGGCAGATGAGCAAGTTTGGATGGCAGGATGTGCAGGAAAGGTTCCGAGTTGCCACTGGTAGGAGACATGACAGTGAGCAGTTCGCCCATAGGGTGCGCGAGCTGAGAAAGCTTTGGTTGTTCATCGAGGAACTTCGCCACGTGGCCTCCGGCGTGGGAAACAGACCCGATGGCTCCATCATAGCTTCTGCCAAGTGGTGGAACGATAAGCTTGGCAGCAACAAGGTACCATACTTTCAACATGTAATTTGTATATACAATGGCGACTCTATGACATACTACAACAATGTCGGGTTCTTTGCAATGCAGAAAAAGGAAGAGTGGGCGGACCTCAAGAATGGCTGGCCAGATTTCATTGAAGAATTAGACCAAATGTTTGCTGCCAATGCTGTCACCGGTGACTCTGCATTTGCTCTCGGGGCAAACAGGCAGCTCAACTTCATTAGTAGCGACGACGAAGACGAGCAAGCACCAGACGAGTTTTGTACCCCTCGGAGCCATGCCACCCCTCAGCCTTCTGCATTCACTTCTAGTTCTGGAACTCCTGCAAGCAGTGGTAGCAAGAGGAGTGCTGACAGCATCCGCAGCACTGCTACAAGTCCGAACAAGAGCGGAGTCCTGCCAGTCATTGGCAAGAAGCCCAAGAATGTTGCTGTGAGAAACATGAACATGGGCATGATGAGGTGGCAGGACCTGTATGAACAAAGGACACAAAAAATGGGGGTCATATGGGAGGAGAAGAAGGAGTTGACGCTGCAACAACTGAACCAGATAAAGCAAAACTCGAACAAAGTTAGTGGCGAGCTGGAAGCTGTTGTTGCAGCTGCAAAAACCATTGGGGTGGACAAGATGGAACCAGAGCTCTAGAGAGGTGTTTGCAACATCGCCAACATCCCCAACAGCACGAAGCTCTTCCTGCTATCACCACCAGCCCAGCAGCTTCAAATGATAAAGGACTTCGCAGTCATTCCGGTGGTGAAATAAGACCCTTCCAAACATCGTAGTCATTCCGGTGTTGCTTTTGTGTATGCATTTGGGTGTGGAACTATGTCACTTATGTCTGTGCATGTGATGATGAACTTGTTATGTTCAAAAAAGTTGTGATGTGTAACAGAACCGACCAAATTATAAGAGCACAAGTACGAAAACAAGCACCGAAGCGCTCAAATTTTCAAACTTGAGCCCATATAATCCCGGTAGTCAATCGAAATCACGAAGGATTTCAAACCAAACTGCTTACAACCAGGATCGCATCATTCAACATACAACATCATACGATACATTTCACAAGTAGTTCTGAAATAAGTTTACACCACGGAGTAGCAAATATTACAAACCAAGTTTGAAAGTAGCGGAAGCATAACACACACACTAGTTAATTAAATACTGCCAGTCTGGATGATCGACAACCCGCAACAGCATGAGAAAAGTACATAGAGACGATCACGCCCTTGTGATCTAGTCATCATCACCCGCAGGGTGGAGACACGTCTTGCAGAATCCCTGATAAAGCATGTCATCTGCAACAGGAGGGAATAAACCCTGAGTACTGGAATGTACTCGGCTAGACTTACCCGTCAAAAACCAGAAATAAGATGACACCAAGGTTTATGCAGGGCTTACACAAGAGGCTAGCTGACATAACATTTTGCATAAAGGCATAAGTAATTTAAACTCTTATCACCTGTACTAGCAGTTATTTTTAGCATTTACCTGTCATCTATCTTAGCACCTGTACTAAACATACACTTGATTATAATCAAACAACATGATTATTATATCTATAGCAGGTATATCATTATGGCAACATTGTATCATTCCCTTAACCACCAGTTCATTTAATGAGGTCTACGTTGCCGCTGCTCAAGTCAAGTGCTCACTAACCGGGAGCGACGGCGATTCGAATCGAATTCCTATCCAGCTGGAGGGGTATTTCTAACACTCACCGAGTCACGCCTGGCGAAGGCTGCTCAGGTCATCTTTTGTACAGTTCAGGAATCGCGGGCCCGAATAATGTCACGTCCCCAAGGGCGACACTCTGCCAGGTGATAGGGACTCTAACCCCCCTTGGTCTCACGCCAATGTCCCCAAGCACATCCTTTCTCTCCTCCAAGATGCAACCTACCATTCGATTCCCGGCCTGAACCATACTACTCGACTTCGCGGTCGGAACGGCTTATCCGGCCAACTAAGTGTTAGACTGCGTTCAACATGACTCAAGGACGTACAGCGAATCGGTCCTTAAACGACTCAGACGGGCATAGCTCCACACCCAAGACGTGAAGTGTCTTGTGGCTGTACTATCGAACTCCCGCCCGGTCTCAATTTCATTTTAAGGCATGGTTCCATCCACGATAGCCATAGAGCCACTCGTGACTCCTTCCTACATCTCGCGGATGACCGGAAATCACCCGACTTCTACCGAACTAAGCAGGGCTAAGCATTGACACGTGCCTAAACCTAATATAGGATTAAGTACGATATCTGGACAAGGACAGGTATAATGCAACAAGTGTTTTCATATAACTCCTACAACTTAATGCAGTAAACAATTAAAAGTACTCAAGATTAATTTATAAAACAGTAGGTTCAACATGCACCGGGGCTTGCCTTTCAGAAAGGTTGCAGGCCTGTGGTCCGGGCACTCAGGAAGGTCTTCAGCGACGTCTCCTTCGCCGACTGGTTCCTCGGGCTCCTGCTGCTCCTGGTTCTCCTCTGGAATTACAGGCTCGAATTCGAGGAGTGTCACCCCCTCCGGTACACCTATTGCATGAATGCACAATAAATACCATGGATGCATAAATGGGTGCAGCATGCTCGGAATGAAATGCATTTCACAAATAAAATACTCTATTCAAGTTACTTTATTAGTACGTGCAAATCTCTTCTCCGGTGGAGAAGTACTTACCTAAGCTACTCAACCTAAGATACAGTTGTTCCTCTTCGGTTAAGGCCCTAACACCTAACAACACAAGAGTAATATTACTTAAGTTACCACAGTAAGTTATTTTGGACAGCAGCTCAAAGATCCAGACATAACTGGAGAATCCCAACTCCAAAAGATATGATCTAAGACAATCTGGAAAGCTTATGAAATGCTTTACAAGTCATTTTCAGACCTCGACCCTTAATTCCTAAGTTTTCCATGTCAAACTTCACAAGTTCCAGAATCTGTCCTTTCCAAAACAGAGAGTAGCAGATTTTGAGCTGCCACTTTAAACAACAGTAACTCTCAAACTACTAAGCCAAATGCTTCCAAATTTTGACACAAGCTAGTTCATCAAGTTTATTCCAACTTTGGTATTTACAAGTTTTCCAGAAACCACCTTTATCCAAGGTCAAACCTAGAAATACTATCAGCTGTCCAGAAAACCTAAAATTGTAAAGGTTAAATATTTATTTATGTGGCAAACATTTTCTAGGACCAAACTAATACTACTACAAGTTCACAAAGGTCACAAAAACACCAGAAAGTAAGGTGTGCCCACCTAGAATATTTATTTAAACCCATTCCTTAATTTACTTAAGTAATTAAGTGAAATTTCAAACATATATGTAAACTGCTCCTAAAATTCTACAAAAATTCCAGGAGACTCTCTTACCCAAAAAGAGGCTACTGTAAAAATTTGAACTAAATTTATTCACAGGAACTTCCTACACAAAATTCCCAAGCCAAAAAGGCTGATTTTTGTATAAATAACAAAGCACAGTAAAAAGTGTCAAACAACAGATTTCTTAATTTTCTTAGACACTCTAGGGTACCAAGACATTCTCTAAAAATTTATAGGAACATTGCACATGTAGAAAAATTACACAAATTCATTTAATTATTTCCTAGAATAATAAGATAGCCTTATAACTCAAAAAGTACTTAAGCACTACTGTCCAAATTTTTACCAGAGTTAGAGCAAGTATAAATTAGTCTACCCACCAAATTTCATAATTTTTGGAACACTGAAACTCAAGATATAATTTAAACAAGTTTGCATGTGATTTAAAACACATTTCAAAGACCTATTTAAATATCCCAGAAACTACACATCACATAGCAAACTCATATTTTTCTAAAATACTACACATCATGTGGACCCTAATAAAATTTATCTCATGATTTTTGGATCATTAAAACCCTAGATCTATATTTTTCCAACTTGTACAAAAATCAGTGACAAATAATAAAAATGAATTTCATTTCGGATGAACTGGGCCGGCCCGGAGAAAATCGGCCCACACACTCGCGTGCGCGGCCCGCTCAGCGCTCCCGCCCGCGCGCGACACTGACGGGCGGGCCCCCGCGGTCAGTGACCGGAGACAGGGGAGGCGGAGACCCGCGAGCTCCGACGAGCTCGAGCTCGCCGGAGAAGAGCTCGCTCGGCCAATTGAGCACCGCCTCGTGTTCTCCGTCACCCGATGCGTCGATTGGTGCTCGTGGAATGGATGGGGATGAGGTGGAAGGGGCTTGTCACCGCGAGCGGCGGCCGGTGATGTCCGGTGGCGGCGCACCGTCGCCGGTGAGGATGGACGGTGCGGTCTAGGCTCGGTACGAGCTTCACCGAAGCTAGGCGGATCCATTTTGCTAGGAAGGGAGGATGGAGAGAGACCCGAAGCACCCCGACCACGGTGAGGTCCCATGGCGGGCTCCGGTGACCTCTCGGAGACGGGGAAGAAAGCAATGCGGCTCACCTTGAGTCAAATCGCTGGCTTCGGTGGGTCAGGGAGATGGAGGGTGGTGAGGCGGAGGGATTGGCGAGGTCTAGCGGCCGGTGATGCGGCGTGGCTCGCGCTTGAGCTCGCCGGAGTGGAGGCGGAAATGGCGGCTTGGTTTCTCCGCTCTGCCGACGAGAGAGGAAAGGAGGGGGGGATGGATGGGTAAGGCCGGGACGACAGCAGAGGCCCCCTTCTATGCGTTCGGCAGCTGGCCAAGGCGCCAGGTCGCGCGCGGTGCGTGGAGGACACGCGGCGACGCTCTTCTGCCCGGGCGCCACGACAGGCCGGAGTTCGAGCTCGTGACTGAAACCGCGCCTCCAAGGCCGACTGACAGGGCAGTTTCGTCGACGATTTACTCTCAAACCAGCTCGTATTAGTGAAAGATGATTACACCAAAATTGTAGAGCTACATGAGGTCTACAAGTTTGTCAATTGGAGTTTGGGCTGGTTCGGCCTAGATTTGAAACTACAGAGCTCCAAAGTGGGTCACCCGAAAACTGAAACTTAGTTTCAGTCACAATGCTGACTGAAACCCGATTTTCTAGGCACCAAATCTCCTAAACCATTTAGAACTAGGTGATGGTGATATTGGCAATGTTGTAGAGCTACATGTGATCTACAAGTTTGTCAATATGAGTGAAAGCTGGTTTGGCCTGGTTTGCAAACTAAAAGCTCCTAAAGTAGGCATCAGTAAAACTGTAGGGTCAGATTCCAGACTTAGAAAAATTCTAAGTCTTGGAGCTACCTCTCTACTGACTTGTGGGCCACTTTTGAGCATGTTAGGGTCATTTTCATGAGATGGCCATATTAGAACTTTTGTTCCTCATGAAATTCTCTACAACTTTGCTTAAGGTTGCTCCTCCATGCAAGATTTCTAAGCTGGACTTTTTAATTGGTCAAACTAGGGCCTTCTAGGGTCAAATGGTGGTCAAGCTTCTCTTGGAGGGCAATTTAGTAATTTTGGTCAACATGAACTTTGTTCCAAATGTTACCCGAAGTATAACTAAGGTGTTGTAGGTCATGATTGGCTACCTTACCTTTTTGTTACACCAACTATCAAATACTTCATGAAATAAATCAAACAACCCTAGAATAAACACACGTGTTGCATCACATAAAATAACAAACATGAATGATGCATGCTTATGCTTATGCCATGCAAATGCAATGCAATTATGGAGCTAAACACTTGAGGTGTTACAGCCCTCCCCCCTTATAAAAATCTCGTCCCGAGATTTGGAAAGCGTACCATTTTTATAGAATTCTTTATAACCATCCCGCAAATAATCCTCCCGTTCCCACGTAGCATCACTCTCACTTCCCTGATTACTCCACATCACTTTGTACCACTTAACCACTTTACTTCTAGTTACTCGTTCCTGAGTATCGATCACTCGGACTGGCTTTTCTTCATAGGTTAGGTCGGATTCCAGCCTGATATCACCTAAAGGAACTTGTTCCTCAGGAACTCGAAGACACTTTTTAAGCTGAGATACATGGAAGACGTTGAATATGGCACTCATTTCTGGAGGTAACTGAATTTTGTACGCAACAGCTCCACTCTTGCCTATGATCTGGAAAGGACCCACGTATCTTGGCGCAAGTTTCCGCTTAACGCCAAAACGTTGGACACTTTTCATTGGAGAAACTTTCAAATACACGAAGTCTCCAACTTCAAACTCGAGTGGTTTTCTACGACGATCAGCATAACTTTTCTGTCTAGCTTGGGCTGCAGCCATATGTTTTTGGATGGTACGGACTTGTTCCTCAGCTTCCTCAACAAAAGCAATACCATAAAATCTTCTCTCACCAGATTCTATCCAATTTAGTGGGGTTCTACACCTACGACCGTACAAAGCTTCGAATGGAGCCATCTTAATACTCTCTTGATAACTGTTATTGTACGAGAATTCGGCTAAAGGTAACCATTTTTCCCAAGAACCCTTGGATGAAATGACGCATGCTCGCAACAGATCTTCCAAGATTTGGTTAACTCGTTCTGTCTGACCCGATGTCTGGGGGTGATAAGCAGAGCTTCTCACTAACTTGGTTCCCAGAAGGTGATGCAAGTGCTCCCAAAAGCGAGCAGTGAACTGGGGACCACGGTCAGATATGATAGTACGAGGTATCCCATGAAGCCGGACTATCTGATTGAAGTACAACTCAGCATAGTCAGTGGGACGATAGTCCACTCTCACTGGGATGAAGTGAGCTGATTTGGTCAAACGATCAACAATTACCCAAATAGAGTTATGATTTTTGACAGTAGGAGGAAGTCCGACAATGAAATCCATACTTATCTCTTCCCATTTCCAGCCTGGAATGGAAAGTGGCTGAAGTAGCCCAGCTTTCATGTGCACAGCTTTAACTCTGCAACAGGTGTCACATCTAGCAACATATGCAGCTATCTCTTTCCGCATCTTGGTCCACCAATAAAGTGGCTTCAAATCATAATACATCTTATTGCTGCCAGGATGGATGGACAACTTAGAGGAGTGTGCTTCAGACATAATATCATTTCAAAGCTCTCGGTCCTTAGGCACAACTAACCTATCCTTGAACCAAAGTACACCCTCTTCATCTATCCTGAACTGTGTAGTTTCTTGCTCTTTCATCTTACGCTTGATGTGGAATATACCAGTGTCAGTCTTTTGGAGCTCAATAATTCTGCTTTTGAGAGTACAACTGACAGTGATGTTGTACAAGACTGCTGGATGTAGAAGGCGAGATCGATGAAAATCAGTTTCAACTAAGGAATGACAATGAGACTTACGGCTTAAAGCATCCGCAACTACATTTGCCTTTCCTGGATGATAGTGCACTTGAAGGTTATAATCTTTAATCAACTCAAGCCATCTTCTTAGACGCATATTTAGCTCGGGTTGAGTGAAGATGTATTTGAGGCTTTTATGATCGGTGTAGATATTGCAGACATTTCCCAGCAGATAATGCCGCCATACTTTCAAAGCATGAACAACTGCAGCCAGTTCTAAGTCATGCGTTGGATAATTCACCTCATGCTTCCGAAGTTGTCGAGAAGTATATGCAATTACTCGGCCTTCCTGCATCAACACACCTCCCAAACCTATGCCTGAGGCATCACAATAAACATCAAATGGTTTCTCGATATCCGGTTGTGCCAAAACCGGAGCTGAGGTTAGGAGGGTTCGCAGTTGGTGAAAAGCCGCATCACACTCAGGAGTCCAGACAAACCTGGTGTCTTTTTGCAGCAACCGAGTCATTGGCTTGGCTATTTTGGAGAAATACGGGATGAAGCGACGATAATAGCCAGCCAAACCAAGAAAACTTCGGACCTCATGAACCGAGGTAGGAGCCTTCTAGTTCAGTACTTCCTGTACTTTGGCGGGGTCCACCATAATTCCTCCATCGGACAACACATGCCCAAGGAAAGGTACTTCTCGAAGCCAGAATTCGCACTTACTGAACTTCGCATAAAGTTGATGTTCACGCAGTCTTGTGAGGACTATACGCAGATGTTCAACGTGATCTTCCTCATTCACCGAATATACTAGGATATCATCAATAAATACCACCACAAACTTGTCCAATTCAGGCATAAACACCGAATTCATCAAGTACATGAAGTGTGCGGGGGCATTTGTCAAGCCGAAAGACATAACAAGATACTCATAGAGACCGTATCTGGTAGAAAAGGCTGTCTTTGGAACGTCTTCCGGGCGAATTTTAATTTGATGGTAGCCCGATCTTAGATCGATCTTGGAGAAAACTTTAGCTTTAGACAACTGATCGAACAAGATGTCGATTCGCGGTAGAGGGTACTTATTTTTGACAGTGACTGCATTGAGAGGTCTATAATCTACGCACATCCGCAACGACTGATCCTTCTTCTTTACAAAGATAGCAGGACATCCCCACGGCGATGAACTAGGACGAATCAACCCCTTCTTCAAAAGTTCATTCAATTGCACCTTAAGTTCAGCGAGTTCATTTGGAGGCATCCTATAGGGTCTCCTAGAGATGGGAGCCGTGCCAGGCAACAACTCAATTTTAAACTCCACATCCCGATCCGGAGGGAGTCCCGGCAAATCATCGGGAAAAACGTCCGGAAACTCATTTACTACTGGAATTTCGGCCAACGCCTTTGCTTGCACAGCATGAATTTTCCCCGACAATTCAACCTTTCTGGGAAGTTGTACTAGAAAACCCTTTTGATCTGTAGGATCTCTGAGCATAACTACCAGAGCGGATGTGTCAATGAGTACCCCATTCTGACTCATCCAATTCATGCCCAAGATAACATCTATGTCTAAACCAGGTAAAACCAATAGGGCAAGCGAATAACTTCGCCCTTCTATCTCAAACTTAAGGTTCCCCACTACTTTGTTTGTGGAAATATTCCCACTTGCAGCGCTAATACAATAACCCACACCTTCAATAGTATGCAACTTGTGCGCAAATTTAGATGCAAACTTAGGACTGATAAAGGAATGCGAAGCACCTGAATCAAAAAGTACCACTGCGGGGTGTTGGTCAACTAGAAACTTACCAGCGGTGACCACCTCACCAGATGGAATTTCCTCAATGCTGTTATAATGGGCGTGTCCCTGACGACTACCTTGGTTGACATTTTTCTTAGGGTACGGACAGTTCCTGGACCAATGGCCTGGCTTGTTACAGTTCCAGCAAGGCATGTTGCTAGGGGGAACACTAGAGCTGCCTTGGCCCGCATTACTCTTTGGCAGAGCCACTGTATATGCCTTGCGAAACCTAGTCTTCACTGGCGCCTTCTTTTGCGAAGGACGGAACTTAGCACTTGTGGCAGGAGGGCGAGGAGAAGACCTCGGTGCCGCTGAGGCCCTTGACTGAGAAGCACTTGCCTCAAGGGCCCTTTTACGGCTCTTAGAGGCAGAATAAATAGTATTGTTGTTCTCCTGGGTCAAAGCATCGCTGATGAAATCATTGAAAGTAGTACATTTGCTAGTGCCCATAGTTTTCATCAGGTTTGGGCCGAGGCCCCTTTTAAAGCTAGCAATCTTTTTGGCATCGGTATCCACAAACTCTGTGGCATACCTTGCCAGGTTGTTGAAGGACTGCAAGTATTCAGTCAGGCTTTTGTTTCCTTGTGACAGCCTCATAAACTCTGTGTGCTTGATTGCCATAAGACCGGGAGGAATATAATTCCCACGGAATGCAGCCTTAAACTGGTCCCAAGCAATCGGGACATTTGCAGGCAGCGTGGAACGATAATGGCTCCACCAAATACCCGCTGGACCATGCAACTGGTGAGAAGCATATTCAGTCTTTAACTCATCAGTCAGGCGAAGCAGACGAAACTTTTGCTCAATAGTATTTAACCACTCATCAGCTTGCAGTGGTTCTTCCGCTTCCTTGAAGAGCGGGGGCTTAGTATCCAGAAAGTCCTTGAAATCACTGTATTGATTGGGTTCTGGGCCCTGGCGGCCAGGACGAGCCTCCCGGTTAGCCAGCTGGCGCATAGCATCCGCCAACATGCGCTGCCCTTCGACCACTGTCTGCATCAACTCGGCCGGAGTAGGTGGTGGCGGAGGGGGCGGCTGTTCCTCCTCCTCATTTCCACGACCCCGGCGTAGATTGTACGACATCTGCAAAATGCATAGCCAATGAGCACTGACGATGTGGGAAATTTGTAGATGAATTATTGCGAAATGTCAATCTGACTGTATGAATAGATTTCTCATAATAATTAAGGCACAATAATTCATCACAACCGCATAATCCATTCTAGCGCATCATTTGACGAGAGCATACTTGGTAATCCAACAAGATGCTCTTTGATAAAGGCTCACTCACGGGGAGCACAACGGTTACCGGACCGTTCACGTTGCTATCTACGTGATTTTTGACCTTTTGCACGGTACTTGGATTCGATCTCCAGATTTTTAGTTGACTGTGAGAGGCTACTTCAAACTAACCACAAAGAGACTTCTCAATGAAGAGTTCCATGGTGGATCATGACTAGCCACCTCGATACCTGCGCGTGCCAAGCAGCACAGCCTTATGTTGCGCGCCATAGGAGGCCCTCGGTCTCGTCGCGGCACCGAAGGGTGCTAATCGTGACACCATCATCGAACGCAACATAATAAGACATCAAGTTGTGATCGAAATTAACAGGTTCAAACTACATTCAGGAAACATACGGTTCAACCTTACATCCCAAAGTCAAGTTATTACAAGGCCTCACTCCTTCACAGGGAGGGCACAAAAGACGATCCTAACATTATAGGCACGTGATGACTACTCTAAGCATCATCCTCCGAGTCAGTGTCAAGGATCTCCCCGCCGTCCTCATCACTGACAGGCTCTAACTCCTCGTCTTCTTCTTCTTCTGGCTCTTCCTCTGGTGCTTCTGCAGGTGGGGCATCCTGTGGTCCATCAACCTCTACTTCATCATCATCCTCAGCCATGAAGATTCCCGAACCCATGTCCTCATCGACGTTGTTGTTTCGAGGCAGCAGGGGATTAAGCTCGTTGTTCAGGCGGTGCACTTCTTCATGCAGGTTGTCATTGTATTCTTCAGCATTTTCTAACTGTTGCTCGAGCTCAAACTGGCGAGCTCTCAGAACGTTCTCCTCGTGCCAGGCTTCATCCCTCTGTTCCATCACACGGACCAACATGCGTTGACAGTTGCGGTTTGCTACTGTCAACCTCTGGACTGCAAGCGTTTCTTGATCACGATCATGAATCACTTGTTCCAGTTGTTGCCGTGCTGCATCCCTAGCAGCAGTCACCTCTGCCAGCTCTGCCCTCAGCCTTTCCACCTCAGTAGGCTCAGGGCGGGGCTCACGTGGAGCGAGCTGGTGACGCGGTGCCCTGCCCCCAGTGGACTTACGAGCGGTCCTCTTGGTACGTGCCATCTGTAGCAACAAGATAAGATACGACTTAAAGTGAGGATCATTTAGGAGATACGAAATTTACTTTAGTCGGGAGTACAGAAATTTTTAAGGAGGGAGTAAATGATATGCATGATATAATTAAACATGATGCATGCACGTTTCGTACGCCCTCTCACCTTAGTAGAAACCTAAAGTTCTAACGCTAGGCGGTGGCATACATACGTTCTCTCATATAAGCGAAACTATCGGACTACTCGTTACGCTGTTAGTGTACCTGCAGAAAACTTCATTGCAGCCCAACAATTCCCAATAAGCACACAAGAAAGCAGTAATTTAAATACTTTCCATATATACATCCCCAAATGTATATACTTCAGTATCAAAGCTACCCGATATAGAGGTTCCCACAATTAAGTGCTTTTACATAGTTACATGGTTTAAACATGTAAAGATGTAAGTCACCAAAACTACTCTCCCCTAGACCGCCGGTTGGACGATCATGCTCTCACAACTCACACTTACCAGAGCGTCGAGGTAATTGATCCATACATTACCAACCAAGTGGATGGCATCCATACAATATCACGCCGTATGGACGACGAAATAAAAACAAACAAGGCCCCCAAGTTAGTCTTTATAATAAGCCACCTAAGAGTCCTTATTTGGGCTAAGGGATGTGATCACTGGCATACCTAAAAAAATAATTTTTAGTGTTTTAACCCTTTTTCATAATCAAATATTTTTGTTTTTAAATACTCATATGATGTGTTTAATGTTGAATTATGCTCCGGTACCAGCTGTAACAGAACCGACCAAATTATAAGAGCACAAGTACGAAAACAAGCACCGAAGCGCTCAAATTTTCAAACTTGAGCCCATATAATCCCGGTAGTCAATCGAAATCACGAAGGATTTCAAACCAAACTGCTTACAACCAGGATCGCATCATTCAACATACAACATCATACGATACATTTCACAAGTAGTTCTGAAATAAGTTTACACCACGGAGTAGCAAATATTACAAACCAAGTTTGAAAGTAGCGGAAGCATAACACACACACTAGTTAATTAAATACTGCCAGTCTGGATGATCGACAACCCGCAACAGCATGAGAAAAGTACATAGAGACGATCACGCCCTTGTGATCTAGTCATCATCACCCGCAGGGTGGAGACACGTCTTGCAGAATCCCTGATAAAGCATGTCATCTGCAACAGGAGGGAATAAACCCTGAGTACTGGAATGTACTCGGCTAGACTTACCCGTCAAAAACCAGAAATAAGATGACACCAAGGTTTATGCAGGGCTTACACAAGAGGCTAGCTGACATAACATTTTGCATAAAGGCATAAGTAATTTAAACTCTTATCACCTGTACTAGCAGTTATTTTTAGCATTTACCTGTCATCTATCTTAGCACCTGTACTAAACATACACTTGATTATAATCAAACAACATGATTATTATATCCATAGCAGGTATATCATTATGGCAACATTGTATCATTCCCTTAACCACCAGTTCATTTAATGAGGTCTACGTTGCCGCTGCTCAAGTCAAGTGCTCACTAACCGGGAGCGACGGCGATTCGAATCGAATTCCTATCCAGCTGGAGGGGTATTTCTAACACTCACCGAGTCACGCCTGGCGAAGGCTGCTCAGGTCATCTTTTGTACAGTTCAGGAATCGCGGGCCCGAATAATGTCGCGTCCCCAAGGGCGACACTCTGCCAGGTGATAGGGACTCTAACCCCCCCTTGGTCTCACGCCAATGTCCCCAAGCACATCCTTTCTCTCCTCCAAGATGCAACCTACCATTCGATTCCCGGCCTGAACCATACTACTCGACTTCGCGATCGGAACGGCTTATCCGGCCAACTAAGTGTTAGACTGCGTTCAACATGACTCAAGGACGTACAGCGAATCGGTCCTTAAACGACTCAGACGGGCATAGCTCCACACCCAAGACGTGAAGTGTCTTGCGGCTGTACTATCGAACTCCCGCCCGGTCTCAATTTCATTTTAAGGCATGGTTCCATCCACGATAGCCATAGAGCCACTCGTGACTCCTTCCTACATCTCGCGGATGACCGGAAATCACCCGACTTCTACCGAACTAAGCAGGGCTAAGCATTGACACGTGCCTAAACCTAATATAGGATTAAGTACAATATCTGGACAAGGACAGGTATAATGCAACAAGTGTTTTCATATAACTCCTACAACTTAATGCAGTAAACAATTAAAAGTACTCAAGATTAATTTATAAAACAGTAGGTTCAGCATGCACCGGGGCTTGCCTTTCAGAAAGGTTGCAGGCCTGTGGTCCGGGCACTCAGGAAGGTCTTCAGCGACGTCTCCTTCGCCGACTGGTTCCTCGGGCTCCTGCTGCTCCTGGTTCTCCTCCGGAATTACAGGCTCGAATTCGAGGAGTGTCACCCCCTCCGGTACACCTATTGCATGAATGCACAATAAATACCATGGATGCATAAATGGGTGCAGCATGCTCGGAATGAAATGCATTTCACAAATAAAATACTCTATTCAAGTTACTTTATTAGTACGTGCAAATCTCTTCTCCGGTGGAGAAGTACTTACCTAAGCTACTCAACCTAAGATACAGTTGTTCCTCTTCGGTTAAGGCCCTAACACCTAACAACACAAGAGTAATATTACTTAAGTTACCACAGTAAGTTATTTTGGACAGCAGCTCAAAGATCCAGACATAACTGGAGAATCCCAACTCCAAAAGATATGATCTAAGACAATCTGGAAAGCTTATGAAATGCTTTACAAGTCATTTTCAGACCTCGACCCTTAATTCCTAAGTTTTCCATGTCAAACTTCACAAGTTCCAGAATCTGTCCTTTCCAAAACAGAGAGTAGCAGATTTTGAGCTGCCACTTTAAACAACAGTAACTCTCAAACTACTAAGCCAAATGCTTCCAAATTTTGACACAAGCTAGTTCATCAAGTTTATTCCAACTTTGGTATTTACAAGTTTTCCAGAAACCACCTTTATCCAAGGTCAAACCTAGAAATACTATCAGCTGTCCAGAAAACCTAAAATTGTAAAGGTTAAATATTTATTTATGTGGCAAACATTTTCTAGGACCAAACTAATACTACTACAAGTTCATAAAGGTCACAAAAACACCGGAAAGTAAGGTGTGCCCACCTAGAATATTTATTTAAACCCATTCCTTAATTTACTTAAGTAATTAAGTGAAATTTCAAACATATATGTAAACTGCTCCTAAAATTCTACAAAAATTCCAGGAGACTCTCTGACCCAAAAAGAGGCTACTGTAAAAATTTGAACTAAATTTATTCACAGGAACTTCCTACACAAAATTCCCAAGCCAAAAAGGCTGATTTTTGTATAAATAACAAAGCACAGTAAAAAGTGTCAAACAACAGATTTCTTAATTTTCTTAGACACTCTAGGGTACCAAGCCATTCTCTAAAAATTTATAGGAACATTGCACATGTAGAAAAATTACAAAAATTCATTTAAGTATTTCCTAGAATAATAAGATAGCCTTATAACTCAAAAAGTACTTAAGCACTACTGCCCAAATTTTTACCAGAGTTAGAGCAAGTATAAATTAGTCTACCCACCAAATTTCATAATTTTTGGAACACTGAAACTCAAGATATAATTTAAACAAGTTTGCATGTGATTTAAAACACATTTCAAAGACCTATTTAAATATCCCAGAAACTACACATCACATAGCAAACTCATATTTTTCTAAAATACTACATATCATGTGGACCCTAATAAAATTTATCTCATGATTTTTGGATCATTAAAACCCTAGATCTATATTTTTCTAACTTGTACAAAAATCAGTGACAAATAATAAAAATGAATTTCATTTCGGATGAACTGGGCCGGCCCGGAGAAAATCGGCCCACACACTCGCGCGCGCGGCCCGCTCAGCGCTCCCGCCCGCGCGCGACACTGACGGGCGGGCCCCCGCGGTCAGTGACCGGAGACAGGGGAGGCGGAGACCCGCGAGCTCCGACGAGCTCGAGCTCGCCGGAGAAGAGCTCGCTCGGCCAATTGAGCACCGCCTCGTGTTCTCCGTCACCCGATGCGTCGATTGGTGCTCGTGGAATGGATGGGGATGGGGTGGAAGGGGCTTGTCACCGCGAGCGGCGGCCGGTGATGTCCGGTGGCGGCGCACCGTCGCCGGTGAGGATGGACGGTGCGGTCTAGGCTCGGTCCGAGCTTCACCGAAGCTAGACGGATCCATTTTGCTAGGAAGGGAGGATGGAGAGAGACCCGAAGCACCCCGACCACGGTGAGGTCCCATGGCGGGCTCCGGCGACCTCTCGGAGACGGGAAAGAAAGCAATGCGGCTCACCTTGAGTCAAATCGCTGGCTTCGGTGGGTCAGGGAGATGGAGGGTGGTGAGGCGGAGGGATTGGCGAGGTCTAGCGGCCGGTGATGCGGCGTGGCTCGCGCTTGAGCTCGCCGGAGTGGAGGCAGAAATGGCGGCTTGGTTTCTCCGCTCTGCCGACGAGAGAGGAAAGGAGGGGGGGATGGATGGGTAAGGCCGGGACGACAGCAGAGGCCCCCTTCTATGCGTTCGGCAGCTGGCCAAGGCGCTAGGTCGCGCGCGGCGCGTGGAGGACACGCGGCGACGCTCTTCTGCCCGGGCGCCACGACAGGCCGGAGTTCGAGCTCGTGACTGAAACCGCGCCTCCAAGGCCGACTGACAGGGCAGTTTCGTCGACGATTTACTCTCAAACCAGCTCGTATTAGTGAAAGATGATTACACCAAAATTGTAGAGCTACATGAGGTCTACAAGTTTGTCAATTGGAGTTTGGGCTGGTTCGGCCTAGATTTGAAACTACAGAGCTCCAAAGTGGGTCACCCGAAAACTGAAACTTAGTTTCAGTCACAATGCCGACTGAAACCCGATTTTCTAGGCACCAAATCTCCTAAACCATTTAGAACTAGGTGATGGTGATATTGGCAATGTTGTAGAGCTACATGTGATCTACAAGTTTGTCAATATGAGTGAAAGCTGGTTTGGCCTGGTTTGCAAACTAAAAGCTCCTAAAGTAGGCATCAGTAAAACTGTAGGGTCAGATTCCAGACTTAGAAAAATTCTAAGTCTTGGAGCTACCTCTCTACTGACTTGTGGGCCACTTTTGAGCATGTTAGGGTCATTTTCATGAGATGGCCATATTAGAACTTTTGTTCCTCATGAAATTCTCTACAACTTTACTTAAGGTTGCTCCTCCATGCAAGATTTCTAAGCTGGACTTTTTAATTGGTCAAACTAGGGCCTTCTAGGGTCAAATGGTGGTCAAGCTTCTCTTGGAGGGCAATTTAGTAATTTTGGTCAACATGAACTTTGTTCCAAATGTTACCCGAAGTATAACTAAGGTGTTGTAGGTCATGATTGGCTACCTTACCTTTTTGTTACACCAACTATCAAATACTTCATGAAATAAATCAAACAACCCTAGAATAAACACACGTGTTGCATCACATAAAATAACAAACATGAATGATGCATGCTTATGCTTATGCCATGCAAATGCAATGCAATTATGGAGCTAAACACTTGAGGTGTTACATGATGTTTACTATTACTTGAACTATTATGTGCTGTGTGCCCATGGGAAACAGGTCAATGCCTTTCAATAATTGTACGTACTGACTATGAAGTTTCTTTGCGTTGCGCAGGAAATGGCAGGTCCCTTTGCTGCTGCAGAAGCTCCAGCAATGAACCAGGCCGAGGAGGACGATTGGTGGGAAGAATTCTGGAGCATTCTGACAGACGACGATGAAACAATTCACATTGTCAATGGTATCTACGAATATGCTTCACATATTGACAAGTATTGCAGTAGACGGCCGTATAGGACACCAAAGATGAGTGGATTCGAATGGGTACAAAGCAAGCTGGCTAATCCAGAGGCCTGCTATGACATGTTTAGGATGCGTCCGGAGTTGTTTTATATACTGCATGCGACCTTGACATCAAATTATGGCCTCGAAGGGTCAAGCAAGTCTACCTCTTACGAGGCTTTAGCCGTCTTTCTTTGGATTTGTGGGGCACCACAATCAGCTAGGCAAAGTAGGGACAGATTTAAGAGGTCACTGGGCACCGTTCATAGCCACTTTCACAAAGTCCTAAAACGTATGGTAGCCTTTGCTGCTGACATCATTCAACCTAGGGACCCAGATTTCAAACACATGCATACCAAGCTTGTAGACAGTAGATTCTTTCCTGAATTCCAAAATTGCATTGGGGCAATAGATGGCAGTCATTTTCCTGTAGTTGTGCCAGAGGAAATGTTCACGCAGCACTTGTGTCGCAAGAATAAGATAACCCAGAATGTCATGGCGGCTTGTGACTTCAAGATGTTCTTTACCTTTGTCCTTGCTGGCTGGGTTGGATCAGTTCACGACATGAGAGTGTTAGACAATGCACTCAGTGAACCCAAATGGAAGTTCCCCAAGCCACCTAGAGGTACACACATTTCTGTATTTCATGACAGCCTTCTAATTTCGATAATGCAAACTTACAGGTACTACATCCTGTAGGGAAGTTCTACCTGGTGGACTCGGGGTATGCCAACAAGATGGGGTTCCTGTCTCCTTATCGACAGATGAGGTATCACATCCAAGAGTTCCGAAACGCCGAAGAACCACAAGGTATGAAAGAGACGTTTAACCATGCACATTCGTCTCTACGAAATGTGATTGAAAGGGCGTTTGGAGTTCTCAAAATAAAATGGCGCATATTGTTGGCAATCCCCAGCTATCCACCTAAAATACAGACAGAGATTATATGTGCATGCATGGTATTGCACAACTTCATCAGGATCAATGGTGGCATTGATAAGGACTTCTTTATAGTTGATAGCAATGAGAACTATGTGCCTGCAGAAGTCTCTTTGGATCAGCCAGAGACAGAGGTTGCAGATGAAAGTGAGGACGACGTGAATATGAATGTGTTCCGCGACGTCTTGGCTCAACAGTTGTACAATAGAATGCAATCTTGATTGCGGGATTTGATTTATTTGTGTACATGATGAGGATGTCCTTTAAGAGGACCTGTATCAATTTTTTGGACATTTGAATTTGTTTGAATTTTTGTTGGACTGCACAATATTTTTCCTCGTAAACTATAACATTTGTTGTCATGTATTCATTGAATTTGGAGTTGTTTGAGCTTGCAAAGTGCCTGTACAGTTCATGCATGAGCCCATGCAGATTTGCATGGCCAAAAGGGGGCAATAATTAATGTACATAGGCACCCAACTTGGGCTGATGAACAATACAAATTTGGGCCAAAAAGCAAACAGTAACAGAAGGCCACAGCAGACCAAAATTTGGGCAGCAAATCTGGAACTAAACCAGGCCATAGTAGCAGGCAACTGTCGGAAATCTGAAACAGTATCGTCCAGCTCTGAGCCTCTGACCGCTCTGCTCTCTATCCATGCCTATATAAACAGAGGCCACCTCCTCCGTCCCGACCCATCCAAGATTCCGAGCCAAATCCTCTCGAGCTCAACCAAAACCATCCCTCTGCTTCCCTCCTCTGTTTCCACGTACGTACATTCCCAGTGCAGCTGCAGCGCCAGTCTGTACCTGTAACCATGGTGGTCCTCACCAAGGGCGAGCTGGAGCAGATCACGCTCCCGGCCGTGCAACGCACCGCACCGCCGCTGGCTTTCGTGCCGGAGGTCGACCTGTCCGCGGCCGGGGATAACGCCGCCGCCCGGTCGGCGGCCGCTCGCGCGGTGGCCAAGGCGTGCGAGGACCACGGGTTCTTCAAGGTGACGGGCCACGGCGTGCCGGCGCCGCTCCTGGCGCGCCTCGACGCCGCGGCCGCCGCCTTCTTCGCGCTCCCGCAGCGGGACAAGGACAAGGCCGCGGCCGCCGTCGGCGCAGGCGGCGGAAGCCCGCCGTTCGGGTACGCCAGCAAGCGGATTGGCGGCAACGGCGATCTCGGCTGGGTCGAGTACCTCCTGCTTGGCGTCACCGCCGCCGCTGCACCGGTGGCGTTGTCCGCCGCGCCAGTGGCTGCGTCCGAGGGCGCGGAGTCATCCTGTTTCCGGTGAGTTCGTCACCCGTTACTTGGTAGTAGTGGCATGGCGCATTGCTTTTTTTTTTTGGCGCCAACAAGGCAAGAGCGCAGTCTCTGCTTGTGGGTCCAGCCGGTACAGACTTACTAGATCAGCCGGTACAAACTTTTATCACACTGTGGATACAACATTTGGTAAATACGAATGACTGTCAGAAAATACTACAAGTTCAGTAGTTCAAACGGGAAATGGAGTAATCTAGGACGCCACATTTCTCCAAAAATTGACGTAGCGTGCCATAAAAGCAGAGACATGGATTGGGAGAGGTGACGCACAAACAACAGGCGTCGAATTCCAACAAAGGCATCTATAAGTTTTTTGGAATTTGGGTTTGCGTCTCATAAGACATTTTGTTGCAAATGCCAGCTCTCTTACTCGTTTATTTTCTGTTGCAAAAACCACACTAGCGTGCACACGCTTAGCTGATCTAACCATCTTCAGGCTTCAGCAATTTGGATGCGTCTTTACTAGAGACTAGAGTTAGATTAGATATTTACAGGAAAAAAATCCCTAGATCCCTTCTCCATGGGCCAGCAACACCAATAAAAAAAAGGTGATGTGGCGAGAAACCCTTAGATCGTGCAATCCAGTGTCCCATCGTGAGAAACTCGGGTCCATCCATCTATCTATCTACCAATGACCTAACGATACGATTGGAACGCAAACGCTGATACCTTTTAAAAAAAACGAACCAAAGCGCAGAGCAGAGAATTGAAGAAAGGAAATGGCCGCATAAAACATAGAACTGACAGTACAATACTATCTGGTGTCCGATGCATGCACCTCGGCGGCCATCACATGACCCCATCTCCTGCTCACGGCCGGCAGATCGACCGCCGCAGGCGTAGGTGTCAGCTGGGCCGGCTGCCTCTGCCTCCATGGTCATCCCCTGCTTCGCTTAGTCACTGTTCTTATCCATTTTCCCTCGTTTGCATTGATCTTTCTTTTCTTAATTTCTTACTAGTATTATATATGCCTTTTTGTAAAGCCGAAATAATATACAATTTTTTTATAACAACAACTTTTGATATATCACATTAAAAGCACAGTACACCGATGCGGGAAACAAATTCCCAGATTACGAAAATAAAAACTACTACTGAATTGCTTCTGTAGATATAGGAGATGTTTTCGTCGGGGGCGTGCGATTGAAACATCAAGGGTCCTCGTTCTCGCACTCGACTGGATGCAAGCCTTGAGCATTTTTGTGTACGAGTAGCTAGAATTTGCGTCACGTGTGGTTTGCGCGTCGGAGTCCTGGGTGCACGTGTGCAGCCCCAACCGGTTGCCCTACTCCGAGCTGGCCCTGACTGATGAATCTGAACCTTTTCTGCCGACTTCATCATGTCCAATCGTCTCTGCATCCACCGTACCGTACCACCTGCTCAACGTGCCTATGTACGTGCAGTGATGTTTTGGACGAGTACATCGCGGCGGTGCGACGCATGACGTGCACGGTGCTGGAGCTGATGGCGCAAGGTCTGGGCCTGGACGACACGGGCGTGTTCAGCAGGCTGGTGCTGGACCGGGACAGCGACTCGATGCTGAGGGTGAACCACTACCCGCCGCGGCCCGAGGTGGGGGAGGAAGTGAGGCGGCTGACGGGGTTCGGCGAGCACACCGACCCGCAGATCATCTCCGTGCTCCGCTCCAACGACACGGTCGGGCTGGAGATCTCGCTGCGGGACGGCACCTGGGTCTCCGTGCCCTCCGACACCCAATCCTTCTTCGTCAATGTCGGCGACGCATTGCAGGTATTGTACTTACTCTGATCTGATTTAAGTACGTACATTATTTTTTTAGTTAATGACGCTTTACAACGATGAATGAAAGCGAGTGCCTAGTTCCCCGACCCGACACATCAAGGCGTCACTTTTTTGCGAGGTCAAAAAAGCTTTGGTTCCTCTCCTCTGTAGTCTGTACGGCACGGAGCAGAGCAGGGTGGCGAACTTGCGATGCCCGCTCACCTGTCCTTCGCCTTCAATGTCAAACCGTGTCCAATGGCTGTGACCTGTGTGTGATGTTTGTGGGAAGGGAATCTTGTGGATGCCCAAGTGGCGTTCCAGCAAAAAAAAAAACCCTTTTTACGGTACTGCTGCCCGTGGGTCGGTGCTTGCGTTGTCAACAGGCTATGTGCCAGTCCTTGTTCACTTCATCAGGCCTTTCGGAGACAAAACCATGTCCCGCGCACACGGTTACAATCATCTCTGATGATCCTGCAGGTGCTGACCAACGGGCGGTTCCGGAGCGTGCGGCACCGGGTGATGGTGAGCAGCGCGCGGCCGCGGGTGTCCGTGATCTTCTTCGGCGGGCCGCCACCGCGGGAGCGCCTGGCGCCGCTGCCGGGGCTGGTGGACCGGGAGGGCGGCCGCCGCCGCTACAGGGAGTTCACGTGGAGGGAGTACAAGACCTCCGCGTACCGGACCAAGCTCGCCGACAACAGGCTCTGCTACTTCGAGACCGCCGCCACCAGCTGAACTCCGGTGCATCGGCTACGTACCTTCTGGTCTTGGGATGTGTAGCGTAGGACCAAATGTTTGTGTGTCGTATAGTTTCAATTTTGTCCATATCACAAATTAAAAGCGGCTGGCATTGGTCAGTTCGTCGCTTTTTTTTTTGTAGAGAGAGAATGCTGGAACGCGATGCCTCTAGTCGTATATGCCGGGGAAAATCCCTGGTGTGACTTGCAATATAAAATATAAGCTCGGCACTACATCTTTCTTTCTCGTAAAGAAACAAACAACCTATGAACTCTTTGTTTTACTCCTGTATGTAATATAAGGCGATACCATCTAAATCGTGCGAGGTTGGCTGACACAACAACCTGTTACAAGAACATCTCAACTATCTCAACACCCACGACAATCGCAGAGCCATACCAAGTTGAAATTTGCCCCGAAAAAAACTCCACTACAGAGAAGACAAGGCGGACATTCGAATTTCATGTGTATTGTAAAGATATAGATGGGCCTAATCCATCTTATAAGGTCCAAAAACAGAAATGCCGGTTAAACTTGCTAAGTTCAACTAGATGGGCCTAAATCAACTAATAACCCTAAGTCCCACATAGTCTGATGAGAGACAACTCGACATTTATGGTGTTTTTTTTCGCAATTTTTGGATCATGTTTGAATGAACTTCGATTAAGTTTGAATTCCTTCCACTTCAGCCTAAGAGCATCTCAAGAGCTTTGGAAAATTCACTTACTAAACTAATCAATTTATCAAGTTAACAAAATAAGTAGGGAACTCATTTTTTTCTCTATTCAATTCAAGTGTCATCTCCATCAGTTTGCGCGCTGCCGCCCCTAGACCGTACCTCATCCCTACGACCAAGCGTGACAGTTCTTTAGCCACCCACCGTCAAACAAGAACAAGGGCCTCCAACCAACCACAACCAAGGCCATCCAGCCGCCGGTCAAGGTCAGGCGGTCAGCCATTGGTGCCTAGGGGCTAGGTGCGGCCATGGTCGGCCTGGCGCAACGTCAGGTTGGAGTATATGGTCACGAAGGCTGCGCGATGCAAAATTGCAAATAGACAGTGCCTTGCGAGCTTGCAACTTTGGCCACTCCTTAATAATTTATAGAGTTTCTTTATCAACTTGTTGGAGAATCATTTTTTTTTGCCTAAATTTATTTTTTTCCCCACCGTTTTCCACTTGGTTGCAACTCTGTTTGCTGGCTTGTTCTCCCCTCCTCTCTTTTGGTTCGGCCCTCCAGGGCTAACACGAGCTCATTAAAGCGGAACGTTCATTTAAGGCCCCCCGTCATAGTTAAACTGGCGCCTTCACTTGTCGACCCAGGTCTGGTTTACATGCAAAAACTTGAATTTAGCTAATGTAGCACTTTCATTTGTATTTGGTAATTAGTGTCCAATCATGGACTAATTTGGCTCAAAAGATTCGTCTCGTGATTTACAACCAAACTGTATAATTAATTATTTTTTATCTATATTTAATACTCCATGCATGTATCCAAGATTCGATGTGATGGAACGAAAAGTAAAAATTTGAAATTCCAAAGACATCTAAACAAGGCCCCAATTTGGCCAACAAGATATTGTCCAACCATGCTGGTGACTATCAACCATCCATTAGGTACGAATTCCAAAAAAAAAATTATAAAGCTCCAAACGTTATGAGTACGAGACAATTGTTAATCAGTATAACAATACGCTAAATGACCATCTAATAAGTACACAAATCACACCGAAAAAATAAATAGACGAACCGAACAGAGCATTTGTTCGTAAACAAAAACTTGATTTATCGCTTGGAGGATAATTGATCATGCAATTTGTTTCCTACAATCCAAATGGCTTGGATAGTCAGTCATTCCTATGTTTTTGAATCCTCTGTTTTTTTTTTCATATATAGGTCCTAAATACCGAAGCAACACAGCGCAAGATTTGTCTCCATGAATTTGCATGCTGTCACGAATTTGTATCACGAAAAAAAAATCATGCAGACATTAATATCAAGTCACAGCAAACAATCCCGTCATCTGCACGAATTTGATTGTTGTCATGCGAAACCCTTTTCAGGTAAGATCTCGAGCGAGCAGGACGAGATCATAATCTCCCAGCTGATTCATTCTCATCATTTTCATTACAAAAAAATAATGTACCAAACGCAACGAGTTCAAAAGGACTGAAGCCTGACGGTAAAAATCTGTATAAAATATGGTCCAATTCCATTCAATGGCATAACTAGGTAGTATCCCCCTCTCCTTATGGCTGCATCCCAGCCAACAATAGCAATGCCCCCCCCCCCCCCCCCCCCCCCCCAAAAAAAAAAATCCCCCCAACAACAAATAATTCGATTATTGCAACATAACAATTGGCAAGTAAGCTAAGGTAAAAATTGTACGAGACTTGTCTCTACCAAAACCAACTACCATGGTGCGAAAGCAGCTGGAACGTTATTAGACGAGTCAAGCGATAATAGCATAGAGCGGTCAACCCTGTATCGGTTGGTTGGCATTCCTATATGCCAATCTTCTTCTCAAGCTTCTGGATCTGATTCAAGAATATCCAGGTCATCTGCATTCAAATTATCATTGGATGAATATGCTAGAATTAACGGATTGAAAAATAAGGTAAAAAGTGGACTGTCCAGCAGAGTATAGACAGGTATTATTCTCTATTTACCATGACATGGGGTGCAATCCTGACACAGTACACGGGGAAACCAGTGTAGAACTTGAATGGGCCACCGCTCTTGAAGGTCTTCACGGCACAGTCCAAAGACCCTGTGTACGGGTACTTGCCATTCGCATCAGGTTGCATCTTCTGAATCTGTGTCTTCACATAGTCAAAGGGCAAACTGCATGCTGAGGCGAAGAATCCAGAAATAGCACTGGCTCCTGTAATCAAATTGGACGATTGCATCAGGAAACTGACAGCAGACCTAACATGGCTACATATAGAGATGGACGGAATTAAGCACAATGTCAGTTGCATAAGCTAAGAAAATGGGCATTCGATTTCAATAACACAGCACAAAATGCACAAGGTTTCTAGGCACTAGAATCTTACCAACAACAGTAGAAATTTCTCCTGCACCAAGTTTGTCCCTAAATAGCTCGACACTCTGGTCATAGGAAGCAAGCATACCCATATTGAGTGCCATAGCTCTCACCACAGTTGGACCTGCACCCTTCCAAAGCGCAAGGACTCCCTCATCAGCAGTGATACGGTAGAGTGCATGGAAAGCATTCTTATAGTTGCGTCGTTGTGCAGCTGGCAGGGTCGAATCGGCTTGCATTCTAATGAGTGCCAAATCAGCAGGACTACCAACACAAGCACCAATTGCTCCAGCAGTCAGACCAATAAAAGCTTTCTGAATTAGAGGCAACGGCTTCCCTTCATTCTTTTCAACTGCTTTGTTAGTTAGAACCCTGGAAAAATGTATCCGATATATTCCTTTAAAATTAAATACTAATTATAGTTGGAAACCAAGATAAAATAACTCCAATATTCATTGCTGATTTTAGATCTGCATGCATGACTTTGATAAAAAGAAGTTAATTGGACATTGCAACATTTGTTCACGCTATATAGTAGTTAAGTCACTCCAAGATCATATAGTTCACCTAACACCAAAAATAAAATAAAATAAAATAAAAATATAAGCCCCTTTGTGGAACAGAATTTTATATTCACATCAAACGAAACTTTTAAGTAGCATCATTCCTTTATGAAAAACCTTGTATAAAAAAGGTGAAGATAAACGAACAACCGTCAACCTCATGGGTCATGGCACTCCAAGGGTAAAGTCATTTTGAAGACAGCACAGCTCATCAAACAAAGTTGTATTTGCAACCATATATCTGATAGGGGCTAACCACTAGCTACCAATATGTAGGTGCAACCTCAATGCTACAACAGGCACCCATTCAAATGGAAATCATATGCTATAACAAGCTGATTCAGATATTTTTGTGCAAGCAAATCAAAAGGTAATGACTGGTCGATTGATCGTAAAACAACACACTATACAAACCTGAAGGATCCAAGACGAGCAGTCGTGTACGTCGCTTGCCTTAGCAAACCAGCAGACAAACCCTGCCAATGAAAAGCGTAGGAGAAATTAAGCAATATGTCAAACCAAGTTACGAATTAATTGCAAATGTCATATGAACACAATTATGCAGGCTTAATGTCATGTAATGTGGAAGCGAGTAAAATTGCCATATGCTGGATTGGATAAGGTCAAGCAAATATTGTAGTGTTGCAGTATGCAGCATCATGTGCTGGATTGGAAATATACATATTGCATTAGATAAATATCTAAGAACAAAATAGGCGTTCACAAGGTCAAATACTAAAACTTAATTCATGGTTCAGTTTCTCTGGACTAAAATATGTCAATTGCAATAGCATAGGGTCAGTAACAAAGTTACAAGTATTAGAACTTTGTATAAGGAAAAGCTACAGAGCACCAAGGAAAACAAAACAAACCTTGTAGAAGGAGCGGACACCCTCATTTGCAAGCATGTTCCTCGTGACCTGACCAGCAGAGCCCTCACCCAACTGGATCCTCACCTGAAACCAAAACAATAATAGGAATTAGTACAAGATGGGCTCCACGTGCAAAGAGCCCTAGAGTATAAAGCTCCAAAAAGGCATGCCATCAAGACTTTTGACAGTGACATCTACTAAGCCAATTTTCAAATTGGAACAGAAGTTAAAAGCCTGGTTCCGTTTCCGTATGACCTAAGGTTCTTTTAGGGGCAAGCATCAACAAACCTTGGCAGGGGGCAGATCACTGAAAGAATTCCAACGAGTAGATCCTCACCAACAAATTACAATGGTATTATGATAACATATTTACATTTGCTCGAGTCCACTCAAACATAGAGGCAATCAAAGACTGATCACAAATTGCAGCTATACTCTTCTAAGAGGAAATCACACGACAACTAAAAATCAAACACATACTACAAATGAAAATACATTCAATGTTCAGCTAACGACCTCCACAGGTACCCAGATCTTACCAAAAGAGAACCGAGCAGCAACGCACAGATGACTACCTCGCATCAATTAAAATCACAGCACAGAAACTGATCTCCATGGATCCAAGTAACTACAGCGAGCGAATTGTACCGTCCATAACAAACGGATCGCGCGGCCAAGAAAACGCACAGCTTCAATTCTTACCAACCCACGCATACATGATCCAGTCACGGCAATTCCGACGGATCTAAAGCTAACCGCACCCAAATACCTAACAGCAAGCTCAGTTCCACTACGCTGACCCCAAGGCCACACTCGATTCATCAGATCCGACCAAAAAAGCGCAAACTCCGCGTGTACGCATCCAACCCACTGCTTCGCGTGTCAAGCAACCACCATTCCCGTAGATCTAAGCCCGGCAACCCCCGATCCCGCCACCCCACCCCAGCTCACACACGACACGAGCACTACGAAGGAAGCCGAACGGAGAGGAGCGGCAGAGCGGCGCGGCGGTACGGTACCTTGACCATGTCGATAGGTTGGATGACGCAGGTGGCGAGCATCCCGGAGGCCCCGCCGTTAACGAAGGGCTTGACCGTCTTCCAGACGCCGGTGGTGGCCGCCGCCGCCTGCTGTGGCTGCTGCTTCGCGTCCGCCATCCCCACCTCAGGATCGGGCTACGCTCGGCTCGGCTGGGCTCGGGGGAGCGAAGCGGGGCGGGGCGGGGCGGAGGCGAAGCGGACGGGGCGGCGAGAGCGAGGTAGATGGAGCACGAGGCGGCGGGCCTAGATCGCTGGGTGGCGTCGCGCTTTATTAAGGGTTATTTTGATCTATACCATTACAATTTTCGCACTTTTAAAATATACCACTGCTATTCATCTATTTGAAAATATGCCATTAGGATTCATACTTTCTCTGACTCTTGCCATTTTATACGTTTGATCCGGCCTTGGGCCCATCTGTAGGTCAGTAAACTTTAGTATGTCCAGTTATACCCCTGACTCCCTGAGCATATGGATGAGGTACTTGTGCTCTGTTCTCGCCGCCGCCGCGTCTCAGCTCTCTTGGCTGCTGCCGCCATCAGCCATCGGTCGCCACCTCCTCCTCTCAGCTTTGGTCATCGGCGTCAATCCTCTGTTGCCGCCGCAGTGTCTCAGCGCTGCTCGTCGCAACCCGCGTCTGGGTGCTCCATCTTGATGTATGATGCTGAGGGAAAGTCCGATGAAGGGAGCTGCAGGTTCGAGCTCAAGAACAAATTGGGCAGAGGTGAACGAATATTGTACTGGCTACTGCTGCCTTCAGTTACCGATAGCTGTAGCTTGCATTTCAGTGGCTGCAGTAGATGATGAGAAACTGAAAGTAACTAACTGTTGAATCCATTGCACATAAGAACAACTGCAGGCAACAACAGACTGCTGAAAATTGCAGGCTTTGATTTTCTTTTCGTTCGTGCTTTAAGTACACGAGGAATTAATTAATTCAGACGGCTATACGAATATATACATTTCCTTTTTTCCTTGATCGTTCTCTCTCTTCTATAGTAAATTCGCGTCGTCACACCCAATCAGCCTCCCGCAGCTTGCCGCATGGTCGCGCGGCTTTGACGACGTGCTCTTGCGGCGCCGGTGGAGAAGGCGACGAGTGCTGCGGCAACCGATCGTCCAGGGAGCCGAAGAAGAGGGACTCACGCACGCACAGAGCCGGGCCACACCGAGCCTCCTGTGCTAGCAGCTTGTAGCTCGCTCCTTGCCTCGATTCGCCTGCGCCGGCGGCACCGCAATTGTCCTACGCCGGCTCAGATCCGTGGAGAAGGAGGCGAGAATGGGGACCGATTTGATTCACTGGGCGACCGGCTGGGTGAAACTCGTGAGGAGCAGGGGCAATACCGTCCATACATATTTTCAGTAGAGGTACATAGACCTGCATATGGGTCCAAGGCTGGATCAAACGTATAAACTGGCAAGACTCAGAGGAAGTAGGAATTGTAATGGCAGGTTTCTAAATAGATGAATAGCAGTGGTATATTTCAGAAGTGTGAAAATTGTAATGGTATAGATCAAAATAACCCCTTTATTAACGCGATAGAGAAAAAGAAAAAAAAAGAAATGGTTGGTGCGCCGCCGCGGCCTCGTGGGCGACGTCGCGTGCGGGATCAGCGTTTCGGCGCGTGGGCGCGGTGCACGGACGGTGCGGGTCCAGCGGTGGCCGCGGGTGGGGTCACTGGCGGATCTACGATGAACATAAAGGAGGGGCTAAATATTAAAAATTTAGGACTAAAGCTAGAGATTAATGGAGATTTAAGATTAATGAACACATATTTAATGAAGAAATCAGGATTATAAGGGGGCTGGAGCCCCCCAACCCCCCCTTTGGATCCGCCCCTGGGTGGGGTCGAGTGCCACAAGACTATCCGCACTCATGGACCTCTATATTCATCATCCATACGTCCTAGTCAGTAAGATTCTTTCCTCTATACTCAATTCTCCCGCACTTATCCATCCTCTATATCATCGTCTATACACTCTATCCACTGTGGGACCCACTTGTCACTTTATCTAAATATATCCATGTGTGATTTAGTTTTGAAGGATTTATTGAGACGAATTTAATGGTGAAATCGAAATTTAATTTGAATTTTTGGTTTGTGAGTTATAGCATTTTTTTCCTTTGTTTAGCTAATGGGACCCGCCACTATAAAGTATAGAGTAAGCACAGTACCACTCTAAATATAGAGTGAGAGAAATGATAGAGTATCGTTTTGAGTACCCAGTGCAGCAGTTTTTACTCTATATTCATACTCTAAAGATTTAGAGTATCATTTTAGAGTACCCACTGCGGGCAGTCTAAGAGTCAATAGGTAAGTTGTGGTGTACGGGGTTGGTGTATGGAGCGAGTATGATTGGGGAGCACCGGAGTGGGCTCCAAAGGACAGATACAACTTGCGGCTATGGGTGGGCGTCAGAGTCGAGTGTGGGTCACATGGAGGGGGCGCCGCACCAGGGCTCACGTCCGCGCCCGTGTCCTGTAGTCGCCCTTTTACGCTTCCGTCAAAACGAACTTTTGGTTAAAACATTGTGCGGCTGTGCTTGTGTTTCGTTATTTGGCTAAGACTGTCTCGAATAGATGACCTATATGGACAATCCAAACCTAAAATGAGTCTGGGATGGCACTGTATCATACTTCAATAGAGTACTTATATGCAAGACCTATTTTAGATTACAGCAGAGGCACAACTCAAATATTAGTATCCTCTCTCCTGGAGACTTATTTGCAAAACGGGTTCTCTTTGAGGTCCTGTTGTTGGAGAAACTAAAAATAGGTATTTGAACCATTTGCATGTAGTGCTACTGAAACGTAAAATGAGTCTTGAATTTTGGGTGATGTTGTTGGAGATAGTCTAAAGTGCTTTGCTTTGGGTTCTATGTTTAAGTTTAGGTTTAGGGCTGATTAATCAAAGTCATGTCCGTACAGCATTGAGAAGGATATCCTCCCTCCATAAATCAACTTGTACTGAGTTTACTAAATCACACTATTTTAAATTGAGTTAAAGTTACCAATGACCTTCAAATTAATAAGAGTGTCATATATCTATATGAACTTTAAAAATACATTTCTACGCCCCTAAATTTGTTAAGTGGCGCACCACAGGCCCATGCCAGTCGCGTGAACATTTCTAGTTGATATCTTCTATAACTAAATAGGAGATCTCCACTAACTTATTTTTCTAACATCTCCTTAAGCAACGTCACCTCTTTCTTTTCCTTGCTAATCACCACAACGCGATTGTGCTGCCTCACTAATCACCGATTGCGCACTACACAAAACGAACAGGCACATGCAGAAGTGCTGTATCCGTTCTTCTACCTGCCACACTGCGCACTAGCACTACACAAAACTAATAGGCACATGCAGTAGTGCTGTATCGGTCCTTCTAGCTCCAAATCTGCAACTGCGTCCTCCACTTTCGTAACCAATCAACACAGCTACTATTGCGTAATGAAGGCCCACAATCTCTCTACGTCTCCCTGGGATCTTTATATGCTTCCTTTGGCAATTCCTTTGACAATACGAAAAGTGGCATTACTGTGAGATTTGTCGCGGTTTAGATGAATCAAAATTCAACTTTGATTTCGTACACATATCTCACCAGAACCAATTGATCCAGACAAAGAGTAAGGTGCGGAGGAGGCGTGAAAGTGATGAGGAGGAGCTTGATGAGGTAGTTGTAGTCGTCCTGGCCCTTGCTGGTGGCACTGCCATCTCTGAGACCCAGGGAAGGCTCCTCCTTCCTCCGTCCAAGCCCACACAACAGACAGCCAGTGGCCGCGGCAGCAACAGGCAACTGTCGAATCTAGCCAGGCGAAACATGAGCCAAGTCATAGGCGCATCGTCATCGGTCGGCGCACCATCGATGCAGGGTGGTGTAGTGAACTGAGGTATGAGATCGGGTGTGGTGGGAGAGAATAGACAAGTAGAGAAGGAAGATGTTGGGGATTAGGTGTAAGCGGCCCTGTCGGGGTCATAACCCCGGATGTCTTAAGGCACCAATTAGTTACTAGGCCGCGTGACCTGCAACGCACCAGTTAGCAAGGGCCCAAACGACTGAGGCCAAGCAAGAGTCGAGCAGAGCAGACCAGACGCCAAAGATAGGGTCAGCCCCGACCCCTTCCACCCACCTTAGTAGACGACACTCGCAAGATGCACGACCTCTCCCTGTCACGACCCCCGAAAGGGATGAGGGGAGGTCGAGCGCAGCTAGGCGCGCCTACTCAGACAGGAGCAAGCATGCCGCACTGACTCCGCAAAGACCGAGGAGACACCAGTCACCTTGGCCTGGTCAAACACCATCCCTATGCCATACCGCACCGACAAGACAACATCGCACCGCGGTGGCAACGGGTACGATACTCGCCATCCAAATACGAACAGACAAGACGTATGTACTATCGAGTATCAATAGTAGGTATACCCAACCAAGGGCGATAATAGCATGTCAACTACTAAATCGCCCGAGGCACGGGTATGCCTTCCGCATCGCCCGAGCCCCCGTGACGTCATCAAAGCGCCTGACCCCTGCGCCTTGTCGGGAGCGACTTCCGCCTCGCCCGACCTCGGCAACGAAAGCACGGGAGCGCATGATCCTCTTGGCGTACTTCTGCCTCGCTAGAGGGACACGTGGAGCCCTCTAGCAAGACAGGGAGCCACAGGGGCCCTCACCACGGCACCCACTCCCGCCAATGGGACGGATGTGACCGTGCACAGTCAACAGGAATGCAGGAACCACGCTCTGACCTAACATCACCCCGGTCATTCCACCGCAACGACGTCCATACCTCTACAGCGACGGGGGTAACGGCAACTATACCACCTAACCCTCTCTCTACGCAAATTTGAGTGCCCATACCGCCCATCCTCAACAACACAGATGCGCACAGGACGAATATGGCCACAACATGTTACACCAGCGGATGGAGAGGCCAAAAGATCAACGCCTGTTGCATCTCTGCGCTGCAGGGGAACTGCTCCCACCAGATAAGGAGGAAGACGGTCGCACCTAAGGCCACCTTTTTGTTTTTCTCTTTTGCCTTTTTCCACTTTACCTTTTTTACCACACATGTAACCCAAGCCCTCCCCTTGGGAACTATAAAAGGGGAGGCAGGGGCCACATCTAAGGACAACTAACACAAAACGAGGAACGCACACCTCGCTAGGACATCCACACACACACACATCACCCCTCAAAAGAGACTTAGGATCCATTCTCTCTCTCGATAGCTTGTAACCCCTACTACAGCACTCCAGTGCAAGACAACACGAGCAGCAGCTAAATCCACTGGACGTAGGGCCGATCTTGCCCGAACCAATATACACCCTTATGTCTGCTTTGCACATCATCCGGGCCTAGACGCATAGATACAAATTCACTCGTCTCTCTATTTAGACCCTCGGTTTTCTAGACACCAACAGTTGGCGCGCCAGATAGGGACCTTCTGCGTGTCACGATCCGCTTTGTTAGGCTTCGAATGGCCGAACATCGCGTTGGCTTCACTCCAAGCTCCCATATTCGGTTTGGGAGCCTGAACTTCTTCTGCATGGGGGTGGATCATGACCTGGTCTAGCTCCCCCTTCCGTGCCGATCGACCATGCGTCCCTTCCTGGTTCTGACGAGCGCGTCAGAGACCTAGATCCCATTGGCATGGAGGGGGAGGGTGCCCTGCCATCCCCTGTTGAGTCACTCAGCACACCTGCCAACGTCGATGCCATCTCCGTGTCGATGGTTGGTCTTTGCCTGCTTGCTAATGAGGCACGGGCTTCCGGAGGACTTTAGCCCCATGGTTTTGACCACCTGAGGCTAGAGTGTCAGCTTGACTCCATCCTAGGGCCACGACCGTCCTAGGAAGATCTCCATCGCCTCCACCCCATCACCGTCAATGCCTTGTCGCAGCTCATGGGGGAACCACTATCCTCCCTAGTACGAATGGCATGGCCTTATGGGTTGCACAACGCCGCAAGGACTTACAACCATCTCATATGGCCCGTAGAGGATTCCTCCGTGGGTTTGCCATGACACCACTTGGAGTCCCTCTCGGAGAGCATTGACTCCAAGGAGGATGATGGTAGCTGGGCTGATGCTGATTTCTCTAGGCTCCATGACCTGGGGGCTCTGCACCAGTTACTTTTCAGCAGCAACTACCTTCTCGAGGGTTTTGACTCTGACGACGAGAGTCACAACCCGTCTCAAGAGTGCTTCATGTGCGATGGGGAACTCCGCGAAGGAACCCCCGATGAGAATGAGGGCAAACACACCCCGTCCAATGTCGTGACTCGTAATGCCACGTGCGTAGGCGGTGCAGCCATGCCACCACCTGTGGGGCAAGCACAACCCTAGCTGGAGCAACTCTAGGAGCTTGAGAGAAAGCTCGAGGAGGAGCAACAGCGGCTGGCGCAACTACGCGCAGCGCTTGAGCAGGAACTCGAGAGTCGCAACGATGGCGGCGTGGCTTGACATAGAGCTCGCGACGTCCACCGCCGCATCTGCGATGACGACAGTGGTGATCATCCACCTTTCTTCACCAAGGCGAGCCAGAATGTTGTCGCCGCGGCAATCCTCCTCTGGATGATGCCCAAACCATCAACTCTGGAGGGGCAGCAAGCCCACGGGGAGCTGCGTGCCCTTCTCGAATGTGCCGCGGTGCAGCAGGCCGAAAGCTCCGTGTCTTAACAATGTGGACCCAAGCCTGACCAGCCCGCACCATCAGTGGCACGTGAGAAGAAAGCCTCGGTCCACCCGAAACAACAAAAAGCAGGGGATAAGCCCCCATCTGTCCACGCCAGCGTTGGCCACAACTACGACGCGTGCAACGTCCTCAATGCGTGCAAAAGGCACAAGGTGGATGGTGCCAGTCGCGGTTACCACCCTCGATGGGGTGGCCGCTACGACAGCAGGGAGGACTGGAGCCCATCGCCCGAACCCCCGGGACAGTAGGTCTTCAGCCAAGACATCCGTAACGCACCGTTCCCGACTCGGTTCCAGCAACCTGCCAAAGTCACCAAGTACTTCGGGAAGATGAACCCCGAGCTTTGGCTTGATGACTACCACCTCGCCTGCTTGTTAGGCGACACGGACAATGACCGCTTCATCATTCGCAATCTCCCTCTGTTCCTGGCAGACTTAGTGAGAGCCTGGCTGGAACACCTTTTAGCCCGTCGCATCCACAACTGGGCCGACCTCGTGAAGGTTTCCATGGGGAACTTCCAGGGAACTTATGTCTGTCCTAGTAACTCCTAGGACCTCAGGAGCTGCCGACAAAAGTCGGATGAAACTCTCCATGACTACATTCGGTGCTTCTCCCAGCAGTGCACCGAGTTGCCCAACGTGACTAACACCGATGTCATCGGGGCATTCCTCATAGGAACCACCTGCAAAGAGCTTGTCCATGAGTTGGGGCACAAGGGCCCATGCACCACTAGGGAGCTCTTGGATATTGCCACCAACTTTGCTTTCAGCGAGGAGGCGGTAGGGGCAATCTTCCACGACACCAAGGGAAAGGAGAAGCAGCAGGAGAATGTCAACGAAGGCGGCTCTAGCCGCAACTCCAAGAAGAAGAAGATGGCTAAGCAGTCGTGCAAGGATCCCCTTGTGGCTATCATCAAGTGCAAGAACCCTTGGGCCCTCCCGAGGGTGGCCCAGGAGTTTTTGACGAGATGCTCGATAAAACTATGCCTGTATCACCGGGGCCTGGTCAAACACACCCTCAAGGAGTGTGGCATGACGAAATGCTACTTCTCAAGGGGTTCCTAGGGGAAGGGCGACCCTAGCAAGAGGCCTGAGGAAGACAAGGGCGATGGCAGGGACAAAGACGTCAACTTCCTTGTCATCAACAACTGCTTCATGATCTTTGGCGGCCCCATGGCCTATGACTCCAGGCGCTAGCGCAAGCTAGAACGCCAGGAGGTCTATGCCACCGAGCCAGCCACGCCAGCCTTCCTCGACTGGTCTAGATCGGCCATCACCTTCGACCATGATGACCATCCGGATCGTGTCCTCAGCCGGGCCGATATCCGCTTGTTGTCGACCCCATCATCAGCAACAAGCGGTTCACCATGGTACTGATGGATGGAGGCAGCGACCTCAACGTCATGTACGCTGAAACCCTGGACGCCATGGGGATCAGTCAAACCCAGCTTCGCCTGAGCGGAGCGCCTTTTCATGGTATCGTACCGGGGAAGCGAGCCTTGGCCCTCGGGCAAATCGATCTATTTGTCACCTTTGGGGATCCTTCTAACTTCAGAAAGGAAACCCTCACCTTTGAGGTGGTGGGGTTTCGTGGCACTTACCACGCTGTGTTGGGGCGGCAATGCTACGCGAAGTTCATGGCCATCCCGAACTACACCTACCTCAAACTCAAGATGTTGGGGCCCAACGGGGTCATCACTGTCCACACCACTTACCAGCTGAAAGCCCAAGTTTGATTTTGGTAATTAATGATACCAAGTTGCTAATGCCATGTGTTAAGTGTTTTGAGTTAGGTATAAGCAACACATGTGATGAAGGTGTATGTGGCAAGGAGTGGTGGCCACAAGATCACAAAGAGATGGACATGAAATGATGATCATGGTGGAGATGCACATAAAATGAAGGACATGATGATCATGTGGAGGAGAAGGATCTAAGAGTGCAAGGCAAAGGTATAGCCATAGGGTTTTCCTTTTGTCGGTCTAAGATGAGTAGAGAAGTGATTGACCGGGTTTAGGATACATAGCCGACTATCAAGAGGGGCAATCACGGTTAGCTCGGGAATCAAGTGCCACTAGATCAATGTCTTGAGCATATGCATTAGGATCTATTAGAGAGCTAACATAACGCCTTGAAAATGTTTGTGAAATGCTAACACACATACACATGGTGGTGTACACTTGGTGGTGTTAGCACATTTGTGAAGGTGGTGGAGTTTAAGCGGTAGAGAGGGGTTTGGGTTCCTCTCTCCCTCCCGCTGAGCTTGCAAGGCAGGATTCAGCGTTTTTTGGGGAAGTGAAATGCCTATTTTCTACTGCGCCGGAAGTCAGAAAAGAAACGGAGGCGAACGGCGGTCACTGTGGTGACCGGACGCTGCACCGGACGCGGTCACGGTTTGACCGGACACGTCCGGTCAGTTCTCAGCAGTTGTTAGGCGCACGGTGTTAGGGTTTCCAATTGGCGCGTCCGGTCCCTCACGGAACTGGAGCGTCTGGTCACGCACCCAAAGGGGCAGAACTAGTCGTAGAGCCAACCGGACACGCGGTGCGTCCGGTCACGTGCGATCGAACGCGTCCGACCGCGGTGGGAGCTTACTAGACTCCGACCGGACACCAGGTGCAGCGTGTCCGGTCACGGCAACGGTAACTTCTGACGCGCACTGTTCACGCTTGTCCTGTAGTGACCAAATGTGTCTAGTCACCCTGACCGGTGCGTCCGGTCAGTACGATTTTCATTGCGTCGTCCGGTAACGGCTAGCTGCGTACCCCTTCGCTATAAATAGAAGATGTCCGGGGTTGAGGGTAACTCTTGCACATTTTGAGACCTAGAGACATCTTTTGAGCTAGAGAACAACCCCTCCACTCATCTCTTTGCTTAGTTGCACATCTTGAGTGAGATTGAGTGAGATTCAAGTGCATTGCTTAAGAGTTGCATTCTAGAGGCACTTGATCTTCGAGTTGCTACGGATTTCTTGTTACTCTTCCGTGTTTCCTAACACGGTGGATGACTTGGAGCAGTGGAGGTGATTGAGCTTGCATTTGGAGATTGTTGGAGCCCTTACCAAGTGTTGTAAGGGGTTCTTGATCCTTCCCCCGTGAGAGTTTGCAAATTGGATACTCTAGTGGAGCTCGTGGCTTAGAGGATCCCCATCTTGTGTGCGGTTATGCGGCGCCCGCCGAGGGCTCGACTCTTAATAGTCGATTAGCTCGCGAACCGACAAGTGGGTGTATCGCCACAACAAGGAGTAGCTTGCCGGGAAGCAAGTGAACCTCGGTAAAAATCTTGTGTCATCTCTTTGCTGAGGATTTCTCTTGTGGTTGATCATTGTGATTGATTCTTCAAGTGCATTACTTCTCTACATCGTTGGTATAAGAATCAAGTCACTTGCTCTTTACTTTCTTGTACTAATCTTAGTGTAGCTTTTATCACATAGGAGTAAGTAGCTTAGTCTTATTGGTGTGTATTAGAGATCATAGCCTTGCTTCACTAGAATTGTATAGGTGGCTTGCATAGTGTAGTTGAGCTAGTGCTAGAATTAGCTTAGCCATCTTTTATACTAATGTGGTTGTTTAGTGAAGCTTGTAGATTTTTAAATAGGCTATTCACCTCCCTCTAGTCATTTGGACCTTACACCAGCACACCTACGAGTGTGATGTGGAGTGCTGCGAGTATGCCGAGGCCATCATCAAGTCCAAAGCACTTGCAGCTAAGCTAGAAGCATGCCTCAAAGAGGCACCCAACCCCAAGCGGTCCACCAGCTCCTTCGAACCCATTGAGAGGGCCAAGGAAGTCCCCCTTGACCCCAGCGGCTCTAATAGCAAGACAGTGCGTGTTGGCACCGCCCTGGATCCCAAATAGGAAGTAGTGCTCATCGACTTTCTTCGTGTGAACAATGACATGTTTGCGTGGAGTCCCTCGGACATGCCTAGCATCCCGAGGAAAGTCGCCGAGCACTCCTTGGATATACGGGCCAGCTCCAAACCGGTAAGGCAATGACTGAGCCACTTCGATGAGGAGAAGCATAGAGCAATCATGGAGGAGATTCACAAGCTACTGGTAGCTGGATTCATCAAGGAGGTGTTCCATCCTGAGTGGTTAGCTAATTCTGTACTTGTAAAAAAGAAGAATGGTAAATGAAGAATGTGTGTTGATTACACTGGTCTCAACAAGGCTTGTCCCAAACACCCGTTCTCTTTACCGTGCATCGATCAAATAGTCGACTCCACCTCGGGTTGTGAAGCTCTCTCTTTCCTTGATGCTTACTCCGGTTACCACCAAATCGCGATGAAAGAGTTCGACCAGCTCGCGACCTCTTTTGTCACCCCATTCGGGACCAAATGCTACGTAACCATGCCGTTTGGCCTCAAGAATGCGGGGGCTACGTACCAGCGCTGCATGCTCACCATTTTTGGGGACCCCATCGGGCGGACCGTTGAGGCTTACGTAGATGACATCGTAGTCAAGTCAAAACGAGCTGATAACTTGGTTGCTAATCTCGATTAGGCATTCAAGTGCTTACGGGCCAAGAACATCAAGCTCAACCCTAAAAAATACATCTTTAGGATTCCAAGGGGAATGCTACTTGGCTTTATCATCTTTGAGCATTGCATCGAAGCCAACCTAGAGAAGATTTCCGCCATCGCAAACATGGGCCCAATCTAGGATTTGAAAGGGGTACAACAAGTCATAGGGTGCTTGGCGGCGCTAAGCCACTTCATATCATGCCTCGATGAACGAGGCCTGCCCCTTTACCGGCTCCTGAGAAAGACAGACCGCTTCACCTGGACACCCGAGGCCTAAGAGGCGCTTGATGGGCTCAAGGCAATTTTAACAAAGGCCCCGATCCTTGTGCCCCCGGCTGAAGGAGAACCGCTCCTACTATACATCACGACCACTACTCAGGTAGTGAGTGCCACCGTCATGGTGGAACGGCAGGAGGAGGGTCACATTCTCAAAGTCCAGCGTCCGGTCTACTTCATCAGTGAAGGCTTGTCCAACACCAAGACGTGCTACCCATAGATCCAGAAAGCTCCTATATGCTATCCTCATCACCTAGAGAAAACTATGCCACTATTTCGAGTCGCACCCGATCACGATCATGTTTTCCCCCTCGAGGAAGTGATTTGAAACCGAGAGGTGATGAGAAGAATCGCTAAGTGGGCGATTGAACTCATGAGAGAAGGCATCACCTATGCCCCTCGGAAGGCCATCAAGTCTTAGGTTCTGGCAGACTTTGTGGCAGAATGGACCGAGACCCAAACGCCACCGGCACTGGTGGAACAGGAGTACTGGACGATGTATTTTGACGGGTCACTGATGAAGAGTGGAGCTAGGGTGGGACTCATCTTCGTCTCCCCCCGCGGCGTGCACATGAGGTATATGATCTGGATCCACTTTTCGGTCTCTAACAATGTCACTGAGTATGAGGCACTTGTCAACAATTTACACATCACCACTGAGCTCAGGATCCGATGGCTTGATGTCTGAGGTGACTCTTAGTTGATCGTAGACCAAGTCATGAAGGAGTTGAGTTGTCATGACCCCAAGATGGTGGTGTACTACCAGGTAGTTTGCCTCCTGGAAGAAAAAATTGATGGCCTCGAGCTCAACCACATCGCTAGATGGTCTAACAAGGCTGCAGACGAGCTTGCGAAGCTAGCATCCGGTCGGGCGCCTGCTCCCACCGACGTCTTCGCCAGTGATCTGTATAAGCCATCTGTCACTTACGAAGGGTCGGTGCAGGACGGCAGCGAGCCACCCATGCTAACCTCGGGGGCTGACTCGACCCCGGCCCCAACTGACCTTGAGGTTATGCAAATCGAGGACGACCCAGCCACAAGGCCCGACCCTCCTACTGGACTGAAGAATCCCATACCTTGACTGCTTGGTCCATGGTGCACTCCCAGCCAATAAAACTGAAGCTCGACGCCATGCGCATCGCGCCAAGTCATTCGTCCTGCTAGATCGGGAACTTTACAAGCGGAGCCCCACCGAAATCCTGCAACACTGCATCTCTAGTGAGCGGGGGAAGAGGCTACTATAGGACATCCATGGGGGCATCTGCGGTCACCACGCAGCGCTACGCACCCTTGTCGGAAACACATTCTGATAAGGCTTTTACTGGCCCACTCCCATGGCTGACACGATCGAGGTAGTACGCTCCTGCAAAGGGTGTCAGTACTATACTCGACAAACTCATTTACCAGCCCAAGTGCTCCAGACGATCCCCATCACTTGGCCTTTCACGGTCTAGGGTTTGGACCTTGTCGGGCTACGCCAAAAAGCGCCCGGGGGCTTCACCCACTTGCTTGTCGCCATCGATAATTTCTCGAAGTGGATTGAGGCTCGGTCGATCGCGCGAATTAAATCTGAGCAGACGGTGCTCTTCTTTACTGATATTATTCATAGCTTCGGGGTCCCAAACTCCATCATTACCGACATGGCACATAGTTCACTGGCAAAAAGTTTCTGGGTTTCTATGACGATCACCATATCCTCATGGATTGGGCAGCCGTGGCACACCCCCGGACAAATGGGTAGGTCAAGCGCGCTAACGGTATGATCTTGTAGGGGCTCAAGCCAAGGATCTTCAACCGGTTAAACAAATTTGGCCGCCGATGTGTCACGAAACTACCCGCAATCCTCTAGAGTTTGAGGACGACCCTGAGCCGAGCGATAGGTTTCACGCCTTTCTTCATGGTCTATGGATCTGAGGCCATCCTCCCTACTGACTTGGAGTATGGAGCGCCAAGGGTCAAAGCGTACGATGACCAAGGAAACCAAGCCTCCCTTGAGGATGCCGTGGACTAGCAGGAGGAAGCACGTGATGTCGCCCTGCTCCACTCCGCCAAGTACCAGCAAGCCTTACGCCGGTATCACCATCGTCGTGTGCGGGGTCGGGCGTTTAGCATCGGGGACTTAGTGCTTCGCCTTAGACAGGACAGCAGAGGCCACCACAAGCTAACACCACCGTAGGAGGGCCCGTTTGTAACATCCCTAGGTGTTAAGCATGTATTAGCATTTCAAAGCATAAAGCATTCAGTATCATTTCATGACTAGCATTGCATGAAATATAGCTCTTTTAAATTTAAACTTGAAAAGCAAAAAATTAGAACCCTAACTTTGATGTAAGTGCCAAAAAGGTAGTATACTTTTGGGTATTAGCAATTTTAAATAATCTAGAAAAAATTAACATGATTTTTGGAGCAATTCTTGAATTCAAGTTTTTCTCAAATTTTGTTTTAAAAATATTCTAAACAAATAAATTTTTGATTAACAATTTAGCTTTAAATCCTAAATTCAAAATCTATTGAGAATTTTGAAAAATGCCCTACATGAAAGTTGTAGAGAATAAAATTTTGAACAACTTTTATTTTGGGCAAAAGTTCTGAAAACCTCTTTTTCATTTTCAAATTCAATTTTGAAACAAATAAGGAAATCTGAAAACATTTTTATAAAAGAAAATTCGGTTTTCGTTTTAGTGGGCCACGGCCTCCCTTTCGGCCTGCGAACGAATGCCGACCTGGCCCGCTCGCCCCCGCCTTCTCCCGCGCGCCCGCGTCCACGCCCGCACCAGCACGACGCCGCGTCAGGGCTCGCCCGCCGCGTGGCCGCCGCTCGCCGCCTCCGGCGTACGGGTGACGAGCCATGGGCTCCACCGGCCGCGCCACGCGCCTTGAAGCCGCGCCCGCTCCTCCCTCGGCTGCACGCCCTCCATTTTTCGCCCCGCTCGGCCTCACGCGACCCACTGCAGCCGCTGCTCCCGCCTCTGCGCGCTCGCCGCCGCTACCGTGTGTTTCTGCCCCGCGTTCCGTCACCGGCTGGCCGCCTCCGAGAGATTGCTCGCGCGAACAACTCCGCCTCATCTTTCTCTTCTCCGAACGCGCGTCCACGCTCCGTCTCTGCCCCGCGGTAAGGCACCGTCTCGCGCGCCCCGCCGTGGCGCCATTCCGGCCACCGCGCGCTCGCCCCCGCCGTTCCGGCGTTTTCTCCCCGCCTAGCCGCTCGCGTACCGCCCCGCGGTGTTTGCCACCCCCACAGGGTTTCCGTGTGCCCTCCATCGGTGCCCGCACGACCGGAGCTGGCCGCTAGCCGCCGGCGGACATCTCCGCCGCCGCAACGTCGCAGCCGCGCGGCCGCTCCCCGCGTTCCAACCCCCCCGCCTGCTGGGCCAGCGGCCTTGGGCCGAACTGACAGGCCGGGCCACCTCTAGTTTTTCCCGTGCGGCGCTCTGGCAGAAATCAGCCGTGGGCCGTTGTTGCCGAGTGGGCTGGCCCGTTAAACAATTCCGTATTTAGTTTTTGAATTTCTATTTTGTTTTGGGAAAAGAAAATACTTGGAAAATGTTTGTGTACCCTTTTTAGCTCCAAAAATGATGAAACAAATTTTGAAATGTTCCTCTTGAATAGATCTACAGTTTAAAAATATCTCATATTATTTTTGTAACACTTTACTATACAAATTTATTTAATTGCTATAAATGCTGATATCTTAGAAAATATGTAGTAAATAAAATAATGAAGGGAAAAATGTGATTCTTGTTGCTTTAATCTTTATTAGTGATGTACTTTCTAGGAAAAATATTAGTGAAGCATGTTCTGTGAGAAATTTTTGAAGTGTAGTTCAAATGCTTTTAATTGATAATCTTTGTTATTTTTAGTAGAGGGCTAAATTTGTATAGAACATATATGTGATAATTTTTGTAGTATGTTTGTTTACTGTTAGTAACATAGGAAAAATGTGAAATCTGTTGTTTGATATTTTTTTCTAGTACAAAATAATTTCATGCTCATATTTAGGCTATAACTTGTTTATTTTGTACATGCAGTTTTACATAGACAATTCTCATGAAAATTTAGTAGTAGGTTAGTTAGGGTAAGAGTAATCTACTGTAATTTTTGTAGATTTTTTCTACACCAGAAATAGGTGTTGCTGTGTAACCCTAGTTAAATAGGGAATAAAAGATTATTCTTTATGAGGAATTAAGAGAAATAAAATATGTTTGGTGTATCTTTGAAGCATCATTTTGCCTTGCTGATATTGTGGTTGAGTTAGGTTGGTAAGCTTTGGTAGCTTAGGTTCACTTGTATGTGTAGATGATAGGCTAACTAATAGAAAAATAAGGTGCATGTTTTAGGGTATATGTTCTTGGATGACGTTGACTACCTTGTAGAAGAAATAGTTGTATTCAAACTGCTCATTCCATGTGCTCATCTGCATCTCATGTCATCAAAGCACTCCACCACAATCCGATGCATCACTCGCATATTTACTTATGCACTTGCATCATACAGGATCACAGGAAGAGTCGCAGGTAGCAGTACAGGAGGAGCAGGCTTGGACGGGTCAGCAGAAGCCCCAGGAACAGGAGGTGCCCGAGGAGGAAGAGTCAGGCGAGGAGCTGCCAGAGTGCGTCGACCACCATCCTAGCTCGTTCGAAAGAGGCAAGCCCCGGAGCATTTTAAGTCCCCTATTTTATAAAAGTTGTTCCTTACTACATGAACTATAGTTATATATATAGTTGCATTAAGTTATAGGAGTTGAGTGAAATCGTTGTTGCATTATTACCTTGGCCACCGGATTATCTTTCACCCTGTTAGGTCAGGATCGAGTAAATTGCTTAGCCATGCTTAGACCGGTAGAAGTCGGGTGATTTCCAGTCACCTGCGAGTTATAGGTGGATACCGGGTTATGGTTAGCTGTAATTGTGATCATAAAAAGTAACCAAGTGCTGATGGATAAACGAAGACCGGGCGGAGTCTTATAGGGTTTTGGACTATAGTGATTCCGTCTGTGTCGATTAAGGACCGATCGTTGCTCGTCCCTCTTGTCATGTTGAACGCATACCTCATATTTAGCTGGCCGAATATAGTACCTTTCGACCGCGAAGCTAGTGACACTTTTTCGAGCCGGGATAAACTCGGGTTGGCAGACTGGTGTTGAAGGGGGTGTAACGGGGATACGAAGAGTGAGCCCAAGGTGCGTCCTGGCAGTCGAGCGGTCCCTGGGTAGTGCGATCCATGATTGTTTATCCACGGCTTCTTGGAAAGTGTCATTGGTGATCTACGCGACCCTGACGGGGGAAGCAGGGTTTGTGTGAGGAATAAATCTCCAGCTGGATAGGAATTCGATTCGAATCGCCGTCGCTCCCGGTTAGTGAGCACTTGACTCGAGCTATGGCATCGTAGTAACATTAATGGAACACTGATGGTTAAGTGAATGATGTTGGAAATGCTAAACCTGATATGGTAATCTAGATTGTTAATGATGAATCAAGTGATTGTTTTAGCAATAGGTGCTTACCTAGCTTGAATAGGTTATACTAAAAGTCATGCAAAAAGTACTGGTTTAGTTTTTCATAACAACTTATGCTTTTCGCAAATGAGTCAAGCCAGTCCAATCTACAAAGCCTTGCATGATCCTTGGTGTCCTTTATTTCTGGTTTATGACGGGTAAGTCTAGCTGAGTACATTCTCGTACTCAGGGCGTTGTTCCTATTGTTATTGCAGATGGTCAGATGTACTATGGGTACTGCTCCAACTGTCTGTATCCGGCGATGGGCGACAACTAGGACCTGGGGCAAGGGTCACTCTGTTCGTCTTATCTAATGCTTTTGTGGACCATGACTATCTACTAGCACTGTATTTGAACTAAGCGTGTGTATAAAACTACTTGCTTCTGCTATGTTATTTTGAACTATGTTGTAATAACTTTTATTCCGAACTCCGATGTACTCCACTTTTATTGTGAACTCTATGTATCATGTGAACTGTGGCTGCTAAATCAGTACGATCTTGGTTGTATGTTGGTTGGTTTGAAATCCCTCGTGATTTCACGGAATCTCGGGTTATATGGGTTTAAGTTTGATAAATTAACCGCCTCGGTGGAAGATTTTCTTACTAAATCTCGTATAATTACGTTGATCCATTACACCGTTCTTCGTCACAGAAGTACTCCAACCTAGCAGTTACAAGCTAGCCACCGCAGATGGCGAAGTCCTCAACAACGCTTGGAACATCGAACAGCTACGTCGTTTCTACCCATAGATTTCTAGGCTTGTCACATGTTTAATCTTGAAAGAATAAAAAGAGTGCTCACTATCTCCTACTTTGTCTAAACTCTGAGAGAGGAAGTTAGGGTCGGGCCTCAAGGGCTAAAAGGGGGGAACCCCCCCAATGACCTGAAATTTTCATGATACTTTTCGAAAAGGTTTTCGCACCTGACCCCTTACAGCGCTGCTTAAGAAAGCAGATGTTCTAGAAAGCGAAGAGCGTCTCGGGACAGATCGGTCCGACTACGGGAAACCTACACCGCAGCGATTACGGTGCCTTTGGTCACTAGTCTAGGCCTAAGGGGTCAAGTCGTACTTCTAGAAAATCTATTAACTTAAACACGACGTAGGGATCGGGCAACCACTCGAAGAACTTTGTGAAAAGATGTTCACCTGAGCCCTCGAACGGCAACTAGGAAATGCGGGTGCTTTAGAGTACAAGGATCCCTCGGGTCGAGTTCATCAGACTATGAAAAACCTACGCCTCTATGGCTATGGTGCTCTCGCCCATTAACTCCGACCCAAGGCGTCAGACTCAACTCCAAACACCGCAAGACTAGGCGCACTAGGAGGGTCAGGACGTACGTGTAAAAACTTGGAACGAAAGATAAATGCAAGTTTTCAAACGGGCCCCAAGGGCCACAGACTTGTCCAAAATCTTAAATTTTTATATGGGCACCTTGCCCGACACTGTTTACAGATTCAAAGGCAGGGGGCTGATCTCTTCTTCAAACTTGGCCACCAGAATCTTTGCTGGCTCTAGCACCTCCTCATTGATGGCATCGAGCTCCTCCTTAGGGGCGTTGACATAGCCCTCACTAAGCGCCTCTAGGTCAATCTTCTGGTACCAAGACCTGAAGACAGCGAGCGCACGCCGCATCCCAAGGTGGAGGGCCTCCTTCACCTAGGTCCAAACCCACTCGAAGGCAACCCCAAGACGACCTCACAATGAGCCTGCTCCGGGGCGCACCTGGACCGCTCCAAGGGCATCGCACACTAGCTCAGTGGCGGCGTGTAGCTCGGAGTGCTCGCGCTACTCTGTCTTCAGGCCCCCCGCGTCGACAAAAGCTTCGCCTCCACCGTGGCAAGCTTACTCTTCAGACCTGATCATCACAGGAGATAAGAAGTATATTTCAAAAAAGTGCCCAACAATGGACGCCCAAAGGTACTTACCTTCTAGCTCCTGAGCCCAGGCCAAGTCTTGCTAACACCCTTGGGCCACCGTAGCTCAGAGGGACCCCACCTTGGACTTCAGCTAGCGGTTCTCCTCGGCAAGCCGAGAAGCCACACACGTAGTCTCCTTCATCTGGTCTTCCGCAGTGTTCTTCTCCCTCCGAGCTTTGTTGCACTCTTGGTGAGCCTCGTCGTGCTCGCCAAGAGCCTGCTCACGCTCACGGCGGATGGAGTCAAGATTGGTCTGGAGCCACTTTGAAGTCTGCGACAGCTCGTCGCGCTTGCTCTTCACCTTTTGGGCCTCCTCTTGGTCCTTACGAGCACGCTCGATGAGGGTCGCCAGCTTCTCCTCCTTCTCCTTGGCGTCGGTGACCGCCTCATCATAACGGATATGAAGATCCACCATTTTGTTGTTGAGGACGGCCATCTTCTTCTAGGCTTCCATAAGCCATGCCTCGGCCGCGGTAGTCCTCTACATTTCCTTTGACCAGTGTCCCTAGGAGCCCTACTCCCGATGGAGAAACTCTGACTTTACCTGGCTCCATTCGAGTAGTGCCTGTGCAAGGAGCCATGTCAAAGACACCAAACGACAAGCATTCACCTAATACAAAATGTGAAATCTGTTGTTTGACATTTTTTTCTAGTACAAAATAATTTCATGCTCATATTTAGGCTATAACTTGTTTATTTTGTACATGCAGTTTTACATAGACAATTCTCATGAAAATTTAGTAGTAGGTTAGTTAGGGTAAGAGTAATCTACTGTAATTTTTGTAGATTTTTATCTACACCAGAAATAGGTGTTGCTGTGTAACCCTAGTTAAATAGGGAATGAAAGATTATTCTTTATGAGGAATTAAGAGAAATAAAATATGTTTGGTGTATCTTTGAAGCATCATTTTGCCTTGCTGATATTGTGGTTGAGTTAGGTTGGTAAGCTTTGGTAGCTTAGGTTCACTTGTATGTGTAGATGATAGGCTAACTAATAGAAAAATAAGGTGCATGTTTTAGGGTATATGTTCTTGGATGACGTTGACTACCTTGTAGAAGAAATAGTTATATTCAAACTGCTCATTCCATGTGCTCATCTGCATCTCATGTCATCAAAGCACTCCACCACAATCCGATGCATCACTCGCATATTTACTTATGCACTTGCATCATACAGGATCACAGGAAGAGTCGCAGGTAGCAGTACAGGAGGAGCAGGCTTGGACGGGTTAGCAGAAGCCCCAGGAACAGGAGGTGCCCGAGGAGGAAGAGTCAGGCGAGGAGCTGCCAGAGTGCGTCGACCACCATCCTAGCTCGTTCGAAAGAGGCAAGCCCCGGAGCATTTTAAGTCCCCTATTTTATAAAAGTTGTTCCTTACTACATGAACTATAGTTATATATATATAGTTGCATTAAGTTATAGGAGTTGAGTGAAATCGTTGTTGCATTATTACCTTGGCCACCGGATTATCTTTCACCCTGTTAGGTCAGGATCGAGTAAATTGCTTAGCCATGCTTAGACCGGTAGAAGTCGGGTGATTTCCTGTCACCTGCGAGTTATAGGTGGATACCGGGTTATGGTTAGCTGTAATTGTGATCATAAAAAGTAACCAAGTGTTGATGGATAAACAAAGACCGGGCGGAGGCTTATAGGGTTTTGGACTATAGTGATTCCGTCTGTGTCGATTAAGGACCGATCGTTGCTCGTCCCTCTTGTCATGTTGAACGCATGCCTCACATTTAGTTGGCCGAATAAAGTACCTTTCGACCGCGAAGCTAGTGACACTTTTTCGAGCCGGGATAAACTCGGGTTGGCAGACTGGTGTTGAAGGGGGTGTAACGGGGACGCGAAGAGTGAGCCCAAGGTGCGTCCTGGCAGTCGGGCGGTCCCTGGGTAGTGCGATCCATGATTGTTATCCCGCGGCTTCTTGGAAAGTGTCATTGGTGATCTACGCGACCCTGACGGGGGAAGCAGGGTTTGTGTGAGGAATAAATCTCCAGCTGGATAGGAATTCGATTCGAATCGCCGTCGCTCCCGGTTAGTGAGCACTTGACTCGAGCTATGACATCGTAGTAACATTAATGGAACACTGATGGTTAAGTGAATGATGTTGGAAATGCTAAACCTGATATGGTAATCTAGATTGTTAATGATGAATCAAGTGATTGTTTTAGCAATAGGTGCTTACCTAGCTTGAATAGGTTATACTAAAAGTCATGCAAAAAGTACTGGTTTAGTTTTTCATAACAACTTATGCTTTTCACAAATGAGTCAAGCCAGTCCAATCTACAAAGCCTTGCATGATCCTTGGTGTCCTCTATTTTTGGTTTATGACGGGTAAGTCTAGCTGAGTACATTCTCGTACTCAGGGCGTTGTTCCCATTGTTGTTGCAGATGGTCAGATGTACTATGGGTACTGCTCCAACTGTCTGTATCCGGCGATGGGCGACAACTAGGACCTGGGGCAAGGGTCACTCTGTTCGTCTTATCTAATGCTTTTGTGGACCATGACTATCTACTGGCACTGTATTTGAACTAAGCGTGTGTGTAAAACTACTTGCTTCCGCTATGTTATTTTGAACTATGTTGTAATAACTTTTATTCCGAACTCCGATGTACTCCACTTTTATTGTGAACTCTATGTATCATGTGAATTGTGGTTGCTAAATCAGTACGATCTTGGTTGTATGTTGGTTGGTTTGAAATCCCTCGTGATTTCACGGAATCTCGGGTTATACGGGCTTAAGTTTGATAAATTAACCACCTCGGTGGAAGATTTTCTTACTTAATCTCGTATAATTACATTGATCCGTTATAGCTGGCATCGAAGCCTGGTTTAGCATGTTACTATTCACATGGGTAATTAAAAACAAAACTATGTTTGCAACTAAGCTTTTAAATTTAAGAGTGTGCCAGTGGTCATATCCTTTATGCCCAATAAGGACTCTAGGTGTCTTTATTAAGTACTAACTTGGGGGTTTGCATCATATTTTAAATTTTGTCGCTCATACGGCGTGCTATTGTATGAGTGCCATTCAATTGAGTGGTAATATATGGATCAGTTCCCTCTACGCTTTGGTAAGTGAGAGTTGTGAGAGCATGGTCGGATACACTGCCGATCTAGGGGAGTGCTTATGTGATACCGAAATACTTACGTGCCATGCGCATGTTCGTATGAGGGTATTCAAATGGTGGGGACTTCCGTCATGCGGTGACGATGCCGTCAATAGGACGATGATTCGGGTAGTTGTTACCGTTATACTCGTATCTGGGGATGCGTGTAGAGCGAGTAACTTACTTTACTGCTTTCTTGCATATTTTCATACTGTGAGGTTTGGGCTGAAGTGACTTTCTGCAGGTACATAACAACGCTTTCGAGTAGTACGTATTAGTTACATTACAAGAGATTGTTGTATGCCACCGTTTATTCCGTTAGTAGTTATTAGTTTTCTAAGTTTGTGAGGACGTACGGAACGTGCATGTATCATGTTGTGCATTTCATTCATGGCATTGTTCCTCCCCTTATAAGTTGATTATCTCATTTCGATAAAAATGCCAACTTAAAAATATGTTCTCACCACGATAATAAAATTTTGCTACAGATAGCACGTACCAAGCAGACAGCCCGCAAGTCCACTGGCAGAGCTCCCCGTCATCAGCTTGCTCCACGCACTCGTCAGCGCCACACTTTTCTTGGAGAGTTTGGGATGCCTACGCTCTTGTGGAGAGTACTCAGCTATGTAGGCTATCCTGATGGGATGGAGCCCCGCTACTTTTGGTCAAATGAGCAGTTGGGGGAAGGACTTTTGGTAACTGTGGAAGCAGTAGTTCGTCCCTGAGGTGATGGTTCTGAGTGGTCCGGTTGGCATTTTGAGTCAACTGGTAGGACCCCTAAAGAAGCCGTTGAGAGGGCAGCCTTTGGGATCCTGAGGGATATCATGGATCGCTTTCCTCAGGAGTTGGCAGCAGCTATAGTTGGAGTCTTTCCAAGGGGCAACCCCTTCACGGACTCATGGCAGCAGGCAAGAGGAAGATCTCTGGAGATTAGCACCGTAGAAGCATAGAACAGTGACAACCCCGCTATGAGTGCCATGTTCGCAGTGATGAGGGCCTTTGATGGAGTGGAAGGTAGCCTGAGACGTGTGTCTAGTGCTCTTGGTCAGGCTCGTGATGACCGCCGTCAGCTTCAGAGAGATCACGATGCCGAGATTGAGAGGCTCAACACAGAGATGGCTCAGTTGACTCGTCAGAGAGATCAGTCTACCCAGAGGACTATGGCTTTCGAGGGAGATGTACGTGCCCTGAGAGAGCAGGTTGGGTGACTGACCACCGCCAATAGGAACGCTGACCGCATGTTGACTCATGTGCTCCATCAGAGAAATGAAGCCTGGTCTGCAGAGAATGTGTTAAGGGCTAGACAGTTTGAGCTAGAGCAACAGCTGGCATATGCAGAGGAATATAATGACAATCTGCATGAGGAGGTTCATCGGCTGAACAATCAACTCAACCCCTATGTTCCTCCTGGTGCGGCGGAGATGGATTTGGATGAAGACAAAGATCCGGAAGAGCCCGAAGCACCAGTTGGGGAGCACCACGACGCTGCTAATGGCGACAACGCCAACGTCTCGGACTTAGACAGCGACCACGATGAGTAGGCTAGTAGTTGTTGCGCTAGCTACTAGGTTCCCTCTACATGATCTTTTGCTTTGTTGGCACGTTGGGCATGTAATAATGAGTAGAAAGACTAAGGCTTTGATGTAATGTTGGAAAGCTTGGATGTGTTTGTGGCGGTATCCGAACATCAAAAAGTCCAGTGTATGTATGCTGGCAACTTGGTTGTAATGGACGTGATGTGTGCGCTTTAAGTAATCTAATTAGTGATGTTGTGTTAATTGGAATGACTTATTTTGCCCCTGTTTTATTGTATGAAATTATTCTCTCCAGTAAATTTAGTTCGGCATGATTTTTCATTCGGTCGCAATTCCTACAACATCACCTAATAATTACTGTTGCTGAAACATGCAGATGCCGAACACTCGTCGTACCGTGTATGGTGCCGCTGAGGCTGGTGGCAGTGCAACTGCTAGTGATGACCGTGATCCACCACCGCCTCCTCCACCCTACACTACGGAACAGTTTTTCGTACAATTTCTTGGAAGCCAACGTAATATGGAGAGCATGCAACAGAATATGGAAGTTGCGTTGCGCAGTATCGCAGATAACACCCGTCGGGAAATAAACCCGGGTGGGCACGAAGCAAATCAGTACAGCAGTTTCAAGGACTTTATGGATACTCGTCCACCGATCTTCAAGGAAGCCGCAGAACCCTTGGATGCAGAAGAGTGGATTAATACTATGGAAGACAAGTTCCGTGTCTTGAGAATGACTGAAGTGTTGAAGACTGAGTATGCAGCTCATCAGCTTCAAGGTCCGGCAGGAATGTGGTGGAAACATCACCGCACCACTTTTCCTCCCCACGCTCACATCACTTGGAGGGAGTTCACCGAAGCCTTCCGTGGAACGTACATTCCACCTGGTCTGACCGAGATGAAGCTTGGGGAATTCCTAGCACTGAATCAAGGCACGAAGACTGTAACTCAATATCTATATGCATTCAATAACCTGAGCCATTATGCTCCAGATATGGTGAATACTGAGGCCAAGAAGATCGCTAGCTTCAAGAGAGGCCTGAATCCCAAGATGATGAAACATGTGGGTACAAATATGAGGACTAGTTTCAACAATTTCGTTAGTAACTGTCTGAAGCAAGAGAAGAACAACAATGTTTATGCTGCTTCCAAGATCCGTAAGAGAGCTTTCGAGACGGGTCCGTCCTAGTCCAGAGACCCAGTGGCCAACCGTCCAGCTTATCGGTCGCCTGCCCCAGGTGCAAGGTTTAGGCCACCGCAAAGGAAGAATCAAAATGCTCAGCAACCCAGAGGAACCAGAAACCATTCAAGATGGCATTGCCTCAGGCGAAGACAGGACAAGGCAGTTCATCTAGAACTGTGGCTCAAGTGAAGGGACCGTGCTTCAACTGCAACCAACCCGAACACTTTGCAAAGTTTTGTCCCTACCCTAAGAAATAGCAGACGCAGTATCAAGCTCGTGTGCATCACACCACCGTGGATGACATCCCAGAAGGAGAACTGGTAACAGCTGGTATGTTTTGTATCAACAATCATCCAGCAGTAGTCTTGTTTGATTCTGGATCATCTCATTCCTTTGTAAGTCAAGCATTTGTTAAGAGGCATGAGCAAAGGATAGTCGAATTGGAATGTGCATATAAAATCAGTTCAGCTGGGGCTGATCTGTTGACTAATCAGATAGTTCAGGGAGTAACCCTAAACATATCAAACCGACAATATAAGCTTAATCTAATAGTCATGCCAGGGTTAGTTTTGGATGTAATCATGGGTATGAACTGGATGAATAAGATGGGGGTAGTAATCGATATTGGAGGAAGGAGTATCTCTCTTAAGGAACCAAGTGGAGAAGGCACCTTTCGGGTGGTCTTACCTCGGAAAGTAGACCTAGCTAGCATGACTTGTGCGGTCCAAACTACTCTGCTAGCCCAGATTCCAGTGGTCTGTGAGTTTCCAGATGTGTTTCTAGATGAGTTACCTAGACTTCCACCAGACCGAGATGTTGAGTTTGCCATTGAGTTAATTCTGGGAACAACACCGATCTCGAGAAGGCCCTATCGGATGCCTCCCAATGAGTTAGCCAAATTAAAGAAGCAACTCCAGGACTTACTAAAAAAAGGTTTGATTCGTCCCAGCTCGTCTGAATGGGGATGCCCCGCTCTATTTGTGAAAAAGAAGAAGGATAACTCCTTACGCATGTGCGTGGATTATCGACCACTGAATGCAGTGACAATTAAAAACAAGTATCCTCTTCCTCGGATTGATATTTTGTTTGACCAATTGTCTAAAGCCAAAGTGTTCTCTAAGATAGATTTGAGATCAGGATACCATCAGATAAAGATTAGGCCGCAAGATGTGCCTAAGACTGTGTTCTCTACTAGATATGGCTTGTACGAGTACCTTGTCATGTCCTTCAGATTGACAAACGCTCCTGCATACTTTATATATCTGATGAATTCTATTTTTATGCTAGAGTTGGACAAGTTTGTGATTGTGTTCATTGATGACATTCTAATATATTCCGAGAATGAAGAAGATCACGCAGAGCACCTCAGGATTGTCTTGACTAGACTCAGAGAACATCGACTGTATGCGAAGTTCAGCAAGTGTGAGTTCTGGCTTAAGACAGTTCCTTTTCTCAGCCACATGTTGTCTGAAAATGACATTTCCGTAGACCCTAGTAAGGTGCAAGAGGTTATGGACTGGAAGTCACCAACCTCAGTGCATGAAGTTCGTAGTTTTCTTGGTTTAGCCGGTTACTATCGTCGCTTCATACCGGATTTCTCAAAGATTGCCAAACCAATGACAAGCCTGTTACAGAAGGATCATAAGTTTGTATGGACAGAGGAGTGCGAGGCAGCTTTCTGCACCTTGCGAAAGTTGTTGACCACTGCTCCTATTCTGGCCCAACCGGATATAGAAAAGTCATTTGATGTGTTCTGTGACGCATCTAAGAATGGGTTAGGATGTGTAATAATGCAAAATGGAAAGGTCATTGCCTATGCCTCACGTCAATTGAGGAAGCATGAAGTTAACTATCCTACACATGATTTGGAGCTTGCAGCAGTAGTGCATGCTCTAAAGATTTGGAGACACTACCTGCTGGGTAATGTGTGTAATCTCTTTACAGATCATAAGAGTCTCAAATACTTTTTTACCCAATCTGAGTTGAACATGCGACAGAGAAGATGGTTAGAGCTGATAAAGGACTATAATCTAAACGTGCATTATCATCCCGGGAAGGCTAATGTAGTAGCAGATGCACTGAGCAGAAAATCACATGCTATTGATGTGCAACCGTTGTTTGAAGAAGGGTTCAAATTGTTACATCCTGCTGTGTTGCATAATATTCAGATTAGTTGTACTCTAGAAAACCAGATCATTGAAGGTCAGAAGACAGATAAGAGAATCTTTCATTTCAAGGAGAAGATGAAGAGGGAACCCACCAAACACTTTCGATTGGATGACCAAGGAGTGTTATGGTTTAAGGATCGCCTGGTGGTACCTAAGGATAGAGAGCTTAAGAACAAGTTGATGCATGAGACCCATCATTCTAAGCTATCTATTCACCCCGAAAGTAGTAAGATGTACCAAGATTTGCGACCCCGTTATTGGTGGACTAAGATGAAAAAAGAAATTGCAGCATACGTTGCTCGTTGCGACATGTGTTGTAGAGTTAAAGCTCTTCACATGAGACCTGCAGGACTTCTGCAACCCTTGTCTGTACCCGATTGGAAATGGGATGATATAAGTATGGATTTCATCACTGGTCTTCCCACCACATAGAAGGGACATGATTCTATTTGGGTAATAGTAGATCATCTTACCAAGACAGCTCACTTTCTGCCAGTTAAGACAACATTCCGACCACCTCAATATGCAGAAAAGTACATTGCTGAGATTGTCCGATTACATGGTATACCAAAAACGATCATGTCTGATCGTGGTTCATAGTTTACCTCTCATTTTTGGGAACATCTTCATAAAGGTTTGGGTACTAGTTTGATTCGTAGTACGGCTTACCATCCACAGACAGACGGGCAGATAGAACGAGTTAATGCTGTACTTGAAGATATGCTTAGAGCTTGTGTACTATCATCCAGAGGCTCATGGGAATCCTGGTTACCGTTGGCGGAATTCGCTTACAACAACAGTTACCAAGAGAGTATCAAGATGGCACCTTTTGAAGCTTTATATGGCAGGAAGTGCAGGACACCGTTAAATTGGGTAGAGCCTGGAGAAAGAAGGTTTTATGGAATTGATTTTGTAGATGAGGCAGAGAAGAAGGTCCGTATTATCTGGCAAAACATGCAAGCTGCACAGTCCCGTCAGAAGAGTTATGCAGACAAGAGAAGGAGACCATTGGATTTCCAAGTGGGTGACTATGTCTATTTGAAGGTTACCCCTATGAAGAAGAAACGGTTTGGAATCAAGCAGAAATTGTCTGCTAGATATATCGGACCATACCAGATCATAGAGAAAAAGGGTCCCGTGGCGTACAAGTTGCGATTGCCAGAAGGGATGAGTTCGATCTTTCCCGTCTTTCACGTATCCCAGTTGAAGAAATGTCTGCGTGTTCCGGAAGAGAGAATAGAACCGCAGGGTATTCGGATCAAGGCGGACTTGGAATATCGTGAACAACCGGTTCGAGTTCTGGATACTAAGGACCGAGTCACTCGGAATAGAGTGGTAACAACCTACAAGATTCAGTGGAGCCATCATGATGAGAGTGATGCTTCATGGGAAACGGGAGAATATCTTCAAACCGCGTATAAAGATTTTTACGATAAATAGTTCGTAACTCGAAATCTCGGGACGAGATTCTTATAAGGGGGGAGGGCTGTAACACCCCTGGGTGTTAAGCATGCATTAGCATTTCAAAGCATAAAGCATTCAGCATCATTTCATGACTAGCATTGCATGAAATATAGCTCTTTTAAATTTAAACTTGAAAAGCAAATAATTAGAACCCTAACTTTGATGTAAGTGCCAAAAAGGTAGTATACTTTTGGGTATTAGCAATTTTAAATAATCTAGAATAAATTAACATGGTTTTTGGAGCAATTCTTGAATTCAAGTTTTCTCAAATTTTGTTTTAAAAATATTCTAAATAAATAAATAAATTTTTGATTAACAATTTAGCTTTAAATCCTAAATTCAAAATCTATTGAGAATTTTGAAAAAAGCCCTACATGAAAGTTGTAGAGAATAAAATTTTGAACAACTTTTATTTTGGGCAAAAGTTCTGAAAACCTTTTTTTATTTTCAAATTCAATTTTGAAACAAATAAGGAAATCTGAAAACATTTTTATAAAAGAAAATTCGGTTTTCGTTTTAGTGGGCCGCGGCCTCCCTTTCGGCCCGCGAACGGATGCCGGCCTGGCCCGCTCGCCCCCGCCTTCTCCCGCGCGCCCGTGTCCGCGCCCACGCCAGCGCGACGCCGCATCAGGGCTCGCCCGCCGCGTGGCCGCCGCTCGTCGCCTCCGGCGTACGGGTGGCGAGCCGTGGGCTCCACCGGCCGCGCCACGTGCCTTGAAGCCGCGCCCGCTCCTCCCTCGGCTGCACGCCCTCCATTTTTCGCCCTGCTCGGCCTCACGTGACCCGCAGCAGCCGCCGCTCCCGCCTCCGCGCGCTCGCCGCCGCTGCCGTGTGTTTCCGCCCCGCGTTCCGTCACCGGCCGGCCGCCTTCGAGCGATTGGTCGCGCGAACAACTCCGCCTCATCCTTCTCTTTTCCGAACGCACCTCCACGCTCCGTCTCTGCCCCGCGGTAAGGCACCATCTCGCGCGCCCCGCCGCGGCGCCATTCCGGCCACCGTGCGCTCGCCCCCGCCGTTCCGGCGTTTTCTCCCCGCCTAGCCGCTCGCGCACCGCCCCGCGGTGTTCGCCACCCCCACAGGGTTTCCGTGTGCCCCTCCATCGGTGCCCGCATGACCGGAGCTGGCCGCTAGCCGCCGGCGGACATCTCCACCGCCGCGATGTCGCAGCCGCGCGGCCGCTCCCCGCGTTCCAACCCCCCTTGCCTGCTGGGCCAGCGGCCTTGGGCCGAACTGGCAGGCGGGGCCGCCTCTGGTTTTTCCCGCGCGGCGCTCCGGCAGAAATCGGCCGTGGGCCATTGTTGCCGAGTGGGCTGGCCCGTTAAACAATTCCGTATTTAGTTTTTGAATTTCTATTTTGTTTTGGGAAAAGAAAATACTTGGAAAATGTTTGTGTACCCTTTTTAGCTCCAAAAATGATGAAACAAATTTTGAAATGTTCCTCTTGAATAGATCTACAATTTAAAAATATCTCATATTATTTTTGTAACACTTTACTGTGCAAATTTATTTAATTGCTATAAATGCTGATATCTTAGAAAATATGTAGTAAATAAAATAATGAAGGGAAAAAATTAGATTCTTGTTGCTTTAATCTTTATTAGTGATGTACTTTCTAGGAAATATATTAGTGAAGCATGTTCTGTGAGAAATTTTTGAAGTGTAGTTCAAATGCTATTAATTGATAATCTTTGTTATTTTTAGTAGAGGGCTAAATTTGTATAGAACATACATGTGATAATTTTTGTAGTATGTTAGTTTACTGTTAGTAACATAGGAAAAATGTGAAATCTGTTGTTTGACATTTTTTTCTAGTACAAAATAATTTCATGCTCATATTTAGGCTATAACTTGTTTATTTTGTACAGGCAGTTTTACATAGGCAATTCTCATGAAAATTTAGTAGTAGGTTAGTTAGGGTAAGAGTAATCTACTGTAATTTTTGTAGATTTTTATCTACACCAGAAATAGGTGTTGCTGTGTAACCCTAGTTAAATAGGGAATAAAAGATTATTCTTTATGAGGAATTAAGAGAAATAAAATATGTTTGGTGTATCTTTGAAGCATCATTTTGCCTTGCTGATATTGTGGTTGAGTTAGGTTGGTAAGCTTTGGTAGCTTAGGTTCACTTGTATGTGTAGATGATAGGCTAACTAATAGAAAAATAAGGTGCATGTTTTAGGGTATATGTTCTTGGATGACGTTGACTACCTTGTAGAAGAAATAGTTATATTCAAACTGCTCATTCCATGTGCTCATCTGCATCTCATGTCATCAAAGCACTCCACCACAATCCGATGCATCACTCGCATATTTACTTATGCACTTGCATCATACAGGATCACAGGAAGAGTCGCAGGTAGCAGTACAGGAGGAGCAGGCTTGGACGGGTCAGCAGAAGCCCCAGGAACAGGAGGTGCCCAAGGAGGAAGAGTCAGGCGAGGAGCTGCCAGAGTGCGTCGACCACCATCCTAGCTCGTTCGAAAGAGGCAAGCCCCGGAGCATTTTAAGTCCCCTATTTTATAAAAGTTGTTCCTTACTACATGAACTATAGTTATATATATAGTTGCATTAAGTTATAGGAGTTGAGTGAAATCGTTGTTGCATTATTACCTTGGCCACCGGATTATCTTTCACCCTGTTAGGTCAGGATCGAGTAAATTGCTTAGCCATGCTTAGACCGGTAGAAGTCGGGTGATTTCCAGTCACCTGCGAGTTATAGGTGGATACCGGGTTATGGTTAGCTGTAATTGTGATCATAAAAAGTAACCAAGTGCTGATGGATAAACGAAGACCGGGCGGAGTCTTATAGGGTTTTGGACTATAGTGATTCCGTCTGTGTCGATTAAGGACTGATCGTTGCTCGTCCCTCTTGTCATGTTGAACGCATACCTCATATTTAGCTGGCCGAATATAGTACCTTTCGACCGCGAAGCTAGTGACACTTTTTCGAGCCGGGATAAACTCGGGTTGGCAGACTGGTGTTGAAGGGGGTGTAACGGGGACACGAAGAGTGAGCCCAAGGTGCGTGCTGGCAGTCGAGCGGTCCCTGGGTAGTGCGATCCATGATTGTTTATCCACGACTTCTTGGAAAGTGTCATTGGTGATCTACGCGAACCTGACGGGGGAAGCAGGGTTTGTGTGAGGAATAAATCTCCAGCTGGATAGGAATTCGATTCGAATCGCCGTCGCTCCCGGTTAGTGAGCACTTGACTCGAGCTATGGCATCGTAGTAACATTAATGGAACACTGATGGTTAAGTGAATGATGTTGGAAATGCTAAACCTGATATGGTAATCTAGATTGTTAATGATGAATCAAGTGATTGTTTTAGCAATAGGTGCTTACCTAGCTTGAATAGGTTATACTAAAAGTCATGCAAAAAGTACTGGTTTAGTTTTTCATAACAACTTATGCTTTTCGCAAATGAGTCAAGCCAGTCCAATCTACAAAGCCTTGCATGATCCTTGGTGTCCTTTATTTCTGGTTTATGACGGGTAAGTCTAGCTGAGTACATTCTCGTACTCAGGGCGTTGTTCCTATTGTTATTGCAGATGGTCAGATGTACTATGGGTACTGCTCCAACTGTCTGTATCCGGCGATGGGCGACAACTAGGACCTGGGGCAAGGGTCACTCTGTTCGTCTTATCTAATGCTTTTGTGGACCATGACTATCTACTGGCACTGTATTTGAACTAAGCGTGTGTATAAAACTACTTGCTTCCGCTATGTTATTTTGAACTATGTTGTAATAACTTTTATTCCAAACTCCGATGTACTCCACTTTTATTGTGAACTCTATGTATCATGTGAACTGTGGCTGCTAAATCAGTACGATCTTGGTTGTATGTTGGTTGGTTTGAAATCCCTCGTGATTTCACGGAATCTCGGGTTATATGGGTTTAAGTTTGATAAATTAACCGCCTCGGTGGAAGATTTTCTTACTAAATCTCGTATAATTACGTTGATCCATTACACCGTTCTTCGTCACAGAAGTACTCCAACCTAGCAGTTACAAGCTAGCCACCGCAGATGGCGAAGTCCTCAACAACGCTTGGAACATCGAACAGCTACGTCGTTTCTACCCATAGATTTCTAGGCTTGTCACATGTTTAATCTTGAAAGAATAAAAAGAGTGCTCACTATCTCCTACTTTGTCTAAACTCTGAGAGAGGAAGTTAGGGTCGGGCCTCAAGGGCTAAAAGGGGGGAACCCCCCCAATGACCTGAAATTTTCATGATACTTTTCGAAAAGGTTTTCGCACCTGACCCCTTACAGCGCTGCTTAAGAAAGCAGATGTTCTAGAAAGCGAAGAGCGTCTCGGGACAGATCGGTCCGACTACGGGAAACCTACACCGCAGCGATTACGGTGCCTTTGGTCACTAGTCTAGGCCTAAGGGGTCAAGTCGTACTTCTAGAAAATCTATTAACTTAAACACGACGTAGGGATCGGGCAACCACTCGAAGAACTTTGCGAAAAGATGTTCACCTGAGCCCTCGAACGGCAACTAGGAAATGCGGGTGCTTTAGAGTACAAGGATCCCTCGGGTCGAGTTCATCAGACTATGAAAAACCTACGCCTCTATGGCTATGGTGCTCTCGCCCATTAACTCCGACCCAAGGCGTCAGACTCAACTCCAAACACCGCAAGACTAGGCGCACTAGGAGGGTCAGGACGTACGTGTAAAAACTTGGAACGAAAGATAAATGCAAGTTTTCAAACGGGCCCCAAGGGCCACAGACTTGTCCAAAATCTTAAATTTTTATATGGGCACCTTGCCCGACACTGTTTACAGATTCAAAGGCAGGGGGCTGATCTCTTCTTCAAACTTGGCCGCCAGAATCTTTGCTGGCTCTAGCACCTCCTCATCGATGGCATCGAGCTCCTCCTTAGGGGCGTTGACATAGCCCTCACTAAGCGCCTCTAGGTCAATCTTCTAGTACCAAGACCTGAAGACAGCGAGCGCACGCCGCATCCCAAGGTGGAGGGCCTCCTTCACCTAGGTCCAAACCCACTCGAAGGCAACCCCAAGACGACCTCACAATGAGCCTGCTCCGGGGCGCACCTGGACCGCTCCAAGGGCATCGCACACTAGCTCAGTGGCGGCATGTAGCTCGGAGTGCTCGCGCTACTCTGTCTTCAGGCCCCCCGCGTCGACAAAAGCTTCGCCTCCACCGTGGCAAGCTTACTCTTCAGACCTGATCATCACAGGAGATAAGAAGTATATTTCAAAAAAGTGCCCAACAATGGACGCCCAAAGGTACTTACCTTCTAGCTCCTGAGCCTAGGCCAAGTCTTGCTAACACCCTTGGGCCACCGTAGCTCAGAGGGACCCCACCTTGGACTTCAGCTGGCGGTTCTCCTCGGCAAGCCGAGAAGCCACACACGTAGTCTCCTTCATCTGGTCTTCCGCAGTGTTCTTCTCCCTTCGAGCTTTGTTGCACTCTTGGTGAGCCTCGTCGTGCTCGCCAAGTGCCTGCTCACGCTCACGGCGGATGGAGTCAAGATTGGTCTGGAGCCACTTTGAAGTCTGCGACAGCTCGTCGCGCTTGCTCTTCACCTTTTGGGCCTCCTCTTGGTCCTTACGAGCACGCTCGATGAGGGTCGCCAGCTTCTCCTCCTTCTCCTTGGCGTCGGTGACCGCCTCATCATAACGGATATGAAGATCCACCATTTTGTTGTTGAGGACGGCCATCTTCTTCTAGGCTTCCATAAGCCATGCCTCGGCCGCGGTAGTCCTCTACATTTCCTTTGACCAGTGTCCCTAGGAGCCCTACTCCCGATGGAGAAACTCTGACTTTACCTGGCTCCATTCGAGTAGTGCCTGTGCAAGGAGCCATGTCAAAGACACCAAACGACAAGCATTCACCTAATTCGATGCCCTGGCCAGCTGGGCCAATATCGTTGTGCAAGACAAAGAATGTTGAGGTCAGAGCCTAGTTTATGGTCTGGCACCCTGACTAGATCCGACTCTAGGACTCCAACTCCTCGACATCGTCCAGCACAAAAACCGGCAGCACCTTCAGCTGATTCTGATCCGACCAGGTGAGGCACGGACCGCCCCATCGGAAGGGATCATGCCCCATGCATGAGGGGGCCGCGAGCCCCTTGGCGCGGGAGGACTAAGCCACCTCGGCTAAATCGGAGGGCTCACCGGACGAGATTGACACCACCTCCACTTCAATGACCTCGGGCCCGCCCGTCGCCATCTCCTCCACCTCGGACCCGCCTCCCACAGCGGACCCAACCTGCACCGAAGGGCTCTCAAGTGCGGTCTCCTTTGCCACTTCTTGAACCCTGGTACTCGCTCTGACTCCCGTGGCTGATCCTAACATCTCCGCCATCGGAGGCGGAGGTGCCTCACTCTCTTGAGGGAGCGCCCCCTCGAGAGCAGGATCCAGCTCGATCCACGGCAGCTGCTCCAACGCCGCCATCCCCTCCTGCATGGATTTCTCCACCTCTACTTTTGAAAGCACTGCACCGGCTGATGGGGTGGTGTTGGGTGGAGGTGATGCAGGGGCATCCGACACCTCGCATCCCCCTACGGCGCGGACGCCGGAGGAACGCTACCGGCCGTCCCCGAGGCGGAGACATCTGATCCCGGCACACTGCCAGCCGAGGCTTGGTCTTGCCACATCAGCACCTTTTGTGGCACAAGCTGGGGGACATCGGGCTGAACCCTCCTGTGAGAATGATAAGCATTAGCGTTACCAAGCCTTGGTGCAAACAAGCAACAAGAAAGAAGCGTCCCTTACCTCTGCGTCATAGGGTGGGGGTGTTCTGCGATGGCTCGCTTGGGCCGGACCCCACTATCATGGGGCAGGGCCTCTTCCCGGCCGCCATGGTCTCGGCCATGTCAGGCTGAGAAAGTGACAGTGGTGACCCTGCCATCTGCTGGGGTCGGGTTTCCTCCACCCCCTTAGAATGGGCCAACTCCTGTAGCCTCAGGGGCTCCTTCCATCCGCCTGTTGCCGCAGCTCGCTCGAGATCGGGGTCCTCTAATTCACGGCGCGACGGTTCAACCTGCGGCAACCGCCCCTTGATCGAGAGGGATGATTCCTCGGGCTGTTCCTCCTCCTCGACCATGGAGTCCAGCCAGTCGTACTGGTGGACCTCTCCCTCATTGTCATCATCGTCATCATCGTCAATGCTCGACAACTCCTCTTCTTCTCCGGCCTGCCATTGCAACTTCTATGCTTATCACGCTCCTCCTTCCTCCTAGCCTTCTTAGCCAGCTTCTTCTTCCCTTCTTCCTTCTGCTTCTTCACTGCCTTGGTGTGAGCTCAGTTCTGCGCCCTCTGGGTCACGTCCTTGGGAAGGGGTGGGTCGAAGTTGGGGGGCCAAGCAGAGATTCCCCTACGGCCGCCCAAGCCCTGGGTTAGGCAAAAAGGAACGCAAAAGAGGCCAAAGGAAAGGGGGAGGAGAAGAAGAGTGGGGAGCGCTCACCATCTCGATGAAGTCATCATTAGGACGCATTGGCGGGTGGACATCGAGGACTGCATCAGAAGGGACACTCTCGAGCGCCAACTTGATGCGCTTCTTGATCTCCTCGTGATCAAACTCCCCCGTCATGAGCACGGTCCCCTCAAGGGGTGCGTTCGGCACCATCTCGCCTAGGTGGCATGCCTACCGCATCAGCGGCAGCACCCTCCTCTCTTGGAATGTGGCAATGTCCCCGGCTCCTATCACGTCCGCATCTACTAGACGCTTGACCACCTGGAGAAGGGTGTCAATTTTCTTCCTTTCAGTGGCAATGGGACTGTAGCCTAGTGCTCCGGTGCTTCTCCGAAGAAGCGACCGGTGTACGGAGGTAGGGGTGTGTCAGCATCGCTCCTAAGGTAGAACCACTGCTGGTGCCACCCCTTGTTAGACGATGACCCCTTCATGGTGATGTACTCGTCCACCTGGCTCTGATGAAGCTAGATCGCACAGCTACCGATGCGCACTGGCATCGTTTCGCCCCTCCTCATCATCTTGAGGAAGACGATGGCGCAGAAGTAGTACTTCCACATGGCAAAGTTGGGCCTGATGCCCAGATAGCCCTCACACAGGGTGACAAAAACCGCGATCTACAAAACCAAGTTGGGATTGAGATTCTGCATCTCAATCCCATAATGGTGAAGGAGCCCGTGGAAGAAGTTGCTCGTAGGTGTCTCGAACCCCCGCTCATGGAACTGCGCAAAGCTACCGACGTAACCGGTGGGAGGGTTCAACTCGTCTTCATTGCTGGGAGACAATCCACTCTGGCTGCGTGGCATTCGTCACCAGATGGAGGAGCCCATCCTCAATGAGCCGCAACACAATCTTCTCAGTGAAGCTGGAATGACCCCACGGATCCATTGAGATGGCTAAGAAAGCACTCTGGCAGCGAAGGCAACGACAGCGGCTGCAGGTTGAGTTTTTGATCTTTCTCTACCTCTCTCTGACGCTTCCTTGGTAAGACAGATGGGAAATGCGAGCACAAGGAAGGCAAAAGGCAGAGGTGTGCAAGGAAAAGGAAAAACCACCAGGTTAAAAAGGGGAAGAAGCCGGGGCGATTCGAGACTCCAACCACTCGCATTAAATGCGGCTGCAGAAACATCTCGTCACGTCCCGAATATCTCGGTAACCGTTCGCACGCCCCCTGCAAATCTGCTCTGTCACCTCGCACCCTCCGCCTTGCATGTCACGCCTACCATTATCCCATCACCGTGCGGGGCTCGAGCGCCTCCCCTCTCCATGGGCCGATCATCAGCCTTGGCAGATAAGAGAAGAATATGGAACTACATACGCTCCTTTGGCCCAATTATGGTCTAGGGGTTCAAAGACTGGCCCACCATGGGTTTGACAGCTGCCTCAGGACTCTTATGTCAGGAGTTGAGAGTGTGTCACCACCTTGGTCATAGGTCGGCGCCCAACGAATGGGACCTGGACTCCACTCAGACCTACCCGCTAACAGCCCACCGAGAACCACGATTCGTCCAACAAGGATAGCGTGGTTCGACTCACCCCCTCCGTTCCTCGAAGGAACGCGCATGTGATCGAATCAAAGATGGGTGGCCTCCCGATTGGACCCCTACATCAAGCAAGGGCTTAGGGTCTGCACACGCGTCCTGACCCAACAAACGGCCATGCCCCTGCGTCGAGCGAGGGCTCGGGAGCTGCGAACAACCCAACGAATAGTCACCCCCACAACGCTTCTAAAATCACATGAGAACTCACATCAATGAAAGATACAATTCATTAAACAATGACAAGTCTTTTTACAAGAATGCTTCTAAGGCAAAATGCAAAAAACCTACCTAAGCGGGGATCAAGATGGCCTCGACGATGACGTCCTTGGAACTTGGCAAGGAACGTCGGCCAGTAGGGCTCGACCTTGATGTTGGCCGCCGCTCAGGGTCCTAGGAGCCTGGTGGCTGTAACACCTCGGGTGTTAAGCATGCATTAGCATTTGCAAATCATGAGCATAATCATCATTATGCATACATAAGCATCACATGAAATAATGAATTGAAACAGATTTCTGAAACATGCATGTTGCACTGTTTTGTTTCAATAAATTTAATATTATGTTGATGCTTGTCATGCATTGTATGTGTTTGTTTGAGTAGATAAACAACTTGGAAAGGTTTAGCAAACAATTTGGAGCAAGTTTTGTATTAAAAAGTTTCTCAAAATTTGCTTTTAAAAATAAATTAGAAAATGAGTTTTTGAATTAAAATAGACTTTGAATCTCTAATTCAAAATCTAGTTGGAATTTGAAAATGTACCTTTAAGCAAAGTTGTAGAGCATCAAATTCTAAACAACTTTTATTTTTGGACCAACTTGTGAAAATAGATTTTTGTTGCTCAAAAATGCAAAAAAATGTTGCTGTTAGTTGAAAAATAAAAAGGAAATTGATTTTTACCTTTAGTTGGTCCGTCGTCTCCCATCCGGCCTGCTAGCTCAGGCCGGCCTGACCTGCTTGACCCCATGCTCGCTTCGCCCACGCACGCGCACGCCGCGCCCGACCATGGCAGATGCCCTCCGCCGCGTGGCCGCCATGCGCCGGCGACGGCAGCAGCTGGCTCTCCGGCGGGCCCCACACCGCGCCTCGTCCTCTTGAGCCTGTCCATGCCTGCTCCCTCCCTTAGCTCCCCATTTTCCCCTCCTTATTTTCTCATCGCAGGAGTGCAGCCAGCTCTGCCACCGCCCGCCGCTCCGCCTCACCGGAGTTGGAGTTTCCTGCCGCTAGAGCTCGCCGCCCACCTCTCGGTCTTCACCGGAGCTCCACCATGATTCCCCGCTTCGAGTGCTCGCCTTGGTAAGCCTTGGCAAGGCTCACAGCTGCCACAATAGCTCATCGGAGTTTGGCATGGTTCACCGGAGCACACTGTACCGCAGGTCCAGCTTCTCCGCTCTATCTCTCACTCTCTTTTCTCGCGCACGAGCACCGCACTGCGCCGCTGTAGCTCCCGGATACCTCCTTTTGCCTTGTTGTGGCCGGGAACGAGGTGCCCAATGGCACGCCGTGATGCCATGCCACCATTGCCACCAACCACCCTGCGCTAGAGCTCCTCCGGCCCAGCCACCGAGCTCTTTAGACGTGGCTCGCCGAGGGGATCGTGCTGGTGGTGGCCGTTCCTCAGGAGGCCTCACCTGCGGCGAGATCTCGCCGACCGGTTCCTCCTCCCCCTCGGTGGGGATGACAGGTGGGGCTGGGGGACCCACTCTCAGCCCTTGGGGTGCACGCCTGGGTACAGGCTCGGGTAGACGTAGCGATTTTCAGCGGCTGGTTTTTAAAGGAGATTTGAAAAATGAATTTCTAAAATTTGTGAAAATGCTTCCAAAAATCATATCTCTAGAAATATGGCTCCAAAAAATATAAAACAATTTTTGTTGTGATCCTCATGACTATATCTACAGTATAAAAATATTGCATGATGATTTTGTGATACTTTTCTGTAGAGCTTTATTTAATTCTTGAAATTACTATTTTCTTAGAAAATACATAGTAAATAGAAAAATTATCAGAAAAATATGGTTCTAGTTTTGTTAGTCTTCTTATGTGATGCACTTTGTATGAAAAATATATGTCATGCTTGTTCTGTAGAAAAATATTGATGTGTAGTTCAAGTGCGAATTATGGCTGATTTTTGTTATTTTTGCTAGAGAGCAAACCTTGTATAAAAAATGCATGTGATAATTTTTGCTCTGTGTTTGTTTACTATGTAGATCATGGAAAAAATAGTAAATCTATTGTTTGATACTTTTCATAGTACAAAGTATTTTCTTGCTCATTTTTACCCCCTAGCTTGTCATTTTTGTGTAGGCTGTTTTACTTATCCAAGTGCATGAAAATTTTATGGTAGACTACTTAGAGTAGGACTATGCTACTGTAATTTTTATAGATTTTTATATGCACCAGAAATATATGTTACTGTTGTAGCCCTAGATTAAATTGAAATAAAATAATATTCTTTATGCATGATTAGTGTAATAATGTAGCTTTGGTGTATCTTTGAAGCAGAAAATCCTTTGCTGATGTCACTTGGCATGTTAGTATGGTTGTGTTGATGAAGTATAGTAGCACTCATTGTTAGGGCAACATGTTAGTTAGCAAAAAAGAACGGGAGTTAGTGGTAGAAGAGAATGCAGTAGATGGCACGTACTTGTAGTAACCGTCCTTGGATAATGTTGACTACCTTGTAGAAAGGTTTAACTCTATGCTATCTAATAAGATCTTAATGCGTTCATCTGCACATTATGTCATCATGATCATCACATGCCATCGCGTCTGATGCACTGTTTGCATATTTACTTATACAATTGCATCATACAGGATCGCAGGAGGAGTTGCTAGTAGCAGTTCAAGAGGAGCGGACCAGGACTGATCCAAAAAGAAATCTAGGCACTAGAGGTGTTAGAGGTAAAGGAGCAAGAAGTGGATCTACCTAAGTGTGTGGACCACCAACCCAGTTCCTTTGAACGAGGCAAGCCCTGGAGCATTCTAAGTCTCCTACTTTATAAAAGCAATTCTTTATATATATGAGTTTATATATATTGTTGCATTAAGTTATAGGAGTTGGGTGAAACCATTGATGCATTTATTACTATCCTTGCCTACCTGATGATATTCTTACCCTGATTGGTTTAGGATCGAATAACTACTTAGCCCTGCTTAGACCGGTAGCGGTCAGTGATTTCCGGTCACCTGCAATTATAGGTGGTTATTGGAATACTTTAGCTATGGAATAGATGAAATCCTAGAAATAACCATGTGTTGATGAATAACTGGAGAACGGACAAAAAAGTTGCAGACAACTGGATAGGGTTCTGGGGTGCTATTAGTTTTTCGTCTATGTCGGTTAAGGACCAATCATTGCTCGTCCCTCTTATCATGTTAAACGCATGCCTCACATTTAGCTGGCCAAATAAAGTACCTTTCGACTGTAAAGCTCATGACACTATTCAGGCCGGGATAGGCTCGGGTTGGCAGACTAGTGCCGAAGGGGGATAGACGGGGATGCGAAGAGTGAGCCCAAGGTGCGTCCTGACAGTCGGGCGGTCCCTAGGTATTGCAGTCCATGATTGCTATCCCGTGACGTTTACCTGAAAAGTGTTATTGGTGATCTGTAGCTCACTTGATCGGTGAGTGCGGTTTGTGTGAGAAATAAATCACCAGCTGGTTAGGAATCGATTCGAATCGCCATCGTTCCTAGATAGTGAGCACTTGACTCGAGTTACGGCATCGTAGTAATTATGATGGAACACTGATGATTATATGGATGATGTTGGAAATGCTAAATCCAAGTTGTTAACTAGATGTTATTGGTTAGTCAAGTGATTTCTATAGCATAGGTGCTTACCTAGATTAATAGTTATAATAAACATGATGCAAAGTATTGAAAATGGTTTATTCATGATAGCTTATGCTTTTCGCAAATGAGTCAGCTAGTCCACTAAAAGAAAGCCTTGCATACTCCTTGGTGTCGCTTTATTTTGGTTTAAGATGGGTAAGTCTAGCTGAGTACTTTCTCGTACTCAGGGCATTGTTTCCATTGTTGTTGCAGATGGTCAGATGTACTACGGTTATTGCATCAACTGCATGTACCCAACGATGGGCAACAACTAGGACCAAGCGCAATGGTCACTCCATATTTCTTATCTAATGCTTTTTTTGGAAATGACTAACTCCTGGCACTATATCTGAACTAAAAGTGTGTGTGGCTTTAAAACTATTTGCTTCCGCTATTTCATTAAGAACTTGGTTTGTAATAACTTTATGTTCTAAACTTCGATGTATTCAACTATCATTGCGAACTTTATGTAATATGTGACGGTGGCTGCTAAACTTGTATGATCTTGGTTTGTATGTTGGTTGGTTTGGAATCCTTCGTGGTTTCACGGACTACCGGGTTATATAGGCTTAAGTTTGCTAAATTATCTACTTTAGCGGGTGATTTTCTTACTTAATTTTGTATAATTGGTCGGTTTTGTTACAGTGGCCTCCTTTGTGATCCCCTCGGTAGGGACCAGGTCGATGATGATGGCTGCCTTGTTGAAGTCCTCCTAGGACCCATCATGGTGCCAGCTCCTGGCCCTCTGGAAGCCCCACTAGGTGGTGGAGCATGTGCCCTGAATGCACCTGCGTCACTATTAGGGCCACCGCCACCCCATGATGGATGTCGAGCTCCACTATGTCCTGGACATGGTTAGGGAGATCCAAGAGGCGTTCCTCCTGGTTCACACCGCAGGTGTGGACTTACCCTACCACGGCATGTATAGCTTCTCGGATCCCCAACAGCTCTGCCTCCAGCTTTGCTCCACACATGAACATAATGAGCATGAAAAATGAATGCAATCCATCAAATTAGAATGACGAACGAAGAACTCATCGAGCACCCTGCTGTCCGCGGCCACCTACTGGTCTCGGACGACCTACATCTCTCGCTCCACCGCCTTGAGCATGGCCTGGGAGACCTCCAGATATCTCCTAAGTCGCTCCACCTCTGTCTCCACCGCAGCGACCGATGCAACATCCAACAGTGGCGCCGCTACCGCGGCCACGGCCAGAGGCAAGTGCCTCTCGTGTCTACCATCGAAGGATGACTCCGCCCGTGTCACGCGGTGCCACATGGATCGCTCACCACCGGACGCATCGCCGGCACGGTGTTTACCTAGATCCATGGCGAAAGCAGGGGAAGGATGTCGTGGCAAGAGGGGGCAAAGAGATCGTGGGCTGCTACGAAGAACTATGAAGAGCAGATGGGCTCCTATGCCCCACCTGTGCCTTTACTTATAATGTTGTAAAGGGCAACTGACTGGGAGCCTATTGCCTAACTCCCCACGTACGCAAAAAATCTGGGCACCTCCCCACCTTCTCACGCACCGGGACACGAAGCGGCACAACAACTGCTACCCAGCGTGACACCTCGTCTCCCCTAGGTGGGTCCACTCACTCGATTCAAAGCCCTTGGAGGGATAACTCATCCCTCCAAGGCCACGGGGGCTACACCCGGCGGGTGCGCTCGCGTGCACCCACTGGATAGTTTCCTTCAGCACAAACAAACCACACCACACTCAGATGGGATGACGAGGGCTCACGCATACCCCTCTGTTCTACTAAAGAATGCAAGGAGTAATGACACGGCAGCAAAAAGGCCATCCGATCAGTCCCTTGCAACGCACGGGGGCTGCTCCCACACTCCAACCTAGAAAATGGCCAAAACTAAAGGCTCAGGGGCTCCTCGCACGCCCTGCAGTCACACAAAAGACACCTCACCCACTCAATTCAAAGCCCTTGAAGGGATAACTCATCCCTCCAAGGCCTCGGGGGCTACACCCACCGGGTGCGCTCGCGCGCACCCACTGGATAGCTTCCTTCAAACACAAACAAATCAAAACTGCCCATGGGCACTCGTTCTCAAGCCACTGAAGGAGTGTTCTAGTCCTTCATAGGCTCAGGGACTACTGTCTGGTATTAATAGTAGGCATACCCAACCAAGGGCGATAATAGCGTGTCAGCTACTTATCGCATGAGGCTCGGGTATGCCGTTCGCCTCGCTCGAGCCCTCGTGGCGTCATCAAAGCGCCCGACCCCCTGCGCCCTACCAGGAATGACTTCTGCCTCACCCGACCTCGACAACGAAAGCACAGGCACGCCCAATCCCCTTGGTGTACTTCTGCCTCACCCAAGGGACACGTGGAGCCCTCTGGCAAGACAAGGAGCCATGGGGGCCCTCACCACGGCACCCACTCTTGCTGATGGGACGGACCTAACCGTGCACAGTCAACAGGAATGCAAGAACCACGCTCTGACCCAATATGACCCTGGTCATTCCACCGCAACGACCTCCATACCTCTACAGCGATGGAGGTAACGACAACTATACCACCTACCCCCCTCTTTACGCAAATCCGGGCACCCGTACCGCCCATCCTCGACGGCACAGATGCACACAGGATGAATCATGGCCACAACATGTTACACCAGCGGATGGAGAGGCCAAAAGATCAACGCCTGTTGCATCTCTGTGCTGCAGGGGAACTGCTCCCACCGGATAAGGAGGAAGATAGCCGCACCCGAGGCCACCTTTTTTGTTTTTCTCTTTCGCCTTTTCCCACTTCACCTTTTTACCACACTTGTAACCCGAGCCCTCCCCTTGGAAACTATAAAAGGAGAGGCAGGGGCCACATCTAAGGACAACTAACATAAAAATGAGGAACGCACACCTCGCTAGGACATCCACACACACACATCACCCCTCAAAAGAGACCTGGGATCTGTTCCCTCTCTCGAAAGCTTGTAATTCCTACTACGAGCACTCCAGTGCAAGGCAACACGAGCAATAGCTGAATCCATTAGACATAGGGTCGATCTTGGCCGAACCAGTATACACCCTTGTGTCCGCTTTACACACCATCCGGGCCTAGATGGGCAGATACAAATTCACTCGTCGCTCTGTTTAGACCCCCGGTTTTCTAGACACCAACATGTATGATCCCACCCGCTATGGGATGGGATCCACGATAGTGGTGTCAACATAGAGGCCATCTAGACCGGTGGAGAACCCCAACCCTAACACTCGGGGTCATGACCCTTAGTCCCATGAAGCAACCAGGCGAACGATGACCTAGGGCGGCTATTGACGGTCGCTAACATCAATTATAATCCGTCAACATAACCTGCATAAATGCTTAATTCCACACCAAACATAGGCATAGGGGTTTAAACTAATAAATTTCATGAGTTTTGGTGAATCTGTGTTTTAGCAGGGTTTATCCAGAAAACCGCCAAGGGGGATCTATTTGTCAAAGCAAATCACAGAATTCTGCCACAGAAACAACATGGGAAGACTCTAGAACACTCAAGAAGGCAAACTACCGAAGTTGGGCTCGAACGGTCTTGGAAGTGGGTTGGTTGGCCCAGCCCATAGGCTGGCTGGCCTACTATAGAGCCCAATCGCTCTCCCCTTTGACATGGACTCTTTCACCACCTTAAGGATTAAATCTACGCCGTTACTTAATGTTGGTTTGATCCGAGGGCTCAGAATGGATGACAACCCCTATATATACAGCCCTGTACCCCCTCCCTGAGGGCATCCCTGAAACCCTAATTCATATCGTCCTCGTTAGGATTAGAGCCAGCTCTCAAGATGTAGAAGTAGAATATGTAACACCCTAAAAATCATTCCTAGAAATAGTAATTAATTTTGCTTCTTTTATTTAATTTTCCATGAATTATCTAGGTCAAATAATATTTTTCATGAATATTAAAATCAACTATAAGGTTTTAGGAACATTTTTGTTGCATTCATGCTGGCGCATAGTGTTTTGTTTGAGTGTAGGGATAGTGTTGAGTGGCTCGGATTCAAACTTGGTTTGAATTTGAGCAAGTTTGCAAAAGTTAGAAAATAGAAAAGCTTTTCTTTTCCTTTTCTTCCCTTCCCCCCTTTTAGCCCGCAGCTAGAGTTGGCCCAGCTCTTCCCTTCCTCCTGCGCGCGTGTAGCAGTCCGCTGAGGCCCGGAGCCACAACCTGCTTGGCCTCCTCTCAGCTCCGTGCTACCACCCGCGTTCTTGGGCCACCAAGCCCAGCACGCCCTCGCAGCGTAGCAGCCGCTGCCGCCAGCCCAGTCCCGCTATCAGCTCGGCTCCACACCCCAGTCGTTGATCACCCTTGCCCACCTAGCAGTGACCCGATGCCCCTTCCCCTACCTCCAGCCGAAGCGGCCACCACCCGCTCACCCCATAGGTAACCGCCGCCGCACTAATGGCTTTGATGGCCACTGAGCCACCTCCTCTGACCTTGGTGGCGCACTCGCGCACCCCCACCACCTCACCTCGTCCTATAAAGCCGAGGATGAGGCCTCCTTTGCTTCCCCTTTCTCCCCTTTCCACCACCGCATCACCCCCACTGCACAGTTGCCGTCCCCGGTAGCCCACCGCCATCGTCGCTGCGTCAACGAGCCTCGGAAGGTCGAGTCGCACCTGCGCAAAGACTCTCCATGCTCTCACCCTCTGTTTTGCGTGAGCAAAAACTCACTGGAGCTCCCTTCTCTCTCTGTAGATCTCACCACCATCGCCCTCACCATGGTGAGCCCCTCCGCTGGCGCTGTGCCACCTACCGCATCACTATCGCCCCCGCTTGCCCCCGGTGCAGTATGCGTCGAGAACCAAGGCCGGGAGCACTGTACCGGCTGCTCGCCGATGAGCTCCGGGCCACGCCCATGGTGCACCGCCATGGAAATCGGCCGCTCTGGTGGCCAAGCCCACACCAACTGCCCTACTTCATTGATCTAATCAAGGACGGTCATGATTAGAAGATACCCTTTCGGGGTATAATCGGTCCACGATGGACCGTGGGACCAGGCCCATGCGTGCGGTCTATGTCCCATCCACAGCTCCGGCCAACCGCATCGCACCGTGTGGCGCCATGCCAGCGTCTGGCAGACAGCCACCACCCCTTATGCATTTAGGCCCCTGGGTTTTTAGAAAACCAACCTGCAGTCCATGCTAGTCCAAAGATCCTTAGATTTAAGCCCTATTTTTGGCAGTTTTGACCCTATGCTCTCTGGTTTTTGCAACCACGACCCAGAGCCCATGTTTATGTATAGAAACCCCTTGGATTTAGGGTTTATTTATGTTGTAGGCCTCGGTTATTTTGTCTAGGGCCTTACAAAGATATATTTAATTGCAGAAAAGTCCTTAAAAATGGTTTGGTTTATAACTTTCTCATTTTAGGTCCGATTAGAGTGATCTTCATGCTCGTGTGTTCATAGAGACGTGTAGAATAGTTTTATAAGTGTTTCTCTATCTGTTTCTATATCATGGTGTAATGTTCTAATAGAAATATACCTTTCTAGCATGTAATGATTGTTTGGATATCTTGCTTGGTGATGGATATGCGTATAAAGGGCGAGGTGTTCGAGGATCAGCAGTTCGAGGAGTAGTACCAGGATCAGGCTTTTGAGCAAGTCAAGTATAGCCTATGGTTTCCTTGTTACCCAACAATTATAATCACTTTTTATACATATGCATGTGTCTAACCTGATATACCCTAAGGATATGCCTAGTTACACTTGATCTACATACCTTGTTAACTATGGGAGGTTCTACATAATAGAAGGTTAAGTTTTGCTGTGCTCAACAAATGCTCAATGTAATCCGGATTAATGGATAAGTGGAACAATGGATAAAAGATACTTTTTAGTAACATAAAGGGGGCTAGAGTATGGGTCTTTTGATACTCTAGTTGCTCTCCATAAGGACTTATACATAAGCGACCACCTAGGAAGACCGTACAACCCAGGGATCACATGGCTCTGATCTTAGTCGTATAGCTAGTTTTCTCCAGCGGGTTAGTGGTTACCGAAAGGCGCTAGAGGGGGGCCTAGGTTGCAAAATGGCTCCTTGCCTATCAAGGTGAGTATTGGGCTGCGGTCAAGGTGTGCCACTCTTGAAGGGGGGCTCCATTCACCTAGCTGCTGAAACCTTGTGGCTACTAACTTGTTAGGGTAATTAGTGAAGGGCTCCATAGTGAAACCCTGCCCACTCACCTTAGAAGTGTTAGGGGGTCGACGAGCCTCGGGCAAGCGGGAATCACGACTTGGGGTGAATGTGTACACACTCTGTAGAGTTTTATCGATCTAATATATCAGTTGTGCTCATGGACATGAGCTGCCTAGACCCTTTCATGTATAGCCATTTATGAGGATGGGTGGAAGGTATCTTTAATATTGATGATTATAATAACTTCTCACTTGGGAATGGGTTTTCTTCACTAAGTTAGCAACTTAGGTGATAATAAAATGTGACCAACTAAAATGTTGAACGCTTAAACCTATGTCAAGCCTTTGAGACTTGCATTCCCATATAGTTATACTTGCTGAGCATGGTGAGCTGACGCTTGTCATTGTCACCAATGAAAATCCTGGATGGGTACCAGATGATGAGGGCTATGATGAGTTTCTCGAGGATGTCCAAGACTTCCGAGGAGGGCGTACCACTAGTTGGTGTCCCTGTGGAGAGTTTTTCTAGCTTTTCTACGTATCTGCTATAATAATGCCATTGTCAATGATGTGTAAGACATGTACATGAGTTGTAATAAAGTTAAAATTGTGGTTTGTGCTATGATATCACTCAATTTGTAAGTATATGTGGTTTGGGACTTCCTAGGCCCACATTTATACACTCCGCAGTTTTATTTATAAAACTGGGTGTTACAGAATAGCTCTAGTTGAGAGTTAGGGAGAGTTGAGTCATGCTCAGGTGCTGGAGAAATCTTCGGAGGTCTAGTATATCTTTGTATCTCACCTTTGCAAGACTTATGTTTTAATATAGTTATCTTCTCTATCTATTTTTATGCCTTTCATGTATATGGTTAGTATAATTATCATATCTTAGCATGGTATCTCCACTTGCATTGAGTGCTTTAGTTATCATATGTGACTAGAGTAGTAATCTATAGGATAGACATGGTGTCTAGACTATAGGTTACCTGAGATTGCGCTCAATCCTATGGTTAGTTGTGGTAGCCCCAGGGGTGACAGCTCTATTAGGTCGTTGTAATCCACCATATTAGGATTAATGTTTGTAGAGCTTTAGGCAGCCTTCCTCCAACTACGCTTTCTCATCTCCCTCGAGAGTTGGAAAGGTATTGTTGGTCCAAAGTGTTATTGTGTGTGATCGCTATATCTATCCATGAATTAGTTATATCCTATAGAACCAAAGTAATAGAGAAGTATTTAGGAACCTTGAACTCACCCGTTGTCCTCTCAACTTAGCTAGACTACTCATTTATTTTGTCATAGAATTCTCTTGTGTGTTCTTCATAACTCTTACATTATCATCACTTACTCTCACTTTAATTTAGTTGGTATACTAGTTAGTAGATACATGATGGTGAATTACCAACTTCTTTAACCATTGTTTTCCTGTGGATAAATATGATACTCTGAAATATTCCCGGGTGAAAGTTACAATGGTATCTGTGCGCTTGCGGATTTATCTGTGTGCGTTTAAAATATACCAACAAGTTTTTTGGCGCTGTTGCTAGGGAAACAATTGGCGTAAAGATTTTGATAATGATCTTGGTGTCTGCTAATTTAGTGTACCACTAGCTTGAGTAGGATTACCCCTGTTTTACTAAATTATGGAATAGACAAGACAATAGATGCCGTTGTGACCTTTCGGCAAGTTTCCATAAGAAAAAGAAGAGAAGAGAAACATCGAAGAACCCGGGGTGCCTGAACATTCATAACCCATCAACACTGGAACCCTGCCATCTCACAGGTATTGCATATATATATTATTCTAACCATTTGTAGATCAGAGAAAAGGTCAATGTCACAAGAATTCAAATCACATCCCAAGGGACGGAAATAAATGCTACACTACTCACAAATTCTATCTTGTGAGTCATAGTAAGTATGATCAGGAAAGGTGATATAGTCTTGCCCATGGACTTTAAATTCGATGAGTAATTATCTTTTAAATTCTTGTATTCCATTGCATGTTTACTTTGAATAATCCATGCATCTATTCTGTTTAGTTTGCATTTTCTTATGTCAAATCCACAACATATTTGGTTACCTACATATATCCATATCATTTGCATTTAACAAGAAAAAAATATATGGGCACATGAAGGCTCATGCTTAATAAAAAAATCTCTCCCCATGATCATGCTCTTTCATCTCTATTTGAATAGATCTCTATAATGCTTTCATACTACCTTTGTTTACTATAGTATGTGTTGACGATGGATAACGTTAATATTTTATATGTGAATAAACAAGAGAAATGGTTAAAGTACAAGAATATGCATAGGTCTAGGGTTCAAAATAACAATTTCCATGAGTTTTGGTGAATCTCTATTTTCCACAGGGTTATTCTAGAAAATGTAAGATGGGGGACCTAATTGAGAAAAAGGACGAAACTTGATCGCGAAGAAGGATACGCTAGAAGACTGTAGAAGACACCAGAAGGCACGGGAACAAATGGGAGGACGAGAAGCTACCAGGTGGGGCCGACCAGCCCCACCACCATGTCGCTCGGCCCCCCTAGGGGATTTCTCCATGAGCTTCTAGAGTATTCCTCCACCGCCTCCTAGGATCCATCTCCACCCTTCGTCCAAGTCGATTTGATCCAAGGGCTTACGTTCAACCCACCGAGCTATATAAGGACCCCTGCACCCCCTGAAGCATCAAGCCATTCAAGATATTCAGTTGAAGATCAACTCATCTAGAGCTAACCCTAGTTCCTTAGAGTCCCTTTAGATTAGAGCTTAGGCAAGTTAGATTAGGTCTAGAGGGAGATCAAGCAACGCTTGGATTCCTGACATTGGCAAGAGCGTGGTTCTGTATATCTCTTGTACTTTACTCTATTTATTTATTTTATTTGAGATTGTATCGTTGCTACTATGTTTATGTCAACATTAAGCTTTATATTATTTATGTTCATGAAAGCAATGTCTATTGTTTGTTCTAGTTTGATATTTGGTGTAGCTAGATTATGGAAACCATGCATATGTTCGTATAGCGCTCACCCTATTGGACCATAGATGAGTGATAGACATTATGTGAGCATGGTGCTTAGATATTTGTTTATCTGTGGATGCCCTTATATGCCGGAAGGTGGTAGATCACGTAGGTGACAGCTACGTTGAGTCCTTTGCAATCCATCCCCCATATATATTGATGTTGGTAGAATCCGGTCGTGAAGGTTAGGAGGACTATATTTCCGAATTTCCCTAGATGATGTTCCTTATGAGGCATAGTTGTGGCGATGATTACTAGATATAGTTAATTAAAACTGCAGTGACTTGTTAGTAAGACTACCTAGGAATTATCTTTCTAATATTCTAATTGGATTTTAACCTATTGCTTAACTAGAGTGCTTTGAGTTACTATTTATTCATTATGATGATCGATCAAGTACTTATTATTTATATCTTTATTATTATCTTGTGACTTATCCCTATTTTGAGTAGAGTATATGATATTGGTTCATTCTCTGATGCATATTCATAAATTATCAATACTAGTGCATTGCACAGAATAGTCATACCTTCCCAGTGGTAAAATTATAAATCGACAACCCTAGAATACTCTTGGATAAAATGCTACAATGGTATAATTATCTGTCTGCTTGCAGAATTATTCTTTCCATTCTTATCTTTATATTCTTTTTAGTCACATGAAATAATAGATTCCTGTCTAGTGTTATTTTTATAGTAATGCTAGATAGAACCAACAACATTTCTAAGTTCATCACTAGGGATGGCAACCTAGTTAAATATTAGAGATGAAGGTTAATTGATAGGTAGCTACTGTAACAGTGACAAGTTAATAATTACCATATCATTTCTGGCATCGTTGCTATTAGTAGGAATAATTCTATTTTTAGTAATGCAGTTAAGAAATGCCAACATTATGCTTAAGTTTGGAGTGTGTTTATACAACTTTTAAATTAAGCATGGTGCTTAGGTTTAGGAGTGTTGATCTTACTACCAAAGGCTTTTTAAATTAAATCAAGCAATAGAGCAATTAGACCACTAAACTTAGAAAGACTGCAGAAAGAGGGACAACAAGGCACATAAGAGCAACTACACCGGAAGAACACAAAAAGGGAGAGCGACTTAGCCCTCTCGATGGATGTTCGATCCCTGGGCCAAAGAAATGCAAGTGGTGATTTGCTAAGCACAAACTTAAGCCTTAGCCTAGCCGGTACTTCTCGGGCCAATCGCGTCTACCTGTACGGCTTAAGTAGAAATGGCATAGGCTCTAGGTCATCCTAAGCAAACACCATGGCTCGCGGCTTTCGATCCGAGCGCCATGGAGACTGACGAGAACCGAAAGACTACAAGCAGGAAGTTCCATTCTCTCTTAATCCGTATGGCATTATAATTGGCGAGAAGCAAGAGAGGGTGGAACAGGGGAGGAGAGAAGAAAGGTGGCCTATTTCTTCTGATACACATGCCATGGCAAGAGGCAGGGCATCGAAGGAAGCGACACACGAGAGAACACGAGTGCCCAAGCCAGTTGTAGGGTACCAAGACCTAGGTGAACTAAATGCACTAAGACATCCCTAGGGTTCTTAGCAGTGCAGTTGTCACTGCAAGAACCAGAGAAATGCTACAGTCCAACTAGGTACAAGCATACAAGGACTTGAGCACGAAAGAGCCAAAAGACGAAAAGGGACACAGGACTCGCCTTCCTTTGATCCACTCGCCATAGCATCGATGGCAATCGAAGGAATGGAGTCAAGAAAGCAATAAACACCAAACACATGAAGGGCTCAATCCACATCTTACTGGATCAACGGGGATTGAGAACAAGGGTGAAAGAAGAAAGAATGGAACCCACACTCCTTCAACCAACTCATCATGGAACGGACAAGGGTTGGAAGAAGAGGCACGGTCCCATGATCCAAACCCACTCATAGGGCACCACAACCTATGTGCAACTAGAGCGGCACTTTGCAATTCCTAGGGTTCATAGCGATGCGGTTATCATCGCTAGATCCAAAAGAGCACTATGGTCTAGGTGTCACAAGCATATGAGATGGTCAGGATAAAACAAGTGAACAAAAGAGGTAAAGCTCAATGGCCATGCCAAGGCGACTCGCAGCCATGAGCTCAACCTACACGGGTTGGCATCCGTCGATATACAAAGGTTGTCCCCTAATTCCTATCCCAATAGAGTTGGTCATGGAGGGCTCGAAACATGTGGGTAAAAACCGCGTCGATAACGACATCGAGTTCGAGTCCACAATGACCACGTCCTAGGGATGAGAACAGGAGCTAACGATCGTAGTTCGATGGAAGACAACTAAAACACAAGAGAAGGGATATGCTCGCCGTTACGGCCATGGTGAGACGAGCTCACGGTCACAATGTTTGAACACTCGCTCTCTTGACCGGCTCGAAGGCACGGTCCACAAGCAAACAACAACACAAACACTCACAAAGAACCACCACACACACACGACAACCGACTTACGAATGACTTGGAGTAGCACATATCCATAGCGAGATAGATAAAGATAAGTAGACCGGCGGCGAAGGCATGACACATGCACAAGATAGATAGATATAGATATCAAGTAGATGATCATGAACATGTGCGGGTATTCAATATGGTTAGATCAAGTATCGTGTAAACAAGAGAGCAAGAAATGAGGAACAAGGGCTTGTCGATGCCAAGGTTGGCACCGGCGAGGTTCAAATGCCCAACCTTGATGTAGTAGTGCTGTGGTGGGGTGCTCCAGCAGGCTGCGGCTTCCTGCGATCGTGAAGTGCAGTGGATCAAGGAATGCTCGACCACCGCATGGTTCTACTGATGGTGTAGCCAGGGTGCAGGGAGGACGAGGTGATGGTGGCACAGCGTGGCTTGCCACCGGGTCTGAGGCGTCGAGGTGCTCACGAACAGGTACCCACGACGTCGAGGTGGAGAAGAGACACGGTGCAGCAAGGTGGAGCATAGGCGGGGTGAGGGAGTCCGGCGCCACGGTGGCAACAGTGATCGTGTCGCGGTGAGGCCGAGGAGGTCGCGATGAGAAGCTCAGCGCCATAGGCTCGGTGAAGGATGAGTGGCGCTGGCCAAGGCGGCTCGTGGACGTGGCCACGACGCGGCGTCAAAGGCCCTCCGGTGCCTGGTGGACAAGCAGGGGTCGGCCGTGCTTGGCTGCGCCCTATCGAGTGCCACTGCGCATCAGGCCAAGGCCGGTGTTGCCCAGGCACAGAATTCCAGAGGAGATGATGACGGCGTCATGAGGCCCGGCATCTCCGGTTTGGCGAGCGCGGACAGAGGGTGAGGCCGCACGGCTAGCGGCACGTGGTGACCCGATCACGGTCGAGCAAGAGGCATTCCCAGCGGCGGAGTAGTGCTGCGGTGGTGCTGTGCGACGAGCTCGGTCGGCGTCGTGGTAGAGTGGAGGCAGGGCGCAGCGAGGATGACTACTGACGCGGCAAGGGCGAGATCGTCCGGCGGCGACATGCTGAGGAAGAAGGGGTTCGACCAAGCGTGGCCGCGGGGACCCAAAGAGGTGACGACATCACATGGATTTGACTCTAGGCCGGTGGCGTGGTTGCGAGATGGTGGTGGAAGGCCAGCGGTGGCCACTCGGCTTTAGGCAGCACGGAGAAGCAGGAAGGGAGGGGAAGGCCTAGCAGCGGCGGCTGGCGGTGAATTGGAGGAGGGAGAAAGTGGTGGCCTCGGCTTAAATACCGCATGGCTAGGGTTCGGGGCAGTGCCAAGCACTGCTAGACGGCGGTGATTTTTGGCTTTCGTGTCCGAGACACACGGCATCCATCTGTGGTACGGGGTTGGTGGCTGGCTCAGAATGTTCCAAAAGGGAGCGAGGGTAGGGCGCAGATGCGCAACCACTGCATCAGGCGAGTGGAGTCATGGCTTCGACGTGTCGTGGCGTGGGGGTCCCAGCTGACGTCGGCGTTGGCATGCAAGGCGGGGCAGTTGGCTTTGCTCCTACGCTAGCTGGTGGCCTGGCGCCGATGAAAGCGACGGCGCGGATGTTGGTCCAAATCAGATCACAATCACACGGATATGAGCGTGGCTATCCTATGTAATTGATCGGAAACAAGACGAACGAGGAAGAACGCAAGAACACAGAGATGGCGATGGCAACTTTCCGGATGACGACCGGGAGACAGTGCCCTTTTTCACTCTCGATAACAACGAGTACACACACTGATACAAAGTGTTCTCAGGCGCTAACCACACCTTAACACCCACACTACTTAACCCTGTAGCTACTAACCCACTCTTACACAGAGAAAACTGGCATACTCACACGATACAAGTTGCTACTCTGCAACTGACTCAACACGCACGAACTCTAGACGCGGTCACCATGGCAACTGCTGAGCCACCCGCGCGCTCTCTAAATTCAAACTCGTCCAGCTTCAGCTTCCCGCGTCAGCTTGACTCCAGCTTCATCAGCTTCAGGATTACACCAACAATTTCTCCCCTAATCCTGAAGCACACTGAGATTACGAACTCCCAGTAGATGTCTCATGACAGCAAGCTTACCGACAGGTAGAGGCTTCGTCAGAGCATCTGCTTTCTGTCCCTCAGTACAAACTCTCTTCACTGCTATCTGCCCTCTCTCCACACACTCCCTGATAAAGTGATATTTGATATCTATATGTTTGCTTCTACCATGGAACACTGGATTCTTCATCAAAGCTATTGCAGAGTTATTGTCAACAAACAATGTCACTTTCTTGGGCTCCCTAGCAGTGATTTCAGACATCAAACTCCTCAGCCACAGCGCTTGCACTGCTGCTAATGTGGCTGCCATGAATTCTGCCTCACATGAAGACAATGCAACAGCCTTTTGTTTCTGTGAGCACCAAGTGATCAGGCTTTCCCCAAGGTAGAATGCCATTCCAGCAGTACTCCTTCTCCCCACCAGATCACCACCCACATCACTGTCAGTATAACCTACTAACATTTCTTCAGATCCTCCTTGAGTGTACACCAGACCAAGATCAATTGTACCCTTCAAGTATCTGAGAATCTGCTTGACTGCATTCATGTGCAACTCTATGGGCTTCTCCATAAATCTGCTGGCAATCCCCACTAAAAATGCCAGGTCAGGTCTTGTGTACAACAAGTACCTCAAGCTCCCAATCACCTTTCTGTACTGTGTGGCATCAACTGGTTGTCCACCCTTATCACTATGCAGCCTTGCCCCTGGATCCATAGGGAATTTAGTTGCATTACACTGTCCCATGCCGAACTGATCAAGAATCTTCTTTGCATAACAAGTTTGCTTGACAGTAGTAAAATCTTTGTACTGACTCACTTCTATTCCCAGATAATAAGACAATAGACCAAGATCAGACATTTCAAATTCACTTGTCATTTGCTTCTTGAATTCATTGATCTCTGTTGGGTCAGCTCCAGTAACAACCAGATCATCCACATAAACTCCAAGAATGATTGTATTCTGTCCCTCACCTCTGATGTAAACAGCTTGTTCACTTGCACATCTTCTGAACCTGAGTTTTTTCAGGCTTTTATCCAGCCTAACATTCCATGCTCGGGGGGCTTGTCTTAAGCCATACAATGCTTTGCTCAGCTTTAGAACATACTGTTCTCTCCCCTTCTCCACATACCCTTCAGGTTGTGACACATAAACTTCTTCCTCAAGCTCACCATGCAAGAAGGCTGATTTTACATCAAGATGATGCACTTGCCAACCTCTGTTGGCAGCCAATGCTAGGATAAGTCTCACTGTGTCTAATCTTGCAACTGGGGCAAAGACTTCATCAAAATTAACTCCCTTTTTCTGAACATACCCCTTTGCAACCAATCTGGCCTTGTGTTTTACTACCTCACCATCTGAATTTATCTTCAATTTGTAAACCCATTTCAAGCCTATGGGTTTGTGACCAACTGGTAGTTTGCACAAGCTCCATGTTTTATTTTTCTCAATGGACTGAATTTCTTTATCCATAGCATCAACCCATTCTGCATAACCTGCAGCCTCAGTATAATTTGTTGGTTCTTCCATTTCAACCAACAATGCCTCTCCATCAGAATCATACATCAATTCTATTTCTGAAGTATTTTGATAGATGTCTGATAAATCTCTATATCTCTCTTCTTGTTCTTCAGAACTATTCCCAATTGATGCACTAATGTCAGTCAATGAACCCTCCTGCTCAAACTGTGGCTGCATCACTGGTGTTGAAGGATTTTCAGAATGCAGGCCTGTTGTCGGATTTCTATCAGTACCGGCAGCTGAACTCTGCAAATTGTTTCCATTTGCAGATTGATTCCCAGGTGACTGTGACTCCTCTAGCCCATCACCTTCACTGTTGAGAGTCCCATGTGATTGATCCTCTCCACCTCCTGCATCTGCATTTGGTTCCTGATCATTCACAATTACTCCACCCTCAACAATCCCTCTGCCTTCACAATTATCATCCAACACCTGAAATTCCCACTCCTCTTCACCCTCTTCTTGTACAGTCCACTTCCACTTGATATTTTCCTCAAAAACCACATCCCTACTCACAACAATCCTGTTGTGGTGAGGATCATACAATCTGTGAGCCTTGCACCCTTCATCTGTTCCTAGGTACATCATTTTGTGGCTCCTGTCTTCTAATTTCTTTAGGTGAGGCCCTGCTGTCCTCACATGAGCTGTACATCCAAACACCCTTAGGTGGCCAAGATGTGGTTTCCTTTTGTTCCATGCTTCATAGGGGGTGGAATCTCCCATTGCCTTTGTTGGCAGATGGTTTAGTAAATAGATTGAATGTCTGACAGCCTCTCCCCAAAGCTTAGCAGGAACTCCCATGCTCTTCATCAAGGACCTAGTCATCTCCATTATTGTCCTATTCTTCCTCTCTACAACCCCGTTTTGTTGTGGAGAATATGGAGCAGTAAAATGTCTCTTGATGCCTGCACTCTCACACACCTCTCTGAATGCACCTGATAGAAACTCTCCTCCTCTGTCAGACCTGACACACTTGATCTTGAGCCCTATCTGATTCTCGGATTCAGACTTGAATTTCACAAACATCTCACAAGCTTGATCCTTCGATTTCAAGGCATACACAGCCATCCAACGTGTGCAATCATCAACTATTAACATAAAATATTTGTTACCTGCTGCTGTGGATGGAGTGATGGGGCCACACAAGTCAATGTGCAGTAGCTCCAAAGGTTGAGTTGCCCTCCACTGAACTGTCTGAGGAAATGGCACACATGCTTGCTTCCCTGCCAGGCACGCATGACACAACTCCTCTGGGTGAGTAATTTCTAGCACACCGCCCACCATGGATTTGCTCACCATCTGCTTAATTGATCTGAAATTGACATGTCCTAGCCGCCCATGCCAAAGCCAAGCCTTCTCACTGACACTTGCCAACAGACACACTGGTGTTGTTGGTTTCAGATCAATCTTATACAGACGATTCTGAGAACGCTTCACCTTCATAATCAAGGTTGATGTGGTCTTGTCATGCACCTCTAGAACATCCTCATCCAACTCAATCCGATGTCCTGTCTCTGTTAATTGACCCAGGCTAACAAGATTGCTCTGGAGTCTTGGAATATAGTAGACATCCGGGAGCGCCCACTGATCGCCTGTTCTGTACCTGAACAAGATCGTCCCCTTCCCCTTGATCTCCACTGATGAACCGTCCCCGAATCTCACCTTTCCAGTAACACCTTCATCCAGTTCAGTGAATTTATGCAAATCCCCCGTCATATGATTGCTAGCGCCATTATCAAGATACCAGCAATTACCGGTCTGCTCGCCGCCCCCGGTCAAATGGAGTTCAGGGAAAACTCTGGCTTCTGTCAGATCGATCGCTCGCCGCTTTTCATCTGACTTCACCTCCTCCAGGACGGCGAGCATGAGCACTTGGGGTTGCCCAACGCCCTCCGTCTTCACATGATGCGCCTCCTCTCCCTTCTGCTCCGGTGATGGGCACCGATTAGCATAGTGCCCATATTTGTGACAGCGGAAACACTAGATATGGCTTTTGTCCTTGCCACGTCCAGCGCCTTCCCTGCCTGCTGACGCTTCTCCATGTCCGCCACGACCACGGCCACCACCGCCACGGCCTCTCCCTCTTCCACGGCTTCCTCCATCATGCGCCTTTCCTCTCCCCTAGGAATCTCCGCCGCCGGATTTCTTGTACCGTGCTTCCCATTCAGCCTGTGTGAGCAGCAGCTGATTGCCTTCGACCTTCGGACTCACCGCTCCCCGCCGTGTCCGCTCCTCAAAAGCTTTCAACCGCCCCACGACTTCATCGAATGCCAGTAGTTTGAGATCGAAAAACTGCTCGATCCCGGCCACCACGTTGAGGTAGCGCTCTGGCACCGTGTCGAACATCTTCTTCACCATCGCCGTGTCCTCCAACGATCCACCGAGATTGCTGTATCTAACTGACATCGCCGTCAGTCTCCTAGCAAATTGATCGATAGTCTCCTCCTCTTTCATCTTCATGGCATCAAATTCGGCCTTCAGTGTTTGAAGACGAGCATCTTTGACTCTCTCTGCGCCCACGAACCGTGCCTTCAGAGAATCCCATACTTCTTTCCCTGTTTTCTTCTTCGCGACTTGCATCAACAGATCATCGGACAAACACTGAAACAAGTTCGCCCGTACCTTCCTGTCTTTGCCAGCCACCTTCTCCGTCAATGCACCCGCCGAATTCCCCTCCGGCGGTTCCACCACTTCCCACCACTCCTGCTCCTCCATGATTGCTTGCACCCTGATGCTCCAGCTGGTATAATTCGACGCCGTCAGCGTCGGGAAGAGCTGGTGATGACGGTTTCCGTTTCCCCGACTCCCATCACCATCCTCCGGCGCCATGGATTTGCTTGTGGTGTTTCACTGTGTGAAGGACCGGCTCTGATACTAGATGTTGGTCCAAATCAGATCACAATCACACGGATATGAGCGTGGCTATCCTATGTAATTGATCGGAAACAAGACGAACGAGGAAGAACGCAAGAACACAGAGATGGCGATGGCAACTTCCCGGATGACGACCGGGAGACAGTGCCCTTTTTCACACTCGATAACAACGAGTACACACACTGATACAAAGTGTTCTCAGGCGCTAACCACACCTTAACACCCACGCTACTTAACCCTGTAGCTACTAACCCACTCTTACACAGAGAAAACTGACATACTCACACGATACAAGTTGCTACTCTGCAATTGACTCAACATGCACGAACTCTGGACGCGGTCACCACGGCAACCGCTGCGCCACCCGCGCGCTCTCTAAATTCAAAGTCGTCCAGCTTTAGCTTCCCGCGTCAGCTTGACTCCAGCTTCATCAGCTTCAGGATTACACCAACAGCGGATACGGAGGATGAGAAAGACGACGTTGTCCACTGCGGAAAGGCAACAGAGAACGATAGCATCTTCGGTTTGCTTTTCCCCTCAGCTGTTGACGACCGAGCCCCGCAGAAGGAGGTCATACAGGAGCATGCACGTGAAGGGGGAGCCAAGAGCGGCGGTGGCAACATGCGCGTGTTGCTCACGTGAGAGGCAAGGGAGGGAGATAGCTGGGCTGCATGCTAGTGCGCAGGTTGGGTCACGACGGTGGACTGGGCTCCAGACTTGCGGCTTGGGGCATGGTACGTATACACGTATGTATACATATACATACACAGGGTATGGCTTAGTACGTGGTCTGGAGGCTTCGACTTGGAGAACTCAGAGGCTCACGTAATTAATGAAACAAGGCATAGTAGCATATATGCACGTTTGTGCAGAGAGCTGGATCAGGAGCTTCGCCATTTGGTAAAAGGATATGATGCATACGTGCTGGGTCGATTGGTGAAAGGGTAGGGAGAAGAGCATGCGGCGGCTGGTGTTGAGCCGTAGGGGCTGGCTTTTGTACGTACATACACATATACAAGTGGGCAGAAGAGCATGCACATGCACATACGCTAGCTTGTGCATAACATGGAAATTTGAGAGAGGTTTAAAAGAGGGAGAGCGGGGGAGAGCAGGCCAGGCTAAAAGAAGGAGAGAAAGAGGGGAAGGGGAGGTTGGTCCAAGAGAGAGGGAAAAGGCCTAGAGAGGAAATTCTTTTCCATTTACAGAAATTCGAGGGAGATTTGAGAGGAAATTCTAGAGAGGAATTTGGGAAAGGCTCAAGTGGAATTTGAGTTGATCTCAAAGGAATTCTAGAGGGGACTTTCTATGGATTTGTGCACTCTGACACAAAACCCTAAACCAACTAAAGATCTTTGGCACACTCCAACAAACAAATCTAAATGAACGTAACGATTGATTAGTGGGTTAGACTCGAGTTCAACCTAGTACTACATGCTTCACATAATTGCAGGAATTTTTTTTTAAAAAGCTCATATTTTTTTGTTGCTCGATAATCTGGGATGTTACATCTACCTTATCTTCATGAGCAAAACACACTTTGAGCAAGTGTGGGGAGTTGATCTACCAAGTTCTATAAGTGAAAGTTCCGAACCGGCAATAATGATGCACACAAGATGTCGCTAGTTTCTACTACTGATGGTTGACTTCTTAATACAAAATAAGGAGGAGGAACAAGTCAAGAAAGATGAACCTATCAAACCAAAATCTAAACTCGAAACCAAGATGGGTTTGGCGGAAAAAGGTGACATCACCATTAGAGGTGACATCACAGGAATCCTTAAGAGCAAACCGAGGTACTTGATCAATGAACTTCACAGGAAGAAGTCCTATCCGGAGGACTAAAAAATCTGAACCCTCACTGGGAGGTAACATCAATAGTTATCCATATTTACTTTTCAGCATTACTTGAATTATTTTCACTTTAGCATGTTTACTTTTCTGCATTGACATTGCATTAGAAAAGGAAAATAAAAAGTTCATTATTACATCATAAATTTTTTAAGCCCCATGTGAGTAATTTTTACGGAGTGTAAAAACTCATAAGAATATTCACTGTGGTGGCATCAAAATTAACAATACCATGCATATTTTGTTTTTCTGCGTTGTAAAAATAAGAAAATCCAAAAATATAGATAGATATCCTGCTAAAATTCTGCCAATAGTAAATCTGTCTAAACCCACGAAAACAACTAATCTCCGGACGGCTGACTGCTAACCCCTTATCCTAACCCATTCCATGAGTTTTGGTGTTCTTGTTAGCATTTTGCAGGGTGATCAAGAGCAAGTTCACCCGGTCATCTTCATCTCACTCTAGTCATGGATGAGAAAGACATGCACTGGTGAATCTGCTCTAAGAAAGACCAGCGCAACATCCAGCTTGGGGGAAGGACATCCTCGTGTATCTAGCTAAGTATTTCTTTCCATTTGTCATTTATTAAGTTTACTATATAGATTGCTAAAAATAATAATAAAAAAGATGCATAACAAACTAAAATAAAATAAAAGTTTATCTTAGCTAATTAATTATATATATAAGGTGTGATCTTAAATCTTGAATGCAAAATAAAAAGACGTGTCTAGTTTGTTTAATTCATTTTTAAGAGTTGAATAAATAAAAAGGACTCAAAATAATCTCTTAAATGGAAATGATGAATAGTTGCTCTATTGTAATTTCTTTCAAGTATCTAGTTTTCAGCCTTGAATTCTCCCGAGTTTTGGATAAAATTGTTTTGCTATAAGAATTTACTCTGAACTTGAAACTCGTGGGTAGCATATGCTTGATCTAAGTCTAGGTAATTGACGGATATGATATGAGATGGTCAGAGCTACTGTTTATCTTGCTCCAAGTGACACTAAAGTTCTAGAGATTTACTCTTTGAAAAACACAAAAATACTACACGATGAGTTCCTGTATGACAAATCTTGAATTCCCACCAGAGCCATATATGTTATTTAGGCTAGAAAAACTTTCATATATATGCTGCTACCTAAATGTTCTACCTTGATGTTAATCAGGTATGCACAGGAAGACATGGAAGACACAGTGCTACAAAATGGCTCCGTCAAAAAAAGTAGCACGGGCAAACGACCAGACCTAGGGAAAAGTAACATGGATGAAAACTAGCATGGACGGATGACCGGACCCATGGAAAAGTAACACGGATGAAAAGTAGCACGGATGGACGACCGGACCCTGGAAAAGTAACAGCCGCGTAGTCTGCCAAGGGCAGAATTTGGTGCAAATTCTCATACAAAACTATATCAATCAACATTTCGTGATGCATGCTACACATGGATGGAAAGTTTATTAAGTCTACTTTCACACCCATCAAACGGCTCGTCATTTGGACTTCCCCTTAGGGAGTTACAACTCTTTTAATGGAGACTGTAACGGATCAACATGATTATACGAGATTAAGTAAGAAAATCTTCCACCGAAGCAGATAATTTATCAAACTTAAGCCCGTATAACCCGAGATTCCAAGAAATCACGAGGGATTTCAAACCAACCAACATGCAACCAAGATCGTACTGATTTAGCAGTCACAGTTCACATGCTACATAAAGTTTGCTACGAAAGTTGAATACATCAGAGTCCAGAATAAAAGTTATTACAACACAGTTCGAATTAACATAGCGGAAGCAAATAGTTTTAAACCACACACACTTAGTTCAAATACAGTGCCAGAAGATAGTCATAGTCCACAAAAGAATTAGATAAGACGAACGGAGTGACCATTTCCCATGGTCCTAGTTGTCGCCCATCGCCGGATACAGACAGTTGACACAGTAACCATAGTACATCTGACCATCTGCAACAACAATAGGAACAACGCCCTGAGTACGAGAATGTACTCAGCTAGACTTACTCGTCATAAACCAGAAATAAAGGACACCAAGGAGCATGCAAGGCTTTTGTACATTGGACTGGCTTGACTCATTTGCGAAGAGTATAAGTTATTATGAATAACTAAACTAAGTACTTTTGCATCATTTTTATTATGACATACTAAATCTAGGTAAGCACCTATTGCTAGAGCAATCACTTGATTCACCATTAACATCTAAGTTACCACATCCGGTTTAGCATTTCCAACATCATTCACGTAACCATCCATGTTCTATCATTTTTACTACGATGCCGTAGCTCGAGTCAAGTGCTCACTATCCAGGAGCGATGGCGATTCGAATCGATTCCTAACCAGCTGGTGATTTATTCCTCACACAAACCACGCTTCCCCCGTCAGGGTCGCTTAGATCACCAATGACACTTTCCAAGAAGCCGCGGGATAACAATCATGGACCACACTACCCAGGGACCGCCCGACTGCCAGGACGCACCTTGGGCTCACTCTTCGCGTCCCCGTCATACCCCCTTCAGCACCAGTCTGCCAATCCGATGGCCGAAACATGGGGGTAAAAACCGCGTCGATAACGACATCGAGTCCGAGTCCACAATGACCACGTCCTAGGGATGAGAATAGGAGCTAATGATCGTAGTTCGACGGAAGACAACTAAAACACAAGAGAAGGGATATGCTCGCTGTTACGGCCATGGTGAGACGAGCTCACGGTCACAATGTTTGAACACTCGCTCTCTCGACCAGCTCGAAGGCACGGTCCATAAGCAAACAACAACACAAACACTCACAAAGAACCACCACACACACACGACAACCGACTCACGAATGACTTGGAGTAGCACATATCCATAGCGAGATAGATAAAGATAAGTAGACCGGTGGCGAAGGCACGACACATGCACAAGATAGATAGATATAGATATCAAGTAGATGATCATGAACATGTGCGGGTATTCAATATGGTTAGATCAAGTATCACGTAAATGAGAGAGCAAGAAATGAGGAACAAGGGCTTGCTGATGCCAAGGTTGGTGCCGACGAGGTTCAAATGCCCAACCTTGATGTAGTAGAGCTGTGGTGGGGTGCTCCAGCAGGCTGCGGCTTCCTACGATCGTGAAGTGCAGTGGATCGGGGAATGCTCGACCACCGCACGGTTCCGCTGATGGTGTAGCCAGGGTGCAGGGAGGACGAGGTGATGGCGGCACAGCGTGGCTTGCCACCGGGTCCGAGGCGTCGAGGTGCTCGCGAACAGGTACCCACGACGTCGAGGTGGAGAAGAGATGCGGTGCAGCAGGGTGGAGCATAGGCGGGGTGAGGGAGTCCGGCGCCACGGTGGCAATAGTGACCGCGTCGCGGTGAGGCCGAGGAGGTCGCGGCGAGAAGCTCAGCGCCATAGGCTCGGTGAAGGATGAGTGGCGCTGGCCAAGGCGACTCATGGATGTGGCCACGACACGACGTCAAAGGCCCTCCGGTGCCTGGCGGACAAGTAGGGGGCGGCCGTGCTTGGCTGCGCCCCGTCGAGTGCCGCTGCGCGTCAGGCCGAGGCCGGTGTTGCCCAGGTGCGGTGATCCAGAGGAGATGATGATGCCGTCGTGAGGCCCGGCATTTCCGGTTTGGCGAGCGCGGACGGAGGGCGAGGCCGTGCGGCTGGCGGCGCGTGGTGACCCGATCACGGTCGAGCAGGAGGCGTTCCCAGCGGCGGAGTAGTGCTGCGGTGGTGCTGTGCGACGAGCTCGGTCGGTGTCACGGTGGAGTGGAGGCAGGGCTCAGCGAGGATGACAACTGACGCGGCAAGGGCGAGATCGTCCGGCGGCGGCATGCTGAGGAAGAAGGGGTTTGACCAAGCGTGGCCGCGGGGACCCAAAGAGGTGACGGCATCACATGGCTTTGGCTCTAGGCCGATGGCGTGGTTGCGAGACGGCGGTGGAAGGCCAGCGGTGGCCACTCGGCTTTAGGCAGCACGGAGAAGTAGGAAGGGAGGGGAAGGCCTAGCGGCGGCGGCGGCTGGCGGTGAATTGGAGGAGGGAGAAAGCGGTGGCCTCGGCTTAAATACCACATGGCTAGGGTTCGGGGCAGTGCCAAGCACTGCTGGACGGCGGTGATTTTTGGCTTTCGTGTCCGAGACACGCGGCATCCATCCGCGGTACGGGGTTGGTGGCTGGCTCAGAATGTTCCAGAAGGGAGCGAGGGTAGGGGCGTAGGGCGCAAATGCGTAGCCACTGCATCGGGCGAGTGGAGTCGTGGCTTCGGCGTGTCGTGGCGTGGGGGTCCCAGCTGACGTCGGTGTTGGCATCCAAGGTGGGGCAGTTGGCTTTGCTCCTACGCTAGCTGGCACCGATGAAAGCGACGGCGCGGATACGGAGGATGAGAAAGACGACGCTGTCCACTGCAGAAAGACAACGGAGAACGGTAGCATCTTTGGTTTGCTTTTCCCCTCAGCTGCTGACGACCGAGCCCCGCAGAAGGAGGTCATACAGGAGCATGCACGTGAAGGGGGAGCCAAGAGCGGCGGTGGCAACATGCGCGTGTTGCTCACGTGAGAGGCAAGGGAGGGAGATAGCTGGGCTGCGTGCTAGTGCGCAGGTTGGGTCACGACGGTGGACTGGGCTCCAGACTTGCGGCTTTGGGGCATGGTACGTATACACGTATGTATACATATACATACACAGGGTATGGCTTAGTACGTGGTCTGGAGGCTTCGACTTGGGGAACTCAGAGGCTCACGTAATTAATGAAACAAGGCACAGTAGCATATATGCACGTTTGTGCAGAGAGCTGGATCAGGAGCTTCGCCATTTGGTAAAAGGATATGATGCATACGTGGTGGGTCGATTGGTGAAAGGGTAGGGAGAAGAGCATGCGGCTGCTGGTGTTGAGCCATAGGGGCTAGCTTTTGTACGTACATACACATATACAAGTGGGCAGAAGAGCATGCACATGCACATACCCTAGCTTGTGCATAACATGGAAATTTGAGAGAGGTTTAAAAGAGGGAGAGCGGGGGAGAGCAGGACAGGCTAAAAGAAGGAGAGAAAGAGGGGAAGGGGAGGTTGGTCCAAGAGAGAGGGAAAATGATTTTCCTTTTCCATTTACAGAAATTCGAGGGAGATTTGAGAGGAAATTCTAGAGAGGAATTTGGGAAAGGCTCAAGTGGAATTTGAGTTGATCTCAAAGGAATTCTAGAGGGGACTTGCTATGGATTTGTGCACTCTGACACAAAACCCTAAACCAACTAAAGATCTTTGGCACACTCCAACAAACAAATCTAAATGAACGCAACGATTGATTAGTGGGTTAGACTCGAGTTCAACCTAGTACTACATGCTTCACACAATTGTAGGATTTTTTTTTAAAAAAAGCTCATATATTTTTGTTGCTCGATAATCTGGGATGTTACATCTACCTTATCTTCATGAGCAAAACACACTTTGAGCAAGTGTGGGGAGTTGATCTACTAAGTTCTATAAGTGAAAGTTCTGAACCGGCAATAATGATGCACACAAGATGTCGCCAGTTTCTACTACTGATGGTTGACTTCTTAACACAAAATAAGGAGGAGGAACAAGTCAAGAAAGATGAACCTATCAAACCAAAATCTAAACTCGAAACCAAGATGGGTTTGGCGGAAAAAGGTGACATCACCATTAGAGGTGACATCACAGGAATCCTTAAGAGTAAACGAGGTACTTGATCAATGAACTTCACAGGAAGAAGTCCTATCCGGAGGACTCAAAAATCCGAACTCTCACTGGGAGGTAACATCGATAGTTATCCATATTTACTTTTCAGCATTACATGAATTATTTTCACTTTAACATGAATTATTTGCTGTGGTGGCATAAAAATTAACAATACCATGCATATTTTGTTTTTCTGCATTGTAAAAATAAGAAAATCCAAAAATATATCAGATAGATATCTTGCAAAAATTCTGCCAATAGTAAATCTGTCTAAACCCACAAAAACAACTAATCTCCGGACGACTGATTGCTAACCCCTTATCCTAACCCATTCCACGAGTTTTGGTGTTCTTGTTAGCATTTTGTAGGGTGATCAAGAGCAAGTTCACCCGGTCATCTTCATCTCACTCTAGTCATGGATGAGAAAGACATGCACTAGTGAATCCGCTCTAAGAAAGACCACCGCAACATCCAGCTTGGGGGAAGGACATCCTCGTGTATCTAGCTAAGTACTTCTTTCCATTTGTTATTTATTAAGTTTACTATATAGATTGCTAAAAATAATAATAAAAAAGATGCATAACAAAATAAAATAAAATAAAAGTTTATCTTAGCTAATTAATTATATATATATAAGGTGTGATCTTAAATCTTGAATGCAAAATAAAAAGATGTGTCTAGTTTGTTTAATTCATTTTTAAGAGTTGAATAAATAAAGAGGACTCAAAATAATCTCTTAAATAGAAATGATGAATAGTTGCTCTATTGTAATTCCTTTCAAGTATCTAGTTTTCAGCCTTAAATTCTCCCGAGTTTTGGATAAAATTGTTTTGATATAAGAATTTACTCTGAACTTGAAACTCGTGGGTAGCATATGCTTGATCTAAGTCTAGGTAATTGACGGATATGATATGAGATGGTCAGAGCTACTGTTTATCTTGTTCCAAGTGACACTAAAGTTCTGGAGATTTACTCTTTGAAAAACACAAAAATACTACACGATGAGTTCCTGTATGACAAAGCTTGAATTCCCACCAGAGTCATATATGTTATTTAGGCTAGAAAAACTTTCATATATATGCTGCTACCTAAATGTTCTACCTTGATGTTAATCAGTTATGCACAGGAAGACATGGAAGACATGGTGCTACAAAATGGCTCCGTCAGAAAAGTAGCACGGGCAGACGACCAGACCCAGAGAAAAGTAACATGGATGAAAACTAGCATGGATGGACGACCGGACCCAGGGAAAAGTAACACGGATGAAAAGTAGCACGGATGGACGACCGGACCCTAGAAAAGTGACAGCCACGTAGTCTGCCAAGGGCAGAATTTGGTGCAAATTCCCTTGCAAAACTGTACCAATCAACATTTCGTGATGCATGCTACACATGGATGGAAAGTTTATTAAGTCTACTTTCACACCCATCAAATGGCTCGTCATTTGGACTTCCCCTTAGGGAGTTACAACTCTTTTAATGGAGACTGCTCTAGAAACTGACAGCCGTGTGAAGACTCTTGGGAATCCATTTCGTGAAAGCCTTTTTCACATGCTCTATCTTTTCATTTTCATCTCGTGTTCATACCTATACAGGAGGGTTGTTCCTAGTATAAATATCCCTATGCTCTTAAGAAAAAGGAGACTTTTTTGATAATCAAAACCAGAATCCCTTTGTTTAGCTGTGTGCTAACAAAACTCAGAGAGTGATGTCTACCCCTTTGCTCTTGTGATTTCCTTCGCGGGATTATAGAAGCGGCAGCTTCATCCGCTCCCAATTGGTGCTCCTACTCCCTTCAAGGTTTGCCTTGATTGATTGTAGGTTGTGTTGGTTGGTTCTTTGAGAGTGTGGTTGGGCGAATCTTCGATTCAGGTTGCTGGTTAAAGACGGTGGTTGGCTTCGAGTTTTATTTGCTAGGTTGTACTAGTTATCGCTGCTTGCAGTAAGTTATCTGGCTGTTCTTCAGCTAGTTATTAAGATCAAGACCCTACCTCATGAAGATAGGGACCAAGGACCTCATCAATGCCTGCTCCACTTAGGAATATTCTTTTATTCTTTGTTTTCCTTTTATCCTTGAGGTTGGCCTAGATGTGTGTCCACTATCCATGATATACCATTTTTACCCCTGTCATGAACTATGGTTCATCATGCAAGTGTGTAATCTTATTCATGCCCATGCTAGATACATTATACCTTACCCTCCTTTGGAAAAATATAAATAACAATATCTTGAATAATTCTGGGTGAAATGTTACAACGATAGCTCCATACGCTTGCGGATTTTGTCTTTAATCATATTAGGAGTATCGTGGTTGGTATTTCTTGGTGGCGTTGCTAAGGTTAACTCAATCTTAGTAATGGTGCTAAGGAATGCCAACCAGGCATTTTTGGCGCCATTACCGGTGATGGACTTAGAACCTCCTCACTTGGTGATTGTGCTAAGAAATGCCAACAAGCATTTCTGGCGCCGTTGTCGGGGAGGGCATAGGTTCAAAAAGAAAATCTAGCATGACATGAATAATGATCACATGCATGTAATGGTAGCCATAGTTTATGCACGCTAATTCTGCTTGTTTTCTTCCTATTATGGAAAGAAAACAGGATAGTGTATAAGTGGTTTTGATTTGTCGAACAACTACACTGATAATCCGGAGGCACTCCTAAAGAAGAATAGGTCTCATACCTCTTCTTCTGCTACTCTATCGGCAGTCGACTCATTCACCCTGCACCATCCGCTACTATCACCATGGCCAAGTCACTCCATGACTACTCCACCCCCGCTGTTGCCAATGTGCCTGTTGGGCCCGCTGTCAACACTAGGACTAGAAACTTTAAGATGCGCACTAGCCTCATAACGATGGTGCAGGCAAACCAATTTTGTGGTTTGCCAAGCGAGGACGCAAGTGCACACTTGCAACACTTCCTTGAGCTGTGTGACACAATCGTCATCAAAGATGTCGCACCAGCTAGTATCAGGCTCCGTCTATTTTCCTTCTCCCTTATGGGGAAGGTAAAATAGTGGTTCTACCAAAGCAAGGGAGCTATTGACAAGTGGGACAAATGTTCCGTAGTGTTCCTCGCAAAAATTTTTCCCATGGGCAAAACCAGTGCCCTAAGGGGGAAAACTTCTAACTTCTAGCAAACCTCACTCGAATCCATCCCCGAGGCATGGGAGAGGCTCTAGGATTATATCCAGGCCTGCCCACACCATGGGATGGAAGAATGGCTCGTGCTCTAGAACGTCAATGAGGGGCTTACGCCCATGTCAAAGGGGCACGTCGATGCTGCTGTTGGAGGGGCGTTCCTTTCTCTCACTGCCAATGCAGCCAAGGCCCTCATTGAAAAGATGGTGGCCAACCAGAGCTGGGGAGAGGAACACAAGCAATAAAAAGGCATGCATTCCATGAAGGAGGCAGATATGCTTGCTGTAAAAATAGACTTGCTGCCATCAAGACTGAACGAGAGTGCCCACGAGAAAGAAGCTATGAAGGCCACTGTTTAGGCCATAGAATCACAAATAATTTGCGAGTTCTATGGAGAAGTCAGACACTCAGGGAACAACTGCCCCAAGACCCGTGAAGATGCCACGTATATCAAAAATGGGTTCCGACAGCAAGGCAATAGCAATGGGTGGAACAATCAGTCCCGCCCCCAAGGAGGTAATTTGAATTCAATTCGAATAAACCTTCCTTAAAAGACTTGGTATTAGGCCAGGCAAATATAAATGAAAATCTTACTAAAAAGCTTACCTATAATGATAAAATGCTAGAAAATATTAACTTTAAAATAGAAGGTTTATCTTCCTCTGCCCAAAATCAATTGAGCTTTAATAAAATGATAGAAACAAAATTAGCTCAAATTGCTGCTGCTATTCCTGTTAATAATGAAAGGGAAGATCCTAGGGCCACCCAAAAATTCTCTTAAAAAAGTTAACGCGGTGACCACGAGGGGTGGTAAGTCCACTCATGATCCACCAAATCCTAATCATAAGGCAAGAAAAGTACAAAGGCAACAAGAGGAAGGACCTTCACCAACAATGAAAACACAAAAAGAACTAGAAGAAGATGAGGAAACGGCATGACAAGATTTCATCGATACGAACTACTTGCCATTTCCCACAAGAAAAAGGAAGCGGGCCTTGGATGAGCAATTTGCCCGTTTTGTTGAGATGATAGAAAAGATCCATGTGAGCATCCAATTAATGTACATCTTGTATGTACCTTCTTATGCAAAATACATCAAGGATATCATCTTCAACAAACGGCCATTGCCGTCCATAGAAGTTGTCAAGCTAGTAGAAGAGTGTAGCGCTGCTATACTCAACCATCTACCTTAAAAGAAGAAGGACCCTGGGTGCCCTACCATCACATCCTCCATTAGCAACCAGCAATTTGATCACGCCTTGTGTGATCTTAGGGCAAGCATGAGCTTTATGCCCAAGACCATCTTTGATAAGCTGAACTTCACACACTTAGCACCTATGCCAATGATGCTCCAACTGGTAGACTCCACGGTCTGCTATCCAGCTAGGATCGCCGAAGATATCCTAATGAAAATCTAGGGATACTTTGTCCTAGTTGATTTCGTGGTGCTAGACATGGAGACTACAAAAGAATCACTCCTCATCCTTGGGCGACCTTTTCTTAGCACCGTGGGAGCTCAAATTGATGTTGGGGCTAGAGAAATATACTTCAACATCAATGGCAAGGAAGAAAAGTTTGAGTTTCGGCCCCGGCAGGAGCAATGCTCCATGATCATAATCAAGTACGGGCCGAATCTACAAGGCATAAAGGAGGTTGAGATACAGCCTCAACTAGTGGACAGCCTTGCTAAGAAAGATAAAGAAAACAAAAAGAGACCGGAGCAGAAAAAGAACAACCCAAAGAAAAAGGAAGAAATTCCAAAGGATGTTCCCACACCACCAAAGAAGGAAAAGGTGTGGAAACTAAAACAAGAAGCACCAAAGTCCACTACCACACCACAAAAACCAACAAAATAGTGTGGAAACCAAAGAAGGTGTAATCATCCGTGCCTACTCTTCTGGCCACGGGTGTCCCATCATCAAGCAAGAATTGAAGAGGGAGGAGTTCTACTCATTGGACTTAAAATGGTGAGCCCTTGCCGAAGGTAAATCGGTAGTTATCTTTTATATACTACACTTAACAAAAAAGTTGCATAAAATTTCTTTATAAATAATGAAAAAAATACTTGCTAAAATAAAAACAATTAGTTTATCCTTCATATATCTACAATAAAACTTAAATAATGAAAAAAAATACTTGCTAAAATAAAAACAATTAGTTTATCCTTCATATATCTACAATAAAACTTATTGGTATAAATTAAATGCACACAAGTTATAACGTACCGCAAGTGCACAAATAAATCTATCCTATTGTAGCACTTCACCAAAATAATCCTAGTTTTAATATCAAACCCAAAGGAACAGTATGTGAGTGTGTTCTAACTAGCTGGTCTATAAACTTAACCCGAATTCACAATCAATGTCAGACAATAAAAGGGGAATAAAGGAGACTACTAAGGACTGTCTAGTTCTAATCTCGATAAACTTTGTCAACTAAAGCTTAATTTGTGGACGATGTCTCCCAAGGAATAAAATCAGAGTTACTTCCCTACGAGCACCAATTGGCCTACCAAATCCTATCGACAAGAGATGGACCGCAAAGGACTCAACACAGCTGTCACCTACATGATCTACCACATTCCGCCCAATAGGGGATATTCACAAGTAACCCTAGTCTAAGCACCACACTTACACTATGAATACTACTTCATTCAAGGAGCTACCAAGATCAAAGAACTTAAAAGAGAGTTGCAAAATTGAAGAACAATAGAGACAAATTGCTTACTTGAATCAGAAGTTGATTACCAAAGAATCTCAGAAGCAACCTCCAAAAGAACTTGATCCCGCAGAATACAGCAGAAGAGAGCACTGACAGGCCGAAACTCCTTCAGAACTCTACTCTTGCACTCTATCTCTCTCTATCTCTAAAAAGACTAAATCCTATGGAGGACTAATCTTCTCTTAATTACTGGTCTAGATCATGATGGAATAGAAATTAGGGTTTATAGCTCTGGATCTAACTTGACTTCAGGGGGAGTTCTGCCCTTTATTTATAGCCTAGGAGGTTGAATACGAGCCCTTGTATCAAAACTGACTTCACATATGGCTAAGATGCATCCTTGGAGGCGGTGGAAGAATACTCCAGAAGCTCATGGTGGCTTCCCACCACAGGGGGCCGAGCAGCACAAGGGTGGGGTCGGTCGGCCCCACCTGGCAGGCTCTCAAGCCCTGCCTCAGTGTGGAGTCCTTTGGTGTCCTCTAAAACCTTTTTGTGTATATGCCATAAAATTATCCCATGATATCTTTTGATATTTAGGTCATCTTTGGTGGTTTTCTGTGTAAATCCTGTAGAAAATATAAATTCATCAAAACTCATGAAAACTATCAGTAATAACCTCCTACTCTATAGTATTTATCTATTTTGATCATTTATGAAAGAAAGGTTGACGGTTCATGGTATACATTAACTACTGTCAACAAGCTCCCCCACACTTAGGCTTTTACTCGTCCTCGAGAAAAGGATGGATTACTTAAGACATAACTTCATAACAAAACATCAACATAAGACTATTCCTAGTCATACATGTACTGTAGGATTCAAAGTGTCTACCATGAAACTTTAGGTGGTTGAAGAACAGAACAACATGAAACAAATCACCTTTATTCTTTCAGTTGAGTTAATCGGAGAAACAGTTGAGATTTTGAAAAAACAAAAACATATCTTACCTTCTCCTTTTGTAGTACTCTCAAATCACTGATATATCTGGTATTTTTGGATCCTTACCAAGGCATAAATGACATTGCCTTCTTTCTTCCTACGCCTAAAAGCTTATGTGGATCTCAGGTAGGTACGAAAATGTGAAAACATACTTGTATTGAATATATTGTAAAGTCAAAACAAGAATCAAGGAGAAAAGTGTCATACTCTTAGATCAAGATGTGCTTGTGTGTGGAATATATAGTGGCTAATCCTAATTCTATTATTCTCCTTGAAACATGTCTCTCTTATTCAACACTTGAAAACTTTTGCTAGAGAGTATGGGCTATCTCTTTTTTCTTTTTTTAGCGGGCATCTAAGTACCCATTGTTTTAGATACTTGGACACTTGTCCATTTTTTCTATACTTTTCTTTTTGCATAGCCACATATCTCTTTCTACAATTGAAAAATTTCAAGAAAGACATTTACAAGAACTTGGAGCATTTATTCCTAACAAATATTTTTGTGTCTTCTTTCAGTGTAGGAGTAAAACATTTTTGGTGGATGGAAAACATGTGATTGCGTACTTCCAGTGTAGGAGCAGCAGAAAATATGTGGAGTGTACATGATCTTGATCTTGAAAGCATGATAAATTTCTCAACAAGGGTCACAAAGTTTGACCAAACTCAATACAAATACAAGTTGTATATGTAGAAGGTTTATCTGTCCTATATATGCCTTTGGTAGGACATTACTATTACTACAAAGGAGAGGTATAGCTATTTATTTTACTTTTGAAATAAAATTCTCCAATGACAAAACTTCAAGATTCAGGTTCTCATTATTCCACTATATCATATTCCTCAACAACTTAAGCAATCATGGGGTCCCTAAAATAAGTTCCCAACAGTAGCAAGACTTCTAGGAAAAGTGTTATGTGAGTTTATTCCTAAGTCATGACTGAAATAATCTTTCCACTCTCTTTAAGATGTATTAGCATATGATTTTTAATTCGGTTCGAAATAGAAGGAAAAACATATGAAACTAGATTGTATTGGGCTCAAACCTGACCTTGGACGAAACGTGACGCGAGGCGGCAAGATGGTGGGCCGGTCAGCCCAATAGGGTGGCCAGGCGGCACCCTCTGGTGTCTCCTCAGGGGCCACTTTGGTGTATGAGGTCCCTGATTAATTATCTTTCCAATTTCATGATTTTCCTGATCAAATATCGTTTCATGGTCGCGATGTGTCTCCCCCACACTTATTTTCCTGTTAAACTTTTTTGCACAACATGTGGAGACAAACACATATCCAAAAATAATAGAGAGATAGAGAACAAGTAATCATATCAAAAGCTTTACTAAAAATGAATAAGGTACTTTATTATTCCAAACCAAACTTCTAAACAATTGAGCTAACAAACCAAACCTAATATTTAAAATGAACTAACAATTCGAAGCGACAAACCTAACTCTTAACCTAACTGTGCCCTATCACTCAGATACATAATTTAATCCTTCTTGGCTAGCCCAGCCATCTCTCTAACAAGCCTCTCATTCTCTTTCTTGAGATTGCTAATTTCTAACATATTCATCTCGATCTGCCTACTCATAGTATGAACGGTACTAGTAACAAGCGTAAGTGCTTGCTTGAGAGATTTGACCCTATCTTCAAGCATGGGTATGGTCGTTCTAGAGCGTTTGGCTTCTCTTTCCAAGGAAAAAGGTGCATATCTTTAGGGAGCTTCTCTCGGTGAAATGAATTTGACTTGACTTGGAGTAGTGTGAATCCCATCCAGAGAGACACGGGGAGTGGCATTAGTGTATTTCACACATGTTACCTCCCCAACTTGTTGGTTTTCACACCCATAATTCCCTCATTGGGTCATGGAGGTAGCAGCTTGGTGTTCTTCAGCACAACAACCATTGGTCCCTTCGGTGCATCCTTCAGGAGTAGACGCTCTTGTGGTGCTGGGAGCATATGCTGACAAGCTTGGGTGTAGTAGGACTACCCATAGGTCTTCTTGGGTGGCACGGGCACTACTTCCTTGGGATGAACAATAGTAAGAGGAAGAGCTTCTTCTACAGGAACGATGGCCAGTGCATCTTCCTTCGGAAAATTCTTGTTGAAGTTAGCTCTGAAATCTACAATCTCTTTTTCGACCATTGGATCTTGAAGGAGAGAACTCTTGCTATGGAGAGGAGAGAAGTCTTGAATGGAATGAGTTTGGAAGTAGGCATGGGGTTGTTTATATAGAGGGGTTGACTTGCAGCAGAGGTCAAAATCTTCCCCTGGATAGCTCTGTGCGAAAGAATATCCGAATGAATCACAACTAGATGACATTCTATCTTGGAAGAGTATAGAAGGGTCGTGAGAGTTGACGACGCGCGCTTGTTGATGGTAATTAACTATCATTTTAAACCGTTAACATAAGAGGAATAAATGATAAAAAGGATCACCATAGTAGGTTTAGAGGTTTAAACTAACAAATTCTACAAGTTTTGGTGATTCTGTGTTTTTCAGGGGCTAAGCTGCATAATACAGAACTAATCTCCTTCCAAGAGAAGAAACCGAAGCAATCGGCCTAATCTCCACGTCACGGATGCGGATAGGGATTCTAGAAGACCTAAACTGACTCCACGAGGCGACACGAGCCAACCCGCCACCAGGTAGGGCCGACCGGCCCTCCCCTGCGCCGCCTCAGCTCCTTCTCTTGCAAGCTACCTATACCACCTCTAAGGATGCATCTAAACCCCACGCCAAGGTCGGTTTGATCCAAGGGCTACGGTTCCACGCCCTGGGCTATATAAACAGCCCCCAGGATCCCTTCTCAAGGAATCAGTTGAAGAATTAGATCATCTCTTCCTCATTTGTGAAGGCAAGGCCAGAAGTTAGGGTTTCCAGAGAGAAAGAGAGTTAGAGTTCTAGTTCAAGTTTAGAGTTTAGTCTAGAATGATTCAAGTAGAAGCAAGCAACTGCTTGGGATCAGGATCGTTCGTCGGAGACTTGGTAATTTCGTTGTAATCATCATTTGATTTTATGCTACTTCAATATATTTCTATATTTCAACTTTATTTTGTTCTTGAGATTGTTCTTTGTAACACCCAAAATTTTTGCATCTTTTAAAATAGAAGAAATGGATTTAATTATGTATTTGTGTGAGCATTTAACTTAGGAAGATAATAAATTTTATGAAATTAAAATCACATATAAGGCTAGCTACATGTTGTTGCACTCATGCTGCTGCATATTTATTTATGAGTTGAGTGGTTTTTACAGAATTCAAAAAGGAGTTCAAAATCTCTTGAAAATGAATTTACAAAATTGTTTCATAAAAGAAAAAGGAAAGCATTTATTCTTTTCTCTCATTTCCTTGGATTTGGCCCACTGGCCCAACCAGCCCCCCCCCCTCTCGCTTCCGCAGGCCCAAGAGGGCGCTGCCCCTCCTTTCCCTCGGCCTGGCCAAGTGGCCCGCACGCCCCTCTTCATGGGCCGGCCCGCAGACCAAGCCGCAAGCCAGCGTGCGCTCCCTTTTCGCTTGGCCCGCTGACGCACGGGGCCCGCGCCCTCCATCCCTGCCGCGTGGGGCCGCGACGTCAGCCGTCTCCTACCTCCCGCTGGGATGGCCGGGAGGCTTTCCTTTTCTTGCCACCACCGTGAATCGAGCAATCCGCTCGTTTCTTTCCTATTGACGCGATTTTCATTGCCTATAAAGCCAATCGCACCCCCTAAGCTCTATTTCCACTTCGCTCCACAGAAAATGAGCTTGCCCAACCCTAGAACCCTAGCTCGTCGGTCGAGCTCGGGTTTCACCTTCCCGATGACCCACTACCGGTTTTCACACGTTGCCGAGCTCCGCTGCATGGTAGGGACCTTCCCCGTACCATTTGTCTACCTCTTGAACCCTCGGTTGACTCACAGGGTGACGCCAAACTTGCAGGGGATTAAGTCGGCCGCCATTCTCGCCCGCACGTCGTCCTCGATCCACCTTCGCCTCCATTTTCCCCTCGGTGAGAACCGCCTTGACCTCCTCTTTCATTTCGTGCAAGTCCCGAGCCAAACCGTGGCCCCTAAGGCCCTATTCACTCGCACCGGCGAGCCTTCTTGCCGCCGGCAATGGCGCGCCGCCGCGTGGCCTTCTTCTCCGGCCGATGCGCTGCCCCCGTCCTCTCTCTTTTAAATCGGGACCATTCGGATCCGATCCGACGGTCCAGATCGCTGGATACCCCTTCAGGGGTAATTTTGTTAAAGAGCCCTCGGGTTTTTCTTGAATCAAACCCGCAGTCCAAAGTGTAAATCCCGAATACGTTTTCTTCTTTTAAAAACGTAGTTGATCTCGGTAAATTCAAGAATACGTTTTCCTTTATTTACAAGTTTGCCACTGATTTTGTTTTAGCCATAAAATGCTCATTTTAACTCTGTTTTGAGCCGTTCAAATTCCGTTAGGTTCGTATTCGCGAGCTCTACATGATAATACTGTTGTACAGTAGGTTTGTAATATTTAAATTTTGGATTTGTATTATAGTAATTATTTATCTATAGGAAATCTTAGTAAATTCATAACTTCCGTGTTTCAACTCTGTTTTTCGTGATCTTTATATCTGTGTGATCGTAGCAATGTGTAGAATAGTATAATAAACCTTTTAGATTGATTTCTCTTTATTGATGTACTATTCTAATCTAGTCTTGATTTCCTTGCATGGATGATCTTGGAATAAGTGTTGTTGATTGTGGTTCGAGTAGACAGTAATTGCTACACGGGTGACGAGATCTTCTACTGTGATAATCCAGACCAGCAGGAGTTCTACGAGCAAGGCAAGTATAATATGGGATATTCCTTGTTGTCCTATTCATTATCTAATTAGTTATTTGCATGTGTCAATTTGCTCAACGTAAGGATATCCTAGTCTTTGATTATCTTGAACCTTGTTACCGATGGGTTACACTTGCATATGGGTAGTTGCTAGCGCTCCACTTAAATACTATGAATATGGACAATGACTAATGATTATATGCAATACTTGTTAAAACTTGATTTTGAGAAACATGGACTTAGGGTGAGAGAGCTTGTGTATCACGATGCTCTTGTCCCTCTATAAGGACTCATTCATTGGCAAAAGCTGGGACCTACAGTACAACTGTGAGGGCCATATGGCTCTGGCTTTAGTCAAGTATGAAGACCTTTTCTAGCATATTAGAGGTTACCCGAAAGGGCAAAAAAGGGTCTACCGACTCGGGTATAGTTTGGCTCCTGTCCCTATGTGTATAGGCTGCCTGTCATTGTGCCATTTGGGAAGGGGGACCTATATCTTCTTGCCACCGAAACCTAGCGGCCCTAACATGTTAGACGAACTTTTGAAAGGCTTCATAGTGTAGCCTGCCCACTCACCTTGGAAGTGTTAGGGGGTCGACAGGCCCCGGGCATATGGGAATCATGACTCACAGTGAAAGTGTACACCTCTGCGCAGAGTTTAATAAACTGTTATAACAGCCGTGCCCACGGTTACGGGTGGCCCGGAAAACTGATGGAATAACTGAATCTTTGCTGATGATGATAATAATGATGTGTTACTTATTTATGATACTACTGTGGTTACCTGGGGCTTAAGCATAACCATAACTTAACTAATATTAGGATGTTACTTATTAAAAGCTAACTGCAGTACAACCAGTGTCAACCTTCTGAGCCTCATGAACCCCATATTATCTTGTTAAGTACGAGATGTACTTATGCTTGTTTATTTTTTATTATTGGATAAAAATCCCGGATGGGTACAAATGGCAATGACTACGACGATTACTTTGAGGACAACTAGGTTGTTATCAACCAGTCGACCAGATCCTGTGGTGATGGAGACGCCCTTGGAGTGTTTAGTTTATTTTATCAGATCTCCAGACTTTGAGATGTTTTTTTATTTATGTAATGAACTATGGTTTGCTATTGTAATAAGGCACTGAGTATGATACTTCTCCTTTACAATTTGTTCTATATGTTCTTTACATATGGTTTGCATCCAAATTTTGTGGTTATAAAATATGGGCATGATAAATTGGTATCGGAGCTCGTGTCGACTGTAGGACGCAAGCCTAGTTAGAAATGGTCGTTTATTACTTATTATTTTACTTGTTCTTGCTTACTACCTTAGTCTTGTTATTTGTTAAAACCTTTATGCTCCTTCCGCTTTATTCTATTATGAAATTACTGACTCTAATCTTTTCTAAAAAATAAATTTTGTAGATGGCACGCACCAAGGAGACTGCCCGCAAGAGCGTAGGAGCTGGCCTTCCACCCCGTGTCATGTTCCCTGAAGAGGCGCCAGCCCCAGAGATTGTCATCATCTCTGATGATGAAGAGGAGCCCATGATGATGGAAGAGGAACCCATGGAGGAGGACACCGTGCTCTTAGTGAACATCACCAGGCATGAGGAGGATGATGAAGAACCTACACCAGCTGCACCGACTCCACCACTCTCTGCTTCGCCTGCTCCAGCACCAGCTGCATCTGCGCCGGCTTCACCAACACCAGCTCCTGCCGCGTTTGCTGAGGAGGGAGAGCAGGAGATGGCGCCTGCTGATGAGGAAGAACCTGAAGAGGAGCCTGGGTGGAATCGTACCTACATCTACAAGCACGCTCCTCACACGGCCTACCATCACAAGCTACTCTACGACATGCTCCAGGACTACTACACCGACCTAAACACCGGCATCCAGTACTATTGTGCTGAGTACACTCACCCCACTAAGGCGACTTATTGGAAGTCAGAGCTGACTGTCACCGTCTGGAAGGATGACAAGAATGGTAGGGTGGTGAACACTATCCATGGGCACACGTCCAAGCGTGCTGAAGCTTTCGACAGTATGGAGGACGCCTCTCGGGAGGCATATGAGTACTACCATGGCTTACGGTATGAGGCTATGGAGGCAGATTGCTTCGGGTACTTGCCCCGCTATGATGTGCAGAAGAAGGATTGGGTGGTGACAGACCCTCAGCACATCTCTCCTGCCTTGGACACTGCAATGCGGTATGCTCTTGCTCTAAAGGTGGGGAACGAAGATCTCCAGAAGGAACTGCGTGAGTGCACAAGGCCGCGAGGCGTTACCAGAAAGAGATCGACAAGCTGAGGGCTCGGCTAGGGCAGCCTCCACTCTACAAGAAGCTGGATGAGGACTATGACGTGCATCAGGATGACTCTTAGATTTGCGATGCCCTGTTGTAATAAAGATCGTTAGTCACGCCGTTCGAGTCGAGTCGTTTGCTTGGGTCATGAACTTTGATGTGTTTGATGGTTGTTCTTGTGGTCATGCTTGAGTTGAACTTTTCCTTTGAATGCTGAGAACTCATGGGCTTGTTCGTGATTCTCTTAAGTTAAGTTTTAAGGTTTAGTTGATGATTAATAAAGTTTGGGGTTCACTTTATCTATCTCCACTGTTGCTGTTTGCTAGGACAGCCTGTGCTCTTTATTTAATATCTCAATTTTGGTAACTCCAAAAATCGTGAAAATTTTACAGCAGTAACTATACTTCGACACCTTTCCAACACCTCTGAGATCACCCTTATATCTGTTCTGGTCTGGGAGTTATAACAGTTTTAAGTTGAGATTACTGCGCTGACTGAGAATCTGGAACAGTCTGGGTTGTACTATGTTTTCGGCTGATATAATGACAGAATCTGAAAACGTGTTAAATACCAAAGTTGCAGAGAACTTCTTCAGCTTTCCAACCACGTATAGCACACATTAATAGAATATCTAGAGTTAGAATTATGTTCATTTTACTGATCTGTTGTCACTGGTTTTCGCCCAGAAAATTTTAGATTTGTATCTTTTATCATTTATAAGTGATTTATAATTGGATAAACCCTAAATTTGAGCGTTTGTTTTGGAAAACAGATGACAGCCAGAGGACATGGAAGGGGCAGAGGCCGTGGCAGGAATGTCGCCATGGATCCGCCCAACCCGCCTGTAGTGACAATGGAACAGCTAATGGGGATGCAAGCTCAACTCATGCAGGCAATGATGCAGCGGATGGACAATGAGCCTGTTGGAGGACCGCCACCTGTCCATGTTAGGGACAAGCATGGTGAATTTATGAAAGGACATTCACCGGTGTTTACACATTCTACTGATCTATTGGATGCTGACGACTGGTTGCGCACGGTGGAAAAACAACTGGACATAGCTCAATGCAACGACATGGAAAAGGTGTTGTATGCATCGGGACAACTGCAGGGGCAGCTCAAGATTGGTGGGATTCCTTCAAGTTTGGACGCCCTGCAAATGCCGCTCCTATTACTTGGGTAGAGTTTACTCAGAGTTTTAGGACCTATCATATCCCAGATGGATTGATGGAGATTAAGCGGGAAGAATTTAGATCCCTAAGGCAGAAGTCTATGACTGTGAGTGAGTATCGTGATAGGTTCACTCAACTATCACGCTATGCTCCTAATGAGGTGGCTAATGACGCAGATAAGCAGTGTCACTTTCTCAAAGGTCTGAATGATGATCTTAGGTTGCAGCTGAAGATCACTATGTACCTTGACTATCAGATGCTGGTGAATCGTGCCATTGTGATAGACAATGAGCGTAGAGAAATAGAGGCCAAAAAGAGAAGGTTCCAAGGACAAGCATTTGGGAGTAACACCCGTCTTCGTCCTAACCCCTAGTCAAGCTTCCCACAGAGAAGCCAGGGGCCTCCTAACCAGTGGAACAGAGGTCCGAACCAGTAACGTTCTCAGTACCCCCAGCAGAGTGGTGGCCAACGTCCTCATTATCCTCAGCAACAGAATATTGGTCAGCGACCACAGCAACAGAAGGGTTACCAAGTGCCATGCCAGTATCCACCAAACAATGCTCCTATGAAAAATGGTGGATCAAATGATGTTAAAAAGTGTTTTCTCTATGGCAAGGAAGGCCACATGTCGTACAATTGCCCAGAATTTCCCAACCAGCCGAATTCTTTTAGGAATGGCAATTAGAGGGTGGCATCCAATGGTCCCAGAGTGAACCACGTGCATGCAAAGACTGCGCAAGAGGCGCCAGAAGTTATGCTGGGTACGTTCAGCGTCAACTCTATCCTCGCTACCATTCTCTTTGATTCTGGAGCCTCGCATTCATTTATTTCCCAAGCTTTTGTTAGAAATTATAGCATACCCTTAGTTGCTATGAAGCATACCATGATAGTGAATTCACTGGGTGGTACTATACCAGCTTCATACTGTTGTCCCTCTGCTAACATAGCTTTAAGGGGGGTAGATTTCCCTGCTCAACCTGTTGTGCTAAGGACAGCTGGCATTGATGTGATTTTGGGAATAGATTGGATGAAACAACACAATGCAGTAATTCAATGTCAAGAGAAGGTAGTTGTGCTGACCACCCCTAAAGGGGACAGAATGAGTGTTGAAGTGGCAGTGCAAGAACCACCAACGACAACCATGAACCAACTAAACAATGATGCCAACCAGCCAGAACGTGTTGTGGATGATTTTCTAGATGTATTCCCTGATGACTTGCCAGGTATGCCACCTGATCGTGACATTGAGTTTATTATTGATTTGTTACCTAGAACTGCACCTATAGCTAAGCGTCCATATAGAATGGGAGTTGATGAATTAGGAGAACTTAAGAGCAGTTAAAGGAGTTGCAGGACAAAGGCTTCATACGCCCTAGTTCATCTCCTTGGGGTGCACCTGTGATTTTTGTTGATAAGAAGGATGGTACTCAATGGATGTGTGTGGATTATAGGTCTCTTAATGAGGTCACCATCAAAAATAAATACCCTTTACCTATGATTGATGACCTATTTGACTAGCTAAGAGGTGCTTGTGTGTTCTCAAAGATTGATCTTCGTTCGGGATATCATCAGTTGAAAATCAGACGTTCGGACATACCAAAGACAACTTTCACCACGAGGCATGGGTTGTATGAGTACACAGTCATGTCATTTGGGTTGACCAATGCACCTGCCTCTTTCATGTATTTGATGAATAAAGTGTTCATGGAGTATCTTGACAAGTTCGTAGTGGTGTCCATTGACGACATACTCGTATTCTCTAAGAATGAAGAGGAACATGCCGAACATCTGAGATTGGTTCTACAAAAGCTTAGAGAACACAAGTTGTATGCCAAGCGAAGCAAGTGTGAGTTTTGGTTGAGGGAAGTATCGTTTTTGGGTCATGTTGTCTCCAATGGGGGAATAGCAGTGGACCCCAGCAAGGTAAAGGATGTGCTAAACTAGAAGCCACCAACCACTGTGTTTGAGATCCATAGTTTCTTGGGATTGGCTGGGTATTATAGAAGATTCATTGAAGGATTTTCCAAGCTTGCCAAGCCCATGACTTCCTTGCTGGAAAAGAATACTAAGTTCATGTGGTCTGAGAAGTGCCAGGCTAACTTTGAGGAGTTAAAGAAGAAGTTAACTACAGCTCCTATACTAATTTTTCCTGATTTGAGTAAGAGTTTCTCCATCTATTGCGATGCGTCTCGTCAAGGACTCGGATGTATTCTTATGCAAGAAGGACGAGTGGTGGCCTATGCTTCCCGGCAATTGAGAAAACATGAGTTGAACTATCCTACTCATGACTTGGAATTAGCAGTAGTTGTCCATGCCTTGAAGATTTGGAGACACTATCTAATTGGCCACAAGAGTGACATCTACACGGATCACAAGAGTTTGAAGTATATCTTCACCCAATCTGATCTGAATCTGAGGCAACGACGGTGGTTGGAACTGATTAAGGATTATGACTTGAAAGTGCACTACCATCCTGGTAAGGCCAATGTAGTAGCTGATGCTCTTAGCAGAAAGAGTTATGCTAACAAGGTTCAGGTAATGCCAGAATCTGAAGAGTTGTGTGCAGAGTTTAAATTGTTGAACCTAGGCATTGTCACCAATGCAATGGGAATATAAGTGACACCTACCTTGGAACAGGAGATTCGTAAAGGTCAACAAGAAGATGAGAAACTTAGGGAGATTATTGCAAAAGTATCACTTGGGAAAGCACCAGGATTCAGGATAGATGAAAATGGCATTCTATGGTTTGGAAAAAGGATATGTGTGCCAGAAGTAAAGGCTATCCGAGAAACAATTCTACGAGAGGCACATGAGTCAGCTTACTCTATACACCCCAGAAGTACCAAGATGTACTTGGACCTTAAAGAGAGATATTGGTGGTATGGATTAAAGAGAGATGTGGCAGAATATGTGGCATTATGTGACACATGTCAGAGGGTTAAAGCTGAGCATCAAAGACCCATAGGGTTATTACAACCAATGAAGATACCCGAATAGAAGTGGGAAGAAGTCGATATGGATTTCATTGTTGGATTACCTCGCACTCAGAGAGGTTATGATTCAATATGGGTAATCGTGGATAGGCTTACAAAAGTCGCTCACTTCCTACCGGTTAAGGCCACCTACAAGGGTGCAAGATTGGCAGAGTTGTATATGGAAAGAATAGTAAGTCTACATGGAGTCCCAAAGAAGATCGTGTCTGACAGAGGTACGCAGTTTACATCGCAATTCTAGCAAAAGGTACATGATTCATTGGGAACTAAGTTGAATTTTAGCTCGGCCTATCACCCTCAGACTGACGGGCAAACTGAAAGGATCAAACAGATTCTAGAGGATATGCTGAGAGCTTGTGCATTGCAGTATGGTGATAGTTGGGATAAGAGTTTGCCATATGCTGAGTTCTCATACAACAATAGTTATCAGAAGAGTCTCAAGATGGCACCATTCGAGGCCCTGTATGGACGGAAATGCAGAACTCCACTGTTTTGGAATCAGACAGGGGAGACCCAAGTGTTTGGACCTGATGTTCTTAGAAGCAGGTGAGAAAGATCAGAGAAAACTTGAGAGTGGCACAGTCTCGACATAAGAGCTATGCCGACACTAGAAGAAGGGAATTGACCTTCGAAGTAGGGGATTATGTGTATTTGAAAGTGTCTCCAATGAACGGTGTGAAAAGGTTCAATATGAAAGGAAAGTTATCACCAAAGTATATTGGTCCTTTTAAGATTCTCGAGAGACGTGGGGAAGTGGCCTACCAACTAGAATTGCCTGAAAATCTATCTGGTGTGCATGATGTGTTCCATGTGTCACAGTTAAAGAAGTGTCTACGTGTACCAGAAGAACAAATACCACTAGAGGAAATAGTTGTTAAGGAAGACATGACATATAATGAGTATCCTGTAAAAATCTTGGAAACAGCAGAAAGGGTTACAAGAAGTCGGACAATCAAGATGTGTAAGGTATAGTGGAATAGGCACAGTGAGGAAGAGGACACTTGGGAAAGAGAAGAGGATCTGAGAAAGGCATATCCACAGTTGTTCGAGTAAGCACCATCCAATCTCGAGGACGAGATTATCTTTAAGGGGGGTAGAATTGTAACACCCTAAATTTTTGCATCTTTTAAAATAGAAGAAATGGATTTAATTATGTATTTGTGTGAGCATTTAACTTAGGGAGATAATAAATTTTATGAAATTAAAATCAAATATAAGGCTAGCTACATGTTGTTGCACTCATGCTACTGCATATTTATTTATGAGTTGAGTGGTTTTTACATAATTCAAAAAAGGAGTTCAAAATCTCTTGAAAATGAATTTACAAAATTGTTTCATAAAAGGAAAAGGAAAGCATTTATTCTTTTCTCTCATTTCCTTGGATTTGGCCCGCTGGCCCAACCACCCACCCCCCTCTCCCTTCCATAGGCCCAAGAGGGTGCTGCCCCTCCTTTCCCTCGGCCCGGCCAAGTGGCCCGCACGCCCCTCTTCTTGGGCCGGCCCGCAGACCAAGCCGCAAGCCAGCGCGCGCTCCCTTTTCGCTTGGCCCGCTGATGCACGGGGCCCGCGCCCTCCATCCCTGTCGTGTGGGGCCACGGCGTCAGCCGTCTCCTACCTCCCGCCGGGATGGCCGGGAGGCTTTCCTTTTCTTGCCGCCGCCGTGAATTGAGCAATCCACTCGTTTCTTTCCTATTGACGCGATTTTTGTTGCCTATAAAGCCAGCCGCGTGCCCCCCTAAGCTCTATTTCCACTTAGCTCCATAGAAAACGAGCTCGCCCAACCCTAGAACCCTAGCTCGTCGGTCGAGCTCGGGTTTCACCTTCCCGCTGACCCACCGCCGGTTTTCACACGTTGCCGAGCTCCGCTGCACGGTAGGGACCTTCCCCGCACCGTTTGTCTACCTCTTAAACCCTCGGTTGACTCACAAGGTGACGCCAAACTTGCAGGGGATTAAGTCGGCCACCATTCTCGCCCGCACGTCGTCCTCGATCCACCTTCGCCTCCATTTTCCCCTCGGTGAGAACCGCCTTGACCTCCTCTTTCATTTCGTGCAAGTCCCGAGCCAAACCATGGCCCCTAGGGCCCTATTCACTCGCACTGGTGAACCTTCTTGCCGTCGACAATGGCGCGCCGCCGCGCGGCCTTCTTCTTCGGCCAGTGCGCCGCCTCCGTCCTCTCTCTTTTAAATCGGGACCGTTCGGATCCAGATCGCTGGATACCTCTTCGGGGGTAATTTTGTTAAAGAGCCCCCGGGTTTTTCTTGAATCAAACCCGCAGTCCAAAGCGTAAATCCCGAATACGTTTTCTTATTTTAAAAACGTAGTTGATCTCGGTAAATTCAGGAATACGTTTTCCTTTATTTACAAGTTTGCCACTGATTTTGTTTTAGCCATAAAATGCTCATTTTAACTCCGTTTTGACCCGTTCAAATTCCGTTAGGTTCGTATTCGTGAGCTCTACATGATAGTACTGTTGTACAGTAGGTTTGTAATATTTAAATTTTGGATTTGTATTATAGTAATTATTTATCTATAGGAAATCTTAGTAAATTCATAACTTCCACGTTTCAACTCCGTTTTTCGTGATCTTTATATCTGTGTGATCGTAGCAATGTGTAGAATAGTGTAATAAACCTTTTAGATTGATTTCTCTTTGTTGATGTACTGTTCTAATCTAGTCTTGATTTCCTTGCATGGATGATCTTGGAATGCGTGTTGTTGATTGTGGTTCGAGTAGACAGTAATTGCTACACGGATGACGAGATCTTCTACTGTGATAATCTAGATCAGCAGGAGTTCTACGAGCAAGGCAAGTATAATATGGGATATTCCTTGTTGTCCTATTCATTATCTAATTAGTCATTTGCATGTGTCAATTTGCTCAACGTAAGGATATCCTAGTCTTTGATTATCTTGTACCTTGTTACCGATGGGTTACACTTGCATATGGGTAGTTGCTAGCGCTCCACTTAAATACTATGAATATGGATAATGACTAATGATTATATGCAATACTTGTTAAAACTTGATTTTGAGAAACATTGACTTAGGGTGAGAGAGCTTGTGTATCACGATGCTCTTGTCCCTCCATAAGGACTCATTCATTGGCAAAAGTTGGGACCTACAGTACAACTGTGTGGGCCATATGGCTCTGGCTTTAGTCAAGTATGAAGACCTTTTCTAGCATGTTAGAGGTTACCCGAAAGGGCGAAAAAGGGGTCTGCCGACTCGGGTATAGTTTGGCTCCTGTCCCTATGTGTATAGGCTGCGTGTCATTGTGCCATTTGGGAAGGGGGACCTATATCTGCTTGCCACTGAAACCTAGCGGCCCTAACATGTTAGATGAACTTTTGAAAGGCTTCATAGTGTACCCTGCCCACTCACCTTGGAAGTGTTAGGGGGTCAACGGGCCCCGGGCATATGGGAATCATGACTCACAGTGAAAGTGTACACCTCTGCGCAGAGTTTAACAAACTGTTATAACAGCCGTGCCCACGGTTACGGGTGGCCCAAAAAACTGATGGAATAACTGAATCTTTGCTTGTGATGATAATAATAATGATTAATAATGATGTGTTACTTATTTATGATACTACTGTGGTTACCTAGGGCTTAAGCATAACCATAACTTAACTAATATTAGGATGTTACTTATTAAAAGCTAACTACAGTACAACCAGTGTCAACCTTCTGAGCCTCATGAACCCCATATTATCTTGTTAAGTACGAGATGTACTTATGCTTGTTTATTTTTTATTATTGGATAAAAATCTCGGATGGGTACAAATGTCAATGACTACGACGATTACTTTGAGGACAACTAGGTTGTTGTCAACCAGTCAACCAGATCCTGTGGTGAGAGAGACGCCCTTGGAGTGTTTAGTTTATTTTATCATATCTCCAGACTTTGAGATGTTTTTTTTATTTATGTAATGAACTATGGTTCGCTATTGTAATAAGGCACTAAGTATGATACTTCTCCTTTACAATTTGTTCTATATGTTCTTTACATATGGTTTGCATCCAAATTTTGTGGTTACAAAATATGGGCGTGACATTCTTGTTCTACATCTTGATATGAATATGATTAGTAGAGAGTTTATGAATATGTTCATAGAAAGCTTGATCCAATTCTGGATAGGATTGAGTGGCTGGCATATTGTAGGCGTGGTGCTTAGATTATGCTTGTCTGTGAATGCACTCTATGCTCCGGGCTATATGGTAGATCGCGGGTGTGACATTCCTGTTGAGTCCTTTGTAGTCCACTCCTTGAGTATAGAACTTAGTAGAACGCGGTTACAGGGAAGAGATCATTACTCTGTTCTTGACTTTTCTCTCAGTAATGTTCCTTATTCATAGATGACATGTTGATTATATCATAGATGATTGTGTATAGCTAGATTGATTAATAGACTAATTGAATAAGAAATACTTATGATTTACATCTCTAAATTAATCTCCATGACTACTTGACTTGAATAATGTTAACTCCCTCTTGTCTCTGGAATGCCCATGATTATCATTTACCATTTATCTTATTTGTCTTACCCCTTTTCATGACAAGTGATTAGTTGTTTTGATATTTATTATTGAGTAAGTGCAAATGATTATCTCTACTGCCATTGTAACTATTTATATAGTCCCATTTCAATTTTCCTTTCCTTGGTAAAATTATAAATAACTATACTTAGGAAAACCTGGGTGAAATGCTACAATGGGTGTATTTATCTGTGCGCTTGCGGATATATACTATAATATCTTTATTTAGTTAAATGGCATAAGTATAATACAACCACGCTCTTGGTGTCATGTTGGGGATGACAACCTAACACGAGTGACATTAAGAAGTGTCGACAAGCATTTCTGGCGCCGTTGCCGGGGAGATGAAAATTTTCACTTTCTGACACGGGATGTCACAGGGATTTACTTTTTAAGGGAATTACCTTTATGGCAATAAGAGATTAATCAATACCACTTACTCATAATAAAAATCACAACTAGTACCTCTGTCTTGACATGCTTACCCTTGTTTCATCTTTGTTCATATCTTATGCAAGGTAATACAGGTTCGGTTGTGACTTATCAATTTCTAATCCAAGAGTCAACCAAATCTAGAGGAAGATCAACACCAATAGTGAAGCTATGGCTAATAAGACTTTACTTGAATGTTTAGCTCCAAGTGTAAGGAACATTCGTACCGGACCAACACTCCAGACGGACAACCTTGAATTCGAGCTCAAGCCAAGTCTAATAAACCTAGTGCAAGCTACTACATTTGGTGGAAAGGAAGAAGAAGATGCCACTAAACATCTGCAGAATTTTCTAGAGATTGGAAGCACCATCATCATCAAGGACGTTGCCCAAGACATCATACTCCTTCATCTCTTTCCATTCTCACTAGAAGGGAGAGCAAAGCAGTGGTTCTACACCAACAAAGAAGATATCAACACATGGGGTAGATGTTCGAAGGCCTTTCTATCAAAGTTTTTCCCTATAGGCAAAACTCATGCCTTAAGAGGAAAGATTTACAATTTTCAGTAGCAAAAAGGAGAAACCATTTAAGAGGCATGGGAACATTTTCAAGAGAACATCTTGGAATGCCCACACCATGGAATGGAAGATTGGTTACTCATGCACAGATTCTACTATGGATTAACCCAAAGATCGCGTGAGCAACTACATGCTACTACTGGAGGTTCATTCATGTCACTCACTCTTGGAAAAGCAGAATATCTGATGGAGAAGATAGCAAAGAACCAGAGTTGGAAACAAGACAACACTCAACGCTGTCGCCAGATTGAAGAAGTTCTAGAAGAAGTGTGTGCATTATCAATAAAGATGGATACACTGTTGAACTGGCTTGACCAAAGAGCCAATTTCAAGAAAGATCGTCAAGCAATTCAAGATGCATTCAATGCTCAGACCATATGTGAAGAGTACCTAGGAATGGAAATTTTGGAGAATCAAGAAGATGCAAACATTATCAACAACTCTTCCACGCTGCAAAAGCAAAGATGGAATCAAAAGCAACAGACTACATATCCAGCTAAGTACTCAGGCAATTTTAATAATTCTTCCAATTTTAAGCAACCCCCTCTACGAAATTTAATTTTGGAACAAGCTAGAATTAATGATAATATTGTTAAGAAACTTGCTTCTAATGATAAAATTCTAGAGGATATAAATACTAAATGGATAACTTTTCTTCTGCTATAAAAGACCAACTTGATCATAATAAAAAGGTAGAAACTCAATTATCACGGTTAGCTACTTCTTTTGCCACTAACAATGAGCAGGTCAAGGGTATAACCACCAGATATGGTAAAACCACTAAAGACCCACCTTATCCAAAATGGGCATAGAGAAAACCACTACCAGTGATACCCACAGTGACAGAAGAAAAGGATGATGAAGTAGAAGAAGTTCAACCACAAAAGCAAGATTTCCAAGACACCAATATCTTACCCTTCCCACGCAGAGATCAAAAACTCAAGATGGATGCACAGTTCAGTAAGTTTTTTGAGATTATTCAAAAAATTATATATCAATATTCCTATGTTAGATGCGTTGTAGGTTCCCACATATGCAAAAGTATGTTCGAGACATCCTCAACAATAAAAGACCACTGCCTACCACTGAAGTGATTAAGCTGACAGAAGAGTGTAGTGCGGCCATCCTCAACACATCAATCAAGAAGAAGGATCTAGGATGCCCCACTAGCGACTGTTCAATTGGAGATCAACATTTTGACAATGCGTTGTGCAACCTTGGAGCAAGTGTCAGTGTGATGCCCAAGGCGATCTTCAAGTTTAGAGTTTAGTCTAGATTGATTCAAGTAGAGGCAAGCAACTGCTTGGGATCAGGATCGTTCGTCGGAGACTTGGTAATTTTGTTGTAATCATCATTCAACTTTATGCTACTTCAATATATTTCTATATTTCAACTTTATTCTGTTCTTGAGATTGTTCTTGTTCTACATCTTGATATGAATATGATTAGTAGAGAGTTTATGAATATGTTCATAGAAAGCTTGATCCAATTCTGGATAGGATTGAGTGGCTGGCATATTATAGGCGTGGTGCTTAGATTATGCTTGTCTGTGAATGCACTCTATGCTCCGGGCTATGTGATAGATTGTGGCTGTGACATTCCTGTTGAGTCCTTTGTAGTCCACTCCTCGAGTATAGAACTTAGTAGAACGCGGTTACAGGGAAGAGATCATTACTCTGTTCTTGACTTTTCTCTCAGTAATGTTCCTTATTCATAGATGACATGTTGATTATATCATAGATGATTGTGTATAGCTAGATTGATTAATAGACTAATTGAATAAGAAATACTTATGATTTACATCTCTAAATTAATCTCCATGACTACTTGACTTGAATAATGTTAACTCCCTCTTGTCTCTGGAATGCCCATGATTATCATTTACCATTTATCTTATTTGTCTTACCCCTTTTCATGACAAGTGATTAGTTGTTTTGATATTTATTATTGAGTAAGTGCAAATGATTATCTCTACTACCATTGTAACTATTTATATAGTCCTGTTTCAATTTTCTTTTCCTTGGTAAAATTATAAATAACGATACTTAGGAAAACCTGGGTGAAATGCTACAATGGGTGTATTTATCTGTGCGCTTGCGGATATATACTATAATATCTTTATTTAGTTAAATGGCATAAGTATAATACAACCACATTCTTGGTGTCATGTTGGGGATGACAACCTAACACGAGTGATGTTAAGAAGTGTCGACAATGCTCATCCTCTCGGGGTCATCTTTGTCTCGTGTGTTCCTAAATCTATTTCCTTCCCGAAAAACATATATTCGCATTTTATTTCACAACAGAGGATGGCAGTGGTGTAATTATCATAGAATAAAATCTAATTCATCAACTACCTCAAGTGGTTTATCAGGTTCTAAAAAGATTTTAAGACGGTGGCCATTTACCTTGAATAACGTACCTTTGTTGTTTTAAAGAGTTACCGCTCCATGCAATGAAGTGCTTACCACCGTAAATGGTCCTTCCCACTTGGAAACATAATCAACTGCCACCAAGATGTACTCACAGTTCTTTGACTTTAGGAATGGTCCCATATAGTCAATTCCCCAGACATCAAAGAGCTCAATCTAGAGGTTGTTAGTGAGTGGCATGGCATCGCGTGAATTTATATTCCTGTGCTTCTGACATGCTCCACATCTCTAGATGAAATCTTTTGTGTCTTCATACATGGTTGGCCAATAGAATCCACTCTGCCAAATCTTTGCATGAGTGCGGAATACCCCATAATGTCCTCCATATGGTGATGAGTGGCATCTTTCAATGATTTGAATGTCTTCCTCTACCGGTACACATCTTCTGAGCAAGCCATCAGCACAGACTCTGAAGAGGTATGGCGGATCCCATATGTGGAGACAACTTTCATAAACAAGCTTCTTCTTATCCTCCCCTAGTGGTATATAACCTGCAACCATAAAATTAACTATTCACATACCAGGGGTCTGATCTGGAGACCTTGAAGAGCATGTCATTCCTTATCGAATCATTGATAGGTAATTCCTGTGGATTCTGAAATTGCATTCTAGATAAGTGATTGGCAATAGAATTTTCTACTCTCTTTTTATCTTTTATTTCTAAATCAAGTTCTTGGAGTAGCAAAATCTATTTTATCAATCGAGGTTTAGCATCTTTCTTAGTGAGAAAATATTTAAGGCAGCGTGATCAGTGTAAACAATTACTTTTCCTCCTACTAAGTAAGATCTAAACTTATCAATAGCAAAAACAATAGTTAGGAGTTCTTTTTCAGTTGTTGCATAATTAAGTTGAGCTCCTGTCAGAGTTTTGCTAGCATAAGCAATTGCATGATGCTTTCTATCTTTTGTTTGTCCCAAAACTGCCCCCACATCATAATCAATAGCATCACACATAATTTCAAAAGGTAATGACCAATCAGGGGGTTGGATGATTGGTGCAGAGATGAGTGCTTCTTTAAGAATGTGATAAGGACACGCCTACGATGTCCGAATAGTTGCCCAATCTTTCACGGTACAAGTTAAACTAGAATATGAATTTCTGAATTTACTTTTAATTGAAATAAATTTACTCGGCCAGCACTACAGCAGTAGTTTGAATACAGGAAACTGACGGCAATAATGTTTGGAGCAAACTCAATATTCGTGAGGCAACAGCTGGACAGCAGAGCAAACAATTCTCACGTAAAAGGTATAATCGGACCAAGGATTAATCTAGTTTTACTCAAGTGCAAATAGTAAAGGAGATCACGGCAGATCAAATATCATTGAAAACTCGGCCAGTAGTAGCCGTGTTGAAGTAGAGTAATATATATAATTCCAATAGTTCCTTTGATCAATCTGAATTGATCCAACACTAGCAGCAGCGATACAAGATAGATAATAGATGGTTCGGCTTACAATACTGGAGTAGTTGCAAACCGAACAGCAGCGACGTTCTCCAACCCGTGCACAGCTAGGGCACGATCCAGAGAGGAGATTCCGACGGGAATCAATACGAGCCCAAGAGAATTCAATTCCTTGATCACGTACCAGCACAAATCCACGCAAATCCGTGAGGATCCGGTAACACCCACTAGGGTTTCACGAGCGGCGGCTCGACGAGGAATAACTTCACAATAAAATCCAATCTAAATCTTACAGGGTCATCGCCCAGGCTTTATAGCACGCAGGCCAGCCAACTCTAGACCGATTAGACCAGACTGACTCAAACCCGCCAAACATATTTGGTTCAGACTCACCATATAATAAACAAAAAGATACACCTGCCTACCTACTATGTCGATGCACAAATAATGAAGCTAGCACATATTATTTAATAATCCGGCTTTGGATACAAATCACGTCATTAGAATGTCTGGTTTCCTTACTAGCAGCATGCGTGGACGTGTACTCAGATTACCAGATTAGCAAATACTCTTCCACGCCAATGAACTTCACGTGATGTCCACCTGCATGGTGCCATTAAATATATATTTGCTTGATTTATTATTTTGATTATTCTCTTCTTTGCAAAGGTTATTTCCTTGAAAAATAAGTTTGGTCTTGGAGGATGAAACATTGGCTAGAAACTCTTTCTTCAACTTGCTTTTCTTTGCATTGAATAAAAATGAACCAAACTGAATAATTTGAGGAGCCATGGGCTCATCATCCTCTCCCCCTTGAAGCAAAGCCGTCCTCGGCTTTGAGACAAATTTAATAGCTTCTTTCAACTGGCAATAAGCACGATCATTTGTAACCTCACATGGAGTAGCAACATACATGATTTGTCCATCGACCTTCATGTCAACTGTATTGGAACCCAATTGATTCCCAAGATAGTTCAATGAATAGTTATCTTCCAAAATATTTGTATCTATCTGTGATATTTCTCTGGATGAACCAATATTAATTGAAGCAACGGACGCATCAACCTTCATAGTAGCAGATATACTTTCTCCGACCAACTTATCATGCTTCGGAAAAATAGAGAGAGAACCAAATTGGATACAGGGTTTAATTGGCTCCTTGGAGCTAATTGCAGATTCACTAGCAGCACCATTTAGAGTGGAAATATTCACGTCATTCTCTCCCTCTTGAAGCAAAGCCGTCCTCGGCTTTGGGGTAATCTCACCAGCCTCCTTTTTCTTCCGGTTCAGTTAAAAATTCTATGCAGGAACCTTCAAAGAGTGCATCCTCTGTCGCCTCAACGGGACGCACTCCTGGCGTTCAGTGCCACCGCTGCCATGGATTTGGGCATATGCAGCGGGAGTGCCCTAGTCAGCGAGCATACATTGCTACAGACGATGGGTACATCAGCACCTCTGACATTGAAGATGCTGAGGATCAAGAACAAGCTGTTCAGGAGGACGGCGAAATCTTTGGTAGCGAAGACACGGCCGCCTACATGAACATCATTGTGCAGCGAGTGCTTAGCGCACAGGTACAACAACCTGAGAAGCTGCAACGCCACAATTTATTCCAGATTTTCTTCGTTATCAACAATCGACGAGCACGTGTCATCATTGATGGAGGTAGCTGCAATAACTTGGTGAGTACAGATTTGGTCAAGAAGCTTGGCTTGACCACACGTCCACACCCCCATCCGTACCATATTCAGTGGTTGAATGATTCAGGTAAAGCTAAGGTAACACAAACTTGCAGAGTTTCTTTTTCCATTGGTACCTATGTTGATTCTGTTGATTGTGACGTAGTACCTATGGAAGCTTGTTCACTTTTATTGGGTCGTCCTTGGGAATTTGATAAAGATGCTACACATCATGGTAGAAGTAATACATACACTTTTGTGCATAAAGGAAAGAAAGTTACTTTGGTTCCCTTGACCCTAGCTGAAATTATACAACATGATAAAGCACGAACTGCTAGTTTGCATGAGGTTAAATCTGAAAATCAGCAAGTAGCAAATTCTATTTACCCACCTAAACAAGAGAAGTTAGCACCTAATGTTAAGGCTCAAGGAATTAAATTGAAGGGTGCTGTTATGCTTGCAAGAAAAAGTGACCTTGCTGAAATTTCTGATGACGATGTATGCTATACTTTAGTTTGCAAACGAGCTTTGTTTTCACTTGATGATGATGTTAGCTCGGTACCGTCTGCTGTCACTAACCTTTTGCAGGAGTATGAGGACATTTTTCCAGCTGAGATACCCCCGGGGCTGCCACCTATGAGAGGGATAGAGCATCAAATTGATTTGATTCCGGGAGCATCATTGCCAAACCGCGCTGCTTATCGAACCAACCCCGAGGAGACTAAGGAAATTCAGCGGCAAGTCCAAGAGCTTTTGGACCGTGGGTACGTACGTGAAAGCCTTAGCCCTTGTGCAGTTCCTGTAATTTTGGTTCCTAAGAAAGATGGTTCTTGGCGTATGTGAGTTGATTGTAGAGCCATTAATAATATTACCATTCGATATCGTCACCCTATTCCTAGGCTTGATGACATGCTTGATGAATTATGTGGCTCTGTAATTTTCACAAAGATTGACTTGCGTAGTGGCTACCACCAAATTAGAATGAAACTTGGAGATGAATGGAAAACATCTTTCAAAACTAAATTCGGATTGTATGAATGGTTAGTAATGCCTTTTGGGTTGACTAATGCACCTAGTACATTCATGCGCCTAATGAATGAGGTTTTAAGAGCTTTCATTGGTCGATTTGTGGTAGTTTACTTTGATGATATCTTAATTTATAGCAAGTCTTTGGATGAACATATGGATCACTTATGTGCTGTTTTTAATGCCTTACGCGAGGCACGTTTATTTGGTAACCTTGAGAAGTGCATCTTTTGCACGGATCGAGTCTCTTTTCTTGGCTATGTTGTTACTCCACAGGGAATTGAGGTGGATGAGGCAAAGATTGAAGCCATTAAGAGCTGGTCGGTTCCCCAATCCATCACACAGGTAAGGAGTTTTCTTGGTCTTGCAGGATTTTACCGCCGTTTCGTTAAGGATTTCAGCACCATTGCTGCCCCTTTACACGAGTTGACAAAGAAGAGTGTGGTGTTTCATTGGGGAAGGGCACAAGAGGCGTCCTTTGACACTTTGAAGGACAAGCTTACACACGCACCATTACTGCAACTTCCAAATTTTGGTAAGACTTTTGAGCTAGAATGTGATGCTAGTGGAGTTGGCATTGGAGGTGTTTTGATGCAAGATGGTAAGCCCATTGCATACTTTAGCGAAAAATTGTATAGCCCTGTTTTGAATTACTCCACGTATGATAAGGAATTGTATGCTCTTGTACGTTCTTTAGAGACGTGGCGTCATTATTTGTGGCCTAAAGAATTTGTTATTCATTCAGATTATGAATCGCTTAAGTATCTTCGTTCACAACATAATCTGAATCGTAGACATGCTAAGTGGGTTGAATTTATTGAATCTTTTTCTTATGTTTTCAAACACAAGAAAGGGAAGGATAATGTGATTGCAGATGCTTTGTCTAGGCGATACACTTTGCTGTCCCAACTTGAATGTCGAATTTTTGGACTTGAAACAATAAAAGAACATTATGCGCTTGATCCTGATTTTAAAGATGTGTTGCTGAATTGCAAAGGGGGACGTTCATGGAACAATTTTGTAGTCAATGATGGATTTGTGTTTAGAGCTAACCGCCTATGCATTCCAGTAGGATCCATTCGTCTTTTGTTGATGCAGGAAGCGCATGGAGGAGGGTTGATGGGACATTTTGGTGCTAAGAAGACGGAGGATGTTTTGGCCACACACTTCTTTTGGCCAAAGATGAAGAGAGATGTTGAGCGATTCGTGGCACGCTGTACCACATGTCAAAAAGCTAAGTCTCGTTTGAATCCACATGGTTTGTATATGCCTCTTCCTGTTCCTTCTATTCCTTAGGCAAATATTTCTATGGACTTTGTTTTGGGATTGCCTAAGACTAAGAGGGGGAGGGATAGCATTTTTGTTGTGGTGGATCAATTTTCTAAGATGGCACACTTTATACCATGTCATAAAAGTGATGATGCTATTCATATTGCTGACCTCTTTTTCAAAGAGATTGTTCGTTTGCATGGTATGCCTTCTACTATTGTTTCAGATCGCGACGCTAAATTTCTGAGTCACTTTTGGCGCACTCTATGGAATAAGTTGGGTACAAAACTATTGTTTTCTACAACTTGTCACCCACAAACCGATGGGCAAACAGAGGTCGTTAACCGCACTTTGGGTGCCATGTTGAGAGCTATTCTGAAGAAAAATTTGAAGATGTGGGAAGAATGTTTGCCTCATGTGGAGTTTGCTTACAATCGGGCAACACATTCTACCACCAAGGTAAGTCCTTTTCAGGTAGTGTATGGATTCAATCCCCATGCTCCAATTGATATTTTGCCTCTGCCTATTAGTGAGAGAATTCATGTTGATGCTAAGGAACGTGCTGATTTTATTTTGCAAATGCATAAAACAACTAAGCACAACATTGAAAAAATGAATGAAAAATATAGAATTGCTGGTAGTAAAGGTAGACAAGAAGTTAAGCTTGAACCGGGTGATTTGATTTGGTTGCACTTGAGAAAGGATAGATTTCTAGATTTGAGAAAGTCTAAGTTGATGCCTAGAGCTGATGGTCCATTTAAAATTGTTGAGAAGATTAATGATAATGCATATAAGCTTGAGTTACCCCTCGAATTTGGGGTTAGTCCCACCTTTAACATTTCAGATTTAAAGCCATACTTGGGAGACGAAGATGAGTTGGTGTCGAGGATGACTCCAATTCAAGAGGGGGAGGATGATGAGGACATCACTTTTTCACATACACACAATGATCCACTACTGGACATTCAAGGTCCAATCACTAGAGCTCGCGCGCGTCAATTAAATTTAGAGGTGAGCTCGTTCCTAAGTAACTCCTTATATGATTTTGAGAATAGATTGCTACCTAATAATTATATTGTGCTTATGAATGAAGGAGAGGTCCAGGAGACACATGGAGGAGGGCTTGGAGGCGTGGAGGACCAGCGAGGGCGCCCGGATAAAGATGGAGGATCAAACCAAGTTGAGTTCGAGTCTGCCTCGCAGTTCAGGACCAGTCTGCCTTGAACTGGTCACCCAAGACGCGTACGGACTCCGTTTTCGATGATCCATATATGGATGGAAAGCTTATTTGATAAGGAAACCAACCCAAGTGGTCCCATGTCAAAAGCTATTCGGAATCAACAGGAATCGTCGAAACAAGTCACCATCCAGAATCTATCAGGGTGCTATGTCGCCGTCTATTGGGCCGTTTGGGCCTTGTAACGTGTCGGCGCTCCCCAGGGACGCAAATAGGGGTCCTTTGACGTTCCTTAGCCTATATAATCAGTAGTCACCGTCTACATTAGGGTTGGGTTTTGCTTAGATTATTCTGTTGATAACAGTTTCGCCGCCGCCATCGGTTTGTGAGACCCCAACTTTGTGAGATTAATCATTCATCTGCAATTTGGTTGCATTCCTTTGTGTTCTTGCGTGTGTTCTCGATTCGCAGGCAAGGACTTAGCCTTCTTGGCGAGGTTGACCGTGCAACGTCGGTCGATAACTAGAGGGGTCGTGGTGCTGCGATTGCGGGGTTCAGAACCGAGTTGTTCGGAAGCCGGATCGAATTGTGTCGTGACTCCACCAAATCGAGAGTTATCAGAACCTTTCGGAATATCGGGAACCCTAGTTCACATCAGAATGTTAAAAGAATTCAAACATACATCGTCAAATTCAAAAGGAACATCCCTAGCTAACAGGTTTGTTAGTGGTCTAGCAATATATGAAAAATCTTTTATGAATCGGCAATAAAAACCACAATGACCCAGAAAACTTCGGATTCCTTTGATATTCACAGGTGGAGGTAGTCGTTCTATTACTACAATTTTAGCTTTATCTACCTCAATTCCTCTTTCAGACACTAGGTGTCCTAGCACTATTCCTTCTCTAACCATAAAATGACATTTTTCCCAATTTTTAAGACAATCATCAAAAGTTTTTCCATAAACAGAAAAATCATCCATGAAAACTTTCATGATTTCTTCAATCATATTAGAAAATATAGGCATCATGCATCTTTGAAAAGAAGCTAGGGCATTACATAATCCAAAAGACATTCTTCTATAAGCATAAGTTCCATATAGACATGTAAAAGTAGTTTTGCTTTGGTTATCTGGGTGGATTGGAATTTGGTGTAATCCTAAATACCCATCAAGAAAACAAAAGAAAGAATGGTTCGCTAATCTCTCTAACATTTCATCAATGAAAGGTAGCGAAAAATGATCTTTCTTAGTTGCCTTGTTAAGTTTTTGGTAACCTATACACATATGTTATCCTGTGACAGTTCTTTGGGGGATTAATTTATTTTTCTCATTTTTAACAACAGTCATTCCCCCTTTCTTAGGTACAACTTGAACAAGAGTTACCCACTCACTATGCGGCACAGGATAGATGATCCCGGCATGCAAAAGTTGCAAAACCTCTTTCTTCACTACCTCTCTCATTGCGTTATTAAGCCTACATTGGGGCTCCCTAGAAGGTGTACAATATGGATCTGTAGGGATGCGATGGGTGCAAAGAATAGGACTAATCCCTTTAAGGTCTTGGAGTGAATAGACAAAAGCAGAACGATACTTTTCTAAAATAGTTATTAAGCACAAAGATTCTCCTTGAAAGAGTCTATTACTTATGATCACAGGAGAATCCTAATCATTATTGAGAAAAGCATATCACAAACCAGAAGGCAGGGGTTTAAGTTTAATAGAGGGCTTAGGGGATTCTAGCAATTCATCGAGAGGATCGGGAATAGGATCATCCTCTTCCTCATCAATGAAGGGCTGAGCATCATCTTCTATGTTGGGTTCAATTGGGTCATCAAGAGATGCTACCTTAACCTCTTCTATTGGGTCTGATTCAGGAAGTGGCTCTATCTTAGTATTAAGAGAATGAGTAATAGGCATAGAGAGCTCAAAGTTTTACCAAGTTTAATATTCAATTTCCTCGTTTGTCCTTCTTGAATAAGTCTTTCTATTGGTTGCCCTATCAACACATCGAATTCTACCACATCAAAAATGTAGAAATTCAATAGGACTCGGGTACCATTAACAAAAATAGGAAGGGTACATAGAATTCCCAAACTTGGGACGATGTGTCCTAAAAGACTTTTAAGCAATTTAGTAGTAGGGGCTAATGGCATGTCCTTTAGAAAATCTTGAGCAAATAAAGCAGACATGATATTAGCGCCTACCATTGGATTATAAAAAGTATCAAAAGGAGCTTTGTCAAGTTGGCACCGAATAACGATAGAGGGTGAATCTAAATGAATTATCTCAGGTGAAAGCTCTTATTCCTCTAACCACTCGTCGCTCAACACAAACACAAGCTCTTTCGTTGTCTTTTAAAGAATTCTTTCTCAGAAGGATCTATGAATGATGGATTTTTATACTCCTGAGGTTTCTTCATCATATGATATTTTGAGGTTTTTCCATAATCATCAAAAAGTTCATCCTTGAATTCAAGTATAAAATTCGAAATTATAGTTTCCTCCTCCTTCGGTGGTTCAGGATCTAGAATAGCTAAAACTAGAGGTTGGCATGGTTCAGGCAAAATTTCAGGTTTAGCTATTTTGGTTTCTTCCTCTAACAACTTCTCATTCTCCTCAGGAAGGTTATCTACGATTTTCATAAGAATGTCTTTAGCATGTTCAGCAGTGATATGGATTAACAAACCTCCTGCAGATGAATTAAGATGTTTTATAGTTTTCTTATTAAGGCCCACAAAGAAGTGTTGGAGAAGAATGGGTTCAGCCAAAGAAAGATTGGGACCAGAATCTACAAGAGTGTTAAACCGTTCCCAGGCCTTACCCAAAGGTTCATTTTCTATTGTTTAAAAGTTAAAAGTTCTGCACAAAGTTTGACAACCTTATAAATGGGAAAGAATTATAAACAAAAGCTAGAACTTAGGGCTTCCCAATTTCCTTTCCTTCTCTTAACATGACGTCTATACCAGTGTTTAGCTTTTCTGATCAAAGAGAAAGGAAAAGCTTCCATCGTCAAGTTTCATAAGACATGCCCTCAATGTGAAGACATGCACAAACCTGCTCAAACTCACGTAAATGGGGACAGGGGTTTTCATTAACTTCCTCAGAAAAAAGATTTATCCTTAACCATTGCAATTATCTCTGAACTAAGCTCATAACAAGATGATAGGATGGATTTAGACGATTCGGCTCGCTTAAGGCTCAGGTCCATGGGTGCTCCGTATTGATAAAGAAGGGTACATATGGGCTCCATAATAAAAAGTAAATAAAAAACTAAAAGACAAAAGTATAATACAAGATTAAGCTAGAGTCAAAGTTAACTCAGCAAACTGTTCCCCGGCAACGACGCCAGAAATGCTTGTTGGTATAAATTAAATGCACACAAGTTATAAGGTATCCCCAAGCGCACAGATAAATCTATCCCATTGTAGCACTTCACCAAAATAATCCCAGTTTTAATATCAAACCCAAAGGAACAGTATGTGAGTGTGTTCTAACTAGCTGGTCTATAAACTTAACCCGAATTCACAATCAATGTCAGACAATAAAAGAGGAATAAAGAAGACTACTAAGGACTCTCTAGTTCCAATCTTGATAAACTTTATCAACTAAAGCTCAATTCGTGGGCGATGTCTCCCAAGGAATAAAATCAGAGTTACTTCCCTACGAGCACCAATTGGCCTACCAAATCCTATCGATGGGAGATGGACTGCAAAGGACTCAACGCAACTGTCACCTACGCAATCTACCACCTTCTGATCAATTAAGGGATATTCACAAGTAACCCTAGTCTAAGCACCATGCTTACACTATGAATACTACAATCAAGGAGCTATCAAGATCAAAGCACTCAAAAGAGAGTTGCAAACTTGAAGAATAATAGAGACAAATTGCTTACTTGAATCAGAAGTTGATTACCAAGAATCTCAGAAGCAGGCTCTAGAAGAACTTGATCCCTTAGAATACAGCAGAAGAGAGCACCAACATGTCAGAACTCCTCTAGAACTCTACTCTTGCACTCTATCTCTCTCTTTCTCTAACTTAGACTAAATCCTATGGAGGACTAATCTTCTCTTGATTGCTGGTCTAGATCTTGATGAAATAGGAATTAGGGTTTCTGGCTCTGGATCTGACTTGACTTCAGGGGGGAGTTCTGCCCTTTATTTATAGCCCAGGAGGTTGAATACGAGCCCTTAGATCAAACCGACTTCACGTATGGCTAAGATGCATCCTTAGAGGCGGTGGAAGAATACTCCAAAAGCTTGTGGTGGCTTCCCACCATAGGGGGCCAGGCGGCACAGGGGTGGGGCTAGCCGGCCCCACCTAGCAGGCTCTTGAGCCCTGTCTTGGTGTGGAGTCCTCTAATGTCCTCTGGAACCTTCCCATGTACATGCCACAAAATTATCCCGCGATATCTTTTGATATTTAGGTTCTCTTTGGCGGGTTTTTGTGTAAATCCTATAGAAAATATAAATTCACCAAAACTCATGGAAACTATCAGTAATAACCTCCTACTCTATAGTATTTATCCATTTTTATCATTTATGAAAGAAAGGTTAACGGTTCACGGTATACTTTAACTACCGTCAACAAAACTCACTTTATTCCATACAAGTATGTTTTGGTTTGAAGTATGGTTAGTGATCGATCATACTTTCATAGCCATTTCAAATTAAGCATGGTGCTTAGGTTGATTAGTCTACCTTGATCAATTTAAACATGATGTTTAAAATTGATCATTGAATCAAAACTCACAAAGTATAAACATGGATGAGTAAACAAAATAAATATATACCACAAATTATAAATAATATACCTCCTTCGGAGTCTTCGTCAAGCCATCTCTGAACTTAGGTCTCGAGCTAGCTTGGGGGAGGACCCCCGCAGATATACCTTTTATCTTTTATTTTTTGCAATTTTATTTTCTGCAATTATTTATTTATTAGCATCTAAAAAATCTAAAAAAATAAAAATACCAAAAAATAAAATATGATAAAAATACCAAAAATATTTATTCCACTCTCATATGTGTTGAAAGAATGTTTTGTTTCTCCTATGTTGAAATGATGAATAGTTGCTCTGTCTATAATTTATCTATGCCTAGGTTATAACTTAGCATTCCCCAAGATTTAAGTTTGTTGGCTAAAAATGTCTAATCCTAAAAATTTGAAAACTTGTGGGTTGCAAATGCATAATCCTTTTCTAAGTTGTTGCGAGTTATGATATGGTACAAATAGAATTTATTATGACTTTGTTCTAAGAGAGACTTGACATCCGAAGATTTTATTTTAAAAAATGCTAAAATCAAAAGTTCCTCAATGATTATGAATACCTACCAAGGCCATATGACAAAATATACATGCAAAACCATAGTCATATGCTACTTGTTTGAGCATTGAGCTTTATCAAATTGTTGTGACCCGTGTTGAGATTCTCGTCATGCACCCATGATCAAGACACACGTACAATGACAAATAAACTGCTGACTCTTACACTGAGAGTTACGCACAACATGCATTTTTGTCCACCAAAAATAATACTCCATTCATTACTCATGATGTCTCTCTCTCCAAGTTTCATATGCCAAAAGAAAGATATGGGCTATGCTAAAAAAAGAAGAAAAAAGAAAAATGTCCATGCCAAAAGGCATGAGAGAAAAATGCATGCCAAAGAGCATGAAGAAAAGAAAAGAAAAAGCGAAGAAAGAAATAAAGACAGCCCATACTTTCAAAATAAAACATTCATCCAAATAGGGAGATTCATGATTCAAAGGAGTACCAAAAATATTTAGAATTAGAAAGTTATAGAAATTCCACACACTTGTACATCTTGATCTAAGTGTATGACTTGCATTTCCTCATGGTCTAGTTTTTGACTTAGCAACATATGTGATGCAAGTAGGCACCACCTCCATACCTACCCAAAACTCCACTCAAAGCCTTAGTGGTAGGATATGAAAAGAAGGCAAAATTCAAATACCTTTGGTGTGGTATCATACACATTGAGCAATCGAGACAATCATTTGAGGAACTTACATTTATTTTGCAAAACTTATAAAACCTCCGGATAGATGGTTAATCAAAGAACAAATGATTGGTAATTCTATTATAACCATTCTATCTTGTAACCGCCTAAGAACTTGGAAAAGCTATACGCCCCATAGGGATCAAGGTAAAGGGTGGATAAAATGCTAACTTATTTGAATTACGAAGGAATATTTTGTTATAGGCATAGCACTTATGAATTGTATCGGCATAGTAGTAACTCCTGATCAACAACCAAGTACTAGCTATTTGCTCGGGACAAGCAAAGGTTAATCTTGGGGGATTTGTTGGCGGTCACTAACGCACATTTCTAACCACCAATTTGAGTCCAAAATGGGAGAAATAAGCATACTTTGACACATATGGCTTTACAATTGACATAGTTTCACTTGTATTCGAGAAAACATGTTTTGCAGGACACATCTTTAGAATCAAGTGGAAAATGCACAAAACCAAACAAAAAGCGCAAGTCAGAACGCATATTTCAAAAATGCGCAAAGGAGAAAAAAGGAGAAGACCACCAACACATCACATCTGGGCCGAAGCACTAACATAAGAGGGATCTAGGCCTGTAACAGAACCGTCCAAATTATAAGAGCATAAGTACAAAAACAATCACCGGAGTGATCAAATTCTCGCACTTGAGCCCATATAACTCCGGTAGTCCAATGAAATCACGAGGGATTTCAAACCAACCAACACACCAGCCAAGATCGTAGTGATTCAACATAACAAGTCACATGTTACAACCATTTCATAAGTAATTCAATATACATCGGAGTTCAACATAGTTATTACAACTTAAGTTCAAAAGTAGCGGAAGTAAAGTAATTTAAAACTAACATAAATCTTATTTTAAATACATGCCAGTACCACGGTCGACTTCCAACAAAAGCATTAGAGATAAGGTAAATAAGAAGGATCATGCCCGTGATCACACTCCGCCACTACGGCAGGAGTCAACCAACTCTTGCAGCCGCCATGATACATCACAACCTGCAACAAGTGGGGATAAAACCCTGAGTACGACAAAGTACTCAGCTAGACTTACCCGTCAGAAACCAGAAATAAGGTGACACCAAGGATCATGCAAGGTTGATATAAAGTGGGGCTAGCTTGACAACATTTTGCATAAAAGCTTAATATAGATGATCAATCATTAATGCTTAAGCATCAAGTTAATTATCATTAACCTATCATCTATATTAGAAACTGTACTAGAGCACTCACTTTATTAGGAGCAAACAATATTAACCATAGCAGGTATAAATTGAGGCAACCTTTCCATCGTGATCCAATTAACCATCCGTTCAATTTAATGGAATCTACGTTGCCGCTGCTCAAGTCAAGTGCTCACTAACCGGGAGCGACGGTGATTCGAATCGAATTCCTATCTAGCTGGAGGGGTATTTCTAACACTCACCGCGCAGGCCCCTGCCAGGGTCGCACAAGCCACCTTTTCATATGATTCAGGAATCGCGGGTCCGAATGATGTCGCGACCCCAAGGGCAACACTCTGCCAGGTGATAGGGACTCTAACCCCCCCTTGGTCTCATGCCAATGTCCCCAAGCACATCCTTTCTCTCCTCCAAGAAGCAACCTACCATTCGATTCCCGGCCTGAACCATATTACTCGGCTTCGCGGTCGGAACGGCTTATCCGGCCAACTAAGTGTTAGACTGCGTTCAACATGACTCAAGGACGTACAACGAATCGGTCCTTAAACGACTCAGACAGGGATAGATCCACACCCAAGACCTCCATGCCTTGTTGCTTCACTATCGTCATCCCGCACGGTCTCATTTCATTTTATTAACACATGGTTCCATTCCACGATAGCAAATATAGCCAACCGTGCCATATATGAATATCCCTATATCTCGCAGGTGACAGGAAATCACCTGACTTCTACCGCTTAAAGCAGGGCTAAGCATCTACTCGATCCTAGTCTATGTAGGATTCAAGGATTCATATATCTGGACAAGGAATGATATAATGCAGCAAGAGTTTCCAACCAACTCCTATCACTTAATGCAATAATACTTATAACATATATAGAATTAATTGCTTTGAAGATAGGAGGCTTATAATGCTTCGGGGCTTGCTTGGGATCCGACTCAAGTTAGAGTATGTCAGAAGAAATTCACTTGTCGAGCATTCCCTCAATCTACCACTTGTCTGATCCTTCTACCTTCGGGATAGATCCACCAAACACCATCTTCGGGTTTAGCTCCACATCTTGCCATCCACATAGTGCATCTAACATACCTAAATGAGATATGATGATGCATGTGTACGAACATGATGAATGGCAATAAGAATGCATCACATAAGACAAGCACAATATTTAAACAAGATACAAGCCCTCATAGCCACTCACTGACTAAAGCACACCAACCATTCCATGCATAATAAGTAAAGCATAATCTTCACAAGTTTCAGGTGTGCTAACTTCATCACCAAGGACATGAATCACACTTAGCAACATGCAAAAGCAACTCAAGGTGAAGCAACAACGATAACTGGAATATGCCAATTTCCGGACAAGCAAACAGTAGCTTCATAAATCAATCATATCTGGAGTTTTATAAATCCAAATGACTTGCAAGAAGACATTATGGAAAGCTTATAAAATTATCTACATTTCATATAATATCATCACAGCATGATTCATAAGTTAAACAAGTCAAAAATACAAAGTTCCAGAATCTGTTCCTGACAAACAGAGAGCAAGCAATTCTGTACCCTAACTTTAAACAGCTATAACTCCTAAACCACATGGCCAAATGCCACCAAATTTTAACAGCAGCTAGATACATAAATTATCTACAACTTTTGTATAAACAAGTTTTTCAACAAAGCAAATTATCATGAAGAACTTTGCTAAGTTTCTAGATCTGTCCCGAAACCTCATTTGCAAGAAATAATTATTAACTTATGTTGCAAACATATAATGAGACAAAAACAACTTTACCAACATGTCACACATGACTAATGAACACCAGAAAACATAGTGTTCATTCCTAAATAATTTCTTTTAATGCATTTTCTTAATTTATTTAGATAATTTGGTGGAATTATGAACACATATCAAAAGTGCATAATAAATTCTACCAAAATTACAGAGGCCTACACATGCTCCCAATAGTCTAGTGTCCAAATTTCAAGCCATTTGGACATGTATATCAACCTCTATGAAAAAGACAAATGGATATTGCAATAAATTATGTGAGAGCAAGATACACTAATAACTCACTCATATAGCGACTAAAATTCATAAAATTATTACTACACATCAAAAATGACAAGCGTAGCATGCCACAAAAATTTCACTTCATTTGGAGCCCTAAATTTGCATTTAAGAAAATGACAAATACAACTAGCATTGAAAACCTAATCTGAAAAATCCATTTTTACAGCAAAAATATGAAACTAAAACATGCCATATTATAAACCACTGCATAGAGAATTTTACGAGGATTCCAAAAAGTCCCCATTTGCTATTTTTGGAGCTTCCTAGCATGAGATACTAATTTCCAAAGTTTTAGCCAAAAATCTGCATAAAAGAAAAAGGAAAAAGGAAAACACTTTCGCCTCGGGACCCCTAGACTTTCTAGGAATCAACCCGCAGTACAAAGGAACCATTCAACTGAGTCATAGGTTCTTCATTTAGGCCCCTACAAGAACTTTAATTAAATTACGCAAGGGAGTCCCCACAGCACTATTCACCCGAGTCATTGCTTCAGCACTTAACCCCCTAGAAAAGTCACTATTCACACCGAGGCGCCCTTCTTCTTCCTCACGGACGGCCGAGCAGGGGAGGGGGCACCGGCGAGGGGAAAAGTCGGCCTACGGCTCGCCGGAGGCCGCGGTGAGGTGGAGGGGAAGCAAGAGGAGGCCGACGCGCACCCGTGGGTGGCCACGACTCGTCTCTAGGTGGCCCGAGGAGGCGGGGCCACGTGGAGCAGCGGCTCACCGGCGGCCGTGCTGGCGGCGCCGGCCCTCCGGTGGCGCTGGCCCGCAGCGAGCGCGCGCGTGGGGTGGAGTACAACGAGGCGGAGGCGGTGGTTCACGAGGCTATGGATGTGATGGCTCAGAGCTGCGGGAACGCGACGTCCATGGAGCTTCGCGGTGGCTTCCATGGCGGCTCCGTGTTCACGAGCTGAGAGCGAGGGTGAGGCGAGGGAAGGACAGAGGGAGTGAGTGAAGGAGTGGAGGGGCTCGGCGTCCACTTCGAGAGGGCACAGTGAAGGCAGAGGGGATGAGGCACGGAGCTGTGCATGGTTGCCACGTCCGAACACGCGTCATCCATTGAGACAAATTCTCGAACAGGTGGCGGGTGTTGGTGTGGCCGACGTGGGAGGTGAATTTGGGCTGCCTCAGGTCCGAACTGGACTCTAGGCCCAAAACAAAGTTTGCTCTACATTTGATGCTCTAAAATTTTTATTAAGACACCTAGGGCATTAGAACAACAGATTAGGAGATAATCACCTTCAAATATGGTTGTGTCACTGAGTTAAACACATTTAAGTTAGAGCTCGGTCTTGTTGATTTTTGGGAGGTCAAACTCGATCAAACTGATCTCAACTTTTTGTATGTTCTCCTCCGAGATGTTAGCTACAAATTTTATTTTGGGATCAAGCCAATTTACTTAACAAAATTATGAGAACATGACATGTCAATCAAGTTGTTACTAATCTCGGCCTTAATTATTTCTAAGTCTGAAAACAGCTGCAGATTCGATCTTCACGCCTCAGTTTCGCTTCCTTCCAAGCTGATTCATGATATGCTCCAAAAACAAAGTTTGTTGTACTCAAACTAAACTACAACTCTTATTAAGGAACCATCAACTAGTTCGGCTTGGTTAGGAAACTACATAGCTCCAAAGTAGGGTACTCAGAAACTGAAATTCACTCAGGACTTAGCCAAATTTCTAGGCTCCAAGACAGCACTGTATTGAATCTTGTGAGATCTATTTGACTAGGTTAGAGGCCAAACTAGCTCTTGACCATTAAACAAATTTTGTTCCTCATGACGTGGACTACAACTTTTATTTAAGGCCCATCATCAAAACTGGTATAGAACCTATAGTTCTACTTTCACCAAAGTAGTATCATGATAAAGCTTTAAACTAGGGTTTTAGTCCAATTGAGCCATTTTCTTGGCATTTGCTCAACATGAACCCTTCATGACTTTTGTTGTAGAGTTCATCTAAAGTCATTTGGGCATATTTGCAAGGTTTTGTTGATGGTCTATAATTCCATTCACTTAATGGTACAATTCCAGCAATTAGTAAAGTCATTCCAACAAGGATATAACTTATCATTTCATGTGACTTTTTGATTCCAAACTTCATGAAACTTTTCCAGTGACTAATATAGATAGGTATTAAGGTGAGACATATGAAGATATGACAATAACACCACCCAAGCATATATTTTTGAAAAGGGCCTATATGTAAGCGATGGTGCAATATTCAAGTTTAAGTTGGGAATCTATTCCATAGACTTGGCTTCGACATCTTCATCACCACTTCACATGTCATGTTTGAACTCGAAAACCCTTGCTTAACTGGTGATAAACACCTGGGGTGTTACAAGGCCCATCCAGGAACCGACCAGGCGAAGGCGATCGCGAGGTGGGCCTACTAGGGTGCGGGCGCACGTTGGGTGCGGCCACACCCTCATTGCCTCCTCCTGGCCCCACCTTTGGTTAGCGGTTGCATGCCGCCATGTAGAGGTGATTCCTAGTGGTTACCTTATTTACCTATGCTGAAACCGACCATTCACTAGTATAAGTAGAGGGCTAGTCTCCTCCTCCAACACACACAACATCATCTTGGAGCTACACCTCACACCACACCTTGTATTCTTTTTCATAGTTTTAGTAGTAGTCTTTGGAGCTAGCAAGAGCTACTTGGAGAGCTTGTCTCCTTGGAAGAAAGAGCTACTTGGTATGAATTATATGAAGAGTTCTTCCATATTCAAGCTTTCATCTCATTCATATAGCAATGCATATGAACTAGAGTATAGTTGTCTTCATGTTATAATCATGATATATGAACTAGCATATAGTTTGAATGTCATGATTTTAACATGTTCAGCATTATGCTTAATCATTCATATAACTTGTATGAGTAGAATTAGAGCTAAGTTGAGGTAGCGGTTCATCATGCCTTCGGGTGTGCCCAAGTCCTTTACCTATTGATCCATAGGTTCAGGGACCTAGGGGGACTTGGGTAGTTTCTATGTACGCAAGCATGGTGCTTGGGTATGGAGGAACGGGTGAATACATTTCCCTTTCCACGGTTGAGGGGTAGGTGGCAATGGTGACAGCCCTGTCCGTCCCTTGTAATCCCCCACGTTCGTCTATGGTGTAGGAGTCTAAATTGTCACATGAGATGATGGCAGACTAGTACTCGATGGCCTCCCGACCTATCTTACACTTATCCCTAGCTCTAATCATATAACTTGTATGATCCTCAGCTGTTCTTTGCACAGCTATATTAGAACATGCCTGCTCCACTTAGGAATATTCTTTTATTCTTTGTTTTCCTTTTATCCTTGAGGTTGGCCTAGATGTGTGTCCACTATCCATGATATACCATTTTTACCCTTGTCATGAACTATGGTCCATCATGCAAGTGTGTAATCTTATTCAGGCCCATGCTAGATATATTATACCTTGCCCTCTTTTGAGAAAATATAAATAATGATACCCTGAATACTTCTGGGTGAAATGCTACAACGATATCTCCGTACGCTTGCAGATTTTGTCTATAATCATATTAGGACTATTGTGGTTGGTATTTCTTGGTGGTGTTGCTAAGGTTAACTCAATCTTAGTAATGGTGCTAAGGAATGCCAACCAGGCATTTCTGGTGCCATTACCGGTGATGGACTTAAAACCTCCTCACTTGGTGATTGCGCTAAGAAATGCCAACAGCTTCACCCATCTTCACCTCATCATGGGGTTCTATAAGAGCATGTTTTAAGGAGCTATATATGTGAAGCTGTTTTGTTAAACGATTTAGAGCTATTTCATGGAGCTAGAGTAAAAAAAATGGCTTCACTGGTAAGTGGAGTCATGCCAAATGGGGCATAAATGTATGCACGCCACGCTAGCATGCCACATAACCAGGAAATGTCCACATGGATGGCATGGACCCGTAGTGCATCATCTTTTGAACCTAAGTAGGAGACCTCACTAGCAGATTTCTCTGCAATTTAGTGAAGCCATGTCATTAAGTTCATCTCTAGATAGCACTAGAGGCAACCATACATCAAGATTCTACATATCCTGACTTGGACAACAACAATAAGATTTGTGGCTGCTACTTAGGGTGAAGAAAGACCTCACCGAATGATGGTGGAACTCAAATTAGAGGCGCCAATGATATGTATCTGAAGCTTCACAACCTTGAGGACAAACCCTCCTTGATATATTGCAAGATCTAGCTCCTCTCTAATCTGCTTCTTCCTTTCTTTTTCTTCGCTGGTTTTCTTCCCTTCTGACACGCAAGGAGCAAGGGGCAGGTTCCATTCTTCACTCACATACAAGGATTGTTGTTCTCTCTCTCATGAAGAGGAAAAATTGAAGTTGTAGTATTGTTGTCCAAATGCTTCTTCCTTCTCCTAAAAGCCAAAGAAGCAAATGCTAGATGCATGCAAGTTGGTCCACTAACTTGAGCTACACCTATGACATGTGGCTCTGCTCTCTAGGAGCAATTACTTTCCCCATGGCCCGCTCATGAAGAGGATTTCCCAACATATCTCCTTCTCCAACTCATGAGAGGGGCACCATCATGCCCGCTACCTCATTGCACACTTGCAGCTTCTCTTTTGGTAGAACTTTAGTCATCATATCTGGACCATTTTGGTTGGAATGGATTTTCTCAAGTTGAAACAACTTGAAAACTCATCACTTCTTGAATCCAATGGTATTGCACCTCAATGTGCTTGGATCGAGAATGAAAACTCGAATCCTTGGCAAGATGAATGGCACTTTGGTTGTCACAAAATAGATTGTACTTCTCTTACTTATGCCTCAACTCTTGCAAGAAGTTTTTCATCCACAAGACTTCCTTGCAATCTTCAGTCGCTACTATGTACTCAGCTTCTATTGTTGATAATGAAATGCACTTCTGTAGCTTTGATTTCCGTGACACTTCCCCCTGCAAATGTCACTAGGTATCCTGATGTGGACTTCCTTGAGTCCTTATCTCCAGCATAATCTATATCTATATAGCCCTGCAATACGGGATCAACATTTCCAAAGCATAAATGCATCTTGGAAGTGCCTCTGAGATACCTGAGAATCCACTTTACTATAGCCCAATGTGCTTCTCCTAAATTGCTCATGAACTGGCTAACAACCCCAACTGCATAGGCAATATTAGGCCTAGTGCACACCATGGCATTCATCAAATTGCCCATAGCAGATTGGAAAGGTACTTTCTTCATTGCTTCTTTCTCCTTTTGTGCTTGTAGGACACTGATCTGCACTCTGTTTTGTGATGTCCTACAAGTGAGAGTTAACTGGTTTTGCACTTTGCATATTATTAAACCTTTCTAGTACCTTCTCAATATATGATTCCTATGATAGCCAAAGCTTCTCATTTATCATGGGAGATCCTCATGTCAAGTATTTGTTTTGCCGGTCCCAAATCCTTCATAGAAAATGACTTGCCCAAAGCCTTCTCGAGGAGAACAATTCTTTTTGTGCCGGTTCCTACAATCAACATATCATCAACATAAAGAAAGAGGATTATAAAATCACCCTCGCCATACCTCTTCATAAAAACACAATGATTATCCTATGCTTCTATACCCTACTAATTCACCATATTTTTCTTTGCTACATCCACACCAAAAAACATCCCCCAATGTGATGTTCCTCCTTCACTCACCCCAAAAAATGTACCCACAAAAACAACCACATACAAATCAACCATGCAGATTATTTCTTAGTCTTCTCTCTCCTTACTCGCTCAAATCTGACGATCAAAATTGCGTGTATGGTCCTTCTCAGCCCACTGCCATCTGCCTCGCACAAGGAAACCCATACGCGCGCAAGGAAACACATCCGCACAAAATCAGTGAGATCGTGCTCCTTCTGCCTCGGCTACGTGATGCAACATCCGCCTCTCACCGCCTTCTCCGCCCTAACCGTCGTGCACCCGTGCGTCCAGCTGAAAGGTCTTGATGGCTAGAGGGGGGGTGAATAACCTTTTAAAAATTTCTACAAAGACAAGCTAAACAAGTTTATCAATATAACAAATAGCGAGATGCGAGTTTTGCTTAGCCTACGGGGTGTTTGCAAGCCACCTAACCAATTCACAAGTCTAGTATATTTGCACTCAACCGCACAAGTCAAACCAAGAAGATAACTACAACCACAACTAGCAAGCTACACAAAGGAGCTACTCTAGCAAAGCTAACTAGCTAGCAAAGATAACTAAGAAGGTAATGCGGAGTTGAGTTAGGAGAGTTTCACCGAGGGGCGAAGTATTGAGCCAACCAATATGATCAACCGAACACCGAGATCAATCAATCACAATATGAAAGTGATGACACAAAGATTTATCCCGAGGTTCACGTGCTTGCCGGCACGCTAGTCCCCGTTGTGTCCCTCTTCACCACGTGGTTTGATGGCTAATCGGTCTCACACCGAGCCTCTCAAAAGGCGCCACAAGAACCTACCAAATGGCAAAAGGTTGCAATGACATGAGCAATTTACTAACGTTGCTTTTGGCGCTTCGCCGAGGTAGGCACAAACCCCTCACAATCACCGGAGGTGGCCAAGAACAATCACCAACTCTTGCCAACGCCTCCAAGCTGCTCCAAACCGTCTAGGTGGCGGCAACCACCAAGAGAAATAAGAATCCCGCAGCAAATCAACCACCAAGTGCCAACTAGATGCAATCTCACAATGCAAATGCACTTGGATCACTCAATCTCACTTCGAATATGCAAAGAAGCAAGAGAGATGAGTGGGAGGGGAGTTGCTTAGCTCAAAGTGCACACCTAGAGGCACTTAGGAGTTCCATAGCCGCGTCATTCCCCTCTTTATAGTACGGCTATCTATCCTATAATGTAACCACACCCACTAGGTGTCTTGGTTACTAAAACACAACCCTTAAGCATATACCTTTGCCTTGATCACGTAGGATTGCGTCCAAATCCAAGTGTGGCCATCATGATCACCTTGTCCATCTTGCCACCAACCTTGGAATGTACTAATCCTCATATGCTACATACTACTTAGGCATAGGATTAGTACTTAGGCATTGTCACTAATTACCAACACCAAACATAGGACTTTCACCAGCCGCTCCACCCCGCCTCCTGCTGCAGCGATCCCGCTCCAATCGTAGGAAGCATGGGAGGAGGCACCAAGGACTAGCGGATGATCTTGGCATGGTAGATGTTCTTGGCATGGTAATTTGATTTCGCATTTGGTGCTTCTGCTCTGCCGCGGCCCGTGGCTGCATCTCCCTGGCACGCGCGTGGATCATCATCGTCCAAAAGTCGAGAGCCAGCCGTCCACAGCGAGGCGCGGCACACGAGGGCCACAGGCGCGTGGCTGGGCCGCTGGCTGCGTGGAGGCGCAAGCTGTGGGAGCGAAGCCGCATGTGTGCCTGACCGCGGGGGCTGCTAGGGTTCCGCGCCCTCAACGATGGACCAGTGCGCATGGAGGGTGCAGGACAAGGCTCGACATCGCCTGCTTAACCTAACCGTTGAGTCTAGTTTTGACCACGACCTTGCTGCCAACTGCCTCACCCATCTCCTCGAGGTCTACGGTATGTATAGCTGCAACTTGCTTTTGTTTCTCTTTATCTCATTGTAACTTGTTGTTTATAAATTTCATCTTTAGATTATGCCATCCATTCAATGGGGAAGGCACATAAGAACTGTCTAGGATGTTGGAGCTGGTGTTGCCACATTTGATAGATAGCTACTTGACAAGAATGTCATCACTATGTAATTTTCCCCAAAAGATGAGCATGAAGGGTGGAAGCAACATTTGTAGCAGTAATTACAACACAAAAGCTTCTGTTTTTTTTATAATACATTCGATGTTGTACAGTGAAGCATCCATTGGTATGCAAATGGCAAGTATTCTATTTCTTCACAATATTTATGCAAATGGCATGTATTCTATTTCTTCACAATATTCATAAAGGCCAAAATAATGTATTATTTATATTTTCTGTACTGCTGTGTAAAAGTGTATTCTTACTGTCCTAGATTTTTTTGTTTTATAAATCTTCCACTTGGAATGACGGGTGGAAAACCATGGTTGGAGCTTAATTGAGTGTTAAGGCCCGAAGGATATTTCATTTGGTCTGCAACTCCTGTCTACCATCAACAGAAAATAGACCAAGATGACTAAACGTTTTAATTGTGGGATGTCATAAAGATTTAGTCTGAATTTTGTCACCTGGTCAATATTTTTCCATGCTAATCGAAATGTCTGTTTCTGCATGTGCAGCAATGGTTACTCTGACTAAATCAATTTGCTAGAGAAAAGTGGTAAAATCTGAGTAAATGCTGAATCTAGCATGAGCAGAAGCAGCCAATTCAACTATGAATTTTCATACAAATCTGGTGCAGTAGAGTAGCACTCCAAATCTGATGTGTTTCAAAGCAAGCTGAATAACCTTCAGTTTGTTGGTTTCCTTTGTAGGAGTTAAGACTCATAACTTGATTTTTTTGGTGCAAAACTGATACATAAAAAGAATCCCATTTGACAGGAGAAAGTTGCAGCCTAAAATTAATCGAGTAAGTTTTCTCTTGTACAGACTGTGTTTCAATATCATGTCCAACAAATAATTTGAAATGATCTATCCTCTTATCATGGTACCTGCAATGCTGTTTAGTTCGAAAGGTCAGAGCCTATATTAGCTTGTTTGTATTCTTACATGATCAATCTATGATATACATGGTACTGCGTTGCTCCAGATAGTTTTCTTAAAGATGTCTAGAGGTCTAGAGAGGACACAAATATTGAAGGGTTTTTGTTGTTTCTGTGATAAGCGAATTAGCTTGTTTCGAATATACTCTTGAGAATTACAGGAGCCTGGCTTATCAGAATATTATAGGTACTGAATAAGTTTAGGGTGTGCAGCAAGTTTGCAAGTGCTTTTATGCACCTCCAGAGAGACCATAAGGATACTATTGTAGTTCTGTTATTATAATGACATTTGCTTGGTTATTTAATGGCTCATTATCTGTTATAATCTCTAACCAGATCTCTGGAAGCAAGAGCTGACTTTTGATTGTATTATAGTACGATATACCAGCTGGAATTTATTGAAGAAAAACACTAGAGATTTTGTCCTTGTCTGGAATACAATCTGTGTGTCACAAGTTTGTGAAGGGGTTCATTCCTGTATATGGTTCAAATATGAAGGAGCTAACATTTGCTGGTTGATTGTAAGTCTTTACAAATAACTACTTTAGGCAATAATTTTCTTTTAGAACTATCATTACCATAGTTATATTACTATTATGTCAGTATTGAGAATCAAACGTGGAGCTGCATATTTGACTTGCTATCTAAATGTACGGAACTTACCTCATCTTTCATAATACTATTGGGAAATACGGTTAAGAATTAACTTCTATTAGAGATTTTTTATTGCTGTAAGATCATTTATGATTTACTTTAGTTTTATGAGTCACAAGAGCCCGAAGAGACTATTTATTTTAGTTTTATGATTTGTTTTTTTAGATGTTATCATAGTGTTAGCACGGAAAATATACTATGTTGTCATAAAAGACTAAAACTTCTTGTACCATATGTTGAGGAGCTTGCTTCAAGTCATACAAGCTCTTGTTCAATGTGCAAACCAAGTGCTCTTGGCCAATCTGGAAGTGCAAGGAGGTGAGAAGAATAAAAAATAGAACAAGTTTCCCGTACAAGTAAACAAGAGAGAAAGAATGTATAAAATCGGTTGAGGTTATTTAGAAAATTTGAGATTTAATACAAAATTGTCTTCTATATTATTGAAGGAACTCAACAAATATGGTCCTAACTTTTTTAGCCACATGAAAACTCATTAATTTACTATATATTTTTTGAACTAATTTACTATATTTTTTAAAATAATTGGAGATGTACTCCTATTAAATTACTCTATTCTTTTGTCTTTTTGTTGACGATGCAGCAAAATTTAGGGTTTAAAGTTTAGGAGTGTCACATCGGGTATCACATCGGGGTGTTATATGGGAGTATTCGGATAGTAATAATAAAACAAATTACAGAAGTTCTCGGTAATCCGCGAGACGAATTTATTAAGCCTTATTAATCCGTCATTGGCGCATGTTTATTGTAGCACCATATTGTCAAATCATGAACTAACTAGGCTTAAAAAATTTAGCTCATAAATTAGTCGTAGCCTGTATAATTAGTTATTTTTAAATTTATATTTAATACGTTCAAACATCCGATACGGTGGAGACTAAGACTACCCGCACTCAGACTGCCCGCAGTGGCATACTCTAAACGATACTCTAAAATTTTAGAGTATGAATATAGAGTAAAAACTGCTGCACTGGCATACTCTAAACGATACTCTATCCTTTCTCTCACTCTATATTTAGAGTAGTACTGTGCTTACTCTATATTCTGTAGTGGCGGACCCCGCTAGCTAAACAAAGGGAAAAAATGCTATAACTCACAAACCAAAAATCCAAATTAAATTTCGATTGCACCATTAAATTCGTCTCAATAAATCATTCAAAACTAGATCACACATGAATATATTTAGATAAAGTGACAAGTGGGTCCTATAATGGATAGAGTGGATAGAGGATGATATAGAGGATGGATGGGTGCGGGAGAATTGAGTATAGAGGAGAGAATCTTGCTGACTAGGACGTATAGAGGACTCTATACGTCCTAGTCAGCAAGATTCTCTCCTCTATACTCAATTCTCCCGCACCCATCCATCCTCTATATCATCCTCTATCCACTCTATCCATTATAGGACCCACTTGTCACTTTATCTAAATATATTCATGTGTGATCTAGTTTTGAATGATTTATTGAGACGAATTTAATGGTGCAATCGAAATTTAATTTGGATTTTTGGTTTGTGAGTTATAGTATTTTCTCCTTTGTTTAGCTTGTGGGGCCCGCCACTATTGAGTATAGAGTAAGTATAGTATCACTCTAAATATAGAGTGAGAGAAATGATAGAGTATTGTTTTAGAGTAACCAGTGCAGCAGTTTTTACTCTATATCCATACTAAAGCTTTAGAGTATCGTTTTAGAGTACCACCGCGGCTAGTCTAACAAGGCCGTTTGTAAGGCCTTGTTTAGATTCCAGAATTCACTTCAAAATTCCACTATGTAAAAAGGAGATTCCCCATCACATCAAAATGTCGGTAAATGCATGAAGTACTAAATGTAGATGAAATCATAAACTAATTGCACAGTTTTATTGTACTTTGCAAGACGAACATTTTGAGTCTAATTAATCAATTTTTAGACAATTTTTTACATAAAAAAACAAAAGTACTACAGTATTCGGAGTGACACTGTGCAAATTCGGCCATCGCCGAATCAGGTAACTAAACCAGGCCTAAACGTTGCACTTCTTCTGGACCCGGCTGACCAGCGAGCCCGCTGCCCACCCCACTGCTGGCTGTCCCCGACCTCGGGTTCCGCGCAGAGGAAATGAATTACCCATTGCACTTTTCCGCGCAGAGGTAGGTGAGGTGAATCACACATTCGCAGCCTGTTCGTTTCGCTGGTTTATTGTGCTGAAAGCACTGTTCGCTGGTTTGTTGTGAGAGAAAAACACTGCTGGATGACTGCTGCTGATAAGTCCAAACGAACAGGGCGCGACGTCTTCCTCCAAAGTCCAAATCACTCACCCTCGCTTGATCTCTCCTCTCCAAACCCGGCAATCCCTCGAACTAGGGTTCCGGCGACCCAATGACGGACGGCGGCGACGAGTACAAGCGCGAGGAGTCGGTGACCCTGCTGGTCATCGTCTCCCTCGCCGCGCTCTCGCTCGTCTCCCTCATCGCGGCCTTCGCCTACTACTGCTACATTACGCGCAAGGTCTCCCGCCGCCTCCACTCGCTCCATCTCCCCAAGCGTTCCAGCTCCCCTCCTCCGCCTCCTCCCCGGGCCCCGCCGCGGCAGCAGCAGGGGAAGGACAGCCCGTCCAGCAACTCCGCCAGCGACGGGGGTGGGGCGGCGGCGGCGATGTCGGTGGTGGTTGCTGGGGAGAGGGGCGTGCAGGTGTTCAGCTACCGGCAGCTCCACGCGGCCACGGGCGGGTTCGGCCGGGCGCACATGGTTGGGCAGGGCAGCTTCGGCGCCGTGTACCGCGGGGTGCTCCCCGACGGGAGGAAGGTCGCGGTCAAGCTCATGGACCGCCCAGGGAAGCAGGGCGAAGAGGAGTTCGAGATGGAGGTAAAAACAATTGCTGACATTTGTGCATTTTGGATCCTTGCTACTCAGCGCCGAATGCGGGTGTTTCCATGTGCTGGGTTTGGGGCTGGGACAGCATTCACCGCGTCCTGTAGCGTGTTCCCCCTAGTTGGTAACTACTGGATCTGGCCATTGCGGCTTGGGCTTGGTGATGCTCTGCGGTCCAAGCGGAGACATTTGTGGGTTTCCTGAGTGCAAATGGGGTCACTGTGCGTTGGGGGTTTCCGTGGTTGTTTACTTACTTAAAAGATCATACCCTCTTTCTAAAAATGGAGCAGTCACTTTGTGTGATGGTAAGTGCGAAGTTTCTCTACTGTTTACTAATTGTAAAATTTGGTCTCCACAAAATTTCTGTGTGTGGAGGTGAGGTGTATGTTTTTAACTTCGGCTGGATTATCTGGGATTCTGGATTGTGAGTTTGTGACTATCAGCTCTTTGGGGTGTTTATTTAGTTGTAGTAATAGTAATGGTTGGTAAGCAACTAAGCATGCATGTGAAGCCCTTAGTTCTTATTAGTTTTCATGGATAAGTTTGTAGTCTTTTTCTGGCATGAGGGTAGTGTGACCATTTTCACTTTAGCAAGATGAAACAGATTTGGGGAGTGGAGTGGGTGAAATTGAAGTTCCCAGTCCTGCTTCGGTCAATGCTCTGTTGTTGGATGTAACTGCACAGTTATTTCGATATCCTCATGTATACAGTATGCTAGACAAGTAGACAGGTAGTTAAGTGGAAATAGGAACACAAGCAGCCATTCGGTTCCACCAACACTTCACATATCCCCAATTTAGCCATGGGGATAGCAACAAATCAACAGCTAGAAAACAATTACCTTGCTATAGGGATAGGGCACAGGCTTGGCATTTGATAAGAAATACCAGATTTGGCAACAGGTAGTGTGTTTGAACTCAGTAACCAGCAAGTAAGACATGCCGAGCTGTGAGACGATCATAATTTTTATGTGTTAGGTTAGCAGCTACTCCTGTGCTGGCTATAGGAATGGAAGTATATGCAGAAAATTGACATAATAAAGAGAAAATTTATGACTGAACTCTGTTGTTTTATCAGCCACGCTATTGGCTTGAGCTGCAGCTTTTGGGTTTTTAGCTTCTGCTTGTTGATTTTTTGCTATTGACTTTTGTAATAATTGTTTAGCTTCTCTGAACACCAGAAGCCAGAAAAAACTCCTCTCAGCATGCTTTTCAGCTTTTAGTTCATTTCCTCATAAGCCAGCTTTTCAAAAGGCAGTTCAATAGCTAGGCTGTTTGTTTTAGCTTCTGGCTGGTAGAAGCCAGCAAAAAGCTGAAACAAACAGTCCCTAACTTGGTAATAGAGCGATAGGAGCTTCTGGGTATAACTGAAATCTGATTTCATTAATTCTCTCATTCTTGATGGTTCACATAGTGTGAATGGACTGAAAATTTCACCTGCAACTTTTTCAGTGTTTCTGAACACGTGATGTTTTGTAGGTGGAGTTGCTGAGTAGGCTCCGATCACCGTATTTATTGGGCCTGATTGGCCATTGTTCGGAAGGTGGACACCGTCTACTGGTATATGAGTTCATGGCCAATGGGGGTCTCCAGGAGCATCTCTATCCAAACAGAGGTATAGCCATTTTGTATTGTCCAAATCTATTGTTGTTTTTGTGCATTTATTTTGTGCACATGTCATTTTTTAGTGTCAACAAGATGATAAACCCTTCACTGCTTTTCAATCGATAAATGCTCCAGACTTACCTGGCTGATAATGCCCAAAAGCATCAGTGTGTGCTTTTAACCGACTGATAGAAGATATGAGCAATAGAAGGTTATGTACTTCTATTGTGTTGATGTGCTTCTTGTTGCTAATATACAAAGTGAAAATAATTACCAGTGTAGATACTAAGCTTACAGGTAGTTGCATATTATAAAAGTGAATCTGGAGAACTGCCACATTCAATTATGGAAGTATATAACCTATTTTTAGGTTGATATGTAAGTGTGAAGTTGGCTGAAATATCTTCCTACCACTTAACACAGCGGGTAACTTGGGTATTGACACTATTTTTAAGACAGATTGTTTTTGCCAACTGATAGTTCTAAAACATTGTTCTAGGTTCCTGTGGTGGAATCTCAAAATTGGACTGGGACACAAGAATGAGAATTGCACTTGAAGCAGCCAAAGGTTTGGAATATCTTCATGAGTGTGTTAATCCACCTGTTATACATAGAGACTTCAAGAGTAGCAATATTCTCCTGGACAAGGACTTCCATGCAAGAGTTTCAGACTTTGGTCTAGCCAAACTTGGATCTGATAGAGCTGGTGGTCATGTCTCAACTCGAGTTTTGGGCACACAAGGCTATGTTGCACCAGAGTAAGATCAGGCTAATGTTCATCTATTACTTTTTCTAGACTTAACTACTTACTAAATCCATTGTGCAAGGTCATAAGTTTGATATTGGTCTGTCATTTGCTCTATCACTTATGTGTTCCAAAGAACTGATTATACTGTCTCTAATATGATACACATACTATAAATCTGTGTAGATACGCATTGACTGGGCATTTGACTACCAAATCAGATGTGTACAGTTACGGTGTTGTGCTTTTGGAACTGCTTACTGGCAGAGTACCAGTTGATATGAAGAGGCCTCCTGGAGAAGGTGTTTTAGTTAACTGGGTAAGTCGAAAGTTACTGATTAATATAGCTTTGCTTTGAGCTGTTTTCTTCTGCCTTCATGAATCATAACGTTAATGGATGTGTTTAGTTGTTAATATAAAATTATTATCGACTATACAACAGTGTCTCCTTCAACTGCAAAAAGTTTAGTGATAACTGCAAAAAGTTGATTATGATGAGCAAATTGGATATTTACATGTTCCTCAGCTCTTCAATGAAAACATGTACTTCAGTTCCTTGCTGTCATAGAACTTCAATTGTCTTTGCTCCTATACTTTGATTTTTCGTGTACAAAGTCATGACATACATTAATTAGAATGCACCTGCTTCTCTTCCTTGTCCTTGGTTGGAAAACATCAGCTTGTGTCGTGGTAGTTGAACATTGCATATATATAACCTGTCACTTGTTGAATTACTGCAGGCATTGCCTATGCTCACTGACCGAGAAAAAGTCGTGCGGATCTTGGATCCAGCATTGGAAGGTCAATATTCCTTGAAAGATGCTGTCCAAGTGGCTGCTATTGCTGCCATGTGTGTTCAACCAGAGGCTGACTATAGGCCATTAATGGCTGATGTTGTCCAATCGCTGGTTCCACTTGTCAAGAACCGTTCTAATCAGAAAGCTTGCAACCCCAATGTGCAATCATCGAAGCCACTCGACTAGGAAAGCACATGTTTGATCTGCAGTTTGTGCTCGTCTTTCTGGAACCTTTGTCGTCTATAACTAACTACTGCTGAGACAAAGTTATTCACATGCTTCTTAACAATGATTTTGTCTGCTGGAGCTCTCCTGATTTTTTAGGGTGCGATGTGAGCAGGTAGGTTCCAAATTTAAGGGGAATCTGGTTGAACGGTCCTGAGCTTATTTGAGTTTGAAGGGAAGTTTCTGTCATGTACAATTAGCTGCCATGGTGTGATGGTGGGTAGTTGCCTATAGTTGGGATTAGTATTTGTTGTGGGGAGTTCATCATTATATGGTAGGTTTGGTATGAGCAGGCAGAACTGTATGTAGAGTACTGCACTAATTTCCTTTTGGCTTATTTATGTTAGGGAAGTAGCTTAGAAGATCATTGTGCACTTAGGGTATTAACTGTTAAGCTGCCAAGTGTTGTGTATCCTTGTCAGTAGCGAGTGTTGTCCTTGTATTTTAGTGTTACTAATGTATAGCACGGTTCTGAATTGGTTTTGATTTCATTGTTGTATGAGCAACGTACCTTATTTTTACCTTGTTCTGTTGATTTTTGTTAATCTTTCAACTGGTTCAGAAATTGTAACATATTACGACAAAAAGGTGAAAAAAGTCTGAAACAAGAGGACATCACAAAATTACAATGTCGTTCAGGTTGCCAGGACTCGATGTGTTCAGGCACCAAACGTTCATGACAGGACATGTTTGCACATGATTAACGCGGTTGATGACTTTCAAGCCAAATGGTTGACGGTGAATCACCGAATCTCATTTCTTGGCGTTCCTGCAAGTGTAGTCAGGCATTTCAACAAATGGTTGGTACGGCTGTGTTTAGTTCAAAAAAAAACACTGTGCAGAAAAAAGATTCCCCGTCATATCAAACTTGCGATATATGCATGGAGTACTAAATGTAGATGAAATAAAAAACTAATTGTACAACTTGGTTCTACTTTGCGAGACGAACGTTTTGAACCTAATTAGTCAACGTTTGGACACTATTTGCCAAATAAAGCCAAAACGTGCTACCGTACTTTTTTACACCTTTTTACACCTTTTTACACATCTAAACACACCCTACGTTGCAACGACCAGCGAGGACTGCATCAGGAACAGAACAATCATTCCAAAAGATTGTGCCGGCCGCATCAGCTAAAAATGGATTAATCAGGCTTAATAGATTTGTCTCACAAATTAATCTCCATCTGTGCAATTAGTTTTATAATTAGCTCATGTTTAATCTTCCTAATTAATATATGAATGTCCTGGATCCAAACACCCCCTAAGAATGGCTAACAAGACCTGCATGTCGGAATGTCTGATGAGTTTTGAAGTGTAAATGCCAAAAAGGTGAGCTTCGCTGGTTGGACAAGCTTTGGTTTACGGAACCCTAAGCCTTTTTGAACTGTTGTTCTGTGCACCGACGCTGCGGGTGGACAAGTCCGCCCCCTCTCTGATCAAGAACCTAGTGCACCACGACCGGACCAACCATATCGGACGTGAAGTACCAGTGTACCACTATGTCCGGGAGTGTGCTAACAGAGGCCTGATCGACGTTCAGTTCATCGGAACGGCAGAACAACTGGGCATGGGCGGAGCTATAGTCACGAGTGTGGGTGAGCTGCACACATGAAAATTAAAAAAATAGAAATAACTAAGTTTTCATCATATTTGCATCTAAATATTATATATACTTGCACCCACAAGGCAAACGCACTCTCTCGGATTTGCTAAAGCTCCACCGCTGCAGCTGGGCGACATTCTCACCAAATCTCTACCGACTCAAGCAAGAAGAACTTCGATGCAGGATCAGCCCCACCAAACTTCGTCCTGCCGGCAACAACGCTTAGGGGGTGATTTGTTAGGCTGTATAAGACTGTTGCCGTATGGTGTACAATGTAGATAGCTGTTTGTTTGCTTTCTATATGTTTAGACATTCAGTAGCGCTCTTTCAGGGCAGCCGCGCACGCCGCAGTAGCATGCCGTGCGCGTTCATCGCGGCACGTCCCAGCGCACTGGGATGGCACTTCGTGAGCACGAGCGTGCCGCGTTTATCTCGGCCACCATGGTCATGTATTACTCTTTATATTCCCCAAATTAACAATGAAACGCTGCCAGTTGACAGCACCAAAATTCTAGTGTTCACTATTCTTCCAGTTCACGCGTGAGAGAGAGAGAGCGCCGGCGACTTGATCCCGGCTATTCTCTGACAGTGGGTGGGTTCGTGCGCCACCTTCCCCACTGCTGGACTGCAGTGCGGCGCACACAGTAGCCACATGGCTCGTCGCCCACCGTAGCCGCATCGGAGCAAAGGCAGGTAAGCTGAGAATTTTGATTTCTTATTCTAGGTGAAATCAAATGCTGCTCTTTTAGTGGATCTTTTTGTGGCCTGAATTATGGCAGGTTCTTGGTTTAGGTAATAGGTATGGCAGACATGGAAACTTGTGTGTAGCACAAAACAGTTCTTTGCGAAGTTTTTTTTTCCTTTTTTTGTGATGTTTTGGGACATTTGTGTGTTGTGCGATTTTTTTTTTGGACATTTGTGTGTTGCACACAACTTTATAGGTCCCAGTACCAGTAGTGGTTTGGTGATGGAAAGACATTGACCTTCAGAGTGTCTGGTAATTTTGTAAATTTCTGATCTAATTTAGCATTTCTTCCTTCATTAAAAGCAGTAAACTGGGAGATGGCAGCAAAGTACCTTTGGGGATAATGTTTGTAGCTACAGTTTGTGGTGCTCAATTCCTCGATTCTTATGTAATTGTGTACTACAGAGTTCTTGTCCATATATAACCTGTTCAGTGCCATATTTTGTCAATTTTAGGGAAACTTTTTTTGGTTTAATTAAACGAAAATGCTGCTTTTCGGGCGTGCTTCCGTAGCCCCGAACGCCCGCACACCTCCTTACGCACACCCTGCCTGGCCTCAGCCCACATACCTGCCCGCACTCTCTCTCTCTCTCTCGGGCGACCATGGTGGCGGCGTGATGGATCCGTGCCTGGCGAGCTCCGGCGGCCTGCGCGCCCGCGTCCCATCGCCTCCCCCGCGCGTGGCCATGGCGGATGTAGTGGCGGCGCCGCCAGATCCGGTGGTGGAGGCGGCGGATCCGCCACCAGGTAGGCCTCCTGCTCCTCCTCCTCCTCCTCTTGGATTTGCTATCTAGGGTTCCAGCGAGGTCTCCCCTTCTCTTCCCCAACTTCGGCGGGCTTAGAAAGGGAAGGGGGTTTGGGGAGGCAGGTAGGCCAGGCGGTGGGGATGGTCGATGGGCGGCTTAGGGGAGCTGGTGATGGTAGGGGTGGTTGGGCCAAGTTGGGGCAAGGGAGGCTCGCCGGAGCTAGAGAAGATGGTGGTGGGCGAGCTCGCTAGAGCTGGAGAAGATGGCGGGGGAGGGGGTGTGGGGGGGAGGGGAAGAGGGTGGCCGCCGTGGGCACTAGGGGCCCTAGCTCGCCGGAGCTTCGGAGAACCCTAGTGCTAGCAGCAGGCCGGTGGCCGGCGGCGGGGGAGAGGGTGTCGGAGTCAGCGAACCCTAGATCTGATCTGTTATTTTTTTTTTCTTTTTTGGCAACCAAAATAATTTGTTTCCCAAATTGGAGTGTGCAGCCAGAAATTGGATTTCCTGCACGCGCACGCTCTAGTAAAGTCCTTAATTAAAATGTCTCATCTTTTGCTAACATCTTGGTAACTTGTGTCCTACCCGTAGACGATTAGCTACATGGCGGAGCTAGTCATGGGCAGTGGCTCATTTGGCATCGTCTTCCAGGTCAATGATCACTCAGGAACTCCTTATTTTTATCTTCTTTATGCTTAAGGAACTTGTCTTATATGCAGGCCAAGTGCTTGGAAAATGGAGAAACGGTGGCAATCAAGAAGGTGTTGTAGGACTGACGTTACAAGAACCGTGAACTGCATCTTATGTGCTCAATGGACTAGGGACCACCCAACGTCATCCCCTTGAGGCCCTGCTTCTTCTTGATTACAAGTAGGGATGAGCAAGCACTACAGCAATGCCAATTATCTATGTCAAGCCTTACATGTATTAGGTTTGTGGATTGTTTATTTGAAATCAATCAATACTTCTGAAATTCCTGCCTTATTTTGTAGAGTACACTCTGGTTCTATTTTGAGTTGGTGATGGCTATCGAGGGCGCTGGCTTACATTCATTCTATCCTAGGAGTGTGTCATCGAGATTTGGAGCCACAAAATGTTTTGGTACGTATTGGAACAAAGCTATATCACACATAGTCTTTGATAGATCACTCTCAAGTCTGAACTGGTTTTGTATTGCTTGCAAATCTACCATAAATCATGTTTTTGTATACCAAAACTTTTCCCTCTGCAGGCCACGTTACTGTAAAACTACTGCTGTCCATTCCTTGCTATACATGCAGGATTACCAATAATTCCTACCACCGGCCTAGGAAAAGACCATTCCACATCGTTGCAAAACAACCGCCGTCCATTCCCTGCTATACATGCAGGATTACTGTCCATTCCTACCACTAGCCTAGGAAAAAACAACTCGAACCTTCCATAAACCTTGTTTATGTATACCAAAACTCCTCTGCAGGCTATGTCGCTGCAAAACTACCGCCGTCCATTTCCTGCTATACATGCAGGATTACCGTTCGTTCCTATCACCAGCCTAGGAAGAAAACAAATCGACCTTCCGCCCCCTGTAAGGCTATCCGCACTCATCATCCTCTATATTCATCCTCTAAAAGGAATATTCTATCCTAATCATCACAAAATATACAGTTTTCCCGCATCCATCCATCCTCTATATCATCCTCTATCCACTGTGGGGCCCACTTGTCACTTTATCTAAATATATCCATGTGACATCTTGTAATGAAGAATTTATTGTCACGAATTTAACGGTGTAATCAGAATTTAATTTGGTGTTTTGGTTTGTGAATTATAACATTTTTTTTTGTTAGTAGCAGCAGCGGGGCCCGCTTGTCCTCTCTCTGTCAGACTCTCTCCCTCCTCCCCGCGAGCGCGCGCACTGCTGCTGCCGCATAGCGTACGTCCGGTACATCGCTACAAATAGCGGACTCGTGCGCGTAGCGGACCGGATGGAGTACCCCGCTGCAGGCTTTTTGAACTGTAAATGATACGCTATGCGGATAGCGTATGTGTTTGGAGGAGCCGCTGCGGACAGCCTAATACGCACACCCAGCCGAGCATTCATCAATTCTACAACCCTTCTGTCCCCATGCTAACTAAAAAAATCCTTCCTCCCCCCGCCGCTCCCAGCGCCAGCGCCGCCTCTCCGCCCTTTATAGCGCCGCCACTGCTACGGCTACTCAACCCCTCCCAGAACTGCTGCCGCTGCTCCTCCCCCTCCAGCGGTGGCATCCTCGCGAGCAATTTCTCTTCGACGGCAAATCAGAGACTCCAAGACCGATGGGTTGTCTCCTTTTTTGGGTTGCTTTCTATTTTTGGATTGGATTCGTGATTTTACGTTTCTTCATCTCCACTCCTGCCTATTCAAGGTTAGGATTTTGGGCTAAAGTTAGGGAAGAGTGGTTCCCCTCGGATTTTAGCATGTTGTGTACAAAGATTTGATAGATCCATTCTTAGTTTGTCATATTTTCTATTTTTTTTGGCTCGACTTATGTCTCTTGTCACACTCTTCAATTGTTTGACGAATTATCTTTGTAGGTCATGGTCGCGCTTGACTGTTGGACAAATTGTCTTTGCAGGACATGGTAGCGAAGGATCCGTTGGTTCGTGTTCCGCTTTCCCTGCTGCTTCCTATTGTCATTGGTTTTTATTTCTTTTATTGGTGTTGATGTATTTGTATACTACATAGCTGTTGAGTTCCACATGCCCCCATCTACTCCCAGCTGCTTTGGCCAGGCCAATCCCCTGAGGTGCTACCAGTCATCTCCAAGGCCCTTGAAGATGTTTTGATGAGGTCTTTGCTTCTTCGTTAACTTCAGCTCTTTCATTGAATGAATAGATAAATGAATGCTGACTAAAATCCTGACTCTTCACTACCACTCTGGACTAGACAACTATACTTAGTGTGGAGTCTAGAGAGGACATATACTAATTATGTGGGAGGCACTATGTAGTGATACGCTGTGCCTTATGCCTTCTTAATTTATCTACCTGCTCACATAGTGTGCTCTCTTTATTTATGTTGGTAGCTACATTCTAAAATATCCTCTATCTATTATTAAATAACTTATAATATTGTTTGCTAATCTTCATTTTTATTGTTAATATGGATTTCAACTACATCGCCGCAAGCATAGAACTACTCATCACTGAGTTTAGGGAAGACTAAAACAAACAATAATATTTCCTTATCCCCAACCTTTCATCATTGATTATTTGACTCTTATATTCTTTATTTGTTTTTTCGATGATTCAGAGATAGGAGGATTGCACTTGTGGCAGGATTTCATTAAGTGAGCAACTAACCTCCTACCACCAAGAACATGCTTGAGTCTTTCCCAGGTTAGTCACAATGGGCATACCTCAAGCTATTTGATGTAATGACTTGCAGCCCTGGTTGATTGATACATTGTGATTGTCATATATTGTCTGCCTTTGTTTCCTTTTGCTTTAGTATTTGCTCCCTAATTTCTATTTTCCATTGGCAATTAAACAAATATGCTTATTTAATTTCATATTTTTTTTCTTAACTAGGTTCATGAAAAGATGCTGCTATTTTCAATGTTCAAATTTCTAGCATCTGCTTATGGTATCTTTTCCAGGGCTTCAAATTTTAGACACAGGACGTGTACTTCAGTAATGCCTGGTCTAAGTCACTTTCCTATGAAGTGGATATTACTGGAATTAATCTATGTGACCACTGAACTTTTACTAAAGTCAACCAACATGACCAAACAACCCAATAAGAATCTAGGTGCAATTTCTTGACAGTTACAAATGGTTCTACTGTATGTTACCGACCACCTAATCATACTGGTTGCACACAAATCCCTTTCATTTCTCGATAGGAACTCAGCAACAGAAGGGAACACTCCTTGGAGAGGCCAAATAAAAGAAGAGGTTCTATATTCAGGTACCATTTATTCTTACTCAAAGTGATCCTAGGCGTTGTTTTATTTGCTACTTGCCCATGCCTATGCTACACTATGGCTTTTGTACTTTATTCTATCTGATGATGGATGATGTTTAACATATTTCTACATTCTTTTGATGATATGTAGGCTCATATAGTGCAGATATAAATTAGTTTGTCCCACTAACTTTACAAACAACCATTATTCCATGATCCTGTTCACTGCTTTACTTCTATGTGACTACATTCAAACACAATAAATCCATACAGTCCTATATCACTCTCAACTTTGTTTCTTTATCCAACCAATACTCATCCACTGAGCTGCGCACGGGGACTAATGCCTTCTTTGTGTTGCCAAAATAAAAAGATTCAGCGGAGACTGAACTCTTTGTTCCCCCTTTTTGTTGCTTCATACTTTAGTGCGATCTTCATGAAGTATTTGGTCACTGCAGTCATGATAGGTCATTTAGCTTATGGGACATTCCAACATAAATTGGTATTTTTTGGCGTAGCTAAAATAGGTCCAAAAAATAGGCTACCTGATCATGTTGACCCCACATTATATATAAATACATGTCTTAGCCATCGTTTGACAATTTGTGTGCTAATCTTTTCCTTTTCCTTGATAGGAAACTCACCTACTCAATACGAAAACACTTGGTGCCCTACTTTATGGTCTGCAAATACACGCTGCTTCACCTAAATGTTCTTTTTCCCCTAAGTATCACATTTCTCATTTGAATTGATGGTTGTCCTGCAGGTACTCTTAATTTGTAATTACTTTCTAATTGTTGATAGAATTGTTATATGGTGCCTTCTTTCATTGTCACTTCCACCTACTAGCCATTCAATCGGTATGTATTACCTCATCATTTATTTTACACAAATCAAAGCGATAGGCAATAGATCAATGACAAAATGAGTGAAAATATAAAAATTTAGGCACTGTACAAAAGGGTGATATATTTGCCATGTGCATTTCTTATTTCTTGCTCAGTTGTGGTCAAAACAATCATGTGATACCCCTTGCATGGCATCTAGGCAGTTCTGCAAGTTATGAAACCATTTTGTGTGATATAATCCCCATCCTATTCAGTTTGGTTGATTTTGGTAAATATAATCTTTATCTACTGTGCTACCTCATATCTTCATGCAATTTAGTGTTCAACCATGAAGCATTTGTCATTTATAAATGTTTTCTCAGCCTTATAATACATCCTAGGCCAGATACCTTGCCATGATGTGCAGCAAACTAAAACTATTTACTTTTCACTAATTTGGAGGTGACCTTCCAACAATATATTGCTGCTTTCCACATTTATACCTGCTCTTTCTTTCCACAAAACAGACCTTCGTGCGATGCTAGGTGACCATGTCTCCGATAATTTCTCATGCCTATTGTGTTCTTTTGGTTCATACACCAAGATTGTCTCACTTTTCATAGCTAAATCATTAGCACTAAAACTAAAGAATGGCCTAATCAATGAGCTAACATTTCATTATGTTATGTTCTCCTTACTACTCCAACTGCTCAATGAAATGAATGAGAACAAGGTGAACAAGGTGCCAGCCTCAAATCATCATTGGAAGACACCATTTCAAGACTAACATGTGTACATGCGAAACATTAGTTTCTATAGGTTGTCCAAACTTTAACCTTTCTTTAATATGTACGCTTAAAACAAAATGTAACTGAAGCTTTTATGATCTTTTTCCATCTTAATCAACAACTACGACAACTGTTATTAGCAATTGCTATTCTCACTCCTGGCCACGCATCAAGTCAAGCTTGGTGATTTTGGAAGTGCAAAAGTTATGGTATGTTGACTTGCAATGAAAGCTATAGTAATACACATTGGGGGTAGTGATAGTGTAATACACATATGGGGATGCCACTTTGAGCAACTTGACCAAAACTAACAAGCCGTGGCCCAGCTGCTTCCACCTAGCTGGCTAGCCTGCTAATAGTTGACTAGCCACAAAATGTAATGCCTTTTGCTAAAATGGCCCTGTTTGACACTACTCAAAAATATGTAGGCAGGTATTTTCTTTGCTAGGTTAAGCTTTTTGCCATTTCTTAGAGAACTTGAATCATGATATGCATATTCGAGTTCAAACTAAAATATGGTAATAGTGCTACCCAAATTTGATTTCACATGTATTCAATAAAATCCATCCATAGTGTGGGACCTTGTAGTGCATTCTATCTTAGAGAGCAATTTCTTATAGTATTCACAAAACAATACTTGTCGTATATGTTGTTTCTATGATAAATATATAAGACAAAGTTACGCTAAAGTACATATTTATGCCTTAAAAGTATCAACAAAAGTACACAAAAATCATATCAGAAGCATGCAATGCTAAGTAATAGAAACCATTAACAACTATAGGGACAAAACACGTTGCATGCACGATAAGAAAAATGCGTCACATGGATGAGAAAGATTGGCAACTAATGTAGGTTGTGAAAAAGATTGGCAACTATATTAATATAACATAAAGTGTGATTTTTCCCAACCTCCATTAGTTGCCAATCTTTCTCATGCAAATGACGCATTTTCTTATCGTGCATGTAATGTGTTTGTCCCTATGTGGTTATACCATTTTGAGATGGTTATACATTGTGTGGGCATTCCACATTCAGTTATAGTAGTAGGTATGTGGAGATACCACTTTGAGTTGTATTTATTAATGTCTTTTGTCCTTTCTCTCCATCTGCCACATTGCAATGGCTACCTAATATTTTTGTCTTTGCAATATCCTTTTTTTGTAGGCTGTCTTCGTAATACTATACTACGGTTGTTGGTGAGCCTATTATATCATACATATGCTCACGTTATTATTACCATGCTCCAATCTCATATTTGGTGCAACCGAGTGTACAACATCAATAAATATATGGTTAGTTGGATGTATTCTTGCACTGGTCAGGTGGGTTTTTGTATTTGTTTTGCAGTTTTCAAAGGTTTTAGGTTTCTTTGCTTAACCATGATGCCACTGCTGGTGTTTTAATTCTCTTGCATGTACATTTGCAGCCATTGTTCCCAGGTTAGAGTGCAGTTGAAGTTGTAGAGATAATCTAGGTACTGCACACATCACATTTGCCTCTCCTTTTACTTCTGCCATGAAATTGCCTAAATTGATGTGACCCTCTTGCGGGTTCTTGGTACATACGCCCACCCGTCAAGATATACGATGCATGAACTCAAACTATATAGAGTTTAGATTTCAATGCATAAAAGGCCCACGCTTGGCACAAGGTATGCATGTTATCTAACGAAGAAAATGCTTGTTCATACGGAACATCTTTTTATGCATAGCCATATGATCAATTATCATATTTTTGTTGTAGTCTTAGTTTCTAATAGGTTATAATAATTCCATTGTTGTTAATATTATCTGGCTTATCATTTATGTTATAGTAATACACATGTGTACCAGGGTGAGGGTGCACACTCATCATGTGGAAACTGAGCTCCTGCCCTATCTAGCACACATGGTTTGCACACTTTGCACTTGTGTAGAACACTCTGCAAGTCTAGCTTCGCCTTGTCCTTCTTCTCCATGATCCTGTGATGACGAGTAATGTGGCCTCCCTGCGCCTGGGGTGTGGTGAAGAACGTGGTCTTACACTCAAGTCAACTATACACCTTGCTACAACCTTTGTTGCTCTCACCTCCAGTGGCAGTAGATGTGTTGTAGGTGTGGCTGCCACTGCTACACCCATCAAGACCATTTGCCTCCATAGCCAACATCGCTATAGCCAGCGACACCTTTTCCATAGTCCAGATTGCCATAGCCAGCAAGAGATTTTCCACAAGCGTTGCTGTACCTAGCAACAACTTTACCATTGCCACCATATCTATAGCGAGCACTAGCTTCACCAGAGCCATTGTTCCCCTTCACCGGGTGACCAGGCGCATGTAGTTTGAGTGGCCACACTGACAGCCATGGCGAGAGGAGCTCTTGTGATGGTCACCACTGCCACAGAAGTAGGAGATGGTGGAATTGTCAGAGCCACTATTGACGCAACAAGAGGGGCTCCTCCAATGTTCACAGATTCTACAGACGCATGAGGTGCAGGCGGCACAAGAGTTGCCACGGCCACCGTGAGTTGTCGCTACATCAGGAGTTGGGCCAGGAGCTCTGTCATGCAAGGCAACCGTTATGTTGCGAACAGTGACATTAGACTATGATCTAGAAACTTTTACCTCTAGGTTCGCTTCAATAGGTGAGACCACAGTGTCGGCCACCCCAAGATGTGTCACCATCAGGTGCCATTGGATCTACATGACCAGCATCCTGTCCGGTTGTTCTTCACCAAGGGTGTCTCTAGGGCTCCCGTTGCAGCGTACGATATTGCCCCATGTCGCCTCTAGGGGCTTCACGGTCCTCAGCTTTGACTTTGCTTCTTCCTTCTCCTCTTCGGTGTGGATTCATCCTCCTCAGACTTGGAGGAGAGGTGGTTGTGCTTTTGAGACCTCATGTGCCCACTGCCCACACAATGTCATCTCCTAACCAAAGGTCATGGAGCAATCGGCGCAAGCCTATGGCCGGTCGTCCATCACAACAATGGTGCCAAGACCAGCTAATCTGAGCCTAGCCACCTTATGTGAGTGCCGCGGTGGCAAACTACGCTGCTTAGCAAATTGCCTTGTCCCTACTAGGACATCCCACAAAAGATCCACACATGTATACAACTAATGTAGGTTGGGAAAAATTGCACTTTATGTTATATTATAAATTAATACAAAATAAAGTGTGATTTTTACTAACCACTATTATTTGCCAATCTTTTTCATGCATGTGATACATTTTCTTATCGTGCATGTAACGTGTTTTGTCCCTATGTGGTTATACCATTTTGAGATGGTTATACATGTTTGGACATTCCACTTTCAGTTATAGTATTAGGAATGTGGAGATACCACTTTGAGTTGTATATATTAATGTCTTTTGTCCTTTCTCTCCATCTGCCACCTTGCTGTACCTACATAATATTTTTGTCTTGGCCATATTATTTCTTTTGTAGGTACTCTTTGTAATATTGTACTATAGGTTGCCAGTGAGCCCGTTATATCATGCATATGCTCTTGTTATTATTACCGTGCTCTAATCTCATATTTGGTGCAACTGAGTATACAACAAACAACATCAATAAATATATGGTTGGTTGGATGTATTCTTGCAGTACTTCCTAGTTAGGTCGGTTTCTGTATTTGTTTTGCAGTTTTTGAAGGTTTTAGGTTTCTTTGCTTAACCATGATGCCACTGCTGTTGTTTTAATTCTCTTGCATGCAAGTTTGCAGCCATTGTTCCCATGTTAGAGTGTAGTAGAAGTTGTAGAGATAATATAGGTACTGCACGCATCACATTTCTCTCTCCTTTTACTTCTACCATGAAATTGCCTAAATTGATGTGATCCTCTCGCAGGTTCTTGGTACATACGCCCACCCATCAGGATATACGATGCATGAACCCAAACTCTATAGAGTTTAGATTTCAACACATAAAAGGCCCACGCTTGGCACAAGGTATGCATGTTATCTAACAAGGAAAATGCTTGTTCATACGGAACATCTTTTTATGCATGGCCATATGACCAATTAACATATTTTTGTTGTAGTCTTAGTTTCTAATAGGTTATATTAATTCCATTGTTTTTAATTTTGTGGTTTCTCATTTATGTTATAGTAATACACATGTGTACCTAGGTGAGGTGCACACTCATGATGTGGAAACTGAGTTCCTGCCCTATCTGGAACACATGGTTGCACACTTTGCACTTGTGTAGAACACTCTGCAAGTCTATCTTTGCCATGCCCTTCTTCTCCATGATCCTGTGGCGATGAGTATTATGGCCTGCCTACTCTAGGGTGTGGTGAAGAATGTGTTCTTACACTTAGGGCAACTGTACACCTTGCCACAGCGTTTGTTGCTCTCACTTCCAGTGGTAGTAGATGTGTTGTAGGTGTGGCTGCCACTACTACACCCAGCAAGACCTTTGCCTCCATAGTTGACTTCACTATTGTCGGGTACCAGAAAAATAGGGTACCCCATTCTCACTGCAAAAACTATCCACCAAGGCAGAATAGCGGCCCACGGTCCACCACAGCCGGCCCATGCCTTAGTCCGCTCGGAACCAAAGCTAAAGGATAAGCGCCCGAGCCTTCCAGTGCTCCTCCACTTCGTCCAACCTCTGCCCGTCTCGCCCAACCCCCATGACGCCATCTAGGCACCCGAGCCCTATGATGTCATCGAGGCGCTCGACCCCTTTGCACGACTACCGCTTCGCTTGACCCCCACTATAACACGCTGCCACAGGTACGCACGGGCCCCTACCCTTTCCTGTTAAGGAACAGGAGCTCACCGCGTCATGTAGGATCACCTGGGAACTTGTAACACCAGATTCATGATCCAGTCAAGGCTTCCACGGATCTTTCTTGCCCCCATGGCAGTAATAGGAAGAGGCTACGCTACGCCGCACCCTATCATGTCCGCCTCAACAGAGTTGGGAGCAACGGCCGTCTAGACCCCCGCACCTTTTCGCCAGCGCAGCTTTAGGGCCATGAAACCCTCTTCATCATGACATCGTGTCAGGGTATGGCCTCACCACATCATCAACAGCCACGGTGCACCATCACCACGACGATGACTATATGAAAGCATGAGCTATGAGGAAAGCTAATGATAGGGAGCACCTTAGGGCATTCTCTTTCTATTTTTCGTACATCCGAACACTGTAACCCGACCCCTCCCTTTGCATGCTATAAAAGGGGAGGGAGGGACCCTCAACCAGAGGGCGGCACGGCAAGACAACACCACACTATGGCTATGTTCTAAACACACACACACACTCAAGCACTCGAACACACCCACACACAGAGACTTGGGAGCCATCCCTCTCTCGACTAGCTTGTATCCCCCTACTACAAGCACTTCGGTGCAAAGCAACACGAGTAGCAGCGAGCACTGGATGTAGGGACATTCAGCCTAAACCAGTATACATCTTGTGTCTGCCTTGCACACCATCGGAGGCTCTGACGCGCATCTTCATTCACTTGTCACCGTCTCTAGACACCCCCATTCTAGAATACCGACAACTATAGCCAGCAACACCTTTTCCATAGTTGAGATTGCCATAGCCAACAAGAGATTTGCCATAACCGTTGTTGTATCTAGCAACAACTTTACCATTGCCACCATATCTATTGCGAGCACCAGCTTCGCTAGAGTCATTGTTCCCCATCACCAGGTGATCAGGTGCATGTAGTCTGAGTGGCCGCATTCAAAGCAGTGGCAAGAGGAGCTCTTGTGAAGGTCCTTGCTGCCTTAGAAGGAGGAGGAGGTGGAATTGTCAAAGCTACTATTGATGCAGCAGGAGGAGCTCCTCCAATGTTCAAAGATTCTGCAGACGCATGAGGTGCAGGTGGTGCAGGAGTTGCCACGGCCGCTGCAAGAAGAGTTGCCGCTGCACTAGGAGCTAGGCCAAGACATCCACGAGACCCTGCAATGGTGACAAGAGGATTTGTGTCATCATCGTCATCATCAATGATGATAACAAAATTTTCATCACCTCTGCAGTCGTTCTCTGTGACCTTGTTGCTGTCGTGCATGGCGACCGCTATGTTGTGAACAGTGATATTAGACTAAGATCCAGAAACTTTTATCTCTTGGTTCTCATTAGCAGGTAAGATGATAGCGTCGGCCACCCCAAGACATGTCGCCATTAGGTCGCATTGGATCTACATGACCAGCGACCTGTCCGGCTATTCTTCACTAAGGGCGTGTCTAGGGCTCCCGTTGCGGTGTGCGGCATTGCCTTATGTCACCTCTAGTGGCTTCATGGTCCTCAGCTTTGACTTCCACTTCTTCGTTCTCCTCTTTAGTGTGGGTGCATCCTCGTCAGACTTGGAGGAGAGGTGGTCACGCTTTTGAGACCTCTTGTGCCCACTGCCCACACAATGTCATCTCACGACCAAAGGTCATGGAGCAATCGGCACAAGGCTAAGGCCGACCATCCATCGCAGCAATGGTGCCAAGACCAACTAATTTGAGCCTAGCCACCTCATGCGAGTGCCACGACAGCAAACCACGCTACTCAGCAATTGCCTTGTCCTAACCAGGACAGCTCACCAAAGATCCACACACGTATACAACTAATGTTGGTTGGGAAAATCGCACTTTATGTTATATTATAAATTAATACAAAATAAAGTGTGATTTTTCCTAACCTCTATTATTTTCCAATCTTTCTCATGCATGTGATACATTTTCTTATCGTGCATGTAACGTGTATTGTCCCTATGTGGTTATACCATTTTGAGATGGTTATACATGTTTGGACATTCCACTTTCAGTTATGTTATTAGGTATGTGGAGATACCACTTTGATTTGTATATATTAATTCCTTTTGTCCTTTCTCTCCATCTGCCACCTTGCTCTAGCTACTTAATATTTGGGTCTTGGCCATATTTTTTTGCGGGTACCGTTTGTAATATTATACTATATGTTGCTTGTGAGCCCTTTATATCATGCATATGCTCAAGTTATTATTACCATGCTCCAATCTCATATTTGGTGCAACTGAGTATACAACATCAATAAATATATGGTTAGTTGGATGTATTCTTGCAGTACTTCATGGTTAGGTGGGTTTCTGTATATGTTTTGCAATTTTTGAAGGTTTTAGGTTTCTTTACTTAACCACGAAGCCACTGCTGTTGTTTTAATTCTCTTGCATGCACGTTTGTAGCCATTGTCCCCAGGTTAGAGTGCAGTTGAAGTTGTAGAGATAATCTAGGTACTACACACATCTCACACACATCACATTTCTCTCTTCTTTTACTTCTGCAATGAAATTGCCTAAATTGATGTGATCCTCTCGTAGGTTCGTGGTACATACGCCCACCCATCAGGATATATGCATGAATCTGAACTCTATAGAGTTTAGATTTCAACGCATAAAAGGCCCACGCTTGGCACAAGGTATGCATGTTATCTAACAAGAAAATGCTTGTTCATATGTAATATCTTTTTATTCGTGGCCATATGACCAATTAACATATTTTTGTTGTAGTCTTAGTTTCTAATAGGTTATAACAATTCCATTGTTGTGAATATTATGAAGTTTCTCATTTATGTTATAGTAATACACTTGTGTACCTGGGTGAGGTGCACACCCATCATGTGGAAACTGAGTTCCTACCCTATCTGGCACACATGGTTGCACACTTTGCACTTGTGTAGAACACTCTGCAAGTCTAGCTTTGCCTTGCCCTTCTTGTACATGATCTTGTGACCATGAGTAATATGGCCTCCCTGCGCCTGGGGTGTGGTGAAGAACATGTTCTTACACTCAGGGCAACAATACACCTTGCCACAACCTTTGTTGCTCTCACCTCCAGTGGTAGTAGACGTGTTGTAGGTGTGGCTACCACTGCTACACCCAGCAAGACCTTTGCCTCTATAGCCTACATCACTACAGCCAACAACACCTTTTCCATAGTCAACATTGCCACAAACAACGAGAGGTTTGCCACTACTATTGTTGTACCTGGCAACAACTTTACCATTGCCACCACTTTAGTGAGCACCAGCTTCACCAGAGCCATTGATCCCCTTCACCGGGTGATCAGGTGCATGTAGTTTGAGTGGCCACATTCACAGCAGTGGTGAGAGGAGCTCTTGTGATGGTCCTCGCTGCCACAGAAGTAGGAGGTGGTGGAATTGTTAGAGCCGCTATTGATGTAGTAGGAGGAGCTCCTCAAATGTTCAAAAATTTTGCGGACGCATGAGGTGTAGGTGGTGCAGGAGTTGCCACGGCCACTGGAAGAAGAGCTGCTGCTGCACTAGTAGCAGGGCAGGAGCTCCAAAAGGCCCTATGATGGTGATGAGAGGGTTTGTATGATGATAACAAAATTTTCATCGCCGTTGCGGTCGTTCTCTATGACCTTATTGCTGTCGTGCATGGCGAGCGCTATGTTGCACACATTGATACTAGACTAAGATCCAGAAACTTTTACCTCTAGGTTCTCATCAGCAGGTAAGACGATAGCGTCGGCCACCCCTTGATGTGTCGCCATTAGGTCGCATTGGATCTACATGACCAGCGACCTATCTGGTTGTTCTTCACCAAGGGCATCTCTAGGGCTCTCGTTGCAGTGTGCAGCATTGCCCTATGTCACCTCTAGTGGCTTCATGGTCCTTAGCTTTGACTTCAACTTTTTCCTTCTCCTCTTTGGTGTGGGTGCATCCTCCTCAGACTTGGAGGAGAGGTGGTCGTGCTTTTGAGACCTCTTGCGCCCACCACCCACACAACATCATCTCCCGACCAAAGGTCATGCAGCAATCGGCGCAAGCCTAAGGCCGATCGTCCATTGCAACATTGGTGCCAAGACCAGCTAATCTGAGCCTAGCCACCTCACGCAAGTGTCACGGTGGCAAACCATGCTGCTCAGCAATTTCCTAGTCCCTACTAGGACAACCCACTAAAGATCCACACATGTATACAACTAATGTTGTATGTTGGGAAAAATCACACTTTATGTCATATTATATATTAATATAAAATAAAGTGTGATCATCCCTAACCTCTATTATTTGCCAATCTTTCTCATCCATGTGACACATTTTTCTTATCGTGCATGTAACGTGTTTTGTCCCTATGTGGTTATACCATTTTGGGATGGTTATACATGTGTGGGCATTCCATTTTCAGTTATAGCCGTAGGTATGTGGAGATACCACTTTGAGTTGTATATATTAATGTCTTTTGTCCTGTCCCTCCATCTGCCACATTGCTTTAGGTACCTAATATTTTTGTCTTCGCAATATCCTTTCTTGCAGGTAGTCTTCGTAATACTATACCACGGTTGCTGGTGAGCCCATTATATCATACATATGCTCACGTTATTACTATGCTCCCATCTCATCTTCTGTGCAACTAAGTACACAACATCAATAAATATATGGTTAGTTGGATGTATTCTTGCAGTACTTCCTAGTCAGGTGGGTTTCTGTATTTGTTTTGTAGTTTTTGAAGGTTTTAGGTTTCTTTGCTTAACCACAATGCCACTACTGTTGTTTTAATTCTCTTGCATGTATGTTTGCAGCCATTGTTCCCAGGTTAGAGTGCAGTTGAAGTTGTAGAGATAATCTAGGTACTGCACACATCACATTTCTCTCTCCTTTTACATCTGCCATGAAATTGCCTAAATTGATGTGATTCTCTCGTAGGTTCTTGGTACATACGCCCACCCTTCAGGATATATGATTCATGAACCCAAACTCTACAGAGTTTAGATTTCCACGCATAAAAGGCCCACGCTTGGCACAAGGTATGCATGTTATCTAACAAGGAAAAGGTGTGGCTGCCACTGCCACACCCAACAAGACCTTTGCCTCCATAGCCGACATCACTATAGCTAGCAACGCCTTTTCCATAGTCGACATTGCCATAGCCAGCGAGAGATTTTCCACAACCGTTGTTGTACGTTGCAACAACTTTACAATTGCCACCATATCTATAGCTAGCACCAGTGTAAGGTCCAAATGGCTAGAGGGGGGGTGAATAGCCTATTTAAAAATCTACAAGCTTCACTAATCAACAATGGTTAGTATAAAAGATGGTGATGCTAATTCTAGCACTAGCTCAACTATACTAAGCAAGCCACCTATACAATTCTAGTGAACAAGACTATGATCTCTAATTCACACCAACAAAGCTAAGTCACTAAGCTTACTCCTATGTGATACAAACTATGCTAAGCACACTAGACAAGATAAAGTGCAAGAATGAAAAAGGGAAGTGAATTGATTCTTATACCAACGGTGTAGAGATGAAATGTATCCAAAGAATCAATCACACACAATCATAAAGAGAATCCTCGGCAAGAGATGACACAAAATTTTTTACCAAGGTTCACTTGCTTCCCGGCAAGCAACTCCTCGTTGTGGCGATGCACCCACTTGATGGATCATGAGCTAATTGACTATCAAGAGTCAAACCCTCAGTGGGTGCCGCACATCCACTCATAAGATGGGGATCCTCCAAGCCACAAGCTCCACTAGAGTAGCCAATTTACGAACTCCCACGGGGAAGGCTCAAGAACCCCTCACAAACACTTGGTGAGGCTTGAAACAATCTCCAATCACGAGCTCAACACCACCACTGCTCCAAGCTATCTAGGATGTCAGGAAACACCCAAGAGTAACAAGAAATCCGCAGCCAACTCAAGAAACAAGTGCCACTAGATGCAAATCACTAAGCAATACACTTGAATCTCACTCAATCTCACTAGAGTATGCAACCAAGTAAGGAGATGAGTGGAAGGGAAGTTCTCTAGCTCAAAGTATGTCTCAAGTGTTCAAAGAGTCAAGAGAAGAGACCCAAAATTGGCCAAACAAGTATATAAAGAGATACCCTTTCGAATAGAGCCGTTGGACAGAAATCGGGGGCACCGGACGCTCCGACGCACTGGCATCGGACGCACTCAGCAGCGTCCAGTGCACCAGATCTCGCCATGTGTCTCACACATTCAAAGTTCAATGGCCATTTTAGTGAGCACTGGACGCTCTAGTGCTTTTCATCGGACGCACCACACGCGGTGTCTGATGCGGTCCAGTAAGCTCCCCAAACTCGGAAACGCGCATCGGACGTGTCCGACGCAGCACCATCGGACGTGCCACCGTGTCCTGTCCTCTCCAGCTCTTCTGCCACGCGCCACGTTAGCAGGCACCGGATGATGAACAGTGTTCAGCCAGCGTCCGACGCAAGGCCGTCGGATGTGTCGGTGCAGCCATCCAACTGCGCTGCACCTAAGGTTAGCCACTGGACGCGTCTGGTGACTCCGAAGCCAGCGTCCAGTGCAGTGTCCAATGGTCCTTTTGCCTCTAAAACTTTGCCTCCGACATAGTGGAAAATGGATGTTTTACTTCCACAAAAGCGCCCAAAACCCCTCTCTACCCCTCAAACTCCACCACCTTCGTAAATATGCTAACACCACCAAGTGTTCACCATCATGTGCAAGTGTGTTAGCATTTTCACAATCATTTTTCAAGGCATTATGTTAGCCCTCTGCTAGATCCTAATGCGTATGCTCAAGATGATGACCTAGTAGCACTTGATTCACGAGCTAACTGTGATTGCCCCTCTTGATAGTCGGCTATCAATCCTAAACCCGGTCAATCACTTCTCTACTCATCTTAGACCGACAAAAACAAACCCTATGATTATACCTTTGCCTTGATCACTTTGTTCCATGTCCATCTCCTAATGCTTGATCACCATGATCATCATTTCATGTGCATCTCCACCATGATCATCATTTCATGTCCATGCACCATCATGCTCCTTGCTCCTTCATCACATGTGTTGCTATGCCTAACTCAATTCACTTGACACAATGGCATTAGCAACTTGGTGTCATTAATTACCAGAACCAAACTTGGGCTTTCAACCAGCTTCACCAGAGCCATTGTTACCCTTCACTGGGTGATTAGGTGCAAGTAGTTTGAGTGGCCACACTCACAGCAATGGGGAGAGGAGCTCTTTTGATGGTCGTTGTTGCCATAGAAGCAGAAGGTCAGTGGAATTGTTGGAGCTGCTGTTGATGCAGCAGGAGGAGGTCCTCCAATGTTCACAGATTGTATGGATGCATGAGGTGCAAGCGGCATAGGAGTTGCCATGGCCAGTGTAGGACGAGTTGCCGCTGCATCAAGAGTTGGGCCAAGAGCTCCATGAGACCCTACAATGGCAATGAGCGGATTTGCGTCATCATTGTTGTCATCGATAATGATCAAGAAATTGTCATCGTCGCTGTGGTCATTCTCTGTGACCCTATTGTTGTCGTGCATGGCCACTGTTATGTTGTGAATAGTGACATTAGACTAAGATCTAGAAACTTTTACCTCTAAGTTCTCTTTAGCAGGTGAGACCATAGTGTCGGCCACCCCAAGATGTGTCGCCATCAGGTCCCATTGGATCTACATGACCAGCATCCTATCTGGCTGTTCTTCACTAAGGGCATCTCTAGGGCTCCCATTGGGCATGTGACATTGCCCCATATCGCCTCTAGTGGCTTCACGGTCCTCAGCTTTGACTTTGCTTCTTCCTTCTCTTCGGTGTGGGTGCATCCTCCTCAGACTTTGGAGGAGAGGTGGTTGCGCTTTTAAGACCTCATGTGACCACTGCCCACATAATGTCGTCTACTGACCAAAGGTCATGGAGCAATCGGCGCAAGCCTAAGGCCTATCATCCGTCGTAGAAATGGTGCCAAGACCAGCTAATATAAGCCTAGCCACCTCATGCGAGTGCCGTGGTGGCCAATGACGCTGCTCAGCAATTGCCTTGTCCCTACTAGGACAGCCCACCAAAGATCCACACATGTATACAACTAATGTAGGTTGGGAAAAATTCACACTTTGTGTTATATTATAAATAAATACAAAATAAAGTGTGATTTTTATTAACCTCAATTATTTTCCAATCTTTCTCATGCATGTCATACATTTTCTTATCGTGCATGTAGCGTGTTTTGTCCCTATGTGGTTATACCATTTTGAGATGGTTATACATGTTTGGACATTCCACTTTCAGTTATAGTAATAGGTATGTGGAGATACCACTTTGAGTTGTATATATTAATGTCTTTTGTCCTTTCTCTCCATTTGCCACCTTGCTCTAGCTACTTAATATTTTTGTCTTGGCCATATTCTTTTTTTGTGGGAACTCTTTGTAATATTCTACTATAGGTTGCTGGTGAGCCCATTATATCATGCATATGCTCACGTTATTATTACCGTGCTCCAATCTCATATTTGGTGCAACCGAGTATACAACATCAATAAATATATGGTTAGTTGGATATATTATTGTAGTACTTCCTGGTTAAGTAGGTTTCTATATTTGTTTTGTAGTTTTTGAAGGTTTTAGGTTTCTTTACCTAACCACGATGCCACTGCTATTGTTTTAATGCTCTAGCATGTATGTTTGCAGCCATTGTTCCTAGGTTAGAGTGCAGTTGAAGTTGTAGAGATAATATAGGTACTGCACACATCACATTTATCTCTCCTTTTACTTCTGCCATGAAATTGCCTAAATTGATGTGATCCTCTCATAGGTTCTTGGTACATACGCCCATCCGTCAGGATATACGATGCATGAACCCAAACTATATAGAGTTTAGATTTGAACGCATAAAAGGCCCATGCTTGGCACAAGGTATGCATGTTATCTAACGAAGAAAATGCTTGCTAATATGGAACATCTTTTTATGCGTAGCCATATGATCAATCAACATATTTTTGTTGTAGCCTTAGTTTCTAATAGGTTATAATAATTCCATTGTTGTTAATGTTATGCGGTTTCTCATTTATGTTATAGTAATACACATGTGTACTAGGGTGTGGGTGGACACTCATCATGTGGAAACTGAGTTCCTGCCTTGTTTGGCACACATGGTTGCACATTTTTCACTTGTTGCAGAACACTTTGCAAGTCTAGCTTCGCTGTACCCTTCTTCTCCATGATCCTGTTATGACTAGTAATGTGGCCTCCTTGCGCCTAGGGTGTGTTGAAGAACGTATTCTTACACTTAGGGCAACTGTAGACCTTGCCACAGCCTTTGTTGCTCTCACCTCCAATGGCAGTGGCTGTGTTGTAGGTATGGTGTGGCTGCCACTGCTACACCCAACAAGTCCTTTGCCTCCATAGCCGACATCGCTATAGCCAGCAACACCTTTTCCATAGTCGACCTTGCCATAGCCAGCGTGAGATTTGCCACAACCATTGTTGTACCTATCAATAACTTTACCATTGCCACCATACTTTAGCGAGCACCAGCTTCACCAGGGCCGTTGATCCCCTTCATTGGGTGATCAGGTGCATGTTGTTTGAGTGGCCATATTCACAGCAGTGGCGAGAGGAGCTCTTGTGATGGTCGTCGTTGCCATAGAAGCAGGTGGTGGTAGAATTGTCAAGGCCACTGTTGACTTAGCAGGAGGAGCTCCTCCAATGTTCACAAATTCTGCAGATGCATGAGGTGCAGGCGGCGCAGGAGTTTCCACGGCCAACGCAGGAAGAGCTGCTACTGCATCAGGAGTTGGGCTAGGAGCTCCATGAGACCCCACAATGGCGATGAGAGGATTTGTGTCATCATCGATGATGATTAAGAAATTGTCATTGCCACTGCAGTCATTCTCTATGACCTCGTTGCTATCATGCATGGCGACCACTATGTTGCGAATAATGAGATTAGACTAAGATCCAGAAACTTTTACCTCTAGGTTCTCTTTAGTAGGTGAGACCATAGTGTCGTCCACCCCCAAGATGTGTCACCATCAGGTCCCATTGGATCTACATGACCAGTGTCTTGTCTGGCTGTTCTTCACTAAGGGCGTCTCTAGGGCTCCCATTGCGGCGTGCGCCATTGCCCCATGTTGCCTCTAGTGGCTTCATGGTCCTTAGCTTTGACTTTGCTTCTTCCTTCTCTTCGGTGTGGGTGCATCCTCCTCAGACTTTGGAGGAGAGGTGGTTGTGCTTTTGAGACCTCATGTGCCCACTGCCCACACAATGTCATCTCCTGACCAAAGGTCATGGAGCAATCAGCGCAAGCCTAAGGCCGGTCATTGATCGCAACAAAGGTGCCAAGACCAGCTAATCTGAGCCTAGCCACCTTAGGCGAGTGCTGTGGTGGCAAACCACATTGCTCAGCAATTGCCTTGTACCTACCAGGACAGCCCACAAAAGATCCACACATGTATACTACTAATGTAGGTTGGGAAAAATCACACTTTATGTTATATTATAAATTAATACAAAAATAAAGTGTGATTTTTCCTAACCTCAATTATTTTCCAATCTTTCTCATGCATGTCATACATTTCCTTATCATGCATGTACATGTTTTGTCCCTATGTGGTTATACCATTTTGAGATGGTTATACATGTTTGGACATTCCACTTTCAGTTATAGTAATAGGTATGTGGAGATACCACTTTGAGTTGTATATATTAATGTCTTTTGTCCTTTCTCTCCATCTGCCACCTTGCTCTAGCTTCTTAATATTTTTGTCTTGGCCATATTCTTTTTTTGTGGGTACTCTTTGTAATATTATACTATAGGTTGCTGGTGAGCCCATTATATCATGCATATGCTCACGTTATTATTACGGTGCTCCAATCTCATATTTGGTGCAACCGAGTATACAACATCAATAAATATATGGCTAGTTGGATATATTATTGTAGTACTTCCTGCTTAAGTAGGTTTCTGTATTTGTTTTGTAGTTTTTGAAGGTTTTAGGTTTCTTTGCTTAACCATGATGCCACTGCTATTGTTTTAATGCTCTAGGACGTATGTTTGCAGTCATTGTTCCCAAGTTAGAGTGCAGTTGAAGTTGTAGAGATAATATAGGTACTGCACACATCACATTTATCTCTCCTTTTACTTCTGCCATGAAATTGCCTCAATTGATGTGATCCTCTCATAGGTTCTTGGTACATACGCCCACCCGTCAGGATATACGATGCATGAACCTGAAATATATAGAGTTTAGATTTGAACGCATAAAAGGCCCATGCTTGGCATAAGGTAAGTATGGTATCTAACGAAGAAAATGCTTGTTCATATGGAACATCTTTTTATGCATAGCCAGATGATCAATTAACATATTTTTGCTATAGTCTTAGTTTCTAATAGGTTATAATAATTCCATTGTTGTTAATATTTATGTTATAGTAATACACATGTGTACCAAGGTGAGGGTGCTCACTCATCATGTGGAAACTGAGTTCCTGCCCTATCTGGCACACTTGGTTGCACACTTTGCACTTGTTGCAGAACACTCTGCAAGTCTAGCTTTGCCTTGCCCTTCTTCTCCCTGATCCTGTGATGACGAGTAATGTGGCCTCCCTGCGCCTTGGGTGTGGTGAAGAATGTGTTCTTACACTTAGGGCGCAACTATAGACCTTGCCACAGGCTTTGTTGCTTTCTCCTTCAATGGCAGTAGATGTGTTGTAGGTACAGTGTGGCTGCCACTGCTACACCCTGCAAGACCTTTGCCTCCATAGCCGACATCGCTATAGCCAGCAACACCTTTTCCATAGTTGACATTGCCATAGCCAATGAGAGATTTGCCATAATCGTTGTTGTACCTAGCAACAACTTTACCATTGCCACCATATCTTTAGCCAGCACTAGCTTCACCAGAGTCATTGATCCCCTTCACCGGGTGATTAGGTGCATGCAGTTTGAGTGGCCACACTCACAGCAGTGGTGAGAGGAGCTCTTGTGATGATCGTCACTACCACAGAACCCAGAGGTGGTGGAATTGTTAGAGCCACTTTTGATGTAGTAGGAGGAGCTCCTCCAGTGTTCAAAGATTCTGCAAACGCATGAGGTGTAGGCGGCATAGGTGTTGCCATGGCCACCGTAGGAAGAGCTGTCGCTGCATCAAGAACTGAGCCAGGAGCTCCACCAGACCTCACGCTGGCCACCGTAGGTCATGGAGCAATCGGCACAAGCCTAAGGCTAGTCATCCATCGCAACAATGGTGCCAAGACCAGCTAATTTGAGCCTAGCCACCTCACGCGAATGCCGCGGTGGCAAATCACGCTGGTCAACAGTTGCCTGGTCCCTACTAGGATAGCCCACTAAAGTGTGATTTTTTTCCAACCTCTGTTAGTTGCCGATCTTTCTCATGCATGTGACACATTTTCTTATCGTGTATGTAACATGTTTTGTCCCTGTGTGGTTATACAATTTTGAGATGGTTATACATGTGTGGGCATTCCACTTTCAGTTACAGTAATAGGTATGGGGAGATACCACTTTGAGTTGTATATTATTGTATTTTGTCCTTTTCTCTCCATCTACCACCTTGCTCTAGCTACTTCATATTTTTTGTCTTTGCGACATCTTTTTTTGCGGGTAGTCTTCGTAATACTTATACTACATGTTGCTAGTGAGCCCATATACTCATGATATTATGGCGCTCCAATCTCATATTTGGTGCAACTGAATATACAACATCAATAAATATAGAGAAAATTTCCTTGACCTTGAAATAAATTTTCTTACCTATTTGGCCCTATCGTGATCTTTTGCCTCTAACACCGTTAAGTGATACGTGAAATGACCAATTACCCCTGAGGTATTATGAGAACCAAAAGGCATGTATACAACACACAAACATAATTTTGCAGCCAACACACATACATTGCCAAGTAATCCATATATCGACCGCCGCGGCGACTGTTTTATGGGCCCAACATAATCTATGTTCACGAAATAATAGCCTGATACACGTATCTATATGGCGGCCGGCTAACAGTGTGCGCGTACGTGTACGTATAGGTGCTGCACACGACGGCGGCCACCCAGCCAGCCATAGTGGCCTGTTCCTTTCCCATGCACACACGTGAATGAGCACGCACACATGTTCTTCCATGTATTCTCTTTTTTCTTTTGCACACCTACTAGAGAATTTTTTTAGACCGGCCAAAAATCCATCAAACAAATGCCCTCCACCAAGTTGAATTTTGGACCTGCTTGCTTTTCGTTCCTCAAAATATCTCAGGGGTAATTTGGTCATTTCATGTACCACTTAAATATATGGGCCCTATTCAGTCGGTTTATAATCCGTATTTTTCAGCTTGTTTTTTCAGCCGGAACAGTATTTTTCTCTCACAAAAAATCAGCCGGAACAGTGTTTTAGCTTATTTTTCAGCATAAGCAAACGGCGCCATGGTCAGCTGAATGTATTCTTGTAGTAATTGCAATTTGCAAGGCTATGACCAAGTCCATCGAGTAATCTAAAGAATACGGTGCAATAGCACAATTGTCTTGTAAATTGATGAAAATTCAATTCCTCTTGTCTTGCTGACGACATGGAAATCTTCTTACTTGGAAAATTACTTTGCTTTTGAATAACTCCTTCCATCTTGTACTTGGCCTAAATTCCTCGAAACTCAAGCTCACCTTGTTCTTTGATTTCGCCCCCTTTTCTAGAATTCTTGGAAAAATCAGTTAGGCTAGTTTTAAATCCGGTTAGGCTGGTTTCTGTAGCAGAGTGTTCTAGGATGATTTTAAAACTTGTCTAATGTTTAGCTATAATTTCTTAAATATGTTTCTCCAATTATCGACATTTTACTGGTGTCAAATTTGAATTTTTCTTCAAATTCCCATCCTTCTTGACACAATAGATTTGCTTGATCACCTTGGGCTTTTTTTAATCTAGAGGATGATTTATTTGACCAAACCTGTCATTATTTATAGGTGATGTCTTCTCAACTACTGGCTGTTTCTAAGTAACAAAATCTAGACAAAAATATTTACAGGTGGCATCCAGGAATTATAAGAATACCAAGGGGAATAAGAATAAGGCATACTAAATTAAGATCCCCATGAAATAGGCATATATGATTCATATGGAGAAAATGGTGTTGATGTATGAGAAATATTTCATCACCAATTGTGACCATTGAATTGTCTTCTTGAAGTTGATTTGGCTTGCTTGTAATTGGCATTATGAATAGCGTTTGGTATTCTTGTGTTATTGGCACTTAGCCGTAAGCTCCCCAACAACAGGGTTTGGCCTTTTCTTTTGATACTTGTTACGATCTTTTGGCTTCAATGTTTTTCCAAACACCAATCTCAAGATTTTTCGACTTCAACATCTTTAGCTTCATTTAAGTAGACCAATTTGAACCCAATTGATCATATGAATCTTCTTGTTGTTGCCTCCCCAAGTGCATAAGTACTAGATGTATACTCTATGCTCTTTAGAAAGCTTTGGTTTTGATTTCGCTAGGTTCGGCTTGAGACTGGATTATGATTTTACTATCTTGGCCAACAACATCAGAATCTGGCTAAGATTTGACAAAGCAAGTTTGGCTAGCAATAGATAATTCTTGATAGTAGTGGACTTTTCCTTTTTCAACCTAGCGATCTGTTCACAATCAGTGCCTAAGGTCTTTTGAAATACTTCTTTAGTTACTTCTTTTAATTTGAATACGAGTTTTTCATCAAATAGAAGTCTAACACTACTCATATATGAGTTCTTTATAGAATTAAATTGTGAATAGTCCATACTCACCATGTTGTTCATCGCCATATAAACTTGTTAGTGGTGCCAATGCATGAGCGTAAATAGATGCATGTCGTATATTGCTAGTACCATGAAAACATGAGGAATACACTCTATTTATGTAACACCCTAGCCCATTGGAAGCTTGTAGTGGTTGTAAAGTTGGCCCCATGTGGCCCATATGGCACATATGTGGTTGTAGTTGGTGGGCTTAGTACCACCTCTGAAGTTTACGAGGGTGAGGGAAATCTTATAATCCTTATCGTTTTAAACATAGCACCTCCAAGTTAACCCTTTTACATGAAGCGAGGGCAAAAGTGTAAGAGGTGCTACGTGTATGCATACCCGTTCCACAAGCGGAGTTGGGCCATATAAGTAGTTTTGGACGCAGGGTGTTACAATTTAGCATGATGTTTTTATTTGATTCTCATATGTATAATTTGGATATCTAGAAGAACAATATAAATAATCTCTAGTTGGTGTAATGTTTTGTTCAAAAGATCTAGCAGCATCAGCATATGAATTAGTTGCAACCACAAAGGTAGATTGTGTAATGCTCTAGAGTCCAAACAATTAGATCTACTCTGCACGTGGAGTGAACACATGCTTCCACCAACCTAGTTAAACTTTCGTAAGAGGTGGTCTAACATTTGAGTGTTGTTGGCCTAGAATCCCCTACAAACTCATATGCACATTGGCATAACTCAACCTGGCCTAGATGTCACATATTGGAAATTTATATCTTATTGTAGATTACTGCTAATCATTGATGACAATTTCTTCGCAGCAAACGATCCACTAGTTGTCTAATTGTTCCTTGTGGAGTCGCTAAAAAGTGTGCTACGCTAAAATACGATATCACACAATCAAATCAACTCACAGCTTGCATAGGTGCACCTTGCAGTGCCTTTGCAATAATTGGCTTAACCTATTTTAGAAACTGGCCTAGCCTATTTTGACAAACTAGGTCATCCGTTGGCTCACTAAATGCTGGCCCAGGAGGAACTCTATTAGGGCAAGCTCACACCAGTTTGCCCTAGACTCAGTAGACTAGCTAGGACACCATCTCATGCCATGGCGATGAGTTAAGAACACCACATAGGTTAAAAAGTAGAGTTCAATAAGGGATAAAAGGAATAAAGGGCAAAAATATAAAACATATAGTTTGGTGCCATTAGATTAATTCTCATGCAATCTCTCAATGCAACCACACTAGAATCACTCACTCGCAATTGATTCGCACTCTTACAAGCACAAGTGAGTTAGAGGCTCTCCTAGCACTCCCCAAGCATGGACACTAAGTCCCAAGGGTGCCTAGCATCAGCTAAGGCTGGCCACACATTCCTTTTATAGCCCTAAGGGTGAAAATAGCTGTTACCCCCTTCACTGGGTTGTCTGCGCACTGACCGGACTTACTGCAGCAGTGACCAGATGCATCAGGTCACAGAGTCTGGTCACACAGGATGTGTCCAGTCATAGAGTCTGGTCACTCTTCGAGCACCACGTGTTTCAACCGTTTGAATGTTACCGTTGGGCGCCAACGGTTCCCAACACAGGTAGACGAAAATCGAGTCTGGTCGATCGACCAGACTCACCATCATCCAGCGTCTAGTCATAAATAGAGAGGTTCTAGAGAGGTATTTGGGTGACTAGAAATGTCTGGCCACCACTAACTGGACTCTCCTACAGTGACTGGACTCTCCTGCATCCGGTCACGCTCTTGCCAGCGTGCCAACCTATGAACAGTTGCATAGTCGAGTCTGGTCCCTAGCCAAGCTAGAGTCTGGTCTGACCTGCATCCTCTGCCGAGCCAAGGGTCACTGACCAGACACGTCCATTCACCCGGAGCTAGCGTCCGGTCACACCCAGTGACCCCATCTCTTCTCTTATTCAACTCAAGTTTCTCCAAAACTTATCAAAATTATTCTCCTTTACAAATGTGTTAACACCACCAAGTGTACACCTTCATGTGCAAGCGTGTTAGTATTTTCTCAAGCATTTTCAAAGGATTTGCACTCATTTCACCATGCCACTCATTCCTAACACGTATGCAAAGTTAGATTGCTCAAGTGGCACTAGATGACTGATATGCAAACAAGTTTGCCCCTCTTGATATTATGGCCATCTACCCTAAACCGGGTCATAAACTTCTCTACACACCTATGACTGATGAAATGAAATGCCCTATAGGTTGTACCTTTACCTTGCACTTTCCATTTCATCTCCTCCAATGTCGATGCAACACATGCACCAACAATATCACAAATGATATGGTCCACTTCATATCATCATGTGACCTTATTGGTTCATTGATCTTGATACGCTCAGGGGGTCCCGATCTTCACGACGTAGGATGATCACCGATAACTAGCTGAAGAACAGCCGGATAACTTGCTGCAGGCAGCGATAACTAGTGCAACCTGGCAAATAAAACTCGAAGCCAACCACCGTCTTTAACCGGCAACCTGAATCGAGGATTCGCCCAACCACACTCTCAAAGAACCAACCAACACAGCCTACAATCAATCGAGGAAACCTCGAAGGGAGTAGGAGCACCAATTGGGAGCGGATGAAGCCGCCGCTTCTGTAAATCTCGCAAAGGAAATCACAAGAGCAAAGGGGTAGAGATCTCTCTCAATATTTGTTAGCACACAGCTGAACAAAAGGGGGGTTTGTATTCTATTATCAAAAGTCTGAGATTACAATGAGTCTAGGAGGTATTTATACTAGCAACAGCCTTGCTAGATAGGTGGAAACTCGAAAAGAAAAATATAAGACGCACTATGTGAACGGGCCTCCTCGAGATGCCTTCCTGGAGAATTTTCGCGTGGCTGTTGGTCTTCAGCGCAGTCTTCAGTGTTTTGGCAATAACTCTATCTTGGAAACTCCAAATGACATGCGGTTTGTTGGGTTGGAAAGTTAACTTGATAACCTTTCACACCATGTGTAGCATGTACCACGAAATATTGTAGATTGGTATAGTTTTGCATGGGAACTTGGACATCAGGCTGACTGCTGACTAGCTGACCAGTCTGTACTAAATCAGTCGAATCTCAATATTGGAGAATCCAAATCAAGTGAGAGAACTTGGGCTTGAAACTAGACTTGATAAGCTTTCCAACAAGTCCTCATGGGCCTTCATAGCTTTTGTGAGGAAAAAGTTGTGACTGATTCTTTCTAATGGTTCTGTCACACTGGACTGGCTCGAACGTGATCCTCCTCTTTGTTTCACCCTTGGTGTCTTCTTGTCATCCTCCGTGGTGCACCTAAGCAATAGCAACGTGCACGACTTAGGTAGTATATAATTCTCATTAACATTAAAATGATTTTCAGAAAGTAGCGCGTGCACCTCTTGTTGTAGCTTCTTAGCTCAACTACGTGTAATTGGTCCATCAAAGACTTGGACTGGTGTTGGTGTAGCTTGACTTGGAGGTTGTAACATGTTGTTGGTTGACGTGGTCATATCATCCTTCCCCTCTTCAAAAGGAGTCATCCTCGACTCTGAAGTATCTTCACTTGTGAATGGAGATAGATCAGCAACATTGAAGGTGTTGCTCACACCATAACTTGCTGGAAGATCTATCTTGTATGCATTGTCATTGATCTTGGACAACACTCTGAATGGACCATCCCCTCGTGGCATCAACTTGGATTTGCGCTTCTTAGGAAAGCGATCCTTACGCAAGTGAATCCACACCAAGTCCCCTGGTTCAAATAATACTTTCTTTCGATGTTTGTTCATACTTGCAGCCTTGCGTGTCGCCTTCAACTCAATTGCTTCTTTGGTCTTCTCATGTACCTTCTTTATATATGTGGCACGCTTTGAGGCTTCCATGTTGGTTCTCTCCTGCAATGGCAGTGGCAACAAATCTATTGGAGCAATAGGTTTGATCCCATAAACAATTTCAAAAGGACACAAATTAGTGGTAGAGTGTACTGCCCTGTTATAGGCAAACTCCACATGAGGCAAGCAATCCTCCCAATCCTTCAAGTTCTTTTTCACCATGGTTCGCAGCAACATTGACAATGTACGATTCACCACTTCAGTTTGTCCATCGGTTTGAGGGTGACAAGTTGTTAAGAACAAGAGCTTGGTCCCAAGCTTTGCCCATAATGTTTTCCAAAAGTAGCTCACAAACTTGACGTCATGATCAGACACAATAGTTCTAGGCATCCCATGCAGCCTCACAATTTCTCTGAAAAACAAATTAGCAACATGTGAAGCATCGTCGCTCTTGTTACAAGGGATAAAATGAGCCATCTTTGAAAATCTATCAACCACAACAAAAATAGAATCTTTTCCCCTCTGAGTTCTAGGCAACCCCAAAATAAAGTCCATACTTATATCTTCCCAGAGAATATTAGGAGTAGGTAATGGAGTGTATAAGCCATGAGGGTTCAGTTTGGACTTAGCTTTGTGGCAAGTGACGCATCGCTCCACAAATCTGATGATGTCTCTCCGCATCTTGGGCCAATAGAAATGATCTTGCAGCAGTTCATGAGTTTTCTTTTGTCCAAAATGACCTGTTAGTCCACCTCCATGTGACTCCTGCAACAAAAGCAATCTAGCCGAAGAATTGGGAACACAAAGCTTGTTAGCTCTAAACAAAAATCCATCATGTATGTGATATTTTTCCCAACCTTTTCCATCTTTACAATGACTATATGGTTCTGAAAATTCAGGGTCATTTTTATACATGTCTTTCAAACTTTGAAGTCCCAAAACCTTTACCTCAAGTTGGTTCAGCAACACACTCTTTCGTGACAACGCATCAGCAACCACATTGTCCTTACCTTTCTTGTATTTCACGATGTATGGGAATGTTTCGATGAACTCAACCCATTTAGCATGGCGACGATTCAGTTTTGCTTGTCCTTTCAAGTATTTTAAAGCTTCATGATCGGAATGAATAACAAACTCTTTTGGCCATAAGTAATGCTGCCATGTCTCAAGCACACGCACCAAAGCATACAATTCTTTGTCATATACAGAATAATTCAGTTGAGCACCTCCCAATTTTTCACTAAAATATGCTACAGGTTTTCCTTGCTGCATTAAAACTCCTCCGATCCCAATCCCACTAGCATCACATTCTACTTCAAAAGTTTTAGTGAAATCAGGAAGAACAAGTAACGGTGCTTCAGTCAAATGTTTCTTTAATTCTTGAAAAGCATTTTCTTGTGAATTGCCCCATTTAAAATCAACACCTTTCTTTGTCAATTCATTCAAAGGAGCAGCGATGGTACTGAAATCTTTCACAAATCTTCTATAAAAACCAGCAAGGCCATGAAAACTTCTTACTTGACTTACATTCGTTGGAGTTGGCCAATCCTTGATGGCCTTCACCTTGCTTTCATCCACTTCTATTCCTTTCCCTGAAACAACAAAGCCAAGGAACACAACATGGTCTGTGCAAAAACTGCACTTCTCAAGATTAGCAAATAATTTCTCCTTCCGGAGCTCATCCAAGACTTGACGAATGTGATTCATATGTTCTTCAAAAGACTTGCTATAAATTAAGATGTCATCAAAATAGACAACCACAAATTTTCCAATGAAAGCTCTCAGGACATGGTTCATTAATCTCATAAAAGTACTTGGAGCATTAGTCAAACCAAAAGGCATAACCAACCATTCATATAGCCCAAATTTTGTTTTAAATGCAGTTTTCCATTCATCTCCAGCTTTCATTCTTATTTGATGGTACCCACTCCTCAAATCAATTTTAGTAAATATGGTGGAACCACTTAATTCATCAAGCATGTCATCTAATCGTGGAATAGGATGGCGATAGCGAACAGTGATATTATTTATAGCTCTACAATCAACACACATCCTCCAAGAACCATCTTTCTTAGGTACTAAAATCACAGGAACAGCACAAGGACTTAAACTTTCACAAACAAAACCTTTGTTAAGAAGTTCTTGCACTTGCCTTTGTATCTCCTTTGTTTCTTCCGGATTGGTGCGGTATGGTGGACGATTAGGGAGTGCAGCCACTGGAATGAGATCAATTTGATGCTCAATCCCACGAATTGGAGGTAGTCCAGCTGGTGTCTCTTTTGGAAAAACATCTTCATAGTCCTGCAAAAGATGAGACACAACACTAGGAAGAGAGGTGATGTCGTTGGCTGAAACTAATATGTCCTTGTACACAAGTACAAAGAGCACTTGATCTGGGTTGTTCCTCACTTCTCTCATTTCAGATTTTGTGGCTAGCATAACTAGATGCTCTCCCTCTCCTTTATTTTTTTCTCTCAAGTTTGGCTTGTGGCACTCACTCACCGAGTTGTGGATGGCACTCAATTTCTTTTGCTCTCCTGCCTCTCTACTCACTGGAACAATTTCAGATTTCTTTTGTAAGTGTTCAGCCATGATTTGTTGAGGTGTCATAGGCTTGAGTAGAAACTTCTTCCCTTTTAGATCAAGAGTGATCTGATTTGTTCTCCCACAATGTTGGCTATATCGATCATATTGCCATGGTCTTCCAAGCAGCAAGTGACACACCGACATGGGTGCCACATCACACTCCACCGTGTCAACATATTCCCCAATCTTGAATGGAACTTTCACTTTATATGCAATCTTGATATCTCCCGAATCATTCAACCATTGGACATGATATGGATGAGGGTGTCGCAGCAACTTCAAACCAAGCTTGTCAACCATCTCACGACTAGCAAGATTATGGCAGCTCCCGCCATCAATGATCACCTTCACTACTTTATCTTGCACTTTTGCTCTGGTTTGAAATAAATTGTGTCGCTGCCCATTTTCATTTTCTTTCATTTGAACACTCAAGATTTGAGCTACAACAAGAGCAGCACCCTGCTCAAACTCGCAGCCAGTATGGTCCTCATTTTCATGGGCTTCCTCATCATATTCTTCCTCAACTTCCTCTTCACTAGCTGAATCAAAGTCTCCATTATCATTCACAATGATCACCCGATTGTTTGGGCATTCCCTACTTATATGCCCACGGCCTCCACACTTGAAGCACTGAATTCCACTACTCTTGGATGTAGATCCCACTAAATTAGTTGTGGATGCCGCTGGTTTTGGGGCAGTAGTGTTCTTCTCACTAAAAGCACCCTGAAAATTAGAACGTGAGCCTCCATTTGAGCTTTTTCCCATTGATGGTGCAGCAGCAAACTTTGTTTCTGATTTACTTCCTCTAGAAAAATTCCTCGTACCAAATGACAAGGACTTGCTGCTCTTAGCATCTTGCTGCAGTTGACGTTCAGCTTTGGTTGCTTGATGTACCAAGTCAATAAGATGACGGTACGGCTGAAACTCAACAATGCACTGAATGTTGCGATGCAGCCCAGCCATAAAACGTGCAATGGTTTGTTCTTCATCTTCATGCACATTGGCTCGAATCATAGCCTTCTCCATCTCTTTATAATATTCTTCAACAGAGAAACTTCCTTGCTTCAGATTCTGTAGTTTATTAAAGAGATCACGTCGATAGTGCTTGGGCACAAATCGAAGTCTCATTTCCTTCTTCATTTCTTGCCAACTTGCAATAGGACGTTCTCCTTCCTCTTGTTGATCTTGGAGAAGTTGCTCCCACCAAATAAGAGCATATCCATCAAACTCCAGAGATGCCATTGCTAACTTCTTCTGTTCTGAATAATTATGCATGCGAAATATCTTTTCTACCTTCAACTCCCATGTGAAATAATCTTCAGGATCAGACCCTCCATCAAATTTTGGCATAGTGAATTTCAGTTTGCCAAATTTCTCCTCTTGGTTGCCTCTCCTATGACGGTGGCGACCAAAGCTATGTTGAGAATGATTATCATCATCCTCATCTTCAGATTCTTCATCATCATTCCTTCGACCTCGTCCACTTCCTCTGCTATGTGCAGCTCTTCGATTCCCCCGACCCCTTCTTCTTCCATCACTATCTTCATCATCTCCACCATGGTTACTGCCACCTTCTTGACGAGGACAACGTCCTCTGATCTCATTCATAAGGGCTTGAAGATCTCGAGTCAATTGATCTTGCTTTTCTTCCATGCTTTGCCGAAGTTCATTAAATTGTGCCGCAGTGACACAATCATCGATCTCAGCATTAGAACCCATCTTTCTGAAATGTTAGCTCAATATGGCAATAAATATTTATGGAATAGGAATATATATGTGGGATCTCACAACCTTACCTCTCTAACCAACCGAAGCTCTTATGAAATCCCTGCGAGTTACAGGAAAAATAATGTGTGGCGGTATCCGAGAGTGATGGTTGGGAGAATACAAGACCAAAGAATACCGATTACGATGGCTTATATGTGGAGCTTGGTGGCGAGTAGTGCACAAGGGATGCAATCTGAATTCTAGCTATTGTAAAGTTAAGTAACAACCCAAGCTAGAAGTTCCCTGTCTAGTGCTGATCACAGAATTTGAATGAGATTGAAATCGATCACACACACACGCAAGGAAATTTCAGATTTGATGCAAACAAGGAGTATGATTGGGATGCAAGTGTTGCGATCAAACCTAACCAAAATTTTGCACCAAACAAGGATAGCACACTAGTTGCACTACTTGATATGAAAACTTTTAACACTTGTGCACATAAACCTACTGATCTTTCAACCTTTCTTTCTCAGTTTTTCTCTATTCTTTTTTTTTTACTTTTCTTTCTTCTCTTTTTTTTTGACACACTTTTTTTTTATAACTAAACACAAAGACCAGATTAAGACACTTGCACAATTAAGATAAGAACAAAACACAACCGGTAGCTATAATAGGATCAAAGTTTACGCGAAGGACATGATATGCGTTTTTAGATTTTTTTTGTAGGGATTTTTAGATATATAAAGAGGCTCAAAGGACACGCAAAGGATAATGATCAGCAACTAAAACAAAGACTCTAATGAACTGAAACTTAACAAAACTCACTAAAATAACAGATTGAAACAAAGGGCTAAACGAATGTATTTTTTTAGGCTTTTTGGTGGATAGGACGAAACAAAAAATATAAGTAGCTAAGGAAAAAAAATCCTACCGTGGTAACGAAAGCTTTGATACCAGATGATACGCTCAGGGGGTCCCGATCTTCACGACGTAGGATGATCACCGATAACTAGCTGAAGAACAGCCGGATAACTTGCTGCAGGCAGCGATAACTAGTGCAACCTGGCAAATAAAACTCGAAGCCAACCACCGTCTTTAACCGGCAACCTGAATCGAGGATTCGCCCAACCACACTCTCAAAGAACCAACCAACACAGCCTACAATCAATCGAGGAAACCTCGAAGGGAGTAGGAGCACCAATTGGGAGCGGATGAAGCCGCCGCTTCTGTAAATCTCGCAAAGGAAATCACAAGAGCAAAGGGGTAGAGATCTCTCTCAATATTTGTTAGCACACAGCTGAACAAAAGGGGGGTTTGTATTCTATTATCAAAAGTCTGAGATTACAATGAGTCTAGGAGGTATTTATACTAGCAACAGCCCTGCTAGATAGGTGGAAACTCGAAAAGAAAAATATAAGACGCACTATGTGAACGGGCCTCCTCGAGATGCCTTCCTGGAGAATTTTCGCGTGGCTGTTGGTCTTCAGCGCAGTCTTCAGTGTTTTGGCAATAACTCTATCTTGGAAACTCGAAATGACATGCGGTTTGTTGGGTTGGAAAGTTAACTTGATAACCTTTAACACCATGTGCAGCATGTACCACGAAATATTGTAGATTGATATAGTTTTGCATGGGAACTTGGACATCAGGCTGACTGCTGACTAGCTGACCAGTCTGTACTAAATCAGTCGAATCTCAATATTGGAGAATCCAAATCAAGTGAGAGAACTTGGGCTTGAAACTAGACTTGATAAGCTTTCCAACAAGTCCTCATGGGCCTTCATAGCTTTTGTGAGCAAAAAGTTGTGACTGATTCTTTCTAATGGTTCTGTCACACTGGACTGGCTCGAATGTGATCCTCCTCTTTGTTTCACCCTTGGTGTCTTCTTGTCATCCTCCGTGGTGCACCTAAGCAATAGCAACGTGCATGACTTAGGTAGTATATAATTCTCATTAACATTAAAATGATTTTCAGAAAGTAGCGCGTGCACCTCTTGTTGTAGCTTCTTGGCTCGACTATGTGTAATTGGTCCATCAAAGACTTGGACTGGTGTTGGTGTAGCTTGACTTGGAGGTTGTAACATGTTGTTGGTTGACATGGTCATATCAGATCTTGACCTCACTTGTCTTCACCGTTGCTCCGGTCCATTGGTGCCGTCTTGCTCAAGCTTCACCGCCACGTGTGAAAAGGTCCTACATGGCTAGAGGGGGGTGAATAGCCTATAAAAATTCTCTATAAATACACTAGAGCAAATGGCTAGTACACTAAATGGCGCAAAGCAATTTTGCTCTAGCTCTACAAGGGTTGCAAGCCACCTATATCACAATTCTAGTTCTTTACAATCTCCATGGCACATAGTTGACTAGGTTGCTAATTCTAAACTAGTGAGCTAGCTAGCACAAGAATACTAACTAATTACTTCTAGCTACTCAACTAAAAAGACTTACTACTTCTACCACTACACAAGGAATATCAAGTGTAAATACAAGTGATAGAGATAGTTACCAATCCCGGCAAGCAATGATCAATCAACCAAATAATGAATATCTAGGAGAAATCCAATGGATAAGAGACAATCAATTTTTCTCCTGAGGTTCACGTGCTTGCCGGCACGCTAGTCCCTGTTGTGTCGATGAACACTTGGTGGTTCGGTGGCTAATAGGTATCACACACCTAGCCCAACACTTGGGCGCCGCAAGAACCTACCCACAAGTGAGGTAACTCGATGATACGAGCAATCCACTAGAGTTACCTTTTGGCTCTCCACTGGGGAAGTTACAAGACCCCTCACAATCATTAGGAGATGGCCAGAAACAATCACCAACTCGTGCCAATGCTCCTTCGCTACTCCAGGTTGTCTAGATGTCGACAAACACCAAGAGTAACAAGAGAATCCATAGCTGATGCAACCACAAGTGCCACTAGATGCCTCAACGTGATGCAAATGCACTTGGATGCTCTCCCAACTCACTTGGATGAACAAAAATCAAGAGAGATGAGTGGGAGTACTGTTTCTCAGCTCAAAGGGATGTCAAGAATGTCAAATGGACAAGAGAGACACTCCAAGGCCGGCCATGGTCAATTTATAGACCTCCCAAGAAAATGAACTATTATGTTCCTCGGGGCCAACTGGACCTAGGTAGAGTCTGGTCCTGTGAGTTCGGTCGCCACCACCGGCCAACCAGCGAGCGCCATGCAAGGACGTTTTCAAATTTGACTATTACGCATGCTCTATCAAACACCTAGGCTCTGTACTAGACTCGCTGAACTAGCGTCGGACCCTACGCGACTGTTGGTATAAATTAATGCACACAGATATTATACCGTTGTAGCACTTCACCGAGAATAACCCAGTTTTAATATTGAACCCAAAGGAATGGAGGTGAGGATTACTAAGTCTTAACTTAACCCAACTTCACAACCAAGGCTAGAGAATAGGAGTATAGAGGAGACTACTAAGGTCTTCTAGTTCTAACTTTGGTAAGCTTTGTCTTATATTGTTCAATTCTAGGGATATTACTAGAGAAAATACAGGCAGAGTATGTAATCGAGGCTATAAAATTCACCCTGCTAGGACTACTAAAAGGAGGTGGACTATAGAGGATTCAACGAGACTATAAAAGTCACCCTCGTGAGCTACCACCGATCTAGAAAATAGGGTACATCCATGAGTAAGTGAGTCTAAGCACCACGCTTACACTACAAATACTACTTTAACCCAAGAGTGCTAGGGATCAAAGTACTCAAAAGAGAGTCACAAACTTGAAGAACAATATGAACAAGATGCTACTTGAATTAGAAGTCGATTACTAAAGAAATCTTAGAAGCAAGCTCATGAAGAACTTGATTTCGCCAGGGTACAAGCCGTAGAGAGAGCATCGACATGCCAGAGCTCCTCCAAACTCTCCCCTCTCACTCTATCTCTCTATCTCTAATACAAGACTAGATCCTATGAAGGACTAATCTTTTGATTGCTAGCTCTAGATCCTGGTGGACATAAGGAATTAGGGTTTTTGGATTCTCAGCTCTCAGGATCTGACTTGGCTTCTTCCCTAGGGGGCTACAGGCTGGTATATATAGCTCTGAGCATCAATCCTCAACCCTTAGATCAAACCAACTTGAAATAATGGCTGAGATGCATCCTAGGAGGTGGTGGAGAACCGACATAACAACGGGAGGCTAACTAGGGGACCCATAGGCTGGGCAACCTCTAGGTGGGGCCAGCCGGCCCCACATGTCAGTGGATCGAGCCCCGCCTCGGTGGAGAGCCTCCTGGAGTCTTCTAGAGTCTTCCCACACTGTTCTCGCAGTGAAATTCTATAATTTCTTTTGATGAGTAGGTCTTCCTTGGTGGTTTTCTGATTAAATCCTGCTAAAAACATAGATTCACAAAAACTTGTGAAAATTATTAGTTTAAACCCCTAAGTCTATGTTGGTGATCTATTTTAATCATTTATGTAAGGTAGGTTGATGGTTTATGATGAATGTTAACTATCATCAACAGCGACCCTAGGTCCAAAGCGATCCGGAGAACTCCCCGAGCGTTAAAAACCGACCGGACCCGCGCTAGAGTCCGGTCCTCAATAACTTAGCTACCCACGCTCAACACCGCAAAGACTAGACTCATAATGACTCAACGACTGGACCAAGCCATGACACTGTTTACCAGGGTCTGGTCAGGGCGAAAATCACGTAGAGAGGTCTAGGCAAGCTCGGACTGAGTCTGGTCCTAGCTGACCGGACCCATAGCCTGAGTCTAGTCCTCCTCCACAGACTACCACGTGTCCTCACACCAACAGCACCGAGTAACTAGACCAAGTTAGCAGGGTCTAGTCCAGCCAGTAGGGCTGGCTGACCTCTGAGTCAATGACCGGACTCACCCAGCCAAGGTCTGGTCCTGCTTCTCTTCTCATTTTGGACTCCATTCACTTCACCCTTGTGCATGTGTGCCAACTCCAAGTATTCCAACACATGTGTATGTGAGTTAGCAACATTCTAAGTCAATTCCTAAGTGTTTGTTAGCTCATTAGGATCCAATGCACATGCAAACATCTAAATAATTTCTTTAATGCCATTTATTAATTTACTGAGATAATTAGGTGGATAAGGGAACTTATATCAAAACTGCACAATAAATTCTATAAAAATTACAGCAGCTACAAAATGCTTCCAGTAAGCTACCACAAAATTTTCAGAGCATTTGAACAAGTAGATCTTGCTATATCAAAAATAACAGATGGTAAGGCTGAATTTGGCATAAATAAGAAACCCTATTGCAAAGTGTCAAACAACATATTTCATATTTTTCCTAGCTTCTTACTAAAATAAAAATAGTGTTCACCAAATTTCACCTTTATTGGACTTATAGATAATTTGTGAAAATTAGCACAAGATCCATCTAATTAAAGAAGATAAATGCATAACTAAATCATACGGTATTAAAAATTGCTGAAATTTAAACTACAAGCTATTCATGGCATAAATAGTACACCATAAATTTTTCATGCCATTTGGAGCTACACAGCAAAAGATACAAATTTCTCCTATTTCCTATTGAATAAAAGAGATAATTTATAACTTCATTTTCCATAACAGAACATGACATATTTCATATTTTTAATAAAAACTAGATACTACATAGAGCACAACAAAATTCGAACCACAACATTTGGATCCCTAAAACTCAAGATATGGAATTTACAAGTTAGCACTCAAATCTGCATATTTGAATAAAAGAAAAACAAAACCTAAACCTAACTGGGCCGGCCCGACTGAGCTGCTCGGCCCATGGCCGCTTTTGGCCCACGAGCAGAAAACAAGGGAGGAGGAGGGGACGACGGCGAAGCTCGCCGCCGATGAGCCGGTCGATGAAACCGAGGTCACCAGAGTGACCTACGCGTCGAGCCAAGACGTATGAGCTCCCTAGGTAGAAAAAGGAGCTAACCCTAACTACGCCGGCGGCGATAGCAGTGCTGGCGATCAAGGCGCATGGCGCTCCGACGACGGCGAGGCCCCCATTGCGCTGACCAAGCTCGGTACGAGCTTCACAACATCAAGGCGGAGCTCCCTAGGTAGAAAAGGAGGGACGGGGATGGCCCTAGCTATGCCGACCATGGAGAGCACGAGCTCTGGCGAGGTGACCCCCATGGCGGCGGCTGTGGAAATCAGCAATGTGCCCTCATCTCGGCTCGGTTGGCTCAGATAGGAGGTGGAGGAGGTAGAGGAGGTCGTGGCGGTGCTTAGGAGGTCGTGACGGTGGCGCATGAGCTTGGCCAAGTCACGGCGGCGGTGGCATCGCCCTTTCTCTGCCTCGGTGAGCACGACAAGGAGAAGAGGAAGGGAATGGAGGAAGAGGCAGGTTGGCGGTGTTGTGGCGCCTCTTGAGGACATCGCGGCCCGGTCAGTGGGTCCCACGTGGCGTACGGCTGCCATGGTGCAGCCACGCGGCGGCAACGAGCTGAGGCTGGTCGGCCACTCCCCCATTCAAAATTTCTGAACATGAAACACTAAAACATTGCCTTGAAACGTTTGCAACATTCTAAATACCAAAACAGCAGCTCCTTCTTGGCTCTATAGCTCCCATTCTGGCTAGAAACTTGAGATGAGCCAATTGACAAAGTTGGAGCTTAACAAAATCTCAACAACTTTTGTTTTAAGGTGCCAAGGCCAGATCAACATAATTTGAGAGATATAAGGCAAAAAGCAGGAACTGGTTTTTGGGAAACAACAGAATTTTAGCTGGACAGAAATGATGGAATTTGAGTGGGTTAGAGGGTGATTCATGAGATGACCCAAAAATAAATTTTGTAGCTGATAAAAATTTGTCACAACTTTTCCATAGATGACTTTGGCAGATTCTATCTCTAAGATGGACATTTTGAAAGGTCAGTCAGATACACTCCTCTAATTAACGAGGGAAACAATACTTAGTAGCATAATTAGGGCTAAAGACCTTTATGAACATTGTTTCTAATGACATTCTAATTGTAGCTAGGGTGTTTTGGTGAGTCTCTACATTCATTTGCATGTGATCCCTGTACTCTAGCTTCTCAAAACAATTGAAACAATGACTTGAAACATTCAACTGAAATAGGTGAAACAATCAATTGAAACACTAAAACAGAGACATGCAACACTTGAAACATGGTACATGAGACATGTACAACCCCTCTAGGGTACTAGGTATAACAGAGGGACACCACATATGATACCCCTATGCATAAGCACTAATGCAACATTATGTTGAAACATTGAAACATAGAATGATGCACATGTGATAATGAGATGAATGTGCTTATGTTATGCAATGCACATGCACAAATGCAAGCCAAACACCTCGGGTGTTACCTCCCTCCCCCTTATAAAAATCTTGTCCCGAGATTTGAAAAGTGTACCATTTAGTATATAAAGCGGAATAGTTGTCCCTTAAATAATCTTTCCTCTCCCATGTGGCATCACGCTCCCCATGATTACTCCAAACCACTTTGTATAGTTTAACTACTCGATTACGAGTCACCCTCTGTTGAGTATCCAGAACATATACAGGCTTCTCCTCATAAGAGAGATTGGATTTCAATTTGATTCTCCTCACTACTACTCTTTCCTCGGGAAGACGGAGACATTTCTTTAATTGAGAAACATGGAACACTGGAAGGATTGCTCCCAACTCGCGAGGTAGATTAAACTTATAAGCTACTCTCCCACTTTTCTCGATAATCTGATAAGGTCCAACATATCAAGGCTCAAGCTTTTTTTTATTCCAAAATGCTTCACGCCTCTCAAAGGTTATACCTTTAAATAAACATAGTCACCTACTTCAAACTCAATGGGTTTCCTTCTCTTATATATGTAGCTCTTTTGTCTAGCCTGAGCAGCTGCCATATTTTTCTGAATAGCATGGACTTGCTCCTCGGCTTCTTCTACAAAGTTAATACCATAGAATCTTCTTTCTCTAGGTTCCACCCAGTTCAAAGAAGTTCTACACTTGCACCCATACAAAGCTTCATACAGAGCCATTTTGATACTCTCTTGATAACTATTGTTATAAGAGAACTCAGCGAGTGGCAACCATTTCTTCCAAAGACCCTTGCAAGAGATGAGGCAAGATCTAAGCATGTCTTCAAGAATTTGATTCACACGCTCAGTCTGCCTAGATGTCTACGGATGATAAGCAGAACTATGAATTAAGTTAGTACCAAGGTTCTGATGTAGGCGCTCCTAGAAATGAGCGATGAATTAAGATCCCCTATTAGAAACAATAGACGTGGGAACCCCATGGAGACGCACCACTTGTTGAATGTAAACATCTGCATAGTTGTGAGGGTGATAGTTAGACTTGATAAGAATAAAGTGGGTAGATTTGGTCAGTCGATTCACTATAACCCAAATGGAATCAAAACCCCTCTCCATTGTGGGTAACCCAACAATGAAATCCATAACAATCTCTTCCCACTTCCAACCAGGAATAGAGAGTGGTTGTAGTAAACCAGGCTTCATGTGAATTGCCTTGACTCTGCAATAGTTATCACACCTAGCAACATAGGCTATGATTTCTTTCTTTATCTTGGTCCACCAATAGTAAGGCTTGAGATCTTGATACATTTTACTACTGCCAAGATTGATAGATAATTTGGAAGAATGGGCTTCAACCATGATTTGGTTTCTAAGTTCCTTGTCTTTGGGTATGACAAGTCTATCATCGAGCTAGATAATTCCTTTGTCATCCACTCGAAAGTGCTTGGTTTCTTGCTCTTTCATCTTCCTCTTGATGTGAAACACACCCACATCAGTCGTCTGGAGCTTGATAATTTGACTTCTGAGAGAGCAATCCACAGTGATATTGTGGAGTACCATAGGATGAAGGAGATGTGATAGATGGAAGTCTTCACTGACCAAAGAATTGCAATGAGATTTTCTGCTTAAGGCATCAGCAACAATGTTTGCCTTTCCAGGATGATAGTGCACTTGGAGTTTGTAGTCTTTGATTAACTCTAACCATCGTCGTTAATGCATGTTCAACTCTGACTGAGTAAAGATGTACTTGAGACTTTTATGGTTAGTATAAATGTTGCACACATTACCAAGTAAGTAATGTCTCCAAATCTTCAGGGCATGAACAACTGCGGCTAGCTCTAAGTCATGAGTAGGATAATTGACTTCATGCTTTCAAAGCTAACGCGAGGCATAAGCAATGACCCGGCCTTCTTGCATAAGAACACACCCTAAACTGGTGTCAGATGCATCACAATATACATTAAAAGGCTTCTTGATGTCAGGTTGTGCCAAAACAGGAGCAGAAGTTAGCAGAGTCCTCAAAGTGTGGAAAGCCTCTTCACACTCTGGGGTCTAGACAAACTTCACATCCTTATAAAGCAATTGACTCATAGGCTTGGCTATTTTAGAGAAATCCGGGATGAAGCGACGATAATAGCCAGCCAAACCGAGGAAACTTCGAACTTCAAAGATCGTAGTAGGTGCCTTCCAATCCAGCACCTCTTGCACCTTGGTAGGATCAATGGAGATTCCATCTTCAGATAACACATGACCTAGGAAAGGTACTTTCTTCAACCAGAACTCGCACTTGCTGAGCTTGGCATAAAGCTATTTGTCACGCAATTGAGTTAAGACAATTCTTAGATGTTCAACATGCTCTTCTTCATTCTAAGAATAGACAAGGATATCATCGATGAAAACCACCACGAACCTGTCAAACTCCGGCATGAATACCGAATTCATCAGGTATATGAAGTGTGCAGGAGCATTTGTCAAACCAAAGGACATGACAAGATACTCGAACAAGCCATATCGAGTAGAGAAAGCCATCTTAGGTATATCTTCAGGACAAATTTTGATCTGATGGTAGCCAGACCTCAAATCAATCTTGGAGAATATCTTAACTTCGGATAGTTGATCAAACAGAATATCGATGCGAGGGAGAGGATATTTGTTCTTGATGGTGACAACATTAAGTGGTCGATAATCCACACATATGCATAGAGATTCATCCTTATTCTTCACAAAGATAACAGGAGAACCCTAAGGAGAGGAACTAGGCCGAATCAAACCTTTCTTCAACAGTTCATTCAACTAAATTTTTAGCTCAGCTAATTCATTAGGTGGCATTCGATAAGACCTTTAGGAGATAGGAGCCATACCCGAAATGAGTTCTATCTTGAATTCCACTTCACGGTCCAGAGGTAATCCAGGCAAGTCATCAGGAAAGACATCTAGAAACTCACAGATAATAGGTATATCCTCAATGGCCTTGGCTAGAGTAGCATTGACCGTATTGTGGATAGCGATATCATGAGGGAGTTGAACTAGAAAACCCTTCTTATCTACAAGATCCCTCAACATTACCACATGGGTTGAGGTATCGATTAACACTCCATTACCACTCATCCACTTCATTCCTAGAATTACATCAATTCCCACACCCGGTAGGACTACAAGATCAGCTAAAAACTCTCAATCGCCAATCTCAATTTTCACATCCTTAACTACTTGGTTAGTCATGATGTTGTTCCCAGCTGCACTACTACAATAACCACCCTTGGCTATTGTAACCACATTTAGCTTATGCTCAGATGCAAAAGTAGAACTCACAAAGGAATGTGAGGCACCTGAATCAAAGAGCACAACTATAGGATGATCATTAACAAGAAACTTACCGGCAGTGACCACTTTCCCAGCAGGAATTTCCTCAACAATGGTATAGTGAACATGCCCCTAACAGACATTTCCCTAAGAATTCTGCTTGGGAGGATAAGGATAATTCTTAGCCCAGTGACTAGACTTATTGCAATTCCAGCATGGCCTGTTAGCTGGTGGAACATTGGAACTGCCTTGCCTAGAAGTATTCTTTGGCAGAGAAACCGTGTACCCCTTACAAAAGCTAGTCTTCGCCTGATTCTTCTTCTAAGGTGGACAATATCGGATGTTGGCAGCAGGTGAGCGATACTGAGTTTTTGCCACCACAGGAGCTTTAGACTGAGAAGCACCTGCCTCTTAATTCCTTTTATGGCTCTTGGAAGCAGCATAAATATTATCATTGTTTTCTTGGGTTAAGGCATCACTAATAAACTCATTAAAAGTGGTACACTTGCTGTTGCCCATAGACTTCATTGGTTTAGGGGAAGTCCCCTCTTGAAGCTAGTGATCTTCTTGGCATCTATGTCCACAAATTTAGGGGCATACCTCACTAGGTTGTTAAAATCCTAGAGGTACTCATTCAAACTTTTGTTGCCTTGAGTCAGCTTCATGAACTCTGTATGCTTGTCTGCCATAAGGCTAGGAGGAATAAAATGTCTCTTGAAAGCTTCCTTAAACTGGTCCCGAACAACCTCAACATTTACAGGAAAGGTGGTCCTATGATGGTTCCACCAAATACCTGTAGGTCCTTGCAGCTGATGTCCCGCATAGGATGCATTCATAGCTTCAGTAAACCTGATCAAGTGAAACCTCTGCTCTATGGTGCTCAACCATTCGTTAGCTTGTAGTGGTTCTTCTGCCTCTCGGAAGATAGGAGGCTTTGTGTCCATGAAGTCCTTAAAACTACTGTACTAATTCGGTTCGTGTCCATGGCGGACATAGCGATCATCACGGCTGACCATCTGATGCATAGCCTCAGCTAACATGCGCTGACTTTCGACAACCGTCTACATAAGCTCAGCCAGTGTGGGCAGTGGTGGAGGAGGTGGCGGTTGTTCCTCATCCTTAATGCCATAGCCATGATGAAGGTTGTAAGACATCTGCACAATGCATAGCCAGTGAGCATTGATGATGTGGAAAACTTGTAGATGAATTGGGTAATTATGCCAAACTGATTTCATTGGAGAGAATAAGTTCATACAACAAACAGAGGCACAATACTTCATCACAATAACACAACAACATCAATTGGATCACTTGGCACAATAGTGCGATGTATTTAACAAACAATAATTTTAGCGACAACAAAGATGGAATTTATTAATGGCTCGCGTAACATGGAGCACCAGCACGTTTGATAGGTTACTTCCAAACCATCGAGGTTCCAACCTTACATCGAAGATTAGATAGGGTTCGATTTTACATCCTAAAGATCAGTTTACAACAAAGCTACTTGTCTATGCATGAGGGTCAACAAAAGACTAGCTCTAATGCTTTAGTTCAGTGGTAAGCTAAACTACGCATCATCCTCTGAGTCAGTGTCGAAGATCTCTCATCTATCCTCATCACTAGCAGGCTCCAACTCCTCATCTTCCTCTTCTTCAGGCGGAACATCCTCAGGTCCATTAATCTCAATGTCATCATCATCTTTAGCCAAGATGACACCAGAGCCCATCTCATGATCATCATGAGAAAGGATCGGATGGAGCAAATTGTGTAGCAGATGAACTTTCTCATGGAGGTTGTCATTATATGCTTCTACAACTGCCAACTGCTACTCAAGCTCAACCTACTGAGCACGCAAGATATTCTCTTCGTGCTAGGCTTCATTCCGCTGATTCATCACGTGAACCAACATGCGCTCACAGTTGCGGTGAGCAACAATCAACTTCTAAACCTTGAGTGTCTCCTAATCCCTTTCCCACAGTACCTGCTCTAAAAGCTACCGGACTGCATTCCTTTCAGTAGTCACCTCTACCAACTCAGCCCTCAGTCTTTCCTCCTCAGTAGGCTCAGGGCAGGGCTCACGAGGGGCTAACCGATGACGAGGAGCCCTGCCTCCGGTGGACTTGCGAGCAGTGGTTTTTGTGTGGGCCATCTATAGCAAAAGGGTGTAACTTAAGGTGAGGATCATTTAAGAGCTACGAAAATTTAATTAGTCAGGATAATCAAATTTTAAGGGAGGGAGTAATGCAAGAATGCAATGTATGCTTGAACATAATGCATGCACGATCCATACGTTCTCACAAACTTAGAAAAATTAAAGGCTAGCAGAATATACGGTGGCATACATATGTTCTCTCATATACGGTAACTAGTCGATCTACAATGGTGCGTTGTTAGTGTATCTGCAGAAGATTTCATTTTAGCCCAACAATTTCCCGATAAAGCACACAAAGAAAGCAATAAACTAAATACTCTCCATACATGCATTTCCTGATGCATATACTTTGGTATCACAACTACTCGACAGATATACCCCCAATTAAGTACTTTCATAAATACATGGTTGAACATGTAATTATGCTAGTAACCACAACTAACTCTCCTCTAGACCGACGGTTGGATGGTCATGCTCTCACAACTCACACTTACTAGAGCGTAGAGGTATTTGATCCATACATTACCACCCAAGCAGATGGCATCCATACAATATCATGCCATATGGACAACGAAATAGAAAACAAGCAATCAACCCCCAAGTTAGTACTTTAATAAGCCACCTAAGAGTCCTTAATTGGGCATAAAAGGATATGACCACTGGCAACACTTAGTATTTAATTTAGAGCTTTCACAAAAGCTTTTATTTTAAATACACAAATGACATGTTTAGTGTTGAACCTTGCTCTGATGCCAGCTGTAACAGAACCGACCAAATTATAAGAACGTAAGTACAAAAACAATCACCAAAGTGATCAAATTCCTGTACTTAGGCTCCCACAACCCCGATAGTCTAGAAATCTCAAAGGATTTCAAACAACTTTCAACATACAAGCCAAGATCGTAGTGATTCAACACAACACATCATTTGTTACAATAGTTCACAAGTGCATACGAATTACATCCATCGGAGTTCAAAATAAAATATTACAAACCAAGTTTGATTAGCAGAAGCAACATAGTTCGATACATAACTTCATAAGTTCAAATACATTGCCAGATTAGGTCATGTCCCACAAAAGCATCGTAGATAAGAATAGACCTTGCTAGTATATCTTGTGCTACCCAAGTTACCCCTCTTCATAAGATTCTTGTAGTATGTGAGTTTCCCGATGTGTTTCCTAATGAGCTACCGGGTCTTCCTCCGGATAGGGATGTTGAGTTTGCTATTGAGTTAGTACCTGGGACTCCACCGATCTCAAGAAGGCCTTATCGGATGCCACCCAATGAGTTAGCAGAGTTAAAAGTCCAATTGAAGGGGCTGTTGGACAAGGGTCTCATCTGACCAAGTTCGTCTAAATGGGGTTGTCCCGCATTATTCGTGAAAAAGAAGGATCAATCTTTACGCATGTGTGTGGACTACATGCCACTTAATGCTGTGACAATTAAAAACAAGTATCTTGTTGATGATGGTTATCTACCATAATAAAAGGGTTAAAATAAATATATAAAGGGCTAATAAATGATCACCAACATAGGTTTAGGGTGTCAACTAACGAAATTCCATGAGTTTTGGTGAATCTATATTTTGCAGGGGGTTATCAGAATAATTCAGGAATTGATATCTTCCACGAGAAGGAACCCACGTCAATCGGCCTAATCTCCACGTCATGAATATGCAAGTGGCTTCTAGAGGACACCAAAGGACTCCACGAGGAGGACCACCATGAGGCACCGCCAGGTAGGGCCGACCAGCCTCAACCCTAGGCCGACCGGCCCCTGGCCGCTGCACCTCGGCTCCTTCCTTTGCAAGCTACTTCAACCGTCTCCAAAGATGCATCCTAACCCTATGTGAAGGTCGGTTTGATCCAAGGGCCACGGTTCCATGCTTTGGGCTATATAAACGAGGGCCCAAACCCCCTCTAAAGGGGGAATTCATTCAATCAATCATCTACCAGAAAGCAGAAGACCAACCAGCAACTCTCATCTCCTTAGAGCTCCATCAGATCTAGGCATAGCTAGATTAGAATTAGAAGTAGAGGAGTCAAGCAGCCTTGGGCTCTAGATCTAGTCAAGAGGAGCTTGGTAAATCCAGTTCTTCTCTCTTGTATCAACATTGTTCTCCAAATATTCATCTAGTTCATCAGTTCTTGATCTAGTTCATGTTCTAGTTCTTCATGTTCTAATTGTTTATGTTCTAGTTCGTAATTGTTCTAGTTCATTATTGTCTAGTTCTAGTTCATTGTTCTTGATCATTATTCTTGATACATTAGATATGATCTTGTTCTTAATCTATATTATATCCTTGATTATTATGAGATTAGTCTGCTTTGATTATATATTTGGCATAGATAGTTTATCATTATGTTTATACACATGTTTACAAAGCACTCACCTTATTGAGTCATGGGTGGGTGGTCAACATTGTGTAAGTGTGGTACTTATACACTGTTTACCTGCAAATGCACTCTATACTCCGGGCCATGTGGTAGATCGCGGGTGTGACATTCCTGTTGAGTCCTTTGTAGTCCACTCCCGAGTGTAGAACTTAGTAGAACGTGGTCTCATTACTTAGTTGTTACTCTGTTTCTCAGCTTTGTAATGGAGATGTTCCTTGTTTATGGATATGAGATAACCTAGCCAATGATTGCCTAATATAATTGCACTAATCAATGTAGATTATGACTAATAGTTAACAGATTACTTAGAAGTTATCATCTTACTTATATTCTGATCAATGACTTGCCATAGTAGTACTGCTCTAAGGAATATTATCTGAATGGTCTGATTATCATATATTTTATCTCTTTTTATTTGATTGATTCCTATTTGAGAGTAAAGGATAGTGATTTTGAATATTCATATCACATGTGCAGAGTAGCCTTTAATTAATATGTGCCCCTCTGTTTGTTCTCCTTTGGTTAAATATAAATAACGATACCTAGGATAAACTTGGGTGAAATGCTGCAACGGGTGTATTTATTTGTGCGCTTGCGGATATATACTTTAATATCTTTATATAGTTAAGTGACATGAGTACAATACAACCACACTCTTGGTGTCATGTTGGGGATGACAACCTAACGCGAGTAATGCTAAGAAGTGTCAACATTGGCCCAAAGGTAGAGTATGTCCCTTTTGAGCAAGGTTTTGGGACCTTGCATAGGTGGTTGAAGAAGCTCACGCTGCTGGATGTTCCCAGTGATGAGAACATGTAAGTTCAATCCCCTATCTTGCGATTTTGTCAGGTGATGGGTTCCTAATGCTTGCTTTTTAGGCGTAGTTCCTGGTTGAAGACCTTGTCAACCGAGAGGTTGCCTGAAGCAAGCACGCTAGACAACACTAGCGAGATCATAGCTCTGGTGATCCAGGCGAGGCCTGCGTAGGATGAACTTGCTTAGGTTCCCAGTGTGGGTGCCTGAGGGAAGAGCCTATCATTGAGCCAGTTCGTGGGTTTGACCGTCGGGGTCATCCCTGAAAGTTATTCTAGAGGATGGCCTTGAGAGGGTGCTACTGTGAGTTGACTCTCCTCCACAGGTGGATGACGTCCACCTGGTCCCTCTCGAGTTTCAAACCGAACAAGCACGGGGAGGTCCGTCATTGCAAGCTTGCAACGTTGAAGGCAAGATCTCGTTTGATGATATCGAGGAGCAACATTTCTCGTCTCTAACTTTGGAGAGTTGGACGGGATGGCAAAGCACATAGATAGTTTGCCTGCTGTGCTGTGAGCCCTGGCCAACACCATGAAGACCAAGAGCATCTCGGCTGGGGATTCCCTTAGTGCTACCTTAGAGGTTTGATTCACATCGGGAGTCCCAACCCCCGAGCGTCGGGTGCCCTTGGTTTGTACTCGGGACCATGCAGTGGACCCGATGGGTCTAGCCCTCGAGTCTTTGGTTGATTCATTCTAAGTGAAGCTAAGACTTATGCCATCCTGTTCTTATAGTATATTCAGAAGAATTCTTCTGGCCAAGTCTGCGTTCATCCAGGAGAGGTTCTCTCGGCTGGGCGATGAAGCGAAGGCACGGATAGCCAAGCTGGAGAGAGAGGTGGTGGCCCTGAAGCACCATTAGGATGAGAACCTAGGTAGGTTTTCTGCCAAGACCTTTCTCCTTAATGTTTGGTGAGGCTTGTAAAACCTTTATTGCCTTTTCAACTGCCGCCAAGGCTATCGTTGGACTATCCTGAGAGAAGGCCGCTTTTCGTGCCTTCGGCTTCATGTATTGGAGGGAGAGGCAGAAGTGGGCGCTTGCTCAAGAAGAGATAGAGAAGGTATGTCTTGTTTTCGGCAATGAATTGTGTTACGATTGTATGTGGATTTTTGGACTGACACACTTTGTTCGTAGCGGAGTTAGCTAAGGCAAGACGCCTTAAGGATGAGCTTGTTGAGTGTAAGTCTGAGTACGCGAACCTAGAGGTCGTGGCTGCTAAAGCTGAACGGCTACATGCAAGGACCCTTTCGACCATGGAGGTGAAGTACATGTTGCAGGTGTCATCCCTTGAGGACAAGCTCAGGAGTGTAGGCACGGCTGGTCATGCTGCTTGCCAGGTGCTCAGCCGGGAGGGCCCGCCTCTTTGTTAGAGGTGGCTTCCTAGCTGAGGGGGATCCCAAGGCACCTAGAGGAGATTGCCCAATATGGTTTGTCCACCAAAGCGCACATGGCCTTGGTGACCGTCGGGACAATCTACACTGACCTAAACCTTAGCTCCATCAGAGGGAAACCCGTTGACACGAGTCCCTTGTTGTATAGTCTGATTCAGCAACAGGCCATAGAACCTTCTGAGGCCATCATTCGTGATGTTGATCTCTCCGTGATAGTGAAGGGCAGTATGCCTAATTCATTAGAGGATTCAGGCGGCGCTTGAGGCCATCTTGTAATGTGCCGCACCTAACTTTATATGCTCTATCTTTCAGTTTCTTTAGTTTTTTTATGTTGGTTTAAGCTTTGGACCAACTACCTAGGGATTATTTGGCCAAAATAAAACACTTTGATTGAGTCATTAATACCATTTCAAAGACTATGAGACATTGATCGATCGAGAAAAAGTATGAGTGGGCAACACGTATGGTTATCATTGTAGCCCCTGAGCATGTTGATAAGTTAGTATAACATGTGAACATGCTAGATGGGAACACAACAACTACAAAGGTTAGCCCCCGAGCAACTCAGAGAGGTTCTTCGTAAGGTACTCAAGAGATCACACTTTATTCATGTAACAAATAAATGTTATTTGCAAGAAGTAAATGATAACCAAAATTTAGAAAAATAAAGGGACCGATGTACTCGTGGGTCATTGGCTGCCTTCTCAAGATCTGACGACGAGGGCCGCAGGGGTTGGAGCCAGCGGTAGAGTCGAGGATGATGGGTCGAGGGTGGCGGCAGGCTGTTGCTCTAGAGTCGTTGACAAGCGCTTCTTCCCCGGCCTCGAGTAGGGTAAGCTTGGAGCCCCGTGTCCAAGTTGTTGGCCTCCGCATACTTGACGGCGTCCCTCTCACATTTGTAGGTGCTCTGGAAGTTTCCTGACACCATGATTACACGTGGTCCTGGCATCTTCAGCTTGAGGTAGGCGTAGCTCAGGACTGCCATGAACTTGGCATAACATGTCCTTCTGAATATGGTGTTGTAAGGTCCCTTGAAGTCGACAACTTCGAAGGAAAGTGTCTCCATTCGGTAGTGTGTCGTGTCACCGAATGTTATAGAGAGATCTATTGTACCTAGGGGCATGACGCGCCACCCGAGGATGATGCCGTGGAAGGGGGACTGCAATGCAGGCAGCTTCCTTATGTCCACATTGAGCTTGTCGAAGGCATCCTTGTAAAGGATGTTGATGCCACTTCCTTCATCCATGAGGATTCTCGATGATCGCAGTTACCACCAGAGGGAATCGGCCTGCCTCAACCACCCGATCTGGATGATCGGTTCTATAACACCCTAGGTGTTTATCACCAGGTAAGCAGTAGGTTTGAGCTCAAACATAACAAGTTAAGTGGTGATGAAGATGTCAAGATCCAATCTATGGAAATGAGCCCCAACTTAAGTTTGGACAATGCACCTTCGCTTACATGTAGACCCTTTCCAAACTTATGCTTGAGTAATGTTGAAGGTGCTTCTTTCATGTGTCTCACATCACTCACTATCTATAGTGATCACTGGAAAAGTTTCGTGAAGTTTGGAATCAAAAAGTCACATGAAATGATAAGTTATAACCTTTCTTGAATTGCATTTTTGAATGTTGCATAGGCGATGTTTCATATGTTGCATAGGTGATGTTTCATATGTAACATAGGTGATGTTTCATATGTTACATCGGTGATGTTTCATAAGTTACATTTTTGCTTAAAGTGCTTCATTAAGCAAAAGGAAACTTGGGATGTCAACCTGTTGACACCGTTTTTGGCACGTGTCAAAATGATCAGAGTGGGCTAATCGGCAGAAGGAAAGTTATTGTATTACGCTGGTAGAAGGGTGCCGATGAAGATCAGCTTGTGAGGATTGTTGCCGATGAATGGTGGTGACCGATGGAAAGGTTGTCGTTTGACTTAGACTCAGAGGCGTTGCTGGCAAGATTGGAGATGTTATTGCCGATGCCAATGAAGGAAGATCTGAAGACTACTGCCGATGAAGCTTGTGATGACGGAAAGCATGCCGATGGAGAGGAGGTCGATGAAAATTTCATTGTAATTAAGGCTGACAAGGAAGCAGATAGGTGTTGATTTCCTTTCTATATTTGTTAGAGTATGATTCCTGTAAGAGTCACATTTTTCCTTAGATATGGACTTGGTGTCCTAGTCGTGTCTAGCTATGTTTCTTTAGATCAGGGTATAAATATAGACTGAGGGACAATGTAAAAGATGAATCAATCAATATCAAACCAGTTTTACTCCTATTTGCATCTACTTACTTTTCGGTGACTTTGTCAATTTGCATATTTTTCTTTTTACGAGTTCTCATTGATTCGATGAGCTACATCGCTTCAGTACGACCTTCGATGATCCTTGAGTTCCGTGTGAGTACCTCTTGGCCGTGGCTTCCGGGCGTATCGCTGTTGTCAGGACCAAAGTACTCGAATTTTCATCCTTGTCGATTAACAGGTCAAATCGACTGGCACGCTTTGGATATTGGATTGGGTATTAGCACTTTGTGTTTGCATATCCACTTTTGCATCAACACATCTTTTGGCACACTCGGTGGGACAAATCAACACGATCAATATGTTCAATCCAGAGATCGATACGAGGAACGTCATCACGATATCAGAAGAAGATTTTAAGGAAGATCAGAAGCAGGCTATGGAAAAGGCTATGGAGGATCACAGGCAGCTCTGCCTGAAATCATTCAGCTTGAATAGGAGTGGAGAAGTCATCCATAAGCAAGATCTGCTGTTGTCGGCAGGTTACCTTTAACTCCAATCCTGGTAAACTTCAAGAGATGGTTAATTCTGCAGTAAATCATGCTTTGATTAACCACTCCAATATGCTATCCAATACTGTTCACAATGTTGTGGTTTGAACTTTTAAAGAGGGACAAGTACCACCACTTTACGTTGGGCCAGCTTATCACTAACTAGAACCGGCATCGGTCAATGCTTCATCGACTCCCCCAGCCGTTGCGGGTACAGAAGTTACTTCTCCTCCAGTTTCAGCATGTTTGCCTAATGTTCAATCTACACTGATAAGATTAGGTCCAGTGCTTTCAGGAGGACGAGTTCAGCTCAATACAGATCTATCGGCATCAGCTATGTCAGGGCCTGTGTCTCAGAACAGCCAGATTCCTGTTAATTGGTGGGGATATTGTAACACTTCAAGTGTTTAGTCCTTAATTGCATTGCATTTGCATTTGCATAAGCATAAGCATGCATCATTCATATTTGTTATTTTATGTGATGCAACACATGTGATTGTTCTAGGGTTTGTTTGATTTATTTCATGAAGTATTTGATAGTTGGTGTAACAAAAAGGTAAGGTAGCCAATCATGACCTACAACACCTTAGTTATACTTAGGGTAACATTTGGAACAAGGTTCATGTTGACCAAAATTACAAATTTGCCCTCCAAGAGAAGTTTGACCACCATTTGACCCTAGAAGGCTCTAGTTTGACCAATTAAAAAGTCTAATTTAGAGACCTTGCATGGAAGAGCACCCTTAAGCAAAGTTGTAAAGAAATTCATGGGGAACAAAAGTCTCAATATGACCATCTCATGAAATTGACCCTAACATGCTCAAAAGGGGCCCACAAGTCAGTTAGAGAGGTAGCTCCAAGACTTAGAATTTTTCTAAGTCTGGAATCTGACCCTACAGTTTTACTGATGCCTACTTTAGGAGCTTTTAGTTTGCAAACCAGGCCAAACCAGCTTTCACTCATATTGACAAACTTGTAGATCACATGTAACCCTACAACTTTGTCAACATCACCCAAGCCTGGTTCTCAATGGTTTATGAGTTAGAGTGCTTCGAAAATCGGGTTTCAGTCGGGGGAAATAACTGAAACTCAGTTCAGCTTTCTTGTGCCTCACTTTGGGGCGTTGTATCTCACTAACCAAGCCGAGTTAGCTCATGACCCTATTGGCAATGTTGAAGCCCTCACATAGCTCTACATTTTTGTTAACTACGGCTCTCACCGAATCAGCCTCGATCACGAGCTATGAAGCGATGAAATCACGCTGTCAGTCGTCGTGATTAGGACTGAATCAGGAAGTCGGGTTCAGACACCGACGGCCGTGGCTGACCGCGCGCAGGGCCAGAACGCCGCGTGGCCGTCATGCTCCACTTTCGCCCCCACTCGCGAGCGCGCTGGCGCGTTCATGCTGCCCGAGTGCTGCTGCTGCCCCCCTACTCCCTCCATTTAACTCTTTCGTCTCTGTGGTGCTCACCGAGGCGGAGAGACCGAACACCATTGACGCCGCCCTCTACCGCGAGCTCGTGAGCGTGAGCCGTGGCACCGCAAGCCGCCAGACCTCGCCACTCCCTCCGCCTCACCACCCTCCATCCCCTTGACCCACCGAAGCCCGCGATTTGACTCAAGGTGAGCCGCATTGCTTTCTTCCCCGTCTCCGAGAGGTCGCCGGAGCCCGCCATGGGACCTCACCGTGGTTGGGGTGCTTCGGGTCTCTCTCCATCCTCCCTTCCTATCAAAATGGATCCGCCTAGCTTCAGTGAAGCTCGTACCGAGCCTAGACCGCACCGTACATCCTCACCGGCGACGGTGCGCCGCCACCGGACATCACCGGCCGCCGCTCGCGGTGACAGGCCCCTTCCACCCCATCCCCATCCATTCCACGAGCACCAATCGACGCACCGGGTGACGGAGAACACGAGGCGGTGTTCGATTGGCCGAGCGAGCTCTTCTCCGGCGAGCTCGAGCTCATCGGAGCTCGCGGGTCTCCGCCTCCCCTGCCTCCGGTCACTGACCGCGGGGGCCCGCCCGTCAGTGTCGCGCGCGGGCGGGGGCGCTGAGCGGGCCGCGCGCGCGAGTGTGTGGGCCGAGTTTTCTGGGCCGGCCCAGTTCATCCGAAATGAAATTCATTTTTATTATTTTGTCACTGATTTTTGTACAAGTTGGAAAAATATAGATCTAGGGTTTTAATGATCCAAAAATCATGAGATAAATTTTGTTAGGGTCTACATGATGTGTAGTATTTTAGAAAAATATGGATCTGGCATGAGATGTTTAAATTCTGTAAGAATTTAATAGATCCTTTAAACGTGTTTTGGAATGCATGCAAATTTGTTAAATTTATAACTTGAGCTGTAGTGTTCCATAAATCATGAAATTTGGTGGGTAGGTTACTCTATGCTAGCCCTAGCTCTGGTAAAAATTTGGGCATCGATGCTTAAGTAATTTCCAAGTTATAAGGCTATCATTTTATTCTAGGAGATAATTGAAGGAATTTTTGTAATTTTTCTACATGTGCAATGTTCTTGTAACTTTTTGGAGAATGTCTTGGTACCCTAGAGTGTCTAAAAAAAATATGAAATCTGTTGTTTGATACTTTTCAATATGATTTATTAATTATACAAGAATCAGCCTTTTTGACTGGTGAATTTTGTATAGAGAATTTCTGTGAATAAAACTTGTTCAAATTTTTACTGTGGTCTCTTTTTGGGTCAGAGAGTCCCCTGTAATTTTTGTAGAGTTTTAGGAGCAGTTTACATATATGTTTAAAATTCCACCTAATTAATTAAGTAAAATAAGAAATGAGTATAAATAAATGTTCTAGGTAGTCACACCCTACTTTCTGGTGTTGTTATACCCCATGTGAACTTTTGGAAATCTTAGTTTGGTTTTAAGGGTCTTTGGCCACATCAATAAATGTTTAACCTTTGTAATTTTAGGTTTTCTGGACAGCTAGTAGTAATTCTAAATTTTGCTTTGATAAAATTGGTTGCTGGAAAACTTGTAAATACCAAAGTTGGAGTAAACGTGATGAACTAGCTTGTGTCAAAATTTGGAAGCATTTGGCTTAGTAGTTTGAGAGTTACTGTTGTTTAAAGTGGCAGTTCAAAATCTGCTACTCTCTGTTTTGAGAGGACAGATTCTGGAACTTGTGAAGTTTGACATGGAAAACTTAGGAGTTTGGAGTTGAGGTCTGAAAATGAATTGTAGTGCATTTCTTAGGCTTTCCAGATTGTCTTAGATCATCTCTTTTGGAATTGTAAATCTCCAGTTGTGATAAAAACAAGTAGCTGCTGTCCAGAATGCTTACTGTGGTGTTTTGCTGATTGATATGGTGTAATATCCTAAGACATGCTACTTTTGTAATTGTTAGGTGTTAGGGCCTTAACGGAGGATGAGCAGCTTTATCTTAGGTTAAGTAGATTAGGTGAGTACTTCTCTACCGGAGAGGAAATTTGCACCTACTCTTTTGAAGTGATTTGAATAGAGCGTTAAATTGTTGTAATGCATTTCATTCCGAGCATATTGCATCTTTCATTATGCATTCATGGGATTTATTATGCACTCATGCAATAGGTGTACCGGAGGGGGTGACACTCCTCGAATTCGAACAAGCGATACCGGAGGAGGTGCTGAGTCAACCGGAGGAATTAGCAGAAGAACCCAACGTCGGGGAAGCTCCGTCAGAAGATCCACCCGAGTGTCCGGACCACAGACCCGCAACCTTTCTGAAAGGCAAGCCCCGGTGCATGCTGAACCCATCGTTTTATAAATTAATCTTGAGTATTTTAATTGTTTACTGCATTAAGTTGTAGGAGTTATATTAAAACACTTGTTGCATTATACCTGTCCTTGTTCAGATATCGTACTTAATCCTATATTAGGTTTAGGCACGTGTCAATGCTTAGCCCTGCTTAGTACGGTAGAAGTCGGGTGATTTCCGGTCATCCGCGAGATGTAGGAAGGAGTCACGAGTGGCTGTATGGCTATCGTGGATGAAACCATGCTTAAAAATGAAATTAAGACCGGGCGGGAGTTCGATAGTACAGCCGCAAGACACTTCACGTCTTGGGTGTGGAGCTATGCCCGTCTGAGTCGTTTAAGGACCGATTCGCTGTACGTCCTTGAGTCATGTTGAACGCAGTCTAACACTTAGTTGGCCGGATAAGTCGTTCCGACCGCGAAGCCGAGTAATGTGGTTCAGGCCGGGAATCGAATGGTAGGTTGCTTCTTGGAGGAGAGAAAGGATGTGCTTGGGGACATTGGCGTGAGACCAAGGGGGGGTTAGAGTCCCTATCACCTGGTAGAGTGTCGCCCTTGGGGTCGCGACATTATTCGGACCCGCGATTCCTGAATCATATGAAAAGGTGGCCTGTGCGACCCTGGCAGGGGTCTGCACGGTGAGTGTTAGAAATACCCCTCCAGCTGGATAGGAATTCGATTCGAATCGCCGTCGCTCCCGGTTAGTGAGCACTTGACTTGAGCAGCGGCAACGTAGATCTCATTAAATGAACCGGTGGTTAAGGGAATGATACAATGTTGCCACAATTCATACCTGCTCTGGATATAATAATGATAATTGTTTGATTATAATCAAGTGCATGTTTAGTACAGGTGCTAAGATAGATGACAGGTAAATGCTAAAAATAACTGCTAGTACAGGTTATAAGAGTTGCAATTACTTATGCCTTTATGCAAAATGTTATGTCAGCTAGCCTCTTATGTAAGCCTTGCATAATCCTTGGTGTCATCTTATTTCTGGTTTTCGACGGGTAAGTCTAGCTGAGTACATTCCAGTACTCAGGGTTTATTCCCTCCTGTTGCAGATGACATGCTTTATCAGGGATTCTGCAAGACGTGTCTCCACCCTGCGGGTGATGATGACTAGATCACAAGGGCGTGATCGTCTTTATGTACTTCCCTCATGCTTTTGCGGGATGTCGATCATCCAGACTGGCAGTATTTAATTAACTAGTGTGTGTGTTATGCTTCCGCTACTTTCAAACTTGGTTTGTAATATTTGCTACTCCGTGGTGTAAACTTATTTTGGAACTACTTGTGAAATGTAACGTACGAGGTGTATGTTGAATGATGCGATCCTGGTTGTAAGCAGTTTGGTTTGAAATCCTTCGTGATTTCGATTGACTACCGGGATTATATGGGCTCAAGTTTGAAAATTTGAGCGCTTCGGTGCTTGTTTTCGTACTTGTGCTCTTATAATTTGGTCGGTTCTGTTACAGCTGGTACCGGAGCATAATTCAACATTAAACACATCTTACGAGTAATTAAAAACAAAAGTATTTGTTTGCGAAAAGGGTTAAACTCTAAAAAATTATTTTATAGGTATGCCAGTGATCATATCCCTTAGCCCAAATAAGGACTCTTAGGTGGCTTATTATAAAGACTAACTTGGGGGCCTTGTTTGTTTCTGTTTCGTCGTCCATACGGCGTGATATTGTATGGATGCCATCCACTTGGGTGGTAATGTATGGATCAATTGCCTCGACGCTCTGGTAAGTGTGAGTTGTGAGAGCATGATCGTCCAACCGGCGATCTAGGGGAGAGTAGTTTTGGTGACTTGCATACTTACATGTTTAAACCATGTAACTATGTAAAAGCACTTAATTGTGGGCATCTATATCGGGTAGCTTTGATACTGAAGTATATACCTCTGGGGATGTGTATATGGGACGTATTTAAATTACTGCTTTCTTGTGTGCTTATATTGGGAAACTGTTGGGCTGAAATAAGATTTTCTGCAGGTACACTAACAGCGTAATGAGTAGACCGATAGTTTCGCTTATATGAGAGAACGTATGTATGCCACCGCCTAGCGTTAGAACTTTAGGTTTCTACTAAGGTGAGAGGGCGTACGGAACGTACATGCATCATGTTTGATTATATCATACATATCATTTACTCCCTCCTTAAAAATTTCAGTACTCCCGACTAAAGTAAATTTCGTATCCCCTAAATGATCCTCATTTTAAGTCGTATCTTATCTGTTGCAACAGATGGCACGTACCAAGAGGACCGCTCGTAAGTCCACTGGAGGCAGGGCACCGCGACACCAGCTCGCTCCACGTGAGCCCCGCCCTGAGCCTACTGAGGTGGAAAGGCTGAGGGCAGAGTTGGCTGAAGTGACGGCTGCCAGGAATGCAGCGCGTCAGCAACTGGAGCAAGTGATCCGGGATCGTGACCAGGAAACCCTTGCAGTCCAGAGGTTGACAGTAGCAAACCGCAACTGTCAACGCATGTTGGTTCGTGTCATGAACCAGAGGGATGAAGCCTGGCACGAGGAGAACGTTCTGAGAGCTCGTCAGTTTGAGCTCGAGCAACAGTTAGAAAATGCTGAAGAATACAATGACAACCTTCATGAAGAAGTGCACCGCCTGAATAACCAGCTTAATCCCCTGCTACCTAGAAACAACAATGTAGATGAAGATATGGGATCAGGAATCTTCATGGCTGAGGATGATAATGAAGTGGAGGTTGATGGACCACAGGATGCCCCACCTGCAGAAGCACCAGAGGAAGAGCCAGAAGAAGAAGAAGACGAGGAGTTAGAGCCTGTCAGTGATGAGGACGGTGGGGAGATCCTTGACACTGACTCGGAGGATGATGCTTAGAGTAGTCATCACGTGCCTATAATGTTAGGATCGTCTTTTGTGCCCTCCCTGTGAAGGAGTGAGGCCTTGTAATAACTTGACTTTGGGATGTAAGGTTGAACCGTATGTTTCCTGAATGTAGTTTGAACCTGTTAATTTCGATCACAACTTGATGTCTTATTATGTTGCGTTCGATGATGGTGTCACGATTAGCACCCTTCGGTGCCGCGACGAAACCGAGGGCCTCCTATGGCGCGCGACATAAGGTTGTGCTGCTTGGCACGCGCAGGTATCGAGGTGGCTAGTCATGATCCACCATGAACTCTTCATTGAGAAGTCTCTTTGTGGTCATTTTGAAGTAGCCTTTCACAGTCAACTAAAAATCTTGAGATCGAATCCAAGTACCGTGCAAAAGGTCAAAAATCACGTAGATAGCAACGTGAACGGTCCGGTAACCGTTGTGTTCCCCGTGAGTGAGCCTTTATCAAAGAGCATCTTGTTGGATTACCAAGTATGATCTCGTCAAATGATGCGCTAGAATGGATTGTGCGGTTGTGATGAATTATCGTGCCTTAATTATTATGAGAAATCTATTCATACAGTCAGATTGACATTTCGCAATAATTCATCTACAAATTTCCCACATCGTCAGTGCTCATTGGCTATACATTTTGCAGATGTCGTACAATCTACGCCGGGGTCGTGGAAATGAGGAGGAGGAACAGCCGCCCCCTCCGCCACCACCTACTCCGCCCGAGTTGATGCAATCAGTGGTTGAGGGGCAGCGTATGTTGGCTGACGCCATGCGCCAACTGGCTAATCGAGAGGCTCGTCATGGCCGCCAGGGCCCAGAGCCAAATCAGTACAGCGATTTCAAGGACTTTCTGGATACAAAGCCCCCGCTCTTCAAGGAAGCGGAAGAACCACTGCAGGCTGACGAGTGGTTGAATACCATTGAACAAAAGTTTCGTCTGCTATGCCTAACTGATGAGCTGAAAACTGAGTATGCTTCCCATCAGTTGCATGGTCCGGCGGGCATTTGGTGGAGCCACTATCGTTCCACACTGCCTGCCAATGTCCCGATTGCTTGGGATCAGTTTAAGGCGGCATTCCGGGGAAATTATATCCCTCCCGGTCTTATGGCAATCAAGCACACAGAGTTTATGAGGCTGTCGCAAGGAAACAAAAGCCTGACTGAATACTTGCAGTCCTTCAACAACCTGGCAAGGTATGCCACAGAGTTTGTGGATACCGATGCCAAAAAGATTGCTAGCTTCAAAAGGGGCCTCGGCCCAAAACTGATGAAAACTATGGGCACTAGCAAATGTACTACTTTCAATGATTTCATCAGCGATGCTTTGACCCAGGAGGACAACAATACTATTTATTCTGCCTCTAAGAGCCGTAAAAGGGCCCTTGAGGCAAGTGCTTCTCAGTCAAGGGCCTCAGCGGCACCGAGGTCTTCCCCTCGCCCACCTGCTCAGAATACAAAGTTCCGTCCGCCGCAGAAGAAGCCTGCTGCAAAAACGGGGTTCCGTAAGGCTTATACTGTCGCTCTGCCAAAGGGGACTTCTGGACAGAGCAGCTCTAGTGTTCCACCTAGCAATATGCCTTGCTGGAATTGCAACAAGCCAGGTCATTGGGCCCGGAACTGTCCTTACCCTAAGAAAAATGTCAACCAAGGTAGTCGTCAAGGGCACGCTCATTATAACAGTATTGAGGAAATTCCATCTGGAGAGGTTGTCACTGCTGGTAAGTTCCTAGTTGACCAACATCCTGCAGTGGTACTTTTTGATTCAGGTGCTTCGCATTCCTGTATCAGTCCTAAGTTTGCATCCAAATTTGCACACAAGTTGCATACTATTGAAGGTGTGGGTTATTGTATTAGTGCTGCAAGTGGGAATATTTCCACAAATAAAGTAGTGGGGAACCTTAAGTTTGAGATAGAAGGGCGAAGTTATTCGCTTGCCCTATTGGTTTTACCTGGTTTAGACATAGATGTTATCTTGGGCATGAATTGGATGAGTCAGAATGGGGTACTCATTGACACATTCGCTCGGGTAGTTATGCTCAGAGATCCTACAGATCAAAAGGGTTTTCTAGTACAACTTCCCAGAAAGGTTGAATTGTCGGGGGAAATTCATGCTGTGCAAGCAAAGGCGTTGGCTGAAATTCCCGTAGTAAATGAATTTCCGGACGTTTTTCCCGATGATTTGCCGGGACTCCCTCCGGATCGGGATGTGGAGTTTAAAATCGAGTTGTTGCCTGGCACGGCTCCCATCTCTAGGAGACCCTATAGGATGCCTCCAAATGAACTCGCTGAACTTAAGGTGCAATTGAATGAACTTTTGAAGAAGGGGTTGATTCGTCCTAGTTCATCGCCGTGGGGATGTCCTGCTATCTTTGTAAAGAAGAAGGATCAGTCGTTGCGGATGTGCGTAGATTATAGACCTCTCAATGCAGTCACTGTCAAAAATAAGTACCCTCTACCGCGTATCGACATCTTGTTCGATCAGTTGTCTAAAGCTAAAGTTTTCTCCAAGATCGATCTAAGATCTGGCTACCATCAAAATAAAATCCGTCCGGAAGATGTTCCAAAGACAGCCTTTTCTACCAGATACGGTCTTTATGAGTATCTTGTTATGTCCTTCGGCTTGACAAATGCCCCCGCACACTTCATGTACTTGATGAATTCGGTGTTTATGTCTGAATTAGACAAGTTTGTGGTGGTATTTATTGATGACATCCTGGTATACTCTGTGAATGAGGAGGATCACGCTGAACATCTGCGTATAGTCCTCACAAGACTGCGTGAATATCAACTATATGCAAAGTTCAGTAAGTGCGAATTCTGGCTTCGTGAAGTACCTTTCCTTGGGCATGTGTTGTCCGATGGAGGAATTATGGTGGACCCCGCCAAGGTACAAGAAGTACTGAACTAGAAGGCTCCTATCTCGGTTCACGAGGTCCGGAGTTTTCTTGGTTTGGCTGGCTATTATCGTCGCTTCATCCCGGATTTCTCCAAAATAGCCAAGCCAATGACTCGGTTGCTGCAGAAAGACACCAGGTTTGTCTGGACTCCTGAGTGTGATGCGGCTTTTCACCAACTGCAAACCCTCCTAACCTCAGCTCCGGTTTTGGCACAACCGGATATCGAGAAATCATTTGATGTTTATTGTGATGCCTCAGGCATAGGTTTGGGAGGTGTGTTGATGCAGGAAGGCCGAGTAATTGCATATACTTCTCGACAACTTTGGAAACATGAGGTGAATTATCCAACACATGACTTAGAACTCGCCGCGGTTGTGCATGCATTGAAAGCCTGGCGACACTATCTGTTGGGCAATGTTTGCAATATCTACACAGACCATAAAAGCCTCAAATACATCTTCACCCAACCCGAGTTGAATATGCGTCAAAGAAGATGGCTCGAGTTGATTAAAGATTATAACCTTCAAGTGCACTATCATCCTGGTAAGGCAAATGTGGTTGCGGATGCTTTAAGCCGTAAGTCTCATTGCCATTCCTTAGTTGAAACTGATTTTCATCGATCTCGCCTTCTACATCCAGCAGTCTTGTACAACATCACTGTCAGTTGTACTCTCAAAAGCAGAATTATTGAGCTCCAAAAGACTGACACTGGTATATTCCACATCAAGCGTAAGATGAAAGAGCAAGAAACTACACAGTTCAGGATAGATGAAGAGGGTGTACTATGGTTCAAGGATAGGTTAGTTGTGCCTAAGGACCAAGAGCTTCGAAATGATATTATGTCTGAAGCACACTCCTCTAAGTTGTCCATCCATCCTGGCAGCAATAAGATGTATTATGATTTGAAGCCATACTATTGGTGGACCAAGATGCGGAAAGAAATAGCTGCATATGTGGCTAGGTGTGACACCTGCTGTAGAGTTAAAGCTGTGCATATGAAAGCTGGGTTGCTTCAACCACTTTCTATCCCAGGTTGGAAATGGGAAGAGATAAGTATGGATTTCATTGTCGGGCTTCCTCCTACTGTCAAAAATCATAACTCTATTTGGGTAATTGTTGATCGTTTGATCAAATCAGCTCACTTCATCCTAGTGAGAGTGGACTATCGTCCCACTGACTATGCTGAGTTGTACTTCAATCAGATAGTCCGGCTTCATGGGATACCTCGTACTATCGTTTCTGACCGTGGTCCCCAGTTCACTGCTCGCTTTTGGGAGCATTTGCATCACCTTCTGGGAACCAAGTTAGTGAGAAGCTCTGCTTATCACCCCCAGACATCGGGTCAGACAGAACGAGTTAACCAAATCTTGGAAGATCTGTTGCGTGCATGCGTCATTTCATCCAAGGGTTCTTGGGAAAAATGGTTACCTTTAGCCGAATTCTCGTACAATAACAGTTATCAAGAGAGTATTAAGATGGCCCCATTCGAAGCTTTGTACGGTCGAAAGTGTCGAACTCCACTAAACTGGGTAGAAGCTGGGGAAAGAAGGTATTATGGCATTGATTTTGTCCAGGAAGCCGAGGAACAAGTCCGTACCATCCAAAAACATATGGCTGCAGCACAAGCGAGACAGAAAAGCTATGCGGATCGTCGTAGAAAACCACTCGAGTTTGAAGTTGGGGACTTCGTGTATCTGAAAGTTTCTCCAATGAAAAGTGTCCAACGTTTTGGTGTTAAGCGGAAACTTGCGCCAAGATACGTGGGTCCTTTCCAGATCATAGGCAAGAGTGGAGCTGTTGCGTACAAAATCCAGTTGCCTCCTGAGATGAGAGCCATATTCAACGTTTTCCATGTATCTCAGCTTAAAAAGTGTCTTCGAGTTCCTGAGGAACAAGTTCCTTTAGGTGATATCAGGCTGGAATCCGACCTAACCTATGAAGAAAAGCCAGTCCGAGTGATCGATACTCAGGAACGAGTAACTAGAAGTAAAGTGGTTAAGTGGTACAAAGTGATGTGGAGTAATCAGGGAAGTGAGAGTGATGCTACGTGGGAACGGGAGGATTATTTGCGGGATGGTTATAAAGAATTCTATGAAAAATGGTACGCTTTCCAAATCTCGGGACGAGATTTTTATAAGGGGGGAGGGCTGTAACACTTCAAGTGTTTAGTCCTTAATTGCATTGCATTTGCATTTGCATAAGCATAAGCATGCATCATTCATGTTTGTTATTTTATGTGATGCAACACATGTGATTGTTCTAGGGTTTGTTTGATTTATTTCATGAAGTATTTGATAGTTAGTGTAACAAAAAGGTAAGGTAGCCAATCATGACCTACAACACCTTAGTTATACTTAGGGTAACATTTGGAACAAGGTTCATGTTGACCAAAATTACAAATTTGCCCTCCAAGAGAAGTTTGACCACCATTTGACCCTAGAAGGCTCTAGTTTGACCAATTAAAAAGTCTAATTTAGAGACCTTGCATGGAAGAGCACCCTTAAGCAAAGTTGTAAAGAAATTCATGGGGAACAAAAGTCTCAATATGACCATCTCATGAAATTGACCCTAACATGCTCAAAAGGGGCCCACAAGTCAGTTAGAGAGGTAGCTCCAAGACTTAGAATTTTTCTAAGTCTGGAATCTGACCCTACAGTTTTACTGATGCCTACTTTAGGAGCTTTTAGTTTGCAAACCAGGCCAAACCAGCTTTCACTCATATTGACAAACTTGTAGATCACATGTAACCCTACAACTTTGTCAACATCACCCAAGTCTGGTTCCCAATGGTTTATGAGTTAGAGTGCTTCGAAAATCGGGTTTCAGTCGGGGGAAATAACTGAAACTCAGTTCAGCTTTCTTGTGCCTCACTTTGGGGCGTTGTTTCTCACTAACCAAGCCGAGTTAGCTCATGACCCTATTGGCAATGTTGAAGCCCTCACATAGCTCTACATTTTTGTTAACTACGGCTCTAACCGAATCAGCCTCGATCACGAGCTATGAAGCGATGAAATCACGCTGTCAGTCGTCGTGATTAGGACTGAATCAGGAAGTCGGGTTCAGACACCGACGGCCATGGCCGACCGCGCGCAAGGCCAGAACGCCGCGTGGCCGTCATGCTCCGCTTTCGCCCCCACTCGCGAGCGCGCTGGCACGTTCATGCTGCCCGAGTGCTGCTGCTGCCTCCCTACTCCCTCCATTTAACTCTTTCGTCTCTGTGGTGCTCACCGAGGTGGAGAGACCGAACACCATTGACGCCGCCCTCTACTGTGAGCTCGTGAGCGTGCGCCGTGGCACCGCAAGCCGCCAGACCTCGCCACTCCCTCCGCCTCACCACCCTCCATCCCCTTGACCCACCGAAGCCCGCGATTTGACTCAAGGTGAGCCGCATTGCTTTCTTCCCCGTCTCCGAGAGGTCGCCGGAGCCCGCCATGGGACCTCACCATGGTCGGGGTGCTTCGGGTCTCTCTCCATCCTCCCTTCCTATCAAAATGGATCCGCCTAGCTTCGGTGAAGCTCGTACCGAGCCTAGACCGCACCGTACATCCTCACCGGCGACGGTGCGCCGCCACCGGACATCACCGGCCGCCGCTCGCGGTGACAGGCCCCTTCCACCCCATCCCCATCCATTCCACGAGCACCAATCGACGCACCGGGTGACGGAGAACACGAGGCGGTGTTCGATTGGCCGAGCGAGCTCTTCTCCGGCGAGCTCGAGCTCGTCGGAGCTCGCGGGTCTCCGCCTCCCCTGCCTCCGGTCACTGACCGCGGGGGCCCGCCTGTCAGTGTCGCGCGCGGGCGGGGGCGCTGAGCGGGCCGCGCGCGCGAGTGTGTGGGCCGAGTTTTCCGGGCCGGCCCAGTTCATCCGAAATGAAATTCATTTTTATTATTTTGTCACTGATTTTTGTACAATTTGGAAAAATATAAATCTAGGGTTTTAATGATCCAAAAATCATGAGATAAATTTTGTTAGGGTCTACATGATGTGTAGTATTTTAGAAAAATATGGATCTGGCATGAGATGTTTAAATTCTGTAAGAATTTAATAGATCCTTTAAATGTGTTTTGGAATGCATGCAAATTTGTTAAATTTATAACTTGAGCTGTAGTGTTCCATAAATCATGAAATTTGGTGGGTAGGTTACTCTATGCTAGCCCTAGCTCTGGTAAAAATTTGGGCGTCGGTGCTTAAGTAATTTCCAAGTTATAAGGCTATCATTTTATTCTAGGAGATAATTGAAGGAATTTTTGTAATTTTTCTACATGTGCAATGTTCTTGTAACTTTTTGGAGAATGTCTTGGTACCCTAGAGTGTCTAAAAAAAATATGAAATCTGTTGTTTGATACTTTTCAATATGATTTATTAATTATACAAGAATCAGCCTTTTTGACTGGTGAATTTTGTATAGAGAATTTCTGTGAATAAAACTTGTTCAAATTTTTACTGTGGTCTCTTTTTGAGTCAAAGAGTCCCCTGTAATTTTTGTAGAGTTTTAGGAGCAGTTTACATATATGTTTAAAATTCCACCTAATTAATTAAGTAAAATAAGAAATGAGTATAAATAAATGTTCTAGGTAGTCACACCCTACTTTCTGGTGTTGTTATACCCCATGTGAACTTTTAGAAATCTTAGTTTGGTTTTATGGGTCTTTGGCCACATCAATAAATGTTTAACCTTTGTAATTTTAGGTTTTCTGGACAGCTAGTAGTAATTCTAAATTTGGCTTTGATAAAATTGGTTGCTGGAAAACTTGTAAATACCAAAGTTGGAGTAAACTTGATGAACTAGCTTGTGTCAAAATTTGGAAGCATTTGGCTTAGTAGTTTGAGAGTTACTGTTGTTTAAATTGGCAGTTCAAAATCTGCTACTCTCTGTTTTGAGAGGACAGATTCTGGAACTTGTGAAGTTTGACATGGAAAACTTAGGAGTTTGGAGTTGAGGTCTGAAAATGAATTGTAGTGCATTTCTTAGGCTTTCCAGATTGTCTTAGATCATATCTTTTGGAATTGTAAATCTCCAGTTGTGATAAAAACAAGTAGCTGCTGTCCAGAGTGCTTACTGTGGTGTTTTGCTGATTGATATGGTGTAATATCCTAAGACATGCTACTTTTGTAATTGTTAGGTGTTAGGGCCTTAACGGAGGATGAGCAGCTTTATCTTAGGTTAAGTAGATTAGGTGAGTACTTCTCTACCGGAGAGGAAATTTGCACCTACTCTTTTGAAGTGATTTGAATAGAGCGTTAAATTGTTGTAATGCATTTCATTCCGAGCATATTGCATCTTTCATTATGCATTCATGGGATTTATTATGCACTCATGCAATAGGTGTACCGGAGGGGGTGACACTCCTCGAATTCGAACAAGCGATACCGGAGGAGGTGCTGAGTCAACCGGAGGAATTAGCAGAAGAACCCAACGTCGGGGAAGCTCCGTCAGAAGATCTACCCGAGTGTCCGGACCACAGACCCGCAACCTTTCTGAAAGGCAAGCCCCGGTGCATGCTGAACCCATCGTTTTATAAATTAATCTTGAGTATTTTAATTGTTTACTGTATTAAGTTGTAGGAGTTATATTAAAACACTTGTTGCATTATACCTGTCCTTGTTCAGATATCGTACTTAATCCTATATTAGGTTTAGGCACGTGTCAATGCTTAGCCCTGCTTAGTACGGTGAAGTTGGGTGATTTCCGATCATCCGCGAGATGTAGGAAGGAGTCACGAGTGGCTGTATGGCTATCATGGATGGAACCATGCTTAAAAATGAAATTGAGACCGGGCGGGAGTTCGATAGTACAGCCGCAAGACACTTCACGTCTTGGGTGTGGAGCTATGCCCGTCTGAGTCGTTTAAGGACCGATTCGCTGTACGTCCTTGAGTCATGTTGAACGCAGTCTAACACTTAGTTGGCCGGATAAGTCGTTCTGACCGCGAAGCCGAGTAATGTGGTTCAGGCCGGGAATCAAATGGTAGGTTGCTTCTTGGAGGAGAGAAAGGATGTGCTTGGGGACATTGGCGTGAGACCAAGGGGGGGTTAGAGTCCCTATCACCTGGCAGAGTGTCGCCCTTGGGGTCGTGACATTATTCGGACCCGCGATTCCTGAATCATATGAAAAGGTGGCCTGTGCGACCCTGGCAGGGGTCTGCACGGTGAGTGTTAGAAATATCCCTCCAGCTGGATAGGAATTCGATTCGAATCGCCGTCGCTCCCGATTAGTGAGCACTTGACTTGAGCAGCGGCAACGTAGATCTCATTAAATGAACCGGTGGTTAAGGGAATGATACAATGTTGCCACAATTCATACCTGCTCTGGATATAATAATGATAATTGTTTGATTATAATCAAGTGCATGTTTAGTACAGGTGCTAAGATAGATGACAGGTAAATGCTAAAAATAACTGCTAGTACAGGTTATAAGAGTTGCAATTACTTATGCCTTTATGCAAAATGTTATGTCAGCTAGCCTCTTATGTAAGCCTTGCATAATCCTTGGTGTCATCTTATTTCTGGTTTTCGACGGGTAAGTCTAGCTGAGTACATTCCAGTACTCAGGGTTTATTCCCTCCTGTTGCAGATGACATGCTTTATCAGGGATTCTGCAAGACGTGTCTCCACCCTGCGGGTGATGATGACTAGATCACAAGGGCGTGATCGTCTTTATGTACTTCCCTCATGCTTTTGCGGGATGTCGATCATCCAGACTGGCAGTATTTAATTAACTAGTGTGTGTGTTATGCTTCCGCTACTTTCAAACTTGGTTTGTAATATTTGCTACTCCGTGGTGTAAACTTATTTTGGAACTACTTGTGAAATGTAACGTACGAGGTGTATGTTGAATGATGCGATCCTGGTTGTAAGCAATTTGGTTTGAAATCCTTCGTGATTTCGATTGACTACCGGGATTATATGGGCTCAAGTTTGAAAATTTGAGCGCTTCGGTGCTTGTTTTCGTACTTGTGCTCTTATAATTTGGTCGGTTCTGTTACAGATATGGTATGCCTCCGGAGTTGTCTGCCATCAACTCTGGGTTGCCTCAAGTGTTTGACACAGCAGGAAAAGCTCCTGTATCATCGGCTGCTCCTATTTCACCGATGACTCAGGTACCTCAATATACCACATCAACTACTGTGCAACCAACTTCAAGAGGTTTCCAGGTGCCTTTGTTTCAAGCACCCAATACAAGTTCATCGGCAATCCTACTGCCGATGTAGCAGAAGGCCCCTGCTATGAGTCAACCTGAGGTGCAGATCATGCCTCAAGCTGGTTATGCTAATTGTTATCCAACAATGTCAGCAAGTTACCAGCCATCGGCAAGCTTTATGCCGATGAGTTCTAATAATGGTTGGTCAGGACAGTTACCTGTTTAGCATGCAGTTCAGCAGAACTATCAAGTTGCAGGAATTCAGCAAGGTCATATGCAAGCTGGTTTTCAGAATCAGGCATCGGCAGCTCAGCCGATGAATCCTTTCTAGCAGGTTAATGGGCCACAAGTAGCGGCGAATATACCAATTGCTAGAGATCGTGTGCCACAAAGACACATGGAGGGATATCAGCAGGTACCTCCTGTAGAAATTCAGCCAGTTCGTTAGCAGGAGGCTGATGCTTTTTGGGCCGATAAGATAGCAGAAATCATGAGAGATCAGTTTGGGATAAAACCCAAAGTTAATACTTATTCTTATCGGACTCCATACCCTCCAGCATATGATTTAATTCCTCTCCCAAATCGGTACAAGGTACCAAATTTCACCAAATTTTCTAGACAAGATGATACATCAGCGATGGAACACGTCAATCGCTTCATTATTCAATGTGGAGAGGTAGCTAGTAGAGATGAATTAAGAGTTCAGTTATTTTCATCATCTTTGTCTAGATCGACATTCACGTGGTTCATATCATTGCCACCAAATTCTATTATTACTTGGGCTGATCTAGAAAAACAATTTCATCAGTATTTCTTTGCTGGAATCCATGAAAAGAAGCTTACCGATTTAGTAAAATTGAGGCAACGTAATGATGAATCGGTAGAAAGCTTTGTGCAGAGGCTATGAGATGTAAAGAATAAGTGCTACAGCCTGGTGTTGGATGATCGACAGCTTGCCGATCTGGCTTTTCAAGGGTTATTGCCACATCTCAAGGACATGTATGCTTCTTAGGAGTTTGAAAGCCTGGGTCATCTTGTACAAAGGATCTATGATCAAGACACTAGGGTTTTTGAGCCTAAAGAGAATTGGAGCAAAAAAGTATCATTTGTTGATGAGGTAGAAGACTCTAATTCTGATGAAGAACCAGTTATCGGCTTAGCTGAGTGGGTTAAGAATAAAAGGCCGATATCTTGTCCTTTTGGTCAGAAAGAGCCAGAGAAGTTTACCTTTGACATCACCAAAGCCGATAAGATATATAATCTTTTGCTTCAAGAAGGTCAAATTAAGCTGTCACCCAATTATGTGATTCCATCGGTAGAAGAGTTGAAGAAGATCCAGTACTACAAATGGCACAATGCAACTTCACACAGTACAAATGAGTGCAAGGTGTTCAGGTAGCAGTTGCAATCGGTCATCGAATCTAGGAGAATTAAATTTGGCAACTCCAAGACCCAGAAGCCGATGAAAATCGATCAGCATCCTTTTCCAGCAAATATGTTGGATGCCAAGGGTAAGACCAAGGTATTGACATTAGAGGCTGCTGAGAAAAGTGCATCAGTGGATCCCCAACATCGGATAACTACCGATGACGCAAAAAGCAAGGGTATGCTAGGAGAAAGTGGTAGTTCCAAAAAACCTCCTCGACCTGGCATTGTGATTACTCATCAGCAGCAGCAGGAAGGAAGGCAGTAGGAGGGGTGGCATCGGCATAAAGATCATTGGAGGTGCCTGTTTTTCATCCATTGCTGGGAAGAAGGCATTAAATTGCCAACTGTTGAAAATTGCTCTGAGTGCAATGGTTACTATCGGGCCAATCGGCCAGAAAGGAGGTTTCAGCCTGGTAATCAAGGCTTATCTATCAATGAGCCAATCAGAGGCAGAGCATTAGTGCATGATCGGCTAGGGGGCAGACTCAGTGTACATGAAAGACTTGGTAAGCGCACTGGATATTTTCCAAGGAATCAAGAAGAGCTTGAGGAGATGGCAAATGCAAGAGTTCTCGATGAAGAAATATTCTATAGGGACCCTAATATACGTCGTGTAGAATTAACTGAGATCTGTTATCAGCCAGTTTCAAAAACGAAGCTTCCTTGATGGTGCCTTGAGGGTCTGACAAAGACACAGAAAAGGAGGATGCAGCGTGAGCGTTAGGAGGACCTATATCGAGAGGAAAGCTCTTCCAATGAGAGGCCCAGACATCGGCAGTGGCAGGTGGAACACAAAGGTAAGGGCCCATCAGCGGATATTAATATGGTATTTATGTTGCCGATGGAGTTTCTGGCACCCTCTGATGATGAGGAAGAAGTTGTTCTCTCCGATCAAGTAGCTCAGCTGGCACTAGATCCCATGATGGCTATTTTTGAGAAACCTACCGATGATGAGAGACAACATCTCAAAGCTTTGTTTGTGAAAGATAGAGTTGATGGGTAGCCTGTATCTAAGACACTTATCGATGGAGGAGCTGCGATTAATATTATGCCCTATGTGATGTATCAAAAACTTGGCAAAGGAGATCAAGACTTGACCAAAACTGATATGATATTGAAAGATTTCGAAGGCAATGTGTCACCAGCTAAAGGGGCAGTACGCGTTGAGTTGACCATCGGCAGCAAAACCTTACCGATGATGTTCTTTGTTATCAATGGTAAAGGTGCGTACAATCTGCTTCTAGGAAGGGACTGGATTCATGCCAATTGTTGTGTTCCTTCCACAATGCATCAATGCCTCGCACAGTGGGTTGGGGATAAGATTGAGGTTGTCCCTGGTGATTCTTCTTATATCATCGCATCGGCAGAATCAGATACTTATGAGTGAACCAAATGCATATCAGGAGAAGTTTGGGAGAAAGAGTTCCTCAGAGTTACTGATTATGAAATTCCACCGATCCAAGCAATCGGTTCTGAAGAGGAGTTTTAATGGATAGGTTTGCCGATGACGGAAAATTAGGTCAGGGGTTCACATCGGCTGATGATTTAGTAGAGGTAGATATTGGTAATGGTGATAGGCCAAGGCCTACTTTTATTAGTGCTAAGTTAGATTCCAAGTGTAAGCAGCAAATAACCAATTTGTTAAAGAAATATAAAGATTGTTTTGCTTGGGATTATACTAAAATGCCTGGATTAAACCGATCGATAGTTGAACATCGGTTACCTATCAAATCTGGATTTCGGCCATATCAGCAGCGAGCGCGCCGATGCAACCCTAATATACTTCCTAACATTAAGGCTGAAATAACTAAATTAATTGAGGCAAGGTTTATTCGGCAGTGTCGATATGCGGAGTGAATTTCTAATGTGGTTCTTGTTTATAAGAAAAACGGGAAACTTCGTGTTTGTATTGATTTCAGGAACCTCAACAAAGACACACCGATGGATGGCTATCCAATGCCTATTGCTGATTTGTTGATTGATGTTGCAGCCGGACATCAGATTATCAGCTTCATGGATGGTAATGCAGGTTACAATCAAATATTCATGACTAAATAAGATATTCCCAAGACTGCTTTTAGATGTCCAGGTCATGTGGGGTTGTTTGAGTGGATAGTCATGACCTTCAGTTTGAAAAATGTCGGTGCTACTTATCAGAGAGCTATGAATTTTATTTTTCATGAGTACATCGGCACATTAGTGAAAATCTACATTGATGATGTAGTGGTTAAGTCTGGGGATATCACAAAACATCTAGCCGATCTACGAAAGATACTGGAGTGCACGAGGAAGCATGGATTGAAGATGAATCCTAATAAATGTGCGTTTAGTGTATCGGCAGGTCAATTCTTGGGTTTTATGGCGCATCAGAGAGGTATTGAAATTAGTAGGAAGTCTATTGATGCAATTAACAAGGTAGTTGCTCCTGCTGATAAAACTGAATTGTAATCTTTGACCGGCAAGATTAATTTGATTAGAAGGTTCATATCTAATCTATCGGGCAAGATCAAGACTTTCAGTTTGTTGCTTAAATTGAAGGCCGATCAGGAATTTATATGGGGAGCTAAGCAACAGTTGGCCCTAGATGAAATTAAGAAGTACTTGACAAACCCTCTGAAGGGTCGAGATGGCGGACTAGAGGGGGGTGAATAGTCCTTTCTAAAATTAATCACGTCGGCAAACCAAAACAAATGCGGAATTAAAACTATCGGTCTAGCCAAGACTACACCCCTCTATCTAAGTTCACAAGCACCTCACAAAGATCCTAATTATGTAACTAAGGTGCTTTCCTTAGCAAGAGCTCTCCTAAACAATTCTAGAGCAAGGTCACACAAACCTATGCACTAGTACTTTAGCAAAGCCGGGGAGCTCCTACACAATTCTAGTAAGCAAAAGCACGAAGCCACCTATGCTCACTAGCAATGCTCAATAGCAAGGCAACTAATACCAAACTAGAGAGCACAAATTACTTAGCAACACAAACTAAGCAATATGACTAACAAGGTTACACAAACCAAATTAGCCACGCAACGGGAGCTACTTCTATGCTACACAAGCAAGAAGGTAACTAGCTAACTACACAAGCAAACTAGTTACAAGAGCAACTACACAAGCACACGTATATGAATGTAAATACAAGCTTGTGAATCGAAAGCAAACCACCGAGAAGATGTACACAATGTTGACACGGTGGTTTTTCACCGAGGTTCACTTGGTTGCCACCAAGCTAGTCCCCGTTGTGGCGATACACCCACTTGATGGATCACGAGCTAATTGACTATCAAGAGTCAAACCCACAGCGGGTGCCGCACATCCACTCTCAAGATGGGGATCCTCCAAGCCACGAGCTTTACTAGAGTTGCTCTTCGTGATCCCCGCGGGGTGAGCATAATCCCCCTCACAAATCCTCCTCTGGAGCCACGCACAATCTCCACGCATGCTTCAACGGAGTCGCAAGCCACCAAGCCGTCTAGGAGGTGGCAACCTTCAAGAGTAACAAGCACCACCGACTTGCAACACGATCACCTAGTGCCACTCGATACAATCCTCTCGATGCAACGCACTAGAATCGCTCTCTCACTCGATCCGATGAACACTATCAAGCATGAGTGAGTTAGAGGGCTTCCAAGCACTACCACATAAGCCACCAAGGCCAAAGTGTGCTCAGCTGCCGACCAAGGCCGGCCAACACTTCTATTTATAGCCTCACGAACGAATAGAGCCGTTACCGGATGACACAGTTCAAAACGCGCTGACCGAACGCTCCGGTCAGGGTGACTGGACGCGTCCGGTCACTATAGGACAAGTGTGAACAGTGCACGTTAGAAGTTACCATTGCTATGACCGGACGCGCTCTGGCTAATGACCGGACGCGCCGCTTAACTGATCGGATGCGCCCTGGCAAATGACCGGACGCGCCACTTAACTAACCGGACGCGCCTTGGCGAATGACAGGACGCGACAGTGCCAGCGTCCGGTTAGAGTCCAGTAAGCTCCCTCAATGACCGGACGCGTTCGATCGACCTTGCGAACTTCAGTTCCCTCTGGGTGCCTGATCGGACGTGCCGGTCCCTCGAGTGACCGGACGCGCCGGTTGCAAACCCTAACACCCGCGCGCCTGACTGCTACGTTGAACTGACCGGACGCGTCCGGTCATACCATGACCGTGTCCGGTGCAGCGTCCGGTCACCTCTGTGACCTCCGTTCGCCTCCGTTTTTTTTTCCTGACTTCCAGCGCAATAGAAAATAGGCATTTCACTTCCCCAAAAAGCGTTGAATCCCGCCTCGCAAGCTCGGTGGGAGGGAGAGAGGAACACAAACCCCTCTCTCGATCCTAGCAACGATGCAAAGTTAGATCGTTCAAGTGGCACTAGATGACCAATATGCAAACAAGTTTGCCCCTCTTAATAGTACGACCATCTATCCTAAACCCGGTCATCATCTTCTCTACACACCTATGACCGGTGAAATGGAAAAGCCCTATAGGTTATACCTTTGCCTTGCGCATTCCATTCCATCTCCATTGATGTTGATGCAACACATGCACCAACCAATCACCAAATGATATGATCCACTTCATATCATCACGTGACCGTATTGGCTCATCGATCTTGACCTCACTTGCTCTTCACCGTTGCGTCAGTCCATCAGCGCCAAGTCATCACACAACTTGCCCTTCACCCTAGCAACCGGTCCATCGAGCCAATCCTCATCTTGATTTTCTCCACCTTGTCCACATGACTCCATGTCATGTCTTATATGCAATGAGCTCCTCCATGACACCATCACCTGTGGACTAATCTCCTATGTATCTCACATTAAACACAATTAGTCCACCTATGGTTGTCACTCAATTACCAAAACCAAACATGGACCTTTCAATCTCCCCCTTTTTGGTAATTGATGACAACTCTACAAAGATATGGAAATCAAGTTCTTTTGGACTTTATGCCACTTATCCAACATTTTAAGCTCTATGTTGGGATTTGGATAAGCACCATAAAATCTGACTTGGTAGTGATAACTCTCCCTACATATGTGCTTAAATGGTTAGGTTTTAAGCTTGCACATATGCATGAATATGAAATTTGTGGGAGGGTTAGCACTACTAAGTGATGCTAAGGTGTATAGAATAAACCTTTGTAGTTCGATACCATTTGATAGCTCAATACCATTTGAAAATCACAAGTTTGCCATCATCCTTAGCATCATGAGTAGCTAGACATAAAAAATACTAGAAACCCCATGAGATCAACATTATAAGCAAGGTTCTAGTACCACATGTAGAAATACGAGTCTAGCTATCATCCTATGCATGCTAGTTGTCATATCATCATTTAAGTTCTATAACTAGCATACAACACACAAGCATGCATATTAAATATAAAACTTATGCAATGCAAGCAAGCACATGAATATGCACATATCAAATGCAACCAAACAATGTTCATGAGCTTGCTCCCCCTACTTGTGTGCTTCTTTTATCCAAGAATTTTGATCCTTCTCATTTCTTCAATGTTGCTCCGTCTTTGTCCATCTCCATGTCTAAACTCATCTCTTCAATGTTGCTCCGTCTTTGTCCATCTCCATGTCCAAACTCATCTTCTCATGATATCTTTGTTCAATCTCTTCCCAAACCTCTCTCTTAGTATATTGACATATCTTTGTTCCAACTTCTCCCCCTTTGTCATCAATTTCCATAAAGGGTGTACTTCTCATTAATGCAAAGGCTTGCATTGGGGTAGATGGTTGAGACTTTAATATTGCGTTGTTGATGGACATCACCGCACATGTTGGAATGACATTACTTGTATGTTGCTCTTGAGATACCACTTAGGATCTTTGACCTTGATACCATTAGGTGGGGCTCCTCCCCCTATGTCATAGCATGGGTCATTCACTTGATAATCTTGAGCTCTTGTGTGTGAGAGAACTTTCTTCATTTGATGATCACTTAAAGTTGAGGATCACTTGTGGAACCATCGTCTTGTATAAATGATATCATGTGTAGAAATACCACGAATAAGTGTGTGATACCACTTTGAAGAATCCTCTATCATGGAACCACTTGTAGGATTTGTCAATATGATCTTTTCTTGAACATTTGCTATCTTTATGAGTACCACTTGTAGGATATCACTTGTAGATCATGATCTAGACACCACATGTAAATACCAATTGAAGAAATATTTTGAGTCTAAATACCATTTGAAACACCCTAGATATCCATTTGCATTGTTGTCTTGTGCTTTTATCCATATCATTGTCATGAGCTTCTAGTATGACTTGAACTAAGTTGATTTGCCTAAGATTCTAAGTTCGGTTTGATCCAATGACAAGCTTCTTCACTCCTCATACTAAGGGTTATCTTGCTAATGTTGTACTTGTCACTTGTTAGCAATCCAAACTAGATCAAGTACTTGGGTTCACTAGCTCATGAACAAATTCATACACATACCACTAGACCATTTAAACAATTCAAGCAATAGTGGTAGGCTATGAATTTAAACATTTCATTTGTTATGCATGATCCTAGTAAGCATGTACTATATGCACTACTCGCATACTAGTAAGGGATGAAATGATCATGCACATTGCAATGATACCTTTGTTATGTTGGAGTATAGGATAGTCACATAGATTCCAATTCATTACTCCAATAGCAATGTGAAGTCTAATTTATAAGCTTGGTGAAGACCAATCATTATAGAGAAATCCATTCTTTACCCATATGAAATGAGAACCACTAAAAATCAAGTGCATTATCTCTTATTGTGGTTGGCTTGCTTTTTCTCTTTGATCAATGCTTGCATCAGAGCAGTACTTATGATACTAATTTTATAACCATGACTAGCTCTCTTTTGGGTGTTGCTTGCTTTTCTTGATCAACCCTATTGATTGCTTCAATTAAGCATCTCAAATATCCCTTGAATTCATCACTTCCATGTTAGCCTTCCAAGCCGGTGCTCTGTTTACCCACCCATGGGCGGCAAGCCCCCTCAGCAGGGAGAAGTGACCTCTCTCCAAAGAACCATCCTTGACACTTACTTGATTGCCTTTGATTGATTGATCTATAGACTTAACTTGATGAGTAACCTTGAATTATTCTTTGATTCCTTTTCTTTCTACCAAATGATCTCCAATCATTACTAGAACTTGAACCTCATCTTCATCTTCAGTTTGATCTTTATTTTCAAATTTGAATACCAAATTTGTACACTCAGTACATTCCACAATCAATGCCCTTGTACTCATTTCTTGTCATGCTTCTAGATCAATTCAAAACCAAACTTAGGTACCTCAAACACTTATAAATATGTTTCCAACTTGAGAAGCTTTCACTTAAAGTGACTCTAGATCAATCCAATAATTGTCACTTTTCTGGCAGATTCTGTACCCTTCAAAGAATAATTCATATCTCCAAATGTACAGGTACAAATTCCACGAAATTTGGTGGAGATGTGAATTATTAAGTCATCTAGCAACTGTAAAAATTTGAGCTTCATTTGACTTCTAGATTGCTACTATATTTCAAATCTTCCACCACTGCTATATGCTGAAAACTGCTGCACTATAGCTGACAAGATGTGCTCTAAAACCATAGCATTTCTCATCCAATTATCATGAAATTTATACAACATCTAATATCATAAGTCTAGAGCATGTATGCCAAATTTCAAGCCAATCCAATATGATTTAGTCACTCAAACTCAGACTTGATCTCAGCTAGCTCAGATTTTCAATAATGGACAGATTTCAATACATTGAGCTATACTTCACCAAATTGAATCAAACTTGAAACTAACTTGTTTGAATACTTTCATAAGACATATATCCATTCAATCCACTTACTAAATATCATCTCATGAATTTATCCAACACAAATCAATCCAAATTTGATTGCTAGGCATTTAATCCATTCAATCATCTCATAGTGAGCAACATTGCATATATATCCAATTCAATCAACTCATATGTACCCAAATAAAATGATCAACTAGAGATATACCTTGGTTATCACATGATCATCCTTTTAGCAAGCTTCAACTCAAATATTTGCAAGCCATCAAATATATCCAATAAATCACCACAATCTTGAATGTTGCACTTGTATGTTGTAGCATTTGGACTCCACTTATTTTGACTTGGCATTGGGATAGAATATGCACTAAGCTTTAAAACTTGATTCAACATATGATGACCAATATGAATCCAAATGAATCAAGCCTCTAATGCCAATGGTACCTATAAACAATCATCCACTTTTTGATGGTAGCCAAACAAGTTTGGGTCCTCTCAAGTTAGGAGCAACATACTTAGGCAAAGCCTTAGTATGGGTAGCGGGATGTTTTGCAATTCCAACCAATGAGGTACCATTGCCATCCTTTCTAAGCATGTTAGTATTATTAATTGAACTAGGCTTAGAATTATTACCTAGGGGACATGAATGAGCCAAGTGTCCCCTTTCCCGACATGAATAGCATCTTCTCTTTGGTTGAGCCTTTTCTTCCTTGCTCATGTGATGCTCTTCATTGCCTTGCCTCTCATGAGTTGCTTGAGCATTCTTCTCAAGCTTGGTAGGACACCCCGAGGCAAAGTGTCCCATATCTTCACACTTGAAGCACTTGATGTGAGTCAAATTTCTTTTATCATTTTGATTCTTACTCATCATCTTGGCATCTTGAATTTGCATTGGATGCCTTGATCTACCACCCCTTCTTGTTTTCTTTTTCTTCTTCTTCATCAAGTCACCATCATCTCCATGGTTGATCTTGATTTGCTCTTGGGGTGTCTTCTCTTGCTCAACTAGTGGCTTTGGTTGAGTCTTTACTTGTTGCTTCACTAATTGCTTGGTTGGGCACATTGAGGTGAGATGACCCCAAGTGTGGCACTTAAAGCACTTGACATGCTTTAGCCTCTCTTCTTCTTTCATCTTCTTGAGCTTCTCAATGTTTGGGCAACCATTAGCAAGATGTCCCGCTTCATGGCATCGATAGCACATGGAATGCGAGAGCTTCTTTTGGAATAGCCTCTTCATCCTCTTTTCTTGCTTTCTTTCGTCCTTTGTCATTTTCTTCTTGAAGCCAAGGCCACTTTTGTCACCAACGTTTCTTTGAGTCTTCATCATGTGCTCAAAGGTGACTTTTGAGTTGTAGCACCTCTCTAACTTGTTGCTCAAATTCTTCACTTCACTTTTAAGCTCATTGTTCTCATTCAAAAGGTTAGTCTCACAAGACATAGAAGTAGAACAAGCATTTAATTGTGAAGAACATGGCATATCTAATAATTCATAACAAGAGGTGGATACATGCTTCTTGCCTACATCACAAGGGTTAGTAATATGTGATTGATCATTTGACCCAAATGATGAGCTCTCACTAGTTTTGGTTTCTTCATTAGAAAGCTTCTTAGTGAGTAAAGCAGGTTCTTATGCCAAGTTATCATGAGCAACACTTAGTTACTCATGAGCCAATTTTAGATCCTCATGTGAACAAGTAGTAACATAAAGTAGATGCTTTTGTTGTTCACATGTGGTTTTTAGAAATAAGTTTTCATTTTCCAATTTCATGGTTTTAGCTTTCTCATTTTCTAAAGACATGTTCATGCTAGCAAGTCTACTAACAAGCTCATCATATGAATCAACATGATCAATCACATTATCATTTGATACCTTTGTGTCACCTAGTGACATGAAGCAATGTGATGTAGTGGATGGGCTTGTAGTAGCATCATCAAGGCCCGAGCATGAACCAACGTTGTCACCATCAAGAGTCCTTGGGGTAGAAACATCACTTGCAACACTTGATGCATCATCACTGTAACACCCCAGGTGTTTATCACTCGCTAGGCAGTGGGTTTGAGCTCAAACATGATAGATTAAGTGGAGATGATGATGGCAAGGTCAACCTACGGAGATGAGCCTAATCTAGGCAGTGGCTTTGCATATAGGCCATTTTCAAGATATATGCTTGGATGGTGTTATTGCAATATCTTCATATGTCTCACCTTAGTACCTATCTATATTGACCCCTGGAAAAGTTTCATGAAGTTTGGAATCAAAAAGTCATATGAAATGATAAGTTCTATTCCTATTGGAATTTTCACCCTTAAATGGATGGAACTATAGGTTATCAACCAAACCTTGCAACCTTGCCCAAATGACTCTAGATGAACTCTACAACAAAAGTCATAAAGGGTTCATGTTGGGCAAATGTCAAGAAAATGCTTCCATAGATCAAAAAGGATAAATTAAGATTTATCGGGATGCTACTTTGACTTAGGGTGAACTATGGCTTAGAGTGCTTACGTGGCGGTGAAACCTAAATAAGAGTTGTAGTTCATTTTATGTACAATAAACTTTGTTTAATAGTTGAGAGCTAGTTTAGTCTCTAACTTAGCTTAAGAAGGCCTCCAAAAGTGAATGCAGTGCTGTCCCTGGAGCTGAAAATTTGGCTAAGTCCCTAATGCTCTGAAACTGAATTTTCAGTTTCGAGGTACCCCACTTCGGGGATTTATATCTCGTGAACCATTTGAAAATTTACTATGAGCTTTTAAGCAATGTTCTTGTCCTCCTGTAGCTCTACACTTTTCATTACTGGAGTTTTCGCTAACTCGAATCGTATTAGGAGATGGACAGGGATGAAAATGGAGTTTCAGTCGGCTTGAACTGAAACCCAGGATTTCAGTTTTGAGGTACCCTCCTTTGGAGCTTTGTATCTCTCTAACTGTGCCGAATTAGACTTTGATTCTTTAACCAAAGTTGGAGTACACTTGTAGCTCTACAATTTTGTCAATTATACCACGAGCCAATTCGAGCTAATTTGGGAGGTGTGATCGATGAAAAATGGAGTTTTAGTTGTACGTTTGAGGTGGTATTGAAAATTTGAAATTTCAGGGGCAACAGTAGTGGCCGACCGGCCTCAGGCGTGGGCCGCCGCGTGGTGTGGCCGAGCGCCGCGTGCCCTCTCCTCGTCTCCACTGCTCGCCACCTCGAACCCATGTTCAAGAAAAAGAGGCCGAGCGCCCTGCCCTTCTTCCTCTCTCTCCCATTCTCTCCCTCACTCGCTCTCCCTCCCTGTCTGCTATCTGTCTCGGTCTCGCTCGCCATGGAGGTCGAGCACGGGCAGAGCGCCGCAGCCGCTGCTTTGCCACCGCTCTCCTCCAGCCACCACCGTCCCTATGCCGCGCCTTCCAGCTGCTGCCGCTGGCTAGCCGCTCGTTGCCGTCGCTGCCCGGGCCGATAGCCGCAGCCACGCGTGCAGGCGCTGGCGCGCAACCCGCCATGGCCGAGCAGCCGGAGGCCGCTGCCAGCCAAGCCAGGGCCAGGCGCAGCCCTGGGCTGCCGCGACGACCGTCCGGGCGACCCTCCCGAGCCGCCGGCGCCGTCCCACCTCGCCGGAGCACCGACCGCAGCCGCCGCCGGCGCACGCGCGTGGCCAGGTCACCGTGGGCCACCTCGGGCCGAGCCGAGCAGCCCCGCGGGTGCGCAAGGGCCCCTGGGTGCTCCCCGCCACTCCATCGCCGCCTGCGAGCTCCTCAACGGCCGGAAACGGCGAGACCCTGCGAGCTCCTCTGTTTGATTTCGCGTTAGGGGGCTCAAGCTTGAATTCGACTAAATACAGGGGGGTTTCTGCAGAACTCGTGACTTAGATGAATAGTGCCGTGAGGACTGTTTTGTGATGATTTTGCAGGAACTTTGAAATTACATAGTAAATCATAGAAAATTCGTAAAATAGCAAATGAGTACTTTTTGGAATTCTTGTGAAATTCTCTATGCAGTAGATCTATAATATGGCATGTTTTAGTTTAATGTTTTTGCTGTAAAAATGGATTTTTCAGATTAGGTTTTTAATACTAGTTGTATTTGTTATTTTCATAACTACAAATGTAGGGCTCCAAATGAAGTGAATTTTTTGTGGCATGCTACTCATGTGATTTTTGATGTGTGGTAAAAATTTCATGAATTTTAGTTGTATTATGAGTGAGTTATTGATTCATCTTGCTCTCACATGAATTCTTGCAATAGCCATTTATCTTTTTCATAAAGGTTGATATATATGTCCAAATGGTTTGAAATTTGTACAGTAAACCATTGTGAGCATATGTAGGCCACTGTAATTTTGGTAGAATTTATTGTGCACTTTTGGTAGGTGTTCATAATTCCACCTAATTATCTAAATAAATTAAGAAAATGCATTAAAAGAATTTATTTAGGAATGGACACTATGTTTTCTGGTGTTCATTAGTCATGTGTGACATGTTGGTACAGTTGGTTTTGTCCAATTATTTGTTTGCAACATAAGTTAATAATTATTTCTTGCAAATGAAGTTTCTAGACAGATCTGGAAACTTGGCAAAGTTCTTCATGATAATGTGCTTTGTTGTGAAACTTGTTTATACAAACGTTGTAGATAATTTATATATCTAGCTTCAGTTAAAATTTGGTGGTATTTAGCTGTAACACCCCTGGGTGTTAAGCATGCATTATCATTCAAAGCATAAGCATTCAACATCATTGCATGATTAACATTATTTGAATTGTAGCTCTTTCAAATTTAATTTGAATATAAGTGTTAAAAAGTTGGTGAACTTTTGAGAAGTAGCAATTTTAAATAATCTAGAATAAATCAACTTGATTATTGGAGCAAAATTTTGAATTCAAGTCTTCCTCAAATTCTGTTTTAAAAATATTCTAAGTAAATGAGTTTTTGATTTTAAAATTAGCTTTAAATCTCAAATTCAAAATCTATTGAGAATTTTGAAAAGTGCTCTATATGAAAGTTGTAGAGAATAAAATTTTGAACAACTTTTATTTTGGGCCAAATTTCTGAAAACCTCTTTTTCATCTCCAAATTCAATTTTGAAACAAAGAATTAAATCTGAAAATATTTTTGTAAAAGAAAAATCGGATTTCGTTTTACTGGGCCGCAGCCTCACATCCCGGCCCATGGCCGAAGCCGGCCTGGCCCGCGCCCGCGTCGTCTCCCTCCCGCCCGCGCGCGCGCCCGCGCGTGGCGTCGTGGCGCCGCGGCAGCGCTCGGTCGCCGCGTGGCCGCACGCCGTCGGAGCCGCGCGACACGCGCCCTGTGGCCCCCGCAGCGTCCGCGCCCGCTTACCCCCTTCGCGCGCTCGTCCTCCTCGGTTGCTCCCTCCATTCTCCCCCTCGCCCGCTCGCAGCAGCAGGAGCAGAGCTCCGCCTTGCCATCGCCGGCTCCCGAACTCCGCAACCGCCTAGCCGCCGCTCTGGCTCACCGCCTCCGTCTCCGTCTTCGCCCTCGCTGCGCCTTGTCGTTGCGCATCCGGTGCTCGCCACAGCCCGCCAGGATTCGGCCTCCATCCGCGGTAATGGCTCGCCGGAGTTCCGGTCGAGCTCACCGGAGCGACCCGCTCCGTGGGCCGCACACCTCCACGCCACTTCTCGCCCATTTCTCGAGCGCACGAGCACCGCACTTGCACCACGAGTCTCACTGACCTCACCGCGCGGCTCCTCTCGGTCGGAGTTGGCCGGCCGACGGCATCCCGTGCCACCGAGCCGCCATGCACGCCGGCGAGCTCGATGCCGAGCTCGTTTGGCCACCCACTAGGCACCACTGGGTTCGCGTCGATGAGAGGAGCACGATGGTGCCCTCCCCGTCGTCGGAGGACTCGCCGGCGGCGAGATCCCGGCGGTCCACACCGCCTCTGGTCGACTGCGGCTGACGGGTGGGCCCGTCTGACCCATGGGTCCCGCCTGTCTGTCTCAGCGTCTCGGTTTCGGGTGTCACAGCGGGGTGCACGTAGCGTTTAAAGCCGGTTTTGATTTTCGGTTTTAAAGAAATTGATTTCCAGAAAATCTGAAAAAGGCTTCTAAAAATTGTATCTCAAGATTTATAGCTCCAAAAATCATGAAACAAATTGTGAAATGTTCCTTTTGAATAGATCTACAGTTTAAAAATATCTCATGTGATTTTTGTGACACTCTACTGTGCATTTTTATTTAATTGTTATATATGCTGTTATCTTAGAAAAAGTGTAGTAAATAAAATAATAAAGGGAAAAATATGATTCTTGTTACATTAGTCTTTATTAGTGATGTACTTTCTAGGAAAAATGCCAGTGAAGCATGTTCTGTGGAAAAATGTTGAAGTGTAGTTCAAATGCTTTTAATTAGTAACATCTGTTATTTTTATTATAGAGAAAAATTTGTATACAACATACATCTGATAATTTTTGTAGTATGTTGGTTTACTGTTAGTAACATAGGAAAAATGTGAAATCTGTTGTTTGACACTTTTTCTAGTATAAAATAAATTCATGCTCACAATTAGGCTATAGCTTGTTTATTTTGTACAGGCAGTTTTACTTGTGCAATTCTCATGAAAATTTAGTGGTAGGTTAGTTAGGGTAAGAGTAGTCTACTGTAATTTTTGTAGATTTTTATCTACACCAGAGATAGGTGTTGTTGTGTAACCCTAGCCAAATAGGGAATAAAAGATTATTCTTTATGAGAAATTGAGAGAAATAAAATATGTTTGGTGTATCTTTGAAGCATCATGATGCCTTGCTGATGTTATGGATGAGTTAGGTTGGTAAGCTTTGGTAGCTTAGGTTCACTTGTATGTGTAGATGGTAGGCTAACTAATAGAAGAATAAGGTGTATGTTTTAGGTTACATGTTCTTGGATGACGTTGACTACCTTGTAGAAGAAATAATTATATTCAAACTGCTCATTCCATGTGCTCATCTGCATCTCATGTCATCAAAGCACTCCACCGCATTTCGATGCATTCTTCGCATGTTTCCTTATGCACTTGCATCATACAGGATCGCAGGAGGAGTTGCAGGCAGCAGTTCCGGAGGAGCAGGCTTGGACGGATCAGCCGGAACCCTAGGCACAGGAGGTGCCCGAGGAGGAAGAGTCAGGCGAGGAACTGCCAGAGTGCGTCGATCACCACCCTAGTTCGTTCGAAAAAGGCAAGCCCCGGAGCATTTTAAGCCTTCTAAATTTATAAAAAGTTATTCCTTATTGCATGAGTTATAGTTATATATTGTTGCACTAAGTTATAGGAGTTGAGTGAAACCGTTGTTGCATTATTACCTTGGCCACCAGATTATCTTTTACCCTGTTAGGTCAGGATCGAGTAAATTGCTTAGCCATGCTCAGACCGGTAGAAGTCGGGTGATTTCCTGTCACCTGCAAGTTATAGATAGATACCGGGTTATGGTTAGCTGTAATTGTGATCATGAAAAGTAACCAAGTGTTGATGGATAAACGGAGACCGGGCGGAGTCTTATAGGGTTTTGGACTATAGTGATTCCGTCTGTGTCAGTTAAGGACCGATCGTTGCTCGTCCCTCTTGTCATGTTGAACGCATGCCCCACATTTAGCTGGCCGAATAAAGTACCTTTCGACCGCGAAGCTAGTGACACTTTTTGAGCCGGGATAAACTCGGGTTGGCAGACTGGTGTGGAAGGGGGGTAACGGGGACACGAAGAGTGAGCCCAAGGTGCGTCCTGGCAGTCGGGCGGTCCCTGGGTAGTGCGATCCATGATTGTTATCCCGCGGCTTCTCGGAAAGTGTCATTGGTGATCTACGCGACCCTGACGGGGGAAGCATGGTTTGTGTGAGGAATAAATCTCCAGCTGGATAGGAATTCGATTCGAATCGCCGTCGCTCCCGGTTAGTGAGCACTTGACTCGAGCTATGGCATCGTAGTAACAATGATAAAACACTGATGGTTAAGTGAATAATGTTGGAAATGCTAAACCTGAGATGGTAACCTTTGATGTTAATGGTTAATCCAGTGATTGCTTTAGCATAGGTGCTTACCTAGATTGAATAGGTTATAATAAATATGATGAAAAAGGGCTTAAATTAGTTTACTCATAACAACTTGTGCTTTTCGCAAAGGAGTCAAGCCAATCCACTATGTAAAGCCTTGCATGCTCCTTGGTGTCATGTTATTTCTGGTTTTTGACGGGTAAGTCTAGCTGAGTACATTCTCGTACTCAGGGCGTTGTTCCCATTGTTGTTGCAGATGGTCAGATGTACTACGGGTACTGCTCCAACTGTCTGTATCCGGCGATGGGTGACAACTAGGACCTTGGGCAAGGGTCTTTCTGTTAGTCTTATCTACTGCTTTTGTGGACCATGACTATCGACTGGCACTGTAACTGAACTAAGTGTGTGTGCGTAAAATTATTTGCTTTCGCTACTTTATGTTGAACTATGTTGTAATAACTTTTATTTCCGAACTCCGATGTATCTTACCTTTATGATCAGATTTATGTATCGTGCGAATTGTGGCTGCTAAATCAGTACGATCTTGGTTGTATGTTAGTGGTTTTGAAATCCTTCGTGATTTCACGGAATCTCGGGTTATACGGGCTTAAGTTTGTTAAATTAACCGCCTCGGTGGAAGATTTTCTTACTTAATTTCGTATAATTACGTTGATCCGTTACAGCTGGCATCGGAGCATGGTTTAGCATGCTACTGTTCACATGAGTATTTAAAAATAAAACTGTGTTTTCAAATAAGCTTTTGAACTTAAAAGTGTGCCAGTGGTCATATCCTTTATGCCCGATAAGAACTCTAGGTGGCTTAATTAAGTACTAACTTGGGGGTTTGCATCATATTTTAAATTTCGTCGCTCATACGGCGTGCTATGGTATGAGTGCCATTCACTTGAGTGGTAATGTATGGATCCTTTACCTCTACGCCTTGGTAAGTGAGAGTTGTGAGTGCATGGTCGGATACACTGCCGATCTTGGGGAGTGCTTATGTGATACCAAAATACTTACGTGCCCTGCGCATGTTCGTATGAGGGTATCTAAATTGTGGGGAATTCCGTCATGCAGTGACGATGCCGTCAATAGGACGACGATTCGGGTAGTTGTTACCGTTATACTCGTATCTGGGGATGCGTGTAGAGCGAGTAACTTACTTTACTGCTTTCTGCATGTTTTCATACTGTGAGGTTTGGGCTGAAGTGATTTCCTTTCTGCAGGTACATAACAACGCTTTCGAGTAGTACGTGTTAGTTACGTTACAAGAGATCGTTGTATGCCACCGTTTATTCCGTTAGTAGTCATTAGTTTTCTAAGTTTGTGAGGACGTACTGAACGTGCATGCATCATGTGTGCATTTCATTCATGGCACTGTTCCTCCCCTTATAAGTTGATTATCTCATTTCGATAAAAATGCCAACTTAAAAATCTGTTCTCACCACGGCAATAAAAATTTTTGCTACAGATGGTACGTACCAAGTAGACCGCTCGCAAGTCCACCGGCAGAGCTCCCCGTCATCAGCTTGCTCCGCGCACTCGCCAGCGTCACACTTTTCTTGGAGAGTTTGGGATGCCTACACTCTTGTGGAGAGTGCTCAGCTATGTAGGCTATCATGATGGGATGGAGCCCCGCTACTTTTGGTCAAATGAGAGGTTGGGTGAAGGACTTTTGGTGACTGTGGAAGCAGTAGTTCGTCCCCGAGGTGATGGTTCTGAGTGGACCGGTTGGCGTTTTGAGTCAACTGGCAGGACCCCTGAAGAAGCCGCTGAGAGGGCAGCCTTTGGAATCCTGAGAGATATCATGGATCGTTTTCCTCAGGAGTTGGCAGCAACTATAGTGGGAGTCTTTCCGAGGGGCAACCCCTCCACTGACTCGTGGCAGCAAGCAAGGGGCAGATCTCTGGAGATTAGCGCAGCAGAGGCACAGAACAGTGACAACCCCGCTATGAGTGCTATGTTCACAGTGATGAGGGCCTTCGATGGAGTGGAAGGTAGTCTGAGACGTGTTTCTAGTGCTCTTGGTCAGGCTCGCGATGACCGCCGTCAGCTTCAGAGAGATCACGACGCCGAGATTGAGAGGCTCACTACTGAGATGGCTCAGTTGACTCGTCAGAGAGATCAGGCCACTCAGAGGACTGTGATTTTTGAGGGAGATGTACGTGCCCTGAGAGAGCAGCTTGGGCAACTGACCACCACCCACAGGAATGCTGAGAACATGTTGGCTCATGTGCTCCATCAGAGGAATGAAGCCTGGTCCGCAGAGAATGTGTTGAGAGCTAGACAGTTTGAGCTCGAGCAGCGGCTGGCTGATGCCGAAGAGTACAACGATAACTTGCATGAAGAGGTCCATCGGCTGAACAATCAGCTTAACCCTTATGACCTTCCTGGCGCAGCAGAGATGGATTTGGATGCAGACGAAGATCCTGAAGAGCCCGTGGCGCCAGCTGAGGAGCACGACGACGCTGCAGTTGGCGACAACGCCAACGTCTCGGACCTAGATAGCGATCACGATGAGTAGGCTAGTAGTTGTTGCACTAGCTACTAGGTTCCGGTTGCATGGTCTTTTGCTTGTTGTCACTTTGGACATGTAATAATGAGTAGAAAGACTGAAGCTTGATGTAAGGTTGGAAAGCTTGGATGTGTTTGTGGCGGTGTCCGAACGTCAAAAGTCCAGTGTATGTATGCTGGCAACTTGGTTGTAATGGACGCGATGTGTGTGCTTTAAGTAATATGATTAGTGATGTTGTGTTAATTGGAATGACTTATTGTGCCCCTGTTTTATTGTATGAATTTATTCTCCCCAGTGAATTCAGTTCGGCATGATTTTTCATTCGGTCGCAATTCCTACAACATCACCTAATAATTATTGTTGCTGAAACAGGCAGATGCCGAACACTCGTCGTACCGTGTATGGTACCGCTGAGGCTGGTGGCAGTGCAGCTGCTAATGATGACCGAGATCCACCACCGCCTCCTCCACCTTACACTGCGGAACAGTTTTTCGCCCAATTCCTGGGAAGCCAACGAAACATGGAGAGCATGCAACAGAATATGGAAGCGGCGCTGCGCAGTATCGCAGATAATACCCGCCGGGGGATAAACCCGGTAGGTCACGAAGCAAATCCGTACAGCAGTTTCAAGGACTTCATGGATACTCGTCCACCGATCTTCAAGGAAGCCGCAGAACCTTTAGATGCAGAAGAGTGGATTAATACGATGGAAGATAAGTTTCGTGTCTTAAGAATGACTGAAGTGTTAAAGACTGAGTACGCAGCTCATCAGCTTCAAGGTCCGGCTGGAATGTGGTGGAAGCATCACCGCACCACTTTTCCTCCCCATGCCCATATCTCTTGGAGGGAGTTCACTGAAGCCTTCCGTGGAACATACATTCCACCTGGTCTGACCGAGATGAAGCTTGGGGAATTCCTGGCATTAAATCAAGGCACGAAGACTGTGACTCAATACCTGCATGCCTTTAATAACCTGAGCCGTTATGCTCCGGACATGGTAGATACTGATGCCAAGAAGATCGCTAGTTTCAAGAGAGGCCTGAGTCCCAAGATGATGAAACATGTGGGTACAAACATGAGGACTAGTTTCAATGACTTCGTTAGCGACTGTTTGAAGCAAGAGAAGAACAACCATGTGTATGCTGCTTCCAAGATCCGTAAGAGGGCTTTCGAGTCGGGTTCGTCTCAGTCCCGGACCCCAGTAGCCAATCGCCCAGCTTATCGATCGCCTGCCCCAGGTGCAAGGTTTAGGCCACCGCAAAGGAAGAATCAGAATGCTCAGCCACCCCGGAGGAACCAGAAGCCGTTCAAGATGGCATTGCCTCCAGCAAAGGCAGGACAAGGCAGTTCATCTGGAACTGTGGCTCAGGTGAAGGGACCGTGCTTCAACTGCAACCAACCTGGACACTTTGCAAAGTATTGTCCCTACCCTAAGAAACAGCAAACGCAGTATCAAGCTCGTGTGCACCACACCACTGTGGATGACATCCCTGAGGGAGAACCGGTGACAGCTGGTATGTTTTCTATCAACAATCATCCTGCAGTAGTTTTGTTTGATTCCGGATCATCTCATTCCTTTGTAAGTCAAGCATTCGTTAAGAGGCATGAGCAAAAGATAGTTGAATTAGAATGTGCATATAAAATCAGTTCAGCTGGGGCTGATCTGTTGACTAATCAGATTGTTCAGGGAGTAACCCTAAACATATCGAACCGGCAATATAAGCTTAACCTGATAGTCATGCCAGGGTTAGTTTTGGATGTGATCATGGGAATGAACTGGATGAATCAAATGGGAGTTGTAATTGATGTTGGAGGAAGGAGTATCTCTCTTAAGGAACCCAGTGGGGAAGGCACTTTTCGGGTGGTCCTACCTCGGAGGGTAGACCTAGCTAGCACATCTTGTGCGATACAAACTACTCTGCTAGTCCAGATTCCAGTGGTCTGTGAGTTTCCAGATGTGTTTTCAGAGGAGTTACCTGGACTTCCACCAGACCGAGAGGTTGAGTTTGCCATTGAGTTAATTCCAGGAACGGCACCGATTTCAAGAAGGCCTTATCGGATGCCTCCCAATGAGTTGGCAGAATTGAAAAAGCAACTTCAGGAATTGCTAAGGAAAGGGTTGATTCGTCCCAGCTCGTCCGAATGGGGATGCCCCGCTCTGTTTGTGAAAAAGAAGAAGGATAACTCCTTACGCATGTGCGTGGATTATCGGCCACTGAATGCAGTGACAATTAAAAACAAGTATCCTCTTCCTCGGATTGATATCTTGTTTGACCAATTGTCCAAAGCCAAAGTGTTCTCTAAAATAGATCTGAGATCAGGGTACCACCAGATAAAAATTAGGCCGCAAGATGTGCCTAAGACTGCGTTCTCTACCAGATATGGTTTGTACGAGTATCTTGTCATGTCCTTCGGGTTGACAAATACTCCTGCATACTTTATGTACCTGATGAATTCAGTTTTCATGCCCGAGTTGGACAAGTTTGTGATAGTGTTCATTGATGACATACTGATATACTCAGAAAATGAAGAAGAACATGCGGAACACCTCAGGATAGTCTTGACTAGACTCAGAGAACATCGACTGTATGCTAAGTTCAGCAAGTGTGAGTTCTGGCTTAGGACAGTTCCTTTTCTCGGCCACGTGTTGTCTGAAAATGGCATTTCTGTCGACCCCAGTAAGGTACAAGAGGTTACGAACTGGAAGTCACCAATTTCAGTTAACGAAGTCCGCAGTTTCCTTGGTTTAGCCGGTTACTACCGTCGCTTCATACCAGATTTCTCGAGGATTGCCAAACCAATGACAAGCCTGTTACAGAAGGATCATAAGTTTGTATGGACAGAGGAGTGCGAAGCAGCCTTCTGTACCTTGCGGAAGTTGTTGACCACTGCTCCTGTTCTGGCCCAACCAGATATAGAAAAGCCGTTTGATGTTTTCTGTGACGCATCCAAGAATGGGTTAGGATGTGTACTAATGCAAAATGGAAAAGTCGTTGCTTACGCCTCACGGCAATTGAGGAAGCATGAAGTTAACTACCCTACACATGATTTAGAGCTTGCAGCAGTGGTGCATGCTCTAAAGATTTGGAGGCACTACCTGTTGGGTAATGTGTGTAATATCTTCACAGATCATAAGAGTCTCAAATACATCTTTACCCAATCTGAGTTGAACATGCGACAGAGGAGATGGTTAGAGTTGATAAAGGACTATAATCTGAACGTGCACTATCACCCTGGAAAGGCTAATGTAGTAGCAGATGCACTGAGCAGAAAATCCCATGCTATTGATGTGCAACCGTTGTTTGAAAAAGGGTTCAATCTGTTACATCCTGCTGTGTTGCATAATATTCAGATCAGTTGTACTCTGGAGAGCCAGATCATTGATGGTCAGAAAACAGATAAGGGAATCTTTCATATTAAAGAAAGGATGAAGAGAGAACCCACCAAACACTTTCGATTGGATGACCAAGGAGTGTTATGGTTCAAGGATCGCCTGGTAGTACCTAAGGATAGAGAGCTTAAGAACAAGTTGATGGATGAGGCCCATCGTTCTAAGTTATCTATTCACCCCGGAAGTAGTAAAATGTACCAAGATTTGCGACCCTGTTATTGGTGGACTAAGATGAAAAAGGAAATTGCAGCATACGTTGCTCGTTGCGACATGTGTTGTAGAGTTAAAGCTCTTCACATGAGACCTGCAGGACTTCTGCAACCTTTGTCGGTACCCGATTGGAAGTGGGATGATATAAGTATGGACTTTATCACTGGTCTCCCCACCACACAAAAGGGGCATGATTCTATTTGGGTAATAGTAGATCGTCTCACCAAGACCGCTCACTTTCTGCCCGTTAAGACGACATTCCGACCACCTCAATATGCAGAGAAGTACATTGCCGAGATTGTCCGATTGCACGGGATACCAAAAACGATTGTGTCCGATCGTGGTTCGCAGTTTACCTCTCACTTTTGGGAACATCTGCATCAAGGTTTGGGTACTAGTTTGATTCGTAGCACGGCTTACCACCCACAGACTGATGGACAAACAGAAAGAGTTAATGCGGTACTAGAAGATATGCTTAGAGCTTGTGTACTATCATCCAGAGGCTCATGGGGATCCTGGTTACCGTTGGCAGAATTCGCTTACAACAACAGTTACCAAGAGAGTATCAAGATGGCACCTTTTGAAGCCTTGTATGGCAGGAAGTGCAGGACACCGTTAAATTGGGTAGAGCCTGGAGAAAGAAGGTTTTATGGAATTGATTTTGTCGACGAGGCAGAGAAAAAGGTCCGTGTTATCCAACAAAACATGCAAGCTGCACAGTCTCGTCAGAAGAGTTATGCAGACAAGAGAAGAAGAACATTGGAGTTCCAAGTAGGTGACTATGTCTATTTGAAGGTTACCCCAATGAAGAAGAAACGGTTCGGAATCAAGAAGAAACTGTCTGCAAGATATATAGGACCATACCAGATCGTAGAGAAAAAGGGTCCCGTGGCGTACAAGTTGCAGTTACCAGAAGAGATGAGTTCGATATTTCCCGTTTTTCACGTATCCCAACTGAAGAAGTGTCTGCGTGTTCCAGAGGAGAGGATAGAACCTCAGGGTATTCGGATCAAGGCCGACTTGGAGTATCGCGAGCAACCGGTTCGAGTCCTGGATACTAAGGACCGAGTCACTCGAAATAAAGTGGTCACAACCTACAAGATTCAATGGAGCCACCATGATGAGAGCGATGCTTCTTGGGAAACGGGAGAATATCTTCAAGCCGCGTATAAAGCTTTTTACGATAAGTGGTTCGTAACTCAAAATCTCGGGACGAGATTCTTATAAGGGGGGAGGGCTGTAACACCCCTGGGTGTTAAGCATGCATTATCATTCAAAGCATAAGCATTCAACATCATTGCATGATTAACATTATTTGAATTGTAGCTCTTTCAAATTTAATTTGAATATAAGTGTTAAAAAGTTGGTGAACTTTTGAGAAGTAGCAATTTTAAATAATCTAGAATAAATCAACTTGATTATTGGAGCAAAATTTTGAATTCAAGTCTTCCTCAAATTCTGTTTTAAAAATATTCTAAGTAAATGAGTTTTTGATTTTAAAATTAGCTTTAAATCTCAAATTCAAAATCTATTGAGAATTTTGAAAAGTGCTTTATATGAAAGTTGTAGAGAATAAAATTTTGAACAACTTTTATTTTGGGCCAAATTTCTGAAAACCTCTTTTTCATCTCCAAATTCAATTTTGAAACAAAGAATTAAATCTGAAAATATTTTTGTAAAAGAAAAATCGGATTTCGTTTTACTGGGCCGCAGCCTCACATCCCGGCCCATGGCCGAAGCCGGCCTGGCCCGCGCCCGCGTCGTCTCCCTCCCGCCCGCGCGCGCGCCCGTGCGTGGCGTCGTGGCGCCGCGGCAGCGCTCGGTCGCCGCGTGGCCGCACGCCGTCGGAGCCGCGCGACACGCGCCCTGTGGCCCCCGCAGCGTCCGCGCCCGCTTACCCCCTTCGCGCGCTCGTCCTCCTCGGTTGCTCCCTCCATTCTCCCCCTCGCCCGCTCGCAGCAGCAGCAGCAGAGCTCCGCCTTGCCATCGTCGGCTCCCGAACTCCGCAACCGCCTAGCCGCCGCTCTGGCTCACCGCCTCCGTCTCCGTCTTCGCCCTCGCTGCGCCTTGTCGTTGCGCATCCGGTGCTCGCCACAGCCCGCCAGGATTCGGCCTCCATCCGTGGTAATGGCTCGCCGGAGTTCCGGCCGAGCTCACCGGAGCGACCCGCTCCGTGGGCCGCACACCTCCACGCCACTTCTCGCCCATTTCTCGAGCGCACGAGCACCGCACTTGCACCACGAGTCTCACTGACCTCACCGCGCGGCTCCTCTCGGTCGGAGTTGGCCGGCCGACGGCATCCCGTGCCACCGAGCCGCCATGCACGCCGGCGAGCTCGATGCCGAGCTCGTCTGGCCACCCACTAGGCACCACTGGGTTCGCGTCGATGAGAGGAGCACGATGGTGCCCTCCCCGTCGTCGGAGGACTCGCCGGCGGCGAGATCCCGGCGGTCCACACCGCCTCTGGTCGACTGCGGCTGACGGGTGGGCCCGTCTGACCCATGGGTCCCCCCTGTCTCTCTCAGCGTCTCGGTTTCGGGTGTCACAGCGGGGTGCACGTAGCGTTTAAAGCCGGTTTTGATTTTCGGTTTTAAAGAAATTGATTTCCAGAAAATCTGAAAAAGGCTTCTAAAAATTGTATCTCAAGATTTATAGCTCCAAAAATCATGAAACAAATTGTGAAATGTTCCTTTTGAATAGATCTACAGTTTAAAAATATCTCATGTGATTTTTGTGACACTCTACTGTGCATTTTTATTTAATTGTTATATATGCTGTTATCTTAGAAAAAGTGTAGTAAATAAAATAATAAAGGGAAAAATATGATTCTTGTTACATTAGTCTTTATTAGTGATGTACTTTCTAGGAAAAATACCAGTGAAGCATGTTCTGTGGAAAAATGTTGAAGTGTAGTTCAAATGCTTTTAATTAGTAATATCTGTTATTTTTATTATAGAGAAAAATTTGTATACAACATACATCTGATAATTTTTGTAGTATGTTGGTTTACTGTTAGTAACATAGGAAAAATGTGAAATCTGTTGTTTGACACTTTTTCTAGTATAAAATAAATTCATGCTCACAATTAGGCTATAGCTTGTTTATTTTGTACAGGCAGTTTTACTTGTGCAATTCTCATGAAAATTTAGTGGTAGGTTAGTTAGGGTAAGAGTAGTCTACTGTAATTTTTGTAGATTTTTATCTACACCAGAGATAGGTGTTGTTGTGTAACCCTAGCCAAATAGGGAATAAAAGATTATTCTTTATGAGAAATTGAGAGAAATAAAATATGTTTGGTGTATCTTTGAAGCATCATGATGCCTTGCTGATGTTATGGATGAGTTAGGTTGGTAAGCTTTGGTAGCTTAGGTTCACTTGTATGTGTAGATGGTAGGCTAACTAATAGAAGAATAAGGTGTATGTTTTAGGTTACATGTTCTTGGATGACGTTGACTACCTTGTAGAAGAAATAATTATATTCAAACTGCTCATTCCATGTGCTCATCTGCATCTCATGTCATCAAAGCACTCCACCGCATTTCGATGCATTCTTCGCATGTTTCCTTATGCACTTGCATCATACAGGATCGCAGGAGGAGTTGCAGGCAGCAGTTCCGGAGGAGCAGGCTTGGACGGATCAGCCGGAACCCCAGGCACAGGAGGTGCCCGAGGAGGAAGAGTCAGGCGAGGAACTGCCAGAGTGCGTCGATCACCACCCTAGTTCGTTCGAAAAAGGCAAGCCCCGGAGCATTTTAAGCCTTCTAAATTTATAAAAAGTTATTCCTTATTGCATGAGTTATAGTTATATATTGTTGCACTAAGTTATAGGAGTTGAGTGAAACCGTTGTTGCATTATTACCTTGGCCACCAGATTATCTTTTACCCTGTTAGGTCAGGATCGAGTAAATTGCTTAGCCATGCTCAGACCGGTAGAAGTCGGGTGATTTCCTGTCACCTGCAAGTTATAGATAGATACCGGGTTATGGTTAGCTGTAATTGTGATCATGAAAAGTAACCAAGTGTTGATGGATAAACGGAGACCGGGCGGAGTCTTATAGGGTTTTGGACTATAGTGATTCCGTCTGTGTCAGTTAAGGACCGATCGTTGCTCGTCCCTCTTGTCATGTTGAACGCATGCCCCACATTTAGCTGGCCGAATAAAGTACCTTTCGACCGCGAAGCTAGTGACACTTTTTGAGCTGGGATAAACTCGGGTTGGCAGACTGGTGTGGAAGGGGGGTAACGGGGACGCGAAGAGTGAGCCCAAGGTGCGTCCTGGCAGTCGGGCGGTCCCTGGGTAGTGCGATCCATGATTGTTATCCCGCGGCTTCTCGGAAAGTGTCATTGGTGATCTACGCGACCCTGACGGGGGAAGCATGGTTTGTGTGAGGAATAAATCTCCAGCTGGATAGGAATTCGATTCGAATCGCCGTCGCTCCCGGTTAGTGAGCACTTGACTCGAGCTATGGCATCGTAGTAACAATGATAAAACACTGATGGTTAAGTGAATAATGTTGGAAATGCTAAACCTGAGATGGTAACCTTTGATGTTAATGGTTAATCCAGTGATTGCTTTAGCATAGGTGCTTACCTAGATTGAATAGGTTATAATAAATATGATGAAAAAGGGCTTAAATTAGTTTACTCATAACAACTTGTGCTTTTCGCAAAGGAGTCAAGCCAATCCACTATGTAAAGCCTTGCATGCTCCTTGGTGTCATGTTATTTATGGTTTTTGACGGGTAAGTCTAGCTGAGTACATTCTCGTACTCAGGACGTTGTTCCCATTGTTGTTGCAGATGGTCAGATGTACTACGGGTACTGCTCCAACTGTCTGTATCCGGCGATGGGTGACAACTAGGACCTTGGGCAAGGGTCTTTCTGTTAGTCTTATCTACTGCTTTTGTGGACCATGACTATCGACTGGCACTGTAACTGAACTAAGTGTGTGTGCGTAAAATTATTTGCTTCCACTACTTTATGTTGAACTATGTTGTAATAACTTTTATTTCCGAACTCCGATGTATCTTACCTTTATGATCAGATTTATGTATCGTGCGAATTGTGGCTGCTAAATCAGTACGATCTTGGTTGTATGTTAGTGGTTTTGAAATCCTTCGTGATTTCACGGAATCTCGGGTTATACGGGCTTAAGTTTGTTAAATTAACCGCCTCGGTGGAAGATTTTCTTACTTAATTTCGTATAATTACGTTGATCCGTTACATTAGCCATGTGGTTTAGGAGTTATAGCTGTTTAAAGTTGGGTTACAGAATTGCTTACTCTCTGTCTTGTTAGACCAGTTTCTGTGTTTGTGTAAATTCGACATGTTAAACTTTGGAATCATGCTGTGATGATTATAAATTAAATGTAGAGAATTTCATAAGCTTTTCATAATGTCTTCTTTCAAGTCATTTGGATTTATAAAACTCTAGATATGATTGAATTATAAAGCTACTGTTTGCTTGTCCATAAATGGATAAATTCCAATTATAGTTGTTTGCTTGTATATTGTTAAGTGTGACTTATGCCTTGAGGGTAGTTAAGTTAATGCACATGAGATCTTGTGAAACCTTGTGTGCCATGCCTAATATGCTTGTCATCTTTTATATTAGGTTGGGTGATGTTTATTTAAGCAACATGAAGTGTCTATGCATGTGGAGTGTAATATGGTGTGATCTTGTTTACTGTATGTGATACATTGTCCATTATACTTCCATGTATTCATACACTTGCATCTTGCATCTCATATAGGTACGCTAGCAGAAACGTGTGAAGGAAATGGCGTTGGAGCCAAACCCGAAGACGGTGTTTGGTGGATCCTTCCCGAAGGTAGAAGGACCAGACAAGTAATAGATTGAGGGAATGCTCGCCAAGCGGATTTCACCTGACAAACTCTAACTTGAGTCAGATCCCAGGCAAGCCCCGGAGCATTATAAGCCTCCTACCTTCAAAGCAATTAATTCTATATATGTTATAAGTATTGTTGCATTAAGTGGTAGGAGTTGGTTGAAAACCTTGCTGCATTATATCACTCCTTGTCCAGATATATGAATCCTTGAATCCTACATAGACTAGGATCGAGTAGATGCTTAGCCCTGCTTTAAGCGGTAGAAGTCAGGTGATTTCCTGTCACCTGCGAGATATAGGGATGTTCATATATGGCACGGTTGGCTATATGTGCTATCGTGGAATGGAACCATGTGTTAATAAAATGAAATGAGACCAGGCGGGATGATGATAGTGAAGCGACAAGGCATGGAGGTCTTGGGTGTGGATCTATCCCCGTCTAAGTCGTTTAAGGACCGATTCGCTGTACGTCCTTGAGTCATGTTGAATGCAGTATAACACTTAGTTGGCCGGATATGTCGTTCCGACCGTGAAGCCGAGTAATGTGATTCAGGCCGGGACTCAAATGGTAGGTTGCTTCTTGGAGGAGAGAAAGGATGTGCTTGGGGACATTGGCGTGAGACCAAGGGGGGTTAGAGTCCCTATCACCTGGCAGAGTGCCGCCCTTGGGGTCGCGACATCATTCGGACCCGTGATTCCTGAATCATATGAAAAGGTGGCCTGTGCGACCATGGCAGGGGTCTGCACGGTGAGTGTTAGAAATACCCCTCCAGCTGGATAGGAATTCGATTCGAATCGCCGTCGCTCCCGGTTAGTGAGCACTTGACTTGAGCAGCGGCAACGTAGATTCAATTAAATTGAACTAATGGTTAATTGGATCACGATGGAAAGGTTGCCTCAATTTATACCTGCTATGGTTAATATTGTTTGCTCCTAATAAAGTGAGTGCTCTAGTACAGGTTCTAATATAGATGATAGGTTAATGATAATTAACTTGATGCTTAAGCATTAATGATTGATCATCTATATTAAGCTTTTATGCAAAATGTTGTCAAGCTAGGCCCACTTTATATCAGCCTTGCATGATCCTTGGTGTCACTTTATTTCTGGTTTCTGATGGGTAAGTCTAGCTGAGTACCTTCTTGTACTCAGGGTTTTATCCCCACTTGTTGCAGGTTGTGATGTCTCTTGGCGACTGCAAGAGTTGGTTGACTCCTGCCTTGTGGCAGAGTGTGATCATGGGCATGATCCTTCTTATTTACCTTATCTCTAATGCTTTTGTTGGAAGTCGACCGTTGTACTGGCATGTATTTGAAATAAGATTTATGTTAGTTTTAAATTACTTTGCTTCCGCTACTTTTGAACTTAAGTTGTAATAACTATGTTGAACTCTGATGTAAATTGATTTACTTGTGAAATGAATGTAACATGTGACTTGTTATGTTGAATCACTATGATCTTGGCTTGTATGTTGGTTGGTTTGAAATACCTCATGATTTTATTGGACTACCGGAGTTATATGGGCTCAAGTGCGAGAATTTGATCACTTCGGTGATTGTTTTTGTACTTATGCTCTTATAATTTGGACGGTTCTATTACAGCTGGCATCGGAGCAAGATTCAACATTAAACTTGTCGTATGTGTATTTAAAACAAAGAATTTGTTTTATAAAATTAGTTTTATCAACTTATAGCTATATATAGGTTTGCCAAATCTAAATTTTAAACCTAAGTATGCCAGTGGTCAATTTCCTTATGCCCATATAAGGATTATTAGGTGGCTTATATAAGTACTAACTTGGGGGTTTTCATTTATGCATCTACGCCTAGGCCAAGGTATGTATGTGTGATAACTCTCCCACACTATGCTACCTAGTGTGTCAGATTGGAGGTAGCCTTCATATATGAAATAGCCATATATGTCGTTAGTTTACTTTTATGCAACGTTGCACCTACGCTCAGGTAAGTGTGAGTTGTGAGAGCATGACCGTCCAACCAGCGGTCTAGGGGAGAGCTAGTTTTGGTTACTAGATTATTTACATGTTACCCACATGTACATATGAAGGTACTTAATTGTGGGTGATTGATGATTCGGGTAGTTTTGGTGCTACATGTATATATACGGGGGTATATGTACATGAGAGTACTTAGAATTTTACTTCTCTGCTTTCGTGGTGTGTTATATTGGGAAATGTTAGGCTGCAATGAAACTTTTCTGCAGGTACGCTAACCACAAATGCGTAAGTCGAATGTAGCTGACGACTAGCTATATATCGAGAGAGTGCGTGTTATGCCACCGACATAGAACGTGATCGCCACCTTAGGTTGGCAATCTTGTGAGGATGAATAGGACGAAACATGCATCTTCATGATTGTTGCTTTATGCATAGCTATGCTCCTCTCACCCTTGTTCAAATGATAAGTAACTTGTGATCAATGTGTTACACTATTTTTCTTGCATGGAGTTTGACATGAATGCCTTGTTCCATGTTGCTTGATTCGGGAGTGCTTGAAGATAGTGTGTGCTTAGCCTTGCTAGAAATAATTATGATTACATGTTTGAACATATAAATGTCCTTTAGTTTAGCCAAGTGGTGGATATGTTGATTATACCAGCAATTGCAAATGCTTTAGACTTTATTTCAGTAATTATGGATTCTCATAAATGAATTAAATTGGTGTTGGTCTAAGGTAACAATGTTTAGAGCAAATAGAATAACATGTTTGTGTGCTCTCTTGTTAAGTATAACAAAGGTAAGCTTTGCTTTGCTTGTTAAATGTTGGCTGCTAGAACGGTTTCTGTTGTAGTGATGCTTTCATAGTCATAATGGTGTTTTCTGTAGTATGGAGAATACCAAAGTTGTAGCTAACTTACTTATCTAGCTTGTCCTAAAATTTTATGACCCTAGGTCTTATGGTTTGAGAGTTATGACTTTTAGAAGTTTGCTGTTAGGTTTTGTTTATGTTTTGAATAGATCTGTATGTTTGATTTGGTTGACCCGTGTGCATGTGGAATCATGTCTTGGATATAATAGAAGAAGTGTATTAATTTTTCTAAGCTTTCCAAAATGCCCTATAGCACTAATTGTGGTGGTCTAAATCTCTAGTTATGAGCTTGCATAGTGGAATGATAGAATCTGTCCAAATCTAGGCAGAGATGTCTTCTTTGTCTTGTTTGACCTTGTTAGCTGTAGAATCATCTTAAAATGATAATAAGAAAGTTATATACAACTTAATAAGCTTTACATAAAGTTAAGGCTCAGCCTTGTTGTGTCCCTAGAACCCCAGTTATGTATTTTTGAAGTTCTTGTCAGTTTCTGTCCATATTGGTACGGATCTGAAACATTAGCAATTTTGGTCATGTTAATCTATGAGTTAGCTTTTAGTATGAATAACTAAAGTGTAGTCATCTTCCTAAGCTTTCTAGAAATTCTAGGATCACCTTTGTGGGATGTCTACAACCTCAGTTATGGTTGAAACAAGTAATCACTGTGCTGCTGTCCAGATTCTATGCACATGTTAAGTTAGTCACCTTAGCTAGTGTTTGTTTTGAGCTAAACTTGTAAGTTAGTTCGTGCTTGAGATAAATGCTTATTTTGGGTGAGCCTTGTGTCTTGTATTGATTGCTTAAGCTCATTCATTTGAATTTTCTCAATTGTCTGCCTGATGGCGATGTTGTATGTATGATTGTTACATAGGTAGTGCTCTAATTGTCACCTCGATTGTCCTCGGTGAGCATACGAGGGTCGCATAGCTTTATCTAGAACAATGTTCACGTTACGTAATGGTATGGTTGTTGTCTTTAATTAGGTTTTCTCTCTTAGGAGCCTGAGCCTGTAGACTTGGTGGTTAGCCCTTGAGTGTTTGTATCTATGCCCTTGCTTGACCGAAAGCCCAAAGTTTAGTTCTCATATATGTTTGTATAAGCCGTGGATGTTTTCCAACCCTTTTTGTGAAGACCTTTATCGATTGACCAACCAAGTTAACTTCCATCAACACTAGCCTTTGACCATGGTTCGTACGTTGCCAGTTGTGGAGACCGTACCCAACTCCATGTTGGACCTTCTGGTTACCTCTCTCAAAGGTTAGCTATTGTGACGCAATGTATCTCTGCTATGGTCTCTAAAGCTTGTGCTTGAAAATTCGTGCATCTACCTTATCAACTCAATCTATGACTACATATCGGTTTCTGCCCGTGAAATTTGCTTAATCCATCCCCAACCTTCTCAAGTCTCGAGATGTTTACCAGTCTTGATCTCATGTTGTGGTCCAACATGACCAAATCTCGTGGTAATCTTTTGTTTTGGCCTCACTGTGGTGAACGCTAGGCGTATGTGGAATTAAGCAAAAATCTCGTGCTTAGTCGCATTCAGCAATTGAGCTATGTTCTCTTGTGAGGTGTTTTGATCTATGGATAGCTTCCCTGTTGATTCTAAACCTTGTGAATACCTTTGTTTGCTATCCTTCCTTGTATAATGTTTGTTGTTAATCACCCAAATTGTGTCACTTGAAATTTCACCTTGGTGGTGTGATCGGTAATGGTGTTATGAGTAGCAACTAATGGTGCCGCGACGAAACCGAGAGCCTCCTGTGGGCGGCCGACACAAGGTTGTGCTGCTTGGCACGCGCTGGTATTGTGGTTTCTAGTCATGATCCATTGCGGAACAACATCAATGTGTTATTCTCATGTGAACTTTTCCTTGGTTATCTTTCCCATATCGTATCGTAAGATCCATATCTTAGACCGAAAGTAGTGGAGTGTCCTTCTGAAGTTGCTAAGAGAATAACTTTGAAGAACAGGTCACCGACATAAATATTAACAGACCACAATAGGTGGTATACAAGTGACTCTACTTATTGTCCCAGTATTGACGAACGACATCTAGTGAGCAACGTATCTCATTCCTGTTGGATAAAAAGGACACAACACTTAATATTGGATAAGTCATTCGTTGGATAAGAATCAATAATCACATTATGCAAATTTTAACCTTTGTATGCATAATGACCATACCGTCGAGATCAACCATCTCTGGTAAGACTCTGTATCTGCTGACTTCGATGGCAACCATCTGCTTTGTGTCAACCACAATTATTATGATCAAGAATGAAGATTTGGAACTTTTTAGTGTTGAGAGACAACTGATTAGTTACCAATAGGAAGGTTAATCTCCAGTTAGGTAATGACTCATTGGTAGCTACTAAGGCTATGTCTTATAGAGCAATATCCGACAAGAAGTTAATCAACTAGCCACAACTTGAGTGATACTCTAACTTTCAGAGCCATGGAGATCAAGTCAATTTCGTCTTGGACAATCACACAATTAGTGCAAGGTGTTCAATCAGCCGCGGTGAAGAACTAGAGAAATGCATGCCCTAGTTTCGATCAACATCCTTGTGCCCTTAGGTGCCACAAATGGTTTGTTCATAACTTTATTGGACAAAGTGTTGAGGAATATTCAAAAGCAATCTGAGAAGTGTCAAACAATAGATTTTTCATCTTAGAGCTGCTATATGACCCTAAAGAGAGTCTCATGGTGAAAGTTGGCCTGACAAAGTTGTTATGCTGCAAGTCAACTCAACTTATAGTACAACTAAGTCACCAAGGAAGATTTTACTCAATCGCTTGGTGGTAGACTACTCCCCGCGGTTAAGTGAATAATTACAACTTTTGTTGTCCTTAAGGCCTCGTTACATCTTTCTTTGGGAATTATTTTCCAATGATGACATACTTTGGTACCTTATACATGTTTTTATCCAAGAGGTTGCATCTGATTCAACCCAGATAATTGTTGCCTTTGGATAAGAGAATCTTCTTAGGTAACATTTGGCTGAAATATGGAGCCGACAGAGTCAGCTATCACATTCACTAACCCCTTGACAGACTCAGACAATACAGTGTTGTCATCAGAGAAGGAGAACTGCATGCATGAAATAGGAAGTAGTTTTCCATTAGTTGGTGTCTAAATGAATGAACATTTACGACCAACATAGACCTTGTCTATTGGTTAGTCAGTATCTTATGGCCTCAGAGAATGTTTGTCATCTATGATCTCACCCTTTTGGAAGGTTGTACTCAAGCCATTTTTGTAGAGAACTGCTTTTCAAAACCGTGTGAACATAGAGTCATTTCAACGAGCATACTTCTAAATATTTCGTTCTAGTGTCAAGTTCATACGGACTATGTTGTGTTCACTAAAGAATCAGATACTTGTTAGTGGTTAGCTCATGGACCCAATGATCTCTGTACATTGAGAACGAAGTACTGCGTTTCTTGGATTCCTCCCAAAGTAACAATGCTTCATGGAAGTCAATGAAGGAAATTCTTCAGACAAATTTTACCATGAAGAGTAAGTATCAGAAAGTGACTTTGGCCAAATTGTTTGCCGATGTTGAAGCTTGGTAGTTGAATGCTATAGCGTATGTTGGGAATTAGATAACGTGTCTCTCTTCTTTAAAGATCTTTCGTTCTGAATCTCGGGACGCGATTCCTTTAAGGGGGAGGGCTGTAACACCCCAGGTGTTTATCACTCACTAGGCAGTGGGTTTGAGCTCAAACATGATAGATTAAGTGGAGATGATGATGGCAAGGTCAACCTACGGAGATGAGCCTAATCTAAACTTAGATGTTACTCCTTTGCTTTGCATATAGGCCATTTTCAAGATATATGCTTGGATGGTGTTATTGCAATATCTTCATATGTCTCACCATAGTACCTATCTATATTGACCCCTGGAAAAGTTTCATGAAGTTTGGAATAAAAAAGTCACATGAAATGATAAGTTCTATTCCTATTGGAATTTTCACCCTTAAATGGATGGAACTATAGGTCATCAACCAAACCTTGCAACCTTGCCCAAATGACTCTAGATGAACTCTACAACAAAAGTCATAAAGGGTTCATGTTGAGCAAATGTCAAGAAAATACTTCCATAGATCAAAAAGGATAAATTAAGATTTATCGAGATGCTACTTTGACTTAGGGTGAACTATGGCTTAGAGTGGTTACGTGGCGGTGAAACCTAAATAAGAGTTGTAGTTCATTTTATGTACAATAAACTTTGTTTAATAGTTGAGAGCTAGTTTAGTCTCTAACTTAGTTTAAGAAGGCCTCCAAAAGTGAATGCAGTGCTGTCCCTGGAGCTGAAAATTTGGCTAAGTCCCTAATGCTCTGAAACTGAATTTTCAGTTTCGAGGTACCCCACTTCGGGGATTTATATCTCGTGAACCATTTGAAAATTTACTATGAGCTTTTAAGCAATGTTGTTGTCCTCCTGTAGCTCTACACTTTTCATTACTGGAGTTTTCGCTAACTCGAATCGTATTATGAGATGGACGGGGATGAAAATGGAGTTTTAGTCGGCTTGAACTGAAACCCAGGATTTCAGTTTTGAGGTACCATCCTTTGGAGCTTTGTATCTCTCTAACTGTGCCAAATTAGACTTTGATTCTTTAACCAAAGTTGGAGTACACTTGTAGCTCTACAATTTTGTCAATTATACCTTGAGCCAATTCGAGCTAATTTGGGAGGTGTGATCGATGAAAAATGGAGTTTCAGTTGTACGTTTGAGGTGGTATTGAAAATTTGAAATTTCAAGGGCAACAGTAGTGGCCGACTGGCCTCAGGCGTGGGCCGCCGCGTGGTGTGGCCGTGCGCCGCGTGCCCTCTCCTCGTCTCCACTGCTCGCCACCTCGAACCCATGTTCAAGAAAAAGAGGCCGAGCGCCCTACCCTTCTTCCTCTCTCTCCCATTCTCTCCCTCACTCGCTCTCCCTCCCTGTCTGCTATCTGCCTCGGTCTCGCTCGCCATGGAGGTCGAGCACGAGTAGAGCGCCGCAGCCGCTGCTTTGCCACCGCTCTCCTCCAGCCACCACCGTCCCCATGCCGCGCCTTCCAGCTGCTGCTGCTGGCTAGCCGATTGTTGCCATCGCTGGCCGGGCCTATAGCCGCAGCCACGCGTGCAGGCGCTGGCGCGCAACCCGCCACGGCCGAGCAGCCGGAGGCCGCTGCCGGCCAAGCCAGGGCCAGGCGCAGCCTGGGCTGCCGCGATGACCGTCCGGGCGACCCTCCCGAGCCACCGGCGCCGTGCCACCTCGATGGAGCACCGGCCGCAGCAGCTGCTGGCGCACGCGCGTGGCTAGGTCACCGTGGGCCACCTCGGGCCGAGCCGAGCAGCCCCGCGGGTGCGCAAGGGCCCCTGGGTGCTCCCCGCCACTCCATCGCCGCCTGCGAGCTCCTCAACGGCCGGAAACGGCGAGACCCTGCGAGCTCCTCTGTTTGATTTCGCGTTAGGGAGCTCAAGCTTGAATTCAACTAAATACAGGGGGGTTTCTGCAGAACTCATGACTCAGATGAATAGTGCCGCGAGGACTGTTTTGTGATGATTTTGCAGGAACTTTGAAATTACATAGTAAATCATAGAAAATTCGTAAAATAGCAAATGAGTACTTTTTGGAATTCTTGTGAAATTCTCGATGCAGTAGATCTATAATATGGCATGTTTTAGTTTAATGTTTTTGCTGTAAAAATGGATTTTTCAGATTAGGTTTTTAATACTAGTTGTATTTGTTATTTTCATAACTGCAAATGTAGGGCTCCAAATGAAGTGAAATTTTTGTGACATGCTACTCATGTGATTTTTGATGTGTGGTAAAAATTTCATGAATTTTAGTTGTATTATGAGTGAGTTATTGATTCATCTTGCTCTCACATGAATTCTTGCAATAGCCATTTGTCTTTTTCATAAAGGTTGATATATATGTCCTAATGGTTTGAAATTTGTACAGTAAACCATTGGGAGCATATGTAGGCCACTGTAATGTTGGTAGAATTTATTGTGCACTTTTGGTAGGTGTTCATAATTCTACCTAATTATCTAAATAAATTAAGAAAATGCATTAAAAGAATTTATTTAGGAATGGACACTATGTTTTCTGGTGTTCATTAGTCATGTGTGACATGTTGGTATAGTTGGTTTTGTCCAATTATTTGTTTGCAACATAAGTTAATAATTATTTCTTGCAAATGAAGTTTCTGGACAGATCTGGAAACTTGGCAAAGTTCTTCATGATAATGTGCTTTGTTGTGAAACTTGTTTATACAAACGTTGTAGATAATTTATATATCTAGCTTCAGTTAAAATTTGGTGGTATTTAGCCATGTGGTTTAGGAGTTATAGCTGTTTAAAGTTGGGTTACAGAATTGCTTGCTCTCTGTCTTGTTAGACCAGTTTCTGTGTTTGTGTAAATTCGACATGTTAAACTTTGGAATCATGCTGTGATGATTATAAATTAAATGTAGAGAATTTCATAAGCTTTTCATAATGTCTTCTTTCAAGTCATTTGGATTTATAAAACTCCAGATATGATTGAATTATGAAGCTACTGTTTGTTTGTCCATAAATGGATAAATTCCAATTATAGTTGTTTGCTTGTATATTGTTAAGTGTGACTTATGCCTTGAGGGTAGTTAAGTTAATACACATGAGATCTTGTGAAACCTTGTGTGCCATGCCTAATATGCTTGTCATCTTTTATATTAGGTTGGGTGATGTTTATTTAAGCAACATGAAGTGTCTATGCATGTGGAGTGTAATATGGTGTGATCTTGTTTACTGTATGTGATGCATTGTCCATTATACTTCCATGTATTCATACACTTGCATCTTGCATCTCATATAGGTACGCTAGCAGAAACGTGTGAAGGAAATGGCGTTGGAGCCAAACCCGAAGACAGTGTTTGGTGGATCCATCCCGAAGGTAGAAGGACCAGACAAGTGATTGATTGAGGGAATGCTCGCCAAGCGGATTTCACCTGACAAACTCTAACTTGAGTCGGATCCCAGGCAAGCCCCGGAGCATTATAAGCCTCCTACCTTCAAAGCAATTAATTCTATATATGTTATAAATATTGTTGCATTAAGTGGTAGGAGTTGGTTGAAAACCTTGCTGCATTATATCAATCCTTGTCCAGATATATGAATCCTTGAATCCTACATAGACTAGGATCGAGTAGATGCTTAGCCCTGCTTTAAGCGGTAGAAGTCAGGTGATTTCCTGTCACCTGTGAGATATAGGGATGTTCATATATGGCACGGTTGGCTATATGTGCTATCGTGGAATGGAACCATGTGTTAATAAAATGAAATGAGACCGGGCGGGATGATGATAGTGAAGCGACAAGGCATGGAGGTCTTGGGTGTGGATCTATCCCCGTCTAAGTCGTTTAAGGACCGATTCGCTGTACGTCCTTGAGTCATGTTGAATGCAGTATAACACTTAGTTGGCCGGATATGTCGTTCCGACCGCGAAGCCGAGTAATGTGATTCAGGCCGGGACTCGAATGGTAGGTTGCTTCTTGGAGGAGAGAAAGGATGTGCTTGGGGACATTGGCATGAGACCAAGGGGGGTTAGAGTCCCTATCACCTAGCAGAGTGCCGCCCTTGGGGTCGCGACATCATTCGGACCCGTGATTCCTGAATCATATGAAAAGGTGGCCTGTGCGACCCTGGCAGGTGTCTGCACGGTGAGTGTTAGAAATACCCCTCCAGCTGGATAGGAATTCGATTCGAATCGCCGTCGCTCTCGGTTAGTGAGCACTTGACTTGAGCAGCGGCAACGTAGATTCAATTAAATTGAACTAATGGTTAATTGGATCACGATGGAAAGGTTGCCTCAATTTATACCTGCTATGGTTAATATTGTTTGCTCCTAATAAAGTGAGTGCTCTAGTACAGGTTCTAATATAGATGATAGGTTAATGATAATTAACTTGATGCTTAAGCATTAATGATTGATCATCTATATTAAGCTTTTATGCAAAATGTTGTCAAGCTAGCCCCACTTTATATCAGCCTTGCATGATCCTTGGTGTCACTTTATTTCTGGTTTCTGATGGGTAAGTCTAGCTGAGTACCTTCTTGTACTCAGGGTTTTATCCCCACTTGTTGCAGGTTGTGATGTCTCTTGGCGACTGCAAGAGTTGGTTGACTCCTGCCTTGTGGCAGAGTGTGATCATGGGCATGATCCTTCTTATTTACCTTATCTCTAATGCTTTTGTTGGAAGTCGACCGTTGTACTGGCATGTATTTGAAATAAGATTTATGTTAGTTTTAAATTACTTTGCTTCCGCTACTTTTGAACTTAAGTTGTAATAACTATGTTGAACTCCGATGTAAATTGATTTACTTGTGAAATGAATGTAACATGTGACTTGTTATGTTGAATCACTACGATCTTGGCTTGTATGTTGGTTGGTTTGAAATCCCACGTGATTTTATTGGACTACCGGAGTTATATGGGCTCAAGTGCGAGAATTTGATCACTTCGGTGATTGTTTTTGTACTTGTGCTCTTATAATTTGGACGGTTCTGTTACAATCACCATCCTTGTCAAGTGAACTTGTGGTAGATCGATCATCGTCATCACTTGACCATGAGGTGGAGCAATCCTCCACAACCATTGTGTTGTGGTCATGCTCAATATCATCATGTGCAGCCTCCTTGGGCTTGACATCATCGTCATCATTGGTGATAGCTCCATACTTTTCATTGAGATAGGCCCATATCTCATGAGCGGATTTGAGGTCCATGATCTTACCAAAGATGCTATCATCCAAAGATCTATACATGATGTTAGTAGCTTGGATGTCAAGATCTAGGCATTTCTCTTGTGCTTGAGTTAGATTATCTTCATCCAACACATGAGAAAAGCCTACATCTACCATCCACCACATTTGAGGGCAAATAAACTTAAAATTGCATATCATCCAATCTTTCCACCGTGCAAAGTGTGTGCCATCAAACATGTGTGGACAATCAACATCTAGTCCATATTCCGCCATCCTCTCGGGTTGGTGAAGACCATAAATGAGAAACCTGGCTCTGATACCAATTGAAGGGTCGAGATGGCGGACTAGAGGGGGGTGAATAGTCCTTTCTAAAATTAATCACGTCGACAAACTGAAATAAATGCGGAATTAAAACTATCGGTCTAGCCAAGACTACACCCCTCTATCTAAGTTCACAAGCACCTCACAAAGATCCTAATTATGTAACTAAGGTGCTTTCCTTAGCAAGAGCTCTCCTAAACAATTCTAGAGCAAGGTCATACAAACCTATGCACTAGTACTTTAGCAAAGCCGGGGAGCTCCTACACAATTCTAGTAAGCAAAAGCACGAAGCCACCTATGCTCACTAGCAATGCTCAATAGCAAGGCAACTAATACCAAACTAGAGAGCGCAAATTACTTAGCTACACAAACTAAGCAATATGACTAACAAGGTTACACAAACCAAATTAGCCACGCAACGGGAGCTACTTCTATGCTACACAAGCAAGAAGGTAACTAGCTAACTACACAAGCAAACTAGTTACAAGAGCAACTACACAAGCACAAGTATATGAATGTAAATACAAGCTTGTGAATCGAAAGCAAACCACCGAGAAGATGTACACAATGTTGACACGACAGTTTTTCACCGAGGTTCACTTGGTTGCCACCAAGCTAGTCCCCGTTGTGGCGATACACCCACTTGATGGATCACGAGCTAATTGACTATCAAGAGTCAAACCCTCAGCGGGTTCCACACATCCACTCTCAAGATGGGGATCCTCCAAGCCACGAGCTTTACTAGAGTTTCTCTTCGCGATCCCCGCGGGGTGAGCACAATCCCCCTCACAAATCCTCCTCCGGAGCCACCCATAATCTTCACACGTGCTTCAACGGAGTCGCAAGCCACCAAGCCATCTAGGAGGTGGCAACCTCCAAGAGTAACAAGCACCACCAGCTTGCAACACGATCACCTAGTGCCACTCGATGCAATCCTCTCGATGCAACGCACTAGAATCACTCTGTCACTCCATCTGATGAACACTATCAAGCATGAGTGAGTTAGAGGGCTTCCAAGCACTACCACATAAGCCACCAAGGCCAAAGTGTGCTGAGCTGTCGGCCAAGGCCGGCCAACACTTTTGTTTATAGCCTCACGAATGAATAGAGCCGTTACCGGATGACACTGTTCAAATCACGCTGACCGGACGCTCCGATCAGGGTGACCGGACGCGTCCGGTCACTACAGGACAAGCGTGAACAGTGCGTGTTAGAAGTTACCGTTGCTGTGACCAGACGCGCTCTGGCGAATGACCGGACGCGCCGCTTAACTGACCGGACGCGCCCTGGCAAATGACCGGACGTGCCGCTTAACTGACCGGACACGACAGTGCCAGCGTCCGGTTAGAGTCTAGTAAGCTCCCTCAACGACCGGACGCGTCCGATCGACCTTGCGAACTTCAGTTCCCTCTAGGCGCCTGACCGGACGTGCCGGTCCCTCGAGTGACCGGATGCGCCGATTGCAAACCCTAACACCCGCGCGCTTGACTGTTGCGTTGAACTAACCGGACGCGTCTGGTCATACCATGACCGCGTCTGGTGCAGCGTCCGGTCACCTCTGTGACCTCTGTTTGCCTCCGTTTTTTCCGACTTCCAGCGCAATAGAAAATAGGCATTTCACTTCCCCAAAAAGCGCCGAATCCCGCCGAGCAAGCTCAGCGGGAGGGAGAGAGGAACACAAACCCCTCTCTACCACTTAAACTTCACCGCCTTCGCAAATCTGCTAACACCAACAAGTGATCACCACCTTGTGTACGTGTGTTAGCATTTTCACAATCATTTTACTGAAAGAGTTAACCACTCAACTTGCCACGCCACTTGATCCTAGCAACAATGCAAAGTTAGATCGCTCAAGTGGCACTAGATGACCAATATGCAAACAAGTTTGCCCCTCTTAATAGTACGGCCATCTATCCTAAACCCGATCATCATCTTCTCTACACACCTATGACCGGTGAAATGGAAAAGCCCTATAGGTTATACCTTTGCCTTGCGCATTCCATTCCATCTCCATTGATGTTGATGCAACACATGCACCAACCAATCACCAAATGATATGATCCACTTCATATCATCACGTGACCATATTGGTTCATCGATCTTGACCTCACTTGCTCTTCACCGTTGCGTCAGTCCATCGGCGCCAAGTCATCACACAACTTGCCCTTCACCCTAGCAACCGGTCCATCGAGCTAAGTCTCATCTTGATCTTCTCCACCTTGGCCACATGACTTCATGTCATGTCTCATATGCAATGAGCTCCTCCATGACACCATCACCTGTGGACTAATCTCCTATGTATCTCACATTAAACACAATTAGTCCACCTAAGGTTGTCACTCAATTACCAAAACCAAACACGGACCTTTCACCCTCCAATGCTAGTTCCACCCCAACACAGGAAACCCTTCTGGTTGTATTTGTCAAGTGATGATACTGTTACCGGTTCAGCTCTTATTCAAGAATTTGAAGGGAAAGAACGTGTTATTTGTTATTTGAGCAGAAGATTGGTGGATGCTGATCCATCAAAAAACTATGTCTATGTCTATACTTCTCTTGTATTAAATTGAGGCATTATTTGCTATCGGCCGAATGAACTGTCATATGCAAGGATGATGTGGTCAAATACATGCTGTTGATGCCGATATTAAGTGGTAGAATCGACAAGTGGATTTTAGCATTGTCTGAATTTGACCTACGCTACGAATCGGCTAAGGCAGTTAAAGGGCAGGTTATGGCCGATTTTGTCACTCAGCATTGCAGTACAGTGGACTCTCTAGAAGTTGCTCCTTAGACAGTTTTCTTCGATGGGCCTACATGTGGTGAAGGAGCAGGTATCGGCATTGTGTTGATTTTGCCTCAAGGAAGGAAGTATGAGTTTTCATTGCCGATTGTTGCTACATCGACAAACAATCAGGCTGAGTATCAAGCTTTGATAAAAGGGTTGGAATTACTTAGGGAGATACGTGCCGATGCTATCGAGATCTTCGGTGACTCTATGCTGGTTATAAATCAATTAGCTAGGATTTATGAATGCCGAAGTGAAGTTTTGATCTCATATCATGAGAGATGTTTGCAATTATTGAAAGAGTTTAAAGATTTTCATCTAGAACATATTCCTCGATTGCATAATGAAGAAGCTAATCGGCTAGCTTAGCACGCTTCAGGGTATCAGCCTATCCAGGAGGTGCTGACATCGGCAGTCGATACCGATGACTGGAGAACAGAGATTGTCGATTACTTAAGGGATCCATCTAAGAAGGTTGAAAGACGTATAAGATTTTGGGCCACTAAGTATGTGCTCCTCGATGATGAATTATATTATCAGACTATAGATGGGGTTTTACTCAGATGTCTTAGCGGTGATAAATCGAAAAGCTTGATTGGTGAAATTCATGAAGGAGTGTGTGGGGCACATCAATCGGCTTTCAAGATGAAATGGATGATAAGAAGGAATGGATACTATTGGCCGACTATTCTTAAAGATTGCTTTAAATATTTTAAAGGATGTCAGGGGTGTCAGAAGTTCGGTAATATTCAAAGAACGCCTGCATCGGCCATGAATCCTATAATTAAACCTTGGTCGTTCCGGGGATGGGCTATCGATCTCATCGGTCAGATTTATCCACCATCGAGCAAAGGACATAAATTTATACTTGTTGCTATCGATTATTTCACAAAATGGGTTGAAGCAATTCCTTTGAAAAAGGTAACATCGGCTAGTACGATCGATTTCGTGAAAGAGCATATTGTTTACCGATTTGGTATTCCTCAAACTATCACTACCGATCAGGGTACTATGTTTACATCGGGAGAATTTGATGAGTTTGCTATTGGTGTGGGGATTAAAGTTTTGAATTCTTCTCCCTATTATGCTCAAGCTAATGGTCAGGCTGAGGCTTCTAACAAAGGAATTATTAAACTCATTAAGCGCAAAATTAAAGAAAATCCTAAGCGGTGGCATATAGTATTGAATGAGGCCATGTGGTCATATCGGATGGTATGTCATGGTGCAATCAAAGTAACGCCTTATCAGTTAGTATACTGACACGATGCAGTATTGCCTTGGGAAATTAAAACTGGATCTAGGTAGATAGTTTCTCAAGATCAACTGACAGCCGATGACTATGATAGTCTTATGAAAGATGAGTTAGAAGACATGGCAGGTCATCGGTTGAGGGCTTTAGTTAGCATCAAAGAAAATAAGAAAAGGGTAGCCAGATGGTATGACAAGAAGGTGAAGGTAAAGGAGTTTGCCGATGGAGATCTGGTTTGGAAATTGATTTTACCGATTAGGACTAAAAGTTCAAAGTTTGGCAAGTGGTCTCCTAATTGGGAGGGTCCTTATCGGATAAATCAATTTGTTCCTAGCAATGCATATATTCTAGAAACCCTCGAAGGGGTTGTGTTTCCCATAGCATTAAATGAAAATATTTAAAGAAATATTACCCTAGTATCTGGATGGATGCATAAAAGTATAAGTGCCGATAACAGTCCTATCGGCCAAAATCAGACAAGGGTATCAGTGTTTCATAAAGCACCAATGCAATAAACATGATTTACAAATTTAGTAAAGATTGGATGGCCGATATTGCATGCAGGCGAATCTGATTGGCTTCCTCTATCTCTTTGATATCTTCATCGGCGGCACCCTCCACTGGCCTAAGTTTTTTCTTCACTGCCAGGGCTTTGCGAGCTTGGATATCTCTTTCTTGCTGGAGAGCCTTGATAGCATCGGGTAACTAGCTTTCTTCCTGCTTGGCATGAGTTAGAGTTGCCTCGACTTCTTTCAGTTCAGCTAGTAGAGTCATTCTCTTTGCCGATAAGTCCGAGATTTTCTGCTTAACTTCGGCACTCGAGGTCTTCAAACTACCGATATTCTTGTGCTTCTCATCAGCGGTCTGCTTCAATTGTAGCATCTCTTCTTTAAGCTGAGCCTGAGCGGCTCTATCAGCAATGCATTGAGCAGCCCTCTGATATTGGAGTTGTTGGCTTTCTAAGTAGGCTGCTGGGAAGAGTGCCTCTTTGATGTCGGTAGGGACCTGGCCATAGATTGTTTTGAAAATTGCTTTTGCAGGGTCCGAATCATCTACCAATTGGGTGATGTCTTGCTACAGCAAGTTCAGTAGAGCCTCCACCTTGGACTTGACTTCTATCGATATTGTCCCTAGTGCGAGTGAAGAGCTTGTCTCCTCTCCCTCATTGTCAGAAACATCGATAGCAAAGGAGAATAAACTGTCTGGAGAGTCTTGTTCCTAAAAGAAGAAAAGGGGTCAGTCGAGGACAAGTATGAATATTATAAATCGGCTAGATCGGTCGGCTTACTTGCTTCAAGGTAATTTCTTGTCTTTAACTGGAGCAAGCAATCTGGAGTGTGCCATGTGAAGGATCGGCTGAGCTTGCCGATGGGATATCTTCAGCTTCAGGATTAATTGGTGCTAAGATTGATGGCAATTCCTCTGTGGTCTCATCAGTAATTGGTCCTTGGGATACGACGGCTGATGACGTGCCCTGTGCAGAAGGATCGACTGCTTGCTCAGTTGCATCAGCCGATTCTAGTTGGCTCGGAGGTGCTAGATCAGGTGTTGGGATCGGTACGGACTTCTACCATTTTGGCTATGCCTCGGTGTCTGTTGAAGCTTTGCGCTTTGTTTGGGCCTCAGCAACGGTTGGCTGGGGGGCATCGGCACTTCTTGGTTATGAAGATTGGACATCTGGGACACTTACCGATATACCCATTTGTTGCTGCAAGATAGGTGTAAGATATGATATTTAACAAGTTAAATGTAGAGTTGAAGGAATACCTCTGAAGGTTTGTCAGAGATGGTAGTGTTTGATACAAGAGGAGTTGCCGATGATGATCCAGTTGTAGTTTTTGTGTCCTGAAAATTAGTGTCAGTATGGTCTAAGATCGGCATGGGTTGGAATAAATAAGGTTGTTACCTTGAACGCTTCTATCAAGGTCGTAGCGGCAGCCGATGGAGTGACCCTAGTCTTAGCCAATTTTTGCTTGGTAGTGATTTTCTTGGTATGGATTCTCTGATGAGTCAGAACAGCAAGGGTAGGAGCATTGTTGATGAGGACATCCTCCACTATTACCCGCTGGCAAAGACGCAACAAAAAAAAGGCCAAGTGGCCTAGTTGTAGTCGGGCGGCGACCGTGTGAGCCTCTGAATAATCTCACCTTGCTTAGCTTGGAAGGAGAAAACCACCTTAAAAGAGAGAGCGACCCTTCCCCTATTAGACTAGTCTTTTAGGGACATTGGGCCTTTCTCCGAGTGGGTGTGCATAAGAACTATTGGGATCCGGGCAACCTTAATTTATTGGGCCTTGGCCAACCCCACCTGGGCCGGATGTATCATTTGGTATCAGAGCTGGGCCCTTGTTTAAGGGGGTGGGAATGATGAGGACATCCTCCACTATTACCCGCTGGCAAAGATGCAACAAAAAAAGGCCAAGTGGCCTAGTTGTAGTCGGGCGGCGACCGTGTGAGCCTCTAAATAATCTCACCTTGCTTAGCTTGGAAGGAGGAAACCACCTTAAAAGAGAGAGTGACCCTTCCCTTATCGGACTAGTCTTTTAGGGACATTGGACCTTTCCCCGAGTGGGTGTGCATAAGAACTGTTGGGATCCGGGCAACCTTAATTTATTGGGCCTCGGCCAACCCCACCTGGGCCGGATGTATCAATTGTAGCCGATCGGTGATATTGGGGATACAGGTCGAAGGTCAAAGGGTCTCCCACTCCTGCTCATGAATGGTGCTGGGTCATCGACTTGTCATAAGAAAATTAGTTGCCGATGAAATTAAAAGTGGAGAAAAAAAACTAGTGTTAAAAGAAACTTACCGTGTCATCAGGTATGACATGCTCAGGGTCGATCAGATGCCGATATGTATGAATAGATGCTGCAAATAATTGTCCCTTCCACTCTTGCCACCATAACTTATATGATTTAGTGATGAAAGAGGCTGGCACCTAGGTGGATAGATCAACATCTGTAGTATCGACATCAGGGGAGAGTCGCACTACCTTGCTCCAGTCCGATCCGCTAGTGATTGTTTCTCTCGGGTTAATCACATCGGCAAAGCAAAGTTTAATTGGCAGCTGTTCAAAGGCCAATTGACGTGATACTACTGATGGATTGTAGAATTCATAGGTGATGTTGGTGTTTTTCCCACTGCCTAATGTATTCATCGGGATTGCCCTAGGAGTAATGATGGCCATCATAAGTTCATCATCTTTGTTCAAGGCATCATCGGCGAAATTGAAGAGAAGGGGGAATCTGGCTTCTTCGTCGATGTAGGTCATCTAGGCCCGATGATCATAGGAGAGACCATTGTAAAAGCTTTGGAAAAATTGGCCGATTTGATCTTCGTTGGCCTCTGTTCCAGGAAGAACTATTATGGCTTCACCGAAATTGAGGAGTGGGCGTGTTGCTGATTCTTCATCTCCAAGTTCATAGTCTTCAGCGATATCTTGCGGGAATTGTTGAGCAAAGAAATCACATTGCAAGCATTTGTGCATGTGGGCATTCAGCCACATGTTAATGAACCACCACGGGCCTCCTAAGTTGCCGATGGGTTCACCAAGCAGAAGCTTCTAAGACACTTGATGTAAGAGGTGATAAGTGGAGCTCAGGAGATGTCGACCAAGAGGGAACCTTACATCGTTGGCTAGTAGTTCAGCTGCGGGGAGGTAAGCATTGGTTGGCCCTACCGATTGACCATAGAAAATGAATTTTTCTAACCACATGTTTAGGAATGTGGCGTGTTCCCTCTGACCAACTATCCTGGTCTTCCTGTATTCTTGGATATACCCTGTCCAACCACCGATGTTACGGGTATTCACCCTGTACTCAGATTTTCTACCGTAAACGGAGGCATCATCGGTAGTTGAAATATCTAAGCCGATGAGCATGTATACATCGGCAAGAGTGGGAGTAGCTGGGTCGTGTCCAAACATGAAGGTATTTGTTGTATCTGACCAGAAATAAGCGGCAGCAATCATCATCGACTCATTCTTTTGCATATCGGCAATGGACAGTTTGATGCATTGGTCTAGTTTTCGCTCTGCCCAATACACTTGCATCAACCCGATTACCCTCAGATACCAATCTTTCCACCCCTTGGTGTTTTTAGGCCAAGATCGGAAGGTATCCTTCCATAAATTTAAAGAGAAATTCTGGGCTCTGAAGGGAATTCTGTTGGTCTCTGCATTGATCAAATCGGTTGGATCTGGGTTGCCCATTGGACCTAAACATTGGATGTGCGGCTGATTGGTTGGAATGACTAACTTGTTGCATAGTTCCTAAGTTTGGAGGATCAAAAGAACAGAGGAAAAGAGAAAGAAAATCACCAACTATATGAACTTGCAAGGGCAAAAGGAATTGCGGCAAAAGGGGATGAAGGTCAAACAAACCGCGGGGACATCAAAGTTGATTGCCATTATCTTGAGAAGGATAGAGACGCAGCTGGAGACTCAAGGTTGCCACTGGTAAGGTTCTTGCTGGTTGGGATCACATGGTTGTTCGTCGGGGTCACCGCCAGAGAGAGAGAATGTTGAAGGTTGGAGTCTAAGGGTAGAAGATGAGCATTTGGGAGATATTTATTTATAGGCCGATTGGAATAGGGGCATTCTAGACTTATCTCTCTGCCACACGCATGTAGGTCGAGGTGGTTTAGATGGATATGGTAACTATTCACACGATAATCAAGGGATTGTGCAGGTGGTTTGATGGCAAGCAATCATGACTTGGAAGAAATCTCGATACATGATATTCTAATTCCGAGATCGATAGCGCACTGTGTTAGGTTCTTGCCGATGGACTATTGTTTTTGTATCTTGACCATAATCGGAACGAGAGTGATTGAATATTGTGCGATATTTACTGAGACGCGTGAATCAAGGCTGGGTTTGATTGGATTTGGTAACAGATTATGTCATGCTTAGAGGATGAGCTAAGATAATTGGGTAAAGGCAATTGTTGTCTGGAGTAAATTTCGGAACATTAATGATTTTATACTCCAAAATTGGGGGCTGTGTTGACACTATTTTTGACACGTGTCAAAATGATCAAAGTGGGCTAATCAGCAGAAGGAAAGTTATTGTATTACGCTGGTAGAAGGGTGCCGATGAAGATCAGCTTGTGAGGATTGTTGCCGATGAATGGTGGTGACCGATGGAAAGGTTGTCGTTTGACTTAGACTCAGAGGCGTTGCTGGCAAGATCGGAGATGTTATTGCCGATGCCGATGAAGGAAGATCTAAAGACTATTGCCGATGAAGCTTGTGATGACGGAAAGCATGCCGATGGAGAGGTCGATGAAAATTTCATCGTAATTAAGGCGGACAACGAAGTAGATAGGTGTTGATTTCCTTTCTATATTTGTTAGAGTATGATTCCTGTAAGAGTCACATTTTTCCTTAGATATGGACTCGGTGTCCTAGTCGTGTTTGGTTATGTTTCTTCAGATCAGGGTATAAATATAGACTGAGGGACAATGTAAAAGATGAATCAATCAATATCAAACCAATTTTACTCCTATTTGCATCTACTTACTTTTCAGCGACTTCATCAATTTGCATATTTTTCTTTTTACGAGTTCTCATTGATTTGACGAGCTGCATCACTTTAGTGCGACCTTTGACGATCCTCGAGTTCCATGTGAGTACCTCTTGGCCATGGCTTCCGGGCGTATCGCTGTTGTCAGGACCAAAGTACTCGAATTTTCATCCTTGTCGATTAATAGGTCAAATCGACTAGCACGCTTTGGATATTGGATTGGGTATTAGCCCTTTGTGTTTGCAGATCCACTTTTGCATCAACACAACCAAACCTCACAGTTTGGAGGAAATGTCTGAAACTAATGGAAACCCTAGTTTTAAGCTTTATTGCAATGTTGTTTTGACCAAAGTAGAAGTATAAGTTCTATACTTGTTTTGGTGTTTGACCTTAAATAGGAGTTGTAGCTTGAGTGGTGTACAGCAAACTTTGTTTTAGGACCCAAGTCTAAATCCCACTCCAAGCTTGTCATATAGAGGCTCTAAAACTGAATCAGGCGCTGTTTTCAGCATGTAGAAATTATTCTAAGTTTGGAATCTTGGACATCGATGTTGGCATCTCGCGTTCTCAGGATTTTGTTAAGCAACTTAATTTAGTCCTAAAATAAAAGTTGGAGTATACATTATGGAGAAGAGCATGCAAAAAGATGGCACTAGTTTGATTTTGTTTGACCATCAATTTTGTGTTCTTGTTAATAGCTGTCAATGCATTGACAATGCCATCTTGGAGCTTAGTTAGCTACTAATGGAGAACTCTAATGACTTGGCACCTTAAATAGGAATTGTAGAGCAGGCCGAGCTCAACAAACTTTGTTTAAGGCCCATGGCCCAATTCAGAACCGAGCTAGCCCAAATTGGCCTCCCAACATGGTCACTGTAACGCCCGCCAAGTGCCCGACCATATGCCGACGTGCCCTCCATGCACTAGAGTTCACCCCGCCATGGCAGTGAGCTGCTGCTGCATGCCCCTCCACATGTCTGCGCCCTGCCTTCACTTGCATCGATGTGGGCTGCCCGAGATCTCTCTCTCACTCTTCCCCGCACTCTCTCGGCTCTCTCCGTCTCTCTACTGGCTGCTGCATGCGCGCTCGCCGTGGCCGCCGCCATTGCCAAGCCAAGCAGAGCTCATTGACGCAGCTGCTGCAAGTGCTACTCTAGCTCCTCCTCCACTGCAGCGTCTAGCCACGCCACGCACGCACCACCGAAACCCTAGCCGCGCTAGCTTTCCCCTTCCCCGTCCTTGAAGCGCCGTCGCCGGGGCCGTCCTGCCACTGCATCGTTGCTGCTCCCACGACCAGGCTCTCACAGGCAGCCACTAGCCAGCTGGTCCCTCCCTTGGTCACCATGGACCAGGGTGCCGCCTGCTGGCCAACACCGCCCATAGCCGGTCACCGCTCGCCCATGGCCGGTCGACCCCGAGCCCGTGCTCTACTTCTTTCCCGTGAAGAAGAAGAGAGGGAGTAAAACAAATGAGAAACTCTTCGTTGGGTCCAGTTGTGAAATGCGTGACCCAGGTGAATAGTGCCTAGAAGGATCTGTTTGTTCAAGTTTAATTTGTAGAAACTGTAGGGTCCCCGATGCAAGATCTATATTCCTTTTCTTTTGTTTACGCAGATTTGGATGATCAATTTTGCAAATTTGTAGTAATTAGTAGACAAATCATAAAATAGTAAATGCGGACTTTTTGGAATCCTTCTGAAATTATCTATGCAATGGATCCATAACATGGCATGCTTTAGTTTAAAGTTTTTGCTATAAAAATAAATTTATGCAGTTAGGTTTTTAATACTAGTTATGTCTTGTCTTTTTCATAACTGCAGTTGTTGTGATCAAATAAATATGAAATTTTTATGGAATTCTACTTAGGTGATGGTTGATGTCTAGTAACAATTTTAGGATTTTAGGCTTGATGGTTTAAGAGCTATAAAAATAACAATTGCCCTGTGTTGCTTTGCTCCTATTCTGAACAGACTTGAAAGATTGTATTATTTGGCTCGGTTAAGTTTTGAATCATGCTTTGATGACAATAAATGAGTTGTAGTACTTTTCTTAAGATTTTTAGAAATCTAAATAGCATAATTTTTTTATTAAGTATATTTTAGTTATAGTTGCTTAAATTTCTATGGTTGTTCCAGCCCAAACCCAGATAGGGTTTGCCTTGTTGGTAATGTGTGGCCATGTTAATAGTAGAATTAGCTCTATGTGTTTATAACAAAGTTATTTAAAATTTGCTAAGCTTTCTAAAAAGTCTAGAACTACATTTATTGGACATGTGGAACTCTAGTTATAGCTGTTTAAAATTACATATCAGATTATGTCCATGTTTTGTATAGACATGCATTTATTGGATTAATTGACCATGTTAACTGTAGAATCATCTTAAGATGAGAATAATAAAGTTGTAGGTAACTTTATAAGCTTTTTAAAAAGTTATGAATCATATTTGTTGGAGGTATAGAACTCCAGTTATGCTTCTCTGAAGTTCCTATTAGTTTTCTGTTTATAATTGTACCATTGTTGTCTGGGCTGCATGTGTAGTTTTGCTTGTGCAATTATTTTCGTGGTGTAAATGATGTTTGTTGTGGTTGTAGTGAATACTGTTGGTATTTATTAAGTGAAAATAAAATATGAAGGATTCCACAAGCACACAGAATATACCATTGTAGCATTTTATCAGGAGTATTCCAGGTATCGTTATTTATATTTTACCATAGGGAAACAATGGAGTAAAGACTTAATGGATAGAAATGGAAAGACTACTAACCAACATACCAGCATAGCTAAAAGTAGGGGATAAAAGTAATAATAGGAGTTATGCAATAAGACACACAGGGGATAGGTCATCAAGGATAAGCTAGTTAACTTGGGAGGTCTCAACAGGTGAGGTAGATTCCTATGATACTCTTATCACATGGTTAAAGTAAACCCAACTATGTTAAGAATTACCTTACTCTTATGCACTTCGAGACGCCACTAGACAGGAAAGAGTACTACAAAGGATACCTCAACTGATGTGACTATGGTCCTATAATTTAAGAACCTATTCGACTTGATATGGACGGGGTTGTCACCTCCCATAACTACCATACAACCAGGGAACAGGGTGTATTCATAGGTAGAGCATCGTGTAAGCACCACGCTTACAGAAGCTCGACTACCTAGCCTAGTCGACAAACTAGAAGGCTAAGTGCTCTATAAACTAGCACACAAAAGCATTGATAAACTCAACTAGCAAGATATATTCAAAGTAAGCATAGCCATGTAAATAAGAGAATAAGTATAAGTCTTACAGAATGTTGAAGTGAAGATACAAAGCTTTACCAAGCCTCTAAGACTAGATCCGAAACCTTGAGCAAGAGCCCAACTCGACACCCTCTCTCTCTAGCTACTACATTGGAGAGTCTGGACCTAATCCTCCTAGTGTATGAAGGAGAGGTTATCCTTTCAAGGGACACCTCTCAATCAACTGAATGAATTGATCAATGAATTAGGGTTTCTCCCAGGGCCAGGGGCCTTGCTTATATAGCCTCCTCAAATGCACCACAACCGTCAGATCAAACCGACCTTGATACACAGTGTAGATTTATCCTCAAAGGCAGTGGGGGCAGGATCCACGAGACTAGACCTGATTGGTCCATGTAGGTGGGTGGGCGCCCACATGGATAGGGCGGTGCCCTAGCTACGTGGCCAACCAGCCTCTAGTCTGGTCTGGTGTCTTTTGGAGTCTTCTAGAGTATTCTTGTGCATGAGGTCTTTCTCTCTATATAAATCTTACATGTGGACCTTCTTTGGTCATTTCCTGATAACCCCCTGCAAAAATAGATATTCACCAAAACTTGTGGAATTCTATTAGTGTAACCCCTATAGCTAGATGATATTTATATTTAGGTGCTTTTTCATGCTAGGTTGACGGTTAAAAATGACACTTACCTACCATCAACAAATAGTTGCATGCTCTTCTTTCTTTGGATTATCAGCAAATAGTTGCATGCTCTTCTTTCTTCATCACCCATTGTTGATTTTTGTTAAGTCTTGGTCAATGAATTGGTGTTCATTGAAGATGCAGACTCGTGTTCCCCTTGATGGTCTTCTAGCGGCATGGTGAAGAATTATTCAATTAAGGATACGCCATTCGTCTTGATGGTCGAGAAAGGAACTTCATCGGTATTTGCATGTAGGCTTTATCTCCAATGGCTTTGAGGACGTCATCTTGCAATCATAGTTGTTTATGGTCTTTTAGAACTTAGCCAACAGTTAACCCTTGATTGATGTTTTGTTGACACAAGGATGCATGCCATGCTTATAATGGCATCATCATTCTTGTCCTTCTACTGAGATGCAAGATGGTGTCTTCAAAGATAATGAGAGCAGGCCTCATATTTGCTGATTTGAGGTGAGTTGCAATTTGCTTCTCATCGACATCCTAGCCTGAGTTTTTGGAAGACTCAATGCTAGGATATCTTCAACATTGCTCATGACATGTCTCTTTGTTTATCCGCTTCCTTTGAGTGAGTGCTATTAATGTCGATCCTGTTGTACGGCACTCGTCTCCTTTATGCTATTACTGAAGTGGTGCTTTGGCAGGTTCATGCCAAACTATGAGCAGGCACATCATAAATTCTTTCTTTCCTGTAAAATGTTGTGGACAGATACCCGAAGGATTGCAACAAATTTAATGTAGGGGTTAGTGTCCATAATTTATTTGAATTACATCTATGCTAATAAAAAGATAGCCTTTGAGTGACTCTTAGCATAGGTTTTATTTATTTTATTTTACATTTTTTTATTTCATGGCACTCTAACATGGTTCAAGGCAAAGGTAACTTATAGCAAAAGACAAAGGGAGTGATATTTGATACTTATAGTTCTTCCATGGATGATGAATGAGTTGTGTCTTTTGCATGAAGTTGTTGGAGTTCAACATATGCCTTGCTTCATCCCTGATGTGAGTTCATCCCTTGACTTACCCAAATTGTATTTGTGAATTTTCTGCATGGGTTAGTCCAACAAAATAACCAATGTCTACACTAGTAATTTTTAGTTCAATAACCAAACTAGACTCCATGTCTAATTTAATTAAGGAAGGCTATTTAACCTAAGCACCTCGCTTAATTTAAAAGCCTCTAGAAGTATAGCTAGTACTTCCAAACCAAAGCATACTATAGCAGATAAAGGTAGCATGAAAGCATTATAGAGATTTACTCAAATTGAGATGTCAAAGCATGATCATGGTGAGGATTTCTTTTTCTTTTTCTTTTTCTTTTTAGATGCAAACGATATGGATGCATGCAAGGGACTAAACATGCAGTGAATGAGAAAACATATTAAACTAAACAGAGTGGATGCATGGATTGTTAAAAGTAAACATGCAATGGAATGCAAAAATTAAAGAGATAACTACTCATCAAGTTTAAAGTCCATGAGCAAGACTATCTCACCTTTCTTGATCATACTTACCATGACTCGCAAGATGGAATTTGTGAGTGGTGCAACATTTATGTCCGTCACTTGAGATGTAATTTGAATTCTTGTGATGATGACCTTTTCTCCAATCTACGCATGGTTAGAATAATATATATGTGTATTCACAAACCTATGAGATGGCAGGGTTCTTGTTTTGATGAATCATGAATGTTTAGGCACCCTGGGTTCTTCAATGCCTCTTTTGTGGAATCTTTTCTTTTCCTGTGGAATCTTGCCGGAAGGTCAAAACGGCATCTGATGTCCTGTCTATTCCACACTCAACTGAACAAGGGGCAATTCTACAAAAGCTAGTGGTATGTTGATCATCTAAATCTTTATGCTAATTGTTTCCTCGACAACGGCACCAAAAATGTTTGTTGGTATTTATTAAGTGCAAATAAAATATGTAGGATTCCGCAAGCGCACAGAATATACCATTGTAGCATTTTACTGGGAGTATTCCAGGTATCGTTATTTATATTTTACCACAGGGAAACAATGGAGTAAAGACTTAATGGATAGCAATGGAAAGACTACAAACCAACATACTAGCATAGCTAGAGCAGGGGATAAAAGTAATAATAGGAGTTATGCAATAAGACACATAGGGGATAGGTCATCAAGGATAAGCTAGTTAACTTGGGAGGTCTCAACAGGTGAGGTAGATTCCTATGATACTCTTATCACATGGTTAAAGTAAACCCAACTATGTTAAGAATTACCTTACTCTTGTGCACTTCGGGATGCCACTAGGTAGGAAAGAGTACCACAAAGGATACCTCTACTGACGTGACTACGGTCCTATAATTTAAGAACATGTTCGATTCGATATAGACGGGGCTGTCACCTCCCGTAACTACCATACAACTAGGGAACAGGGTGTATTCACAGGTAGAGCATCGTGTAAGCACCACGCTTATAGAAGCTCGGTTACCTAGCCTAGTCGACAAACTAGAAGGCTAAGCGCTCTATAAACTAGCACACAAAAGCATTGATAAACTCAACTAGCAAGATATATTTAAAGTAAGCATAGCCATGTAAATAAGAGAATAAGTATAAGTCTTACAGAATGTTGAAGTGAAGTTACAAGGCTTTACCAAGCCTCTAAGACTAGATCCGGAACCTTGAGCAAGAGCCCAACTCGACCCTCTCTCTCTCTCTAGCTACTACATTGGAGAGTCTAGACCTAATCCTCCTAGTGTATGAAGGAGAGGTTATCCTTTTAAGGGACACCTCTCAATCAACTAAATGAATTGATCAATGAATTAGGGTTTCTCCTAGGGCTAGGGGCCTTGCTTATATAGCCTCCTCAAATGCACCACGGCCATCAGATCAAACGGACCTTGATACACGGTGTAGATTTATCCTCAAAGGCAGTGGGGGCAGGATCCACGAGACTGGACCTGATTGGTCCACGTAGGTGGGCAGGCGCCCACATGGATAGGGCGGGCACCCTACCTACGTGGCCAACCGGCCTCCGGTCTGGTCTGGTGTCTTCTAGAGTCTTCTAGAGTATTCTTATGCGTGAGGTCTTTCTCTCTATGTAAATCTTACATGTGGGCCTTCTTTGGTCATTTCCTGATAACCCCCTGCAAAAATAGATATTCACCAAAACTCATGAAATTCTGTCAGTGTAACCCATATAGCTAGATGATATTTATATTTAGGTCCTTTTTCGTGCTATGTTGACGGTTAAAAATGACACTTATGTACCATCAACAAATACCAAAGTTGTAGCTAATTTCATAATCTTGCTTGTGTTCAAATTGCATGACCATAGGCATGATAGTTTAGGAGTTATGAATTTGACAAATGATCTATCATGTTTGGTCTATGCTCTGTGCAGATTTGAAGGATTTCATTGTTTGACCTAGTTAAGTATGAAATCATATCTTAGTGATAATATAAGAGTTATAGTGCTTTCCTTAAGCTTTCCAAATTATCCTAGATCACCCCTTTTGGTGTTGTAGAGCTCCAGTTATAAGCTTGTGAAGTTGCATGTTAGATTCTGTCCAAGTCTGGATAGAGGTGCTCAATCGTGCTTGATTGACCTTGTTAATTGTGGAATTACCTTGTGATGATAATAAACATGTTTTAGATAATTTAATAATATTTCTAGAAAGTTAAGGTTCATGTTTGTTTGATGTCTGTAACTCCAGTTATGCATTTTTGAAATTACTACTACTTTTCTGTCATAGTTCTGTGCAGATCTGAAACATGGTCATGTTTGACCTGGTTAGGTTTGCAATAAGCTTGGTGATAATAACAATGTTGTAGGCAATTTCATTAGCTTTCCAGAAAGTCTAGGATCACCTTCTTTGGTTGTCTGGATCTCCAGTTATGGTTAAAACACGTGGCTGCTGTGCTGCTGTCTAGAAACTACATGTGTAGGTTGATTGCTTTAGCTTACTCTTGCTTGGATAAATATGATTAACTAGTTTTTGTTTGATGGATGATTGCAGCAGCTTGAATGTACTTGTCTTGTGTGTCATGCTGGATGTGCTTGCCATCTCCTATGTTATGCTTAAGTGATGATTAAGTTAAATAGCTCTAGGTGCTTATGCTAAGTTGGTGTGCTTTCATGAATGCTTTGCATATTGCACTTCTATGCATTCGTACATATACATTGTTGCACCTCATTTAGGCTAGATGCACCACGAGAAGGACGTGATGTTGGAGCCGAACCCGAATATGGTGTTTGGAGATCTATCTAGAAGATGGGAGGACTAAGCAAGTGTTAAGATAGGAGATACTTGCCAAGCGAGTGTCATTTAACAAACACTGACCTAGTGTTGGATCCCAAGCAAGCCCTAGAGCATTCTAAGCCTCCTATGTTTTTATAAACATCAAATTGAGTTATATATATTTGATGCATTAGGTTGTAGGAGTTGAATGAAAACACTTGATGCATATATCTTCCTTGTCCAGATATATATACCTTGAATCCTATGTAGGTCCAGGATTGAATACATATGCTTAGCCATGCTTAGTCGGTAGAAGTCGGGTGATTTTCTATCACCTACGAGATATAGGGAGATATCTGGTCACGGTTGGCTATATTTGCTATCGTGGAAATAACCATGTGTTAATAAATGAAAGGAGACCGGGCGAGATTGAGATAGAGAAGCGACAGGGCATGGAGGTCCTGGGTGCCTATCTATCTCCATCTATGTCGTTTAAGGACCAATGCATTGTACGTCCTCATGTCATGTTGAACGCATGCTTAACACTTTGTTGGCCGGATAACTCGTTCCGACTGCGAAGCCGAGTAGCTCAACTCAGGCCAGGCTCCGTTCTGTATGAGTGCGCACCCTGGAGGAAGTGAGGCGTGTGGGGAGTCAATGGCATGAGCCCAAGGGCGGGTTAAAGTCCCGAACATCCTGGCAGATTGGCGTCCCTGAGGGTGCGGCGCTGATCGAACCCGCGAATTTAGTTTCTGAGTTGTCCCAAAGGTGACCCATGGCTGCCTGCCGCAAGTATGCTAGGGTTTGTGTTAAGAATAATTCCCCAGCTGGGTAGGAATTGATTCGAGTCGCAGTCTCTCCTAGATAGTGAGAACTTGACTGAGCAGCGGCAACGTAGAAACACCTAATGGAACTTAATGGTTATGATGATGATGATGTTCTCTAATGACTACACTGGATATGATTACTAATGCTTGTTTAGCTTAATCAAGTGATTGCTCTAGTATAGGTGTTAATCTAGTGATGCCTAAGTAAATAGGTTTTAACTTGATGCTAAAGCTATAGTATGCAAGTTATGTACATAAGTTTTTATGCAAAATGTTGTCAAGCTAGCTCCACCGATAAAGCCTTGCATACTCTTTGGTCTCACTTTATTTTTGGTTTATGATGGGTAAGTCTAGCTGAGTACCCCTCGTACTCAGGGTTTATTCCACCATGTTGCAGGTGCAGCTCTCGGCTTGCTAAAGATGGTGGCTAACCGCCGGTGGGCTCAGTGATTCTGTATAGTATTCTCTTCTTATGCTATTGTTGGAGGATGTCACTATTGCTAACAATGTATTTGGAACTTATGTTATGGTAATCATTTGAATGATATGTTGTTTTCTCTAATTCGTTTTGACACTCAAACTTGTACTTTTATTTGTGAACTCTTTTAAATATTATTTTCACTGCAACTCCGTGTATGTGATGTGTATTTGTTTAATCTATTACGGTCTTGGTTATGAAGTTGATTTACCGAGGTCTGTCATGACACTCGGTGGATTACCGGGTTTATATGAGTGAAAGTATGTGCTCATCAACGTGTTAAACGGGGACAGTCGTACTTGAACTTGTATAAATTGGGCGGTTCTATCACAGGTTCGATCGTAAGTAATTGGTCATTCTAACCAGCGTAGGTATAACGGGGCGGTCGGTGCGGTCGCATAGATTCGTCTGTAAGTCATCTTCTACAGCCTTCGATCCTGGTAGGATTGAGGGCCACCAAAGATGACATGGTGCTTGTAGCAGTCGCATTGGGGCCTTGATCATCATCACGGTTTCCCAAGTACCCTTCTTGATCTGTTCGCCTTTCAGTTGTAACATCCCAGGTGTTAGTACCGGCTAAGCAGTGAGATTAGACTTAAACAAGATATGTCAAATGGTGGCAAGGTGTGGAGTTTTACTCTTCTAACATGAGCCCTAACCTTAACTTTGTTTGCATGTTTATTTTTTCAAAATATGCATGGTTAGTGTTAATCATGTCCCTTCCAATTGAGTTAATAAAACCTTGACCATGATCACCATCAAGCATAATTATCAAGCATTGTGGCATAAATACATTTCATGTTTCAAGTATAGCTTTCATATCTTAGTTATGTGTGTGCATGAAATGTTGACAATCATATTGATTAAGATACTTTGTGATTTTATGGATTGTAATTTCCTTAAACAAATAAAATTTTGTCAATATAAACTTTAAAGTGCAAAGTGTATTCTTTAATATGGAATCAAAGTTTATTTGTGTTTCCAAGTTAAACATGTTAAATTTGAGTTTCAAAAATTGAATTCAATAATTGTTTTTCCTCACTTTGGCATTTTGGCTAAGTTCTGAAAAATAGTAACTTAGTTCAATCTTTGGTGATTTATTAAAACAAATTTCATAAATAAAATTTGTGCAACTTTGCTTCTATTAATTGGTGTGAAGTTTGTACTTTGATATTGAGCTATTGGTTGGATTGTTTGATCAATTTTTAGCTACTAATTAATTGCTCAAAGTAGTTAATCAATTCTGTTTTGTAACTGAATTTGAATTCAGTTTTTCAGTTTCAATTTCCTGTTTTCAAAATTCAAGATCTTTCAAACTAGTAAGAGTTTGATGTTGGTCCTTAAAGCAAAGCTGGAGATCTAAGGTAGATGAGCAACTTTTGTTAATGGAGATCATTCAGTTTCTGTTTGGAATCAAGATAAAAAGAGAGGAGAAGATGGAAATGCATTCTGCTACAGTACATCGGCAGCAGAGTGCTTGCTTGTTCACCATTGTCACTATGGCCTTCTAGCGCCACGTGTCCTCGTCGAGGATGTTCGCCAACTCGCCCGTGCTCACGTTTGGAAAGCCAAAACGCATGTTCGCCATCTCTCTCGCTCTCTCTGTTTCATACTCTGTCTCTCTCTCTCTCATTCTCGTTGTCTGCCATGGATGAGCGAGCAGAGCTCCATCCCCACTGTTGTCCCTTGCCTTTGTCCATCCTCCGCCCAAGCCGCCCGCGCCCACGTGTTTCTCACACCGAGCCGCAGCCATCTCGCCGTCCCTAGGCCCCATAGCCATCGCCGCTCACCGTTGCTGCTGGAGCATACAGCTCCGAGCTACCGGTGCTCATGGCTGGAAGGGCACAGGCCGCCTTCGCCCATGGCTAGCCCCTCAGTAGGTGCACGCAGGCCGAAGCAAGCCTTGGCATCACCTCTCGCCGTCGGCTATCCTCCACGGCCACCGAACTTGAGCCAGCCGAGCCCATTCCTCTGCTCTGCCTGTGTTAAGGAAGAAGAAGAAGGTGAAAAATCGAATTAGAAGATTTTCTAGGATTCCAGATGTGAAGTCCTAGACTCATATAAATAGTGTTGCATAGTGTTTTTACCATGAGTTAATTATAGTTTCATGCATGGGCTTATATGAAAAGTGTTTGTCTTATTAGGTTTTCCTTTTCTTTTATCTAGAATGTGGCTGAAACTTTGAAAATTCATAGAAAAATCATAAAATAGAAAATGAAGATGTTTTGGAATCCTTGTGAGTAGAATTATGCAGTAGATATATAATCTTGCATGTGTTAGTAGAAAAATCTTGCTCTAGAGTTTTGCCTATGCTTTTTAGGGAGAAATTCATATCTATAGTTAGTGTGCTCCTTTTGCTTTGAACTTTTTATGGTAGGCTATTCATGTTGATTTTGATGCATGTTAAAAATTTCAGCTTCATTGGATGCAGTGTCACTGAGTTATTTATTTAACTTGTTTGATGCTTGTTTAGCTTGTGAAAATGATAAATGCAGCTATAAGTATCAAAACTTTGTGAAATTTATGCATCATGCTAGTTAGGACATATTGGAGCTGCAAGTAGCCTTTCCTTTTTTCCCTTGTTTGCTAGGTAATTAAAAAAGGCCTATAAATAATTCATTTGGGAGTGATTCATAGTTTTTGTAGCATGTTTAGGAAGTGTGTTAACTGTTTCTATCATGATATGTGCCCAGGTCTTGTTTATAGTATGCAGTTTTCTTTTAAGTGCCTTCAATATATTGCCATGTATAACTTTTGCATTTTTCATAAAAAGTGTGAAGATGAGTTAATATGCCTTTCATGTTAGCTATAACTAATGGTCAATTAGCTGTGTTAATAGAAGTTGTGAGCCATATGATTAGTTGTACATATGTGACCTTGTTGTTGAACCCAGTGAGGAACTTGGTTACATGTGTGCTGAGATAGCTACACGTGTAGTTTCTGTTGTGATAATGGTTTCGTGATGAAAATGATGTTTTCTATGGTTGTGATCTATATAAAAGTAGTAGGTAACTTGCTGATCTTTTCTTTCCTAAAATTTCATGATTTTAAGCCAACAGATTTGCGAGTTATGAATTTTATAAATTCCCTGTCAGGTTTTACTTGTATGCTGGACAGATTTGAAAGGTTGTGCTTTTTAGCTTAGTTAACTATTTAATCATCTTAAGATGATAATAAGGAAGTTGTAGGCAATTTCATAAGCTTTCCAGAAAGTCTAGGAACACTTTTGTTAGATTCCTACAACTCCAGTTATGATTAAAACAAGTGACTGTTGTGCTGCAGTCCAGAACTTGCCTTGCTTAAGTTGATTGATTTAACTTGATGGTTGATATGGTTGCTAGTGTGATTCATGCCTTTGATGATATTGAGTTAATCTACGTAAGCCAGCTGGTCATCTTATTGTTTAATGATGATCAACTAAATAAGCCAATAGATGGTCTTGTATGCATGTCATTAGAAATACTGTTTGTACCCGACTTGCTAGAACCTTTATCATGGTTGGTATGGCTAGCTTGCATGAGAGTGTCTTGGTGTTGCTTTGCTATCGTAACTTAGTAGGTTGTGTGATGTTTAGTTAATCATCATCCACCTAAGTGCCTATGTTTAATCTAGTGTAACCTTGTGCTTGTTTTGTCGCCAAATTATAATGCATCATGTATCACTCTTTCTCCATATTCATGTATTTCATCTTGCATATATCATTTAGGTATGTTAGATGCACGACAAGAAGGTGAAGAACGTGGTGTTGAAACCAAGCAAAATACGATGTTGGTGAACAAGTCCAGAAGACAAAAATATAGTTGATCATGTCCTGAAGATGAAGCCAACTAACTAACATTGTGCTTCAAACCCAGGCAAGCCCCGGAGCATTCTAAGCCTCCTACCACTCTTTTAGAATACACTTGAGTTTATATTTTGTACTGTACATTAAGTACAGGAGTTGAATTGAACCCATTGCTGCATGTCTTACCTTGTCTGCACTATATATACCTGTAACTTTACTAGTATGTGTAAGTCGCTCTATGCTTAGCTATGCTTAGACCGGTAGAAGTCGAGTGATTCCTATCATCTGCGAGATTTAGGTGATTCCTATCATCTGCGAGAACCATGTGATAATGGATAACTGGAGACCGGATGGGATCCGGTGCTATTATGGTTGTTGTTGATGTCGGTTAGGCATGTATTCTTTAATCCAGTGAACCCCAACGCATTCCTATTGACTCTGCAAGCACACCATCACGTGAACCCCAATGTAGGCTCAATAATGTGATGCAGGAAGTCGTGAAGAAGGAAGTCCTCAAACTTCTTCACACCAGGATTATTTATCTCGTACCACATAGCAACTAGGTTAGTCCTGTCCAAGTGGTTCCCAAGAAAGGAGGAATGACGGTCGTTGAAAACAATAAAAATGAGTTAATTCCACAACATACCGTCACAGGGTGGAGAATGTGCATTGATTACCAGAAGCTCAACGTGGCAACAAAGAAAGACCACTTCCCACTGCCTTTCATTGATGAAATGTTAGAGCGGCTGGAAAAGCATTCTTTTTTCTATTTCCTCGATGGGTATTTGGGATATCATCAAATTCCTATCCATCCCGATGATCAGAGCAAGACAACGTTTACATGCCCGTATGGAACATACGCCTATCGTAGAATGTCGTTCGGGTTGTGCAATGCATCTGCTTCATTCCAACAATGCATGATGTCTATTTTCTCAGACATGATAGAAGAAATCATGGAGGTATTCATGGATGATTTTTCAGTCTATGGCAAAACCTTTGACCACTATCTGGAGAATTTAGACAAAGTCTTGCAAAGATGCCAAGAGAAGGACCTGGTACTTAACTGGGAAAAGTGCCACTTCATGGTCCGTGAAAGCATCGTTCTTGGGCACCTTGTGTCCGAGAGGGGGATAGAGGTAGATAAGGCCAAGATCGAGGTCATTGAGCAACTACCACCCCGGTGAACATTAAAGGAATCCATAGCTTCCTATGTCATGCAGGGTTCTATCGATGGTTTATCAAAGACTTCATAAATCACTAGACCCCTCACAAACTTGTTAGCTAAAGATGCACCCTTTGAGTTCATAGATGAGTGCTTAGCTGCTTTCCACACCCTTAAGAAAGCACTCATCTAAGCGTCAATCATCCAACCACTGGATTGGTCGCTACCCTTCGAGATCATGTGTGATGCTAGTGACAATGCTGTTGGGGCGGTCCTTGGCCAAACCAAAGATAAGAAGCATCACACGATCGCATATGCTAGCAAAACGCTGACAGGAGCACAACTTAACTATGCTACCACAGAAAAAGAGCTCCTAGCAGTCGTTTTTGCTATTGACAAGTTTAGGTCTTACTTAGTGGGCGCAAAAGTTATCATTTATACTGATCATGCTGCATTAAAATATCTGCTCACTAAGAAAGACGCTAAACCTCATTTAATAAGATGGATTCTCTTACTCCAAGAATTTGACCTTGAAATTAAAGATAAAAAGGGAGTAGAGAATACTATCGCCGATCATCTTTTGCATATGCAAGTCACTAATATGCAGGAACTACTAATAAATGACTTCCTACGTGATGACATGTTACTCAAGGTGATGGACTCCAACCCGGGGTATGCAAACATTGTGAACTACATGGGTTCAGGCTATGTACCACCGGGCTAAAACCGGAGAAAGCTATAATTTGAAAGCCGATATCACCTTTGGGATGATCTGTATCTGTACCGAGTCTATTCGGATGGTCTGCTAAGAAGATGCGTGCCAATAGCCAAGGGACTATAAATCATTGAAAGATGCCATGCAGCACCGTATGGAGGCCACTATGGAGTATTTCACACACAAGGCAAAATCTGGCAGTGCGGGTTCTTTTGGCCGATGATGTACGAAGACACCAAGGAATTCATCTGAAGGTGTCGGAAGTGCTAGTTCCAAGGAAGCATCAACTCTCGCAATGCAATGCCCCTACACTTTAACCTTAAAATAGAAATATTTGATGTATGGGGCATTGACTTCATGGGGCCATTCCAAAAATCCCAATATTGCGAGTACATCCTCGTCGTTGTTGACTATGTGTCAAAATGGATGGAAGCATTACACTGTCAAGCTGCTGACGCCAGGCATGCAAGGAAGATGTTTCATGAAGTAATCTTCCCTCGCTTTGGAACACCAAGGATGGTGATAAGTGATGGAGGATCCCACTTCATTGACAAGACATTCAGAGCATTCCTGAGAGAGTTAGGATCCAAGCACAATATTGCCACTCCATACCATCCTCAGACCAGTGGTCAAGCCGAGACCTCGAACAAGCAAATTAAGAACATCTTACAGAAGACAGTCAATGAGATGGGAAAAGGTTGGAAGAACAAGCTTCCTGGTGCACTCTAGGCATATAGGATAGCTTACAAGACTCCCATTGGCATGTTGTCGTTCCAGCTAGGGTATGGAAAAAGCTACCATTTACTAGTTGAGTTTGAGCATCAAGCTCACTGGGCCATAAAAAGCTGGAACATGGATGTGAAGCAAGCCAAAAGAAATCGCCAAAAGCAAATTGCTGAACTAGAAGAATGGAGAGAGAAGGCGTATCATAGCACCAAGCTCTACAAAGAAAGAACAAAGAGATGGCACGATCACCGAATCCAGTACAAGCAATTCAAGGAGGGAGATAAAGTTCCTCTTTTCAACTCTCGAGTCAAGCTATTTAGTGAAGGAAAATTACGAAGCAGATGGCAAGGACCGTACACCATCATCAACACTTCGCCACATGGCATGATCACCATCCAAGATGATGACAGTAACATTTTCAAAGTCAACAGTCAATGTTTAAAAATTTTCCTTGAGCCTTCTCATAACTTTGACTTTAACTTAGAAATAGATAAAATAGATTTAATAGCTTTTGATAAACTTGTTCAAAACTTATGAAAACATAAAAATATGACCATGCTAACATATTCTTTCATCTACTCAAAAATATAAACATTTGTCTTTTAAAACAAGCCATCATGGTACAATGACCAAAATGCCCTCACTAGACAAACCATGATTCTTGCTTATCTTTACTTGATTCTTGTTGGACTTATGTATATCCATTCATTAAATGTAGGATCATGTGAAGTTTGAAATTTGAATTATGAATATTCCTTTGATTCACCTTGATCACAAACAAATCCTGCTCTATCACACTGTGATCGTGGCAAACAAAAATCCGACACCAGCATCACTAGGATCCCTATGCATGCAAATGAATGTAGACGCAAATTCGTACCGAGGGAAGGAGCTGGGGGTGCGGGCGCACCCTAGGTGCGGCTGCACCCCACCTGGCTCCGCTGGCCCTCTATCTCCTGCTGCATCTTCTTGATCCTTAGTGTATCATGTACATGGTTGTGTCTAGTTCACTTCCTTCTTGGTAGAGGCCTAAGTAGCTATAAAACCACCTCCCTAGCCTCTCTTCTCCTCACACCAAGCTTCAAGCTTTCTCTTCTCCCATGCACAAGCATTTCCAAGCTCTCAAGCTCTTAGTGCAGCAATGGCCAGCTACACGCTCTCGCTTTACAAGGCTTTGAGCTCCATCTATGACTTAGATGTAGCTCATTTCTCAGTTGATTACACCCTAGAAAGCTGTGAGGTCCTAGATGGCTAGAGGGGGGGTGAATAGCCTATAAAAAATTCTACAAGAAACACTAAGCAAACTTGTTAGAATAACAAACGGCGCAAAGCGAGTTTTGCTTAGCCTAAGGATGTGATGCAAGCCTCCTATCCACAAGTCTAGTAGATTATGATCTCTAGTCCACACAAGAGCTATGTCACTAAACTAACACTAGTGAGCAAGCTAACAACTACTAGCAAAGGCTACCACTAGAGCCACACAAGAATAATCTAATAAATATAAATGCAAGAGAGAGGATTGTGAGTCTTATACCGACGGTGGAGTGAAGATGTTGCCAATCAATATTGACAACAACACAATATGAAGACCAACCACCGGGAGACAAGTGACACAATATTTTTGTTCACCTGGTGTTCACTTGTGCACCGACAAGCTACGTCACCGGTTGTGTCGACCAACACTTAGATGGTTCCTCGGTGTCACCCTCAAGTCACTTGCCCCTCAAGGCACGCCCCGCAAGGCACCACAAGACACCACTCTCAAGTGAGGTAACTCGATGACACGCGCAATCCACTAGAGTTGCTTTTGGCGCTCCGCCGAGGAAAGCACAAGAACCTCTTACAATCAACCGGAGGTGGCCAAGAACAATCTCCTTCTCTTGCCAACGCCTCCAACAATCTCTAAGCCGGCTAGGAGCGGTACTCTCCAAGAGTAACAAGAAATCCACCGGCTAAACCACCCACAAGTGCCACTAGATGCCCTCAAGCTATGCAATGCACTTTGGGATCACTCAATCTCACTTTTGATTTGCAATCAAGCAAGAGAGAAGAGTGGGAGGAGAAGCTCTAGCTCAAAGGATGCACAAGAATGTTAGAAATCACGAGCGACCTTCCCAAGGTCCGGCCAACAAGTATTTATAAGCATCCCAAGCAAATAGAGTCGTTGTACCCCTTCACTGGATACTTTTCGCGATGATCGGACGCGCCGGTCGAAACTGACCGGACGCGCTCAACCGCGTCCAATCCTCCAATGGTCACTGAGCCCCAACGGTCAAACCAACGACCGGACGCGCCCTCAACTGATCGGACGTGTCGCTCAACAGACCGGACGCGCCGATCGCACAGTACCGTGCGCCTGCGAAGCAATGACCGGACGCGCTCCAGGCAACGACCGGACGCGACAGTGCCAGTGTCCGGTTAGAGTCCAGTAAGCTCCCTCAATGACCGGACGTGTCCGATCGCGTGTGACCAGACACGCCTCATGTCCGATCGTCCTTGCGAACCTCAGTTCCCTCTGGACACCTGAACAGACGCGCCGGTCCCGCGAGTGACCGGACGCGCCGGTTGCAAACCCTAGCACCCACGCGCCTGACTGCTGCGTTGAACTGACCGGATGCATCCGGTCATACCATGACCACGTCCAGTGCAGCGTCCGATCACCTCTATGACCTCCGTTCGCCTCCGTTTCTTTTCCGACTTCCGGCGTAGTGGAAAATAGACATTTTAACTCCTCAAAAACGCCTGAATCTCGCGCTCACAAGCTCAGTGGGAGGGAGAGAGAGATCCAAACCCTCTCTACCGCTCAAACTCCAACGCCTTCGCAAATGTGCCAACACCAACAAGTGATCACCACCTTGTGCACGTGTGTTAGCATTTTCATAAACATTTTCGAAGGTTTTCCAGTTAGGTCACTAAGCCCTACATGCAATGCACTTTATGAATTCACCTAGTGGCACCCGTGCGTCGAATAACCGATAAGACTTCCCCTCTTAATAGTTTGGCTATCGATCCTAAACCACTCACACCCTCTATGGTGTCTTGAGTGCAAAACAAAATGGCCTTATGGTTATACCTTTGCCTTGAGCCCATTTTGTTTTTCCAAAAGACATGATCCACTTCATATCATCACATGACCATCTTGATCCATTGACCTTGACTTCACTTGCTCTTCACCGTTGCATCAGTCCGTCGGCGCCAAGTCTTGCTCAAGCTTCACCATCGCATGGTCCTTTGCTTCGAAGCCTCGACTTGCCCTTCACCTTCACAACCGGTCCATCGAGCCAAGCATCATCTTGGTCTTCATCATCTTGGTCACATGAGTCAATGTCATGTCTCATATTCAATGACCACCTTTATCTAAATCATCCACTTAGATACAAAGGTTAGTCCTAGGTTTCATCAATTAACCAAAACCAAACTAGGGACTTTCAAAAGCTCCTATGTACGGGAGGAGGCAAGGCTCATCACGGAGACGCCACTCGCCATCATGTCACCTCTAAGCTACATGAGTGGTGGCTCAAGCTTGATGTCCATGGCGCGCTCCAATGCACCCAAGGGTGGTGCCAAGGAGAAGAAGACGATGCCCACACGACCTACCACCGACGCCATCGGCCTCAAGCGGAAGCCACCTGTTAGTAGTGAAACTAGCAAGCACACTGATGTAATGCCTTCGGGAAATTTCATGTTTGGCGCTAGTTCATCCATACCATCCACTAGGCCGAGTCCTTCCTACACCGTAGTTGCTATGCACAAATCCAACGAAGGGTATGGGAAGGCGCTCATGCGCAAGCCGGCTAAAAAGCCGGTAAGTGAGCCGACTCCCTCTGGGAAGGAGTCAGAATCATCAGGCGCACCTCTTAGGATCAAGAGGTTTAGGCCTGGGCCGCCGATAAGGCGTCACGCAGGACAGTATGAGAGTAGCAATGATGAAGACACAACTACCATCGCCTCTCTCAGTGCCAAAAATGCTAGCCTGCGGGAGCTTCTTTGGGAGCTTAACGATAACCTAGCCGCCAAACTCATCAAAGTTAGAAATTTGGTCGATGACATCAACAGCTTAAGCTTTAAGCTAGACCAGAAGTTAGAAAAAGTGGCTAGGGTAGCCGAAGTGGTGGATGCTTTGGCTGAACCCCTTCAGACCACTCCCACTGCACAAATAAAATAGGCACATCATTTCTCTTTTAGTTTTTCATTCCTATCATTTTGATTCCAATTGTAATGCGCCTATCATTTATCATTAAATAAAGTTCCTATTATTAGAAATATTTGTTGCACTTGTTCCCTTTTCCTTTTTTGTGTCAAATAAAGAACAGGAAAGAAAACAAGTGTGGCGGAGGACCCACACTCACCTCTGACTCAGTTGCACAAAAGAATCATTCAAAGAACAAATGCTATTATTGTTTTCAAAATCAAAACAAAACCCAAGTTTCTAAGCATGATTGCAGTGAGAAGATTTAAATCCAAGATATTCCATTTTTTAATTACCCATGATACTTTGGTAGACACATGGAAGTTCACAGGTAAAGGTGAAGCTTAGAATTACCTATATGCAGATTTTTTTCAAATCAAGGAGATGAACCCGCTTAGTCCTTAGAACTTTACTCGAGGATGAGCAAAGGACTAAGAGTGGGGGTGCTTGTTGGTGGTTCTTAACACACATTTATACCGCCAACATTTGAACATAATAAAGACAATATGATTACCAAAACTTAGGAATAGGCCTTTATTACTAACAATTCCACAAGTTTTGGTAATGTATATGTTTTGCAGGCACAAACATGTAAAACTACAAAATACGCTTTCCAAGTGACATATTTAAGCAAAACAAAGACAAAAGCCCACTCAACTTTGCAATTGGGCCAAGGTACTAGCGTGGGAGCCCTCCAAGCCTAGCCAGCAGCCCACTAGAGCAAGGAGGTGGCCACTGGGCTAGCCCAGGGAGTGGGCGCACCGCCCCCAGCGCCGCTCGGGTCCACCTTGCTCTGTCGGTTCATTCAATGCACCAGGAGGTCGGTTGCATGGGTACTTACCAAAAATACTTCACCAAACCAACCTCCTCAAGCTATATAAGAAGGGCTACACCTCACATCAAAGGGCATCATATACACATTTGAGAAGAAGAAGGGCTACACTATCTTCATTAGCTTCTAGCTAGATTAGAGTAGGAAGTGAAAGAGGGAAAGAGCCAGAGGAATAGCGGAGTAGTGGTAGCTCTACCTACAGTGCTCGGCGAGCCTTGTACGTTGGGTGGACGGAGTGCCGGACTTGTTAGCTCCCTCTATGTTTGTACCTCTACGATCGTCTTACTAATTGGAGTAAGAAGTTCGTGTCCATATTTTGGTTTGTTTCCTTAAGTTAAGTTATCTTTATTGCTACTTACTTGCGAGTTCGTCGTCCGTCCTCGTGACAGGTACTCTAGTAGAGGACTCCTGATAAAGATGAAAGTTCCTAGCCAACGCTAGAGTAGTAGCAGTTAGCATAGACGTGGTGTCTAAGCTACATGTTACCTTCATTTGCCTCGTATCCCACGATTGAGGGGTAGGCAGCAGGTGGTGACAACCCTGTCCATGCCGATATCGCCTGACAGATCAGGTGCGCTCCGTTGCCCGAAGTAAGTCTGTAGTAGCAGAGTTATCATCACTTAAGGTTTCTACCCTTAGATGAACCTCACAACCCAAGTTACCCTTCATCCTTTTCTCTAGGTAAACTAGCCAAGAGACTACTTACAATATCGTTCCTTTAGGAAAATATGATACCCTAAATACTTCTGGGTGAAGTGCTACAATGGTACTTCCATGCGCTTGTGGACTTTTCTGCTTATGCTAAGAAGGACCAACACTTGGTCACTGTCTGGCAGTCATAGTAACTGATGAAACATGATGGTTATATTGATCATGATAATTGAATATGGTTACTACGGTGATGCATATTAATTAAATGATTGATATAGGATAGATGCAAACTTAGCTATAATTAGCTTCACTAAACTTGATGCTAAAACATTGAAAGTAAGGACTTACGTAGTAAGCTCTTTTGCAAAGGTTTATGCTACCCAACTAGCTCCACCAAATAAATCATGCATATTCTTGGAGCCTTTTATTTTAATCCTGTTGGGTAAGTCTTGTTGAGTACAATTGAGTACTCAGGGTTTTATCCCACTCTATTGCAGGTGAAGTGCTATGTCTGCTGAAGGTGGTGACTAAGTGCTGGTGGGCTTGACTATTCTGTATTTGCTCCACATCTATGCTTTTGTTGGAGGGTGTCATCAGAGCTAGCAATATGATTCAAAATTATGATTTGGTAATCATTTCAAAGTTATGTTGTTTTAACCTATTGGATTTGAAACTGAACTTATATTAATTACTTGTGACCCTATTGTAATGTTATTTTCACTGCAAACTCTGTGTATGTGATAGGTATTTGCTTAATCAATGATCTTGGTTGTGAAGTTAATTTATCGAAGCCTTCGTGGTACTCGATGGACTACCGGGCTTATATAAGTGACGGTATGCGCTGCCAATGTGTTTAATGGGGACAGTCATACCTAATCTTGTATAAATTGGGTGGTTCTATCACATCGGCCTCCAGAACGACATGCTTGTGGTAAGCGAGGCAATCTTTGGTAAGGTGGGTAACAACGAATCCATGATTCTGACATGGGCTATTCATGATCCTTTCGAACATATCTCGATAAGCTTGTCTCTTGCGAGGGATCGAGGCATTCTTAGGATGGTATACTCAGGTCTGATCGGTGGTTGAGCCTATTTCTCGGGAGCTATTGAACGCTGGGCAGGGCCATGAGTATCATGTTCCTATTTTCGTGCATTGATCAACAAGTGAGCATCTTGCCCGTTCCTCGATCGACCATAGATCGGGTTGGGGGGCGATATGCTCCAGGTCCACCCATTGGTCAGCCCCTGGTCCCTGGAAGGCATTGTCGGCGATCGCGCGAAATAGGCCCGTGATGCGCTTCGGGAGTATCCTGACTGAACCGCGATTTTTGAGTTGTAGGGTGCGTCGTTGGCTCGATTTGGGGAGCCAATTGAAGCAGCCTGACAGTCCCATTGGGATGATTAGCCAAGTTTTGGCCACCCACAAGGTGAGTATGCTTGACTTGAATCTGCTAAGTGTTAGGAGACTGGTTGAGCTTTTGGCGAAGATGATTGTTCTCCGCTTTGAGATCATCATTTTGACGAAGGAGGCACAAGCACGCTTCGTCGCTAGTCTCATATGGGGCATTTGAGATGGTAACATCTCCCAACGATGGAGTGGCCCTTTTGAGCACGAGCTTCTCGAGTGCTTCCTAAGGTAGATGTAGATTCATATAACACTCGGGTTGCTCTTTGGAATCAGTGCCTTCCTCTTTGGGTAGTTCCTCCCCTAGCTCTGGGTTACCGAGGAGGAACTGAACATACTCGTCGAGATCAAGATCTAGGGTAGGTTCATTGTCCTCTGCATGTTCCCAATCTTTCGGCATGTCAGCCATATCTTTGTTGTCGTTGGTGATCATCCCGATGAACTAGGTAACCAGGTTGTCGAAACAATTAGGAGAATGAGAACTATAGATGGGGTGGTCCTTTGTGTGAGGTTTGGCGGGTTCCACCAAGGCTTATTGAAGCTAGTTAGAGAAAGTTGCCTCTGCTTTCCTTAACCCGACCGGAAAGCCAGGAAGGAAGTGATGAGGTGGCAATTGTAGATCTGATCGAGGGGGCTAGTATGGATCTACCCAGAGTCAGAGGGCGGCCTCGAGATCATTCTCTCGGCCGAGCTTGGCCAAGATTTTGCGTCCATAGCGGTTGAGATGTTGGGTGAGAGCACAGGGCCCAACATCCATAGCTTCCTCCAATCCGGCGAAGAACGCACAGATTGGGGGAGGCTGCTCCTCCTCCTCTATGGGTAGTTCGGGTTCTTGTATATGCAAGTCCCCAAACTGGTCAGCGATGCAGTCAAGACTACCAAAGGTGATCTTCTCACCCGGCTGCATCCTCTCTGTGGCATCATCAAGGATGATGATGATTCCCATCTGAAACACGATATTAATTTGAACGCGAAAGGCCCCTACCTAGCATGCCAACTGTTGGAGTGTTTAGCTTTGGCAATGGCTAGCAACATGATCACATAGATTGATCTAGATGGTCGCACACAAGACACAGAGATTTATGCTAGTTCGGGCCCTTGGGAAGCGAGTAAAAGCCATACGTCCAGTTGCTACTTCTTCTTGTATTCGTATGCTCGGTTATAGGGGGTTGTTGCTCCTAGCTACGAGCTAGATTGGAATGAGGCAATGGTGTTGTGGTGGACTTGATGATCACAGAGTCCTTACCCCTCTTTATATATGCAAAGGGGTAGGGTTACAACGAGGGCAATCAGCGTGACAGATTGGATTCTGAGTCTGTTACAACAAATCAATTCTATCCTACAATAGCTGTGATAGCGATGGATATCCTTGATACATCGTGATCTCCAAATTGGTAGTTGCACCTAGTCCTCACAGGCTTCCTCCTCAGTCGTCCTCCGTTGATGGGCCAAATATATGGCCGATGAGGGTATCTCAGGCCCATATCTCTGACACTATGGCACACAATTGACTAGGTTGCTAATTGTAAACTAGTGAGCTAGCTAGCACAAGAATAGTAACTAATTACTTCTAGCTACTCAACTAAAAAGACTTACTATCTCTACAACTACACAAGGAATATCAAGTGTAAATACAAGTGATAGAGATAGTTACCAATCCTGGCAAGCAATGATCAATCAATCAAATAATGAATATCTAGGAGAAATCCAATGGATAAGAGACAATCAATTTTTCTCCTGAGCTTCACGTGCTTGCTGGCATGCTAGTCCCCATTGTGTCAACCAACACTTGGTGATTCAGCAGCTAATAGGTATCACACACCTAGCCTAACACTTGGGCATCGCAATAACCTACCCACAAGTGAGGTAACTTAATGACATGAGCAATCCACTAGGGTTACCTTTTGTCTCTTCGCTAGGAAAGGTACAAGACCCCTCACAATCACTAAAAGATGGCCATGAACAATCACCAACTCGTGCCAAGGCTCCTCCACTGCTCCAAGCCGTCTAGGTGTCGGCAAACACCAAGAGTAACAAGAGAATCCGCAGCCGATGCAACCACAAGTGCCACTAGATGCCTCAACGCGATGCAAATGCACTTGGATGCTCTCCCAACTCACTTGGATTAACAACAATCAAGAGAGGTGAGTGGGAGTAGTGTTTCTCAGCTCAAAGGGATGTCAAGAATGTCAAATGGGCAAGAGAGACACCCCAAGGCCGGCCACGGTCAATTTATAGACCTCCCAAGAAAATGAACCGCTATGTTCCTCGGGGTCGACCGGACCCAGGTAGAGTCTGATCTGTGAGTCCAGTTGCCACCACTGTCCAACCAGCGAGTGCCACGCAAGCATGATTTCAAATTCGACCATTATGCGCGCTCTATCAAACACCAAGGCTCTGGACCGAACCCACCGAACCAGCGTTGGACCCTGCTCGACCCTGGGTCCAGAGTGATCTAGAGAACTCACTGAGTGTAAAAACTAACTGGACCTAGTTCGATCCTACCGACCGGACCCGTGCTAGAGTCTGGTCCTCACTCAATACCACAGAGACCAGACTCACAATGACTCAACGACTAGACCTAGCCATGACACTGTTCACTAGGGTCCAGTCAAGGCAAAAATCACATAGAGAACTCTAGGCGAGCTTAGCCAAGTCCGGTCCTAGCTAACCGGACCCACAGCCTGAGTCTGGTCCTCCATAGACCGCCACGCGTCCTCGCACCAACAGCACCGAGTAGCCGGACCCAACCAGTAGGGTCTGGCCATGTGTGTGACCAGGGTCCGGTTCGGGCAGTAGGGTTGGCTGACCCCCTGAGTCAATGATTGGACTCACCCAGCCAGGTTTCGTTCCTACTTCTCTTCTCCTTTTTGACTCCAATCTCTTCACCCTTGTGCATGTGTGCCAACTCTAGGTATTCCAACACGTGTACGTGACTTAGCAACATTCTAAGTCAATTCCCAAGGGTTTGTTAGCTCATTAGGATCCAATGCACATGCAAACAAGGCACTTGATAGACGCATCAACTATGATTTCTCCCCTCTTTATAGCACGGCTATCGATCCTAAACACACTCACACCCTCTACGGTGTCTTGAGTGTGAAAGCCCTAGTTTGGTTTTGGATAATTGATGAAACCCTAGTACCAATCACATGTGCCTAAGTGTGTGTAGCAAAGGTGATTAGTACACTCCAAGTGTAGGTGGCCAAGTGCTCTTGATGGTGATCATGAAGTGGAGCCTAACTTGGAGATGAAGATGAGGTGATCAAGCAACCCTATGGAGCTCAAGGCAAAGGTATAAGATAGGGGTTTGCTTTTGGTGATCAAGACACCATAGAGGGTGTGATCACATTTATGATCGGTAGTCATACTATAAAGAGGGGAATTTTCGAGGCTATTGATCACTTAAGCGCCACTAGATGAGGATTCATTTGCATATGCATTTAGATCTAGTGGAGAGCTAACCTAACTCCTTCAAAATGATTGTGGAAGATGTTAACACACATGCACATAGTGATGTACACTTGGTGGTGTTAGCACATTTGCGAAGGAGGTAGGTTTGAGCAGTAGAGATGGGGTTCGGACCCTCTCATCATCGAATTCGTGGAAGTGAAATGCCCATTTTCCACTGACCGAACGCTGGCCTTGGGGTGACCGGATGCACCCCGTGTAACGGAACTAACTAATTATATGAAATTAAGTAAGAAAATCACCCGCCGAAGCAGATAATTTAGCAAGCTTAAGCCTGTATAACCCGGTAGTCCGTGAAACCACGAAGGATTTCAAACCAACCAACATACAAACCAAGATCGTACAAGTTTAGCAGCCACAGTCACATATTACATAAAGTTCGCAACGACAGTTGAATACATCAGAGTTTTAGAATGTAAAGTTATTACAAACCAAGTTCAAAATAAAGTAGCGAAAGCAAATAGTTTTAGAGTCACACACACACACTTTTAGTTCAGATACAGTGCCAGGAGGCAGTCATTTCCAACAAAAGCATCAGATAAGAAGTACAGAGCGACCATTGCCCTTGGTCCTAGTTGTCACCTATCACCAGGTACAGGCAGTTGATGCAATATCCGTAATACATCTGACCATCTGCAACAACAATGGGAACAATGCCCTGAGTATGAGAAAGTACTTAGCTAGACTTACCCGTCGTAAACCAAAATAAAGTGACACCAAGGAGTATGCAAGGCTTTCTTTTAGTGGACTAGCTGACTCATTTGTGAAAAGCATAAGCTATTATGAATAAACCATTTTAAGTAATTTGCATCATGTTTATTATAACCTATCCATCTAGGTAAGCACCTATGCTATAGCAATCACTTGATTAACCAATAACATCTAGTTACCACTTGGATTTAGCATTTCCATCATCATCCATATAACCATCAGTGTTCCATCATCATTACTACGATGTCGTAACTGGAGTCAAGTGCTCACTATCCAGAAGCAATGGTGATTCGAATCAATTCCTAACCAGCTGGTGATTTATTCCTCACACAAACCACACTCACCCGCTAAAGTGAGCTACAGATCACCAATGACACTATCCAGGTAAACGTCATGGGACAAACTAGAGCCGCAGTACCTAGGGACCGCCCGACAGCCAGGACGCACCTTGGGCTCACTCTTCACGTCCCCATCATACCCCCTGCAGCACCAATACGTGCACCTGTGTAGATCCCAGCCCGAATAATGCCACTAGCTTCGCGGTCGAAAGGTACTTTATTCGGCTAACTAAATGTGAGGCATGCGTTCAACATGACAAGAGGGACGAGCAACGATCGGTCCTTAACCAACACAGATGGAAAACTAATAGCACCCTAGAACCCTGTCTGGTTGCCTCCAACTTTTTCCGTCGGTCTCCAATTATCCATCAACACATGGTTATTTCCTGGATATCATCAATTCCATAGCTAAAGCATTCCAGTAACCACCTATAATTACAGGTGACTGGAAATCACCGATCGCTACCGGTCTAAGCAGGGCTAAGCAGTATTTGACCCTAAACTTAAGTAGGTAACAATGTAGGCAAGGATAGTAATAATGCATCAACAGTTTCACCCAACTCCTATAACTTAATGCAACCATATATAAAGCTCATATATATAACGAATTGATTTTATAAAGTAGGAGACTTAGAATGCTCTGGGGCTTGCCTCATTCGAAGGAACTGGGTTGGTGGTCCACACACTCAGGTAGATCCTCTTCTTGCTCGTCTACCTCTGGCACCTCCTGTGCCTGGATTTCTTATGGATCGGACCTGGTCTGTTCCTCTTGCACTGCTACTAGTGCTTCCTCCTGCGATCCTGGATGATGCAAGTGTATAAGTAAATATGCAAATGGTGCATCGGATGCGATGGCATGCGATGATCATGATGACATGATGTGCAGATGAACACATTAAGACTTTATTGGATGGCATAAAGGTGAAACCTTTCTACAAGGTAGTCAACATCATCCAAGATCAGTTATACGAATACATGTCATCTACTGCATTCTCTTCTACTACAGTTTACGGTTACTTTTACGCTAACTTAACATATAGCCCTAACATAAGTGCTACTACACTTTATCCACAACCACATTAACTTGTCAAGGAACATCAGCAAGTGATTTGATGCTTCAAAGATACACCAAAGCTTCATTATTGAACTAATTATACAAAAAGAATATTACTTTATACTCACTTTAAACTAGGGTTACAACAACAACCTATATTTCTAGTGCATATAAAAATCTATGAAAATTACAGTAGCATAGTCCCACTCTAAGTAGCCTACCATAAAATTTTCATGGCATAAATATGAGCATGAAAATACTTTGTATTATGAAAAGTATCAATCAATAGATTTAGTATTTTTCCTATGTTCTACATAGCAAACAATCACTGTAAAAAAATTATCATATGCATGTTTTATACAAATTTCTCTCTCTAACAAAAATAACAAAAATCAGCCAATAAGGGCACTTGAACTACACATCACAATTTTTCTACAGAACATGCATGACACATATTTTTCATACAAAGTGCATCACATAAGAAGACTAACAAACTTAGAATCATATTTTTCTGAGCTTCCTATGATTTATTATGCATTTTCTAAGAAAATAGCAATTACAAGAATTAAATAAAACCCTATAAAAAGTATCACAAATTTGATATACAATATTTTTATACTGTAGATCTACTCCTAAGAAGTCTACCAAAATTGGTTTCATCATTTTTGGAGCAATATTTTTCAAGATATGATTTTTGGAAGTATTTTCACAATTTCTGGAAAAGGTTTTCTTTTAAATTCTAAAAATCCACCCGACTCAAACTGCTACGTGCACCCCGCTCCTTCACCCCGGATCCGCACAGAGAGACAGACATGCGGGACTTCGGGTCAAAGGGACCCCACCCATTAGGCATACCCAGGCAGGGACGGTGCTGACCGACGCGACCTCGCCGACGGTGAGGTCTCCGGCCAAGCCAAGATGACCGGGGTGATCCCCACCCTCGCGCGAACCCAACGGTACCCGTGGCGTGGCCCAAGGAGCTCGGGAAGCTGGCCGCCACAGTACATGGCGAAGCGGCGGCGTGGGTCATCACCAGTGAGGCGTCCCCGGCCATGGCAGGGTGAGTGGAGTCGCTCGAGAGCATCAGGGACACGGTGGGGTGCTCGTGCGTGAGAAAAGAGGACAGGAGGTGAAGCGGAAGGGAGGTGCCCACAGAGCGGTTCTTCTCCAGTGAGTAGGCCCGATCTCCGGCAAGCAATTACTGAGGATAGGGGCAATACCACTATGAGCCAAGGCGAGCACAAGCTGCGCAAAGAGAAGACGGTGCTCGGAGGAAGATGGAGGCTCTAGCAGTGAGGTGTGGTGGCTGGAACGGCCAACTCCGGCGAGCGTGTGCACAGTTGCGGTGGCAGAGGCGGGCGCGCAGGCTCTGCTGCTGGTGGTGAGATGAGGGAGGCAAATGAGATGGAGCAGGGGAAGGCGGACGTGGCGCTGCGGGTGTAAGCGAGCACGTGGGGCGCGGGGGGCCACCGGACGGCCAGGTGGCGCCGTCGCCGGCGCATGGCGGCCACGGGGCGCACGGCTCCTGCCGTGGTCGAGCACGGCGCGCGCGAGAGAGGAAGGCCAGGTGCGGGTGCGGAGGCGGGAGCAGGCCGGGCCAGCTTCGCGGAGCGAGCCGAATGTGAGGCGACGGCCCAGTAACGCGAGAAATTGCTTTTTCTTTTCTCTTTTCAAATCCAAATTTTATTAAACAGTCCCAAATTCAAATTTTGAAGTAGAAAATGGGATTTTCAAAACTTGACCCCAAAACAAAAGTTGTTTAGAATTTTAAACCCTACAACTTTGCTTTAAGGTGCATTTTCAAATGCCAACTGGATTTTGAATTAGAGATTCAAAGTTCATTTTAAATCAAAATTCCATTTTTCTAGATTATTTTTAAAAGCAAAATTTGAGGAATTTTTGAATACCAAACTTGCTCCAAATTTTATGCTAAACATTTCTAAATGATTTGCACTAATAACCAAACATGTTTTAATGGCATAACAAGCATAATCATGGCAAAATTGTATTTAAACAAGCATATGCAACATTTATGTTTCAAAGTCTTGTTTCGCATGTTTCAATTCAATGTTACACTTATATTACATCTGATTATGAATGCAAGATGATGCTCATGCGCATGATTTGAAATGCTTAATGTGTGCTTAACACCTGAGGTGTTACACCCCAGCGCGTCAGGTCAGTTCAAGCCGCAGGCGCGTAGTTGGTGCACGTGCACCTGCGCATCAGGTGTGAGCGACCGGACGTGTTGCGTTAGCATCCGATCGAGGTGACAGCAGCACGTGGTGAGGGTCTGTGTTGAGCAAATGCTGGGGTGCATCTGATCATGCCCCAGCGGACATGTCTGGTCACTATTTGAGCATGAAAATACTTCTCTAGAAATGACTGGACGCCGTGTTGATCAGCATCCGGTCATCCGCTCTGCGCGTCCGGTCAATCGGTTGACCGTGACCTGGACTAACTCGCGACCGTTGGAAATCGATGTTCGATATTTGAATAGGGACGTGTGGCAGGCATCGGTTCTCTTGGACTGTAGCGACCAGACATTGGGGCTACGTTCGGTCGATCTGACCGGTGCGTCCGGTCGGTACGCTGAGTACCCCTTCATGTTTGTAACGGCTCTATCTTTCGAGGGGCTTATAAATACGTGTTGGTTGGCCTTGGGGGAGCTCTCTTGGACATTTTTGACATCCTAACATCCTCTTGAGCTAATCATACTCCCTCCCACTCATCTCCCTTACTTGATTAACAAATCAAAGTGAGATTGAGTGATCTCAAGTGCATTTGCTTGTGAGTTTGCATCTAGTTGGCACTTAGGTGAGCATTGGCTGCGAGATTCTTGTTTCTCTTGGTGGTTCTGCCACCTAGATGGCTTGGAGGCAGCGGAGGAGTTGTGGCAAGAGTGGTGCTTGTTCTTGGCCACCTCCTGGTGATTTGTGAGGGGTGTTGTGCCTTCCCTAGTGGAGCGCCAAAGGCAACTCTAGTAAATTGCTCATGTCATTGAGCTACCTCACTTGCGGAAGGTTCTTGCGGTGCTCTTGGGGAGCTTGGCTTTGGATTGCTAATTAGCCACCGAACCATGAGGTGTAGGTCGACACAATGGGGACTAGCATGCCAGCAAGCACGTGAACCTCGGGAGAAAAATCATGTGTCTCCATTGTGATTGATTCATTAGATTTCTCCCGGTGATTGGTATTCATCTTATTGTGATTGGTTCATTCCTCATTGCGGTGGTATAAAGATAACATCCTCTCCATTTATATTTCACAAACTAGTTGTAACAAGCTCTTTAGTGTAATTAGTTTTGAAAGCTTGTATTATCTTTGCTAGTGTAGCTTGTCGCTTAGTTGAGCTCTTTAGTGTAGCTAGCTTTTGAGAGCTCGTAGTGACTTAGCCATTGGTTGTATGAGTGATCATAGTTACTAGAATTGTTGGATAAGTGGCTTGCAATCCTTGTAGAGCTAGAACAAAATTGCATTTCGTCATTTGTTATACTAACCTTTTGCTCTAGTGAGTTTGTAGAATTTTTAATAGGCTATTCACCCCCCTCTAGCCATATTAGGACCTTTCAGAGTGCCAAAACAAAAACCTTGATATCTGCCTTGATCAACACTGGCTTTTTGTTTTTCTCTTTCTTCTTTTCAAGTTGGAGCACTTGATCATCTCTTTTGGTCACCACCATCACCAAGACCATCATCTAGCTCCATCACTTGGTGTGTATTACCCTATCTCAATCATAGTACTTAATGACAAGGGTTAGTACACTTAGGTTTCATCAATTATCCAAAACCAAACTTTTCAATGCGGTCCATCACTTCAAAGCCTCCAATTTGTCCTTCACACTTGCAATAGCGGTCCATCAAGACAAGTCTTGTCTTGATATTGTCCACCTTAGTCACATGACTCCATGTCATGTCTCATATGCAATGAGCTCCTTCATCACATGTGTGAGCCTTGCAACATTTCCAAGCCATTTTTACCTCTATGGCATATGTTGCTCCCACAAGTGTACCTATAGACTCATCACTTGTGTATCTCACATTTAAACATATATTAGTCCATCTACGTTGTCACTCAATTACCAAAACCAAACTAGGGACCTTTCAGCCATCGATCACACAGACAGGGTCGTGCATGGCTTTCGCCAAGCTCCTCAAACCCGTGAACTATAGCCTATTGTCTCAGAAACCATGAGGACGAGCCCAAGGCATGTCGACACATGTTCTTCACAGCTGCAGGGGTTGCTGACAGTAGCTGCACCAAGACACAACCATACCTCGCTAGAGGTCGTGAAGGAGGCCCCCTTGCCGCTGCCACTCTAGCCAATGAGCAGGAGCCCGTGCGAATCCTCGCTAGCACACCCCTGTTAGAGCCCTTCTTCTGCTGCTATCGCCGCCTAGATGAGAAAGACCTACAGGCTGCTGGCTCTGGTTGTGGTAGCCACCTAACCATCACCTGAGGCCTTGCCGTGCTTGCTTGCCCATAGGCTGTCGTGCACGTGGGCACGCGTGGCCACCGGTGGCGCACCTATTGCTGCAGACCTTGAGAGCTTCCTCCAGGCAGGCAAGCACAGCGCTAGTCTACCGTGGCCAGACCGCAAGGCCACCGACACGCCCACCGGACCCATCGGCGGTGGATCCATGCCGGGGCTGCCGGATCTGGCTGTGGCAGCCACCAGGCTAGAACCCAGGGCCTTGCCTCGCTTGTTTGCCCGCTGGCAATCGTGCCAGATTTGGTGCGGGGGTCACCATATCTGACCCTAGAGGGCTCAAATCTGGCTCTTTAGGCTCATGCCAGCCATCCTAGCTCTAGAGAAAATTAGAGCTCGTGAGGGGAAGAGGAGGAGAGGTGGAAACTGCTACGGGGAGCTTGTTGGGCACTATAGATGGGCAACGGGCTGGCCCGACCCGGCACGGCACGGCATGGCCCGATGGGGGTCAAGCCGACAAGGCACGCCGTGCCCTATGGGCCATGCCTATCAGGCACGTGGGCCTAGCCGACGGCCCAGGCACGGCCTACTAGATTGTTTTCCATGCCTTTTTAGCAGGCCGGGCCGGTGTTGACACCTCTAATGCCACCTAAGCTATGTTGTCATCGCCAGCATGACACCAAAGGTGTTGGTACTAAAATATGCAAATGCTCCTCAGAAATAAATATGAAATCCGCAAGCGCACAGATAATACCGATGTAGCATTTTAACCGGGAGTAATCCAGGTATCGTTATTTATATTTTTACCACTGGAAAGGGAAGCTAATGATAATGAGCAATGAGCATCACTGCATGTGCTAATGGAGAGCATAACCATGTCTTTATCTATCTTCTCATATAGGGTAAGTGTCACAAGATAAATAATATATAATAATAAAGGATAACTGATAAGCAGATAGCCATATAATGATAAACATCTCAATAGACTACTCTAGATATATAGCACTAGCATGGATTAGGACGAACTATAAGGATAAATCCTAAGTTATTCTAACTATAAGGTCAAAGCATACAATGATTAGTGCAATTACACTTGGCAATCGTGGCAAGAAAAGGTTATATCTACGCAAAGTGATATTACTAAGGAAGATATGGAACATAGCCGTCACTTCCCTGTAATAGTGGTGCTCTGCCTGCCCTATACTCGGGAGGTGGACTACAGAGGACTCAATAGGACTGTCACTCCCGTGATCTACCACACGATCCAGAATATAGGGTTCAATCGTAGGTAAATACGGTATAGGCACCACGCCTGCACAATGTTTACCACTCACCAATGATATCAATGAGCAAGCGCTATATGATCCTATACTTGAATATAATTCTGATCTAACTATGCCAAGCATATAATCAAAGTAGATTAAGAACAATATAATTGAGAATATAATCAAATAGAGCAAAGTCATATCCAATATGTTAGAATAGACTAAAGTCATATTCATACAAATGATGAACTAGATGAATAACATAAGAACAAATACGAAAGTAGGAGAGAATTACCAAGTATTCTCCGATAGATCCGGAAATCAAGCAATGCTTGGCTCCTTCTAGTTCTAATCCTATGTAGCTATGCTAAACTAGAGATCTAATTGAGATGGTGGCTCTAGGGCTTCTCTAAATGAAATGAATGAATAATGAATTCCTGAATTAGGGTTTCTCCTGGGGCTAGGGGCCTTGCTTATATAGCCCTCTAGGAAGCACCACAGCCCTTGGATCAAACCGACCTTGATGAACAATTATTATTGATCCTCAAAGGCGGTGGAGGCATAATCCACGAGGTGGCACCTGATTGGACACTAGGGTGGGGCAGCCGCCCAGGCCCAGGGGCGGTCGCCCTTGTTGCCTAGCCTCTGGGCCCTCCCCTCCAGGGGAATATCTTCTCGAGTCTTCTAGAGAATTCTTTTTCATAGTATGGTCGATTTCTCTCTATGTAAATCTAACATGTGGTCCTCCTTTGGTTCTTTCCTGATAACCCCCTGCAGAAATAGATATTCACCAAAACTCGTGGAATTCTATTAGTGTAACCCCTATATCTAGATAGTATTTATATTTAGATCATTTCTCATGCTTTGTTGATGGTTAAAAATGGTACTTATCTACCGTCAACAAACTCCCCCAAGCTTACCTTTTGATCGTCCCTAAGCAAAGATAGACTCAGTGATGGATCAGGAGTTGCTACAATACTTTCACTACTTACAGGTACACATGCGTTCAAATAAGAACTCTCCTTCGGATTAGAATAAACTATTCTGATGAAAAACTTACTCATATTACCTTCCACCATGGGGCTTGTAGCCATCACTTGGGTCTTGAGTAGTTCAAAGACAGAACGGTCAAGTGAAGCGTCATGTTTCAAGCTCTTTGATCAACTATTATTCCAGAGTTTTGCAAGATTTTCAAAATAAAACTCAGAGATTCCTATGTATGACCCTTCCAAGTCTCTCCTTTGTGGTATTTCTGGATCATCTCCAAGGCATTTATAGTGTATGTCTTTTCTCTCCTCTTAAAATATGTGGTATTTTTGGTAGCATAGTAACATTATGCATTCTCTGTCTCTCACCCTACTTCTAATAGGCTTATGTGGAGCTCATAGGTGGGGAGACAGCAAAACATATATTGCATAATCAAAACTATGGATCCAAAGGAACGAGTCATAAAGTCAAATCAAGATATGCATGTGTCTTGGGCTATATGGTAGATGGTGGTAAATGATAAATGGAGTAGAAGTGGTTATAAGGGGTAAAGGGATGATGATGGTGAATACTTAGCTCCTTAGGGAAATTTTCTCATATACCTCTCTTAGAAAACTTGAAGAATTTGAGGAGAACTTGGGCTTCTAAATCTCTTTTTATCTCTGAGTGGGACATTTGTCCTCTTTCTTTTTTTTTTCTTTTTTTAGAATACCCAAGCTTCTTTTGGAACATAATAACAAGAGGTAGCATAACTAGATATTTGGAGCTTTATTGGCTAGCAAGGGATAAAAGGATGATAGGAATATTTTTACAGTTCACTCCCAATGTAAGAGTAGAACCATTTTCTGGGTGGATCTGAATGAGATATATGTGGATTTGTACTTCTAGGGTAGAAGCAGAATATATGGGTGGATATGGAAGCGTACTTCCAGGTTAGAAGCAGCATGTATAGGTAGAGTGTATAGGTGGATCTCGATTTTAACCGCATGACCAGTTCCTAAGGATCAACATAGCCTGACCATACTTAATGCTCACAAATAGTAAATATGAATGTAAGGCTTCCTAATCTATAAGCATGTATATGGCTGTGGTAGGAATTTAAACTCTCGTCATACAGGAACTCATCATGTAGCAAGTTAATTTTCAAAAGATAAATTATCTAGAACTCTAGTATCTCTAGGAACATGATAGACTGTAGCTCAAAACCTTTCCATATCATATCCGTCAACTACCTAGACTTAGATCAAGCATTTGCTACCCACAAGTTTAGGTTTAGAGCAAATCTTAAATCAAAACCATTGTGTCCAAAACTCAGGAGAGTTCAAGGTTGAAAACTAGGTACTTGAAAGGAATTACTATAGAGCAACTATTCATCATTTCCATATAAGAGTTTATTCTAGGGGTTCACTTAGCAAGATGAAACTTGGCACACTCTCCTATATTTATTTATCAAACTTAAAGATTATACAGAAAACATATATATGTATAAGAAAACATTTATTTGGGTTTCTATAGGTTATGCATATTTTTTATTTATTTCATATATCAAAGCAAAAATAAATAGGTAGGTAAGAAAATACTTAGCTAGATACACGAGAGATGCTCTCCCCCAAGCTGGATGTTGACATAGTCTTGCTTGACGAAACTGGCAGACAGTGAAGTTGTACTTCCCCTCATCAGAGTGCTTATGATGATGATTGTTGAGACATCACTCCGACAGGGAACAGATTATCCTTCTGTCTCTTGATCCTTTAAATTCTATGAAGCTCAAAATAGACAACAAAGCTTGTGGAACTTGATTAAGTGTTAGTGATAAACCTCTAAGCCTTGAGCGTCTAGAACCTCTTAACTCATATATTTTTCTAGTAGGATCTCTTGTACCATATTTTTATGTTTTTATATTTTTATATAATGCAAGGAATAAAATGATGAATGCTTCTTTATTTTATTTTTATGCCACCACAACAAGTAGACTTACGGGTTTCATGCCATAAATTTATTTCCATGAGGCTTAGCAGTTTTATAATGCAATGCAAGGCATATTTGTTTTCTTTTCTATGCTGAAGTAAAGTGTAACTAAACATGTAATGAAGAAAAGTAAATATGATGCAGAAAATTAAATGCAAAACTAAAAATGGAAATATTGATAACTACCAAGTTACCTCTTGGCGCGGCATTCGGTGATTTGGGTCCTCCGAACAGAACCTCTTATTCGCTCTAATCGTTTTGGGGCACCTCAGATGGATTAAGTGGTGCCTCTGATTGTGCTGAATCTGATATTGAATTTACCTTTACTTTCCATACCTATTTTGTTGGTGAGGTTGACTTTGAGGAATGAGTTGATTGCACTATCTTCTCTTCTTTGTTCTCCACAGTGACTGGTTTACTTTCTATTGAGGGTACAACCTCCTCCTCAAGATAAATATTTTCTTCGGGATATTGATCTTCATATCTTGATACCTCTCCTTCATAGTCAGCCCATCCATCCTTGGGGATCTGATTCTTCTGGGTGCGGTTACGGCGCCTTCTTCTAGTTCTATTCTTCTTGGGTTCTTCATCAACTATATAGTTACTGTTGAAATAGCAACGTACCTTTTCTAAGGAAAATTGGAAATGTACTTCTCCTATTGCAAGGTAGATGATTGCCTTGGTGGTACTTAGGAACGGTCTCCCTAGGATGATCGGTGGATCATACTCATCCTCTCCCATGTCGATGACTAAGAAGTCAGTCGAGATGAAGTGGTCATCAATTTGCACAGGGACATTTTTAGCTATTCCATCCACGAAGCGAAATGATTGGTCTGCCATCTGCAGCTACACATAGGTTGGGTCTAAAGGCATAGTACCATATAAATATTCATAAGTTACCATGGCCATTATGTTGACACCCGATCTAGTGTCACAAACAGCTTTCTGAAAGGAGCTTTTGTTGATTGTGCATTCAATGGTTGGGACACCTGGGTCGCCTCTCTTGAGAAGATATGGGGATTTGAGCTGATGATCATGCTCTCTGTGGACTGCAGTGATCATTCTCACTGACTTCATCTATTGTGGCTTCTTATTCTTGTTCTTGTTCTTATTCCTCCGATTGTTCTTCTTCTTTGGCTCATAGGGATGTTGAGGGTGTGCAGGGAATTGCAACACTTTATCCTTAAAGAAGAAGGTCTCTCTCTTGCCTTTGATGTTGAAACAAATCTTGGCAGTGTTGGCATACATGATAGCTCCAACGGTGTTCAAGAACGGTCGTCCCAATATGATGGGCGACTTCTCATCACCACTTGTCTCTATTACCACAAAGTCTGCAGGAACATACGAGTTGCCTACTCGTACACATATGTCTTCTAAGATTCCCTTGGTGTAGCAAAGTGACTGGTCTGCAAGATGCAAGCACATGGTTGTGTACAATAAAGGATAATTAAACATTTTGTCATAGATTACCTTAGGCATGATATAGACGCTTGCACCGAAGTCACAGATAGCTTCGTTAAAGTTCACGCTTCCAATGGAGATCGGGATGATAGGTCTTCTTAGATCACCTTTCTTAGTCAGCAGAGTCTCATCGTTCCATCCTTTAGAGATAGGGTTACTCCAATAATTTCCTGCATTAAATATGTCTACAAGATTTGCAGTTTCTAGATCTTCCGGTTGTCCTAGAATTTTACCTTGGTTAGTAGGAAAAAAATTGGCAAGCTATTGTAACTGAGACTCTAGCATCTTATTGAAACGGAGCTGATTCTTAATGGTAGTGGAAAAATTATCCATTCTATTATTAATTGTGTCTAATGTTTTATCATTGGATGCTAATTTCTTAGACATGCTATCCATTAACTTTCCTTGGTTAAGCACTAACTCTCTCAGAGGTGGTTGATTGAAAGAATTATTACCTTGATAATTACCTGGGTAGTTACCTGAGTAGTTAGGCCTCTGCTGCTGATTCCAATCTTGATTCTGTTGAGGATAGTAGTAGTTGCTATTGTTATTGAGGTAGTTCACATCCTCTTGTAGCTCTAGGCAATTGCTTCCTGAATGCCCAGTGTCTCCACACTCTTCACAAGTCATGCGGGAATCATGAATGTGCATGACTTCCTTCTTCTCGTCGGCTCTCTCATCGAGCCTCCTCATAAGCAGGTCCATCTTGGCAGATAGCATGTCTACCTCCTTCAACTGGTGCATACCTCCACCTCTCTTGCAGATTTGAGTTCTTTCTTCATTCCAACCTTGGTTGGACGCCATTTTCTCCACAAGAGTTGTGGCTTTTATCGATTGTAAGTGATAAGAATGCTCCTCCAGCGGCAGCATCCATAGTCTCACGAGTGCTATTAGTAAGCCCATGATAGAAGGTCTGCATAAGTAGCCAATTCTCTATTCCATGATGAGGACATTCTAGGATGTAGTCTTGAAAGCGCTCCCATGCTTCTGGGACTGACTCATCATGTTGCTGCTGAAAACTTGATATCTTCCCATGAAGAGCATTTGTCTTGCCCATGGGAAAGAACTTCACCAGGAAATTGGTGGAACAGAGTGCCCATGTAGTATTATTTTCCTTATTTACATAGAACCACTGCTTCGCTCTCCCCAAGAGTGAGAATAGAAAGAGGCGAAGTAGTATGGCATCTCTGGGGACATCCTTGATGGTGAAAGTGATGTAGATCTCCAGGAAGTGTTGGAGATGAACACTAGCATCTTCATGTGCCTTCCCACAAAACTGGCTAGCTTGCACCATGTTGATCAACGCCGGCTGTAACAGAACCGTCCAAATTATAAGAGCACAAGTACAAAAACAATCACCGGAGTGATCAAATTCTCGCGCTTGAGCCCATATAACTCCGGTAGTCCAATGAAATCACGAGGGATTTCAAACCAACCAACATACAAGCCAAGATCATAGTGATTCAACATAACAAGTCACATGTTACATCCACTTCACAAGTAATTCAATATACATCGGAGTTCACATAGTTATTATAACTTACATTGAAAAGTAGCGGAAGCAAAGTAATTTGAAACTAACATTATTTTTATTTCTAATACATGCCAGTACCCCGGTCGACTTCCAACAAAAGCATTAGAGATAAGGTAAATAAGAAGGATCATGCCCATGATCACACTCCGCCACTAAGGCAGGAGCCAACCAACTCTTGCAGTAGCCAGGATACTTCACAACCTGCAACAAGTGGGGATAAAACCCAGAGTACAAGAAGGTACTTAGCTAGACTTACCCGTCAGAAACCAGAAATAAGGTGACACCAAGGATCATGCAAGGCTGATATGAAGTGGGGCTAGCTTGACAACATTTTGCATAAAAGCTTAATATACATGATCAATCAGTAAAGCTTAAGCATCAAGTTAATTATCATTAACCTATCATCTATATTAGAACATGTACTAGAGCACTCACTTTATTAGGAGCAAACAATATTAACCATAGCAGGTATAAATTGAGGCAACCTTTCCATCGTGATCCAATTAACCATCCGTTCAATTTAATGGAATCTACGTTGCCGCTGCTCAAGTCAAGTGCTCACTAACCGGAAGCGACGGCGATTCGAATCGAATTCCTATCCAGCTGGAGGGGTATTTCTAACACTCACCGCGCAGGCCCCTGCCAGGGTCGCACAAGCCACCTTTTCATATGATTCAGGAATCGTGGGTCCGAATGATGTCGCGACCCCAAGGGCGACACTCTGCCAGGTGATAGGGACTCTAACCCCCCCTTGGTCTCACGCCAATGTCCCCAAGCACATCCTTTCTCTCCTCCAAGAAGCAACCTACCATTCGATTCCCGGCCTGAACCATATTACTCGGCTTCGCGGTCGGAACGGCTTATCCGGCCAACTAAGTGTTAGACTGCGTTCAACATGACTCAAGGACGTACAGCGAATCGGTCCTTAAACGACTCAAACGGGGATAGATCCACACCCAAGACCTCCATGCCTTGTTGCTTCACTATCGTCATCCCGCCCGGTCTCATTTCATTTTATTAACACATGGTTCCATTCCACGATAGCAAATATAGCCAACCGTGCCATATATGAATATCCTTATATCTCGTAGGTGACAGGAAATCACCTGACTTCTACCGCTTAAAGCAGGGCTAAGCATCTACTCGATCCTAGTCTATGTAGGATTCAAGGATTCATATATATGGACAAGGAATGATATAATGCAGCAAGAGTTTCCAACCAACTCCTATCACTTAATGCAACAATACTTATAACATATATAGAATTAATTGCTTTGAAGATAGGAGGCTTATAATGCTCCGGGGCTTGCCTGGGATCCGATTCAAATTAGAGTATGTCAGATGAATTCACTTGGCGAGCATCCTCCCATCTAGCACTTGCCCGATCCTTCTATCTTCGGGATGGATCCACCAAACACCGTCTTCGGGTTTGGCTCCAACGCCACATCCTTCACACGTTTCTGCTAGCGTACCTATATGAGATGCAACCATGCACATGTGTGAATGCATAGAAGTGCAATAAACAGAGTAATCAAACAAGCATACCAAAGTTCTCATAAACACCTAGAGCTAATTAACTTAATCCACATTAGGGCATAACATAGAAGATGGCAAGCACATCAAGTAAGACACAAGCCTCAAGATCATAGGGTATTAACCCAAATACTTTCAAAGGTATGAGTCACACTTCAACACATTAGCATGGCAAAGTTAATCAAAGCACTACAACTAAAATCTGTCACTTTCTGGACATACATACAGTAGCTCAGTAAATTAATCATAACTGGAGATCCCTAAATCCAAATGACTTGCAAGAAGACATTATGGAAAGCTTATGAAATTATCTACATTTCATTTAATATCATCTAAACCTGATTCTAAAATTTACCAGGTCGAAATACAGAAGGTACAGAATCTGTCCTGGAAGGACAGAGAGCAACATAAATCTGAACTCAACTTAGAACAGCTGTAGTTTCTAAACCATATGGCCAAATGCCACCAAAATTTAACAGCAGCTAGATCATGAAATTCACAACAACTTTTTTATAGCACACAAGACATGAAAACATCATTTGCATAGGGTAATTAACAATATTCTCAAATCTGTTCAGAAACCTCATTTGCAAGAAATAATTATTAACTTATGTTGCAAACATATAATTGGGCAAAACCAACTTTACCAATATTTCATACATGACTAAAGAACATCAGAAAACATAGTGTCCATTCCTAAATAATTTCTTTTAATGCATTTTCTTAATTTATTTAGATAATTTGGTGGAATTATGAACAAATGTCAAAAGTGCATAATAAATTCTACCAAAATTGCAGAGGCCTACACATGCTCCCAAAAGTCTACTATCCAAATTTGAAACCATTTGGACATGTATATCAACCTCTATGAAAAAGACAAATGTATATTGCAATAAATCATGTGAGAGCAAGATGAATCAATAACTCAACATTTTCTATGAACACATGACCATAAAATGAACCAACATCAAAGAGCAACATCATAATAAGGTGATGGGACAACATTTTCTATTTTATCATTTATATATTATTTATAAGCTATTTATCAAGCCCTAAACAAGTTAAATCAATAACTAGATCATCCAATAAGTAGTGACCAAGAAATTTATACCACAGTACATACATATCATGACAAGACCACCATAAAAATTTCACATCATTTAGAGCATCACAACTCAAGATATAAAATGACAAGTAATAAAAATGTAATTTTCCTTATTTAACAAGGTCAAATCAAAACCCTAAGAAAACAGTGAACAACTAGTGTGTTTAATATTTTTCCTAGCAAGTACATGTCATCATAAAATTAACAAAACAAGAATCACTATTTTTGGAGTTCTAAAACTCCAGATCTTGCTCTGGTTAGGTTTAAAGGCATTTCTAGAGCTCTTTTTCAACTTAAATAAACACATTAGAAAACATCTATAAACATATAGAATTTTATGACTCAACTGCTTAGATCTTTTCTCAAGGTTTCCAAAAATTCCACTTTTACTATTTTTGGAGTCTCCTAGCATGAGATATGAACATTTGAAGATCTGCATGAAATCTAAAATTCAAAATCGGAATTACTCAAACCCTATTGAAATCGCTAGGCGCCCCCGAATACACACCCAGGACGGCCACTTCATAAACTGTCACATGGGACCCATTACCCACCCAGGCCCGCCTGTCATCCTAAGGGAAAACGTACACCGCCTTTTCCTTTCTTCTTCCTCCGACACCAAGCAGGGGAGGCGGTCGGTCTTCTCGGCTCCGGCGAGGGGGTCACCGACGGCGGCGGCTGAGGGCGGCACGAGCACCACGGTGCCATTTCGCACCCAAGGGTGGCTGAGGAGCGGCGTGAGGCAGTCGGCAGCTGCTCGGCCACGGCGGAGGCGGCCCGTCTGTGGCTATGCCTATGGCGGCGGCGCTCCGGTGGTCTGTGGCTCGGCCGAAGTACGCCGGGCGAGAGGGGAGGAAGAGGAGGAGACGATGGTGTACGCGGCCACAGTTGCGGTGGTTTGGAGCGGTGGAACAGCGGTGGCCATGGAGCTCCCATGGCGGCAGCCATGGCGGACGCGGTGCGGGCTCTGAAGCGGGGAAGGCGAGAGCCAGGGAGTGGCGAGGGAGAGCGAGCACGAAGGAGGGGGCGAATGAAGAGCTCGGACGTCTGCGTCGGAAGAGGCCGGGGCGCGTGGAGGCAAGGCAGGAGCTCCGCCCGCGCATGGTCTCCACGTCCTGGCCACGCGTCGTCCACTGGAGTCCGACGTCGAGCACGTGGTGGGCATCGGTGAGGCCATATTGAACCGCATTTTTGGGCTACATCCAGGCCGATTTGGACCTTGGCCCCAAAATGAACGTTAAAGCCCAAACAAAGGTCTACAAATTCTATTTAGGGTGTAAAGTCATTAGAGCCACTGATTAGTAATTACTTAAGCTCCAAAAAGGCACTGTCAGCGATTTTAACAGAAATGAGAACTATTTAAATTGATGGCCGAGACTAAGTCAATTTGGTGCCATACTTTTACATACTCTTCTCCAGAATGTTTACTCCAACTTTCATTAAGGGGGTCAAACCAAGCTGCTTAATAAAATCTTGGGAACGCGACACGCCAATGTACGGACATAGGGCTGGAAAATAACAACAACATTCAAACTTGGGTTCCTTATATGACTAGGTTAGAAACTGTACTAGGCCTTGAGGCTTAAACAAAACTTGTAGTACCCAACTTGATCTACAACTTCTATTAAAGGTCCTTGGACTGGTTCAACATGGTTAGGGAGATAAACATTACCAAACATGTCAACTCATTGCTGCCACTCTAGGACTTAGAATATACCAAGTGTTGGGAAACAAACCTAAATTTGACTTGTGGGCCCTTTTTGAGCATGTTCCACACATTTTCATGACTTGACCCTTAAACAAAATTTGTTCCTTATAAAATTCTCTACAACTTTGTAAAAGGGTGCATAGTCATGCAAAGCTTCTAGGTCACACTTTTGAAATGGTCAAACAAGAGTGTTCTAGAGTCCATACATGGTCAACCATCACTTAGAAGCACATTTAGGCAAAATGATCAACATGAACATTGTTCCATTAAGTGTCCTAAGTGTAGTTAAGAGGTTGTAGAGACCAAACATACACACCACGCATAGGTTGCACAAAAGTGTAGGCCTCACATGCACTGAAACATAGAAGTCATTATAATTGTAGTGCTTGTTTCAAGGCCATATTTCAATTGTTTCATGTGTTTGCTTCAAGATACACGCTACACATGTTCCACTAGGGTGTTCCACATGTGTCCAAGCTGTGTTGCACATGTTGCATTTGTATGTTGCATAAACACTAGTTACCATGGGATGTAAGGCAGGTTTTAGTTATAATCCAAACAAGCATATAACTTATCATTTCATGTGACTTTTTGATTCCAAACTTTATGAAACTTTTCCAGGGATCAATATAGATAGGTACCAAGGTGAGACACATGAAGATATGGCAATAACACCATCCAAACATATATCTTTGAAAATGGCCTATATATAAAGCAATGGCGCAACATTCAACTTTAGGTCAGGCTCATCTCCATAGATTGACCTTGACATTGCCATCTCCACTTAATCTGTCATGTTTAAGCTCAAACCCACTACTTAGTGAGTGACAACACCTGGGGTGTTACACCGGCTTTAGCTCAAAGTTTTTCTCAATCTCTGCCGCAGGTCCAGTCCAAATGTTAGCTGTAGTTGGAGCTGAGAACTCACGGAGTGACTTATTTGCCATAGCATCAAACTCTGGTGTTAAGTTCCGAACTATGCTTGGTTGGCCATCTGAATCAGAGAGTGGAGCTTCAAGCTGAGATGATGATGTTTCTTCTTGAACTCTCTTTAGCTTGGCTCTTGCTCTTCTGAATAGCAATTCTAGATTATCGATGAAGTTATCTGGATGGCCAAACCTACTCATGCATTACCCTGTATATAATATATAAAATAGACAAAAGATAAGGGTAAGGTTGTATGAGCAGAGAAGGATGATGGTTTCTCGATCACATTAGTGGATGCAAGTGATGGCTCATTATCCTTTGGATAGCAATTCAACCTTCCCCAGCAACGGCGCCAAAAATGCTTGTTGACACCTCTAATGCCACCTAAGCTAGGTTGTCATCCCTAGCATGACACCAAAGGTGCTGGTACTAAAATATGCAAATGCTCCTCTGAAATAAATATGAAATCCGCAAGCACACAGATAATACTGATGTAGCATTTTAACTAGGAGTAATCCAGGTATCGTTATTTATATTTTACCACTGGGAAGGGATGCTAAGGATAATGAGCAATGAGCACTGCATGTGCTAATGGAGAGCATAACCATGTCTTTATATATCTTCTCATACAGGGTAAGTGTCACAAGATAAATAATATATAATAATAAAGGATAACTGGTAAGCACATAGCCATATAATGATAAACATCTCAATAGACCACTCTAGATATATAGCACTAGCATGGATTAGGATGGACTATAAGGATAAATCCTAAGTTATTCTAACTATAAGGTCAAAGCATACAATGATTAGTGCAATTACACTTGGCAATCATGGCAAGAAAAGGTTATATCTACGCATAGTGATATTACTAATGAAGATATGGAACATAGCCATCACTTCAGTATAATAGTGGTGCTCTGCCTGCCCTATACTCAGGAGGTGGACTACAGAGGACTCAATAGGACTGTCACTCCCGCGATCTACCACACGATCCAAAATTTAGGGTGCAATCGCAGGTAAATATGGTATAGGCACCACGCCTACACAATGTTTACCATTCACCCATGATATCAATGAGCAAGCGCTATACGATCCTATACTTGAATATAATTCTGATCTAACTATGCCAAGCGTATAATCAAAGTAGACTAAGAACAATATAATTGAGAATATAATCAAATAGAGCAAAGTCATATCCAATATGTTAGAATAGACTAAAGTCATATTCATACAAATGATGAACTATATGAATAACGTAAGAACAAATACGAAAGTAGGAGAGAATTACCAAGTATTCTCCGACAGATCCGGAAATCAAGCAATGCTTGGCTCCTTCTAGTTCTAATCCTATGTAGCTATGCTAAACTAGAGATCTAATTGAGATGGTGGCTCTAGGGCTTCTCTGAATGAGATGAATGAATAATGAATTCCTAAATTATGGTTTCTCCTGGGGCTAGGGGCCTTGCTTATATAGCCCTCTAGGAAGCACCACGGCCCTTGGATCAAACCGACCTTGATGAACGATTATTATTGATCCTCAAAGGCGGTGGAGGCATAATCAATGAGGTGGCACCTGATTGGACACCAGGGTGGGGCGGCCGCCCAGGCCCAGGGCCGGGCGCCCCTGTTGCCTGGCCTCTGGGCCCTCCCCTCTTGGGGAATATCTTCTCGAGTCTTCTAGAGTATTCTTTTTCATAGTATGGTCGGTTTCTCTCTATGTAAATCTGACATGTGGTCCTCCTTTGGTTCTTTCCTGATAACCCCCTACAGAAATAGATATTCACCAAAATCGTGGAATTCTGTCATTGTAACCCCTATATATAGATAGTATTTATATTTAGATCATTTCTCATGCTATGTTGACGGTTAAAAATGATACTTATCTACCGTCAACAGCCGGCCCGAGCTAAGGTAATCCTGTTTTCCTATTTTTTTGAATTTTTGATGTATTTTGATTGTTAGTTAGATTAGTTTATTTAGCTAGTATTGTTAGTATAAATAGTTAGTTTAGTTGTTTAGTTGGTGTCATTAGTAAAGTTAGCATAGTTAGTATAGATATTATAAATAGTTATTTTAGTTAGTATGATTAGTAAAGTTAGTATAGTTAGTATAGGTATTATAAATACTTAGAATAGTTAGTATGTTTAGTTTAGATTAGTGAAGTTAGTATAGGTGGTATAAATAGTTAGTTTAGTTAGTATAGTATAGTTAATAAACTTAGTATAGTTAGTTTGCTTGGACGACTTGATGAAGTTTGCTCGAATGGTTTTCAGATGGATTGTTGTGTCTGAGTTTATTTTGAAGGAATTGTTAGGAAGGAAGATGGTGACTTTGAGGATATGGAAGAGGAGTTGGAATGGTTTGATGAACCGCCGAGCTTCAATGACCTTTGTGTGCGTTTGAACGCAAAATTTGGCGGTGATTTCACAATCAAGGGGAGATTTCACAGTGGGAAGACTCGGGCAAAATATGTCCTGATGCCTTTGCGCGACCCTGCTCATTGGTCCCGCTACACTAGGGTCCTCACAGGCTCGAACTCACCCATTGCTGAGGTGGTTGTGGAGAATGTGTACAAGTTGGAGGATGATCATCATGACGATGTTGGAGGTGATGAAGAAGCAGTTCCATTCACATCCAGTCAGTTACATATGAATGGGCAGTTGACGCAGGAGCAGTTGCATTCACATCCAGTCGGTTGTATAAGCAACGACTTCGATATGAGGGAGTTCGAACGTGAAGAGCACGAGCAGGCGGAAGAGAACTGGTTCGGTCATGACGATGATGACGACGATGATGATGATGATAGAGCTGCCCATGCGACGCCAGTTCATGCTACAACATCCGATGTTCCACTTTCAGTGCTTCATGCCATGCCGACTCAAGGCAGGCTGGTCCATGATTTGCTAGAGGATGGTGCGCCATATTTTGATTCGTGGGGTAGGATCAGCGAAGCACAGCATTATGTTGCACCGCCCCCTTACACAGAGGCAGAACTCATGCAACTGAGCCAGGGTGGTGTACCTTTAAGTGGTGGTCCGAACTATAGGGATGTCAGCATGGTACATATGGTAGTTTGTGACACAGGTCTGCAGATGTGTGCAGAATCACTATATAACCATGAGCATTTAATCCTTCAGAAGGGCATGATATTTAATACAATGTCAGAGATGAAGCTCTTTCTTCAAGATTATGTTTTGTACCACCATAGGCCATACTTGGTGACTCATTCCGATAAGAACTTGAGGTACCACATTACCTGCAAAGCAGGTTTTCCATGCCAGTGGAGGCTTACTGCAAGGAGGAAAGCAAGTGATGGCAAATGGAGGATAAGTAAATTGGTCCAACCCCATTTATGCTTGGATAACAATGGGAAGGAATATCATCAGTAGCTCACTGCATGTTACCTTGCCTGTCGTATATTGGGGCTCGTTGACAAGGACAATGATATCTCGGTATCTCATTTACAGCAGTCCATATATGAGCTTGTAAAGTATCATGTGAAGTATGGCAAGGCTTGTCGTGCAAAGCAAATTGCACTAGCGATCCGATGGGGTAGTTGGGAGGAGGCGTACAACCGGGTTCCCCAAATACTGTCTGTAATGAATTACTACAACCATGGCATGAAATGGTTTGTGGACACCGGTGGGATGTCTTTGCAGAACTCGGTGAGGCATGTGCTACACCGTGTTTTCTGGTCATTTGCTCAGACAGAGCATGCTTTCTAGTTTTGTAGGCCAGTGGTCCTTGTTGATGGCACTTTCTTAACGGGAAAGTATAGGGGCACTTTGATGATGGCTGCAGCGGTTGATCCGGAGGACCAGAGAGTACCAATGACTTTTGCTTTGGCAGAGGGAGAGAACAATTCACCATGTTCATGGTTCATGCGGCTTCTACGTACCCAAGTGCTTGGGGCATCACGCACTATATGTTTGATCTCGAACCGGCACGCAGGGATTCTCCACGGCGCCGGTGAAGATATCGAAGGGTTCCCGCCTTTGGTGCATAGATGGTGCATGCGTCATTTTGCAGCTAATTTCTAGTGGCGTCAGAGGAAGAAGGAGGTTAGTGACATGGTTAAGGCTCTATGTTGTGTGCGTATAGAGTACCATTTCAAGGAGAAAATAAGAGAACTAGACAAAGTGATGAACCAAGCTGCCAAGACATGGTTACAGGACCAGATGGAATAGAAGGAAAAGTGGGCATTAGCATACGACAAGGGTGGATTCAGGTACAGCATCATGACCACCAACTCGTCCGAGTCTTTCAACCGTGTGTTCACCGGAGTTCGCTCGTTGCCAGTGTCTGAAATTGTTGAGTTCTCTTTCATGAAGTGCAACGAATATTTTGTGAAGAGGTGGGAGCTCGTGCAGAGGAATATAAGGGAGGTTGGGGTGTGGAGAAAGGTAGCCGCTCATTTTATTAAGGAGGGAGAGGAATTGGCCAAGCAACAGATTAGCGAGCCATACGGACCTCAGAGGCATATCTACAGTGTACGGGGGTTGGGTGGCACAAGCATGGGCGAGGAGCGTTATGGTGGGAGGAACTACCATGTCGATTTAGACAAAGTTGAGTACAGTTGCAACGTCCCTCAGATCATGCATGCCCCTTGCTCTCACATGATCACGGCCTGCAGGATGCGCGGATATGACTACTTGGCTTTGCCATATATGTCTCCTTTGTACCTCCGTTCGAACACCATTCAGGTATGGGAGAAGAGCTTTGAGCCTTACCTTGACCCGTCACAGTGGCCCTCATATCATGGACCTGACTACACGCCCAATCTGGCCCTGTATAAGTTGGGCAAGGGCAGAAGAAAGAAGAAGCATCTCAAGGGGGATATGGATGCTATGAAAGGGTATGGCGATGACATGTACGGAGGGGGAGACTTCAATGAGACACGTGGCAGGAATTTGTGCTCGGTTTGCAAGCAATCGGGTCACAAGGCTAGCAGGCATAGAAGACCTGGACAACAGGTTTGTCCATATTAGTTTGTTAAGATAACCTAGTATACCTGTTCTTATTTGTACCATTATGTTTTGTTCTAACATATGTTGTTATTCCTGTTGTCTAAATGTATGTTGCAATGTTCAGTTATTAATATTATTTGCACTAACTCTTTTTTTTAATCTAAAACAGGATGGAGGAAGCTCATCCTCTGAGGTGGCACCCGCTGTACCCCCTCCTTGACTACGACTACGACAAGGACCATAGGGCAGCTCGCATGGAGTACGGGCCTATGGACGAGCAGCTGCCCCTTCTAAAGCCGCACACACACCCGAAAAGCTCAGGTGGGACGAGCGTTACACACCATACATACGGCATGCCGGTTTCCTCAAGCTTGTCCACATGGTCCGGGAAGGTCTTCCGCCCCTAAACCCCGCACTTCTTAGTGCAGCTGTGGACAGGTAACTTATTTTTCCCCTAATACAGGTGTTGTAGAATGATATTTGAAGTATGTAACTTTTTTCCCTAACACAGGTGGAGGCCAGAGACCCACACTTTCCACCTTCCTTGGGGCGAGATGACCGTGACCCTGGAGGATGTGAAGGCAATACTTTGCCTTCACATTGGTGGCAATTGTGTGACTGGCGTAGTGGACAGCGACGGTTGGAGGCAAAAAGTGTACGAGTTATGTGGCCACTATCCAGATGACAACGAGGAAACTAAGAAGCATAAGTAAGCTACTTAATTGCTTCCAAATGCTTTCATTGCGGTCTTTGTTTACAATCAATTGCCTCTAATTGTCTTTGCAAATTTCAGGAAAACTTCCGGTGTCACGTCACAGTGGCTCATAGGGCGCTTCGATAACCTGGACACACATGCTGGGCTAGGTACCATGGAGACGTACACTCGGGTGTGGCTATGGAACTTCCTTGGTACATTCTTGTTCCCCGACGCGTCGGGCAACGTCGTCAGCTGGATCTTCCTAGACATACTACGTCAGCCATGGCAG